>JAQQSE010000031.1:5282906-6603633 GCA_035772565.1 Antheraea assamensis | reverse complement strand
GCGCCAGGGTGACTGATGTTGTGGACGGCATTGAACGCGTCGCGTCGGAATTCGTCGGGTATATAGGGTCGGACATACTGTGTTGAAACTTCGCAGTAAATGGATGGTGAATTTGCGAAAGGTAAGGTAATCTTCTTTAACTGAAGATTATCTTGTTGCGCTAATTGCTTGATACTATGGTCATGACATTGTGCTTGAGCGATAGCTTCGTAATCCAATGTAGACGGGCATGTGATTGTTTCAACTCGGCTGAGTGCGTCGGCGACTATGTTATCTTTACCATTGATGTGACGGATGTCTGTTGTGAATTCGCTTATAAACATTAGTTGACGAGTGCGGCGAGGTGTTTCGGTTGGTGAAGGTGATTTTTGAAGAACGTAGGTAAGCGGCTTGTGGTCGGTGAAGATGATAAGCTCGCGTCCCTCAAAAATCTTGCGGAAATGTTTCACTGCCATGTAGATTGACAGTAACTCCCGATCGAATGTACTGTAGTTTTGTTGTGCGTCGGAGTACTTTTTCGAAAAATATCCAAGTGGTTGCCAGCTGTTGTTGACTCGTTGTTGTAACACGGCGCCTGCTGCGGTATTTGATGCATCGCAGAATATAGCTAGTTGAGCGTTGTGCGATGGATGAGCTAGCAAAGTAGCGTTTTGTATGCTTAATTTGCAAGACTCGAATGCGTGTGTTGATTCATCGTCCCAGTCGATCGGTGTTTTGTCTCGCTTTTTTGTGTTATGTAAGTGTGCGTTGAGTGGTGCTTGAATGGTTGCTGCGTTCGGAATGTGTTCACGATAGAAGTTTAGCATTCCGAGAAATCTTCTTAATTCTTCTATGTTCTTGGGTTTGGGAAAGTCGACGATAGCTTGTACTTTCTCGGCAGGTGGTTTGATACCCGTGTTTGATACGGTATAACCGAGAAATTTTACTTCAGGTTGTCCGAATACGCATTTGGCTGGGTTGATCGTTATGCTGTTTTGTTCAAGGCGTTTGAGTATTTCGCGAAGATGTTCTCGATGTTCCTTTTCGCTGCTTGACGCTACCAGGACATCGTCGATAAAAGGAAATGCGTAGCTTAGTCCGCGTAGTACTTCATGAATAAAGCGTTGAAAAGTCTGACCTGCGTTTTTCAGTCCGGGACACATGCGTGGAAACTCGAATAATCCCATAGGTGTTATTATAGCAGTTTTCTCGATATCTTCTTCTCGGACGGCAAGTTGTTGATAAGCGCGATTGAGATCAATAGTTGAGAAAATTGTTTTGCCGGAGAGTTGATAAGTGAAATCTTTGATGCGTGGAATAGGATATCGGTCTGGCTTGGTTACGGCATTAAGACGTCGATAATCACCGCAGACTCGAATGTCGCCATTCTTCTTTGGTACGACATGAAGTGGAGAGGCCCAGGGTGACTTGCTTGGGCGGCAAAGTCCCTGCTCCATCATATCTTCGAATTCTTTTCGAACTTGCTCGTAGCGGTGGGGTGCAATTGGTCGAGCACGGCAATGTACGGGTGGACCTGTTGTTTCGATGTAGTGTTCAACAGTGTTCTTGCTAGTAAGTTGCATCGATGAAAGACGTGTTATACCGGGAAATTCAGCGAGGATGTCGTGGTATGACTGTTGTATGTCGATAGCACGTATTGTAGGCATGTTGTATGGCCGGCAGATTGCAATTGACGCGATGTTGGTTTTTCCGTCGATTAGCTTGCGATTCTTGATATCGACGATCAATTGATGATATTTCAGAAAATCGGCGCCCAATATTGGTTGTGTTACGTTTGCAATGATAAACTTCCATTTGAATGCACGACGTAAGCTGAGATCAAGTTCGAGCGTTTTCTCTCCATAGGTTGGAATTACGGTATTATTAGCGGCATATAGTTGAAATGGCAGTGGTTGCGAAATGTCACCTTTCCTTCGAGGTATGACGGATATGTTAGCCCCCGTGTCTACCAAGAAGGTGAGTCGGTTCTTGACGTCGTGGACGAAGAGGCGATGTGATTCGCTGATGTTTGAATCTGCTAATGCAAGTGTCTGATCTTGTGGCGGCGATGATACAGGTGTATTGTTGCGGTTAATTGGTTTTTTATAAATGCACGGTGATGTGCAGTTACGTGCGTTTATGCCGAAACGACGGTGATAGTAACAATAACCATTTGACGGTTTATTGTAGGGTATTCGTTGGTTTGAATACGAACGTATGCTTCGATGATTATACACATCTGATCTCTCTTTGTGTTCTGAGATCTCTTGGGCTGACTCGTTTATACGTTGGGAAAGGTGAATGCAGTTGGATCCGCACGTTGTATGGTTAGTTGATACAGCAGCTATCGCTGGTGGCTCGTTGGACGTAGATACTCCTTGTGTTTGCTCAAGAATTTTATCAGCTAGCACTGCGAGTTCATCTAGCTGTTTGTCCGAGTTGATAGCAGCGAAAATGGAACGTATGTAGATTGGCAAATGACTCACCCACATGAGTTTGAGCGTTGAATCCGGAAACAGGTTTCGGGCTAGTGTTTGCATTCGGCGAAGTAAGTGGGATGGCCGTTGGTTGCCGAGTTTTGTTTCTGTCAGGAGCTTGTGAAGTCGATGACTGTCAGATTCTTCGTAAGTCGCGATGAGTCGATTTTTGAGGATGGTGTATTGATTTGCATTCGGTCTGTTGTGGAGTAGGTCTTCGATTTGTCCAATCTCTTGTTTTCCAAGCCGTGTTATTAACTTTTGTGCAAGTCGAGCTTCGTCTCCTCCGAGTTCGCTGGTTGCTGCCTCGAACGAGAAAAACCAGAGTTGTGGTTTGTCACGCCAGAATGGCGGAATGCGCATGGAGAGTGCCATAGAGAGTTCTTCGTAGTGTAGTTTGTGTGTGTCTTCTGTGGCTTGGGCTGCTTCGATCGTCATGTTGATGGTATGTGGCTTCGGTGTGTAGCGTTTTCTTTGCGTTTCTTGCGGGTGTGCTTCAGCACCTCGTTGTGTTCTTGCGGGGTCACCACTTTAGCGGAAATGGTAGTGTGATTACCACTTGTTAATTTCAGAAGGTTGAAATAAAATAACTGATTCCGTTTGTGCAGACTAGTAATCGCTTTGGCAGCTGGATTACGAATCTCTTTTTATTTTTTTATTTTTTTTTCGAACTGACTAAACGCTGTCGGCCTGATGGGCCTTCACAGCTTCACCAGACTTTTAGGGCGAGCGCTTAGGGCACTCAGCCGAGAGGCAACAAGCTCAAGGGTGCCAGAATGGCCGAACCTCGGCTTGGGCAGTTGCCTTGGGATAAACGTGAATCGAACTAAAATATCTACATAAAATAAAATATCTATATGCCATACATGTACACTTTAGTGAGACACATATGCATACCTTCATATGTGTCACACTAAAGCGCACATGCATATAGTGCCTGATATTTTTGGCTAAGTTTAACTAGCCAAAAAGGTAAAACGGTCCCTTACAGAACCAGTGTACGTACCGTGTGAATGTGCACGTGTGTGGAGTGCAGTGTCGTGTGTGCAAGGAGCTAGTGAATGTGGTGTCACTGTATCGCGCTAGCAGCATGCTCGAGGGCTCCCGTCCGAGGGATCGAACCTAGGCTTAAGCTGCTGCCGAAGGAGGACGTGGCGGGTGTGCGGGAGCGAAGTTGACCGCCCGACCGTGTCGGCGTGATCGGTGGTTTCGGGGGCGTGGGCGCGAGCACGCTCTATTTAAAGAGTCGTCGGTATGCAGATCATTCGCAGCCGTTATGTCATCCGGGGGATCGCTGAAAATGTGTCGCGGTCGTCTTTTAGGATACTTTGCGGCGGGCTTGGGGGTGTAGTTTGCAGCAGATACCACTAACGGGTTGGGATGGTTTGTGGCCTTGTCGAAATAATTAGCTGTGACGGACTTGATGTACGCTTGAGTCGAAGTAATATCCAAATCCTTATGAAGATCGTCGTTCCGAACCTAGTAGGGGGCGCCAACACATTTTCGTAAGAAGCGATTTTGTATGACCTGCAACTTTTCAAAATTGTCTTTCGATGTATGTGCAAACACGGGGCAACTATACGTAAGAATAGGGCGGACACACGTCTTATAGAGAGTGAGCTTATGTCTGAGTGACATTTTGCTCTGTGAGCATAATAGCATATGTAATCGGCTCAAGACCATAGCAGCCTTGTTCCGCACTCTCTGGATGTGAGTTTTAAAGGTAAGTTTGTTGTCTAATGTGACACCGAGATATTTAACCTCGGTAGCCCAAGGGATGTCAGTATCGAATAGCCTGAGAGGTTTTAATGTGTTCTGTTTATTAGAGGAATCAAAAAGTATTGCGGAGCTCTTATCTGGATTAACTTCTATACGCCATCTTCGATACCATTCGCCGAGATTACAAACAGCACGTTGGATGCGTGCTCTGAGATGCACTCTCTGCCTTCCTGAAGCAAATAACACTGTATCATCGGCATAACAACCTACTTCGACTCCCGGAGATCGTGGTAGGTCGCTAATGTACAAGTTAAACAGGGATGGTGCAAGAATAGATCCTTGGGGAACACCTGAGTGTATTGGGTGTGGTCGGGAGAGTTCACCTTCCACTCTGAAGCGGAAAGTTCTGTTCGAGAGGTAGTCGCGAATGATATGAACTAATCTATCGGGGATTCGAAACTGAAGAAGCTTATAAACGAGTCCGGCGTGCCACACCTTATCGAAAGCTTTAGCTACATCGAAAAAGATCGCGAGAGTACGATATGATATTCTAGGTTCAGTAAAGTTATGCAGGATGTGCTCCGTGAGGCGGTGCACTTGTTGTGTACAAGAGTGTCCAGCTCGAAAGCCGAACTGTTCATGTGGTAGCAGGTCTAAAACGGACATAGTGGTCTGGAGACGGTTCAGAAGGAGCCGCTCATAGAGTTTACCGAGTGTGTCGAGAAGACTAATCGGGCGGTAACTATCAGGAAGAGTGGCTTTTTTACCAGGTTTGTGAATACCTATCACTATAGCCTTTTTCCAGACGGCTGGAAAATAACCCTGGGCCATGGCCGCATTGAAGATGCAGACCAAGAGGGCTATGAGATGATCGGGAAGTAGTTTGAGAACTTCATTCTTAATACCATCAGGACCAGGAGATTTCCTGGGCTTCAGAAGTTTTATAGCGGCACAGACCTCATCCCGGGTTACCGGGGTTAGAGTATCCGTGGGGGGGAACAGGATTGCATTCTCCACCGAGGTTTCAATCGATCGGATATGGACTGGGTCAGTGTTCACTGTATTTGGAGAACATTGTTTTTCTAAGCTTGCTGCTAGGCATTCCGCTTTGTCTATACTATCGAATGCAGGTTCCATACCTGGACCTCTATCGAGGGGAGGCATCGAAGTGGTGTTGTCCGCTTTTAGGGATCGTGCTAGCTTCCAGTACGCCAGATGAGACGGTTTGATGTCTTCTAAGAGCCTATCCCATCTTTCGCCACGGATCTCGGAAATGCGGGCTTTCACCGCTTTCCGCAACGTGCGTAAGCGGGCACGATTTTCTTCGGATGGATAGGTGTCGTGAGCTCGCGTCGCGGCGTTCTTTTCCGTGATCAAAGCTCTCACGTCATCAGGAAGTATAAAACGGCGGTCGTTCGCCGTTTGTACCTCTCTTGAGGTCACCCTGATGGCAGTCTGAAGGTGGTCGACCAGGGAATCGATAGCCAGGTCGGCATCAGCTTTGGACACTAGCATGTCCGGGATCTTATCAAGACTGGACGAGGAGGGGTTATCACTAAGGTACCTATTGAGCTTCGCGTAGTCAGGCACTCTGACGAAAGGAGGGCTGGTGTCATCCAAATGACCTAACTGTATTATAACTGGACGGTGATCAGAGTCAAGCTCGTGTATAACTTGAACGTGTCGTATCGAAAGCGAGACATTCTTTAGGAGAGCTACGTCTAACACTGTCGGTCGACAGTGATCCTGATAATGAGTAGGTTCAAGAGGAGCTACGACGTCAAATTCAAGCTCGTCTACTAGATCCTCAAGCAACTCTCCATTGCGAGAGGTACTCGAACTGTTCCAGATGACGTTCCCGCAGTTGAGGTCGCCCGCTATTATAACGGAATCGCCGAGCGAAAACAGAGCCTCGAGGTCAGATCTAAGTATTCTTTTGCTTGGGCGGAGGTACGCGGAAACTATTGTGACAGGTGGATGACCCGTCATACCTATTCTACATACTGACACTTCCATATGTAAAAGATCAAGAGGAGGGTCCATTGGCATGCAATATAGCGATCGTTTATAGTAAATGAGGGTGCCACCGCCTCGAGTTATGCGATCGTTTCTAACTATATTGTAATTCGCAATCGCGGGGTTACGATTACCGGGCTTTAGAAGTGTTTCTTGAACTAGAAGCACATCTATTTGATGTTCACGTAGAAAGGCAGCTACTTGATCGCGCTGGGGTTTAAGGCTTCGAGCATTAAAAAAGGAAAGACAAATACTACGTGGTTTTATTCTATCCATTGTAAAAGGAACTTACTTGTGGGAAGCACGGGCGAGGCGTTGGATGGTAGTCGCAACGTCAGGAAACTGCGAGATTGCATTTAGGAGACCGAGGTCCTTATTACTGTTTATCATCGCGTTGAAAGCAATGATCTCCTGTACGTCATGCACGAGGAGAAGCTGGCCCACCCACTCGATACCGGTGATGGAGAAAGAAGAGACCGGGGTTATCTGTGTGGCCTTCGGTGACTGGGGCATGGGAGCCCAAGGGGCCGAGGGAGCCGTTACAGACTGTTGTGGGGCTTTTGATGCGGATGCGGGTGTTGCCGAAGTCCTGAAATTACTTGGTAGAGCGGGAAAAGCCTCTAAGGACATTAGAGGTGAGAGTTGAGGATGAGTGGCAGTAGCAGGCACCCTAACCTGGTTAGCCTGTCTCGGCTGTCGTGGCCGCTTTGTGCGAGGTGCACGAGAACACCCGCGATAATTCGCAGGGTGACCCGCTTGACCACACAGCACGCAGCTGGGAGGTTCGGCAGAAGCTGGGGTACGTGTGCACTCCTTGGTAGAGTGGTCCTCGAGGCACTTCACGCACCTAGGGCGGAGATGGCAATTTCTTGCCGAGTGACCATACGCCTGGCAGTTGTGACACTGCGAGGGTGCGTAGGTTTTGTTCGGAGCCTCGACGGTCACACCTGTAAGACCGCATACGGAAGAAAGATTAAAAATGGCTTTTCCTTCTTTAGTTCGGTCAAGAATAACCAAAACCAGACTGAAGGGGACTTTGGTGCGGGGATGGTACATTCGGTGAACCTCCCGGACCGGAAAGTCTTGTGACTTCAACGACATCGCCACGTCATCGGTTGAAACTTCGGCCGGGACGCGGCGAAGAACTACGCGGAGAAGTCGTTCCTCCTCTAGTGCGTAGGTGAAGTAAGCATACTTATGCTGCCTGAGGAAAGAGGTAAGTTTGCGGTGATCATCGGTGGAGGGAACCTTAACTTGGATACCCGCGGGGGTATTTAGTGCCGAAGTGTATCTGATCCCCTTCTGATTTAGTTGACAGGAGATAGAGACCCAAGATGATTTGTCTTGGATTGTGACAGGCGGTGGAGTGCGGGGCTTCTTAGCCGTTGCCGCGGAGCCTACGACTTGGGCTTGGGCTGAGGCGGAAGTAGAGGTGGAGTCTACAGCAGAGGAACGTGACGTGTAGGTGTCACCTATGATGGCAGCCTTTTTCGGTTGCACGGGTTCCTCTACAGTTTCGGTGTCGGAAGAGGAAGGGGTGGTGTGTTTTTTCCGTTTTTGAACGCGGGTAACACTTTTAAATCCGTCATGGTTCGAGGAGGCAGCGGCGATGTCAAGCTCCATGTCCGAGCCAGAGTCGGAGCTCGAACTAAGAATTATTGGAGCGGGAGTGCGGGCGAAATCGGGCATTAGTGCTTCTACGGCGTTACACGGTGCGGTTTCCGTGTCTAGTATTGCGAATGAATTCGACGTGTGAACTGCAACGGCGGTTGAGTTGGCGTCAGGCGTTTGTTTTGAAGGTGAGCGCACGTTCTCTGTGCGTATTTTTGAGCGGGAGCGCTCACGGGTCACAGGAGTTTCGGTCAAATGAGAGCTAGAGGTCATGGTGTCACTCCTTTCAGCTGGGCGCGCGCGAGATGTTGCAGCATTTCCATTGGTAGCACTCAGTGATGGTTGAGATGACTGTTTGTCGCTTGAGCACTCGTTTTGGGAAACGTATATCCAATACGCTTTTAATAGCTGCGGGTCTCGACTTCCGACAAAACGTCGCAACCTAGTGAGCTCATGCTCGGGAGATATTTTCAGAGCGGCCATTCTGGTAGTATTTCGATGTTCGAGCCTCCCTACCTGAGAGGCAGAGGGGTGCGCCAAAGTGATTGTGACGAGCTATCCGAGCTCGGTAGATAAAAGAGACACACACAGAAATGATTAACACGACACATTCAACTCACGAACGAATCTAACACGTGATTTATTTTACCAAATTTACACTCTTCGCACTAAGAAGTGCGGTTTGAATAGTCGTACTGAAAAGTACGGTTTCCGAAAAATCGTATTCTAACTAATATCACTCGAAGTACTATGAACACAAGTATTCACGACACTACAAGCAACCGTAGTAGGAAAATCGGTCCGGACATAACCGACAGTGCGAACGGATACGTCCACTCACAACCGTGGTTGAAATCGAACTCCTCCTCTTTTTATTGAACCGAGCAAGTGTATTTAAATGGTACAAAAACAGAACACGTGTAAAGGATTCAAAATGCTAACGTAAAAATACAAATATTACTAAAATAGTCGATACTGGGAATTAATACAATGGTACAACAATAAAGCAATTGTATACAATACGTGGTATACAATAAAAATGAGTAATAAAAGTAGAATTACAAATATAAATAAGTACCAAATAGAACAAAACAATAATAATGCGCCGCATCGTAAATGGGTTTTGTCGGCGGATTATAATTACACCCAGGTATCATGTGGCCGACACCTGGGCTATAATCCGTGCTCTTAATCTATTTGTTATTGCTGTTTTCGAGTATCGCTTTTGCTTTTCTATGTAAATTATTGTAGTACACACATACCACGATGTATGTGGTTATGTGTGTCGCTACATATTTATGATATATGCCTAAAACTCTATAATTCTATATTTTTGAAATACCTATATAACAAAAATAAATATTAGAGTGATTAAACATAAAGTTAATGTATAAAGCATTTTAAAACTCAATAAGTACGAAAAATATAACATTTCTCTACTTATCAACTATAGAATATTACTATAGAAGAAAGACCCAATGTCCATTTTAGTCTCCTAATTACTTACCTACATGTTTCGTAACCTCAAAGCTCTGAAATATTAGCTTAAATTAAATATGGACTATTATCTAAAACCTTTGTACTCATAGGAAGCCTTTGGAAATATTGATGCAGCGCTGTCGTTTCTGTGAAAAGGTTTGATAATTGCTTATAAATAATTTGAATTGTTAGCTTTGTACTCAGTCTTTCAATTTTAGGAATATTATATTATTCTATGCTATCGCTTACTCCTTGTGAAATACCCAACAAGAACGATTTGTGGGATGAATCTATTTTTATATCGAAAGAGACAAAAATAGGTACCTCATTAACATAGGTCCAATCTTTTTTAAATATCTAATAATTTTTGTTCATCTCTAAAAATTGTAGTGTTCACTATTAAAACAATTAAGTTTTTTTTTAATACAGTATGCATAAAATATATTTTCTACTAAGTTGACTATAAAGTCGCAAGGTTTATGTGAACTAACTCCAATAATATAGGCACTATAATTATAACTTTGAAAGTATTGTACATACTTCAATGACTTTACAATAATAATATCATTTGTTATACGAAAAATGCGATAGTAATCTGCTATCCGTGTTCGATTTTTTATTTTAGTAGGAACTATATATATTTTACGTTTGTATTAGACTCTGTTACTAACTGTAAGTTCAATCACGGCCGCATACGTTTCACCACTAGTCAATTAAGGACACGCGCTAAACAACTTTTTATTTATTTAGTATCTGCAACGTGTAACTGAAGTGTGATTGTGAACACGATAACTCACTAGTTGCGTGCCGCGACAATTTGTTGATATGAAATTAAGAATAGCCTACATCATAACTGTTTATTATGTCAACCGTTGACTCACCCATTCACTGCGACTTCAACGAATTGACATTTATTAGGTCAGTTAAGAAAAATGCCATACTTCAATTAACCATTTAAAGAAGTTTTGTTTGAGAGTGTAGCGTTCCCATCAATGGGGGTTACGCCTAATTAATAAGTTACATAACAATTTGGTCGTATGGCTGCTAAAAGGCAACCAAAAGGAGAATAAGCAATCAATTCTCGAAGGAGGCGTAAAGTACAGTCCCGCCGACGAATGAACATTCCTGAGGTAATGGTTGCTCCATTAATATGGAACTGCCTTATTTTAAGATAAACATAGGATAATTTAATTAATTGTTAAAATAAAACTATTATACCTAATGTATATTTTAAATTAATATTTTCTGTTAATTTATTTGAAAATTCTTCTCCTATGTTTCGTTTGTTACTAATAGTTTAAAGTTTTTGTTTATAAAACTAGCGACCAGCTCCGACTTTATATAGGTTGCCTCATACGTGTATAAACGATTCAAACACATTTTTAGAGGCTTTGATACTTACAGTTCATCAAAGTCGTGGAAGTTTAACTACGTAAGAATGTTCACATATACATTTTTTTGTTGTTGTGTGTAATTTGATATTTTCTAAGATAGTCATTGAAAAGAACAATAATTCTTGATAAGTGTATTATAATACCGTGGCTGCCTTCTCATATTGGATTAGAGGGTAATGAAATAGTGGACAAATTAGCTAGAGAAGCGATAGAAGATGGAGTTATACACGATTGCATACCAATATACCACGATGCTATAGCTGAGTTCAAAAGAAATATACTCAACGTATGGTCTGAATACTTTACAATAGGTGTTTAGTATAAGACGATCCAACCAGCTCTGGGATCTATGATATAGGTTTGTGTAATTAAATATTGTCACGCCCAACATTGGAAGAAGCCAAATTAATTTATAATTTGGTAGACGTCGGTATAAGGGCAAGAAAGTAATTGCAAGTTTCAGTTTTTTTTTTGTAATTTCTTTACTGCTATTCTTTTCGTTTGTAAGATGTTTTGTTTTAAATTGTTGTTTGTTGTATGGATGAGGGTGGCATGTTCTTTTTGAACAAACCCTCAACAAATATTTCATTGGTTAAGGATTAATAAGGTATTGAACAACAAAGTAAAATAAAAATTGGTTGTCTGTAAAGTCGGTTTACGGGCGATAATTTTACGTGATAACGTCATAAGAAAACATTGATAAAAATTGCATACTTTTATGAATTGAATTGAATTTTTGTCACTAAATTATCACTATTTTGTATAATACAAAGTGGAAGAGAGATAGATGCGTCACAAGCCGAAAGTGTCTCTATCGCTTGTACACTCGGCTCAGGCGGAACGTGATAATGAGCCATGCTTTTTCTTGTATGCAGCCGGCGTTCATCGACTTATAAGACGTTATCACGTCAAAAACTGAATTCCTTTTAAATATTATAGAAAAGATAAAGATAATTATTGAGCATTATTCTTAGAAAATAGACATATACTATCGTGGACTTTTCTGTTGGTATTTTAAAGATGTACAATTCCGTAGTACTTTTTTTTAACATCTCATAAGGTTTTGCCAACGTCACAAATGTTAATGCCTGAAAACTCTTTCTTGTGACTTTATTATAATACATCGACTTTTTTCTTCTATATATTAATATTATATATATGTATTATATACATACGTGAATCTTCTGAAAGGGATTTTCTAAACGATAGTGAACCGTATTAAAATCCTTTACGTAGCTTAGAAGAACTAAGAAAACACACAGGCGGACTCCAAAAGGCGATTTTTGTTTAAATACTTTTATAGATTTAATATAAACTTAAGTCATAATTTCATAAAGTAAAAAATTAAACGACCAAGCAAAACCTGTCCAAAAACACTTAAACTGCAGCATTGACAATTTCAAAAGCCTTTGTTAACTTATTTGATTTAAAAGATATATATGTAAAAAGCAAACTCGCTCCACACAATCATATCTGTTACTTTTTTGGTGAAATTTAACCGTTGTTTATGTAGAGACAATGTATCTATTGCGTTAAAATTTTGGGAATTTCTTTTTTTCCATGTTGGGTCGTGAGAATGGATCGCGTGCAGCCAACACATCTCATTAGGTAAACAGTATTGGTGTATCTGTGGACAACCAATAGCGATAGGCGCAGACTGAAGCGACACATTTTCACTTTCTTGTTTAACTTTTTGTATGAATTTAACTAATAAACATTGATTGAACATTTTGTAATTTGACTTAATTTTCTAATTATTGAAAAAACTAGCTAACGCCCGCGGCTTCGTTCTTGTTGAAATGGTGTCATTGCTTCATAGCAACCACGTTTCATGAGGATTTATTATGGGATGTTTTTTAACGGTATATTTTTCAATACTGTTTGATCCAATACTTTTAGCGAAGTAAGGTGCCTCTATTAAATTTAACCATTTCAGCGTAGCTCCTTGGGAAAGGCGTAATGTTATGCATCCTATATTATACTCTAAAAAGTTTTATATCTACCTGTAATAGCCTCGCCAATATCAGTTCAGCCAATCCGGAGTTTAACTCACACAAAACAACACACACTTCATTTTTATTTATGTATAGATAAATGGCCTCTACTGTCTATATTTCAAGTATACTTAATTGAAATATACATATTAAAAGAGCAGCAGTACAGTCAATAATTTTGGTATGACGTAATAAATAAGCACTTGTTATGTAAAATGTCATAAAAGCAAAGTTACGTTGTTTTTCAAGCGGCACAATAAATGTGTGACATATGTATGTAAGTTAAGCCGTCACTCTAGAAGGGTGAAATGGAAAATAAAAGATATAACTAACTATAAAAGGAATATTTAATATAAAGGGGTTTGATGTTACCAAAGATGCTATGAGAACTAAATATGTTCTATCACTTGTATGAGTAATGTTCGAAATAATAAAATAAAGCTTTAACAATTTTGACGCTTCTTACGTTTGCTTTTGAATTAGTGTTAACGCTGGAAGATACAATATTTATGTAAAAGTTTTAGAATATAGCGCCTTAATCTATATCGTAAAATACCCTGGTAATAACATACATTGTCTACTATGAGTTTTATAATTTTTTACACGGTTTTAAAAATAATTTCCGATTTTGAACATTCTCATTTTGATTTTCTTTCTCGATATTTCGCTTACTTCTTTCGAAACCGAATATTCTTTAATATAATCTAAAATATGTACCATAAATAAAACGATAGTAAAATACGAAATTCAGGAAATAGTGTCATCCCGGTATATACCCAAAGTATGTTATGTCGCAGGTACTTAAATAGTTGTATCACATTATTGCTGTGTTTTTTTTTATTGTAGCTCAGGTAAATGAGCGTAAGCATAGTATAATCCAGAAACAACAACAGACACGAACAACGACTTAGTTTTATAATGTTTATGGATGATATGGGCAGGTATTTCAATTACATAGTTGTTCAAAGCTATAATTGCTTAGTTTAATTCTCTGAAAAAAATGTCAATCTTTCGAACATAATTCTTTATATCAAATTATTTAAATAAAATATATATACTCGCTTATCTGGGTTAATAGAATAACAGAGTGGTGACGGCGCTCCGTGTTTCACAATCTTTCCTACCATAATAACAGATGTATACTACTGAGCTCATACCCGTTGATGTTATCAGCACAACTAGATATAATTGACTCAATATCTAAGTGGATATAAAGACATAGGCACGACCTCTTGCATTCGTCATACATTGTCACCATCGCTTTCCTCTTTTATAATACACTAGCAGGCCCGGCAGACGTTGTCCTGCCCTGATAATAAAAAAATACATACTTATGTGCATGACACGCTTAAGGCGGCTTGACTTTTTCCGGTTCTTTCTACAATGATCATTATATTTGAACCAATTTACAAAAAAAAACCTTGACAAATTATATACCTAAACCTTCCGGTGAATTACTCTATCTATTGGCGAAGACCGCATTACAATCAGTTCAGTAGTTTTTGAGTTTATCGCGAACATCCAGACAGACGCGGCGGACGACTTTGTTTTATAATATGTATTGATAGTTTTTCCCAAGAGTGCAATGAAACCCAAGTATATAAACACTTACTGTTCCTATTTCTTAAAACTATGCAAATGACTTTGCATTGTCATTCTTTATTAATACAGTGAAACTACAGTTACAACAGATGTAAATCCTATTATCCCATCAGCGTCACCGTAGAAATTAGTAGAGGTAAATCGCTTAGCTAGAGATTATACCCCGGTCAGCCACATATTACACCCGATGATAACACAAATACCAAGAATAACTGCTACCATTGAGACAGGAATATTCCTTTACGGTTTCCAACATAATGACTGCCAACAAATACGTAAAAGTTACTCTAAACAAGTCAACAGTAATGCATAATTTCGTTACTATTTTTTTTTTTTTTGAGGAGACGAATAATTATTATAAATTTATAGTTAAATAACAAATCAGTCTATAACCTATTATATTATATTTAAGGTTATATGTGTCAAGAATATTTTAAACTTTCTTACGCGGACTAAATTACTGAAAAAAATATAGTTTAAATAGCATGATGAGAAACTTGATAAATAAATAATTTATTATAAGTAATGAAATCTATATTTTGTACTGTAATTATAAAAACGGGCACTAACAATAGAAAAAAGGTATTTAATACATACATACTTTTATTGAATAAAATGTTGACTATCGCTAACTTTAGGGTGTCGGTTTTTCGTGACGGTGTGCGCGGGCACGGTAAAAATTTACTCTCATCATTTTTCCCTAACGCGTCAAATCTTGATGTTGGTACGGGATAATTTCAAGTACTACTGAACCCATTCAGAAAATTCATAGGTTGAACGTTACATCCTCCCTAAGTATAGAGGTAAGGAGAACCATCTATGTTTATGAAAATGTGTCCCTCAAAATGTGCTAAATTATGGGCGCGCTATAGTAGCGACAGTGTTCATTATTGTTCAAAAAGATTTATAACAGTACACACTATAAAATCACTAAACGTATTATATAACGTTCACAACAATTCTATCACTCTCCATGTTTTCTTACAGCAGTTATTTTAAGTTATATTTACAAAATTACTTCGGACTATCTATCTACATACTCTTTGCCTATGCTAGGGCCTTTTAGTGAGTTTTGAAACTGTTATTTAGTGCTTAGAAATGAACACTTTTTCAACATGTTACCCATATGAGATGGTTCTCCTTAACTCTACCATATGCCTAAGTAATAAAGTTTATGAAATAGGTTGTAGGATTTTTACAAGATCTATCAGGTACACTTGGTTTGGAAATTGACAACTATACACCATAAGAACAAAATATTTGTCACGAAGCACTAACTGATTTTTTAAAGCACGGTTAAAGATACACAAACTGCTATTCAACATTTTTGCATATTCTCACTGTTAACTACAACTAAAAACTTACAAATCTAGATTAATTTAAAAAATTTGTTTATGGTAACTTCGATAGGTTCCAAGATATTTCTTAGTTTTTGTGTAAGGTCCTGATGGTACAAATTCAGTATATTAGAAAAAATCCGTCTGAGCGTACATTCCTTTTAAAAAAAATTAATTATAGCTTATAGCGTTTGGCTCCCAAGGGCAGTTACTGGAACACTCCTACAGGGACTTGGCGATGGACTTTTAAATTGAGAGTGGACAGTCGACATGCTTTAGTTTCATCACGATGGTGTCTTTCACTGAAATTTTAGGCTCATTCTACAGATTCGGATCTATGTCGATCAGCGCGGTATCTGAACACACGACCACGGCATCAAAGCAAATCAAATAATGTACAATTTGACAAAAAAAATATCTTGAACATTAATCCAATACTTTTAGAACCTGCCACGATACCTACAGTGCATTTTATTATCCAACAATACGATATTCGAATCTATGTCGATCAGCGCGGTATCCGAACACACGACCACGGTATCAATGCAAATCAAATAATGTACAATTTGACAAAAAAATATCTTGAACATTAATCCAATACTTTTAGAACCTGCCACGAATGCCACGATACCTACAGTGCATTTTATTATCCAACAAAATACGATATTAAATATAGGAGAAACGTATGTACTCAGACATATCATAAATATGGAGCACTGGAAAATGCGGTCGGCTATTTAATTTTGTTGTCAGTTCCCAGGGGAGATATCTAATCAGTGGGATTTACCATTACGATTGTGGCTGTATAACCTAGTACGCGTCTCACGGCGTCTCTCACGCGTCTCCAGACAAAATTAAATATTTAGAAAAATGGATGAGCTTTCTCTAGATAAGGTTCTCACGAGATACGTTACGTTGAAATTTTGTTATTGTTTAAAATAATGTTTACTCTTCGATCGTTAGTCCAAAAACTCACTTAAACGAATACTTTCCATGATACAATTATAACGAGCATTGCCAGTCAAAGGACGATGTATTTTATTACGTCAATATTTTCGGGGATATATGTTTTATAAACACATTTTTTATACGTTTCATTTATTGTTTGAGTATTTTGAAGTATATTTTGAATAGATTACTAATGTCACGGTGTCGAAGTTAGAGGGGTTTTATTGTAGTAGATAGTATGTTTTTGAAATTGGTTACACTTTCAAATAGATAGTTAATAATTGAATGATAACTTTATTTCGAATATTACGTTGAATATCGGTTGCAAAGTATGTTTTTATTAAATCTTACGATATCATTATTCATTTTTCGAAAAAGATGAATTTAATGCTAATGCTTCCTTTACGTCTGCTTCGAATTACTGAAGTCTACTAGAAAAAAGAAAATAAACATGTAAATTTAGAATTTTTTAGTACTTCCTTCCTTCTCCTAGCTGATAATTTAATTTTAAATTTAAATACCCCTACGCTAAACACTTATTATTCTCGGTGTAAGCAATTTCTAAGGTTATGTTTGAAGTATATTTTGCGCTGGAAAATATGCTTAACACAACCATTTTGAGTATTGTGAGATTTGTAATAATTCAATCGGATCGTAAATAATATTGCAATAAGTTTCATCCGCTCATGGTTTGTTAAAAAAAATAAGCGGCAAGTAATAAGTAGAACATTAATTAAGAAATAATGAACTTGCATTCACATATATGGTCGAAAGCACTTCGGGTTACTACTGTAGTAAATAAAGACGAGCCATTTCTAGGCTTAGTGAATCAGCAACTCCGGCCGCGTCCTCATTTAAAATAGCTGTATTCATTGTTGTTCTATACATAACACAATAAGAACCACTATGTTTATTATGCAATAAGATCATTAATTATGTTCAAAACGAACACAGTCGAGTGTAGATATAAAAGTGTAATCAGTACAACTCGATTAATTGATCCGTTTTCCATTATTCATTTTTAAAAATCTCATTTTTGCTTTGCTATTTACTATCATCTATGCTTCATTACATAGTATAAAACAAAGTCGCTTTCTCTGTCCCTATATCCCTATGTATGGTTAAATCTTTAAAACTACGCAACGGATTTTGATGCGGTTTTTTTTTAATGGATAGAGTGATTGAAGAAGAATGTTTATATGTATAATAACATCCATTAAATAGTGGAGAAATACTGTTATTTTTGAGGTTTCTAATGTCATGTCTTAAAAAAATACATTTTTTCCACTTACATTGCAACAAACGCAGGCTGGACCCTACGAGATTAACCAAAATAATGTGTGCGGGCCACGGGCAGTAATGAATAAATCAAAACTACTGGATCGATTTTAATAATTTTTTCAGTGAATGACATAGGCTATATATTTTATACCCGTGCGAAGCCGGAGCGGGCCGCTAGTACATTATAAAAAACAATTGTGAGCCGTCATGGAAGACATGGCAGATATGAAACATCGAAATTATTTTGTACATGTAATATGCATAACTGAACAGATTACGACAGGAACTATGACATAATGTAAAATAAAATATTACGATTTTTTTCCGGAAAATGATTACTGTTTATTTTCATTAAATACAAAAATTCAAAAAAATCGTTTCAAATTGTGACACCTTAATTTTTGTCACCACACCGTAAACATTACTGCATATAGACTGACTGTATGTGTAGCAATCGGTTTTACGTGCGGCTGTAGATGTCTTATACATTAAAATGACGTTTGAAAATAACAGAGTATAGGTTACTTTTCTAAATGGAATTATGTTTGTTCTTTCTAAAAATCAACTCGTATTATTTACTATCAATAACCACAAACGTGAACCGTTTTTACGCGGTAATATATAAGTCAATGATCCATTTACTACTTTTTGGATAAATCGATTATTATTCAAGAGACTTTCAAATCATAACGGTATTGAAAAAGCGATATCTAATTTTTTATGTTTAACGGCTATGTTAATTTTGAATTCCAGGATATACCTAGCATAAAAAAAAAATTTTTTTTGAAGTTATACTTCTTTTCGCGCGTTAGGGAAAAATGATGAGAGTAAATTTTTATGATGCGCGCGCACACCGTCACGAAAAATCGACACCCTGAAGTTAGCTATAGTCAACGTTTTATTCAAAAAAAGTATGTATGTATTAAATACCTTTTTTCTATTGTTAGTGTCGTTTTTTCTACAAACGTATAGAATAAAGCGAAAGATACAATTTTTGAAAAGATTTTTATCTTGTTACGCCAAAGAAGTACATAACTTGTTTTTCACAAAAAAGAACTTTTTTGTCAAAAGTTAATTTTAGATTGGATAGTAGTATCTTTACATATACATATGAAATATGCCTCGAAAAACGTATTTATTTTCACCTACTTAAGTGTAGTGAAGACCTTGGGTTAGAAATTGCCACCCATTCACTAAGATATAGCTGTCCCCGATAATGAAAGTATCCTGGTGAACCAATTGCAATAATTATAGAAGTTTATATTCTAAATCTTATTGCTACAGTATTTATACTTGCGTGTAGTTATGTTCGGAACCATTCTTCTCATAGACCTTTCGGAGTAAGAAAGGACTCAAAACAAATGCACAGACGATTTTATGACTACATATACAGTATAAATACTTAGTTAGTACTTACTTAAGTTAAGCATCATCGGACAGAAACGAAGTAAAAGCATTTTAGTCTAAGGGCTCATATTCGAAAAAAAAACGAAAACTTTCCATTGCTAGTTATGTACATAAAATGTCGGAGCGGTTTATTCAGTGAATGTTGTTAGATCCAAGCGGTTATGTGTTGGTTGATGGCGATAGTCAAAGTTATTTAAATGATAAGGAACAACGATCCAGGAGGGTGGTCGCCGCCGCACCGCACAGCTTTGTCGCAGCTATGCGCACTGTCAACACGGAGCCTCCGCACACTACACACATCACACAGTTTTTTATGCGCACATGTGCGCCCGGCGCGAGAGACCGCCCAGACCACAACCCCTGACAAATATTTGCCTTCAATTCTAAAACGCTTAGAACCTCACGGCTTTACAAATCAATAAAACAGAACGAGTCAATCCAGTCTTAGTGTACTTATTCTACGTGAAACGAAACAATGTTTATCCATCACGGTACATTATAAAGTTATTTTTGTTCCCTCAGCCATACATTAACAACAATTCATTTGATTCTATAGCAATAGCCAACTGTACTATTATTGCAGATTCTAGCCCAACGCGCCGTGGTATGCTAAACCTTCTTGTTCACTCTATTTACTCGAATTAGCTTTTTGTAACGATAACATAAAAAAAAAAAAAACAAAAAAAATAACGGCGCAATTCATTAATCGATTGGACCTGCTGCTGAGATAAAAAAAATCACTATTAGATAAAATGGGTAAGTATTTACTGTTTCTCACGAGCCTGGACCAACCCTCAATGGCGCCTTACTGATTGATAGTGCCTTATTCAACCTTCGCACCTAATCCGTTACAAAGTAATATGTACCTTAATTAGTCATGGTAAAACACGTTTTTTAATGCAGTAAAACACGTTAGCTTTTTAAAGGATATTCAGTTGACTTTGATACTTCTCCCACTCATATATGATTCAATATCGAAAGTCGTCTAGATGAATAGAATACTCATTCAAAGAATTCTGCGCCCTCAGCGTATACCTGTCTGCGGCCACCTCTAAAGGGGACGACAAAAAATATTATGTTAATTTGTAATATCGGAACATTACTCACAGGTTCCACAATACCATTGTTATGATTATTCGGTGATATTGTTTTTTAACATCTTCGGCGGTGAATCCTTTTTAATGTTAACAATAATTTGTGTACTTTCATGCTTGTCCTGCAACTTTTTTCAATTAAATCTACCTAATTCACATTCAAATATATATAATATTGTATTATCTGTATAAATTTGAAAATGTGAATAGGTACTTTTTGCTGTATAGATATAATTTAAAAACTAAGACCGACTTGGTTGAACGTGATGGACGTAACGAGGCGTGATAATGTGAGGCGAGCAAGGGTGGCGGGCGGCGGGCAACCGACTGCGGCGCGGCGAGCGCTCTGTAATCCCATACTCGGTGTCGGCTTACGGCGCCTCTCTACACGTCGCAATTATCATATTCCACCTAAACACATATTATATTGTGTACGCAATTTTAAAAATAACTTGCGTCTGTCCCGAGTCCCGACCTCAATCGGTCCTGATTTATAGCGAGTGGGCCAGCGGCAGATCGCCCGCGAGTGATTGTGTATTCTCCACGCAAATAACCATAGGTAACCCGTTCAACGTTCACAACATTTGCCTCCTTGGTGTTTTTTGTTCAACACTAATGACCTGTTTATTCAATTACTAATTGGGTTTTTTGTTTTCATCGTAAAAAAGATAAAAAGCGAAACAACCGTAATAAGATATAATTAATATTGTACATTTTTATATTCCCTCTCCTGTTGCCGGTCCAGTGATTGAATACTGAAATGTTTATGTTATTATTAAATACGAACTGTTCGTCACATGTCCCTACATCTGTCATCTCACTATGCGTTGATTACAAAGCTATTTACGTGCCCTTAAAACGAGCATAAAATTTATGAATCAAATATATATGAATGGAGTCTCGCCTGTCGATGCGGCCACGTGTCGCGGTTCTCACGCCGCGCCGACCCAGAGGACACCGACTGCTTTTTATCGCGGCACCATTTTTCGATTCGGTGTGTCGCGTGGGCTACATGTGCGTATCCCTCGAAGCTCGACCCCCGCAACGTAGCACATGGCGCCATCATCGCTAATTACTTCATCGTTAGACGTTTGTACGTCTAACAATCCTGCAGCCATCGTCCAATGTAAAAGTCGTTGACATTACAACGGTCACGACGAATGAATTACTTTGAAATTTCAATAGTTTTGTCACAGGGCAAATTAATCAACGACATTGAAATAGCAAAATGGCGGAGTAGAAGATAAAAACGTTTACAATACAACTGAGATTTCGCGCTTGTTAATTGTAAGATTTAGATTTGATAGTCGTTTAGGAGATGTCTTTTGTGCGTCAAATTGGTATCACGACTCGGGAATGGTCAGATTGTCAGTCGCAATAGAGGCATCGCTTAGACTGAATGTAATAGCAGAACGTTGCTGATGATTCATGTGCATATGCTACATAAACAAAACAAAAACAAAATATTTAAAAATATTGCATACTTTTAATTTTATGCTTGTAATTTAATAATTATCATATGAAATATAGATTACTTAAGATTTAGACTTAGTTAAGACGACGAAAGTGAAGTCTTTTATTTTATATAGCTGTAAACTACGATTTTACTTACGTTCAATTGTTTTTTTTTTAATATTATAGGGGGCAAACGAACAGGTGGATCACCTGATGGTAAGTGATCACCACCGTCCATAGACACTAGCAACACCAGGGGAGTCGCAAGTGCGTTGCCGGCCTTTTAAATATGTGGCCCTCCGGCGCTCTCACTGACCGAACGAAACGCAACAGTGCAAGCACTGTTACTTCACGTTGGTTTTATGCGAGAGGATGGTACTGTGGTACTACCCCGGGCGAGCCGACCCATTCATGCTGAAACCAGTAATAGCTTCAGCGTAGCTCTACCACCTACAAATTGTTTTTTTTCTTAGCTACAGATTCT
Organism: Antheraea assamensis; assembly: GCA_035772565.1. Taxonomy (NCBI): domain Eukaryota; kingdom Metazoa; phylum Arthropoda; class Insecta; order Lepidoptera; family Saturniidae; genus Antheraea; species Antheraea assamensis. The sequence continues at coordinate 6,581,356 of JAQQSE010000031.1, read as the reverse complement.
TTTTTTTCGAACTGATTATTCGCTGTTAGTCTGATGTGTCTTCACAGCTTCACCTGACTAAGCTGCAGATACTTCGTTCTCGGTTAACGTATGTACTTTCTGTCTTACATTTCAAATAGTAATTGCTCCACTCGTAAGGCTATGCATCGAAGCATGATGTTAAATAGCCTATAACCTGCCTGAATATAATTAGACCATAAAATACAAAACATTTTCAACTCTGCTTGATAGTTTGAGAGACTACCGCGTTCAAACAAACAGACAAAACAATATATTCAGCTTTATAATTAATTCATATATTAGTATAGATAATAATAGTTGATACTCAACGAAATTTTAAAATATACTATCTTTGCTAAAGTTGTCGAAACAAGATAATATGATGTATGTTTTTTTTTATATAATTATTAATTCAGGTTTTTATGGAACTATTCTAAGTCTTTATTGCTGCTAAGTTATGGTTGTTTTTATGAACCTGACGTATGATAATCGTAATCAATTATAATATTTTAAATTTTATCTAAGCAGATTTTTTTAATTATTTAATATAACATATGTCGTTACAATTATACACTGCATGTTTCATAAGGAATATTATAGTTGTTATATCACTACATATTATAAAACAAAGTCGTCCGCCGCGTCTGTCTGTCTGTTTGTATGTTCACGACAAACTCAAAAACTACTAAACGGATTTTGATGCGATCACCATTAGATAGAGTAATTCATGAGGAAAATTTAAGTGTATGATTTGTCGAAGTTTTGAGTAAATTGGTTGAAATATAACGATAATTGTTAAAGGATCGGAAAAAGTCAAGCCGCCTGGGAGCTTTCGTTGAAAACGCTGCCTAATTCCGTTAAGGTATAACAAAACAATGTATAGTGAGATATTCCTCTTTTATAGATCTACAAAAAAGTCTATGATGGTATATACCTATCTTTTAAGGATAGCTTATTGTACCCACCTATCTACTAAAAATGGTCACTTATAATGAGGTAATTGGAAGGCTATTTAGACGGATACAGTATTAATCCTTATCAAATTAAATACATTAGTTAACTTAAGCATTTCATGCATATAAGTATATATTTTTTATTATCTGGACAGGACAGTGTTCGACAGGCCTGCTAGTAATTCATAAATAGCTTCTATTTTGTGAGTAAACAATGTATACATTATTAATTTCTGTAAGTTATTCGAGCCTCGCTCTGTATCACTGATTTTTTTTTTTTTATTGGCGTATATCTAATAGAATATTTTAAATATAATTAATAACGCTATCGAATGCCGGTGGAGAAAAACACTGCGAGCACATCGGAATTCTTGGGAAATATTTTGTAAGTTGTATCGTTTAGTAGGATAATTAAGAATTATTAATTTTTCGGTATCTGAAATCGCCAATACGTCGTGGGCTAATTAATATAGTAATTAAAAAGTCGTTCCCCTTGAGAAACAGTCTTTAACAATATTGGAACCATCCAGAAACATACATATACATCAATAATTGAAGTATTTAAAACTATAATAATAATTATTATTAGTAATGATTGTTATTAAACGTATACCAAAAATTACAAAGAAACTAATTCAAGGTATATCGATTAATTTAATCGAATCCTATAAAAGTTCTAAGTACTTCGTATTATTAATAGTGTGTAATCCCAGTAAATTATTACTAAACCCTATTTACTAAGCAATACCTTTTCTTTTTTCGAACTGACTACACTGTTGTCTTGTTAGGGCCGTTACAGTTTCACCGGACTGCTAAGAGGAGCGCTTAGGGCACTCACTCGATTTTATAGGCAACCAGCACTAGGGCGCACGGTACGCCTCGTCTTGAAAATACTAAGTAATGTCTTTATAACACCCGTAATACAGATAATATTGAATTAAGAAGGGAGTTCTTTTACTTTCTTAATATACAAAATAAATTGATTTGTTATTGGCAATGCACCGATAATTATGTGTAATTCGAATTCAACCCGATATTATCTTTATAGTTAATATATTCTTCAATATCTGTACCAAATAAATTAGTACAAAATGCCACTAAATTTGCAAAATATTATCGTAATAAAACACAAATTTATAATCAGCTTTATTAATGAAATGTTGAAGCTATACTATTGAACGGAAATCTTATTATTCATCTATTCTGTTCATACTATTGATATAAAGGGCGATCAACGGCTAGGCTAAAAGGACTTCGATTTTAGCTTTAGTTAGTTTAAGCCAAGTTGCCATATCCGAAATATATGTACGTGTTAGTAAAGCACAAATGCCGGTACACATGTATGCTTCATTAACACATACATGTAGGATTAGTTTCGTTAGCTTGCTCAGCTAAGATAGACTCGTGATGTTACATTCAAGGTAAGAGCCCTAGCGAGGTGCGGCTACCCTTGAGATTGTTGCCATACGACTGAGTGCCCTAAACGCTCGCCCAAAAAGCCCGGTGAAACTGTGAAAGCCTGTCATACGGACAGCGGTTAGTCAAAGCGAAAAAGGCTAAAAAGATTTACGCTTTGATCTTCGGTCAATTCATATCACTACAGATGTTTTGTACTAAATTCAAAGTTACATTGCTCAACCTTCTGTAACCGATTCAGTTTATGATTAAGGATAACGATGGTATCTTTCATGATGATGTCATACGCTTATTACTATCTTTTGTATGTTGCCTTGATATACTAGGAGTTTTTTACGACATAAATAGGAATGACGGTGGTTCTAAAGCAGTCAAAATATACATTTCACTACAACCTTCGTCATAAGGCGGATAATATCGTCAAGAGCTTAATACAAAAAAAAGTTAAAATATTATTATAGGAATGCAATATTGGCATTTATTTTTACTTAAGGTGTCTCGATATTATACATGTTCTATAATAATACCTATTTAAACATAAATTTGTGTTCTGCGCAATTATTATTCAGAATACTCAAAAAGTTTGGCGAGAACTTTAGTAAAACCTATGTACGTTTTGATTGATTTAGAATCAACGTCATTTTCATTTCTGACGTAAAGAAACCAGTGCTTGTGCAACGCAACTATCATCCTGTTTCTAGTTGATAACACGAAATACAAACGAGGTGTTCCACCAATTCAAATTTCACTATGAATATTTATGAAAAAGTCAACGACCAAAACACGGGCCCGTGATGTAATAACACGTTTAATAAAATCATTTTTGAATTGTACAGAACTATACAAAAATTCTGTTCACCATCTGTCATCTCCTACGCCAGGTCATTGTACTTTACAAGTACAGACTTGGTGCTGCTACCTAGTTAAAATTTTAATTCAACATTAAGTATTAATTTATTTCTGCTATCTAATCGCTCGGAGTACAATTTTTTTTTTATCTGGTTATTATTTTATCAATTAGTATTGTTATTATAATTATCAATGTTGGAGTCAGTGTTTAATTTTAGTGTTTACATATTTCAATCTATACATGTAATAAAAATAAAGTGTCTGTATGTAATATCAAAATAACGACTTTTTACTGACTGGATATGAACGTGTACACGTCACTGATAACAAAAACACAATTTTTAAAATTTTTGTCTGTCTGTTTGTTCCAGGTAATCTCCGAAACGACTGGACCGACTTTGACAGAAATTTCACTGGCTGATAGTTAAAATTACAGCGGGTGACATAGACTACTTTATTTTACACTAGCAGTCATCTGTGGCTTCGTCTGTAGTACTATCTCCAAAACGATTGGACCCATTTTCATGGGACTTTCACTGACAGATAGCTGATCTTATAAAAAGTAATTCACAATTATAAAAAAAAAACACATGCGGAGCTGCGGGCAACAGCTAATTTATCATAATACTAGCTATCACCGGAAACAGAGTTCGCATTAATTATAATATTAAAGTTTTAGCAAAAATCATAGGGGGCGCATAAGTGGTAAAGAGAAAAGAAAATATCTTTTCGTTTTGACATGTGTTCTCTGTGAACGTATAGCCAGTATATGAATGAAGTAATTCACTGAGACACGCTTCAGTTGTGTCTAACTTTCATGTTTGTATTATACATATTTCGCTTGATTTCGAGGTCTGGTTAGGAAGTTAAACTAACACAGTGACGTTTTCATACAAAATCTATTTCTGATTGAAGAAACAATTGAAGAAATATCTAAAATTAATCTCACAAACATCGCGAATAAATTCGTAGTAACAAATAACAGAGTGGTGAACTCATTGATTCGCGAAACGCTTACACATAGAGCCTTATCGTTCGAAGTTTCATCATCATCATCATCTCAGCCTATAGACGTCTATTTGTGGGCATAAGCCTCACCAAACTTTCACCACCACGTGCGGTTCTATTTCGCTTGTAGCCAACTGTTTCCCGTAACATTTACAATATCACCAGCCCATACGGTGGGGGCCATCCCACGCTTCGCTTTCCGGTATGTGGCCTCGACTATAGAACAATGTATTACTTCGGCCATTAGTTCTTTGAGCTATCTTATCTGCGCATTGTCATTTCTACTGCAACTCTAACTCACCCACGGATCTCTTCATTTCTGATTTGGTTACTTAGAGGAACTCTGGTTAATAGCTCTTTCCATTGCTTGTTGAGCTAACTTGAGGTTTACGCCCATAGTTAGCAGCCACGTCTCACTGCCATAAGTCATCACTGGCAACACACATCGATTGAAGACTGTTATCTCCAGAGTATTAAGTTAGAGAAAACAGTACACACTTTCCTGAACGCTGCCCAGTTGGCGAGTTGGTTTCGGCGATTAACCTCATTAACATCAACAACATCCAGAGCAGAGTTCCCAACAATGTACAAACAAATAAATTTTAAAAACAGTATGGCTTGAAACTTCTGGGCTCTTTAATCGTTATCAGTCCCATAGATTAAGTTTTACATTTATTCTAGAGATTTTTGACGCCTCGTTTTTACAGATACTGAGTAAGGAAGCTATGGTACGACCAATAATAGTAAGTAGCGCTATCGCAGTGACACTGGAAATTCTCACTCAATAGCTCAACACAAACAGCACAGATCACCCGATATACTTGCGCATATACACAGTGAGTTCACATACGTTGAAAGGATTTTTGTTATTTTCCCCTATTTTTCGAATTTAGTTAGTTACTTCAGCCAAATTTATAGATTCAAAATACACGTTTGGATTCGCTACGTCACATGCAGGTGGTACACATGTGTGTCTCTCTAACTCATATATGTATGATTAGTTTAGCTACTAGCTTAGATTAGTGAAATTCGTGATGTTGCCTTCAATTTTACCGCCCTGAGTATGATGCCATACGGCTGGTTTGCCTTTAGCGCTTGACCAAAAAAGTCCAATAAAACTACAAATGCTCATCTGACCAACAGCGTTATAGTCACTCTGAAAAAAAAAAACAAGCTGATAATAATTCTATTCTAGATATCGAAGTGAATACAAGGTGCTATAAAAGGAATAAATTAACAAAACGATATAGTCCTAGAGTAATGTAAATATTGTTACAGAGTGTACTGTACACATTGTTTTCTCTGTGTTAATGGGTTTGTTTCACTTATGTATTATTAGAAACGTACGTACGTAGTAATCTAAGTATAATATAGTAGTATATCTAAGTAGTCATAGTATATTTCTTTCTATTATATTCTATATATTTCCTTCTTAACAGTTAGCTAATGTTAAACCGACTATAGGAGAAATCGTATTTTTACTGCATTCATATTACGTTCACGCTTCTTCTATATTCAATGCACATTTCTCAACGTCCTACTAGACTTTGTTAGATTTAGTTTTATTCTTTATAAAGGCTCCTAAAAGACAATTTATATTGATATCAGCAGTAAATCGCCTTTTCACATCTACGTCTCACTTCCCATCCCTTCTAAATATACAACCTAGATACACAATGCAAACATATAGCTAGAGCTATTAACACCCTTTAAAATGCACCGTTTCTCATACTAATACAAAGTATAAATATACACATAAAATAAATGAATTATAGGATACAATTTCACACATGGCCATTTAACACCTGGTATGGTATACATACATCTATACAGTCATCACACAAATGTTATTCATGTACAGAGATCGAATCCTCGAACATAAGCTTACAACCACTAGCATATTTTATTAGTTCCTTTATTTGCAATAGATTGTTGTACGGAGAAACTGTAGCGGCCTTAACAAGCCAATAGTGTAGTAAGTTCGAAAAAAAAAATTCGTAATTTTAGTTCCTGTCTTTGCGATAGAAATATTCGCAATTTTAGTTCCTTTCTTTGCAATAGAAAGATTCGTAATTGTAGTCCGGTGAAACTGTGACAGCCTTAACAAGCCAACAGTGTAGTCAATTCGAAAAAAAAATCTTCGTAACTTTAGTTCCTGACTTTGGAACAGAAAAATTCGCAATTTTAGTTCCTGTCATTGGAACAGAAAAATTCACAATTTTAGTTCCTTTCTTTCCAATAGAAAGATTCGTAATTGTAGTCCGTCGAAACTGTAGTGGCCGTAACAAGCCAACAGTGTAGTCAGTTCGAAAAAAAAAAGATTCGTAATTTTAATTCCTATCTTTGCAATAAAAAAATTCGCAATTTTAGTTCCTTTCTTTGCAATAGAAAGTTTCGTAAAATATTGTTTAGAAATTTGAGTATAACGTGTCTTTTTTAAATAATTTCGAGCGAGATTCAAATTTTAATCTCTATAATACAGTTATTCTTCTTTCATGTCTGTTATAATTTATGTCAATGTATACAGATGGAATAAAATTTATTTTTTGTTTATTGTCCAATAACAACAGCAGTAAAAATATCCTAGTCATCTTGAGGGTCATGATTTATTAAAATTCATTTTATAATATAACACAGGAACATTCGTAGGTAACTTTTAAACAATAAACGATATAATAATTATTGTACGGCTCTCTTTATACTTCAAACGAAATAAACTTTAAATAGAGCTAATATGCAAATGTATTCCGTTAGTTCTTTCATTTAAAATGTGCGTCGCTAATGCTTGTAATAAGATTATAATGGACCAGACTAATGTACCCAATACATTTCCTATACAAAGCTAAACGTCTATAGCATTGTGATTTGTATAACTCTAATTGAATTCTACAGGAATGTTGTGTAATTTTATACATTACTTTAATCCTAGACTTAACCAAAAAGTTTTATAAGTTTCGTGGATAATTCCCCAGTTCAATAAGTCCAGAAAAAAAAACGGTTATAAAGGTATTTTCTTATTTGGAACCAAGAGTTCATGTGATATGCATAATGTAAAGTAACCTCGTGAAAATAAATAGGCTCGAAACCTTGTAGTTGCGTATCATGTTACATCGGACCTACCTGAAAGCGTACAATGAATTAAGAATGTAAAAAATAACTTGCTGACACAGTGTAAAATCGAAATGGTATACGACACTCCCGTCTCATCCGGTTTGCATTATCACATTTCAATAAGTACCCATAAACAAAGCAATTTGTTACCGGTGAAATGGCAGTGCCTCGCCGTAGCAGCTTCACTCGGTCACATCTTCTCACGGCTGTAACCACACGATCTCCACCAATCGGAGGATGACTTGCTATCAAGATCTTCACTTGTTACGACCGATCTGTACATGACGTAATATTCTTATTGCATGTAGGGTGGTTAGTGATACATTTTGAGTGAAAATTTTGTCGCCAATTTTTGTCGATGTGTACCAAAGTTGTTGCATTTAAAAGATAATCTTTATTCTACACTAAATTTAACGACGACGGCTTACCAATATAGCTAAATATATTTAGAAGAATGTATTAGGTGCTTGGGTTTATTTTTATATTATTTAATTTTATATTTATAACACTTTACCAGTATTTTACCCACATTAATATTATAAATGGGATTGTCTCCGGCTGTCTGTGGCGCTAAAGTCGAAATCTAGATTGTTATTTTTAAATGTTGTGACCAATTTTTTGCCTTAGTATTTTAAATTAATAATAAGAAATATTTGCAATCCCAAGTTTATAACCTCCCAGCACCTCTCAATACATGCACCTTGCATGGTGGTAGGGCTTTTTCTAAGTCCGCCTGGCTAGCTACCACCCTCAAGTTGAAAATCTGTCGCCAAGCACCTGTTGGTGTGTTCCGACAGTTACACCTGAGAGCCAGTCTCCCTCTAGGTTTAGCGTGACTACCATCTTAGACCACATCATCATTTAACATCAGATGTGATTGTGGTCAAACGCAAACCTATACAATAAAAAAAAACGTTTAATTTCAATATTTATTTTATACATTCATGACTTATTGTCTTATTGTACAACTTATTGTCAGTGGCAGGACAAAGACTGCTTTCTAGAACCACTAGTCTATGATATATACATCTAATTGCTTAATGTTATTATAAAGAGAAAATTTTTGAATTTTTGTTTGTAAAGTATAAAGTGAAAAAATAGTCAACCGATTTCGAAAATTCTTTCACCTATCAAAAGTTACATCATCAGCGAGTAACATGGGCTGTATTTTCAAAATCTAATAAATAAAATTAAAGATTTTATTCGATTTCTCTGAGCTAATTCCCGAACCCAGTAAAACGATTTTGATTAGGTTTTTACTGGCAAGTGGAGGAGTTTTCAGAATATTGCCTAAGCTATGTATCATTACGCTTTTTCATAGATGCTAAGCAAGAATGATAACTTTTATGATTTCATTAAAAGTAAAATTAGAGTTTTAAAGATTAACTACACAAAATCACTGGCTAGTATTAGATAAATGTACACATATACTCTTGTTTATTTACTTTTCGTACAAAGATGCCCTAACATATTTTCTTTCATTAACTTACGATATTTTGTAAAATATTTTATATGAGTATGTAACAATTTAATAAAACATATTATATATAGCGGATACTATATTAAGGCAATAACATAATACAAATAAAAATAAAAATGGGTACATTTTTAAATATTTTTGTTGTTTATACTCATAGATTCTGTGGAAAGCCTTTCGAATAAACATAATCCAAAACTCCAACTACATTGATAGACCTTCTACAGTGTCATTCGTTATCTTTCAAGTGGAATATAAAATTTCAATTTGACATTTGATTTAAATGAATTACCAAACATTCCAAGAAGAACACCGATTACGTGAATATCATATCAAAAGACATTAATCAGTAGTGTGATTAACGTGATATTTTAGTTATGATGGCAATACTGGAATTTAAATAATTCAAGAATAGAATGAGTCACCCTATACGACGCCCATAACCAGTGCTTCCTGCGGTCAAACTCAATTAAAACTCATTGCAGGGGCGTGCGAACTGACCGCCGTACCGCGCCGCCCGCCTCACTGCGACAATGTGTTATGAGACTACGCTTCGTTAGTATGCGACGGTGTGCGTCTATTTTTAATTTCTTTCGTGTTTTTATTGGTCGTCTATGGAGATAATTAAGTGCATAATTAGGAATTGTAATTTATGCAGATACATTTTTGCGATGATGGCATTGCCCATAGGTAATGTTGAGACGCGAATCAATTCGCGGTTCGAAGGGAGTTTGAAAGGAAAATTTTGTGATAATATCGTATCACTGTGGTATTACTGACTGTAGCATTTTCTAATGCCCGCCGGCTTACTTAAACGTAATGTAGCGGATATGGTTCATTTATATATTGTACAATTTTGTGTTTCCAATAAACTTTTTAGTTTTATAGTTTTTTTTTTTTACTCTTTTAATTGTATGCAATTTTGGCGACAAATTTGTATCAGTCACTTACACCTTATCATTTATGATATCGAAAATCCCATTTATTTCTTTATATTTTCGACCAATTCTGGGCTATATTAAAATCTTTAGCTTATCGGAAAGAAAATTAAAAAATATGACTCGAACAGAGATACAAGAAAGAGGGGTATTAAAAACGACGTCATAGCATAACTGGAAATACCAATATAAAAGTAGATATTTATATAAGATTTTACTTTATAAACCATAGTAAAATGTATTACTAATTTATTTTACTCATCAAAGTAAAAGTATCAGCAAAAGCGGTACCAGCATTTAGGAGATTAGCCTGGACAAACAATACACATTGCAATTTTATTTGTATGTATATAGAAGTATAAGTTGTACACCGAAAGAGCCTCTGCACTATTACTCGATATCACATTTAAAATAGGTAATTTTGGACTGGATAAATTAACCTACTTAATTATTTATGTATATATCTAATATAATCTAAATACTTTTTAATTTGTCTATCTGAAGTAATTCCAATAACCAATGTCTATAGTTACTAAGAAAAATTCCAATTATTATATCAATATTTACATATCATATAAAATATGTGTATGTAACTTGCATTTACAGTGTGTGTATACGAAATAAAAAGCGAAGGAGCGGCAACGTCGCACTATGCTAAAAGCGATAAACTTGACAGGATTTTGCGAGTTGCCAAAAAAACAACTTTGCTGAATCGCAACCCACCAAGGTCCTTTTCCATTTAATGCTTGATCCCGCGAAATTTCGGGAATCCGCTCAGCTGAACTGCATTCCCTAGAACGGCTATAGCATGGGCTGTATTTTATAATAAAAAGACCAAGTAAACTATTATTCTAAACTGAAATACTCAAGAAAAGCTTGTCAATTTTAATGTGTCGTGAAAAATATGTGAAAAATGCAAATTTACTATTCTTCACATTCCTCATCAGCCTGTAATAGACCAACTGCAGGGTCATAAGCCTCTTGCCGAAGGAAGTTATGGGCATAACTACCACGCCAACCCACTACGTACTGGCGACTTCAAACTCTGAGAAATATTCAGTTCTATATTTTTTTCCTATACTGTGGTAATACAAAAACATTTCTCAGGTTCAGAATTTTTCACGGTGTTTTCTTTCAACGTCAGCCGATAGAGTTACCAAAATTAAAACATTAAATGTATGAGAATCCTGAAAATAATCGTAGGTGCATGTCGGGTTTCGGGACTTGCGGACTTCGGATTCATATTCCACCGGTCAAACCTCTAGACCAACAGAGCTTCTATGTCTGATGATAATTAAGCTTACCATCAAACTCCCAACATATTTTCTTCTTTTTTATCCTTCTTTAAATCTTCTATTTGTACAATTTATTAGCATTTGACATTCTTTAACCTTTGTATTTAATTACTTTCGTTTAAATGTTTAATATTTATTAATCGATTACGTTGTGTACTCGCCAACGTTGTTCAAATATATTTTAGACGTATAATCTATATATATAATAAAAATAAAGTGTCTGTATGTAATGCCAAAATAACAGCTTTTTATTCAATGGATATGTACGTATATACGCTAATTATAGCAAAAAACCATTCTTAAAATTTTAGTCGTTCTGTCTGTCTGTTTGCTAGTTTCGGGTAATCTCCGAAACGGCGATTTTGACGGGAATTTTATTGGCAGATAGCTGATTTTATATAGGTTAGCTTAGGTTAATTTATTTTAGACTAGCTCTTACCCGCGACTTCGCGTGTACTGGAATTTCTAAAACAGTTGAACCAATTTTCACAGGACTTACACTGGCAGATAGATGACCTTATAAGGAGTAACTTAAGTTATTTTATGTTAGACTAACTGTTGTAGATTAGCTCGGCGATGGCCGGGATTTCGGGATTTTGATAGAAGCAGCCAACCGCCCAGCGAGAGAACGTCATATCACTCCGGGGGTGAGTTACCTTTTCAATTTGGGAAGTGGAGACGTCAAACCTGACTTATCGCTGGTCACCTGTTCAAGAACACTCTGCCCCAGAACACAGCGCTTGATAGACCACAGAGTACGTAAACCCGATGTTCCACTCTGCCACTGACACTGCACGAAAAGATTCTTTGCAACAGCTGAGTAGTACAGGTTCACCTGGAAGAAGTTGATTTGGCTACGATCCATTACTGGATGGTGTCTCCAGCTCGGAAATTTGCCTTTATTGCGGGGAAAGCTCTACCTTTGATGGAGGGAAGCTTACAGTCTAGCAAACTTAGCGACATCAACTAGTGCCGCTTGCAGTTTCTGGACAAGCTGTTCACCTTGCTGCACCGTAGTTCGATGATCCTGGCTCCCGTTGGAGTGTTTCTTAGCTTTATCTTTTTGATGCCCAGATCAGACAAGGGCACAACCTCGTATGCTTTAAGAAGGGGCGCCTTGTAGTCTACTCCCCTCCTCGCTGCCTCAGACTCCAACGTTATGACCACTGCATCTAAGCTACTGGAGGAGAGGAACTTCCTGGCTTGCGACTTAAACAAGGGCTTCACGCCAAATTCCGCAGCCGGAGTTTTTACCGTCGGCGTCAGAACCACCTTCGCCTTATTGCGGCGAACCACGGCGATCGAGTCTGAACTGGATAACGACACAGTTGGGACTATCAGGACATTCCAATATCCAACACTAGTGGAAACAGCCAGAGCACGGTCAAAGAAATTCTCGGCCTCGCCCATGATTCCTACATCACTTCTCGATTACCGACAATACTTATTCGCCTTACCCCTGTGAGGAGATTCAACTTTAAGACCTTCTGTCTGGTCAATTTCTCAATCCGAATCTTCGCAAGATTACGAGTGTGTTTATTCGTGGCCTTATCCTTACTCATTTGATTTTCCTATTGGCAAAGATATCATAAAGAAAACCAAGAGCCTAACTGCAAAATATATACAAAGTCCAGAAAGGCAAGCCAGGCTAGAGAGTTATTATCACAATATCAATATCAATAACCGACAATAAACATTGACTTCCAGCGGTGGTGTTTCCAAACCATTACGAGTTACTTTAAGAATCGAGCGTAAACTTATTTAAAAGGCCGGTAAGGCACTTGTGTCTCCTCTGGTGTTGCTAGTGTCTATGGACGGCGGTGATCACTTACCATCAGGTGACCGACCTGTTCGTTTGCCACCTATAATATAAAAAAGAAACAATATTAAATCAAATTTATTGTAAAAAAATCCTACAGCCATGACTTTTAAAGTGTTATTTTTTTCTAAAACAGGAAATATTTATAATATATCATTGCTAAAACGTATTCATGTGTTACAAAGGCAATAGGTATGAATTAATGTAAAATGTTTCAGATAAGACCCCCATGTTCACTCGCTGAGCGTTTGACCGACATTACAAACACTGATAATTATTTATATTATTTTTTAACATTTCAAATTTGACAGGAGATTCAAAGTTTATATCATCAGAGCTTTAACGAAAATGTTAATTTATTAGTGATCTTAAAAGGAATAAGCATTATATGGGATCTAGACCTATATAACAAAAATATAGTTACTTTGAGGATCAGACATATCATTAGTTATCATATGATGAACATATCGCCATAGGGCTGTGATCATTCGATGCAGAATTTTTCATATATGATTCTAGGCCACTTATTTTTTGGACTCCATTGACCCTTTGATATTTTTAATGCCCAACGGAGCAGGCGGGAATCAGCTAGTGCGTTAATAGGTGTTACATATATATTAATTAATTGTTGAATTACTAAATGTATTATTATTAAATAAATGTAAAATCAACTCTCCATGAATTGTTAATTTGAATATAGTTCATTTTTACAATTATTTTCTTGCTATTCAAATACTGTGTGCTTGTGATTGGACATTCGAAAATAAAAAAATGAACAACTATAAAAAAAAAGACTAACGTATTTTTTGCGGATCTCATTTGACGTAAAACGATCTCTTTACGTTCCGCCATATCTTACGTTTAGTACCTAAGAAGTAGATATAGTCGAAGCCAGACGTTGGGGCCCGCGATTTCTGCTGTCTACTACGAACTCAAGGCCCGCGTGTCAATGGCACGCCGGTAGTGTTGCCCCGCTAAAATGACTACTCACGATACGTTTACACATTACGTTTTGTTACAATCGCTACAGGAAATCGTCAAAATATTTTCCCTCTGTATCGAATTATTCGTATAATTTACCTACTTACTTAACAGATTTAATTTAAATTCGTTGTTTGAACCAATTATTAACGTCTGCTTGTTATTTTAAAGAGGTTATGATTAATGTACTAATTTCCTCACTAACGTTATATGCGAATGTTTGTTTGTTTATAACTGCTTAACCGATCATTATGGAATCTTGTACATACGTTGTCAGGAATATAGGGAAGGACATATGGTACCTTTCATCCAGACAAAAAATCTGTTCCCGTTGGATAGGGTAAATATACATTAAAGCAAGCGAAGAAACGGGCAAAGGCTAGTACAAACATAAATAACAAGTATAAATCAATGGAATCGATTTTACCGTTTACATATTCCAATGCCCGTGTCAATGTCACTGACGTGGGAAGTTAATCAAAAGTGGCAGGAGAATTTAGAATTTCTCGAGAATTTTTGTGGCAATACGACGGACTCGAGTACTCAACCCGCCCGGCCCGCTGACCGCCAAACGACACGCTACGTTCTTACAGGGCCCGATGATAATTGTACAACGTTCACCCAATTTTTTTGGTATAGTTTATTGGTACTTTTTATAGATTGATGTATGACTTGGGGCAATGGATTCACTAAGTCCAGTGTATGCGATGTGCATTGGCTCGAGGTTCAACATATATCTTTCTTCTATATATTTCCTATACATTTTATTTATATAGAAGTTTGATGTTTTGTGCGCATCAGGTAAAAACTACTCGATAGATTCCAATAAAATATTCTTAGTTTTACATTTACATTTGGCCCTGATCTAACATCACGATATTTTAATTTAATATAGAGTTTTAAGAAACTGCAAGTTTTATAAGCACCACATTAAACTAAAGGAATTTTGTAAGCAAAGTATAGTTTTGCTTTCAGGTTTTTTATGTTTTTTTCCTCCTATAATAAATACCCTACATAACATATATTGTTAAGGACGCACACGAACTCAGGTAATAATATAAACCAAATATTTTAAAGAACTCTTGCACTTTTCTACAGACGAGTTCAATCAGTATGCTGAGAAAAAAACTTTAGTACTACGATATAAATTAAAAAAATGTTAACACAGATTTTTCACCGCTTAAAATGTCAATACTCGGTAACTGGCTTGTTAGTTAAATATATCTAAATATTTTCAATGGGAACACTTACAAGATAGTGTTACTAATATATTAAAGACATTTAAACCTGAAATTGGTATGATATTAGTAGTTGAACTTAATTAAACTTAACCAAATAACAAAACTTAACTTTATGAAACTTGCTATAAGTATAATGTATTATTAACACAATAGTAGAGACCGCAACTGTAGTCCGATGAAACTGTAGAGGCCTTGCCAGGTCAAAAGTGTAGTCGGTTCGAAAAAAAAAAAAAACTAAGAGTCCGCAACTTCGTTTAAGTGTATATGAATTGTATTCCGGAAACTAAACGTCGTATCTGGATAAAATATGAATTTTATAATTACAGTTTAGAGTTTAGACCGAATAGAAAATTGTAATTATATATTCGTACAGCTCTCTTTCCTAGACTTAAATACTATATTCATTCAAATTTAATTAGTAACGTTACAGTAGTTTTTACCTAATCCGCTTTTTAATACAGAAAATTAACATTTGTATTATATAATATACAGATTGACGAGTTTTAACTAAAGATTTATATAAACTACTAACTGCTTACCATAGATAAGAAAGGAAACTATAAATATGCCGTGGGAACTAATAGAAATTAATTCATTAGCTAAACGTTATTATACATCGAAAATGTAAATTCTCCCATTAATATAACTTTAAATGACAGAAACAAGTCCATATATGTTAATAAAAAAATCAATTCTTTTAGTATTATACGACTTGTTAAAGAAAATACTAAAGAATATTTTAATTCGTTACAACAAAATATTTATTACCTCTGATTGTTTCTCTGCCTATTAATGTTATGAAAGAAAAACTTATTCAAGATAAAGACTACTGAACGGATTTATTTAAACTTTGCAGTAATATAGTTTAGACGTCGGAATAACAATGCAGATTTATATTATTTGTAAACATTCTGTTATAATCCGTCTTGAAACAAAACATTGACACTGGCAAATGCTTCTGCGGTGTCAAAACAATAAAAAACAACAACAACAACAATGCAGCTATTGTTTTAATTCGCTTAATAGTAACGAGAAGTGTCAAGTAACTTGGAAAAATCCTGCCAAATGGCAAATCATTTATAAAGGTCCAAAGTCGGACAAAGTCGCTGGCTACTGCAGCAGCTACTTATAATTAAAAGAATTTATATCTGAATATTCCTAATCGTTGAAAAAATTGAAACAAATAAAATACGAATTAATTTTACATATCCGTTTCATTGGAAAACCCTAGAAACTTCTATAGTTCATATTCTATGCATAGTTATTATTAGACTGCGTATAGCCAGCCATCTTTTCAAAACTTTGATAAGGATGCCTGTTCCCAAAATAGAGGTATAACATGTATTATTCAACGAACCGATTCGAACTGGTTTTATGGGTACGAGGGCGCCTAATCCGATACACGGCGTTTAAATATCTCCCGAAATAACTTTACAGGGAAATTAGCTAACGTATACCTACGTTTAAACTTACGTCTCATATAATTTTTTAATTCGTCAAATGTAATTATTGCGTGATTAAAGCTACATGAAGATTAACGTCAAGGGCTCCTTTAGAATTAAATTAGTCAATATCAATATATGAAGTCCCATTATGAAGATCTTAAGTAATATTAACATCACTTTCTTTCGTAAGTATTTTTCTATTTTATATATACTTCATTGATTTTATAAGTGCTGATACAAAATCAAATTTTCTCGTTTAATCATTCATTGTGAAATTATACTATTAGATAAATCGTTGACAAACGCGAGTAACGAACGTTAAACATTTGTTACCTATTTTATACTCACCAAATGACAAAATAATATACCTATACATTGGTTAATAATTGGGTTAATAATATTACGATCACTAAATAAATAAAATAAATAACGCGGATAAATATTTTCTGCTAAAAAACAATTTTCATTATTACACTATTTTGTCAGTATATTGCACTAGTTGTTGTCAGCGATTTTATTCTCATTATCTGTTTTACAATCGGTACAATTTCTTATATTGAGTGCTTTTTTATTTATTTATAACTAGCTGATACCCGCGACTTCGTCTGCGTCGTTTATTATCCTAAGAAAATATATTTTATGTACGTACTAACGAGGAGAAATCACAAACACCACACCTCTTGCCCCACTTTTCCAAGTCAATAAAAGACAATCGCTGAACGTACGCGTAATGCTTATAAAAATCGTAGCTTATTAAATCGTTAATAACTTTATGTTAACTGGAGGTATAGTGATAGTTTTCTGTAAATAATATCACTAAGGAGTAGTACCAAAAAATTATATCGAGATCTATGCAATCGTTTTTACGTGATACGCGAACAACGGCAGGCCTTTGTCGTTCAATTTTTGCGGATTTTGTCATCACTACATAACCACTATAATAATTTTACTGATTTTAAGTAACCTTTGTGAAATGTATCATTACTACTTGATCCCTACGTAAAAGCCTAATAATATGTGGCTTAGATAACCTCGAAGAGTCTTTATGTTTCGTGAAAATCGATTGAGCTATTTCGGAAATTTGCTTGAACCAGCAATAGACAATTCAATATTTGAAATAAATATCGACTAAATTTAATTGTTATAAAAGACATTTAATAACTTATTAAAATAGACAGCTCATATAAAAAAAATTCTTAGATTATATTACAATGACGTCACGAAAAACACATTTGGAACAATTTATTTAGTATTAGCTTCGCTGATTCTAATGTAGCTTTGTTCTACTCCTCGGAACCAGTACTTTTTTTTTGGATTCATGGTTTAATGTGTACCCTATGTCCTTTTGTGTATGCAAAGCTTCATTATGATTGATTGAGGTGTTTAAACTAGAAGTTAAAACGTGAAATATTAACAAACAAACAATCTCTCGCTTTTGCATGTATAATAATGGTTGATATCGCCAATGTGTATGCTTAAGTTGCTTACCATATCAACTCTTTAATATCCTGAACAAAGTTATCTGAACTATTTCAGGAAACATCTGCCAAAAACCTTGAATACTAGTAGATATCAACGGATAAACTTAATCGTAAAGGTTCACGGTCAAACTGCGGGGGCAAGCTGTAAAGCTATCATAATCTGTAAACGTTAACAGCCCCACCACATGGCATTTGTAATACGAGTTTTAGCATAAAAACAGCACCTTTATTACATGAACTCACAGAATACATTAAACTTTGTCATATGTACATTTTAAAGCTTTTATTGTTAGACATAACTTTTACAAAGATTAATACTTAAGATTCTTTATACGATACACATCATTTCAGAAGTATGTTTCTTTCTGAACTCTGTATACATGTACACATACACCAAAATGTCATCTGATGTTATATGACAAATGTGTACTAAAAAGGTATCACGCTAAGCCTTTAGATTGGTTCTCAAGTATAGCTGCCGGAACAGCGAACATTTAAAAAAACTTAAAGATGAGAGCTAGCCAGAGGAGTATTAAGAAATCCCGACCAGGCTATGGTTTTGTCACGATGTTTTCTTTGACTAAAAGCTCTGGCTCACGGCAGAATTCGAATCTACATGGGCTGGCATTATGTACAAATACATTACCACGGGGATACCACTGTTTCAAAACGTATTACAATGTTTTCATTTTAGTAACCATATACCTGTACCGTATCTAATATCAATCAGCGATGAGATAGGGGGCTTAAAATTGAAAAGTTCTTATTTCTTATATTAAGAAAATGAAAGTATGTCTGTCGAACAACATACTTAAACTTATTAAATGTTTGCCCTTCAACCGCGCTTCAGCGGCTGGAAGGACACTAATTTGGCACAGATGTCGATTACGTCATAACTTAAGACATACGATATTCTTTAAGATGCTATAAAATATATAATTATAATATGTACGTAAAATTTATAAATAAATAAAAAGTTTAATATACGCCCAGTAAAACGGGTGGGTTTATCAGTCAGTGTTTAATATAGATAAAACAATTAAACTAAAGTTTAATATACGTTCAGTAAAACGGGTGGGTTTACCAGTCGGTATTTAATATAGACAAACTACAAATGTAATAACCCTTATTTGAAGCCCTAATAGTAAAGTTCGAGGTAATATAAATTTACATTTGTACTATGACTATTCTCTTCCGCAATTTACCGTAACGCTCATCCTACCTTAGTTTACTATTTCAAACGGACCTTTTTGTTCCTTACTACTTTCATAATATAGTAATACTAGTTTTTCCTTACGATTTCGTGGTAGGCAATGTTGATGTAATGTAGGTTTCACCTATCCCTCGGCAACAGTACTTTAGTCTAGATGTAACTTCCCCTTTATTCTTCTCTGCACTCTGACAATGAGTAGGCATAATTTCACAATGGTCGTTCAAGTAATTAAGACGATAAAGCGTAACAAACTCACATTTGCAATTTGTAATATTAAGTAATGATTGAAATCTTGAATTTAAATTTCTTGTTCAATATATACTATATTTCTAGTTCTTTCATTTATAAATTCATAGCACGTTTTGGTTAACGGTTGGTTAACCGATACATATAACTGTCATATACATCAGCAATGCTTATAGTGGGTTCCATAAAAATGTTGTTAGGGTTCCGAATTCAGTTACACATTGTCACTGAATAATTACTTTGACTTTTGAATAATTCCATTGTTACCATTATTATTTTCAAATAGTGCGATTATTCTATCTAAAGGTTTTTTTAAAGTAATTATAAGATATGGATATAAAGGATTATTATGCAGCTGAGCTATAGAGTTAATGACAATTTATGATTATATATCGCTAACTTAGATCGCAAAGGCCGTATCAACCAAATATTATCTTTTCACTGGATATAAAAACAGTTTTCTTAGTAGTACTAAAACTTAATCTTTAAAATCGTGATTAATTACTAAAACGTTATGAATCCTGCACAACATTTTTTTTTTATTTCCACATTGTAAATATACATATAGATAAATAATTAAAACCCCTGTGAAACTGCATAAGGGTATGATTTTCGCTAAAATGGTAGTTACGCCCTTTGAGTACTTTTTTTTTTTTTTTTTTTTTTTTTTTTATTTACGTGGGGAAATCCATTATGGATACCCATCCTCCCGGGGGAGAGAATGGGTTATGTCCGACTCGCACGGACTAAAACCCCACGGTGTACCGGCCACCGCTTTAAGTTGGGGCGGCATGGGACCGTGCTGAGCTATCACCATGCCGCCCCCAGCGGTCAGCCCGGCGAAAGATGGCCGCCGGGCTCCGTCCTTATAGGGAGGTACACTGGGTACACGACCAGCTACCTCCCCTCGTCCGCCGAACCTGTGCAATGAGGAGATGGGCCCCCCGGCCCATCCCCTCAGATCCGGCTACGGAGGTGGAAGAAGGCGGGCAAATCGCCGCCTTCTTCCACCGGCCCTTCTTTGGCGAAGACGGCCACTGAGAGGGTCCGCCTCTCGGGCCCTCTCCGCTGCCTCCTTCTGCGAGATAACCTCCTCGCAGAAGGAGGCCATTGCCGTCCAGGCGTCTTCGCTGCCGAGCATGGCCGCAACCACACTCGGCAGCGACAGATTTTCTCCCACCGCCGCAGCCAGAGTGCGGCGCTGCACCTCCCACGCAGCACACTCAGCCAGAGTATGCTGCGCGGTGTCTTCCTCAGCGCCGCACTCGTGACATGCGGCGGTCGGCTCCCTGCGAGCGATCTGGTGCAGGTACCAGCCGAAACAGCCATGGCCGGTCAGCACCTGCACCAGTCGGAACGTCAGGGAGCCCCACTCCCTATCAAGCCACTGCGGCAGGACCGGGCGGACGGCGTCCACCGTATATCGCCCATACCGCGCGTCCGCCAGATCCTGCCGCCACCGCTCTGTTGCAACTACCCTCCCTTCCTTACGCCTTACCTCTATCTCCCTGGGAGCCGGAGGCTCTCCCAAACGTTTTCTTACCGCCGTGAATTCGTACACGGCGGCAAGAACCTCTACGATAACGTAATATTGTTATAACAACAACTTCAAAATTAAATTTTAAATTACTACAGATTTTTAACACTTCATACCATTTATTAAAAGCAATAAATAGTAATATTATATCAACAAGCCATATTCGAGACCTTTCTAATTAAACCTAAATACATTAGTTGAAATAACGGCTTCCACTATCCGTTTTTACTTATTTTATATCCAATGTGAACTCATCTCCCGTATATGATGCAATAATGATGATGATTATACAATGCAATGTATAATATCATTCGATTAAAGGTCCAACTCTAAGCGAAAGCGTTTTCCCACGGGAAGACAAATGTTTACTCTTACTTGCTAGCTTTTAACGCATAGACTGTCCGCAAGTAATTTTTCCATATTTTCCGCTGTATTTCTGTAGCGGTAGCACAAAACTGTTTCTTAAACGTTCTCGTTTCAACACGACGTTTTCCTACATCGTGACAAAATGCAAAAACTCCATTGGTTCATGTCGAAGAGGTCTCAACTGCGGGATGACGGATCAATTTGACACTGTTTTTGATCAGATTCGATCACAAAGACTTTTTCATGTATATGGATTTATTTACAATACTTTTTTTTTTTTACTTTACAACGCATTCATTAAAATTTTTAGTGTACGTAGTACAGCATCAAGTGTGGTGATTAGAATCATATGGAGCAATGACAAACTCGAATAGAAGACAGGGTTCAGACGCGAAAATCTTTACGACTTGATACACTTAACTTTGCCCGAATCATGTGTGTGATGATGCATTATTTGGAATGGTGGAAGATTGATTGACAATTATAATGAAATATGAATACCTATAATTAGGGGTGATATACATAAATATCATGATAGAATATTTTATTACAAAATTAGAGTGTAATAGAATACACTTAAATCCTGTCAAACCCTTTAATTCCACTAACAATTCAGTTCATTAGTATAATATATTATTTTAAAGTGGAATCTTTACTCATTTTAATCTCGTAATCCGACCGGATTATTTTAAAACGTGGTTAATCCTTAACGGGGTTTTTCAGAAATTGACTGACGGATATAATAGCAAAGACATCATTGTCAACGTGACTGATTTTGAATCTCTGTAAATATTCTATGGTGTATACTTGTTCAGCAAACACCAACCTGAGTGCGAACATTACAGATATGTGTTTGAAAGTGTCTTACGTAGGAGTTGTTTTACGTACATATTTGTTTCTTAAACAACGGTAACACTTCCCCTCACAGAGTGTTCTTTAGCCGCTAAGATTGTAGCAAATGAAGTTCGTATATGAAATTAAGAAAATTGCAAGCCTACAGCATCTACGTGAAACAATAGTACTTTAGATAAACAACTAAATGCGTGTAGCTTAAGTTTACAGGCGCGTAATATACAACTGGTTTAAGCAACACTTTTACTAATAAAAACAATTAAATAGCCGAAACATTTGTTCCCACGGTGACGAGGCGTTAAAACATTAATAATGGCTCAACTCCGTCATCGACCATTGTGTCTAATTTTTGTATCAGAGACTAAAAGCCCACGCATTATATGTACCTACGTATCGATGAACCGGTCTTAAGTTGATATACTATAACCTAAAATAAATTATTTCTTCAAAATTATGTTTGTAGTTATATTAAACACAGGAGTTATTAAATTTTAATCAACTCCATGGGTTGTTTATTTATATCAGAATCGTTTTGAAGGATAAAAACATTATAGATTTATTTATTTAAAAAAAAAGTAGTCCTTGTAAATTTGAAGTCCTTTGTTATGTTTAGTGCTTAATAATTATTTCCTTTTATTATGAAACATTTTGAAAGATCTGTGAAACATATACTAAAATTCATTTGTACGTAACCTGACTAAAAGGGCGCTTACAATTTGTAGCTTCTGTTATCTCTTTCGACTGAACAGAATTAAATAGCCTTACTATCTTTTGTTCAAATGATATGTCATTGATGGAAGCTTTTATCCATGACGAAGGATATGAATTTGAGGTTGAAACTTGAAATATATATAACTGTATTCATAATGCTGTCACCGTCTACAACGTTAGTCAAATAACAATTTGCAACAAAGTTATCCAACAATAAGGGAATGTACCCATACTACGCTACCCATGTTTGACAAATTTTTAGCTTCCTCTCTCCCCTTGGTGACCATCCGTAGTATATACGAAGACCCCTCCTTTAGTTTTCATGTAGTAATTAATATGTGAGCAAGTGTGGTATTTCGAAGACCTCCCTCTTCCCCTGAACGGGTCACGTAGTACGGCTATGTTCCCTAAAGTAAAAAATTACAGCATTTGAATCTGTAAAGTTGAATGACACACTAGATATCTAAGTTGGCTAGAAATGCCCATAGGAGGAGGTTTTAGTTCCGATTAAGATCAAAGTCAGCCGAATTCAACGTACTTGTACGAATAAAGGTGCGGTATATATTATCTATAGATAAAACTGATCCGGGCGAGTGTATCGCTTATCTGTATCGGTAGTGCAGTTTTGGATACCCATTACATGTTTGCCGTTATTTTGAAACGTTGAGGAATTTCGTTTGTTTTTTTTTTAGTAAATAGTTTTTTGCGGTTGAAAATATAATAGAAATCCATCTAACATTTACAATGTATATTTTCTATTTATAAATTATAACACGAAGCATACGAATAGATGATTTTACCAAATGATAGAGCTTTTTATAACAATTAGTTATTTTTAGTAAAATGATTGGATCAAACAGCAGTGAGTGTATAAATGTGTACATAAAACTAGCTTCTGGTCGCGGTTTCGTTCACTTTAATATAGTACTGATCTATGGCTGGGAACAGTATTTTTTTTCTGAATGACATACCTATCATCTGGATGATGTACCTACCGGTACACTATGTACTTTTTTATACCATTAACAATGTGTATTCAAATTTTCATCATGATCACTTTAGCAGTTAACATGTGAAAGCGTAACAAACAAACAAAATCACTTTCGCATTTATATTATTAGTTGTTATTAAACGTAAATTCTACCAAATTCGTTATTCCTTTACCTGACGTCACAAATTTTGCTGTTTATAATAAAGTCTGAGCCTCGATTTAAATAAAGACGCATCACAAGTTGTGGAATTTGTATGCAGAGCATCGGTACAAGCCAAAGACCGGCCATTTTGGCACCTTTAAGCTAGTTGCCATTTCAGCTGAGTGCCTGCTACTATCGCCCTCAGGCGCGGTGAAGCTATAGAGGCCCTATGAGCAAGTAGCGTTAGACAGTTAAAAAAAAAACTATAATTTATGAAGGAAGGTTGCACAAATCGAGATTTGCTCATGATCTCTATACCATCTGATGGTAAGTGGAAAAGAATTATTAGTTATACATATAAGACACTTAGATCTATCTAAACAAGAAAAAGGAGAACTTCACCCCAAAGCAACGACTTGTGCTCTATAAAGCGCAAGTACGTCAACATATGGAATACTGCTCACACATCTGGGCTGGTGCTCATGCCTACCAGTTTTCTTGACCCACATAAGTATCAATACCCGAATTAACATGAGGTGTAGAGTCATTATAATTTCGCAGAGACCTTGGGTCTCTATGAGTGCCTTACCACATGTTTAACGGAGAGTGTTCTGAAGAATTTTTCGATATGGTGCCCTCATCATCGTTCCAAACTCGCACCGCCCGCGTACTGGTTGGCTGCTCATCCACATCCTAAATCCCAACAGAATGGCGCCAACCGTAAAGTTCTCTAAAAGTTTTATTATGCGCACGCTAGTGTTGTGGAATGAGTTACCCAGCACGGTGTTAAGAAATTTTGACCTAACGTAAATAAAATGAATATTGGTTTTAAGATAATGTTTCTTTCATAATTGACGACACAATCTGTATTTAGTATTATCTCATTTCGCTGTGAAAATTGCTTGCATCAGCCTGGGCATACTTTTTATTAAATTGTCAATTAAGCTTTGGGGCTTTAGGTTCCATTTTTCCACTAAAGTAGTTTTGTGGTCCCCGCTGAGGACACTGTTTACAATAAATATGTCGTCCTTCTCCGATGGTATCGTTGACATTGAGATTAATCACAGACTTACGTACTCATAATGTTTGAGCCATTTCATTGTAAGTGTAACCAATTTCACCAAAGTAAGTAATATTAAAATCTAAAGACTCTATTTCTGTTGAAAGTTATATAGACCCATAGTAATATTGTCAGCTCTTCCTAAAATGCTTGAAACCATTCTCCAACTAACTATAGCCAAACAGATGGTAACTAACCGTGTTAAATTACTATACATAATATAACATAGTTAAATAACTATGTTCGAGAACACGATATCTACTAAGGTAAGACGGTTAGTATTGACAGAACGACATCTTCTGAAGCCATGTTGTGCTTCAGATGAATAAGTACCCCTTACCCCTTACCCGGTCTTACCTTTTTAGATATCGTGTCCTCGAACATAGACTGGGGATTATAAACAGATATCATCTACTTCGATTTTCAGAAGGCATTTGATACAGTGGATAATGATATATTAATATCAAAAGGATTTGCTTTCAGATTTTTATCAAGCCTGGTAGCAATTTTTGCAAACTATTTGTATTGCAGACGTCAGTATGTGAGATATGACTCGTTCGTGTTCGGACAGTACCATGCCCGTTCTAGAGTCAATCAGGGTTCAGGGCTGGGTCCATCATTTGTTTATTATTATGAATATTATCCACGATTTAGACAAGATTATAAATCACTCCATATGCCTTTTATATGCCGAAGATTTAAATATTTGTCACGTGATACGTAAAGCAAGCGATTGCGATTTACTGCCAAGAGATATTAATGCAGAATCTGAATGGGCTACCAAAAATAAGCTCCAACTTAATACCAAGTGATTTTCGATTCTGATTTATTCAAGCTCCTTACAACCCATATACAATGCGTATTCATTGGGACCAGATACTATAGGCCGAGTTACGAAGATTAAAGACCTTGGAGTTGTGTTTGATGCTAGACTTACTTATAACGAACTCATTAAAACTCTTGCAGTGGAATGCTATCGGAGGCTTGGTTTCGTACATAATGCAACGGACGCATGTAATGAACGCAAAATACTTCACGGATTGCAAAAAAATTTCATGAACCAAAAACTTTGCACTCGTTGTATACAGCTCTCGTTCGTAGTAAATTAGAAACGTCATGCCTTCTACTTCTATTGAACAATATACAAAAAGCTTTCTTAGGGTTTCTGTATAAGAAAAGATACGGGTAATAACCGTTCTTAGACCCAACAAAGTTTATGCTGGGTATGTTAGAATTTAACTCACTGGCTTGCAGGCGTAATTATGAAAATATAGCCAGAGTTGCTATGATTATAAGAGGTAACTCTGATTGCATAGAACTTATGTCTAGATTATGTCGACTTTATTTGCTAAATAACTATGTAGTTGCACGTCGGCATGTATTACTTAGTATACCAGCATGTCGTAGTGTAACACATCTCAACTTACGCCTCATTTGAATACTTCGATATTTTAATAACATCTTCGTGCAGTTCCCACTAGTCGACATGTTTACTGATAATTGTAAAGAATTGTGTGTAAAGTATTTTGTGAGAAGCTGAACTAAATGTAGAGTCTGATTGTTTAGCAATATACTTATTATTATTTATTTAATAATATTAAGTTCATGTATAATTTTCTTCTTATTATTTTATATTTAAAGTGCGTGATTTACATAATTATATGTGTACCTGTGGTTTAAAATTGAATCTTAACACTTTCAAATATGAATCATATATATCTTTGTTATAACGAACAAGATTTTGTTTATTTCAAAGTGCTATTCACTGAGCCAAAAAAAATGGTGCAAAACTAGTATATCATCAAGCTATTTGGTGTATTATTTATAAATTGTATTCTATTTGCAATATGAATCTAGTATAGAAAACCTGAAAGATACGATTCTCTTAAATGTCCGTCGGATTTTATATTATTAAAAAATAATTAAACACCCTATAGTCCTACGTTTATAATTTATGAGAAAATTTTAAATCATACGAAAACTCTTCCATGTATTAATATTTCCATGTAGTACTAAAGAAACAAAAGAAGAAATAGTTCTAATTATAGAAATAGTTATAAATGCCCTATAAAGTCATAATGCTTTTGTTAGTAGAATTATTTATTGCACGCATTTTTTTTTTGTCATTATCTTATGTATACTTCTAATACACTTATATATCTACTATATTTACAACAATACTTCCAATAAAAACGGAGGTCCTTAGGAGAAAAGATCATATAGATGAAATATTTTAAATTTATTTAATTATGCCTCTTATAAATCATACTCGACAATTTGTATTATTCCAGTCACTTTTAATATCGTCGTTACTTATATATACTTTGGGATCTCGTGCTAAAGATTTAATCACTCTCATGGTGGTGTAATCATAGACAATGTTAGAATTCTGTGCAGCGCTTAGCCATTGATGATTTCCAGTACTAGGATGCGTTATCAAGGTTCCAACTTCCAACAGTTTTTTATAGCCACACGGCTACGGAATACCTCAATCGTGCCCGTGACATAATCACCATAACTGTCAAGGCGATAACAACGGCCAATAGAATTTATAATCGGTCGCTTCCGGTGACACCTTATTTTATGCATGTGAATAATCGTGATTGTAGTAAGTTCTTTGAAACTTTTCACAACTTATTACGGGCCTAAAATCTCCAACTTTGAATGTTACGAACGATTTTTTTTTTGTTACAGATACTGAATATGACAGATATTAAAGTCATAACATGATTAATTTTACAATAATAATAATAGGCATTGTTTACATTAAAAGGTCAACACTATTTATTTATTATTTAAGCTAATATGATGATTTTTCTTCGATTTCTTTAAGTTCTTTTCCATTTTTAAAACAAAATACGTGTGTAAACTCTTTGCGTTTTATTTAATACTGGCCAGCGAGTAAAATTCTCGAAATATTCAGGGAAAAAAATCCTCTAAATGACTATTATTTCCATGAAACAATTTTTTATTTCCATTATTAACCTACCAGGTAAAAGATTCAATAATTGTCTCTTGTCATTCTCTATTGTTAGAAGTTACTGTCCTTCCACGTCTTTCAGTTATTCATTACTAAAAGTAACTATTAAAGGGCACCTTGTATCGAGCGTTTTAATTTTGCTTAATTTTTGTCTAAACAATGTGTTTTATTTAAATGTAATACATAATTTTAATACAACGTTTTTGAGTCCCTAAATACATTTACCGGTCTGTTAAAGTTGAATACTCTGTGGTTACTGTTTAGCGCGATTAAACACGTTTAGTAAACTGTCATGGCGGATTTTTGTATTACTCATTACTATGTTTCTTCGAAGTAGAGTTGAGTTTTTCTGTTGAGTTCTTTTGTTACATTCGGTGTTCCAAGACGATGTTTAGAATTTATATATTTTTTTCAGTAACAGACAAATAATGTTATAACAAAAATACAAGTTACCAGACTAAACACAGCACAATAACAATTATTCACAGTAATTATGACATGTATTACCAACGACCGCGGAAACTAAAAAACGCGACGACTAGCGATCATCAACAACTTCGTTCGCGGTAAATCACTACATAATATAAAACAAAGTCGCTTTCTCTGTCCCTATATCCCTATGTATGCTTAACTCTTTAAAACTACGCAACGGATTTTGATGCGGTTTTTTTTAATAGATAGAGTGATTGAAGAGGAAGGTTTATATGTATAATAACATAAATTAAATAGTGGAGAAATACTGTTATTTTTGAGCTTACTCCAAATTTAACACGTGCGGGCCACGGGCAGTAATGATAGATTAAAACTACTGGATCGGTTTTAATCATTTTTTCAGTGAATGACATAGGCTATATATTTTATACGCGTGCGAAGCCGGAGCGGGCCGCTAGTTACAATGTAAAACGTATTTCCCGCGGCTTTGCTCAGGTTAATGTAGTTTTAACATATCCCTTAGAAATGGTACTTTTTTTTAGATGAAATGTATGTTATGCCATTTAGTATACCCCTGATAATGTGTATGCTTGTGCCATGATCGGTTGAGCAGTTAGTTAAAGCGTAAAAGCGTAGCAAGCGAACTCACATTCATATGTATATTATTAGTAAGGATTAATAGCATAGAAAAATTCTTCATGGAAAAAATACTGTCCCAACTTATCTAATGATCTGTATCTTCTTAGATATATCAAACATCTATTTGTAGTATAATTAAAAAATATACTGAAACAATGAGAAACGTTTCGTTAAACCACGCTTGTTGGATATTATATGTATTGCAAGAAACAAAACGATAATTCAACTAAATAGATTGAAATAGAAAATTCAATGCTTCTAAATTAAAATCGTCTAAAACGTTGATATGTTTAGTTAAGGCAATATTAAACATTTTTAAATGGTATCTAAGGTACAAACTAGCGTAAGTACTAAACCAAAACTATGAGTTGTTTATTTAAGCAAAGTATAAAGTCAAAAATCTTAAAATAATATAATTGGTATTATTCTGTGCTTACTGTAAATACATCTCCCAAACAAAGTAGCACTACGCAGCTAACCAGTCGCAGCTTTAACAAAAAACAAGAGAAAATGAAGTATAACGTGATGAAATCTTTTAACAGCTCACTTATAAAGATATAGTTATTATCAATACACTTGTTAATAGTATAACTCGCTGTAAATTAAACAAGAGTAGGAAAGCCTGTGCAAGTTTAAATGCAGGAGCTCCTTCCCCACATCTATTTCTGCCCTAAAGCAGCAGTTATAACTGGCCCCAGGAATGGTGGATCATAGCATTCGACATTTAAGTTTATGACAGGTGCATGTCTGTTCGCTAGTTCATACCATAAAAAAAATCCACAGGAAAATATTGATATACAGATAATAGATAATAGATGAATTTTACGATCCAAAATAAATCATAATTCACCACCATATATCATTTCCATTCACACACAAACGCATATGTATATTTATGTATGAGAAGTTGTTTTTTTATCTCCATTGATATGAAATACGTGTTGTAGTGTTGGTTCATATATATTTTAATAATTACCATGAATATACATTTGAAACACGAAAGCTTAACAGACAATTGCCGATCAACTTCATGGTGTCGCTTTTAGGTGTCGGTGTGCGCGCGCACAGTAAAATTCATTCTCATAATTTTTCCCAAACAGGGTAAAATAAGTATAACTTCAAACATTTTCGTTGAAATAAATAGTATTTCATACGTAGGATCGCGAAACTATTTTTTTTTCTATATAATGTGTTACGCCTAATCTGTGCAGATATTTTTACAGTTATGAATGTAAGACGATATGTGTAATATTGAAAAACCTATTGCGAGCTATAAAGTATTATTGGTAAACGTTTTAGGACATTTAATTACACGAATTGCTGTTTGACTGTTTTTTTAACAGTTAAAGAAAACAGTATTTTAATGAATTTAATTAACAGAAGTCACGAAATTTAACACGACAGCATCAGATGACATTAAGCTATTTCTGTACAAACAATTTTCATCTCTTCCCTACGGACTTAACTGGAAAGTAGAACCAGATTATCGTGTTTTTTTTATGTTATAAGCGAACAGGTGGGTCACCTGATGGTAAGTGTTCACCGCCGTCCATAGACACTAGAAACACCAGGGGAGTCGCAAGTGCGTTGCCGGCCTTTTAATATATGTGGGCCTCCGGCGTTCTCACTGACCGAACGAAACGCAACAGTGCAACCACTGTTACTTCACGTCGGTTTTCTGTGAGAGGGTGGTACTACCCCGGGCGAGCCGACCCATTCATGCTGAAACCACTAATAGCTTCAGCGTAGCTCTACCACCTATTAAGTGAAAGTAAGTGAATATACTTCCTAATTTCAGGTCTATGGATTATGCGATTAACCTCTTACGCTGTTGCTTATTCTCATGTGATCTGTTCCGATCCTTTATAATTATATTATTTATATAAATTTAATGATAATTTGGTATCGAAAATGAAGTAAAATTAATTATTTATAAAATCAAATGCTATCAAGAGAAAAAGGTAAAGATTTATGTATCAATTTATGATTTTTAATAATAAATGCAAGTAATTTTCCTCCAATCTTATCAATATTATGAGCCACATATCATCATAGGTGCATTTATTTAGTTCCTCATAACTAATAAACAATTATCAAACACTCCTCGGAGTGAATAAAATTGTAATCAAATGGGAATATCCTGTTTCCTCTGACAAGTTGATAATATTTAGCATAACAGTTCTATAAATAATTTAGTGAAGGGTAAAAGGTGTCCGTTCAATAATTGCATGCAACGATTGAATTAAAAATCTTTATAGCTTATATTTATTTTCTGAGCAGGTTAATTTTGTGAATTTTGATGTAAGAGGTATAATATTTGGAAATACTGATCTGACCGTAAAAATTATTTCACAGATAGTAACTAATGAATTACGTTTAGTTTGAAGGTTTAAAGGTTATATTTTATTGACAATAATTATCTATTATATTAAAATTAAAGCGTAAGTAGTCTCTAGCAGATGTTGATAATCTGTAAAATCTAACTATCATTAATAGTAGAGAGTGTATGGGGGTTTTTGGCGGGATCTTAGTCTGTCATATAGTGGCTTTTATATTTTATTCATAATCTTGTGTTATTAAACTCTATATTTTGTAATATTGGTGGTGTTTTACGTAATATAGTTCGGTTATTATGCACAAATGAAGTGGATGGCAAATAATACCACGAAGCATGCATTCTGAGATGCCACCAAAACTCCATGGAAAGTTCTAACAAGGAAACCATCATCTTGTTAGAACATTATAATTATCGCAAGACACTTACTTGGAACTTCCTATGTTTTAATAAACTTATATTATTTATAAACATTCTGCGATAATCCCTCTTGAAACAAAAATTGACACTGGGAAATGCTTCTGCGGTGCCAAAACAAGAAGAAGAAGAGAGTGTATGGCGTAGGATATATAGGGAAGTCTATATTGTAATTTCTTATCATTACTTTTACAAGTTAACTAACAGAACGGAAATCGTAATAGAAAAAATCGTATTTAATCTGTCTAATATATTCGAGAAATTATAAACGGAACATTAACCGGGCATATACTCGTACTTATTAATCAGACGATCATTGGAGACATACGTTTCGGACCGTTCGTATTTCCCACGGGGCGGGTGCCGGAGATGATTCCGGTTTTTGCTAACTTAAATGTTTGTTGTCAAATTAATCTGTAGCCGCTTAGTATGCGCTACTCGACCAGTTGAGCGACTATTCATTCATAGCGGTTGGAATGCTAGATAGCTCGTGGCTCGCCTCGGCCGACCTTCGTCGTCGGCCGCGACCGCCCAACAAAAACTGTGTGAGACATCGTCAGCCGCGACCGAGTATGTGGATGTACCGGTGTCCAGTATTTTACCTGCTCCATTCCACCACGATCATCCCGCGGTACGCTCACTCGCATATAGACCGTTCGATAATAAACACTATTTCATATCTCTAAGCACTCATGCGATCATTCGAAATACACCATTTAATTAAAAGTATATAAAGATATAATTTATTTTTTACAGTGACACTTATTTCATGATTTAGTAGTTATATTAATTTTTAATATAAATTTTAAATACTGTCATCCAACACCGAGTATTTTTTTTCATTACAGTTAATTTGCGTTTCGTTTTGAATTCTCAAATCGATATTAAGAATTTTTCTCAGTTAGAGCGTAAACGAGTAGGTAGTGTATAGTTAACGATGTTACTATTAACTAATACCAAATAGGTTAAATTATTTTTGAAATTATTCATTAAAAAAAGAGATACTCGTACATTCCGAGAAGCGAATAGAGATGGACAATCAGATTAAATTGCTCACAATTTTATAGGATAACGACAGCTCACAAGAATGAATGTTTGCCATTTGCAAAATGACAGAACCGTGACATCACGGAGCAGCCGTCGCCAGTTCTCAGAGTCCCCCATCTACGGACGCGTTTAAGTATTCAAATTATTATTCTTCAGTCTTGTTCTATTTTTTTATGTCTATAAAACATTATATTGCGCTAATTTAAACATACCAACATCAAAATATTATAATGATTTATTAATTAAATTTCAATCTTCTAATAATAAAAGCAGACATTCTAATCATGACCGATCAGTCTGTTAAATAAAAAAAAAATCGGATGAATGAACAGTTACTTATAGTTTATCATTAGAACAAATGCAGTAGATAATAAATTAAAATTAGAAAATTAATTGGACTGTTAAAGAATAATATATTATAATAGAATATTTATGTTATGCAACTGCTATATATTACGCTGAATCAAACAAATCTGAATGTATACTACGCGTGATAATCATTTTATAAATACATAACACAACACTACTGATTGAATTAAGTTATTATTTAAGCCAAGGGATTAAAAAATATATAAGTGTACTTTAATAAAATAGTAAAATGTCTTTGAACCGCGACGCTAAGTATCGAAATACAATTCCTCGAAACAATGATAGTACGCGACCGTATCAAGGATGTTTCTTTCATTTGTACTTGTTTTTACCGTGTTTTAATAAGACTACATATTTTCTTAGAATTTCGGCGATTAATAAATAGGTTTACGTGAACCTATTTGTTTTCACAGCTTTTATTTAAAATAATTTATAATTATTTGTGTATAGAAAACGTCGTCAGTAAACACTAAATAGGAAGTACCGTCCTTGCCGAACTTTTTGGAACATAGTTGCGCAGGACACGTAATTCAGGTATTAATTAGTACGCATTATGTTACACGTATAATGTTGAGACAACTTAAAATAAATAATTGCCAATTTTGGATTCCTATAGTAATATTTGAACTTTGTCTTATATGAAACTCTTGACAATATTATGTATAAGCCCGAACTTACGGGTATATTCAGAGCGGCCAGAAAGATTGACTGTGCTACCTTTTCACCAATTAGCATAGATACAATGTACGCGAAGTGATGTTGTTTAGCTTTAACTCAACATTCATATGATCGTCAAACATATAATATTATAAAACGTTTCTGAGTATTAAAATAAATGAATCGAAATCAAATACTTATTAAAAAATACGACAAATAACATTTATATCAAAAATGTAAGTATCAGAAATATGTATTTCATGTGCAAACTTGATAAAGTGTAATTTGATTGTGAATGAAGAAGCTTCAAGTGTGCGGGGGCCTCGTCGCCTCGTCGCTGAAACCCATCGGCACCTCCGCGATGACGTCACTCGGGCCCGCCGCCGCCGCCGCCGTCCGCCTCGACCAAGGACAGTAAACATTACCAGGTCAATGCACGCCGCTGTCTCTAGTCAGAATTTTTTTTCCAATTTAGCCACGACTGCCCTACCAACAACCGTGAAACGTTCTTTCCGGAAAGGCCTTCTAATGATCATTGATTTTGACAGAGTTGTTTTACAAATACAAAAATTCATACGTTTCCAATAGTAGAGGGTCCATAGTTGAAAATGAATATAAAAATGTCTACTGCTATACTGTAAAATTCAGTGACAATTTGAAAAAGTACCTAATATAATTAGTTAAATATAATTTCTTTTTATTTATGGAATTGTATAAGTAACTATTACATCTCATTTAGATATGAAATGTAGACATTACTTGGCTTAGTACAATGGATGTTGGTATATCCGAAATTCAAAAATTCCAATACTGTTTGATCGGCCTTCATGTAAAGTTCGCAAGAAATAGGTATCTTAACATGGACAAGGTTTTTATGCTATATTTTGTTATATCTTATAATTCGACACCGGATTACGCTGAACTGTTTCATTGCTATTAAGATTTACAGTGTAATTTAACGCGAACCAAGTCGCGCCCGATTACTAGTTATGTAGATTTTATATTACTTGCAATTAATTTAGCTTACAATCAATTCAAACTTTGGTTTTTCGTACGAACCAAGAACTTAAATATACCTCAAGTATTACAAATTAATGTTTTTTATCTTCTGACCTTTATTTCTTATATGAGCATACATTATAAGCATAATATCTGCATGTGTAAAAATATCTAACCTTATTAGTTAAAATCAATGACGGTGTAAAGGGCATTCCTAATGTACAATCCTAGTACCACTGCACATTATGTAGATTAAATTTGAGGTCACCTGTTAGGATTAACTAAAATAAAACCATTACAAAAACAATATATTATACCTAGATAAATATATTTCTCTGGTACCTTGTTAGACAGTTTTACTGAATGAGATAAAAAAAAAATCGAATGAGTTCTTGAAGGAGCTTGTTAATTATAGAAAAACGCTACGTGTACATATATCCTTACTCGCGTTCGTGAGTATATTTAGGACTTGACCAGATACCCGCCACTTGGTCTGCGTTACCCCACGTATGCACACGACAATGCTCTTTCACAAGAAAATACAGATCACAAAACGCGTACTGTTTTTAACAAATATACTATATAGATATGTCACATCCGGGTCATGAGTATGGACCGTCAACAACATACAAACGTCAAAGTGACGTGTACAGAGCCTAGATTGGGAGGGATGACGTTTATAAAAAGGAGTGTGTTCTTAATTGGATTCCCGATATCGTTCTGAACACTCGTAAGTGCTACTTTCTCAGGAACTGTACTGTGTATTTGAGATACTTACTAAGTAGATAGTACCTACCTATTGTGATTCACGATAATAGTTTATTCTACCTTACCGAGTGTTTATTTTCTCGCCCGGATCGCTGCTGATGCCCACAATGATTGACCGTGAGGATAACGCTTCCCCGACATATACATAATTTCTTAAAACTTTAATAACTATATAAACTTTATGTTAAAATATCTAAGAAGCGAAACTACAAAATAATTATTGTAATGTATATAGTAGTTTTAGCGTGATGCTTAACAGCAGACCTCTATCATTTTATTTATTTGATATTGTCAGCGCTTGTAACGATATAAACGCACGTGTACACGTTTACAGCGGCCTCTTAGCTGCGTTTCATCGACACATACGAAGTGTCCATACGTACACCCTAAGCAGTAGATCACGAAATAATTTTTTGTCTGAAATTACGATTTTGTAATACGTGTTAAGTAATAACGATAAATCTCTACACCTTCGCAGCCTAAACTCGTGAGTCACAGAACAAATTCGTTTTAACTTACACATTTATGGTTGTAAGTTATAAAAATATTTAAAAGTGAATTTATTACAAATTTCTATTTGTAAAAAAATATATCGACACTTTAAATTATGAAGCGTCCGAGATTGTTTGTAACTAGTGGTTGAAAACGATACAGTGACATTGAAAATTTTCAATCACTTGTTCAACAACATAACACAGATCAACGCCAACATATGTGCACACAGTACACATATGGTGGAAGGGTATTATTTTTCCCCTTATTTTCGAACTGGGTTAGTTTAGATTAACCCACTTTAAGGGGTTCGGACCGCGCATAGTTGGGGCGGCAGCGGCACTCAGCCGTCTGCTTCCCAACAGAGGGGGGCTGGGTGCTGGGTGCTGGCTGCTGTCGTCTATATATGGGAATCGTGCGGTCGATGGCCGCCTACGGGGCACCGTTGTGGGCGGACGCCCTCTGCGCCGCAAATGTTCGAGCGTTGCGGGGTGCGCAGCGTGTTGTGGCACAAAGGGCGGTACGAGGGTACAGGACGGTGTCTTCGGCGGTGGCCTTCGTGCTCGCTGGCTCACTTCCCTGGGACCTGGAGCCGGAGGTTCTTTCCGCCGTATACTTTTATACAGCGGCTAAGAAACGCCGCGGGGAGTCTCCAGCTCCCAAGGAAATTGAGAAAATGAGGGAAAGGGTCCGGAGGGACATGATGAAGAGGTGGCGGCAGGACCTGGACGCGAGTTACGGCAGCATACTCTTTCTGAGTGTGCTGCGTGAGAGTCTCAGCGTCGTACTCTGGCTGCAGCGGTGGGGAATGAGTTGTCGCTGCCGAGCGTGGTCACGACCATGCTCGGTAGCGAAACAAGATGGAATGCAGTGGCCTCCTTCTGTGAGGAGGAGGTTCTGGGAGGGGGCGGCGTTTTACCCGTCTCCTTCCACCTCCGTAGCCGAACCTAGGGGGATGGATCGGGGGCCCATCTCCCCATTGCACAGGTTTAGCTGACGAGTAGGGGGTGGCTGGTGTGTACCCAGCTTGCCTCCCATTATGTGGACGACGCCCGGCGGACACCTGCCGTTGGGCTAGCCGCTGGGGTGATATGGTGATAGCACTGTACGGTCCCATGTCGCCCCAACCAAAGCGGCGGCCGGAACCCCCTGGGGTTTTAGTGAGTAAGTCTCACACTACCCACTCTCTCCCCCGAGAGGTGGCGTGTCCATGATGGATTTTCCCACGTAAATAAAATAAAACTTGTGATTGCACAGGTTCGACTGACGAGGGGGGGGGTAGGTAGGTGGTCGTGTACCCAGTCTAGCTCCCTATAAAAACGGAGCCCAACGGTCACCTTGCCGGGCTGGCCGCTGGGGCGGCATGGTGATAGCTTTGCACGTTCCGGTCCCATGTGCCCCCAACCAAAGCTGCGGTGGGTCCACCGTGAGGTTTTAGTCTGTGCGAATCTGATATAACCCACTCTCTTCCCCCAAAAGGGTGGGTATTCATAACGGATTACCCAAAATTAATTTAAAAAAAATCAGGTACGAAATACATGTTTGAATTCATACGGAACGCATCTCGGTGCCCACGTGTGTCTCATGAACTCAGTTTTGCATCCAGCCTATGGCAATTTTGAGCTTGTTGCCAAGCGGCTAAGTGCCTTAAGCGCTCGCCTTAGTAGTCCGGTGAAGCTGTGAAGGCCCGTCAGGTCAACAGCGAATCTGAAGAAACATTTGTCATATTTGAATTTTATAGTATACTAGCTGCCCGCCCTGACTTCGCACGTCTATATTAACGAAAAAAATGAGAACAAATGTACAGTATGACCATGGAATAAAATGGGAACTGAAGAACTGTGACAATATTTTTGAAGATTTCCCTACGGTCTATTGTTTCTCACTCTCTTTTTAATATGGAGTTTTTGTTAATACAACATTTTTATTTTTACCTACGATTTTTTACAAATTTTCTTTCATAAAAATACAAACACAACAAAACGATAATTAGCCAAATAGGTGCAGCCGTTCTAGAGTGATGCGCTTACATACATTTAGCAATTGTTTTCTATTTATATTG
This sequence comes from Antheraea assamensis, assembly GCA_035772565.1. Classification (NCBI taxonomy): domain Eukaryota; kingdom Metazoa; phylum Arthropoda; class Insecta; order Lepidoptera; family Saturniidae; genus Antheraea; species Antheraea assamensis. Next base: position 6,543,027 of record JAQQSE010000031.1, on the reverse strand, counting down.
ATTTATTGAGGAAGATTATAGGCTTTCTGACAACACGCTATGATGCTTAGAATTGGTGTAATTATTTATTTATTTAAAGAAATCCACAGCCATTAATTCTATTTTATATGTGCCCGCGATGTGTATGTATGTGAGTACGTACCAACGTATGTGTACGTATGTGTGAGTTTATGAATGTTAGTTGCATACGGTTAACGAGGATTGGATGTCTTGGGATGCGAAATCAGGAACCTCCTTGTGGTGCAACCCGAGCAACATCGACCGCTTCTCGGTAGCCGGAGAGTAGAGTAGTAGCCGGAGACGTAGCGTTTGCGGGCTCGGCGTGCACTTGCACTTCTGTCGGACTGGTGGGTGGGGCAGTTTGACTTATGAGCCACCGCTGGTTTCGTAATCCCATGGGAGTATCATGATCACATCTCGCGGATTTAATGGGGCCGAGGATCTAGGCTGTACCGCGCGGACCACGAGGAAGAAAACCTCTAAAAAATCATCCCAATCCTAAGCGGTGGCCCACTACAAGAGGATGTATGGCTGATGGGAGATCAGTGTCTAGTGCAACCGCCGTCAGAGAACTGGCCAACTCTCTTGACGGTTTATGCTAAGCTTACCCAGGTGCACGGGGCACTACCTGTATGGACCGTTTTTCCCGCATACTCGTAGGAATCAAAACATGATGTCCGAAAATTTAGGTGTACGCCTCAATCCGGGTCTGAAACCGAGCCCCAGGAGTGGTTATCGGCTCTCTATCGTAGATCCGCAGTGTTCTGCTAGACAAGGTCACCTCGTGTAGGATGTGGTATCATGCACTAACGATCTTGGGAGGTAGGCTAAATCTTCATGAGGGATCGGTATTCGGCTATGGGTCCACCCCCTGCGGTTCCGAGATACAAGTACCTCATCCCCACTTAACCCTAGTCCGTCCACCCCTAGCAACGGATAAGAGGAAGGCTGCAGTTGCTACTGCTGTAGACAAGATCACTAGGCCAAAGCCGGTGTCGCGCTCAAGGTGTGCGCCTCGAGTAGCACTAAAAACGGTGTCAACTGTGGCATCCTTTTAGAAGTCAACACTGGGGATGGGCTGGACTCCGCTCCCAGATCCAATCTTCCTGAGGTGGGATGGACCACTGTGGCCCGGCAAAAAAAGAGTGCAGCCAAGATGAAGGCGGTATCCTGCTCAGCGCAGATTGCGATGAAGGTGTCCACTCCCAGTAAGAGCACTCCAGGGCCCAAGGTTAAGCCAGTGGCGAAGCCAATTGCAACCCAAGGCGGCGGTCACGGAGGTGACCTACAAGGAGGCCTTACTGAGAGGAACTGTCCGTCAAGCAGATGGCTACGGGAGCCACGGTTCTTGAAATCCCGGGCTCTCAAGAGTCGAAGTAGTTCGATAAACTGGCCACCATGTTATGTGTCATTTTGACGGATATCGCCACTGTGGCAAGGTCCGTGAAACGGGCGGACGTCCGGATCGTCGGATTAGACGATTCTGTGACCCAGAAGGTGGTCCTTGCGGTGGTCACGACGAAGGTGAAGTGTGAGCTAGTCCTAAACAGGTACTGTCGACCGGAGTGGCCTTTGCTCTGTGTACCGATACTGGTTAACCAACAGAGTATCATATGGGGAGTCAGCTGTAAATAGGAGGAGGAGGAGTTATAATATGTTAATGAAAAGATAAACCAGATCGAGTTTCTTGCCGGTTCTTCTCTATGACTGAGTTGTTTTCCGAACCGGTGGTAACTTTGACGTTCATAAGCTCCTTCTCAGGGCCTAAACTGAATAAAGTATTTTTGATTTTTGATTTTGATTTTGAGGTAAATGCGGGCCACCACTATCAGCTCCAGCGTAGACGGTGGGTGGACGTGGGGAGGCGATTCCTTCACCTCCTACGTTCGTCCTTACCAGACCAAGGAGAAATGGGTCAGGGGGCCCGTCTCTTCATTACACTTACACTGGGTCGGCCGTCTGGGAGACAGTCGGGGTGTACCAGGCTGTCTCTCTTTAGCGCAGGTTAGGCCCGGCATGAGGCTGGGCCGGCCGCTAGTGCGTCATGGTGCTAGCTAGCACGAACCCGTGATGTCCCATTATGGCAGTATGAGGGAGGAGGGAAGAGGGATTTAGTGAGTAGGTATCTCACACTAAACACTCTCTCACTCGGGAGCGTAGCGTATCCATGGTGGATTTCCCCACGTTAATAAAAAAAAGGATTGGATATCTTCGATAACATTTCTTTATCACCTGCAGTACTGTCAAAGAATATATCTAAACCACTTGCATGGACGTTATATGAATGTGAATCTATTCAACACTGAGTTACGGGCATAATTAGACTTTGCTAAGCGTTCGTGAAAAATCAGAGGGTTTCGAATCTGTTTAGTAAGTAGTCGGAAGTTTTCAAACCAATTCTCGCTAAGAAACCTGGACAGTCGATTTTATTACAATACTAAGAAAGCAAGCTAAGCGAGCACGAAGGAATATTGTGTATATGTAGTACGTAAATACCGATTTTAAAATCGTATGTATATTTCGCTACGTTATTTTCACTTTGTTAACACTATCATAGCATCGATAATATATAATTAAAATACTAAATCTATATATATACTTAAATAAAAAACATATATCAAATAATATCCAGAATTTTCTCTGTGGAAAAGAAATAAGGGATAAGCATGCAGTCCATAAGATTTTAAGTTGTCACTGTCTCTAAATATATGATATAACTATAATTATTCTAAAAAAAGACTGCGGACGTAAGTGAGGCCAGACTATAACCGAGGAGTAAGCTAATAACGCGAACATAGCGCCACGAGCTCTGCTGATTCGCGACAGAAATAGGTGTGTGGCGATTGTATCGAAACAAATGAACCTTGTAAGATTCTCCCACTCAATATAAATATTTAAGTAATAAATACTTCTTATTAGTTGATCTTAATGAGGATTTGCTATCAGTCAGGATAGTTTTAAAAGAAATAAATAATGCTAACAATTACATTATAAATGTAATTTCAATACAAACTCATCAAACTATTGTGAAATTTTGTACACTTTGTCAGGATTACAGAAAAGGGTATAGCGTGCCGCTGTAATTAAAAAAAAATGTACTGTTACCGAGGGATACGTCAAATCTACATTATTGTGAGTACAGCCGCAGGCAAAGGCTAGTATATTGTAGCTTCCATGGTTTTTCATAAACCTATACATAAGAATAAAATTGCAAAAACTGTATTTTAATACCCCTGCTTAATATCCGAAACGGTTCAACCAGTTTTACAAGACTTTTACTGACAGAATCATTTCAGAGTACTATCTAGGCTAAATATTATTACGTTTTTCCATAGGCTATCGTAGTAGGCAGTAATGATAAAATAGGTAAAAGTGCTATTATAGAGATATGAAGTAATAATGAAAAAATACAGTATAAAAGAAAACACAACCTAACATTTTTCGGTATAAAACACTCAGATACTGTGAAACAGCAAGGTAATTTCAACTAGGACCAAGTCGCGGGCAACGTCTAGTAATTATACACAACAAATATGTTACATTATGTATACAATTATATACCGTAACACAATGTATATAAAGCTCATATTGGAATACACCAAAGAAGAATACGTACCTAATTATGGAATGTGGTATTATGGCATTTTTTTATTTACATAATTAACAGCAAAAATTCAAAGTTAAAAGTAAAAATGCTTACCTTGATTTAATATATTCTCTTCAATTTCGATCGTAGATATAAGAATAACCCAATTAACGTAACAAAAACAGTAATCGTTATAGATTTCACAATATAATATTATTATCCGAATAAATGTTCACAATGTGTGACGTGGCTTTCCTTAATTAACACAACGAACTATTCCGGTTTCGTTATTAAATAAATTGATCGTATGATACCTTACGCTTTGGGTGATGTAAAAATTTCTAGGGGAATTTAATACGCCCTTGAAAGTTAGTTGAAACCATAAATTAACAATAACAAAACAATTATAATGTGCTATGAATTTACACGATTTTTCAATGACACGGTTTGTTTGTCCGACAAATTAAAATGGAGCTAGAAGAACACGATATTTGTAATTGTTATTTACGAATAAATTGTTTATCTAAGTAAAAACGGTATCCATAAACCGGTCAGGTTGTGGATGTTACTTGAAGCGTTCATTTCTGCTCGATGCTTGGGTAAGTTGTGAATACAGTGGTGTTTATTTTCGGCATAGGTAAGTATGGAAATTCTTTAGCTACTTATTACTTTTAGTGGAGAGACGGGGCGGCGAGGCGCGGGTTCGACCGATCAACGGTGCCGGTTGCATTCCATTTTGCCGCGTTCCATTACGCAGTGTCGTAATTCCACGAAAGAAGGAGTGATGTCCTGCTCACACTTACCATTCTACGTTATTGCTGTGTTTTGGAATTCTGTTCATTGTTTGCGTTCACACTTATTTCAACACAAGCAAGGAAATGCTCGACACGTATCCGGTCAAAAGTCTTAACGGCTAATGTTCATATTTACACCATTGCGGAATTTATAAGTTAGTTGATGTCTTGGTAATGAATACTAGCTCATGAATATAATACACTAGCAGGCCCGGCGTACGTCGTCCTGCCCTGATAATAAAAAATATATACTTATGTCCATGAAATGCTTAAGGTAACTAATGTATTCAATTTGATAAGGATTAATACTGTAACCAACAATACAATACTACAAATTCAACCAATTTACACGAAACCTTGACAAATTATATATCTATACCTTCCTCATGTATTACTCTATCTATTAATGAAGACCGCATTACAGTCCGTTCAGTAGTTTTCGAGTTTATCGCGAACATACAGACAGACAGACAGACAAAAGACTTTGTTTTATAACATGTAGTGATGTTAACTAAAATATAAACAATATACGCACGCAACGCTATATTAGGCCCTGTCAACATGAACGACTTTTCGACGCGCGTTAAAACATTCGTTCTAAAAAATCATTGGAAAGCCTTGTCTCTGACCAGAGGTTCAAACACGTATCTTTTGCCTCGTGTTAACCACACTGAATGTGTTATGTAATATTCATTGGCTTCGTCTGCGTTCCACAAGAGCCAAATTATCATTACAAAATTTGACTATGAACGTTTTATCAAGCATACAGAAGACTCACTTACCTGGCCCTAATTAAATCTAATCGACATTTAGATATTCTCAACGATAAATCATAAATTATCCATGTGCTTATATTTATTTCTAGAACGTTTTATTAACATTCAATTAAAAAATTAAGACCAACGCTACTATCCGACTGACTATATAACGGTTTTTAGAAATCAGAAAACTATTTAAAATTCAGTGGGGAAAAAAAAACTAAATGTAACATAATCTCACACATCTGTATAAGTCTTCGCCGATAAATTTTCCGAAAGCCGCAGAACGCGCACAGTTCAGAGCAAAAAGTAAACGCACGGGAAACAATAAAAGTGTCGTTTTTATTATTCGCAACTCGAGCGGTGTACGATCAGCTGAGGAAGCTGGTTGATCAGGTGATTAATTACGCGCAGTTAGAGCGTACTTCCTGCGAGTTAAACTCGACAATCGAATGCAGAACTTGGAATGGAATTTAGAAAAAAAAAAAAAAAGACCGCAGAGAAGTTGATGGACCCGCGGCCACTTTCATTATTTGAAGTCAGCATCCAAGCAAGCTCTTTCATAAAACCGTTAATATTTATGACGTTTATTAACAAAATGCCAATAGATATTTTATAGCACGTATACAATGTGTATATGTAAATGCATCATTAGTAGCTATGGGACGTCTCGGACAAAAGAATATTTGTGTATAATAAAATGTACATTGAAGTGACTTTGTCCCAAACTGGTCGATGCAATAAAGTTTTTTTTTTATATTATATTTAATAAATATGTGAATGTCTTAACTGTTTGTTTTAAATTACTTTCATTCTTAACATAATATGCTGTTCAATATAATAATATTCGTCATTACAAAAATGCATTACTATTTCGCCATATTATTATAAAAAAACCGCACTGAAACTAGTAGAACTTAGTTATAACTGGACTTTCATATAAAAGAAAGACGTTTTCCATAATTATGACTTTCAAATACTTAACAATGTTTTTAGAAAAGTATATGTCAGTAATCATGCCACGAATTTCATTATCAAAGTGAAAACAAAAACACTTACATTATTTTTATTTTTTTCAAACTGACTACACTGTTGGCTTGTTAAGGCCGCTACAGTTTAACTGGACTACACACTTACATTATTTATACATAACAATGTACTTTACTGAAAGTTTTTATAACAAAGGATAAGCTATGACTACGCACACCCATTCTAACTTCAACCCTTGGCTTTAAGCAAGCCTTAGAACTCTTTTAATATTATAATAGTAATTTGATTATTAAATAACCATAATGCATGCTATTATTGTTATTGGAAAAATGTCTTTTTCCCAAACAAAGTTCTGGCTTATATATCACACCAGCTCATAATATGTAAGCAATTTCGAATATCATACAATTATGATAACAATACCAATCTTATATTACTAATTTGAATGAATTATGATGCGTTCTTGAAAATCTAATAATGTAGGACCGCAAAACTTAGGCTAGATTTAGTAAAAGACCGACATAATCTGACTACTAGAAAGAATAACTAATAATTTTAATCTCACTAAGACCGGTAACAGTTTTTTAGGTAATAGTGTTAGGTTTTATGACAAAATTCCAAAGCACATTACCGATTTGCCGGATACTAAGTTCGAGCACCATGTCAAGCGGGTGTTAAATGCTCTAAAGGGCGGTTAAATTATAGGGTGGATCAATATGTGAACTATGGTGACGTCTAGAAATGACACCTCTCTGTGTACATTCACTAAAAAAGAAATCGAATCGTCTATGTCTATACCTATAAATGTTTTTAAAAACATATGTTATATATGTTTGTTGAAAGGATAAACTCGATGTTTTTTTGCCGGTTTTTCTCGATGACCGGGTTGTTTTTCGGACCGGTGGTAATTTTGATTTTGACCGAATAAAGTCTTTCGATTATGATACAAAGAATCTTCGTAAAAATAATAGCAATAAAATGAAACCAAATAGAGAAACTGAGAAACAATCTGGAACACGGTTACAATAGTTAAAAACTACAAGAATTCTGTCATGAAACGAGCCGACCATGAAAAGCTATCAATGACACTGAATTCGAGCGAATATTTTCCTTAAACTTTTTCGTGTTCTCGAATAGTTAAGATCTATGAATACCAGACATGTAAAAAGCGATTAAGTTTTTTTTTGTAATCGATTCTATCAATGCGGTAACTGATTTTTCGGGTCGAAAACCTGAATACATTTCAACCGATCACGAAAGCCAAGATTAATGTCGTTAAACTATTTCATTTATACTATAGTTTTATAGGAATCGTTATAAAATTGAATGGTATTACGTATTTTTTGTGTTTATTCCGTTGGGAGTTACAGAAATACACATTTTAATTTTTTTCTGAATCGAGTGCGCTAATAAAATTATGAGTCACAAGTTACAAATGTCACCGTTGTCCCTTTTCGTCTACTATCAATGACCTCGTACTAGAATCATCTGTAAATCTGTTCACATATCTACTCATGTGCTTCAATTTACCTTCAGATATTTTATTTAAAGATAAACGTACTTCGTTTTTACTTATAACTTCAATTTTGCTCGGTAGCAACTTTAAAATTTATAATAATATGACTTTATATAAGCACATAAAAATTCGTTATGCGTGTGATTATAACTCTTGTACTCTTAGACAACTTCACTAATTTAGAGATATTTTTTGTTCTTTTCTGATGATCTTGACAATTTCCATTTATAGCTAGGTCTTGTTGGTGGCTATTGTCAAGATCTACATTTTTTAATGTTTTTAGATTTGTCATAAAAAAACACGTGTAGTAAATTTTCAGTCTCCGGGAACGTTAATACTTTTGTTATACTTAATGACTACAATAAATATTATTAGGGCACTATGTAACGAATTCCACATTTGAGAGCGCAGAACATCAACAAACTGTCCACTGCATTCGTTCGTGACAATGTAAGCAGAGATCAGGTAAAATAATAAAACCGAAAGGCATTAATAAGCTATAGAATAGTGAGGCAGTCTGGCTTCATCAGTTATAATAACTTGGTGCATTAGTTGTTTCTCCATGTGAAATCTATTAACCTTTTTTTAATAGAATTATAGGTTGTAAACCCTCAGTGCAGTCATGCTTGACATAAGTAAATGCTGGAGTAGGCATATGCGAGGTATAATTCGTATTTATAATAAATAAAACGAAAGAGATTCAGAGATAGTATCTGTGATAAGTTAGTACATTTCAAGTCGGTATGTATAATAAATAATTTATACCAATAAATCATTTTAGTATATTTTTATCTTAATAAATCAGTTAATAAAAATTAGTGAATATGTATTTATTTTCTTATTGTTTTAAATAAATTGTCTCTATAACTATTAGTGTATGAATACTCCCTACAAAGAACTTTCATCAATTTCTATAATTGTTATACTCTCTTTTAGGAAATGTATATAGTATGGATAAAATAAACAAACTTTCTGCAACATTTGTTTATTTTTTTTTTACAAATTTACCTATTTATCCTATATACAATCGATACACAGAACACATACGTTTATATGTGTTATTAGTGAAATAAATTTCCAGATTTGTAGGCACTGACATACAAACCTAGTCAGTTAATAATTACTAATATACAACAACTCTATTAACATCAAACAATAAAATAATAAAGACATTCTCAATGAAAAGTAACTTGCAAAGTGGAACGTAAACTATACATTTCTTTACGATTAATAAACAATCTGATAATACACCTACCAACATTGTAGTTACTTGTACTACATCGAATTAATTTTATAGAATTTATTCGTTTCTAAGAACATAATTGAGTTTTTGGCGGGATCTTAGTCTGTCATGTAGTGGTTTTTATATTTTATTCATAATCTTGTGTTATTACACTCAATTTTTTGTAATATTAGTAGCGTTTTACGTAATATAGTTCGGTTATTATGCACAAGTGAAGTGGATGGGAAATAATACCATGGAGCATACATTCTGAGATGCCACCGAAAATCCATGAAAAGTTCTAACAAGGGAACCATCATCTTGTTAGAACATTAACATTATCACAAGATACTTACTTGGCAAAATCTTGTTACTTGACGCTGGCTAGAGCACAAACCGTGCCGGAGCCAAAACATAAAGAAGAAAAACATACTTACCACTATGTACTATGGACTACACATGTTCGCCGTAACATGCGTTTTATAGGTGAAAATAAACAGTTAAATATGCTTGTCGAGTTTTAGGCTATAGATTTGAATCATAAACTCTACATTCTCAACTGATATGAAAACTGAGACGTTATAATCAGAGATCGCACACTTGAATTGAAAATAGCCATTCTTTTTATTCGAACTGACTGCGCTATTGGCATAACGGGCCTTCCTACTCGTAGGTATTCAAAATCAACTACTACAATGTTAGTAGATGTTTGTTAATAAAATTGTAATTTGTAATAAATTTGTAAATTTCTAGATAACCGTTAGATTCGTATCCATTCTATTAAAAATGGCGTCCGAGCTTCATTATTGCTTTAAAATTTAAAATTTAATTGGAGGTTTTTATATAATACAAAATTTGACAATTACATTTTATTCGATTTTCGATTATAATAAGCATCTTATATTATACTTATAGCCTTAAGTAATCTTATACTTGTATTGTTTCTATAGGTAATTTTATATTCGAGGTATAATTGAAAGAGTTACTCACGTATGTCTATTATTGTAACATTTGAACGCACAAACGTAGATTGTCTATAGATAACGTATACAAGTAATTTACTTAAAACATCATTTTATATTTTTATAATAGTTTAACAAATTTAAATAATAGTTCATTTAACACATATATAAATAATTTACTCAATACATTAAGTAAATTGTGTAATAATGTAATACTTATACGAGAGATTAATTTAGAAGGTGATTTTTTACTTAAAATCAAAATAAGACCCATTGTATATATTTTGGTATGAACGCCGCGCCACCTTCGCACCTTCGAAGGAGACATCGTAACTACTTACAAATGATATTACGATAAATATTGGTACGTGATCTGGTATTATCAACTACGTTTTTTTATATTTGTAAATACGTTAGGTACATTAGTGTTAAGTATTTTGCTACATCCTATTTTCAACAGATAAACAGTTATTAAGCCATGGAGATTTTTTAATCCATTGAGGTCGACTTGCAGATACATAATAATATTAAATGGAATATACAGAATGAGAAGCAATAGACTTGGAACGACAACGAGTGAGAAGTTACAGTATAGCGTGAGCGAGCAAGAGAACATGTTATGTATTATTTTTTGAACGTTGTCGAATGGGAGAAACCTGCGTGCGGGCCTCACGGGTACCGCCTGCCCCCGCGCCCCTCCGATCATATGTTCGTCGAGCGAGGCGGCCGGCGCGCCGCACACCGGCCGCTCACTGCGACTCGGGCACTCGTCCTCGTCGCAACGCTACGTGCTCATATAGTGGCGCTCGCTCCCGTGTGATCAGCTGTTTAGCAGTCCGCGCTACACGTCGCACAACCGTGACCTGATACTCTAATAAGCCGCTGTGCGGTGTAACATGGAGCTGCTGTGCGCGGAACGCGTCAGCCCCAGCAGCGGCGAGGGCGGAGCGCGGCCGGCGCCTGCGCCCCGAGCTGCCGCCCCCGACCCGGTGCTGATGCGCCGCCGCGTGCTCGACAACCTCCTGCGCACTGAGGAGCGCTACGCCGTCACCAGCAACTACTTCGGCACCGTGCAGACCGAGGTCACTCCTCACATGCGCCGTGTCGTCGCCGAGTGGATGCTAGAGGTGAGCGCACCCGCGCCGAATGCCGCACCCACACCGCCCGTCGCCGTACCACCCGCGCGATCCGAACGTTCGCCATTTTGTCTCGTTTTCCGGCCACGTGTGGTCCAAGTCCAGCTTCGGTTGATGGCAACAGTGCTCACGTATGCCCTAGTCACTGGCTGCCTGAAACCACCCGCCTACTGCGACATCAGTCGCTTTACTCCTAATGTGTAATCTTCGTATTAGAGTGATGGTTACAAATTACAAAACAAGTGTTTCGAATCCGATATACCCACTGCACCTGCAGTCGCTGATCTACTTTTTGATTATAGTTTATGAAATCAGATGAATTAATATAGTACATCTATATCAGTACTACGACATTGTTTACATGATCAGCTGACTACAGTCTCATTTAACTTTTTGGAATCTTATAAGAACGTAGTGGTATATACTTGTGTGTAGAAAAACTAAATTAGATGTAGGCTGTTTCACCGTAAGGAATTACTCGTTGCGAAATAATATGCGTGAACCATTAGATCACTTAATAAGTAGTCACGTACGTAAGTACATACTGAATATACAGTCTGTCGGTTATGGAGCGACCAGTGATCGAGAAGCGAGGGGCCCGGACGCACCGCGCGGAGCGGCCGGCCGCGGTCGCCGACCGATGCGGCTCCGCTCGTTCTATTTGAATAATCAGCTGATTTTGACACACACATACAGCTGACGCTCTGTTGCGCACTTATCTTTTACTTATACCTACATATATAAATAATTGCTAGTAGGCATACGAACGTCATTGTTAGAGCTCGGTGGCCTAAATGACGTGTAATTTATGGACTTTAGTTAAACGGATACATATTCAATTTTATAACTATTTTGTGATTATAAGATAGGGAATAGGTATTAAGCATTTTATTTTCTTACGTTCATTATTTACTATATAGAATTTTATATTATTAAACTAGTCTGTGGCTGATAAATACAGCCCAAGTGATTAGATGCGATTAGTCAAACAACTGTTAAATATAGGGGCCACGTGGAGCCAACCGGCACAAAATGCACCCGGCGCGACGCGGTGCGGTCGGTACGCACTGACGTCATGCTTAGAGTGCTGCTATGGTACCGCATGCGCTTCAAACCAAGTTCGCCAACAGCTCGCCTCGTGGCTACAGCTAAACCAGTCGCATACCAACATTTCAGCAAAAGCAGACCGAAACGGTCCTATGTGAATGTAGGGTCATTGACATCTTCAACGTAATTTTTTAATTGTCAAATCCATTTGATGCGTGTACGGTGATCATCCGTCATAGTCAATATATTTTGACAATTATATAATGAATCGATTAATTTTATAAACGATATGAAATAATTGCAAAACAACTAACTAACATTTTAGCTTTGGGTAGATAATAATTGTTGTTTTGGTACAGGTATATTTTGTATGTATTCTATGAATCTCATTAGAATGATACTCGTTTAAAACGTTTACAAAATTGATTTATCATGTATCCTCATCCCATTTTACTTTAGTAACTACATACATATGTAAACTAAATGACTTTTGTCTAAGTGCTCCGACTTATAGGTGTTTTCACATCTACAATGAATGTAGTTAGACAGGCATGTATGTACTTAAATATGATGTTGCGTCTCTCGTTACACCGTGCGAAACCTCCACAATCCAAGTCTCACTAGACTACCTAGTTTTGAAACTAGTTTAGAAACATCTGCTTTCGCTTTTCCCGGCTTTCTTACTAGTCACCTGTATGTACTTAGGTAGTAAAAATACATTTTCTTTATCATCAAATTGGAGAACAATGTTTAACAACAAGCGGGTATTGAACTGAAACGAAACTAACTGCATTTGAAAACGTACACTCTGATAAGAGTTGTTATAACTGCAGCAGGAAAGCGAAGTACGCTGGTATTTATCGCAATAAGTGTGTGTTTCCAGTTTTATATATAGGTTATCAGGAATTCCGCATGATAAACTAAGCACGGTCTGGGAGTGCCGGTAGCCGTTCAATCATTCGTAGATATGTTAATATATACGTTTCAAATTTGTAACGGCCGATTTATTTACAGGTATGTGAAGACCAGGGATGCCAGGAGGAGGTGTTTCCGTTAGCGATATCGTATTTGGACCGGTTCTTAAGTACTTGCATGGTGGGAAAGAGTCAAGTGCAACTGCTGGGGACAGCGTGCCTTTTACTCGCTTCCAAGCTTCGGGAACCTGGCTCTCGAGCACTGCCCGCTGACCTTCTCGTCTTTTACACTGCCAACAGTATCACTTTAACAGATCTTTGCGTGAGTACACTATTCGTTCGTTATGTTACATAGTTTCATTTGTTTTTTTTTTTTATTATCAGCGTTTGTACATTACAGTACCGATGTTACTTACTTATTGTCCACATCGCATTATGGTAACTCGAATACAACGGTGGAATTAATTAGCTTTCTTTACGTTAGGAAAACAGCTGATCTCATTAATCATTCAATATCAACAGTTTTTGCACCGTGTATTCGCATGCATCGATTTTGTAGCGAGCTCTAGGCGTTCTCGTGTCGTTCACTCCGCTGATTTCTAAATCATTCGCGGTCTGAACATCCGTGAGAGATTCGAATTCCACATTTACGACGCTACATTAATTATTCCGATGAAAAGATGGTTTTCGTATGGTAAATTGTGTAAGTTCACCGCTTGCTCATCATTATTTTCATAGTCATATTTTATTATGATTTTATACATTCTCCATTCGATGTAATGACAAATTATATTACAAATAGTATAATACGATACTATAGCATTTATTAACTATATTTAGTATGAATTGTACATGTTTGCAACATTTTCATCGATTCTTGAAAACTTATATGGAGTTTTTTTATCTTTATCTTTCGTCAGTGATATTTATAGCACAACAATATACAAATGTTTATCCTATATACAAGAAATAATGCTATAAGATAATTCGTTATGTGATATAAATTCAAATAAAACTTTTCGTACTATATGTAAAATACTATAGATATACTATATATAGATATTATAATATATAACGTTTTACTTTTAATCATCTATAGAGTAATTAAAGAATACAATAATTCTGATCCGTGACCTGTGACTGGTTGCATTTAGTAGGTGCGTGTCTGTTGATTTTGTTGCATTACGGGCGCGCGTTGCTGCCTGTGCGGCCACCCGGCGGGGCCTCATCGCCGTTCGTCCCGTAGATAATTTTAAGTGCACGGCACATTTTCGCGCGTCAAAACATATCCGACTTGTTTTTTTTTTTTTGTTTGCTCGCAAGTGCATTCCACCGTATGCACTCGAGTGCACCTCATTAGTAATCATTTCGAAACTTCAATACATGTATGTATAAATGAGCACCTTCGAATCTATACAACGTTTCTTTACAATGAAAACGGACGCTTTTTACCAAATCTGAGCCTTAATTAATTTGACGGTACGAGGTTATAGTTACATAATTATATTGGGACCGTTTTGGCATTCGTCGATCGTGGAATTCGACTGAACGCGGTCTGGTAAGAGGGCTGCCCTGCGGACAGTGTTCCCTAACGAGCCGACGGGTTTCTTGGAAGAACCACCGAACGAGGCTCGCGTTTCAATCAGACCAATTACAGTAGAAGCACACCGCTTATTTTTTTCTCACGCTACAACCGCGCGCGACGAGTAGTACTGAGGCCGTAACCGGCCCGAAGCAACTCGCCTCTCATCCCACGGCACGATGCGCGAACTCTTTAATACACCGAGCGTTAACAAATTGACTGTTTTAACTTTTTATGATCGAGTTTTTTCTATGAGATCACGAGTTACGAACGTCGACACTTTTTTTTTTTGTATTAAATTCAACATCTCTTAATCTTGTTAATATATTACTGCTAGTTATTGCTCAACCGCTTAGTATATAGCTTCAATTTTAGTAGGCATAAATAAAAAGTATTCAGTCTCACTCCACAGTATAACTACTATGACAAAATTCATTAGAGTCGTCCAGCCGTTTGAATTTTAATGATTGACAAAGAACAACATTGAAACAAGCGCATTATTACATTAATAATTATATATATTGCATTACATATTAGATTATCGTTTTGTATTCTATTATCGAATATTCCATATTTTCCAACCACATACATATACACGAAAATATTTTAATAAAAACGTGATAAAAAAACAATATTCTTGTTGTATATAAATATATTGAGAACTCATATAATTCCAAAAAAAAACTCCAAATTCAGAGTTTGAAAATTTGTTAGATATATGTATATATAATTCATATGTTCGATGAACATAAATATGATGCATTTATGTAATAAAACCTATTACCACCTACCTACTGCTTATTTTATATAGATGTGGTATAAACGAAAATATTTATCTCCCAAAAAATAACAAACTACCAATAAATTATACAATATCCATCCATATAATATATAAAGCTGTAATAATATACGTAGCACTTTCGTAGCACGCCTACGCCTACGAGAAATCGTAGGTAGTCATTTATACATCGAACTATCATATAGCTATTTTTTAGTTTATTTAGAAAATGTATGTTGCAGTTAGGTTTTTAACCCAATATTCTTATTTATAATAAATATATACATATATACATATATACAGTAAATATAGCTTTATATGATATGCTAAAATTATGCACGTGACATGAAAACCAATTCATCTGTATGAAATAGTAAAGGCTAGGCAGATATATATAAATTTATAACGATATAAGATTCCAGCCAGAAGCAGGGTTTATAATATTACAAAAAAAATATTAGAGTAATCATACATGGAATCTTAATAGATAAATTGGGGAATGTGTGCGCGTGGGCGTGGAGGGAAGAGAGTAAGCGATCAGGTTGATTGGTGAGTCGGCTGAGTACGTTCGGTCCCACCGAATACTGAGCAAAAAGAGCACGCTCTGGCATCCGAGGTGGGCTTAATGTGGTGAAGTCGCGTTTGCGTTCCCCGCCCGTCCATAAAACCTCGCGCGTTCTCACATCCATACCACCACCGTAAACATTTATTATAATTGAAGCATGAGTTTATGACCGCGGTGCCAGTTTGTTAAAACAGAAAATTTAATGTTGCATCTAGCTTACGGTTGATTTTAATTAGGATATATATTTGTATAACCTTTATCATTAATTTTATTACTAATGCATCTGTTTTATAAAATTCTAAAGGCTAGTTAACTAACACAGCAAAACTTAAACCGGGGTGGGTCTAGGAAGTATACATTTTTGCAAATGAATTGTCTCTATATAATAAATACAGGGAGTATTTAGTAAGGATTTTTGGCTCTAAGGAGGTTAAATGGGTTAAAAGTTGTTGGTGATGGGAAATCCCATTACGCACACTGCTAGTCAAAAAAATAAATAGATATGAATAGGTAACTGTTATCTCGTTGTACGTTTCTGATTAGAGATAAAACCATGTTATCGTGTATTGTCATTGTACTTTAGTAGTTTTATATTCTCGTAACCTTAAAAAACATGAATTACAATTGGTTGGACGTCTTTTCGATATCTGGCTGGTTAGTTGTGGTCTTCAGTTTGAAAAACCACCCTCGAAAGCGATCAAAGTCAGTCAGTATCTATGGATACAGTGTTACTTGAATAAAAAAACATTATGATTTATAGCAAAATTCTATCACAACGTAAATATTACAATGATGCATTTATATCATAGTAGTGCTCGTCTGTCTAGTGATCGAAATCCGACTAGAATAAGGGGTACAAAGAATTTTTCAGTAAATGGTAAAAACTGTACTGAGTATTTTATGACTACGAATATAAGGCTTTCACTCGTTGATGATATGCAAGTATAACTATTTTGAAGTAGTTTTATTGATAACTCTTAAGTTCTTTAATAGTTGTTAAACAAAAAAAAAAGAAAATCGGTTGACACGCAGAGTAGAAAAAGGTATCAGAAACGTTTTATCTTCGCATATTTATTTATAGACAAACTAAACTTAAATAATATGAAACTTCACCCTCTTTACTACAAAGCTATTTATTTTATTACATTAATTAAGTGCTTAATATTTATGTAATGTTTTTGTACTTAAAACCACACAAGCCGTTCATATTTATCTTTGTCGGTCGATTCTGATAAACTTTAGTTTCGCCATTTGCAGGGCCACCGTTTTATTGCTTATATAGTGAACTATTACGAAGTAATATAATAATTAAATTTATAACTTTTATCTGTTGCTTTCTGAATCTAAACTTATAAGTTCACAGGCATTTAACTATATGATGTTTTGGTTTATATATATATATAACTGTATAATTTGTGTCTACATATAACTTGGCCATGCTTCTCTCAGACGGTTACGATGGACATAATTTTCTTTCTAAACAATACGTTTTGCTTCTAATATATTCACATCGTCTCAGTGCAACAATGGCACATGATTTTTAACTTATGTATATTATTATTGTTTTGTATTTATAATAATATTTGAATATGTAAAAGTAATCAAACTAATTCCTAAACATAATGTTATATTGAGTTGACTCTGATTAAAAAGTATAAACTGAAACAGCTGTAATAGATTTGCTATTATATTTCTCCATACATAATCTATTACATGAATATATAATACACTTATTCTTATAAAAGATACATATATGCATCTGGCGTAATTTGCACCTTTTTCATAGCTGTGACACTCAGACAATGTAAAGGTTATATTCAACTGTATTTACTGTCACTAATTTTTTTTATATTTAATTAGTGAGCGCACACTGTGTGCAGTTGACAATACGAAAAATAGAAGCAAAAAGAAAATGTGAAGTTTAATAGATTATATTAGGGTAGAGTAAATGTTTTTAAAATTTAATTTTCGTTTTTCAAAGTCTAATAAAATGAAATTTAATAAAACTATTCAGTTTCATGTATTTTCATTTGATTTTTTTCACTTATGGATTATAAGTGTTGTTGCCTTGTTAGTTTTGCTGATTGTTTTTTACACAGAGAACGTAAGATATTAATTTGACATGTTTCTCTCATTTAAAAATACTTTATCTGTATTACGTTCACCGCAACATTCCATTATCGTATACACGAAGTATTTACAGGCATTCAGCGCCATTACGTTCGTGACCAAAATTTTGACATGACAACGAGATATGACTATTCTTCCGCCTTTTTTCTAACCTTTTAAATAAACGCATAATATATTCAATACATACAATTTGCAATACAATTTTTGGCCACTGCGTTCATTATAAAGTGACAATGAGTAAGCTGCAGGTAACTTTTGAATGTTATTTAATTTATGGCCTCAGTCTGCTTTTTTTTTACACTTTATAGGTTAGCGCTTGACCACAATCTCATCTGATGTTAAATGATGATGTGGTCTAAGATGGTAGTCACGCTAAACCTAGAGGGAGACTGGATGTCGAGTGCAGTTGCCGCAACACACCAACAGGTGCTTGGCGATATATTTTCAACTTGAGGGCGATAGCTAGCCAGACGGACTTAGAAAAAGCCCTACCATTTTACACTTACACATGGAATACCGTTTATATAATTGCCTAATTAAAGAATTCTTTCATCTTGAATAGCGAAATGTGTAATTATTGTAACCATTACAGCTTCTTCTTATTTAAATCACTATTCACCGTTACACATATAACTACTAGTAGCAAAGTCTGGTGATTATGGAGGATGCAGAATTTTTACAAAGTTAGTTTCTCGGATTGCAAATATCGAAACCACGTACTTGTGTCCCGGGATGATATCTTGATAAAACAATACAATTACCCCGTCCTTTTTCGCCACCCTTTATGTGTATTTTTTTTTTACTCTTCTGTTTGTAAAATGCGCAGAAGAACCTGGCTCAACGGGCCATGTATTTCAATTATTACTAGTCTAGATTCTTCTAGAAATATACGATCTTATCAGCGGAAGAGCTCACTATGAGCTTTTTATTTTTATAATTTAACGGACATTATGGTAAATTGCATTGTGACTTGAGACTAAAATCTCAACAATAACCCATTGTTGGATATGTTATAAATATCCCAGCTTTTCGAGCCAGTATTTATTTTTTGACTTCAAAAGAGTGTGTAGTACCACGTTATCATTTTTTACATAAACGACCCAAGTATATAACAGAAGGGCAAGTATTATGAATCACCCGAACTCGCGTGAAGGTGCAGCAGCAGTATGTTAGTTGTTTCTAGACGCAGGTTACAAAACCATGTCACATTATTCGCTTAGTGACAGTTATAAACGGTGAATGTGTCGTAACGTTAATATTGTTCGTTTAAATATTTACTTCATTTCAATACCCGGTCATTAAAGACAAATGAAATAGTATTAATACGCAGCTGTAGAGTAAAAAATTCACAAAATTAATTTTGAGCCGAGAACTGCTAATATGCTTTACACATCTATTTAAAAGAATTAACGTTATCATAATACCTATTCGATTTGATTTATTTTTATATATGCTATTAAAATAACCTACTAAAATAATATATAATAATAATAATAAACCAACTAAAACAATTTACCAGCCAGTACTTGTCGAATAACTTCATGCGGGCCGTGACTTGGGAAAGAAAAAATTAAAGCTTTGTGGTTTGAGAAATAAGCCGTAGTCGCGATGCCACGCCACCGTTGCATTCATATTTCCTAGAAAATTCTAAATCATAATTGCCAACAGCAATATGTATATATCTTATTTATTAAAATCCATATAACTTCGAAGCTTGATAATCGATGTCATCATTTTAAAGGAATGTGACGATATGTAAAGAAATACCAAAACTTGCATGCCCGACACGTTTTGTATGTGCGCGATAACTTTAGTATTTGCTCGTGTGTTCAGCGTTATCTTTATGCTTACTTAAACAAAATATTAGCTAACAAAATTAAGTAGACTTTACTTAATTCAGGACAGTGTGCTCTGCTATGTAATTACTACTATACATCAATTTTGAATAGTTACAAAATTTATATACAATTTGCTTACATCGATAAATTTTTAATAATGTACTCGGTGTAAGCGAGTTTAGAATATTTCTTTCTATCCACGTCTACTAAATTCTTAAGTCGTCTACTCTCAAAAGCTTACAAGGCTACGCGACACCGGGCACATTGTTTGATTCTAGTAGCGGCGCGGCGGAGCGCTCGCACCGTTCGATGAAATTGGATAAAGCATGGGAACATAGTGTGGAATTCAGCGAATGTATCGTTGGCAATGACGGTTGTTTGCATAGCTCGCTTTATTGGCTGTAACGTGGCTATATAACTGCCGCCGCTACGTACCCCCGTCGCACGCTACTCGCCAGCCTCCTTCACTCTAATGAACCACCCGCCTGCAAATTTACGAGCTGCATTCCGCTCGTCTCAAGTTTATATGGCAATGATATCTATACGTCCGTACATATACTACACACATCGATATGGTCTGGTTTAATTTACGAGATCAGCTGATACGGGTAACTCATAAAGCAGTACTGTAATAACGTCTTAACCGGTGACTGCTTTCGCGTAGAGGTGTGGATCTCTGACATCGTTTGCAAAACGTCTATTTGCGGTGAATGCTTTATGAATGCATTGTTTTCGAAGGGCTCTTCAACCGATCACAAATACAAGGATAGAGTGATCTTTTCATTTCGCGGTCGACCCGCATACCTCGGCTTCGTTAACCACTTTTACTCGCCTAAACTTTTTCTTAGTTTCTACGCCTGTTTATTGTTGTTTAAAAATAATTTAAGTACAATTTTTATTAGCTGCACCAACCAGCCAAGGAAAGTTCATTATTAATAATGGCAATATAATTTTAGAGCGCAGAGTGCGGAGAGCCGTACGTCGCGTCGTGTCGTGTCGTGTCGTGTCGTATAGCGTTGCGTCGCCATGACTTATTTCAACTTGCAGTGATGATACTTCATTCATTCATAAACACGTTATACCGAGAATATATAGGTATTAAGAACTAACCCAGGCCGATCGAATCCGGACTCTAAACGTACAAGCTATGCGAAACAGAGTTCAATGAGAGTATATCATGCGTGTGACTCCGTCGCGGTCGACCCCGTCGATTGAGTTAAGTAAACATCGAGTATTATCTGACAACGGACATATATCGCCTACATACCTATATGTATGTGTGTGTGTATAGACGGTATAATCAAGTAATTCATAAAATTGACCAACGAATATTTATCAAGGGTATCGCTAGACCCAATTACGTATGAAGTTTAGAGGTAATTATTTTAATCTAGGTCAGCTAAAGTAGAAGGATTCATAAAATAACAACTACATTAGGGATTAACGCAAAGGCGTTATATATGCGTTATATTGTAATATGATTGAAGACTTATAAAATAAGGAAACGATTAATAATTAAATTAAACATATATCGAATTCAAGAATGGATACGTCTGTACCGAGTTACAATAAAATAATTGTTATTATGAGACTAAACATGGGATAAAACAATAACACTTATGATTACGCAACAATGTCGCTACCTACACGTCGACATCGCCGTCGTTCCGGGAAGTCGAGCGAACTTGCCACGTTTACGATTATTAAGGCGGATGTGGCGACGAGAATGCTTGATATAATATAGACTAATCGAAACATTCTCTTTAAAATATACTACGTTTTAAAAGTTACTGAAAATTGTCGAAATTCTACGTATGATACCTTTTATAATATATAAATAAAGATATATTGAACCTTCTAAAAGAAACTTCTGCAAAATGATATATTTTTGAATATTAGTCTCACAGTAGTCAAAGTTAGATCAAACCGACAAACTCTTTATTTTAATATAATTATCGAGAAAACGTCTCTCTACTCTTAATAAATTAATATTTCCGAACTATTTACTAACGAGCATTGATTTAGAATATTATAAATATTAAGTGAGGTCATTAACATTTATATATTTTAAAATAACGGACGTGTTATTCAGGAAATAGTTTGGACTGACCGATAATATTATTTATACCATCATCAATTATTGTATTATTGTTGTTAACAGAGCTGGGAATTGCTGGTATTATCAAAACTTAAATGGGATGTAGCTGGTGTGACCGCACACGATTTCCTGCCGCTATTACTCTCCCGGCTGCCACTCAGAGGTCTTGTGAACACAGAGATGGTCCAAAGGCACGCGCAGACTTTCATCGCATTAGCCGCTAGAGGTAAGTTTGTAAAATTATTAATTTTGAAAAATTATCAGGTTTATAATTCTTGTACAGTTGCTATTCATTTTCTACAGGCGTTTAATATATAGTAACGAATAACTTAACATAGTTTATTTTTTTAAATAAATTCTATATTACTGGTAAGAAATAATTACGTATATCATTTTAGTTAGATGTAGGCTATGTTTTAAAACTTATGATATTGAACAATACGTGTAGCTAAATGGAGAAAAACTATGGTTATGTTATTACCTTAATGAGATATCAAAGCTACTGAATTTAATGATATCTTCTCTTCATATTGAATTATTTTCATAATCAACATAAAATTGACAGATAGTTCCAAAGATACGAATAATCTAACAACGTCATATTGTTGGTTCGCACTACTAGTACAACAAAACATTACCTACCTATTTTTGTTCTACGACGACATTAGCCAAAAAGCGTCGGTACCGTTTGTTTATAAGCTATCACCTCTCTCCAATCTCGCTACCGATCTATCAAACATATTAATCTTGTTTTGTATAAGACCTAATATTTGAATTTAAGAAGCCTATTCTACTTATGATAAGCCCCCAAGAAAATGTTAAACGCAATGAAATAAATATATTTTGAAACGGCCTCATGTAAAGAGTTACAAGATTTCTACTAGAAGATAATGATATTCCTGACGTACAATTAGATGACCATTTTCTTACTATAATGTATAAGAGTAGTGCTTAGTTTACGATGGCGGCAGATAGTAATTAGCATCGAGATACTTACTACAAGTCACGACAATACTGGACCGACTGTAAACAATACTGATGTTCTGTCATGGATCAGAGATACTTTTAATACACTATTATGAAGAAAACGGCCTTTTATGGTAAAATCAACTTACTCTTTAACTTTTTTAAGTAAAACTATTTTAGGTTTATTTTCAAATGAATTTACTTTTTATGTTTGCCAGGAAACGTTGCATAGTTTTAGCCGGATTTTATGTAATGCTTTATAAGGCATATAAAAACGTTTATGATCTGTATTTATATTGACATAAATGACCTATTTATCTTATTTTCATTTAAGTACTACAGTTGTTATTGACATTTGTCGAGACACAAAATTTCAACTGATACTCAGGAATAGATGTATTGGTCGTCTGTATATAATATAAAAATGGATGTTGGTATATCCGAGTACGATAAGTTCCAATACTGTTTGATTGATTATCATAAAAGTTAGCAATTCGTGTGTTATTCAATGGAGAATGTTTCGATGTCAACCATTTTACTGTAACTCGCCAGTTGACGGAGCCGACGAGCATCAACTTCTATAACGTTTTACCAATCTCCGTTAATATGTGTGGATATTTAAACACGGGGAATATTTATACAATATAAACTATTTATTACAATAAATAACAATAACGAAGGCGCCTTAAAGTTACGGCTACAGGTAGTAAATTATGTAACACGTAGATATTTATCAATGGTATAACATAGTTGCCCTAAAATAATGGTCGCTTTGCTGTTCGTCGCTAGTCGCTTCCTACAAGGCAAACCGCTTTCGTTTTATTCTATGAACTCTCTGGTGTAATAGCGACCGCCGATGGGACGTAGGATGTGGTTGATTTACATTATACACTGTATTTACAGTTGCACACTTTTAACCAAATACGATACGAGAAATATGAATTTAACTGAAAAACGTGTAGGCCCGGTATTTATTGAAAGTTATCAGAGAAAGCACGGAGATGTGAATAGGTTTGTTTACAGCGGGCCAGGGCGGCGCGGCGTGTGTGTCCCGAGCCGGCGGCTTAGGCGCCTCCCACGCCGCTCGACCGAGCGCATTCCAGCACGCCTCGGGACTCCCTCCCTCACCCCGCCACAGCCTCCGCAACCCTCGGGGATCATATGTTTTTGTGCAACGGTTTTTGTTGTTCGCCGCCGCTTACGTTTTGTTTTTGTTAAAGGAGTTCACGCTCCAGCTCTTTTATTATACTCGGTCCTCGGATATCATCTCTTATCAAATAGTAAATGCATTTTGTGGATTAACGCGTACTCTACCTACCTCAAGCTTTGAATAATAAGGCTTTCATATATTCATGTGCACTATTTACCTTAACTATATGATATGAGCATACAGCTAGATAAAGCTAACAAAATTCAGCCGTTGGCTCTGCAAATCTTAATTTAATTTGAAACTTGTTAAATACTTATCTTTTTTCAATATAATGCACATTTTATAGTTAGTATTTATCCTAAAACTTGTTCTAATGCGTACCTCTACCGTGATTATTATCAAAATAAACGAAAAACAAAAACTTGATTGAGGTTGGTACAAAGAGGATTATAACAATTATTGATACCTTGGGAGTTAATAAGACGGATCCTAATAAATGGAAGAATATAGCCAATTCCTATTCCTATCTAGACACCTCTTGCAAATTATAAAGTTGAATCTCTAAAATGTTCTCGTGCCAACGAAAACATAATGCTATAGTATTTTATGCTTAAACTAAGAAAAAACATCGTACGTCGGTCTGTCGTGCTGGTCGATTCCCCATCCGCAACAACGTGACGAAATCGAATGAATCTAACGTAACTAATAGCTCCATCATCAAAAAAATATCTCCCATTTTGCACTTTGTACTGTGGGATGATTATTCTTTCCTATCTTATATAAAATTCTAAATCGATACGACAGTACATTGAGGGAAAAAGTATAATTTTATTCATATTCTAGACGTATTATAACAGACGTTTGTTTTTTTTTTCAAACGCTCTTGGCGTTATTTATCTTTACTTTTATTTTAAATGAATGTCTCTAGCCATTTCGAAAATAAATTATTACAATAGTTAATTATTCGGTGATCATTTATTTTACTGAGAGGAATGGAACCGCGCCTTTTAAAAAAAAAATACAATAAATGTTTGAAACAAGACTAATAAGGTAAAGAAAACGAACAACCCATATATTAGACCCTTTATTAAATATAAAATCGAATTGTAAATTGCATATAGACCATTTATATTTCCATTTCATACTCTTGAAGAATTATAAATCTCTCGTTGGTCGCCACTGCATTTCGTTTGCTTTGTGTTCACCAACAGTTACATTAAAATCACTTTCTCGCACTTCGTTAAAAAAAAAAGAATATAAAGAATACTTTACTCTGTAGAGATCGTATGTTTTAAACTGTTCAATATTTCGCGGTATTGAACGAGCCCGTATTATGCATCATTATTTCAATAGCACAACTTGCGCTTCGAATCGTAACGCGATGGGATATTAAATTTGTAATGGGTTATTTTATATCTCGCACAAGTTTTTGATGATGGAGGTAAATTGTAGTAGTCGACATTAAAATATACGTACACTAGAAGGCGCGGCGGCCGTTGTCCTTCCCTGATAATAAAAAATATTTACTTATCAGCATCAAATGCTTAAGGTAAGTAATGTATTTAATTTGATAAGGGTTAATACTGTATCCGTCTAAATAGCCTTCCATCACATCATTTTATGCGACTATTTTTTAGTAGATAAATCAGTATAGTAAGCTATCCTTAATAGATAGGTATATGCCATCATAGAGTTTTTTGTAGATCTATAAAACGCAGCGTTTTCGATGAAAAATCCCAGGCGGCTCGACTTTTGCTAACAGTTATCGTTATATCTCAACCAGTTTACACAAAAACCTTGACAAATTAGATACCTAAACCTTCCTCATGTATTACTGTATCTATTGGTGAAGATTGCATTTCAATCCGTTAAGTAGTAGACAGACAGACGCGGCGGATGACTTTGTTTTATAATATGTAGTGATAATATACAGTAATGGTGATGCATATCGTGTTGCAGTGGTAGTGACTGGGAGTTCCCGGATTTGGTTACCTTTTTTTTTTTCGAACTGACCTACTCTGTTGGCCTGGTAGGGCCACACTACAGTTTCACCGGACTACGATTTGGTTCCCGCACATAACTGAGTTCTTATGTAATAAGCATAATTGTCAGTTATGTGTCTGGCTGTTAAATATCTATATTCCCATCCAAAGTAATGGGGTGCATATATATTCGAAATCGGAAGAAAACGGTGCATTTAATAGCTCTTTTGTTCACCTAAGAGCTTCTATTATTAAAAAAATACTAAATCAAAAACCGAGTTAGACTTAATTCACGAAAGAGGCGGACTACAGACTTTTCTAATCGTATTCGTTCCGTTGGCGTTCCTATGAACGCGAACCATTAACACGATGCGTAAATTTACCGTAAGGTATTGCAGCGAAACTCCACGAAGATAGCGTAATGAATTATAGCTCCGTCGATGTGAGATCGCGAAGTTATAGGCTGGTTGGTAGCCTTGTAATTTCAAAGCGTTAATAGGTTATGAAAACAAAATACAGCCCCTGTTACTTGCTGATAATGTAGGTATCTATAGGTGAACAAATTTAAAATTTGATTAAATAATTATTTTGAGGTTATCCATTAAAAACAATAATTCAGATGTTTTCTGCTTATAACATTAGTATAGATTAATAATTCCATATCAAAATTTTGTAGAACGTTATCTGTACAAAATCTGTTTCTATGATATACACACGCGATATATTCTGTAAAGAAAATTTCTGAAATTAATACATATTATTTTACTTCATTAATTAACATCAGGTTGGGATTCATTACGTTGTAGTACCTATATACTGGAATTCATAAAAGAAATTACTTGTTAAACTTTTTTGTCATTACAGATATAATGATTTTATGTGTATATACAATGCCAGAGAGGTCCGGTCAAAATAGAGTACAATTATGGATCGTTTCTGGTTGTGACTTCCGTTAAAAGTTTTCTCTTGAAGCTAATCCATAGACTGAAAACTAAAAGTTAAGTAACACGGTATTAGTTGATGATACAAGTCAATCTCTAGTCACATCTGGTGCTAATACGTGGTATGGCCTCGCGGGACCGTTCACCTCGCGAATACATTGCTAGTACCGCGGCCGCCCGCACCGACTCAGCCGATACGGTTTTATTACCGCATCTCCATATCCAAGGACACGGTAACGATTATGTCACCGCTGAAGACACCGAAGGCCTAAGATGATGCGGTTTCGTTACAGGAATGCCTTGACGCAAACTGGTCACTCGGAGCTAAATATATGTAAAGACGCAACAATTCACTCTGAACCGTTTTTAAACAACACTTCATGTAAGTTAATTTTCGGCCAGTTACTTCTCAAATGATTATCTCTAAATGTCTACAAAGTATAACCAGTTTATTCTGGACTTTTTTAACAAAATTTAGTTTAAGCTTATTTTTGGCCAATTAATTCTAAAATTATTATATTCAAGTGTATATTAAGTAATCAGACCTAATTTGAACTCAAATAAATAGTTAATTAGTTGGTTAATAGTTCTAAAGTACGGAACAACAAGGCATTTTTTTACCTAATTTCATAGTTGACAAGTGTATGTAATTAGTAAAATTCTTTGATTCTTAATCATTCCAAACGTTGCAATGACGTCATTTAGCATAACACTAATAATAATCAAGACACATACGGAAGTCCAACGGAATTTACAGACTATAACTTATGTAAATTAAGGTTTATTACAATTTACATATAAAAGAACACGGAACCAGTACTTCCTCTGGATATCTGTATTAGTTCGTAATGTTCGATTTGCCGTTTGTAAGGACGGCTCGTTGCATCCGCTACGTGTGTGTTCGCCTCTGGCTTATGTTTTCTATCCGCAATTATTCCATTTGACATATAATTAACTATCTTATGTTCGCAGCTTCGCTCAAGTGAATGTAAATTTGGCTTATCCCTTGGGAATAATACTCTTTTCTGGACGAAACGTAACTTATACCGGCCCTTGTGCTCATGACAACTTATATGTAAAATTACACGATCTTCAGTTAAGTAGTTCAGGTTTGAAAGCTCAACAAACAAACTGACATTCTTATCCATAATATTAGTTAAGATACTAGTGCTCGTCCATTGGTCCACATTTGGCCATAGTTCATTGATTTTTAAAGTTTCAACATTATTGCTTTTTTTTTTAAAACGAGTGTGCAAATATTATAAATTATTAGATGTAATGATCGTGAAGTATGACGATAATAAGGATTTATACATATAAAGGCTTCGACTAATCGATAATATGAAAAACACGAACTGTTTCCAAATGTTTTCATTGATAACTCTAAAGCTCCGTTAAATAGCAGCGCTAAACAAAAAAAGATCGGTTCACAAACAGAGGAAGAAAAGGTAATTAAGTGTTTTGTCTTCGCCTATTTTTTATATACAGTAACGAGTTTGTTCCTCAGACGGCTCTCACTACGTTGTTTGGTTTACATCAGATTATGCAAATTCTCCGATGGAGCGGTCGCTTTCGTTGTTTCATGTGTCTTTTTATTCGTTCCCTCTATCCGCTCCCTTTATCTCGGGTACGCCGACACGCAAATTAAAAGAAAAAGCAAAATAAATCTTATAAATGAGCCGAGAGAGTGTTCGAGCTCTGTATGCTGGCCGATATAATGGAATCTACTTAATGATGAATGGAGTGCTCTTGGAAGCTTCATATTGTCCATGTCCTCGAATTTCTGAGCATTTGTGATTTCAGACGAGATTTCTTTACTAAATCTCGTACCGTGGGAATAAATCTTGTGCATACTTCCCTTATTTGTTATTTTAAAGTTTAACATTAATATGGCTAATACATTACTGTTATTCTTATATGCAATAGAAAAATACTTGTAGTGGATGTATTTTGTAATACCTATTTCAATACTTTATTATTAATTAATTAGGGACTAAGGTTTACCTTACCTACTAAGAAACAATATCAGTATAACTGTAACGTCAACAATATATAATTAAAAATATCAACGTAACTTATTTTCCTGTCAATTAAATATCACAAATGGCTTGTATTATTACACATAATAGTATTAAAATATACTTTTTGTTGGTTTCTATACGATAATATAATAAACGTTATATATATGTTCTCATAATGGTTTTGCCAAAGTCCGTCCGTGAGAAATATTCAAGCAAGCCGGGCGCGGGCGCGCAAGCGCAGGTTGTGGAATGCGGCCGCGAGGGCGGGTGCCGGCTCCTTTGAGACTAAACTCTCCAAAGACTGACAACCTGCGTGAGAGAGAGAGAGGAACATTTCTTTTACCGGATGTACCCCCCTCCTAAAGACCCTACACATTGCCCTTCGCTTCGTCAATCAGTACATTTATATTGCTTATCTTTATGAACACGAAAGACCGACACCGTTTAAACAGTTAACAGTTACCTATATAATATTATATTTATTTGTGGTTTACACAGGAAAATATATTACACAGTGCAAACAACACGTTATGCTGTTAATAGGCTACAATTGATATCGTATTGCAAAACGTTCAAATCATAATGATTCATGCATGATTGCTGTTGCAGTCCCATTATTGTTAGCATTGATTACATATTTTATTATAATTACCGTTTGTTACAGATTATGAGTTCACGCTATATTCGGCGAGCACACTTGCATCGTGCAGTATTGCTACAGCTCTGAGAGGACTCGGTTTAGACGGGCATTTAACACGACTACACGAACTCACTCGTATTGACTTGGTAAATATGTAATCCATGAAGTAATAATCAGTAGGATATTTCTCACAAATCGGAAATATTATACATGTTTTTTATTTGTCTTAGGACTGTTTACAAACGTGCCTTGAACAAATCGAGGAGATGGTACAGACCGTGATAAATGAAAACGCTACGAGTGTCCCAAACGGGCAGGCGAGAGAGTCAGCGGGGTGGACGCCCCCACCGAGTCAAGACAAAGCGCACAGTAATGCTGCAACCCCCACCGACGTCAGAGACGTACATTTTTGAGAGCCCGAGCGCCAGCGACGCGCGAACGTTCGGACGCCAACACAGTTACGGTGCATTCGTTAGAGTTACGGTGCATACGTTAGAGTTACGGTGCATACGTTAGTACGGAAATACTATAAACTAACAAGGTCGGCAGATGCAACCGTAAAATCAAGGACTGATACTAAGACTGACAATCGCATGTCTCTCGCAGTTAACTATATACATGTATTCTAATTGAGAATAGGATAATAAATAAGTTTAAAGCCTCCGTGCTACTTGTAATTTGCCTCTAGTCTGTACGTTGGTTCATAAATATAAAATACTGAACGAGTTGACTTTCCACGAATCTTTCAGTTCTAGTTAATACAGTTCTTGTAATTACAATCTACCTCTTAATAATATAAGGTTTCGCTTCCACAGTGTATATGTTCAGACGTCAATATATTTACCCTCTATAAAATAACTGTTTTACACGTAAGTTATCAATACCTGATACGTGAATATTATTATGGGACCAAAGTTATCTTCTCATGTTCATTATATAATTTTTTTTTCTCATATTTTTATGTATTTACTAATTATATACAGATTTGATTACTATTACAACGACAACTATATTGTAAATTAACTTTAATAACTCTAGCAGTTGATTGCAATTTGTTATTAATTTGAATTATATTCAATTCTACAAATTTGGTAACTGCGAACATACCAATATGTTGCAAAAGTACATAAATAAAAACTACCTATTTTTAACTGACAAAAATGCCTCATAATGGAAATGTTTAGTGAAATCGAGTAAATAATGTAGACGATATTATATTCTGGGGGAAGGCAATAATTTACGCTTCTATGTTGTAAAAACAATATTAATTATGTACACACACAACGGATTATATTTATATCAGAATTTAAATTAGGTACATATTTGGAGAACACTTTGCTACATATATTTTTTCCACATACAAAAAATCGTTAATTATATACACTGAAACAGAAGTATATCTCTGTGAGCAGTCAAAAGATTTTATATATATATATATATATATATATCGTATATATTTTTGTTTTAAATTTTCTCTTTAATTTTGTTTAGAATATATATTACATTTATATCTTTGTTCCTTTTTGGTGAAAATATCATCATAAATTGTTTCGTATTATAATGTGATAAGCTTTATTAAAATAGTTCAATGAACTTAGTAATATAGTCACTTCCAGTCATATGTTAATATCGAAGTGCTATATATATCAGACATCTTCGACTACTGTTTATATGATATAAAAAAAAATTAATTGTAATCAAGAACTGCTTGATTAGGATAATTGTGTAGTTATTAAAAATCACATAAACGTTCCTATATTTGCAACATTAACAATTATACAATGCAATAGTAAAGTTCACTAATTTGTACTTAATGCTTCTACCTACGATTAGTTAAATATCAGAATGTTCATTACTATAATTAAAATTGTGATATGTTTTTTCCGCAGTATGTATAGATATTATTATTATTTTTTTAAATTAAGTACGGGTGGCGTAAGCAGAGTGTAGTAAGGAGAATGTTACTTTCATAAGATTGTTATAGATTCATAGGTGTGTTTTATATTAGTTATAATAAATGTTAATACGTCTATGTTCTGCTGTTAAATCTATATTATGTGCTCAGTAGAATGTAAAAAGGAAACGAATTCACTCCAATGTCTTCCATGAGAAATATATGAGGAAATCAGGATTTGTATTTAACAAAGGAATGCACCAATTAGTTAATGGGGCCATTATCAATATTACATAGTAGTTAACCGATAGCAAATTATTTTTAAAATAGACATAAATGTACATTGACATATAAACATAAGAATTGCACCATTGCCGTGCAAAATCCATTGAAGGAACAATATTCATATATATGGTAAGTACGGCAAAAGTTAACACTTCTTGTAACCCGAAAATAATGTTACATAATGTGCTTTTGTTTCACCTTTGTATACGATACCTGATTATCCTTTTTATGTAAAAACTAGCCTAAGTAAATATAGTATAATAAATATGGACTATTTAGCGATCTGCTATTTGTATAGAAATATCTAGAATATAGGTAATAATAACTTATGTATGCTCTAAGCATGTGGTGCCATAAGTAACACTACTCTTTAAGTATGTTATAAAATGCAAATATATATATCTATATACATATTATCATTGAACGTATATTCAGTCTTCCAGGAAAGTATTCAGCGGATCTATTGTAATTAGATAATCAGCAAAATAAGACAGAGATAAAAAATATATTCATCCAAGTAATAAAAAATGTAGTTTGCACAATGAAAACAATACAATGATTAGATATGCTCCGGATATCGGCAATAAAATAATTTAGAATGATTATAATTTTAGTTTGTAAATAAAACACGTGGGAAAATATACGCATTAAAGAGTTATTAGTCTTATATAATGCTTGTATAAGTAGCTTTTCGACTGGCTTCTGTGGAATAGATTTAATTTAGCACTGTAATATTAATAACAACTAGTTTAAATGGCGAGTTAATGATTATTTTCCCGTAATGTACGTACATGAATGGATTTAACTTGAGTTATTTAGCTCGTAACTAAGTGCTATTACTTGTAAGATTTGACATATATATAAAGTAAATTTTAATCGTAATCCACGATCGTGATTTGCTTCGTTTTCGTATGTGATGATTGTTATAAATAAATGTATCTTTAAATTGTAAAATTCTTTAAGATGTTGAGATGTAAATATTTAAAAAAATTATAATAAAAATGTCTGAAATATATGTACGTGTTACTTTTCATTTTTACAAGAAACCCTTAGTGTTTCTATTCCACATAGAGACCGCAAACTACGTTTGTTACTATTTTAGTAACAAATACGATTATAAATAAAGGGATGGATGAAAATAATTAAAGCTCATTTAACTATTGTTTTATCCAATTTTTTTATTTGATTTTAGAATACTTGTAAGTTTATATGCAAAAGAAACGTAGTATAAGTGATGTATTTGACGAGAATTCTTACCACATCAAAATATTTTAAACTTTGGAGAGTTATCAACATAAGAAATCAGTCTGTTCGGAAGAAAATACGAGACTGCCTACTCATATTGCTGATAATAAAATGTAATTACCTGGACACTTTAATATTAATCATTTTTGGTTTTAGGTTATGTGCAAAACATTTTTTTCAATAAGTGTTCTTTTCAAGTGAATAGTTATTTTTTCGTGTAGAAAAATGTAAGAGTTAACCAAACTGTCGGGACACGACGTGGCCTTTTTTAATATCTCTTCTCAGTGTCTAAATTGGATACAGTCTAGTCGGCTTACTGTATACCGCGTCAAACTTTTAAGTTAAAATCTTGCGCATAGTTCAGTCAAGAGGTGAATATACAAAACAGAGACAAAATATTAAAGTAAATTAAAGATCCCCAGAAATATAAAAATTAAAGTAGATATTTGCAGTAAATTTATAGATATTAAATAAAAGGAATGTGGCGGTATAACCATCACGTTGCTAATTTCAAAAGATTTTGTATTTGAAATGAACATATATCTCCAATTGAGTAGTCTTGTAAATTTTTTGACAGTTCATTTACAAAATGCTGTTTATTTGAATTGATCGGGCATATACATTGTATGGGCTATTTGCAAAAAAATTGAGATAAAAATAACCAGACAACAAAAATTAAATTATTACTGGATTAACAAAGTAAAAGTATTAACTAGAAATTAACTATAGTAGCTGAATAGCAAAAATAATAGACAAAATTACAAAAATAACAATTGGCTATATTATGTATTTATCAGTTCTAATTAGCTCGAGATAACATCTGATCATCACCTGATCGGTGAGTTTTGGATGATTACGTACATTTAATTGAATGATCCGCATTTTTCAGTATTTGTTTCTGTCTGTAGATTATATCTAGTAGCATATACTGTGTAGGTTTGATGTATATCGCTATAATAGTGTAATAAATATCAACAAGAAAATGGAAACAACGAAAAATTTCAATAGCATGTAATTGACAACAACGAAACTATTCTGAATGCGAATGCACTGCAACTAGCAGGCACACTAAAGCACGTGTCGAACTAGACGCAATAGGGGGTGAAGAACGCATGCGGGTAGGTCTACTACGGCTTCATCTCCCCTCCCTGTAATACGTAAATTTGTGTTCTGCGCACCCATTTCAGATCGATCACAAATAGTTTGACGCGGACTATAAATTAAAACACGTGTATTTTGTTTGCTAGGTCTAACGTGTGAAACGGGTAAGCCGGCTCTGTCGTATTTTGTTTTTTTAGTTTTTGACTTATTGCCTTTTATTTTTCAGATAGTATATACAGGCATCACCATAGAGACGGAGCAATTCAACATGCTACTCCCATACCTGCGTGTACGAGTTTTGTCTATGGTCAGACTAAATGCAGATGTGGGAAGATATTATCGTTATGCGTTACGAACTATCGGATTGCGTGACGATACACGCAGCACGATAACTGGGGCCGCGGTTTCTACACACATCGAAGAAACTTGCGCTAATTTCGAGTTACTATTGAAATAACAATGGTGTGCAAATGTTATTCTACGCCCTTATCGGAATTAATTTTGAGGTTACTTTTTAGCGGCACAAGTGACCGAAGTTTCGTCGCGCAGATATGGGAGTAGCAACAGAACCAATTTAATATCGGTAAGTGTTGTCGAGGTTAGGTAATAAAAAAATCCAGGTAAAACGTGTAGCAAGAAAAAATAAAACTTCCAGGATCAGATAACGGATTCCGATTTAATCAATAATCAATTTACAAATCTTATTGCTGCAAATTATTTGATATATACATTATTTAATTACATAAAGGATTGAATTCATACGAATATAATAAATAACATTTAAAACACGTGAATGAAAAGGCACTTTCAATCACTTAACCAAAATATAATAAGGTCCTTTTCATTATTAATTTACAATTATTAATCTATATAAAAACACAAATTGATATATGTCACGTGATAAACCTATTATATCGTTATTGCGCTTGTCAAATTTACTACATGCGTCATATTTTTTTTTTTAAATAAGTACGTAGTAAAGTAGTCTTAGTACCCAATATTATCATGACTTTTATTACGTACATTTTTATTATATCGATGAAGGAAAGATTTAAATAAGATAGTGAAATAATACGAGAACAATAACGATATAATGTAATTTAAAATTTCATGAATAAATACAATATTTATATTATTAGCAGAAGTAATTATTATATTGACAAATTTACAAGGAAAAGATAAAATTTAACAAAGAAATAACCTACGGTTTATCTACATAGCTTTTATAAATCTATTTATGTATGGTAAATGTTACCGCTCGTTCGTTCGTGTTCGTCATAAAATATGATTTATTTATACTCCAAAGTGTTTTTTTAAAAAAAGTGTCTTATTTATATAAGGAAGCCAATTGTTTAATAGTTTCTCATTTGATAAGGAGATGATGAATTATTTATTTTTAAAATAAATAAAAAATAATATTGATATTTAAATTACTTTATTCTACAATCTGTATTCAAACCCGTAGTTATATACATATTCTCTGACCTCTCATTGGATATATATATATATATATAATTATTTAAAAAAATACTGAATGTATTAATTAATATTCATATATCGGCTCGGTACTTATTGATGTTATAAGGTAATTTTATTGTTACGAAATATAATTCAAGTTTATATGTTTTTATTGTCAAGGCACTAAAGCTATTCGCAAATGAAGCGATGACAGCTCAGATGTACCGGGTTCGCACACCACGTCCATTGACGTAGGTTCAAATCCTTCTTTAATAAATAGCCGGAGATTTCGGTGAAGAAAACCATCGTGTTGAAATGTATAAAAATCGTGACAACTTTTTCTAATATCCATCTGACTAGCTTCAGCAAGCACCTTTACTGTCGTCTAAAGGAAGAGGGTCGCATCTGCTGTTTTTGTGCTATAGAAATAGATATATACTAGTGATTGAAATTCAACCATAATGCACGAATTTCCAATATCAAGGAAAAAACGAAACTTTTTCAAAAACATGTAGCTTTACCGTGACCAAAGCTCGTCAATGTCTATGAAATAAAAGAAAAAAGTAATCGTTTGAGAAACTGATAAGGAAGACGACGTATTTAACTGTTTTGTCTATGCCTGTATATTTATGTATAGACTAGTGGTCGCCCCATGTTCGAAATTTAACCATAACAAAGATTATGGACGTAAGGAGCGTAAAGTATGACTTAATACGCTACAACAATAAAGGTTTTTGACTCCTCGATGCTATGGACAAAAAGCAAGCATATTGACAACACTAAAATTTGACAACAGTTAGTAATAAAAAAAATCAGTTGATAATTCGACGAGATAATTGTGTGCACACACATGTTGCCATTTTAAAAGAAGAAGAAAAAGAACGTATGTGAACTTATCGTTGTCAAAGAAGCATATTTCATAGCTAAGTATATTTTTGTTTGCCTACGAGCTAATGTACTCGAATTACACTGATATGAATCTATAAATGAATTAGAGGTACAAGCTACATATTTTGCAACAGTTCCCTGGTTATTTTTTCACTTGGATCCATGCACCTTTTTTTCCTTGCAGCGATAATAAAGGTAATCTCTTGGTTTAGCTTGTTTGGAATGTTAAGCCACATCGTAATTTAACATCAGATGAGATTGTGGTCAAGCATTAAAACCTATAAAGTGTAAAATGACGCGCGATCGGATATTGATGCAGACAGATGGTGTACAGTCACAAATTGACAGTCTTACTGAAGGTATTTCTCCAAATGCTTATAATATCGCAGTTGTAATTCACTGCTTACAATGCGTGTGATTCCACATAGTAACTAGATAAAATTTAATCAACCTACGAGGGAGCGCAATAAGTATAAATTTGAATACGTATTTTTATACTGGAAGATGGAAGAAAAACTTTGGCATGCACCATTTACAAGAAGCTAATGAATAATACGACACTTATATTTCGTTTCCATGGCAAACTGATATGGAACATAATTTTTACAACTAGATGTTTACGACTAAACATTTTAAAATCATGCCTTCTATAGTGGTGATTTATTATATTATTATTATTATTTAAAGAAAATGCAGCACAAATCACAACAATATATATAAATTAAAAAAAAAATCCGCGTTGGCATGGTCTAACCAAAAGTTCTTTTAAGTAATAATTTAAATTCTATGACGCTATATTCATTGTGTACCCGAAATTTAATCTATCAACTAATGTAATGCACTATTCCTACCCAATGGATAACAAATTATTCAAGATACCATTATTCTGTTGTCGAGCGGTGTAATCGTACAACATTCACGTTGCTCACACTCGGAGTCACGATACGAACAAATAATATTAATTTAGTTACAGAACAGCAAATGACACAATAGCAGAATAATTGACAACAGTTGTTGTATAACATAACAGCGTAATTCATTATTAATATATAGCGGATTACATTAAAATTAAAAATCAAATAGTGTCTTGGATCTTTAACTATTTACCGCTTAATTATTCATTTCCATGTCTTTAAGGATTTTTTATATAATTAAATGTCAAAATAAATGTTTTAATTAATAGTATAGCGATGCCGATTCTATAAGATATCTTAATAATAGAATGCATTTGTGTTGTCAATATTATTTAGATGCAACGATTGCCTTAAAACAATGAACAATTTATTCAGTGGCGTATTCATAGTCTTGCCAGACTGGGTAAACTGAACTAAACATAGATTACGTTTTGACAAAAAAAAATTACGAATACAAGAAAAAATACACATTCAACGGATATCACGGACGGTGGATATATTAATAACAGAAAAAGTCATCATCTCACATGTGCACCACTTTCGGCGTACTCTTGCCTCGAAGCCAATTTAAGAGCACTGTCGGAGTGCTCTGTGAATCGCGTGCTGAAATTAAATAATTATAAGGGGTAAATTGAAGAATTGTATCCTATAAACCTATAAATGTTGAATTGAATCTCATAATCGTGTGTTTTTCTCTCACAAAAATTACAACATTATTCTAGCAATGTTAGAAAATTACGATAGGAATTTCTTTCAAGTTATCCCTAAGGGAAAAGAAAAAAGGAACCACATATTTTGCTCTACTGGGATCACATAATATAAACAGACTTTATCGACTAAAAATAACTATGCCCCGCGGTTTACTAGCGTTTACGCTGGAAGTTTGCGATTACATTTCTATGTGAAAAAGAAAATATTGTTGGAAAATTAAAACAAAAATATATCTCGACAACAGCGTCATCTACCGAGTTCAAATATACCCAAGAACGGTTCAGGTTATTCCACAAGTATAAGAAAAAATCATTAAAAATCACGTTGTTTACGAGTAGAATTACGAACACACGCACACCGACATTTTATGTACATACTTATTGATACTTGCAACTGCATCTGCGTCGTTTATTATCTTAACGATATATCTTATACACTGATATCAGACAGAAGTGAGTGGAAAAGGAGAAAACATGTTGTGTCGACATTACTTAGGTGGGAAAAGGATGGATAAGATGATATTTTATGTACTGAGGAAAAAAACAACTCCCACACCGCTTGCCCCATTTTTCCATGGTAAGAAAACGCATCGCTGAATACGC
Source organism: Antheraea assamensis (assembly GCA_035772565.1). NCBI lineage: Eukaryota > Metazoa > Arthropoda > Insecta > Lepidoptera > Saturniidae > Antheraea > Antheraea assamensis. Next base: position 6,504,313 of record JAQQSE010000031.1, on the reverse strand, counting down.
TACTATTACTATGAAGATTCGATAGGTACTCACATAGTGTGTGATGTGCCTGATTTAGTTGGTCGACAGCTTCAGGCGGTAGATTGGCAACGTCTCGATGCAACAATCGTAAGTCCATTTGCCGCTGTTCGCTTTCATGCCGTAATCGCACGTCTCGACTGTGTTTCACGCTACGGAGTTCTGTTAACCTGAGTATTTTAAACATAAATTAATATTTCACCAATAGCTTGATAACTGCGACTTCGTCTGCGTCGTTTATTACCTTAAAAAGCGATTTTATGTAAGGGAAAAAACATAAGCACCACATCGCTTACCCCCATTTCTCCACGACATGCAAACACATCATTGAACGGGTAATGCTTATAAAAATTGTAGTTTCTTACAACTTAAAAAGAAATATAAAGATATAATGATTTTTTTGTTACAGAAAGACCAAATAGCTAAGGAATAAAACTAAAAAAAATTTAATCTATATTTTTTTTTAATTATTTAAATTAATTTTTCTAATCTATTTTAGTTTTTGCATGTTACGCGCACAACATTTATGATTTATATTATAATACACGTACTTAGCTTGTAATTTTGGTTTGTCTCCATCCGGATCACTTATACTACTACTGCGGGAGGCTTGTCCACGGTGGATATCAACAAACTGCTGCTCTCTCTCCATACTATAGGTTGACATCTCTGATATTATTTCTCGCGTAGGACTCACCGGTTCATCCAACAATGGATTCTGGCATTTAGACTTAAGCTCTTCCTGTGACCTCAAGCTATCCGAAAGCCGTAGTTGTAATGTGTCTCTTTCTTCTAGCAACTGTGTTAGTTCCATAGTCAATTCTTCACAGCGCACATCTCTTTGATGCAGCATATAGAGAGCTAAGTCCAGTTCGGCTCTCGGAACGGCATCCAATAATTCTTTGCTTAAAGTAAGCGAATCATCGTCATCGGAAGGCTTCGTATCAGAGGCGAATGTAACGTGCTTTTGTATTTTACTATTAGAGAGTTTCAACAAATTCTGCAAACTAAATATCTCGTCTTTAAGCGACACTATTTCAATTTCTTGATTTTCAAGTGCTAATTGCATTTCTGTTGTTTTTGACGAATGTTCTTCTAAGGCCTTATTTAAATCAGTAATTTGTTTATTAAGATTTGTACATTCTGTAATTTTTGCTTCTAAAGCAAGGGATAAATTTGCTTTTTCTACATCAGAATCGTTCTGCAATTTTGTATAATGATCCATATTTTCGTGCATTTTTAATCTTAATACCGCCAATTCAGACTCTTTTTCATATGTCAAATCTTCAACTTTCCTTTCATAGTCAATCAAATGTTTCCTAACATTTTCGAATTCTTCGTTCCTTTGTGATAATGTAACATTATAGTCGTGTGCTTTTTGATATATTTCACTATCTTTTAGGTGAAGTTCATTAGTCAGTTCAAGTATTTTAGTATTCAACTCTGCAAGTTCATTGAGCAACTCTTGATTTTTCCGAAGTAACTCCTCGCTGTTGGCTTTCGATGAGGTTAGTTCTGATTGTGTTGTATTTAAGTTGGTCTCATAAATCTCTGTATCTTCGAGTATTTTTTTTCGGAGTTCTTGAATAACTTTCTCATATTCTTCTTGTTGTTCGAGTACCTTATTTTCATGTGTTACCTTTTCATCTTCCATTTCCGAACGCAAAATATCCAACTGATTCATTATTTCAGCATACTTAGTTTGAAGATTACGAATGTATTCCTCTTTATCTTGTAATTTACTTTGAAGAGAAGTTACTTGTTCGACCATGATTAATGTGTTAGTTTCTTCTTGACTTGATGACTGAACATTATCTAGTAACTGTTCATATTTGCTTTCGAAAGCACTTAATTGTGATCGGAGTTCTTGTTCTAATTTTTGAAAATCAGCCTCTCTCTGAGCTAAGTGCTGTTTCCATAATTCAGCTATTTCAAAACCTCGTTGATCAATTGCACTTGATACTGAAGATCGTAATTCAGCGACAGTCGATAATAAATTGTCATTTTCCTTGTTCAAATCATGAATTTTATTATTCAGTTCATTTATTTGCTTAACATAGTCTTTCGACGCATTTTCAAGTTCAGTATTTTTAAGTTCCATTTCTAAAATTTTTACATTAGCGTTTTCGAGGTTTTGTTTAAGATTTTTACATTGTTCTTCCAATTCACTACACTGTATCGTTACATGATTTTCGTCTTCCACATTCTTTACATTTAATTGTTGTTCATATTGCAATATAATTAATTTCTCTTGTTCCAATTGAGAATTTAACTGAGTTATTTTATTGGTTGCTTCGATTTTCTCAAGTTTAAAGCTTTCTATCTCTTCTTCGAGTATACAACATTTATGCTTAAACTCTTCTAGTTTGATTTGTAAATCTTTTAAGGATTTCTCAAATTCAGCTTTCTGTACCTCATTATTTGTTGTTCTTTCATTTTCATATTGTTCAAGATCAAGAACTTTTTTATTTAAAATATCGTTTTCTCTCTGTAGACTATCAATTATATGTTGTAACTCTTGCAATTGATTCTCAATGACATCAGATTTCACAGACATTTGCTGCTGCAATTTTTCATTTAAATCATTAATTTCAATTTTCGATTGTAGTTGTTGAGCCATTAATTCTTCATTTTGCAAAGTCAATTGATCTATTACCGATTGTAATTCATCATTTTCTTTTTCAATTTTCATTAACTCGTCTTTGAATTTTTCCTCATTAATATTATTTACAGAGTTAATTACATGTTGCGGAGACTCCTTAGAATCTGATCCCCATTGCATAGTCGAAAGCTTGTCATTGGCCTCTTTAAATTTGTATTTCCATAGCTCAATTTCATTATCTAATTTCTCTTTTATTTCTGTCAGCCTATCATTAGCATTATTGAATACTTCATTTTGTTTTTTAAGCATTTCTTTTTCTCGTTTTTCTTTATTTAAATCTGAACCTAGTTCTTCAATTTTCTTTTCTAAACCTTGGATATTACAACGTAGTTCATCTTCAATAGCGGTATCTAAGAATGAAGAAGATAATTGTTTAGCTATCTTTATTTCATTTGATAACATTTCATTACTATTCTTTAACTCTTTTAATTTCTTCAGAGCTTTCATTAATTTGCTATTATTTACATCCAATTCAGATTTTAATGCATCATTCTCTATGTTGAGTTTTTGTATTTGTTCATTAAGATGAGTAAAACCTGGAGTAACATCTACATCTTCATTGTCACCAAGGCCCCAACCCTCATCGGAATTAAAGGGATCGGTTTCTTGTTGTGAACTATTATCATCAACATTATAACACAAATAAGCTTTTTTAGGTACAATAATCTTTTCAGTATTTATTTCTGAGTCAACATTTGCAACTGATTTCGATTGAAACTGCTCCGTTACTTTTTCCATGTCATCTTTTTTTGCAATTGGAACTTCTGAAACATTCGAAATAATTTGTGATTCGAGAGATGATATATCAAAGTGACTTTGGTCTTCCTTTAGTGGTTCTATTGTCGAGGAAATCAGTAATCCTTCGGTTTTAGGAATAGTCATTTCAAATGTTAATTTTTTCGTGTCCACTAGATCCCGTATATGCTCTTCTTTTTGATTTAATATTAGCTGAAGTTGTTCAATATTTTGTTTCAAATTATCTTCTCTTTCTATTAACTTGGCTTTTTGCAAAGCAGATTCGTCTAATTCAGAAGACAACTGTGATACTTGATTCTTTAAATCGGCAATTATTGCGACATTATTCATTTGAATAATTTGAACTCTGTTCATCAATTCTGAAATTTCTTCATTTTTGTTATTTATTACAGAATTCAGCTTATTAATTTCACTTATGTACTGCTCAGTGTAATCCGGGGTATTACCTTGTTGACTTGAGGATTTTTCAATTAACTGTTGATTTACATTATTGACATCTTCAAGGTTTTTGTTAAGTGTGTCAATATTATTACTATATTCCTGAAGTTTTCGTTCCAATTGTGATACACGCTCAATAGTTTTTTCATATTTTTCACTTAAATTTTTCTTTTCTTTAATTGAAGATTCAATCTGCGAATTAAATTCTATTTCCAATTCTTCTATTTCTTTTTTCTTTTGCATTAGGGATGTTTGATTTTCGGATGTAACCCGTTTCAAAAGGACTTCCACGTCATGAAGCTGAGATTGATATTTTGTTAATTCTGATTCTGTAGTATCGAATCTACTAGCTTTATCAACTAAGGTATTACAATATTCTTGAATATCAGATAAAGATTTCTTTAACCTCAAGTTGTCTTCGGTCAAACTTTGTATTTTATTTTGGAGTTCTTTATTTTCATTCTCTATTTCATGAAGCTGCTTCTCAACAACTCTATCATGATCCATAAGAACTGCTAGTCTGCCAACAAGCTCATCTTCTTGATCTGTATATTCACTGTAAGCTTTTTGTTTTTCCTGTAACTGACTTCCCAATTGATCTGCTTTACGTTCAAGAGAGTATCTCCTATCTTCCATAACAGATATAGATTCTTCTAGACGACAAATTCGATTTTTGTATTTACTAATTTCACTTTCTAAAGTGTCAATATATAAATCTCTTTCTTGAATTTTAGCATCATAACCAAATTGTGTTTGGGTTCTCATCTGTTCTTCAAGATCAAATTTGTTAAATAGCTCTGCTATTTGACTTTCTTTCTGTAAGAGTTCAGCCTCTAATGAGTTAATTTTTGTTTCAAAGTTAGTATTATTTTTTTGGTCTATTTCATATTCAACTAATTTTTTATTTAAACTATCATTAAGCGTTTTAACGTTTATATTTTCTTCACGAATCAAATGTAATTCATTTTGAATGACATTGATTGTATCATTCAAAGAATTTATTTCATCAGAAGAGTTTTTCAAACGCCCTTCTAAAGTTAAAACTTCAGTCTGTAGCTGGCTAATTTCTTGAGATTTCTGTTGATCAATTGTAAGTTTTTGTGTTTGTAACCGAATGATTTCTTCTTCTGCGTATTTTAATTTATCCTGTAAAACTGGAAGAGTTTCAACTTGAATTATTAATTGTTCTAATTGTTGGTCCTTTGCTTGTAACTGCTTTTGAGTTTCCAGAAGTATGTTTTCTAGATCTGTATACATTGATGTCTTTTTCTTAATATTTACTGCGAACTTTTTCAACTTTTCTATGATTTCTTTATTTTTTGTTTCTAGAGTTTTCATTTCTTGGTTTAGTATATCTTTTTCACAAGATACACTATCTAGTTTTTGTTTGATATCATCAAAAGCTTTTGTAATATCAATTAAACTGTTTTCTTTTTCAGTCAAGCTTGTACGTAATTTTTCGTTCTCAATAGACTCTTTTCTTAGCTGCAATTTAATTTCATGAATTTCTTCATCGCGTTCCTTCAAAGTTGTTGAATTTTCTTCTGAATACTTTACATGTTGTGCTTGCAATTCTTTAAGAAGAACCTGCTTCTCTGTGTATGCTTCTTGCAAGTTTTTTAGTTCAGTATCTATGTTAATGTTTTTGATTTCTAAAGTACTTTGTAACGAAAGTAATTGGGATTTTTCGTCTTCTAATGTTCGTATTTTATCTTCATATTCAAGCAACTTTTTCTGAAGTATTGCCGTTTGTTTATTAAGAGATTTGACTAGTTCTGCATTTTGATCTTTCGCTTTATCTTCTTCAAGAACTTCAACAGTTAACTTGAGCTTCTGCGAAATATCATTCAATTGAGTTATTTGGTTTATAAATTCATTTATTTCTTTATCTTTCTGCTGTAAGGTATTCCCATAATTAAATAACTGTTTCTCATATTCTACCAGAATGTTTTCTAGTTCATTGATTCTGGCATCACGTGTGCTAAGACTAATAGAATACTCTTGATGCACCTTTTGAATTTCTTGTTGCAACATAGCATGAGCATGTTTATATTGTAATATTTGCTGTTCAGACTCTTTGTCTGATTTTAATGCCTCAAGCTCTCCTTTCAAATGCCCATTTTCTTCTGCCAAAACCTTGATCTTGTTATCTAAAGAAATATTATTTTGCAAAATATCATTTTGTTTCTGTTGTTGCTCTTCCAATGATAGTATTTTCATTTGACAATCTGCAATTTCATCTTCTCTATCTTTTATTGTATTTTTTAGTTTAAGTATTTCTTTCGTTAATTGTTTAACAGACTTTGTTCGGTTGACACCTTTTTCGCCAGTTAGTTTATCTTCCTGCGGCAATTCTTGCGGAGCACCTTCTGAAGGATCTTCAATATTCGTTGTTTTGACCATTTCTGCAGTTTCCTTTATAATTTCAATTCGTTCTCGCTTTACTTCTTCTAATTGACGATTCAGGTCGTGGTTTAGATTTTGTAAATCTGATTTATCATTATTAAGCAATTCAATATTTTTATGTAAAACTTCACACTGGATATTTAATTCTACAATTTTTTGATGCAATATTTCATTTTCCTCATTCATTTTACTCATTTTATCCATAACTTCTTCTCTTTCCTTTGTAAATAATTCAATTTTTTTATTTAAATCACAACTTTCTTCTATTAAACTCTCTATTTTGACATCTGAAGATTTGATAGTTCCTGCATCCTCACCATTGTCTTTGTTTTCTAAAATGCTTTTATTATATTCTTCAAGTTCCAACTTTTCCTGTGTTGTTAAAGATTCTACAATTTCTATTGATTCTGCTGAACTAACTTTTTCAGCACTTAATTTTTCAAGCTTATCAGAAAGTTCCATATTTTCTTGAATATAATTTTCAAGCTTGTGTATAAGTTCTTCATTCTTCTCTTCTAAAAGTTTAATTGTGTCATTCAACTGTTCTTTATCCAATTTCAAATTTTCTGTTACTAACTCTAATTCCCTCTTGGAAGCAATAAGTTGATCTACTTGCTCTTCCAACTGCACTAATTTAATTTCGGAACAAACATGTTCACTTTGAAATTGTGAAATATCAGCTAACTTGTCTTCCATTTCATTATTTCTCTGTTGTAGAATATGTAATTCTGGAAAAATAATATTAATAATGTGTATATTGATGAATTTGAAAAATTTGAAAATTGTAAAAGACAAGTTATTTTTTATCAACGCATTACCTTGAACTAAGTCAAACTTTTGAGTCTCCAAAACACTTATTGCTCGTAACCTTGTTTCAGCAAGATTTTCCATCTCAATCATTTTTTTGTAAATATCGGACTCTGTCACTAAAACATAATATTTACTATTAAAGAATAAGAAAAAAGAACATCAACACTTAAAGGTTCAATCTTATACAGATTTTGTTGAGGATGCATTAAAGATCTATTTATATATAATAAAAATGAACTGTCTGTATGTAATATCAAAATAACGACTTTTTACTGATTGGATATGAACGTATACACGATACTAATAAGAAAAATACAATTTTTAAAATTTTTGTCTGTCTGTCTGTATGTTCCAGGTAATCTCCGAAACGGTTGGACCGATTTTGACAGAAATTTCTGTGACGGATAGTTAAAATTACAGCGGGTGACATAGGCTACTTTATATTAGACTAGCTGTCATCCGTGGCTTCGTCTATAGTACTATCTCCAAAACGATTGGACCCATTTTCATGGGGCTTTCACTGACAGATAGCTAACGTTATAAAATGTAATTAAAGCTTTTTTATTTTCGACTAGCTTTTACCTATGGCTTTGTTTGCAGTACTATCTCCAAAACGTTTGAACCATTTTTCACGGAACTTTCACTAACTATACTATCTTATAAGAAGTAATTTACAATTATAAAAAAAAACGCACGCGGAGCTGCGGGCAACAGCTAGTTTAATATAAAATTGAACTTATGTATTAAAATTAAACAAATTACTTACATCTGCCACTATCATAATCAACAAGATGTAATTGTAAATTTCCTTTTTCTTCTTCTAATTCTGCAACTTTTTGTGAAAGCTGATGCAATTCTTCATTAAGTTTTACAATTTCTGCATTGGTATCAGACACTTTACTGAAATTGTCTATGGTTTTTTGCATTTGTTTTATTTTTAGTTTATGGGCTGATTTTACTTTTACCATATTTTTGTTTGCTGCATCAATTTCTGTGTTTAAATATTCAATTTGTTCTTGAGCTGCTTTCAGACTATCACCGAGTTCTTTTATATCCAAGACTTGTTCTTTTTTAGGTTCTATTTCAGTTTCATTCTCTTTATTTTCGAAATTCATTTCCACTGATTTTGAATCTGCTTCATAGTCACTATGAGTAGAAACTCCAATATCTATCATCTCAATCTTCATCGTTTGGTTCTGTGTAACAGCAGATTGAAGTTCTAATATTATTGCATCTTTCTGTGATACAATGTACTCCTTTTCCAAAATGTCTTTATTTAGAGATTGTACCAACATTTCTAATTTTACTAAATCATTCTTATTTTGTTTCTTATCAGTTTCTAATGGTAAAGTTTCAGACGACAATTTACTCCAGGGAGATTTCATTTTTGATGCTGAAGCCCTACCCCCTTTTCGAGTAGGAACTGGACTTCCTTTTTTACTTGCTGAACCACTTGATGATATTTTAGACTCCACACTAATTGAAGCAAGTTTGTTTTCAAGTTCTTTATTTGTTTGTCTCATTTGACAATTTATCTGTTCTAGTAATTCTATTTTCTTAGATAATTCTATCATGGCATCTACCTCGATGGATCCTTTTTCTTCTTCATTATCTTTTTTTTCTTTAGTAGTTTCCATAGTGACTTGTGACAAGTTTTGTATGGCTTCCTCTAACTTAGTAATTTCACTATTTTTTAAATCTACCTGCTCAATTAATTTTGCGTGTTCTACACTTATTTCGAATCTAGAAGCTTCTAGAATAGTATTAGCTTCTTCTAAACTATTAATCTTTATCTCTTTGGTTTCTATGTCTTTAAGTAACATTAATTTTTCTTCTTTCCATTCTGCTTCCATAGCTACAAAGTTTTCCTGCATTTTTATCATTTGTTGCTTTGTATCCTCAAGTAAAACAAAAGATTCTTTTTCTGCAACAAACATAAATGTATTAAAAAGTTTTTCTTTAAAAAATTCCCTTAAATCAACCCTCACTTACCTTTTTTACTAAGAGTATCGGACATAAGTGTAGTAGCCATATTTTTAGCTTCTATTATTTGGTCTTTTTCATTGATTTTTTCTTGTAAGTCTAGAATAGTTGTTTCCATTGCTTTCATTTTCACATGCATCATACTCAGTGCATTTTCTTTTTCTTTTATAGTGGTTAATAATTGAGTCATATCACTGTTATCCACATGCTGAAAATTGGAAATTACTATTTAAAGAACACCATAGTACCCTATGGACTACTATGAATTTAAAATAACCCACATCCTTGTCAGTTATACAGGTCGATTTAGCAAATCCAAACTAGACCAGATTTCATTAGGTTCAACAAGGATCAATCAAGTAAGAACTAATGAACAAATACTATTGCACTTGTTTTTACTGTAGCACGGCAAAGTGAATATTGGCACTATGGCTGATGGTAAGCACAGTAATTTGACAATGTCTTTTTAAGGATACCTCATACTCATACCTTTTTAATATCTTTTTTGGAGTCAACTGTGGCCTCCCTTTTTATATATGTTGAAGATTTCGTAGGTTTCTTACTAATTTCTTTGTATTGTTTAATTCTTTCCAATAACAACTCTTTTTGTTTCAATGTGTTTGCTAAGCTTTCGCTGATACCAGGAACTGTAAGATTAAAAAGTTTTGAATGTACAATCAAAAATAATATATTTTATATCATACCTATGATCAAGGATGGCCAAAGTGATGGGCAGAAAAGTTTGCAGTAAATTGAAACTAATTAATATATACAGTGTATAATTAGTATATACAGGTATTCCGAAACTCAACATCAAGCAGGTATGGGGCGATAAGCTAGGTTTTACCAGTTTAAGCAACAATAAAAATAAATTCCATGTTACCTGGTTAAATAATAATAAGAATACTTTGAAAAATGCGGAAAAACAGTACCCAAGACCACATATTTAAGTACTGTGATCACAAATTTCCCAATTTTGTAGTGTTTTCTTTTTTAATGTAATCCTAAACAACTATGCCATTGATTGCAGTGACAAATCCAATAATTAATATGGTCAGTTTGGTAAAAAAAATAAGGTTTATTAAAGACTGAGCCATGTTTAAAAAACGTTTTGTTAGATAACTTTGACACTTATCTTTTAATATAAATATACTATACTACCATAGGCAAATTATTAAAAAAAATTACCCATTTAATCAAGATTTCAAGATGGTACAGCACTTGCTACTTATCGTTTCATACAAAAATATTATTGCTTATTTACTTGCACAAGAACCTAAACCTAAATAGTACAACAGTACAACAGTACACAACAGTGTAAAGTTCTACTTCATCATAATGTAAGCGAGACAGATAAATGTGATCGAGTGAAATAGGGAGTGTCACTGTTCGAAGTGCAATGGAGTGAGACACACAGATATTTTATTTTAAGAGAACACGAGATGGACAGTGACGCTAATGCATATTAGTCAATTCATTATTTTCATTCATATAACTTTTGTAGTGACTATTTTAAACGGACGAGTAATCAGGCCATTTGAGCTGCTCGAAAATGAAATGGCAACAGCTACCTGGATTTTCCACAAAACATTTTGCCGACTTTATTAGAAGATGTACCTCTCCGCATCTATCGACACGTGTAGTTTCAACAAGATGGTTGCCCAGCACAATATGCTTGTCTTGTACAGGATTATTTAAACACAGAATATCACCATGGGTGAATTGGGGGTTCGGTTCAATTTTGTGGACTCCTCAGTCTCCGAACCTAAACCCACTTATTTCTTTTACTGGGGCTGCATGAAAGAAAAGTATTTTTGTAACCCATACAAAAATTACCTGAACTAGGCCACAAAATTATTGAATCAGCAAAAGAAATAAATATAAGAAGTTAGAGCACATCTAGTGAAAAGATCTTTTCTGCAGGGATATGAAGCCTGTATTGTATTATTTGTGCCAAAGACAAGCAATTTAAACATTTGATCTAGTTTTCAAGAAAAAATAAATGGATTACAATATTTCCTATTGTTTCATTATGATTAACTTTAGTAATAATACAAGAATGGGACATCATACCATAGTTTGGTATTTTTTGCTGGACTTTTTATTACTCTAAAAGGGGGATAATATTAATAAAATTTTTAATGAAAAGATAAGTACTGGCTGGTAAGTATTATACCATTTTTGAAATATTGGATAAATTTGTCATTTTTTAAATAAGTTGCTTAGGATAATATAGTACATTTTCTACGTAGGAGGAATTGCCAAAGTTTTATGAAACAAAACATTTCTTAAACAAGATTCAATAAACCTTAACAAATTGACCATATTAACTATCGGATTTGTGACTGCAATCAATAGCATAGTTATTTAGGATTACATTAAAAAAGAAAACACTACAAAATCTAGGGCATTGCTTGTTCACATTTTCAAAAGTATTCCTATTATCACTAAAACAAGTGCCAGGGAATTTATGTTTTATTTTTGCTTGAATTGGTAAAACCTAGCCTATCGCCTGTACCCCATTGACGTTGAGTTTCAGGACAACCTTTATATAACTGGAGATTTCATTGTGGTCTTATATGCCTCTATTTCAAGTTTCATCAATGAATATTATACATTAGATAAAAAAATATCACTTACTATTTAAGGCATCTTGAACTGACAATGTAGTAGAAATGTCAGTGGCTACAGAATAACCGGTTTTTTCACTCATGGTGGATGCCATTTCTGATGCAGTGTCAACATCATCATCTTCTGTAAATTTATGGAAGTTAATATACTTTTTTAATTGTAGCATGACAAAGTTCATTACACTGTACCTGATGATAGCTACAGTGCAATTCAAAAATGACACAGACTAATGAGAGATCCACAAATAAACTTCTCGACGGCTAGTTACACACTACACTTTCTCATCTCTCTCAAAATATCATAGAAAAAAAGAGTCTCTGTGACAAGTTTATTACTAAATCTGTAGTTGTTGAAAATATTTACTGGATTTAATCTGGTCGACATAAGTATTTACAGCTTCACTAGACTTTAGCATGAGAACTACTTAAGAGTGCCACTGTGGCAGGTCCTACACCTGGTATATGATAGTTGCATTCCAGTTGGGTACGGATGCTTAATATTCTGCTTTTTTAGTGTATTTAGATAAGATAATGCCAGAATGTGACACACTTATGAGTGCTATTTTTGTATTACAGTTATCTCCTACTTTGATAGATATTTAGCATTTTTGTATTATGTTAGTAATGATTGCAATTCAATACTGAAACTATAAGTTTACGAAAAAGCACAGATTTGCCCTGTAATAAATACATAATTATTTTATATTAATTATCTATCTGACCATTATAAAGTCATGCATACATTTTCACAATATTAAGACTACTATAAATAAATGAGGCCATAAACAACAGCTATTTGTAAATTTTAAATGTAGTTTTTATTGCTGTTCATTAATTCACTAAACATCACCCCTTTTTGAGACTAAGTACTACAATGCCACAAAGAGTTCTTTTTACATGTATTTCTCTGTATGTAGCCTCTAGAACACTTCCAATTTATTGTAGTTGTATTGTGTGTATTGCAATAAAAGTATAGTATAAACCACTACTCAAAAAACATTAACATTTGAAACAATTTATATAATACCAAAAGGTCTTCCAAGTAATTCTGCTGTAGCTTTTCTCTGTTCCTTAATCCTTTTTGAAACAAGCGCTACGTTTTCTAGACATTTCTGGGCCCTCTCCAACTTTATTTGTCTTTCTGAAGAAATTTGTTGTGATATCTGTAAAAGTTAAAAATTACTATACAATATTTTTAATGTCCAAAAGGGTTAGTATTATCTAGATTTTGAATTTTTTCAATGAATAGCTTATAAAAGTATACTGCAGCAATTTCAAAATATAGCTGTAATTAGCTCATATCTGAATAACTTTTAATAAATGTTTGAATATGAATGAAATTCTTACATATTTACCCATAATTACAGAAGTTTTAACTTATGTAATGTTAATGTCAAAATAGTAACAAAATCACGATTTTACAGAAGTTTTTTTGTAAAACTGTGATAATAAAAGGAATATACTATATTATTCTAATTTACAACATTTACTTCATTAGTAAAATGAATAGTAATTAAATCGAAGAGTACCTATACTGTGTTAGTAAAATAAAGGATTATGAATGTTATATACAACTAAAAAAAGTGCAGTCAATTTTTTGTTGCCATCAAAATGTAAACAAAAACAACCAATTCACCAATATGGAATCAAAAACATATGGAAAAGTTATCTTACATGCTACCATGTAAAACAAAATATTTTGACTTTAATAAAGTACCTTGGTGCTTTTTACACTTCCCAGGACACTGGAAAATTCGCTAGGTGGTAAGATATTTCCGTCATCGATGTGCTGCTCCGTATCTGACGGATTATCGACATTTTTTTTGTCCGACATGGTTCACACTCTTTGAGCATTTAAAAGGCAAAACGTATGAAATTACGCACGTTATAAACACCCACGACAGCAGGTAAAACCAAGAAACTTCGAACGTGCACAGGGAAATTTTAATAACTGATTGCAATAGCGATAATAACAAAATAATAAACCACCATTTGACCACTCAGTATTTGCCAATAATACATTTACATCATGAATGTACCACAAACTCATGTCACAGACTCAACCGTACACGTCAGCACATTAGAATATAGCATATAATCTATGCTATAATAATATATCTGTAGCACAACTTAAAAGTTACATTAATGAGAGAATAGTTAGGTATTACCAAACGTACTCTGTTGGTATTACGATGCGCCGCGCTGTATTACAGGGTTGGCAAGCTTATTAACATTTGACTTTAATCTGTATTAAAGAAGCAAGACCAAGGCGACCTACATCTCAAAATAACGGATTATGTTTTTAATTTCATGGCATCGTATATTGTAAATATCATGGTTTAGACAAAAAATTCGTACAAAAGTAAAAATAATTTAAAAATACATTTATAAATTAGGGGTTACAGCAAGGGTTAATATGATAAGTGCAAAATGCTAAGACTGTCCAAAACCATAAAGGTTGTACTTCCATACAAACGAATGTAGACCTTATGCGGCACAGTTCAATAGATTGTTGGCAGCATTAGCTTAAAAATGCCTGAATTTTTACAAAACTGAAAAATTACATATATAATTTTTGTCTAAAATGTATTTGTAAATTATTTTTACATTTATACGAATTTTTTTAATTAAATCATGAAATTTGCATTGTACAATGTCGTGAAATTAAAAATATAATCCGCTATATTAAGATTTAGGTCTTCAACAATCAACTGAGGGGTTAATTAGAGAGCAAATAATTGTATTTTAATTATAACATCTTAAGAAATCTGGTTCAGAGGTTAACTATGTACTAACGACGCGAAATAATAAATGGTGAGATGTTTTTTACACTACGATGTATTAATGGTAGGGAACAAAAATGTGGGCAGCATGATTGTAAGTGGTCATCTCAGTCTTGCAGCACCGGAGGTACTACAAGCACGTTGTTAACCGTTTAATATGAAAAAAGTAACGATTGATGATAAAATACACAAAATATTGTTATTAAATATAAAAAAAAAACTATGGGTACAAATTAATCCCAACTAATTTGACATTGAGATCACACAACATTTGTAAACGTTTATTTCATTTTGCCTAAGATGAATTATGAAAAGATGAGATTTAAATTTATCTCGGTTTTCTCATGTCAACGATATTATCGATAAATATGGTACAAAGCAGTTTTACTCTAGTAACTTGGTCTCTCAAAATGGTCCCATATTACATTATTTGTAGCTTTCAACTTTTTAAAACTTTGATGTTTAGGCGGTTTAGCACAACACACTAGTCTGTTAAAATACCAGCTAAAGAGCGGTAACAAACTATTTATACTTTATTATATATACAAACAGGCAAAACAGAAAACATGTATTCTTAAATTAAAAAGTTTTCCTAATTATATTTATAACTTTGCACTGAATACAATATTTACAGTTACACAACTCCTTCAATTATATTACATAAAATTATAACTAATAAAATCTTAAATTCGTGTTATATTAATTGCTCTCAGTTTTCCTTGGGCATAAAGTATAGTAATTACTAGTCTGTGGACTAACTTTACCATGAACAAAAACAAACGTCAATGTCAATGTTCATAAATTGGAATATTTTTTTCAATATCTCTGAAATTGATCAGTAAATGATTTGTAAATACTGATAAATTAATTTCAGTAAATTGAACGAATAAAGAGTTTGTATGCCATTATTGTGAAATTATAAATGGCAACTTCCCGTCTACAGGTATTTAATAAACCGCGTAATAAAATATAAACGTGTTTCGTCATTCACTATTTCGACCTTTACGAATTTTTTTTCAGGCGACTGCTCGTCAGTTGTCAAAAACATTTAAGAGGAAAAGTAGATTTGATATAGGCATAGCATCGGAACTACCAGCAGCCTACAAAAAATTTTGGCGTGAATGGAAGATTTTAAAGCCAGCTGCAGTTCATTTTGTTGCTCAAGAAGGAAAATGGAAACGTGATGAGCTCACGGGCGAGACTTTGCCTATACAAAACATACCTATCCCTCTCAAATATCCAGCTGAGGTTCATGACGGAATATGGGGAGGAGAAGCAGTAGTAAAAGGTATTTGCAGTCTTACAAGTAAAATATATAATTTTGTCATATTGAACAGACCATATTTGTTTTTACATTTCTTTTTCTAATGTGGTTAAAAAATCAGTAGTATTGTAAATGTTTTGGCTTAGCTTTCCATTGACATCTGTCGAATTGGGGGTTGATATGATATTTTTAGAGAGGTTACATTATTATAAGCACACACACAAAGCTTCAACATGAGGAAACCCATAGTTTTTGAGAAAAAAATAATTGAAGATCAATTATATATCCAATATTTACGCAATTCCTACGACATTATTTAGAATTATCACCATTGAATGTTTCGTTAAACCTATGTTTATGTTGTCATAGGTTAGGTAATATATGCATATATATATTTTAATTTTCATAAATAATTATATTTCAGTACTAATTTCAATAGTTTTCATGCACACATATATTTAACAGTTTATGTATATTAAATTACAGCAATAATTTTCATTAAGAGCTATTAAAATCAAAGTGTGTAGTGTTTACCGTCTTTTGCCGGCTTGTGAAACAAAACATAAAACTGTCACCATTTTCATTGTTATTGTGATAACAAATATAATAGGTTAGGTTCAACTTATTAGGTTCAACTTAAAGAACCTGTTTGATTGACTCCGAATCCACATGGGACAAGTTTGTCCTAACCCTAAAGTGTTTTTAGCGTGGGAGATGTTGCAATATCATAATAGATACAGAAATCCTGAAAATTTCCTAAGAATAAAAAAGTAAAAAACTCGATAAGGTGAAAGCTCCGCAACTTTTCCTTTTAAGGGGGGTTAGTACAGTTACCTCCTATCCCCCTCTCCACCCTCAATTAGACAGGCGTCAACGTAAAGGCGTACCAATGTTTTACTTATTGAACACCCTTTTACAAGCTTATAAATAATAAACATAAGTTAAAATAGTTCCAAAAAAGCTGACTTTGTACCAATAATAGTTTTGTATGTAAACAATGGCTATTAGATGTCTATTGTATGTTGTATAAAATTAGCAATTTTCCCAATTTAGTTATACTGTAGTATAACTTTAAAGTAAAAATTTTAATGTACTTGATAAAAATAATATACACTTATGTGAGATTAAAAAGTACTTACAAAATTACATGAATAATGAATGCATTGACAAAAGTTTTAATATTTTTTATATACTATAATATTTATATGCATGATCACAAGAGAAGAGGTCAAATGCCATGATAAACATAATATCTAGTAAAATAATTTCAGGTTTTCAAAAACGTGACCCAAGACGCCGTAGAGTACCACATTACTGGGTTCCAGTACTAAAAAGAACAGTAGTGAAATCTGAAGTTCTAAACACACACCTTTCAGTGACTGTAACAGACCGGACTATAAAACTTATCAATGATCACTATGGATTTGATCATTATCTTCTCAAGACACCTGCTTGTGATTTAGTTTCTATGCTGGCTTTAAAATTAAAGAAGCAAATATTAACAGAGCTTATGAACGGATGCCCAAGATATGCACATTTACCTGTAAAGCAGAAAGAAGTGTATGAGGAATATAAAACTTACTTATCATCGGTGTGGTTTAAAGTTTATTTTTTTGTAATTGATCTACATTGTCATATCATTTTTTGTACACTTTTATGTTTAAAAAAATTGTATTTATCATTAAAAAAAATTGTAAGATAATATCTAGACAATTTTTGTAATTATATACATTGTTTTTTGAATTAACATTTATATATTCTGTAGCTAATTTACTCACAAGATAAAGGAGTATTTATTTCTCATGGTTATTAATTTAAAATAGTGTACATTTCCTTTGTAAATAATTTATAAAAATATTTCAGTACACTCCTGAAGAAATAGAATGGTATGGGCTGACTTGGTATGAGGCTCTATGTAAGATTGCCAAAGATAAAGAAGCGGCTAATAAACCAGTGCCTTTGAAAAATGTTTATAGAAAAAACCTTGTAGAAAAATTGAAAGCTGCAGGCATAGAGGCAAATAGTAATTCAGCTGAAGAAATATCGTAAGTTGTTCTGAATATTAAAAATTACAATACAAAGCTGCAAGGCGATTGATTGTTTTCGTTAGTTAGACCAACGCTGGTAGTGTGGGATATATGAAAATTTTATTTGGGAAACTCATAAAAAATCAGTATGCAGTGGTTATCCCATAGTGAACAATTATTTACAAAACTAGATTTTTTAGCTTGTGGTATCGTTATTACATTGAAAGTTAACTTACTTATTCAATCCATTGTTAAAAGACCAATACTGAGATATTTTCAATCCATTGTTAAAAGACCAATACTGAGATATTTCCACACTGGTATATCATCATTATATAAGACAAAATGATACAATTAATCTTTCGGAAGCTTTGACCTAAATCATCAAGCTATATCAAATAAGTAAATCATCAAGTTGTAGAATTTGATATTGTGATTAATCAAAAGTAATTTATATTGCAGGTCAACCACATCATGGCTTTCAAAAATGAATCCTTTTGGCAAGAAAGATGAAGCTTAGATGAATTAGCTGAAGACATAACAGATTGTTTACATAAAAAAGTATAGAAAATTATTGTTTTAGATAAAATGTTATAATTATTGAAGTAGATGACTTTATTGTGTGCATTTGTTTTTAATTTTCCATATTATCAAAGTGTTTTAAATAACAGATTTTAGAAAAATGCATATACAATTCAGTGAAGAAGTTGTGTAGTTTGTAATTCCGCCAGTATCATGTGGTTAAAAAATAAAATGGAGGTGATTAATTAACAAGTAGGAAACTCCGACCTTTCTTAATAAAATTAAACAATTTCGAATGTTGTCAATAAATCAATATAGTGTTAATTTCTAACAATACAAATAATAATATTGGTAGCACCTTGGATGTTTTAATAATACCTTGCGTGTATTTATAAATTCTAAAAATTGTTCTTAAAAATAAAAAAATACAGATTTTATGGGAACTAAGATTAAGAAAAAACTGCTTTAAGTTGTTTCCATCTGGTTGAAATTCGGTATGGTATTGTGGTTTAGGATCTCAAATTCAAATTATTTTAGCAAATGAAGTATAGAATTTCAATCCTTAGCTTGATTAGTATTTGTAAGCCCTATTCAGGGATCACTTAATATGAGGTAGGTTGCATGCCTCTTTGTATCCACATACCATAACAATACTGTTATTGAGTATATAGAGAAAAAATTACACAATGTTGTCCTTTCATCAATCTTGGAAGCAAAGACTACAGAATTATGGTGATTTTTCAATAACAACAGTCAAACAAACATCTGTTTGAAGATTATTGGTAATCACTGGTAATTAAAAACGTTGACAAACCATGGAAGGTACTAGAAACACTGTTTTGATAATTATGTTTAACAGACTTTAATCCAAAATTATTTATTTTAAGAACTTAATAAAGTGGCTGGTAAACTTTATTGCTGTTATTGGTTTTATAAATAATGACATATATTATTATAAAACCAGTAATTTAGGAATATTAAATTAAACAGGAGTTTGTTCATTTATATATTTATTTTCTGATTTGATTACAAATAAATTATGTAAAAATGTGTTTTCAATAAAACATTATATCAATTGTTATTAAAAGAACTATCACGAGAAACCAATAATTGTAACATCTAAGTTCTGATAAAGGACTGTAAAGAAGCAATAATTATTATAGGTCAAATTACTTATTCAATTATTATAATCATAATATTAACGAATATAATAAATTAAACAGTATGTCAGTTAGTTATTTATAGTCATGCAACTTCTAAATTACTTGACCGATTGAAGTCAACATCCTATAATATATGTTTCATGGTTCACAGCAACGCTAGGAACTTATAGTTGCTCAAGTTATTAACAAAAGGAAAGAGCAGAAAGACATAATATATCGGGACAGGAACTATACTAATAAATAAAATATAAAACAACATTCGAGCCATAGAAGTAAAGTAATTCAAGTAAAACAAAACCGGATAGGTTAATTTTATTTTTCAAGACCGAATGAAAATTTGTATTCAAAGACCCATATAATTTATTATAAAAGTGATTATAAATCTTGAAACAAAAGCGATTTGTAATTATAGTTTCATTCATGCCCAAATACAAACACGAGGTCTATAAAATATTTTCTAATAATATCTTTTCATCTCAGATATAGAGTGATGTCGAAATATAAGTTAAAAGTGAAGTATTTTTAGTTGTTCGATTTATTTGAGATTAGCTGATACAGACGACTTCGTCTGCATTGTTTATTGTGTTAACAATATATTTTATATACAGCGGAAAAAAATGAAAGCAAAAATGTAGTTTGCTTACAAAATTTCTTAGTCAACAATGTTATCCGTTTACATCTCTTCTGCGCATGCACACCACACTGGTAGCCCCATTTTGCTACATAAAGGAAAAACATCACTGAACGTGTAGTGCTTGTAAGAATTCGAATTTCTTAAAACTTTAAAATAAATGAAGATATCTTGATAAAAAATTGTTTTAGATAAAGACCAAAACGTGTCCATTCGCGTAATTTTTGCGTGATCCGCACACAACGGAAGACATACATATAATTATATTTATATAGATCTAAGTAATAGTACACTCTATAGGTGAGTCATGAGGTAGCCGGTCTGCGAGCATTGCAGCGACAGCTCTGGCGAGGTAGGTCATAGTTCCGTAGCTGCCGCTAGGGGCGCTGTCGTACAGATGTTGACAGACCGCGGCCGCACCGCCGCACACTAGCGCTCCGCCTGCACTATCTTGCTTCGCACAACACAGAGTCGCGTCGCCGTTGCACCGCATCTGTTAGTTATTATTTAACCTTTAATTCTAAAGTTAGAAACATACTAGTGAATCGCTACCTGACAGCGACTTTGCACACTAGTGTCGTGTCATGACGCGAACTTCTGCTATTTCTGAACAGCGCTAACTAAACTTTCAGAACGTCAAACATACAGTCCTCCCCAAACTTTTTGCCAGGTATGAATATAGATGCCCAGGACTTAAATTTAGGTATATATACATAATATATGTAAAAAATATTATAAAAATCTTGCACCTTAACGCTATATAAATATTTTATATTTTCATTACTACTAAATCTCTCGCCGAATTTAAGTTACTTCTGTGATATTTTATTACTGCTGTTAAAATAAATAAAAGCGTAATGTAAGATAATGCTAGGAATTATCCTCCATCTATCAGTAAAAATCACGACATAATCGGTTTTTACTAGTAGTATATGTAGCATATAATATGCTTTTATTTGATATATAATAATTTTGTTGCCTTTATCAAACCTGTAGTTGTATGAATGACAGAAAGTTTTTCATTACATGGTAAATTAGGTCTAATATGTACTTTGAGTCTATTATAAATATGTTTTTATAGTATAAGAATGTAAATTAAAAAAGTTGTGTAAGCCTTATTTCATGGATTTTAATTACCTATGTATTCATAAAAAATACGGACCAACAGATGTACCCCTCTGAAATTCGGATATTGTGATTCAAAATTACCTGATCATCCAAAAATATTTGATTCGCTCTGTGAACCAATTGTTCAACACCGATCGCTTCGCCGAGATGTGCTACAGATTTGTATTCGACAACGAGAGTTAAAACCATCAGAGCTTCCACGACCAACTGCCTGTATTCTGGCTGCGGGATCGAATTCAATACAGTTTCCACCGCGAGAGCAAATTTAAGCTCCCCGGACGTCATCTCTTGGGTTAAATTCGGCTGTAATATTTTACCCTGAATTATTAGCCCTTGACACTGGAACGAAAACATAAAATAGGTTAACGCATTTGGCTAAAGACTTAACTAAATATTTTTATTTTTATAAATTTTTTTTGAGCATTAATAATGGCAAAGAATTTATCAAATTAAAAAAAAAATAGCCTACAATCATCTACAAAAAATCCGGATCGAATGGTCCTAGTCTTATATAGATACATTCAATAGTTTCGACGTGACTGAGCTTATTAAGAACTGTATTTTCCTATATATATATAGAAATGAATAAATGTACTATAATATTTAGTGTTATATTGTAATTAAAAGGGGTCGTGAAAACATTATTGGAAATAGTTTATCAATAATTTTATGATCTTTAGTATACTTAATTTCTGATAAATCACCTTTTCTAAAACACCCCAGACTCTAGGATAGAAGTCACTCGGTACGCGATTAAGTGCACCGTCCAACCTGCGCCGCCGCAACCACTGACCCTGACGATCGGGTTCCGCTATAGGAGCTATAATGAAATATAAATAATTTGTACATCATAGCATGTTATCATTTCTGTTATGGAAAATTAGAGTAAACATTTTGGTTATGAAAATTTATTGTAAACATATCCATTATGAAAACTTATTTTAAACAATTCCATTATGAAATTTTTTTTGGGAAAATATGCTTTATAAAGAATTATTTTAAAGCATTCTATTAATCAATTTTAAAGTAATTATTAGTGAATATTAACAGTATTCGAATAGAATTAGCATTAGTTAAGTTATTCTTTCTGAATTATAACTATTAAATTAAATGTCGAACGAATATCGAATTAAATTATATTACTCGATTGTAAGTTCATATAAATCACTATAGATATCTTTTTAAATCCCAGTGTTCATATCTGAATTAATTTATCGATAAATTTTTTTTTAGTATTAGATGATTTTGGCGTTTGATCACAATCAAACATGATGTTTAGTAACGATATAGTCTATGACAATAGTAACACGCTAAGTCTATAGGAACTGACTCTGAAATGCATATCTAAGAGAACCAGCAATTTATGTGTTTAGCAATAGGTTTTCAGATCGGTATTTTCCTTCATCAAAATCTCAGCCTCATATGTAAAAAGATAATGAAAAATTTGAAACCATTCCATACTCACGTTCATCGATACCACTTTGAAGCTGTTGTCCTTCGAGAACAATCTGAGATTTCTTTCCGTATCGGTTCGACTTATTACTCACAATCGAGAAGTTACCGCGGCCAACTGCAAACGAAGGTTTTACGTCTGTCAAACGAGCGAAAAAAAAAAACTGTATGTGAACAGAATAATATAAACAACACAAAAACACATGCACCATATAGTGACCGGTAAGACAATTAGCTAACGTTAGTTGGGAA
This sequence comes from Antheraea assamensis, assembly GCA_035772565.1. Lineage (NCBI taxonomy): Eukaryota > Metazoa > Arthropoda > Insecta > Lepidoptera > Saturniidae > Antheraea > Antheraea assamensis. Next base: position 6,481,388 of record JAQQSE010000031.1, on the reverse strand, counting down.
ATAAATCGTACAAATGAAAAATATGCGTTAATAATAATTCACATATGTATAATAATATTATTATATACTTGATGATACCCGCGACTTCGTCAGCGTCGGTTATTATCTCAACAATATATTTTATGTACAGAGGAAAAACTTAACACCATACCGCTTGCCCCACTTCTCCACGTCAAGAAAATACAACACTGAACGGGTAGTGCTCATAAAAATCATTGTTTCTTCCATCTTTTACAACTTTATATTAAACGAGGCTATCGTAATAGTTAATCAAAGTCCAAAGTTAACCAAGTGTCTAGGAAGTGAAGCTAAAATAAATATCGAAATCTATCAAAACTTTATTGAGCGATACGCGCAAAACTGCAAACCTATACCACCTTTTTTTTTAATTTATTTACAAGTACTCTTTGATCCTATACAATTGTTAAGAAAAAACAGATTACACAAAATTAATTAAATGATACATATATAATGGACGTTAATCACAGAGGACGGTATAAACAGGTATAAATATCATATTCGATAATCGACCACTCGCCTTTGTTTTTATCGATTTTCCCCTTTACTAGAAACAAGGAATTCGCTGTAAAGGAAATTTACACATATACTTATATATTTATCGATATAAAAATAACATGTTCAAAGTATATATAATTGTGAAAAGCATGTAATAATAACATAAGTAAGAGCAAATTTGAATAAAACAACCGTCGAAAATTTAAATCAATTTGTCGTTCTTTTTTCATATGTGTGATAATAATATGTATATGTTTCGAAAATCAGTTAAAAGTTAATTTATAATATATGTAGACATAACTGAAAAAAAAAAACAATATTTGCTTATATAGTATTTAAATAAATTTGCCACAAAATGTTAGGCTGTTTATAGTATAGAAGATAGTATATATATAAAATAAGTTAAAAAAAATATAAATATAATTTAAAAATATAGTATTTTGTGGATAGAGTAAAAAAGATAAAGGTACCATTGCCAATTATTTATTTTTATATAAGCTGTTTTGTTTTTTAATTTGTATCTTTAAAAAAAAATGTCTCAATGTCAATCTATTTAACCCCTCAGCTGATTTTTTAAGATTCAGATCTCAAAATGGCCGATTTTGTTTTTTTTTAATTTCACGACATCGTACATTTAAAATTGTATGGTTTAGTAAAATAATAGTTCATACAAATGAGAGAATAATTTAAAAATACATTGTATATAAAAATTATAATTTTTCAATACATAATTAGTTCTTTTTCAAAGTTTTGTATTAAATCAGGTATTATTTTAAGTTTATGCTACCAACAGACTGTTGACCTGTGCTTCATGTGATCTACATTCCTTTGTATGGAACTTAAAACTTTATGGTTTCGGATAATCCATGGGTTAATATAATACGGAGACCCAAAAACAGTATAGCACTATATAGTAGTACTACAGTTCGGCTGGCAACTCAAATGTAAATCACTTACCGCTATTTATAGCGAACTCCTTTCCACTGAGAATATGATACAGGAGATTCTTCATTTCAAAAGGCGATAAATTCAGCAAGTGTTCTGAGGCCTCTTCACCGTCACAGGACAATGTTCTCGATAGTTCTGTTGCCATAACCTAATGAAAATAATATTTATATAGTAAATTAGAGACAGATTGATCACGATTTATGTTGTATGATTCATATTTACTACTCATAATGTACTAATTGTGATTATTATTAATAAATTTATCATTATATTGCTATGTGTCTTTGTGCCTTTAAAGTTATACTACTAATGGCGCTTTATAAGAATTGAGAGTTAATTTTTTGGCGCCGATATAAATACACCATGAATTTAGTTGTAACTAAAGTTAATTTTATTGGCACACTGTTTCTTTTAAAATATTATACAAACATTTGGAAGTGAGACTTGTTAAGGGAGGGCGTTGAAATTATGACCCGCAACCTTTTTGTGTGGCAAAAAGCGGTGGAGGTAAAGACTGTGTCGAATAGTGTTGAAAATACCGGTTCTCGTCCGATCACCCAAGTGAAGCAAAGTCGCACGCGGTAAGTACTCGTATGATTGATCGTCTAGGAATATTGCGTGAAGTTGGATTTTTATTGTACTTTTTATAAAAAAGTATTCACTCCTTTCATGTGGTCATAAACACACACACACTTTTAATATAAATATTTTTTACAATATTTATGCAAACTTTTATTCATAGCATTCAATTTAGTAGATCGACAAAAATATTAAAATGCACCAAAAGTATGTATCTATGTTTACGCCAGGGACTATACATTCTGACGTGCGTACATACGTACAATTTTTTATTTATGTATGTTGTTAATTCAGTTATTTAGTATACTATTTAAATATCCATATTTTAAAAAATAAATTTTATCCACAGACCTGTATAATAAGTCCGACCCTTAGCCGTAGCATTTCTAAGAACAGTTGTGGCTCAGTCCGTATAAACATGGCCAAATATACAAGAAGTTCTTGTGTTAACATTGCTGTACTCTCGTCGTCACCGTACGCCTTTAAACATAAAAAAAGTTTATTATAACACTAGTTTATAACTTCATGTAGCTCCAATGACACAATGACACACATAACGTCATTTAGCAAACAACATAGAGTAAGTCGAAATCTTACGATTTTACTTTTAAATATTATTGGATCAATATTTTCATGACGCGTCAAACTACATATTACATTTTGAACGTTTCAACCAATAAAGACCCCCACAATTCAATTCCAATCACTGACAGCTGCACGAAGATACTAAGATTCAAATAAAAAAAAAAAAACCTTTTTACACTCTAGAATAAGTCAAATTGACTTGCACGGTGTTGATTGCTATACGACGATAAGTATTGATTTAATTTAAGGGTTAAACTTAACAAAGCGATAACTAAATTTCAGAAATCTCTAAGCGACTCTTAGTTGAAATACATAGATTTTTTTTTTACATAATCAGTTCAATTTAGAATAGTAATTTGTTCCATATTTAAACATTATATCAATTTTTATTAATTGCAATAATTACGAATTGTGCATTCACATTGAGACACAATTGTAAAGCATAAATTATTTGATTAAAATGGCTAATTAATTGAAGACATTTAATCAACATTTTTGAAGTGATAACTTCTTATGGGAGGGTAAATAAAACCCTTTGTTACGTGACGTGTTACGGCGCCAGGCTGTCTGGCTTCCCTTTCTCTCACGCATACGGCAGCGGTAGGTAGTTTAAGTTATCACTTCTGTCGGGCGTCCCGAGACACACATTTTTTTTAAATCTAAAACCAATGCAGTAAATACATCACGCTAATTTGACTTTATACACGTGTCATATGTATAAAATTTGCACTTATATCACTTTACTTTTATATATACCACACAGATTCTACGCTTTTATAACAAATTAGTTAGCCGCTTACAAATATCTTAAGGAAAATAATTGTAAAAAAGTTATTTTACAACTACGTGAACTGTATTATCTTGTGGGATATAAATTGGTTAATATATATATCACTTACTATTTTCATTACCTTTTTATTATCATCATTTTCACACTTTTCATGGCGAAATGACTGCATGTAACGAGGTAGATTATTGTGTTAAAACAGTTAAAAACTCTTTTAAAAATAAACTTATATTAATAAAACTCAATTTCCATATATATACATATATATGTAAACACACTACTTCAGAGATGCTGCAACAATTTGGCTAACTTTTTCTTTGTAATTGTGAGGACAAGGTTTGTATGAAAGAAAATGTTTGAAAGATTGTACGCTATAGTGAAAAATTTGGGTTGAAATATCTCCATATACAAAAAGATGAGTAAGTGAGTAAGACAGAAGACGATAAGAATACCATCATCTTACCCTCATCCCACCTAAGTAGGGTCAGCACATGTTTTCCTTTTTCACTCTCCCCTGTCAAATGTCATCTCAGTAATCACACTTTTCATACACATATCGATTTTCACACAATCCATCCACACCTTTTTCGGTCTTCTTCTACTCCTATATCCGTCCACTTTCAAACTCAATAGTTTTCTTGTTACATGACTACAGGGATATATTAAAAAATATATATATTTATACAATTTACAAATTGACATTTGATTGTTCCGTTGCCATTTTAATTTATTACATGGTTGTACACACCGTAGTACACTCCGAGGCGGATAGCTGATATATAATATATTTATATTTTATAAGTGAATGAATGTTTGGTAATTTTGAATGCACTGATTGTTGGACAGTTGTTTATTTCCAAACACCTCATCTTCTGTAACTCAGCAATACTTGAATTACAGTTATATTATAAACTACATGTATAGAAAAGGTGACTGAAGAAATTATTAAAATGAAAACAGTTGTAAGTTTGAATCATAATAAAATATGAATAATTTGTATTTATCTTCTGTAGGAGAAACATATGTAAGTCACTGTTAAAGTGCATTTATTGTTTCTAATTTAGTGAGCAATTTTTTTATTTGCCAACATACATATATGTCTAAACGTGATTGGCTTCACCGAAAGTGTTCTAACGATATGAGTGAAATTTTGTATTTAAAAAGTTTTATTTCCAAAGTTTACCTGCAGGGGTGTTTTTTTTTCTTTATAAGACACCGAGGAAAGTTTGGTCATTAATGAATGGTATATTTATTAATTGTTTACATTTACATTTATTTTTATTGGTATACAATGACTTACCAGGTGTATCAGTTGTCTGAGTTCGTTCTCTGGTAGTGGTGCTGTAATGGTGTGCTCATTCTTCGGTGGCATCCCAACAGTGATCTGTTTCTGTCGGACCAGCAAGTCGGTGACGGCTTTGGCCAAGTCCTCGACCCGTTTGCCCAACATACCGGCCGTGTGACGCACGAGACCCCATAACTTTTGAGTGCAGGCTTTCTCGTACAACGACTTCAGAAGGTCTTTCACGGTGACTATTTTACCGTTCTCGAGCATATCTAAAAAATAATTCACAAGTATATCTTGAACTGTAGACCGGAGATAAAAATATACTTTGCTTACAATTTTTTTTTTTTTTGTAAACATTGTTATCCGTTTACGTCCTTTCTCCTGCGCATGCGCGCCACTCCGCTTGCCCTACAACGTGGCAAGAAAATAAACATCGCTGCACGCGTTGCGTTTATAAATACCGTCGTTTTTAAAACATTAATAACTTTATATTAAATAAAGATATCTTGATACATTTTTTTAAGATAACGATGAAGTTTTTATGTGATCCGCACACAATGTTAAATCTCTATAATATTATTATTAAATAAGAGAAAATGTAGACACTTGAAACTGACAAGCTGATTTTCATTTCATTTATTTTCATTTTGTACAGAGAATAATACCTTCTTCCACCTACTTTGGAAATCAATCCTCGCTGTTAAAGGTAACTATCGACATTTTTAAGTTGGTAACTATTCCATTTTTAGAGTCTTACCTTGTATAATTTCAGCGTTCTGAAGACGTGTCTTAGGGAGTTTCCCGTGAGTTATTTGAAGTTTTATAATATTTAACTTTCATATTGTTATTTACAATCCAAGTAACTTGTGCATAATAACCAAAATAGAATAGAATCAGACAATGCAAGAATAGTAATAAATAAAAGCCACTATGTACATGACAGTCTAAGATTCCATCAAAAATATATACCAAGACAATTAAAAACAGGTTTTGTATTTTAAATCCGAATATTTAATTAAAATGCGATTAATCTACGCAACTTATTACTTATTTACCTGTGTTGAAATCAAGGCCGTGGGTGTCAACCAAATATTGTAGTATATCTCCTTGTTCGTCTAGACTTTCGGTTTCCCGGAGCATCGCCAGCAGCTCGTCGGTCTCCTGTTCAGCGTATACCAAGTTTTGCGATTCTGATGTTGTACGATTGCGTATAATTGACGTTGTAGTTTTGTTAACAACTGAAATTTTATTTTGTTAGTGTGGTACAATAAAAAAAAATCATGTGTGCAGTTCACACGCGATAAAAGTGAAACCTTCAAAAAAAGTTAAAAATATTCATATAAACAACACACGTGAACAATATACCACGATAATTATACAATTAAGAGACCACGTATATAAGAAACACTGTATAATGTATTCTATCTCATTCTCTCGTACGTTACAGCCTACAGATGTATGTGTTTGTCCCTTTTTAATGTTGCTTTATCGCTTCATCGAGCTTCAAATCACAACAGGTCTAAAGAAGTTTTTACTTCAAAAACATGTAAACACTAGATTTTACCCGCAACTACGATTTCGTTCCCGGTAACTTTAAAGTGTGATTACAATATATTAAAATATTCCTTACGACGCTGAGAGGATTAATTGACTAATTTACAACGACTGATAATGGATCGTTAATTAATTAACCCTACAACCATCAATATAATGGTTCCAGCAGCAATAATAAGTATAAGCAAACTTTGAGAATTTTTAAAATAGGACCAGTAGTTCCAGATATCACTTCCTACATGTTCACAAAATGTTCTTATTCGTTTTTACATTGAAAACGATGTCAAAATTAGTACAAACTTACCTTCTTCTTTAGCTGGAGATGGACTTTTCTCTTTGGTTACTTCTATAGTAGGTGTTGTCACACCCAAATTCGTTGCAGATAAACCTCTATAATCAAAACGTATTGTTATTTACTTAAAACATATTTTTTGCATGGTGATGTGTATGGTTGTGGATTAAAGCAATTATCATTAGTGCTAACATGAACAATCTCACTTAATATAAAAATATAAAACTTCAATTCCAAATTTCCGTGTATAATACGATTATATATAAATAACTTTTGCCAACGGCTTCACTCATTTTAATATAGATATGTTACCTGACCATGCTACTCGCTGATAAAGTAGCTTTAGTAGTATATAATCAACAATATAGAAAGTGCAGTTTATGAATTTCATACAAAAATATATAATTTACCTTATTTATTTGATTCAATTCAAAATGATTTAAATAAATATTGTGCTCAATTTTTACAATGCTACGATCCGAAAAAAAGTTTCACTTGCATCATCGTTTCATAAAATCACACAATGTTTACAATGATAGTATAGATAATTTAACTTAATTAACTTACTTAGTGATGATTTTCTTCTTAACGTCTTCCGGAGACGGGCTACGACCGATTATAGGTTCAACTTCGAGCCAAGATGCTTTTCGCTCCAGTATCGGGCCGACATACTCGCCTTCCATTCCTAGAGTTTCCGCTGGAAGTTTGTATATAAAAGCTAATTAAGCTTAATGTATGCTTTAAAAAGTTTTAACAAAAGAATACTGCCGGCTTAAAAAAATCTACACTAATAAATGCACCATCTCTAACCATAGTTAGGTACATATCTAATCTTAGATTACCATAAACCTACAAATATTTCTCAGTCGCTATACATTTTATATTAGATTTTTTTTTTCGAACTGGCTACACTGTTGACCTGGCAAGGCCTCTATAGTTTCACCGGACTACTAAGGGAAGCGCTTAAGGCACTCACCCGATACTATTCGATTTTAACGAGTTCTTTGTTGTATCTTAGTGATCCAATGTCCAATTCTAATTAAATTAAAATGGAAGCCCATTGAAATATCGCCTTTTAAATAATAAAAAAAATTGATTTATAAATGACGAAGTTCTCATATAACAAACATTTAAAAAAAGCAATCGAATTGACAACCTCTTCCTTTTTGAAGTCGGTTAAAAATATATGGAACACCTATGACCTAGTTCAGATTGTTTGGTCATGAAAATTGTTTCATTTAGTTTTCTGTCATTATTAATGTATAGATTGATATAATATGGATTTAGTATCTATTGGACATCGTAAAACAGTAAGAACACTCAATATCATCATCAGTCTGTTAGAGACCCACTGCAGGGCCATAGGCCTCTTCCCGAAGGAAGTTATGGGCATAATGACCACATGAGTCGACGACGTATTGGCTATTTCAAACTCTAAGAAATCCACAGTTTTTATATGTTCCGATATATGTGGTACTACAAGAAACATTTCTCAGGTTCAGGTTTCCTCGGAAATATCAACCACATAAGGGTGGAAACCCTCACGGCGTCTAGTCGCCCTCTGATGACCCTCCCACCATGCTATGGTTTCATCACGATGTTTTCCTTCACTAAAACCTTCACCTCATTAACGAGGTTACTAACCGACGTCATTCGACGCAGTGTCCCCGTTAAGGCATCTTCGCTTCAAATTTTTTTTTTGATGACCTAAGTTTAAATTATTTCTATTACATTTATATATTCGTAATAGTTTTATATATAGTTAGTGAAGAGATATCTGATAATACGTACAATCCACATTGATAGATCGAGTCTTCTTAATAGCACCCCGCACGGACATACGTCGGCGAAGACCGCGAGCGTTACGAGTACCGCCGGAGGAACGTTGAAGTACACTCAACTTGTTACTAAACGATTTTAGTAAATGTTCCTCGAGATAACTTTGCACTTGTGGGTTTAACTCTAAAAAAACACATTACTACATTATTATTACACGGACTCTGGCACTTACCGAAAATATTGTCATTTTTTTCACCAAAACTTCCGGGAATATTTATCTCAAACTACTGGATACCCGCGTCGTTTACCTAAACAATATATTTTATGTACAGAAGAAAAAAAACATAAGCACGACACCGCTTGCCCCATTTCACCACGGCATGAAAAAACTTCCGTTAAAACGTAGTTACTTATTTCTTAGTACTGGAATATACTATACATTAAGTAAAGCTATCGTGATAACTTTTGTTTTAAATAAGAACCAAGTGTCTCAGAAGTAAAACTGCAAAGATTTGATGGACAACCTATCCAGTAGTTTTAAATGACGCGCGTACAACTGCAGACTTCTATCCTTTTATTTATACAATAGATTGTACGTGTATTAATTTTAAATAAAAATTAATTGACAAACTCCACTGTGACTATTGAGACCTTTACAAAATAATACATTTCATAATAAATAAGTCAATAATAATTAATATATTTAAAAGGAAACCTTGACTGCATTACAATATCGTAGAAGTTATTACGAAGAAAATAAGACCTATCAAACTTCCCTTTACAGGCTAATTAATACCAGATAATTAAAAAAAATTACAACTGAACATTTGAACATATTACACTAACTCACTCACTTTTATATATAGGTATTATTTAAACTAAAATGTTTACTTTTCCATACAAATTTTTAAACGTTCTCTTTCATACTATAAACCTGTACTGTACAATTACAAACACGACAAAAATGAGTCAAATTGATGCTGCCATTCTGAATTGATACGATTACATACATTTGAAAATTGACTATTATTTATTTTAATATGACTTACTATCGGGATACCCATCCTCCTGACTGCCCAGGAAGCTCAAATTAGTGATAGCCGATGTGCTTAAAAATTCTCCTAGATTTCCTAGTGTTACTCTTGTCCCATTTATGTATCCGGATTTCAGTTTCTTCATCGTCGTTATCATCGCCATAGGTATCTTACCTTGATCTGAAAAAACCATACAGTTTTATGATGTTTCATTTTTGTACTTATAAACTAAAAAGCAATATGAATGACATGATTAAACTAATCTTTTCTTAGTGATTTCCAGGAAATTAGAAAGTCAAGTTAATATCTTGTTAAACGTTATCATTACAGTATTCTAACTTCGAGGAATATGTACATTATTACTAATTCAATGCTATAATGGATAATTCAGGTAATTAATTTCATATTTTTATTACTCTATTACGGAAATATAACCAAACTACGTGACGCGTTCTTGACGCGCGAGGGGGAAGGTATTCAAAGTAATATGCTTGGTCACATAGAGGAGGGGGAATACCGTATTTATCAATTACTAGCTGAAAACTAGAGGGGAGGGTCTTATATAATACTACAGGTGGTCACCAATGGGAGGAAGGGGGGAAAATTTGTCAAACATGGGTCACGTAGTATCGGTACGTTCTCTTAGAGAAAAAATATCACCAATAGCTTCATTTAATTCAAGTATTGACAAAAAAGGTATCTCTTTAATACATTTTATTTAACACAATTTATTATACAGGTTTAAATATAAACTACCGGTTTAATTATTGTGTGAAAAGGGAAGAAAGATAATGAGGGATGTTTTTCCGAGTGTATGTATATTTTTTGACACGCCCTGTACCCTAAATGCTTTGAATGATTGTAACATATGAGGTGACCTTATACATAAGACTATATTATATATATATGACGTTTGTGACGCAGAATGTCAGGAGCGATCAAAATCTCTGTTCTATTTGTATCAATACTGAATCGAACAAGTCGTTTCTCATTCAATCTAATTCATTTTTTTGTTTTATTAGTAATTGTCAACTCTACATAAACAGTGATTGAGTGAGTGAGACAGAAGACAATAGGAAGAAATTCAAAAATATTGACAGATTGACGTTCGGTTGCCATTTTATTTCTTTACATCGTCGTACTGTAAAGGTAAGGTTTCGTCACATTTCCTGCGTTATTACACCCGCGCGATGCCGGGATAGGTTGCTAATAAATATGATTGAACTTTATCACCTGAACTAGGTTTCGTCACTCTCTTCCCCAAATTACAGTTCGATCTCACTTGAAACTTAAATTACATATTATAATAGACTAGAGACCCACTCCGGCTTCGTACGGGTATAAAATATATAGCCTATGTCATACATTAAAAAAATGATTAAAATCGATCCAGTAGTTTTGATTTATTCATTACTGCCCGTGGCCCGCACAAATTATTTTGATAAATCTCGTAGGGTTCAGCCTGCGTTTGTTGCAATGTAAGCGGAAAAAATGTAATTATTTACGACATCACATTAGAAACCTCAAAAATAACAGTATTTCTCCACTATTTCATGGATGTTATTATACATATAAACCTTCCTCTTCAATCACTCTATCTAATAAAAAACCGCATCAAAATTCGTTGCGTAGTTTTAAAAATTAAATATACATAGGGATATACGGACAGAGAAAGCGACTTTGTTTTATACTATGTAGTGATACAATGTTATATAACATACTAAGTACAACATGTGTTTGTGTTACTGTTTTCGCAATCGGCTATTTTGTTTCGTTTTCATACTACTTCAATATTACTTACTACTTCTTCATACTAGTTCAATTCGATTTTAAAATTTTTATTTCCATTACATAACAATATGGTATAGGACCGAACTAAAGTGTATATTTTAAACTTTCTCGAAAATTCGATAAATTACAATTATGTAGATTGCTTCGATCATCAAATAGGCATAATATTACTGACGCAACTACTACTGTGAATTGAACAAATGTACGTATGGTAAGGGTTACCTAACAAATACTGCGTCGCGAGTAAGGTGATGGTGGGTCGGCCTAGCATTTGCGTCCAGCTCATACCGAGGAACGCGACGTTGGCCGTGAACGTGCTAGCGAGCAGTGCCGGGTCACGCGACATGTAGTATTCCTCGTAGTCGAAGTTCTAGGGAACACCACAACCATGCAGGACATCATTACAAACAAAGATTAGCAATAAAATTACATGGGAACTTATTACACCACTTTAAGCTATATTTATTAAATACACTTTTTTTTTTCACATTCAAGCAATTTGCCAGTGTTACCAAAACCAGACTTTTAAACACACTCTGATAACACGTTCCGTGCCACGCGGCCTAAAGATCAAGCTTAACATGTACCACTTGTGGTAAACGTGGCACAGAACGTGTTAATAATTACACAAACCTTATTAAAAACAAATATTTTGTTATAAATATGGACTCACACCCCTACAGTTAGTTATTTATGCTACTCGTTCAGTGGTCTAAATACGATCATAATAAGGGGTATACAATTTTTTCTTCACGTATTAATATATACTAGTGATTGTCAATTAGTCCAAGTTCCATCATAATTCAGGATCCAATATTAACACGTTCCGTGCCACGTGTTGGCCCGTGACCTAAAGATCAAATCACGTGGCACGGAATGTGTTAAGGAAAACACATACTTTACCCTAATGTTTTTTCTTTGCCTATTTATGGATAGATATATATATTAAGCCATTTCATATGTAAAGAATATTATTAACTGTATTTGTTTAAATGTTAAAAACTGTATTGACAATCGTACAAATTTTGTAGATTATAGACGTAAGAAGCGTATGAAGTATTTATTACAAATATAAAATTATAAATCATGGCTTCGATTCGTCAATTGTATTAATAACACTAAAACTCGTTCGAGAGGTACCAAATTAAAAAAAAATCAGTTTCCAATCAGAGGAAAAAACCTACTGAAAGGTTTTATCTTTGGCTATTTAAATATAGATTGTACCCGATTTGTCCGCGGTTTTATACGTATTTATTATTATTACTATCTGTTATAATAAAAAGTTGAGTTTATAGAAAAATAATAAAACGTTTTCCATGAAAAACCCTCACGTGTGTCAATTTTCCAACCGATACCAACTACCATTTTGATATATTCATATAAAATGAAATAAGTAAATTAAATAGCGTGACTTTTTTATGTTAAAAGGCAGCACACTGGCAGATGACCCATCTGATGATAAATGGTTAGCGTCGCCTAAGAACAAATGCAACACAAGAGGCTTCACTGTTGTTTTGTCGACTTTGAGCAGTGCTTCTGTATTTTTTTAAGAGCCTTATATTCACTGACGTTGGACTTGGAGGGGCCCGATATCAATGTTACTATGATTCGGGCGTATTCTTTTTAAATATATCTTGCTGTCGACTATATGTGACATAACAGTCACTAGAACTTAGGAACACTATCGTTATTTTTATATATTCACTGTAAATGTACTACGAGCGCTTTACTAATAAGAATTTGATGCTGTGGGTGACATTTTACAATTTTTTATTTTAACACGTCGGGGCCTTTCTGATTCGGGGTCCCCTATGAATGATACAGCTGATACGGAATTATTAGAAAACAAACATTTGACAAGATTCTCATCTGATGTTAAATGTAGTATTAGTAAGCGGTAACGCCTTAAACATAAAATGAGAACTTGAATACGGGTATCGGAATTATGAATTTTATGACAGATATTAGCAGCAATCAAACTCGGATTTTAATTTTACAAATAAAAGAAAATATTAAAACGATAATTTCTCATTGTACAATAAGAATAAGTGTATGAACATTATTTATGGAAAATTTCCTTTTTTTGTACATATTTACAACTCTGTATAGGATTAAGAACAGCCCGCGACTTTGTACAGTACAAAACTAATAATAATACAGTATAGTCCTTTTTATTCTTCATATTGTTAGTCTTAGTTGTAGATTTTTGAAGTTATACTTCTTTTGGCGCGTTAGGGAAAAATGATAAGAGTAAATTTTTACGATGCGCGCGTACACCGTTACGAAAAACCGACACCCTGAAGTTAGCTACTGTCAACATTTTACCCAAAAAAAGTATGTATGTATTAAATACATTTTTTCTATTGTTAGTGTCGTTTTTTCTACAAATTGAAAAGATTTTTATCTTATTACCCCAGAGAAGTATAACTTCTAACGCCTGTACATAAGTACACACACACTTTTTTTAATTGAATTAGTTCCAGGAATTACTTTTACAAACTTTACCTCTTTGTTAAAATAGTATAAAAATATTATATATCATTTAAACATCTAAACATATAATTGTTAATAACACGAATATAAATGGATAATAATTTACCTCCATATGTCACTAGCACAATTTTCCAAAAATGAATTATCAAGACATTGACAACTACTACATTACTTCACAAATATTAAGAAATATAAGGTGTTAGAAAAATTAAAAAGCTGTTTATTATATAATACATAAAATTGATGGATTCAATGACCAAGCATAAGGAAAGAAAGTAATAAAAAAAAAACAAATAATACCTAAATGCATTTTGTTCAAGGTCAATACAACAAGCGGTCTTCCGAGAAGGTTTTGCCAAGAAGACTTCAAAAAATTAATTTCAGCTTTGAGAGTGTCAACCATCAGCTCATAGTCGGAAGCAATGTAGAAACGCTTCATGTCAGAAAACTAAATCAAAGAAAGTATTAGTATATAATATGAATAATTAAAAACGATTGTGAATATAATATTATATATATAGGTATAATAATGTTAGATACACCCTTTGCCATTTTATTAGCTGGCTATAATAATAAAATATTACCTGTGGTGTAAATGCGAATATGCGGTCATTCAGTGAATACAGTTTACTGGTGCTCAGTATGCCGACGTCGCGTGATTTTCTCCCAGATAAGCCTAATTTCTTATTTCTACCTGTGAAAGTAAAACATTACGTTGAAATTGCGGCAGTGCGAACATTTCTAATATCACCATACTAGAAAGTATGCAAAATAGGATTTTTGCGAAACATAGCTAATGTGCCATGGTACACCAAAAACTCCAAAAACCATTATTATTTAGAGATGAAAACTGTAAAAGAAGATATCACCAACACAACACAAAAAATTTATGAAAACCTGCAAAGGTATCCTAATAAACTGGCTTCAACACGTAACTACCAGAATGCGCTTAAAAGAAATACATTTTTTTTTATCTGACAAAGATGAATAGTTATCCTCGCTGGAGGCCACACTGAAACAGTGAAATGTATTTCCATCACTACATCTGATTATAGTAACATCTTACTAATTGCAAATTGTAGAAAAAACAAACAGAAATTTAAAATTTAACCTTATATTTATCTATCTTACGTTAAGTACATCTTTGTTCACCATTTTCTATACATTTTTATTCTACTTCGTTGCTATTGACGAGGTTTAGTGTAATTAAGAAAAAAGAATATAGTGTTTTTCCTCATAATTCTTGACCCACTATATTTGTGCAACACATGTGAAGAAAGAAGTTGTACACATTATAAATTTTGAAACTATAAAATGTTCTCACTTAACAATAAAATAAAATAAGGAGTTGAATATAATTACTGTGGGAAAATATGTGTGAAGCTGCGCGCAGCAGATAGACGGTAATAAATTCATTGGTTGAAATTTGATTCAGATGTACCATCCAAATAACTAGTCTACCAAGAGGCATATAGTAGAAGTAGAATAATAACATGGAGTGTGCAAGGAATGAGAAAAACAGGTGTCACTTGCATTTGACAGATTTTATTATTTTTATATTTCCTATGTATGCATTGGAAATTAAAGTTGTCATTTTTATAGTACTTAATAAAACAAACTGCACCACAGCTTATGATAATATATACATATAATATAAGGCTAACAATCAATCAATGACAGAACAACTTCTATTTTTTTTAGAATTTTTGTCTGTCGTTTGTATGCGTATCACACAAAAACTACTGAACGGATTTTGACGAAATTTGATATGGTGATAGATTATACACCAGTATAACATATAGGATGTTTTATATATATATATATATATTGCATACGTATGTATATTTATCTTACTTATAGGAAAACACAAAAGAGAAGCAAGTTAAGCAAAAAGTACTGGACAGATTTTGGCATTGCTGGCTGTTGTTATGAGTGCCGCACCATGTAACGAAAGTGAGAACTATACATTCACATCAGCAACTACTAGACATTGTAGTGCCATGACACGCCTCAAAGAACAAAATCGTTATCGAAGGGTCGATGTCGAGTTTTGATACGCCATTTTATCTATGATTTTATTAATCACTGTGTGTACAATTGAAATTCCATGCAGATGTAGTCCTCGTGGGCATAATTATAATTTTAATAACATATTCTTTTCTGAGATAAAAACCACTTTTTTTTCTAGTTTTTCTCTATAAATAATCACAATAATAATTCATGTAAACAAGCAAAAGGTCCAAATACACTGTTGATAATATATAGTAATATTATGTTTCTTTAATGCAGAAAAACACTTACCTAAGTATGTGTAAAGGTGACTCAGTACCCTAGCAGGCTGTACCTCAATGGGAGCAACTTCACTTATAGTCTGAACATGTAAATCATACTCCAACAATTTGTCTCTTATTTCATTATCCTCTGCGAGTATTACTATTTGTACAACCACATCAGGCTTCTTTTCTGAACATAATCTTCGATTCAGAGGATCTAACTCACCAACGGCTAAAAATCCCTAAAATTATTTTTCAAGAAATTTTAATTATACACACTTTACAGATGGAGAAGAAATTTCGATTTTGTATTATAGTTAATGGGATAGATTATTGTATTGAAATTTAGTACCTACACCCATTAAAAATTATGTTGATAAGGTTCAATGATGACAATGAAAACAACAAGATATTCAAGGATAAAATGTAGGTAAACCGTACACACCTCCTGTAGTAGTTTTCCAAGGATATATAAAGATTGGGCCCAAATAAAGGGGCACCTCCCAAGGGGTACACGCTCTTGTGTACCTGGTTCACTTTGCTCCAGATCGGCTTTGTGTGCTGGCACTGAATATAACTCTGGAACTAATTTAATTCCACCATCTTTTCTTATCATTACATTCTCTAATTTCTGCATATACTCAGCAACATTTATTTTGTCCCCTTGGAAACAATAGTCGAGAATCAGATAACAAAAGAATAAAGGCCATTCACATTCAATGTTTTCAAACATTCTTAATTCCCATGGCTCATAATATAGACGGTTAGGGTCTTCTCTTGGAGTCTTGTGTCCATCTCTAAGAAATCTTTTACATCCATACTTTCCTTGCAATTTGGTGACAATTGCATCTCTTGTTTTTGCTATCAATTGAGGATCATCGACTGCAAATGCTGGATAACTGATAATAGAAAGTAAGCCAGAATCTAATTCTTTACTATTTGACTCCCTTGGTAACATAGATTGTAATACAGCCTGGCATTTTTGAGCTTCATCAGCCAAAACATGGATCACACTAGATGGGCCACCTCGAGCTCCAAAGAGATCTAATTCATTCATAGCTTCAAGGGCTGCTTTAGCCATACCAATAGAGCTAGCATTGAGTTCAGGAAGACCATGGTTTGTTTTATCACCTCTTTCCCATATACCATAATCAGGAGTACAATAAGCAGATTCTATGTAAAATACTAAATTTTGAATGAATGCCACTTCATCTAGAGAAAACACTATTTGCAAACCTGATGCTGTCATTTGAGCAAGAATAAGGAGGTACAAGGAGATAGCATCGATTTGGAGGTGTCCCCACTCATTATCCTTGACAACAGTGCGGCCAGTTGCAGATGAGTATTTAGCATGAAGGGAATCCAATGAATGCTGTGTAGTTTTAAATTTCTCTACCTTATCTTTCTGCTGCATCATTGCCATTAAAAGACCTGTAAAGATAATAATACATTTAAAAAAAAGGAAGCTTACAAATCAAAAAATAAAATATTAAACATAGTGTTTAAAATTTAGATAATACATTTAGTTTAGATAATACATTTTGAGTATTTGGTTGTCCTTAGACTTCTACATAAGTTATTTTGAAGTAAACTGTTTAAACTTGAGAATGTAACCATAAATAATGAAATGTCCTTTTAGAGATAATATGAGGTACAACAATGGTCAAAGATGCAAGAAAGTACAATTTCAAACTCAAATACACACTTAAACAGAAGTCGATGAAATAGTATGGCAGACCTCAAGACAACGTGAAGTATGGTAATAAAAATTGGAATGCTATGAATAATATTTAACAATAACATACATACCTCTCATAAGCTTTACACAGCTTTGTTCCAATTCATATGTTTTAGCACGATCTTCATCTTGATCTGCTATTTTTTTAAAAGCCATAGAGAGTCCCCATACTGCCAATATGCAGTAGAGATTGTCTCTAATCCAAGCATGATCGTTTTGTTGACTAGCTGGAAATAAACCAGTCACAGGCTGCTGGTGGTCTAAAATTAGCTTATGTACAACCCTCTGATAATAGTCTAGACGAACACCCGAATTGCTACGGGTCCTCATTTTCGTAACTTTATAGTGATTAATCAACTGCAATAACTCATAATTATGAATAATAATTTTAGGTAAAGTGCAAATTATGTCTCTTTATGCGTTTTACAGTTTTGACATTTGTATAATATCCACAGAATAATATTACTATAACATCCCAGTAGAGGTTTAAGTTTACTATCGATAAATAAAATCGATCTAATATATCAACTCATTAATATTATTATTATTTTATTTATAATCTATTTTTCATTTTTTAGTTCGATTTGCTGTAAAACAACTGTCTTTAATATATACAGATGTGTTAACAGTTGCATCTTGATTTCGAAAAAATATTCAAAGATTTCTATCGCATGCGTCGTTTGAGCACTATCTCTATCTCTCTTACTCACATACTAAAAGAAATTTATGAATCCTGGCGAATGTAATTGGGATATTCGGAAATTTTGATATCAAATTATTGCATTGTCATGGGTCTTCGACGAGTATGCAAAGTTTGATTCAAATCTGATCGTTCAAAGTGGGGCAAAATCACATTCAAAGATTCCGTCACATTCATACATATAGGTAATTAATAAAAAGTTGAGAGTATTCCGCGTTCTTTATAAAGAAGTTTTGAAATAAACCAGCAATGTTATCATTCCTTTTACATCTTTGTTTGGTCGCAGAAGGACGAAGGCTACTTTTTTACCAAGAAAAACACGGTTATGACCTTCATTTATAAAAAAGAACACTACATATAAGAAAGCCCTTATTAACTTAAGAATATTATGGATATGGAAAACAAATCAGATATGGCTTCGGCTTTTATATCTATAATACTAAAGACATGGTTTTATCTATCAAATTAATACAAAATTTAAATTGATGTCTTACTTGGCTGACTGGTCCAGATGCCTTTGCTTTTAGATGGAAAGAACAGAAACAAAAAAAACTCTATTCTAATCTATGGTAGGCAGTGCCTGTACGATAGTTAGATGTTTTTTTGCGCTTTTCAAAGTTTTGTTACACGTATACAACTTTATAATTTACCATTTAAAAACAATAGTTTTACTTTTATTACCCATTGCGTTTAAAAAACTGTTAAAAATTCGAATGCTTATGCAAAATGAATCGGTGCATTCTAGTGTTTTGTACTTTGTTTATACCTATAATCTGTAGCAATAATACAACGTTAACGAAAACAGAGAATGCTTATAATAAAACAACAATAACAAATCATACTGCTAAAGAAATGTCAAACATAAAAATAAGACCAATAATGGTGAGTGAGGGAGGTTCTCAATTACTCAATAATCGAACTATGATCCTCCCGAAAGACAGTGAATTTATCGACCTTGAAACTGTAGATAAAGAAATAATAACAACTAAATTGAAGCCAGTACAAGCTCGCAAAGGAGTTGGAAACCCTTTAGGTGAAATGATACAACATGACAATAGAACTACAGTTCCTATTGAAGTGAATGAGGGTAAGACATTACCTGGACAATCACAGAAAGAGTTGAATTCCTATGGAAATAACTCGAATGTCGTTCATCTCACTTCTCAAGATATTGTAAATAATCTTACAGTTATTAATACACCTGCACATATTAATTCTAATGAGGTACATAAGAAACCACTATTATTATCATTTGAAACTTTGGATAAAAATAATAAAAATACAAATAAACTAGGTAGTATTCCATCAGTAAAGTCTTCTTTAGACCCACTCATTAGTGATCAAATCCCATCACCAAACAGAGATGTTAAGAGTTATAAAATGGCAACTAAACATCCAGGTTTAGTGACACCGGTCGTTATAACAATATTAGTAGTACCTGTTTTTGCATTACTAGGATATATGGCTTTCAAAAGAGGCCAAGAAGCTTGGAAGAATAGACATTACAAGAGAATGGACTTTTTGCTGGACGGAATGTACAATGAGTAAACAATTGCAGAGTGTTGTACAATATTAAAAGGATATGAACTCATTCTTGTTGAAAGTGTTACTTTGCAGAAATACATCAACTATTTACAATGTTTGCATGCTTTAATTATTAACAATAGTATGATGGTCACAGGTATGACACTTAAAAAGTTCACTACAATACAGTATAATTTTATTTATGAGAATATATTACAAATTATCCGAAGATCCAATAAATTATAAATCAAATATGAAGAAAAAAAAAACACATGATCAATATAATCTTTACACTTTGTAGAAAGTATTTGTTTGTGATTTTGAAAATTTTACTGATCAATTTTGAAAAATTTTTTGATCAATTTTGAAAACTCTTATACTTTCAGATTTGGTTTAGCCCAAAAAAATTAATATGAAAAAGGTACAAAATTATTTATAATAAGCTATATAAAGCAACCCGAGTTCTTAAATATTGTTTATTGAAACACATACTTAATAACATAATTAAAAGTAAACATTGTTTCTTCGATTATGAAAAAAGTCTATGTTGTATGGTACTACAATCCAATGCAAACCTTCAAATTTCCTGAAGTGAGATTTTGAATGAATTTTCTAACTGGAAATCTACCTCTTGATGCACAGTTTGGGACACTAACTAGATTTACTGGAAGAGAACATTAATATGGGATAAAACAAATTCAAATTAATTTATTATGAGCTACAATTGAAAATTTAATTAATTTGTGTTAAGTATACTAACACAAATTGGCTTAATATATGATAATGATATGAATAAAAATCAAATGTTTATGAAAATAGTTGATTAAGTAATTTAAAATGCAATAAGAGACACCATTCATAAGAAATTAACTTAGCAATAATGCTCAATTTTGCTTTTTTGGCAAAAACGAATTATTCAAGTGTCCTTACTAAATTGTCTTCCTTTAGGCTAAGAAAACTATTTTATTAAACTGTTGTGATATATTGAGAAGTTTATACAAAAGTTATTTGATAATAGTATGTATTTTTTGTGTATTTTGATATTATATTTATAGTTGTTACTAGATAGGCTATATTTTCGAAATGCTGAATAGTAATCTTAACCCATATAAAGGTAGAAAACGTCTTTATGATTGTTTTATATTTTCAAATCACAGTTGTAAAGTTGTTACAAACGTGAAAGTTTGTAAAATGTAAGCATTTTGTAAATGTGTATCAATTGTAAAATGTTACTAATTTGATAATAATTTATTAAAGCTTTTACCAAGATTGAAATAAATTGGTGTAATACTCACATTTTTACTTTTATTTATGTTTGTAAGTGGTATTGAAGTATAGAATATTTAATAGTGGATTTTACATGTTTACATTCAGTTAATTTGTTGACATTGAAGTAGACTGGACAAACTATTAAGTTAGAATTCAAAGTATGGTTTAGCAGACATTCTGACTGCCAACATGGAGGATAGTTTATAATGAATATGAAAAAACTTAAATTTATAATAGAATGAAAACAAAACAAACCATTGAAATATATACCAAAGAGTGCCTTTCAGTTTGAATAGTAGTATTTTGATAACAAATTTGTCCATTTTAACTTAATTTGACTTTTATTTTCACTCTTCAGTTATATGAAATGTCTACTTTACATGATATAAAGACCAAAGTAGACTTCTATTAAAAAAAAAATAGAATTTTGTATATTTTTTTAATTGAATCATGTAAAATGTTAATTGTAAAAATGAATATAATAATAATAATACCATTACATGTTTTTTTTTAAATAACTTTATGACCTAATTTCGAGTATTACTTTTAAACAGGTACTAGTAATCTAACACATAATTTTACTAGCGTTTTTTCGATAGCTTGCTAGCTTTCTTTTGCTTATATGTTGGACTACCTTAAAGTCGAATTTCTTTGTGAACAGTTCAGAGGTTTTAGTGTGAAAAGACAACAGACAGATATGAGGTACTTTCGCATTTATATTACTATAATAGGTAGTCTATATCAGTGGTCATTATACTTTTCTAGCCAATGGCGACATAAAACCATATGTGATATGACTGCAGACCGCTAATCCAAGGATTGGGTAGTTCATACCACCAATCAAGTGACATATTTAATGAAATAATGAATGAAAAAATCTACTTATAAGCATCAAATAGAAAATATTTATTATATCTACATTATTATAACTGTATATTTAATACAGGCCTGTGGTCGACAGACCACGGCTCGCGGCAAACGTTGCAAATAATTTTTGTATACAATTACTATCAAAAATAGAAATACGCGGGATGGGAAAACGAAATAAGGCGAGGGAGCGCTATCCTTTTTTAATGTATATTATGTATTCACGCTCACTTCTATAAAGCTTCCTGTGTTACATAAACATATCTAAATAAGTATTTGATATCTTCAACCAAATATTCCAGGGCACAATTTCTCTAAGCTATCTTAGCTTTATTTTAGCCTCGAATTTAAACACAAATTAGATATTTAATTGTTTGAAATCAATTAATAGTAAGTCGTTTGATTTGCTGAACTGCCATACAAAATCTGTAATATAGGAGATTCGCTATTGGCGACTCACAAAAAATATGCCAGCTTATTGGTTGTGTCAGTTACCCAATCTATGAATGTGCGGCCTGCAGTTACACCTCACATAATTCTAAGTTACCATTGACCAGAAATATATAACGAACACCGATTTAGAGTATCATCAGTACCGTATTTGAAGGTAATAAGCCTAGGTATGTACTTTCGGAGTGCCAAATTTTTATAATGTAAATTTTTTTTACAGTTTTTGATAAACCAATCAGAATTTAAACAAGTTATCATTTATCTAATACTACTCCCATACCTGCGTATATCGGCACGAAATTTTGTCTATAGTCACACTAAATGCAAATGTGGAAAGACATTATCGTTATGCGTTACTAGTTTCGTATAGCGTGATGATACACGCAGCACAATAACTGGGCCGGCCGTTTTTACGCACATCAAAGAAATTTATTGGACGCTAATTTCAAGCTATTGGAAAGACACAGGTGTGGGAATATGTAATCTGCGCTTTTATCGGCATGATTTTTGATGTTAGTTTTAACGCGACAAGTAGTCGAAGCTTCGTCACACAGATATGGGAGTAGCATAAAAGGAACTATAAGTTTATTCTCCATATAGTTTGTTAACCATTGGGCTCTGAGCACACTTTACAGTCCGTGCCAAAATTTTTGGTCGCTCTGAGTATAGCTTTAAGTTCAGTTTTGGGCAAAGTACAGTCAGGAGGTTAATACAAAACAAAGTAAAAATATTATTGCAAAAATGTAAAATTGGCATTTATTAATAGTTATGTTGTCTCGATATTATATCTTATTCTATACATATAATAAGAATGTAAATCTAACGTGTCTGTAATTTTTTGATTTTCGAGAAAAAAATTGTTGTAGGTGTCTTGGAATAAGTAATAGAATACATTTCAATCATTTTTAGAAATGTCTGTGTGTTTGAACAGGCATCACTGGTAAAGTATTAGGTTTCTGATAAAACACCAAAGAGAAAAATAAATAAATAAATGGACTAAATGGCTAAAGACTCGTAGGGTATTTTATGATAAAAATAAAAATTTCCACAGTATTACATTATTAAGACATAGAACGAAAGAAAAATGGTTAATATTTTATTTTCACCAAATAAAATAATCAAATATTAATACTCTAAGACGTTCAGTAATTCATTAATATACATTATTGTCAATAGATGGCGTTCAACCGCCATTTTCTAAATCTATTAATACTATTATATTTAATCTAAAAATTGGCGAATTACATATATTACATGTTTCTATAAATTAAATAACTTGCTTTGTACTTTGTATAAGTAAATTGTAATTTTAATTTTTCGATCGCATAAAGTTTATGATTAAATTTGTAGATTTCTATTTAATTTTGTGTTGTAAATATTACAAGTTATGGAATCTTATCACATTTTAGGAGAATAACACCTAGTACTTAATTAAGTATTTATAAGTAGTACTGTTTAACCACAGAATAATATTAATCCTAGCGGATGTTTAACAGACTGACAGCTTCTTCTTTTTTTTTTTCGAACTGACCTACACTGCCAGCTTATTAGGCTTTCACAGTTTCACCGGACTACTGACAGCTTCTTCCATAGATAATACATATATATACTGAAAGCTTCTTCATTATACAAAGATTAATCAATGGTAAAAGGCTGGGATCTGTACATATTGCCAATCGACATAAATTCCCCAATAGAGTTCAAATTCCCCGTATTTATTCCACATAAATTGGTGAACTTGTT
This sequence comes from Antheraea assamensis, assembly GCA_035772565.1. NCBI lineage: Eukaryota > Metazoa > Arthropoda > Insecta > Lepidoptera > Saturniidae > Antheraea > Antheraea assamensis. Next base: position 6,457,178 of record JAQQSE010000031.1, on the reverse strand, counting down.
TGGAAATTAAAGTTTCATAGTACATATTTTTAGTATATGTGTTAACTAGCTAAAAGACGGTCGTAAGCGAAATACACATTTGAAGACTATCCATTTATTTACTCTTTTGACCTTTATAACTGGGTAACTTAATTACTTTTTTGTCTATTTTTCTTCTTCTTTACTGTGGTAAATAATCCTCTTTAATGATGATTATTACTGCCATTATCAAGTGGTTTTTTTTTTTAGTAACCAAACTTATAAATTATGACTGCCATTGTCGAGTAGGCATTTTCTAATTTTAACAATATTACAAGTGTTTTATGATCATTTCTGTGTTCTTACAAGACGGTGGCTCCCTTGTTAAAACTTTCGAGGGAATATTCGTGGCATCTCATAATTCATACTCCGTGATATTATTTTTATCTTAATTGTTTTTCAGTATATTTTTAATCACTTGTGCACAATAACCGAACTATATTACTGAAATTACCACCAATATTACAAAATATAGAAAATAACAAAGATAATGAATAAATTATAAAAGCCACTACTTATATGACAAACTGACATCCCTGCAAAAACTCTCGCGTGATATTAGAGTGTCTTGTGATGACTTAAATGTTCCAAGTAAATTATACTTTTCAAAAAGTTCTTGTGATATTAGAATTCATGTTTCGTATTAATATTTCCAATTCATTTCACTTATGCACAATAACGAAGCTATATTATGGCAGATGCCACCAATATTGTATAATATAGGGTCTAATAGCGTAAGATTATGTACAAAAAATAAAGCCCTCTATCCTGCCAAAGACTGCATTTTTATCAACAAAACGAATTTATTTTTTTATTTCATTGTTTTTTATTGTTTTGTAGCAATGAGAACAAGTGTTAAGGTTTAATTTGTAAGCTTTGATTATTTGTTAAATAATCAAATGGTTTTAAATATTATACATTCGTTTGTAATAAAATACTGTGAATGCATTTAAAATTATAGGTATAATCACTATTCATAGACGATAAATAACCAGTAAGATTCCAAAATTGTTAAAGTAATTATTAAATCGATTAACGAATATAACAATTATAACTATTGCAAAACAAAAAACTACGTATGTAAAATACCGTGTGGTCTTTACTTATAGTTTATTGTCATAAATAGACTTATCTAGTTCTATTTTTCTATTTATTTATCTTTTTTTTTTTAAGATCAATAGACGTAGTTAGTCGATTTTATTGAAGTGAACTATTTTAGAAAATGGATTATAGAATGATGGATGTTCATATGAAAAAACAGTCTTGTGTGGCTTTTCACAGTTCTATGCAGTGTTCAAAGTTAATATAATTTTTATTACATTCTTATTTCACTCGAGAAATGCGAAATTGTTATTGGGTGTGTGAATTTATTTATGAAAATTTATTTTAACCTTGATATACGTCAAGTATGATTTGGTAAGCGGATTTGTAAAATATTAAAATTATACACAACATATTCTTTATTATTCCATGAAGATGTAAACAACTTATCCATATTATGTTTTATATATTGCCCATAAAAATCATTATTTTATATCTAATTTAACTGTAAATAAATTATGTATGTATGTATTTAATATTTTACACTTCAAAAATCCAAGTCAGTCAAGATACTAGTATTTGCATATGTAAAGATTATAATTGTATGAATAAATTATAATTAAATGTGTTTTATATAAGCACAAAGAGCATATAAAGAATTTTTTTGCCTTTATTTTATTTTATAAAGAATGCCATGTTATGTATTATTTATAAATGCTGAATGTGTGGACCAAAACATTTAGTTTTGTATTTTAAAATAACATTGTTACAGTCTTTAAAAATTGAATCCTGAATAAGTTTATACAATTTTTCATAAAGTCAGATAAACATTCCTACAATACTAAATACCTTTTAAATATTATCTGCATTTGCTTGAGACATTACAATGAATACTGTAACTAATTATTTGCTTTAGGAGTAATGTTTCAGGTCAATTATTTTTATATTCAGATTTTTATTCTTTTCCATAGTTCAGTGTTTTTTAATTGGATTGTATTATGACAAAACTAAAGAATATATACTATAAAATATATAAAAATTCTATAATCTTCTTAGAAAAGTATTTATACCAGTTAATATTGCATTATCATTTAATCCTTATAGAAGGTTAACAAAGTTTAGTAAAAAAATATTAAAACACAGTTTCTTATAATTCTTTAAATTTTATTCATTTTCACTAAAATTGTATGGATTTTCACATTTATATTTTCAAAAGTTTTATATTTTAATAACCGGCTTACTTCTGATTATTGATTTTCTAAAACATTGAAACAATATTTTTTGTTGTATGACCAAGTAGTATATAATTCTTTAGCAGTTTGTTTTATATGAATTTGCAATGACTAGAATACTACAGTATAGTAGAGAAGAAATTTTTGATTTTTATTAATAAAATTTTCAAATCTGCACAATTTACACTATGAATGTAGATTTTCTGAAATAGAAACTTATTAATATTTTCAAAAGTTTTATATCTTAATAACCGATTTACTTCTGATTATTGATTTTCTAAAACATTGAAACAATATTTTTTGTTGTATGACCAAGTAGTATATAATTCTTTAGCAGTTTGTTTTATATGAATCTGCAATGACTAGAATACTACAGTATAGTAGAGAAGAAATTTTTATTAATAAAATTCTCAAATCTGCACAATTTACACCATGAACATAGATTTTCTGAAATATAAACTTATTAATATATGTTTATTTCTCTATACGTTGTATGCTTTTGTGTTTTACCTCTCGACTAAGAAAAATTGTCTACTTTTTGTTATAACATAGTTTGTATTAGTAAGTACCTACTGTAATATGCAGTATTTAATTGTATGACAATGTCTAGTAACTTGCCAATTATGTAATCTGAAAATTTAATTAATTTTAGTTTTTGACCTCTTAAGGTAGTGTAATTGAATCTAATTGGATTGTGACCACTGACAGGTATAACACTTACCATAGTGACTCTAATAGGAGTTTTGTATTCCTGGATCATCTGTATACTATTACTAATATGCAAGGTTTACTTGTTTGAGTCGTGACCAATATGTATATGATGATAAACTCTCCACAGTGGTTCTTTGATGCAATGCATGCTTGACTTTATGACAATGGTGGCTGGCGCTAAATTAGAAGTCCGGTTAATTTGTAAAGGCCTGTAAGGCCAACAGGACTATCTAATATGAAAAAAAATATTGTCATTAATTTATCTTTTGTTACTTGCTGTTATTTCTGTATTAAAGTGTGCTTAACTTCTGGTAAAAAACTGTAATTTTGTCATGTAAAATAAAAAAAATATATATATATCTTTTAGATCCTGTATATCTAAAGACTTCCTGTATATATAAAGACTTATTATTAAAGATGAACATATATGATATCTGTGTAAACTTATAGTGTATATGTATAGTATATAGTTTGTTTATAACAAAACAAGTAATATGAATTTAAAAGTCAGCATTTATTAGATTATACAATACAATTATTTTTCTCTTTAGTTTTCATGCAGTGACCATTTCTTTTTTTGTTGTTATTCAGAATCAATATAAGGATAGAGTGAAATTTTGAATTTCGTGGTAATGGATTGTAAGATAAAGCATATAATGAGGACACAATGAGTGCACCAAGTGGATGTGTTAGTTGCGGTGATGGGTCACAACAATTTGATACCAAGCATGACCCTGATTGCTCTGAAGGGGAAGATGCTCAAATTCGACTTGCACCACATGTTCAAGCCTATTTGGCCCGCAACAATTCAACCACTAATTGTTGTGGGCTCACAATACCAATAGCCTTTGAGAGAGCAGCAACAGGCACATGGTGGAATCCTAGATTTGATTCAAAAATACTTGAAGGCCAATATAGAAGTAGTTCCTTTAGACAGATAAGATTAAGATTTAGGTAAGTTTGTAATCCATTTATAATAAATAGTATGTGTTTCTGCATGTGTATTACTGCAACCAGATTAAATACATTGGGAAATTGCTTGATGACTGATGTTACATGCTTATAAATTTATATTTAATTTCTTTTATTTCAGATTTGCACTTTTATACATTTTGATATTTTCTATATCATGGTTTGTCTACTTTGTGGTCCTTGGTTTGAATGGCGTGACAGTAAAATGGCCGTTTTTAAGTTCTCTGTTTGCTGGGATCCTTTTGATAACTTGTGTCATGCTCTTTGTGACGTTTACAAATATTTATAAAATATACACTTTCAAACTATCCTTGATCATGGCACTCGCCTTGTGTACCCTCAGCCTATCATTGGTGACGTTGACGACGCATTTAGATACCGATTTGTCTCAGGCCGCAGACATAAGTCAATCCGGGCATTTTACCATGTGCATTGAAATTCTACTGATTGTGTACACGTTAACACCGTTACCACTATTTGTCTGTGTTATTATTGGAATTTTATACTCGATAGTCTTCGAGATTTTAAATATTGTTTTGCATCTGTCAGAACAAGAATGGCAGTGCCCCGGTATGTTTGTCCGAATATTACTTCAGCTTTGTGTGCACATAATAGGTGTACATATATACTTAATGACCTTTGTAAGAATGCGTGGTACGTTTATGAAAGTAGGTCAGAGTTTACTCGTAAGACGGCAGCTTGAAATGGAGAAGCAGTTGAAAGAGAAAATGATTCATTCTGTAATGCCACCAAAACTTGCCAGTTGGTTAATGGAAGAGCAAGTGCTTGAACCTGAAACAACTCTTAGGGCACAATATCCGATCTCACCAAGAACTTCTAACCCTGGTGCCTCAGATATTAAGTCTTTGTTTAGACCTTTTAATATGAGTTGTATGGATAACGTCAGCATTCTATTTGCTGATATAGTTGGTTTTACGAGAATGTCGAGTAACAAAGGTGCTGAAGAACTAGTTAATATATTAAATGACCTTTTTGAAAAATTTGATGAGTTATGTCAAAATCACGGGTGTGAAAAAATATCGACATTAGGCGATTGTTACTATTGTGTATCTGGGTGCCCGGAGCCGAGGCCGGATCACGCCACATGTTGCGTCGAAATGGGATTGGGTGAGTTATTCAACTTGTGTTTGTTTGATAATCAGCTTATGTAATATATAAATGCAGTCGATTCATACGTCTGTTAATTATAGGTATGATAGATGCAATACAAGATTTTGATAGAGAGCGTGGTGAAGGAATTAACATGAGAGTGGGGGTTCACACCGGAACTGTTTTGTGTGGTATAGTTGGTACGCGTAGGTTTAAATTTGACGTATGGAGTAATGATGTTACGTTTGCTAATAAAATGGAGTCTACGGGTAAACCTGGCCGCGTCCACATATCAGAGGAGACTAGCCGTTTCCTTGGTGGCTCATACGTGTTGGAAGAAGGTGAAGAAGTATTTGGTAAGTGTTTAGTAAGAAGCTATATTTTAATATTAAGTCAAGAAATTGATTTCTCATGTTTTTTGTTCTACAGGTCATAAAACATATTTTATTGAAGGTCGTCAGCTTTATTCCCCTTATTACCGTGAACAATCTTTAACTCCTTCAAATCCTGTAAATTTACGCCTTATTATATCACCCGCAGCGTCTCCTCAGTCTATCCTATCCTTCAATCATTCACCGAAATCGCAAACCCAAAGAGAAGGAAGCAAGCTCTCCTCGCGTAAACCAGATTCGAACAATTTCCTTTCTCCGAATGCATTCCCTTATCGCAATAAAGCTAGCTCGCTCCCCAGCATATTGGATTCTGATGTCGAATTAGATGAAAAGAGAGAGAAAGGTTTCACAGAAACGGACAGTTCTTCAAAGAGCCCCACTTCTGTTGGTAAGTACTTCACTTATGTTTCCTAATTTTGCTATATGATAATGTCCAATAACTTACGATCCATCTTTATTCTTCTACTTAATTTAGTTGTGGCACACGTTTAATGATAAACGAACGGACATATATCTGTTTGTTTATATGTGTTTATTTGTTACATTTAACAAGATGTAATCAACGTTTTTGAATTTTTAACGTTGACTGTGTGGTATGCTTTAATCTTGGGAATGTAAAAGACGAACCTTTCTTATTTGAAATGGCGTGGATAGTGTATTGAACTGTCGAATACTAAGAGACGTATACGTGAGTTTACAATATTACGTGATATTTGGTGAAAAAGTAATGGTACACCGCGTGCAAAGGTTATAATTCCTTATGTAAATATGTTGAGTTTATTGTAGGTATAATTTTCTACTTTAAAGCTATTGGATTTGTTTATACACTTAGGCGTGTGATCTAAATGAATAGAATAAGTAAATTCGTATTGTCTGCTTTTATAATATACTAGCAACTGTCCGCGACTTCGTCCGTTTTATATCGCAATATTAAATTTAATAATAATGAAATACAGCTAAGCGCTACCTTATGGGTTATAGTAAAATTGCCGATTTCCATCGACAAACGGCTTCATAGTTTTCGATATCAAATATACGAAGATCTATTTTTATGTACATACATATAGGTCATAGGTAGGTACCTAATTAGTGTGACGAAATTTGTTTATATTGTAGTTTTCACTGACAAAAAAAAATTTTAAATTGTATGTCTTAAATTTAGTTTAATGGCTATCGAAAACGGTTTTTAAGGAATGACCTACGCTTTGTTTTTGTTTAAAATAGCTATATTTTGGCGTTGAAATACTGCAAATCAATTTCTAAAACGTGATGATGTACAGACGTTATTAAAAATATTTGTAATCGAGTAGCTGCGCGGCTTCTCCCGATAATCCCTCACGGCTAAATCAAATTGATCTACATTTAGTTTTAACGAGAATGTGTAAGTTAATAAATTCTTTTCTTTTATAATTATCTATGAGAATAGCTGAACATTTTAAATAGGTTCGCATTTCATAATATTCTCGTCTGATGATATCAAATGATTTTGTGGTTTATGGTGGTAACATGCTAAGCCTAGAAAGAATCATCATCATCATCATCAGCCTGTAAGAGAACGACTGCAGTGCCATAGGCTTCTTCCCGAAGGAAAGTATGGGTATAATCATCACACCAGCCCACGACGTGTTGGCGATTTCAAACTCTAAGTAAATCACAGTTCTATATTTTTTCCACACACCGTGGTACTACTACAGGAACATTTCTCAAGGCCAGATTTCTTCACGATGTTTTCCTTCACCGTCATCCGGTAATGTTATCAATTTAAATGAGTAAATGTACGCGAGTTCCGAAAAATTTGTTGGTACAACCTGTAGAACCGCGGACATCGGATTGATATTCCACCGGTCAAACCACAAGACCACCATGATATTCTAGACTTACTAGAAAGGATACTGGCTCTATTATTTAAGGATTTTTTTTTTTTCGAACTGATTGACGCTATTGGCCTGCCGGCCCTCACAGTTTCACGTAGCGGGCGAGAGCTATTCGATAATACTGCCAATAATAGGTTTCTGTATATTTCTAGAATGTTATATATACATTGTGAGTATACGTAGTTTTACTAAAATGTATTTAGTGTACATAACTGAACTATTAAAATTGTTATAACTCATAACGGAATGTTCTATATTTACATGGATAAAGATTACAAATCTGCAGATGGCGTCTCGTATGGATTCGTTGCGTTAACATTTTCTTCCGGTGCATCTTTATTCTGAGTCGATATTCTACTTTATGGTTCTAATACTTCACATTCGTGTACGGTTTTTATAGAGGACGTATTTTTTATTCTGCTCTAGATAATGCCTCCTCGTTGGTCCTAAGAAAGGAAATATGAAATTAGTTCACTATCGGTTAATAAATAAAGTTGGTTATTATTATGCAAACATGTTTATTCGGATGTCGCTGTGATATGCATACATTTGTATAAGTTATATTTGATACTTAGTATATATGTATTGAAAATACAGTTCTTTTGAGACTTAATTACCTGAAAACTACTGAACGTATCGGCATAGATTAATAACTATTGGATGCGGAAATTTTCGTAGATGGTTCTAGGCTAATTATTTTTTTTACATTCGATTGATACTTTGCCATTTTTTTTTTAAATTAAAAGTTTATTTTATGCACAACGAAGCGGGCGGGTATTAACTAGTATTTACGTAGATATGAGATACTGATAAGTAAATAATAAATGTAAGGCATTATTAGTTCTGCAGTCTGTTTGTGAATCAGCGGAAGTAGTTGATACTTGCTCGATATTTGAAAAAAGAAAATGTTCATTGTCAATTGTATATAGCGTCTATTAAAAAAATATCTATTAGTAATTGAAGTTGTCAAAGTTAACTTATAGTCAAAGTTAACGTACGTTCGTACGTACATACACGTATTTTGTGATTGCAAAGACACGCGTCCATGAATTGTGTAATTTATTATTGAAAAGAAACGTGAATATTTATGTATTGCATAAAATTAACTTAAGTAACGTCCCATCAATAAATCGTATGATACACAATCGCTATCCGCGTCTGTCTGTGTGTTTCTTTGATTTGTCTAAACTACGTAATGGATTTTGATAATGTTTTCACTGTACATAATTCAGAGTTTTTAAGATGGGCAAAAATATGGAAAAAAACGATGGTTTTCTAAGCATTCCTCTGAAACCGTAGGTTCGAAAATTCGTCGGAATCCAAAAACTAGACACTTGAAGCTACAGTTTCCTTTTTGACAGCCTTTTGAAAATCACCCAGTAATTTTTATATACCTTAATTTTTGTCTTTTCGTTTTTTTTTTGTGCTTGTTTGTCTGTTATAGGAAATTTAATTCCCTTTCATTTGAGCTACAGACCACTCACCGTTTCGGAGACTGAGCCGTATAAAAATAGACATTACTATTTAATTTATATGTGTATGTAGATGGAATAAAAATAAATAGATAAGAATATTCTGATATCACATGTCTAATCTCGGTGAGTGAAGATACGATTTCATCTAAGTCGTTTGCTAGGTTTTGATGCTTCGACAAACATTGACATTAATATACGAGTATATGCAGGACACTTTACACGTTTGTTGTTAGAGGAACTTGCGGGTTAAGAAAAAGTTGACATTATCTTTTTATAAGATTTATGTATAATATATTAGGTACATATATCGTTTAACCCCTCGGCTGATTTTTTAAGACCCAGATCTCAAAATGGCGGGTTATGTTTTTTTTTTATTTCATGACATATAGACATATATCATCATACATTGTAAATTTTATGGTTTAGTAAAAAAAGTTGGTACAAATGAAAAAAAAATTGAAAAATACATTTTACATAAAAATTTTAATTTTACAATATGTACATAATTTGTGGTTTTTCAATGTTTTTAACCGAAATTTTTCATTTTTCCGTACGATATTAGAATATTTTCTCTAATACAAGCCTTGTACTGACAATTACGAATACAACAAAAAAAGAATTAGCCCCATAGGTGCAAACCGTACTGAAGTGACGTGCTCACATACATTCGGCAATTATTGCGTTAGGCCTTATTTTATTAAATTTCTATATCGCCATTTCACACGGGTGTAGTTGTTAGTGTAATGTATACAACGAGGACATTGTTTATAGAGTGTTTATTAGAGATATACTGTGTGTAATTCACTTCATTGTTATTCAGTACAATATTGTAACAAATGAAAACTATAGGTATCGAAGCACGATAAATTGGAAAAATACATTTAAAGTATATCGTCGACAATGATGTAGTTCTTCCTACGCGTAACGTAAAATAAATTTCGTTTGTTTTTGAAGTGAAACTTCTTATGGAAGGGTTTTATAATTCTGATCCGGAAACTTTTTGTATGACGAAAAGTGGTGGGCGTATAAACACTGTGTCGGGTAGAGTGTTGAAAACATCGGTTCTCGTCCGATTCCCAATTAAGTAACGTCGGGCTCGGTCTGTACTTGGGTAGGTGACCGCTGGGAACACCCGCGTCACTTTGGCATTTTGTTGTACTTTTTGTAGAGAAGTTTTCACTTCTATCGTGTGTTCTCATAAGCACACGCACACACACACTTCTTTACATGTACTTTCAATTTATTACGAACTTTCAATAGAAGTAACTGCAGATCTATCCGAGTTTTTCCCAGGTTTCTACAAGGTGACGCAAAATTTTCGTACAGTCATATCCACGGCGGTAAGGCTAATTTTACTATCATGTATTCGACAATGCTTACACTGTAGAGACTTAGCCCTTCCAAAGTTGGAACGATTTAGAAAAAAAAATGTAAATAATACGGTTTTATTTGGATTGTTCCTAAATTTATAAAGCTACGGAACCCTTAACAAAATTTTATTATACTATGGTACCTTTCATTAAATGATCGCAAATAAAACGTGATCCTATTTGAATTAAACCTAAACCATAGCGATATTTTAAAATAATATTTTTATTTTATTGTTTACAAAAAATTGTGTAGTTTTATGAAACCACGATGCAAGTGACACTTTTTTCCGGATCGTAGGCATTTAATTGAACATTTTCGGAACATTATTCGATTTAGCGTATTAAAATCGCGTTTTTAATCTTAGCTTAATAATTGTAAAATGGGAATGATTATGGAAAGTCAATAGTAGACAAGATAGCCAGCTGTAAATTTTAATTTCAAACTATGTATGTACGGAATACATATAAATGCAATCATTCAGATGATAGAGGCATTTAAAAAACTGAGCACAATATTTTTTTAAATCATTCAATAATTTTGAATTGAGCCATGGGCGCCGCCCTATTGGCCTTGGCTGCTCTATCGATTTACACATACTCCGCAACCGGCTGTAACGCGACATGCGATAAATAGACATACAAATTTGAGGCGATGTAAAAATTTTCACTTTAATAAATTTAGTGAACAAAGAATATTTTTGCCTTATCTTTTTTGTTCTCTGTATATGAAATATATTGTTATGATAATAAACAACGCAGAGCAAGTCCGAGTGTCAGATAGTTTACAAATAATTAGAAACTGTACTATAACTCTTTCAGGAAGCTACGGGAAATATACAAATAAATTAAAGAACTGGAAGGTACCCAGATTTCTGAGAAAGCATTCTGATACACCGTTGACAGAAATTAAAAAGCAAGAATTAAATGAGAAAACGATTAACTTCCTCGAACGAGGCGATGGTGTAGCAACAGTTCCATCGAATAACGGTTACCAGCAAGTGCCAATTGTGATAGAATCTCAAGACAATAAGAGAATTTTGCAGAGTACGAGCAAATTGCTCATACCGCAAAGCAACGTTTCGTCGTCGGCGGATAAGGAAATTATAGATATTAGGTCTTATTTGAGCCAGTCGAGAAGCAACATGTCTCCGTTTGCTAGAAGCAGCAGTTACAGGTCGCAGTATGGTCGTCAGAATACAATAGAGGTAAATCGTTTAAATATGGATAATTTATATGACAGTTGTAATAGTAGTTTCTAGAAGAAACGTGTTGTTTTCGATATTCATCTTATGTTAAACTTCTGTTTTTAAGGTCTTGCGTGAACATTCCTTAGTTAACTGATTAATGAGAAAAGAATATTGTAAATGGAATATACAGTTCTTGAGGTTAATGCTCTCAAGCAAATAAATTCTTTGAAGTTATTATAGTATATATTTTTTTATCTGTGCTCGTGGAAAAATCGTCACAAACAAGAAACAAAAATGCCGGGGCATTAAAAAAAACCTAGAAATTAAGATGGTAAAAATATACGAGAACAAATTGAAAATACAAAAAGTAACGTGGAAAATACGCAAAGTAACAATTGAAATCAGTAAAAATTATCGTAATAAATCGTAATAGTCCAGGCGAAATTATTTATAATTTGTAGGAACATAAAATATATAAGATTACCTATATTTTTATTATAAATATTTATTCAAGGTGAACGACAGTTGTGAGTATGCTTAATTATACAGCTATTAATAGAGATAATTAAAGAGATAAAGATATATAATTAAAGTACAGTTTGTGTCCAGTAACATGCTTAACTTCAAACGAAACGAATTACTAAAGCATTTTAAAAACCGTGTTGAATTTCACGGTGTCTACTTGTTTCAAGAGTGTTCATAACTCTCATTTATGAAGCGGTCTGTCTTCACTATGTGATATAAATTATAGATTTGTATGATGTATATTAGAGGGCATAGGTATTTTTGTCCGCTATAAAACTCTGAGGAAATCTTTGATCATAATTCAAATAGTTTTAGAATGAGGGAATTTGAATTTTTGCTTTACTTTATTGTAGTAGCATAACAGCAAATATCATAAAAAAGTTGCCGGGTTTTGTGAAAAAAATGTAAGTCAGAATTATTGTTAAAGATTACACTTTATTTACATTTTATTTTCATGTCATCTCAATACATGCAGTTTATTTTAAGACAGTGATTTCTATTATTTTAATAAATCAATAATAATAATAATAATACACATTGGTTAATTACGAAGATCAAGTTAAAGATTATGTAATTAGTTTTTAGATTTAGTAGATAGATTTAGTAGTTTATTGTAGATTTATTAGTCCGGTGGAACTGTAGAGGCCTTGCCAGGGTAGCAGTGTAGGTCAGTTCGAAAAAAAAAAAAAAGATTATGTAATTACGGCGTCTGCTCGCTCCGTTTATACTACGCTTGACTGTGCCGGCATGATATAATGTTTAGTTAACAAAAATACAATTTTATGATCCGATCTTGCCCTTGACTCCGGGGGATTGTAATAAATGTTATCGGTTGCGTAAGACGCCTTAACGCGAATAGTGTCTAACGCACTGATTTTATATGAATAAAAAACATGCTCACACATGTATATAAAAATACCTTTGTGGTTTGTGTAAAGCAATACGTATTTTGGGAGACATTTCTATATGCCTAATATGTAAAATAATTTATACGGTGGTAGGTTTAAAAATTAATGATATTGTGTTTTCAGCCTGTATTATGAGATAGTTATTATTTGTTGTTGATTTTAGGCAACACCAATTTAGTTATCTTCTTGTTAAAATTTTAAATTATGTTTTTACCCAATAATTTTTATTACAATCCTTGTTCTTGCGTTAGATTCTCGAAATACGTAACGCGAATAGAATTGTATGTAACTCGTGTTTTTTTTTTATATACACATTTTCTTACAAACCTCTACGTTGTTAGGTTCTACAATCACTTTTAATCTTATATAAAACTGCATTTTTGACTAAAGAACTACTTACGACTTTTTTTTTTGGATTTATTACCTTATAGTTTTTGATTTATTGATTTTATGACAATTACAAGAACATGAGAAATTAAGTAAATTAAATCTTAGTAGAGTTTAAAAATGTATCAATTCGATTTAGTAATAATGAAAATCGTAATAAGTTACGTATATTTCATAAATTATAACAAAATGTTGTGTGACGTAATTGTAAACGACTCAAATCGAAACGACGTAACTTGAAGAATTCTTGTAGTCTTTATGTGATGAAATGAAAGTTATAAGGAATTATCTGTATATAAATAGGCAGAGAAGAACTATTAAGTACATTCCCTCCTTTGTTTTTCAACTTATTTTCTTTTGTTTAGTAGCTGTCGAAGAGGTTTAGTCTTATAAAGTAAAAAAATTGGAACAATTATTTTTTCTTTCTTTTCTCAATTCTTCATTCCTAACGACTTATAATATTCATACCATACAGATATCAATATCTATATATTAACACGATCGAATCTATTATTATGGTCGAATTTCGACCACTGAACGACCAATAATTGAAAGTACATTGGCGATATGATATCATAAAGGTGCCCGTGAGCCGAGCGCGCAGTTCGACTCTGGCCACGCAAGGCGAACTGATTCGACCCAAGGACCGGCGCCTAAACCTGCCGTTACCATCACCGAATCCGCTTCGGCAACAGGATGACGTCATCAGCCTCTGCCCTTCAGTGAACAGTAGAAAAGATTCCGGCATCAGAAGCACCAGCCGCCGCTCGAGTATCCAACACCAGGTATAAACATATATACTTTGATGTATTTTTACTGACGTGAATACGAACGTAAATAACTGGTGCATAAACATTTACTAAATTTTTTTTATAAATAAACGGGTGAAATTAAGCGGGAACGCGGGGGATTTTTAACGAAATCGAAACGAGCAGTAAACATGGTCCAAAACTGTAAACACATTCATCTAAAGTTATGTGCACTGGTCATAAATAATTCCGGCCGTTGTGTTGCTCTGTCCTCTCCTTTGTTAAATCTTCAACTTTAAACTTTTTTATTTAAGGCATATAGTTGCCTGTCTCGAATATAACAAACAATTGATGTTTCTCACCAAAGAGATTCATTTCTACACCATTGGATAATAACTTCAATAATAACCCTATAGTTATATTTAATAGGAATGGGCGTTTATTCAAAATCCTAAGCATATTTTTTGTAGTATTTTAAATGTTTGAATTTTTAAAATCGCAACGAGATAAAGAAAAATGTAATAAAAATATAATATTAGAAAAAGGGTATCTTTCTGTTTGTTTGCACCAACAGATTGTAAACAGTGTTTTTCTTAGTTGATTAGTATGGAATACTTCTGTCACCACAGAAGTACCTGACGGTTTTTTTTTTTTCGAACTGACCTACACTGTTAGCCAATAAGGCCTCTACAGTTCCACCGGACTACAAAAAAATAAATAACGGAGTATCGCTTAATATATACATTTGTATAATTTTATTTGAAAAGAGAAACGAAAATGTTGATGAAGCGCGGGAAGCAAAGTCGTCATGTGATTGGTTAGTTCGAAATAGACGCGAAACAATAAACTCTAAGGGTCAATATCGAACTTTTTGCTTTCAATAAAATAACATTAGATCAATGAGCCAGGATTAATTATTTATTTACAGATTTAAATTATGTCTCTTTGTTTTGATAACTATTTATAAGTACATTGATTAGTAGCAAATTGAAAAAGGTCCTTACAGGCGTAAGTAAAACTGAAACCATTTAAATTTTTTGTAATATAAATATATTATGAAAGCGTACACAGTATCGGCTTTTAAAGGATTATTTTCACATACTTCTACATTAACATAGTAATAACATTTAATTATTACCAAAAATGTATATTTTCTCCATTTAGCTCCAGGCTACAGAATTGTACAAAGATAGAATTGTACAAAGATTAGCGTAAAGTAACCCTAGATTTAAAAAATGAGGGTATCCTTGGTGACAATTAATGGTGAAAGCAATGTCATTTGAATTTGTATGCTAACAAGTGTTAAGCTACTCGGGAAGCTGTGACCCCAATGAGTGTCTGGGTAATTGCTACCCAAAACGTTACTTTTAAAAACATTGTACACTATGGTAACACAATGGTCAAGTAGTTATTTATTCTGTAATTGTAATAAATAGGGTATACACTGTAACACAGTAATTTATGAGTAACTAGCTTTTGTCCGCGGCTTCGCTCACGTTAACGTAATTTGAACGTATCTCTCGGGAACACTACTATTTTTCTGGGTGCAAGAAATTCTTTCTGTACTTCTGAGAAATGTATGTGCAGAATTTCAGCACAAACAAACTCACTTTCTCGTTTGTAACATTAGTAAGAAACTAAGGATATTAAAGGACAATTTTTACAAAGTCAAAATAAAATTTTTATATATATGTCTATAGTATAACTACGAAATGTGCAGATATACGAAGGTGGAAAATTCTTGTCATTTTTCAGATATACGCACTGAATCATCTAGCGAATTCCCAAAACGACATAATGCAACATCGAGTGTCCGGTTATTACACGTCTAGTCAATCCTCACTTAACGAAGCCCACTTCAAAAGCCGGTTGCCGCCTCCGCTCAACGCACAACAAGCTCAGTGCCTACAGAAACTGAGAAAACAATCCGATCTACAACTAATTCGTTGCGTTCAGGACAACGCTCGCTCGGGAATCAACTACTTCGTTCAACCGCCGCTCAACAGGTTCACTCTGTTCTTCAAATCCGAAGAAATGGAGAAGTATTACAGGGACAAAGCCCACAGGAGCGACGACTGCGAGGACCTACCGCCAACGCTCACCACTTCGAGGTTCAATACGGCTTTAGATATCCTCGTATCGGCGATCATTTTCTTAGCTATCAGCGCTTCTATTTTTATACTATACGAGAACTGGTGGCGCAGTATAGGCTGGTTTGTGTTCTTTATATTTATAGAGGTCGTTGCGATATCGTTCTGCGTTTATAGACACTATCTGAAGTGGAGAACACAACACGATCCGCTCCTCGCCGTCGACCCTGTTGGGAGATACGTGAACATATTTAGAAATTTGACGAACTGGTATCCGTGGCACTTGTCGGGCAGCGTGCTTATCAGTCTGCCGGTTTTCGTCGTGCTCATTAACTTTTCCTGTCAGAACACTACTATGACGATATTGCTCGGACAGCAGTCTTTTTATGTTTACCTTCTCTGTACGAGCATCGTGCACTTTTGCAATTTCACTCAAATGAACTGGCTCGTAAAGAATATTCTAGTAACGCTGTATTCTTGTTTGTTTTTATTCCTTGCGGTGTTAGGTTGTCACGAGGCGAATACTCAATTGTTAGACTCTGATATTAATCCTAAATTAAGTTTGCAAGATTTCGCTCAGAACTTCACCGACTTCGTATTCGACTCGAACAGTACCAGCGGCGAATTGTTCAAGAATAATACGGTGAACAACGAAGGTATGCAGCACAGAGTGCACCTATTTGAGCTTTACTTAGATGTAGTGTTGTTGTTAATGTTAGTGTGGTTTTTGAATCGCGAATTCGAGATAAGTTATCGGTTGAGTTTTTATAGTAACGTGGTCGCGAACCGCGACAAGCAGAGGGTTCAGAACATGAGGAACCAGGCGGACTGGTTATTGCACAACATCATACCGCGGCACGTGGCAGACCAGCTCAAAAACACTGCCAAATATTCAGAAAATCATAAAGATGTCGGCATCATATTCGCGAGTATTGTAAACTTCAACGAAATGTACGATGAATCATACTTGAAAGGTAAAGAATATCTTAGGGTGCTAAACGAGTTGATAGCCGATTTCGATGAATTGTTAGAGAGACCGCAGTTTCAGCACGTTGAAAAGATAAAAACCATCGGTAGCACTTTCATGGCTGCGAGCGGTCTCAATCCTGACTTGAGACACGCTTCAAGCGGCACCCACGATCATTTGTACCAATTGATGGATTTCGCGTTGGAAATGCAAAAAGTTGTCGAGAATTTCAATCAAGATCTACTCGAATTCGACTTCATACTTAGAATCGGTTATAATTATGGTGATGTCACGGCCGGTGTGATAGGCACGTCGAAATTATATTACGATATTTGGGGCGATGCCGTTAATATAGCGTCTAGGATGGATTCGACCGGTGTCGCTAAGCGAATCCAGGTCGGTGAAGCTTGTATACCCGTTTTGAGCGACCGATACGAGTTCGAGCCACGCGGCAGCGTATATGTCAAGGGCAAAGATAATATGAACGTTTATCTCGTTATAAGAAAAATTGATAAAGTAGATCAATAAAATATTTATTTATAGAGGAAAGTAGAATCTGTGATTTATAATTTATATTGAATAATATGAAAGAAGATATATAAATATGAAGAAGAAAAAATATATATATTTAATATTTATATTGTGTGTATCGTATTTATAACGTAGGAGCTTCGATAAATACTCCCCGAGTGGTTGAGAAACTATTAATTTATAATTGCATTAATTATATGCTTTCGTTATATTATTGCGTGTGTGAAATATAAAATCTCCTTGCCTATTTATACTAAAAGAAATCTGTGACCAGTGTTCTAGTCTCAAAATTTTTGGTATGGTCCTATTTGTGATTCTCATAGTTTTTTTTTTTTTCTTAACATTAAAATGCCGGCTGAATTAGAATTTGGATCATTACCAATAATATTTACTGTTTAAAAATATATCTATAGAAAAAAAAAACACTACATAATGTTATATTTGTATATAAAGAGATACATCATCAACGACGTGTTTGTGAAAATACGAGTAATTAGTTTGTATTTATTGAATCGTAGTCTTAAGAGTAAAAGTAAATGGTACTAATATTTGGTAGTTGTTAGATTTGTTCGAAAGTGTATGTAGATTGTGTCGCTTATTATTACGGTTTATATTGTCAATTTGAGGGTTCTGTAAGACGTTAAAACGAATCTATTGTAATATGTATGTATGTATGTATGTATGTGACACATATGATCTGTGTGAGGTGTCACATTATTTCTTCACTATATTCCTATAGAAATAGATAACAAAAAAAAGTATATGGGTAAGCCTCCTCCCAAAATTATAATTTTCACCTGATGCAAATAGTATAAAAATGGCCGCATCAATATCAAGAGAAATTCAAACAATATAGCTCGCGTTATGATTGAAATCTGTGAAGTGATTAATTCGCTAGCTTTTCCATATAGTAAACTGCACTTAAGAAGTTTGTTTAATATATTTATAAACCGAAATGCTACTTAGGGACTCCCGAGTTTAGGGGAAAAATACAGCGTAGTTCATTGGACATAGAATGTTACAATTAAGTTTTCTTTATTTAAGGTTGTTAAATTTAAAACCACATTCAGTATAATGTAATTATGTCCAATTATAAGTATTTATGTTGCGAAAATATTAAATGTTACAGGTTTTATGTTCTGTACAGAATATACCATAATTCTTAGCTTTTATGTTATTAATTCTTGTGTTACGAATTTCATACATTTTTTTATATGGGGCAAGTTTTACAAGAGAATTGGATTACTTTTGTGTTACATTGACGTTATCGTAACATAAAAAGTTACTATTTAATTTTTTCGTGTTAAAAGTGGGAATTTTGGCGGTTTTACCCATATACGAAAAAGGAAGGAACGTAATGGTTTATGGTTCGATTTGAAAATTATTTAAATTATGGATATTTTCCTTTTCACGATCTTTTTTGTTTGATGGCTATTTTCCAAATTTTGAAAAGAGAATATTTTACATTGTAAATTAATAAACGCTATGTATAACACAAAATGTGTTGAAAATATGTTTAATTTTGATTTATTATTGATATAAGAATAGTTTCGTTTCAAATGAGTCGTATCGAATCAAATGTGTCAAAATAAAAAAAGGTGGTAAAAGTTTGCCTAAATTTAAATATATGGCAACACTGAATATTTTTGTTAATTTAGCCGACTTTAATTGTTGAAATTAAATTTACCATAGACTGTCACCGTGATTCCCTAGAGATACTATTAAAATTTATCAGTTTCCTTTTATTTATCAAATTATAGTTTAGCTCCAGTCTGCTGTTTTTTAATACGACTCGAATAAAATTACCTTACAGAACCCGAATACGTTTGCTCATTTTCGTACAACGTAACTGTTAGCACGAGTCAAAATGAAATTTACTTCATGTTATTTATTCTTATTCGTTGTGGATTTGATGTGCAATAATTTTTATTTATTTATGCAACCATTAGTTCCATACATTTTTATGTAAGTCTATCTATAAAACTACCACGATATATAACATTTCTATTGCTTATAGTAATCTATGTATTTAATGTATTCGACATTTTGCCATTGAAATTCTAATATAGTAAGTTATCTCCAAACTTATGACGAACGCCTTAAAATACTATACATTCCATTTGTATTTATACTATTTGCCTTCTCGAAATGTCTATTTATAAAAAAAAAAATAGCGAATTTAAAGTTGTACAGACGGTAACGAAAACTGATGCGTTTGAATTGGTATTTTTGCAGAATATTGGACCAAAACTGGAGTAATATTGTGTGCGTAAATAGCTCTCTCTCTAAAGTTAATCAAATTTCTAAATAAAGTATTTACTTTTTATACGGACTGTTGTTGGATATGTGTGCTCGTGATATTAACTGTTCAATGAAACAAATGTGTTAATTAGGGTTGCCAACGCTAAAATTCAAATTTTCGAATAATAGACAGTTTTTGGTCGAGATGAGGTCAAAAGTTGATTTTTGCATTCTCACCGCTCCGTCTCATATATTTGTGAGTAAAAACGACGGCATGCGAAGTAACACGGTACTGTTGGTAATCCTAATGTTAACTGAGGATTGTTGTAAATGTTATTAAACGAAACGAAAAAGTAATTCTAAAGGCGCGGCCCGTATACATTAGAATTAAACTATTTAGAAATAACACGACGCGATGTTTCGCTGTGTTCACCCGCAATTTGGGATATTACTAAGATATACTTTAGGATTGGCTTCGGATTTAGGAAAGGTATTCTAAATATATCGGATATATGATATTTTTGTCAACGCTTTATAAAATAATGTCGATGTTTATCTCCTGTCGAGGAAAAAAGATCGCGTGCAATACACGTGGCAGAAGTGAAACTTTTAATCGAGAACACAATTTTTTAAATACTCTGCTGACATGTATATCTTTATTGTTTGATTTCGCGTGTTCCTACACTTAATTTTCTCATTTTATCGCGTTCACCTATCTCTTTTGTTTTGTAACATACTTCTTTCTTTTTCTATCTCGAATCAAGTTTATATTTTCCGTCTTTTTCGCGTCGGAAACAATTTGTTGCAAACGTTATATAAAACGTATCACTTAAATTCGATTATCAATTTTACTTTAATCGCACCTAAAGAAGTTTCACTTCATAAATTTATACCAGATGGCAAAAGAAGCGTCTGTGTCTAGCGTAAAGTATGTATAGTAGTAACATGTTATGGACTGAAACGACTTTTGTGATCGACAATTTCCCTGTCTGATTTTATATATATACATATATATACACCGTATCAACTATAACGTACAATTTCGTTGCGTTCTGTGTTAGTTAAATAATAATATAGGCTATGTATCTTCTGAGATGTAGATTGTGAAGTTTTTGCAAATTAGATAAATTATATCTATTCAAATGTATTTATCTCTTTAGGACTTTCCGTCCACAGAAACGAATATAAATACTTTCTTCAAATACATACGGTATATTAGACATACGAATATATTTACAGCTTATATGTTATATTACGAACAAGGAAATTTACTATTTATTCCTTATTATATTAAAATGAATGACTATATACTTAATTCAATTTTATAATTTGTCTTCAATTTATTAATTAATATAATCGCCTTTCACATTCATTAATAAGTTACCGCGAAGGATATTCAAAGTTAAGTTTTAATTTTGTAATAATAAATATCATTTTGTTCACATACGTCTTTTTTCAATAATTTTTTTTATACATTATGTGCTTTAGTATTTGCCCATAATCGCACGTGATAAATGCGAATGTGGTCTAAGATGGTAAACACCTTATATATAAAGGGGGACTGACTCTCAAGTGTAGCTTCCGGAATACACCTATAGGTAATTGGCTATAGTTTATGAACTTGAGGGTGGTAAGTAGCAAAGGGAATTTGTGAAAAACCCTACTATCATGTATAATTTTTTTTTACCATTTTACTCTTAGACATATATAACACATTTTCAATATTCTACAGTAATAAAGCTAATTATGACAATATTATGAAATATTATGAATGATTAATTAATTAAGGTTTGCATTTCTTTCCGTATAGTTCATTACCTAAGGACCTGATGATTTTGTTTTTAATTGTTTATGAATTATTATTATCTTTTCAATAATTCTCACGTATGAAAATTATAATATCTTTAATTGAGAACACATCAACATTTGTTTATTGTTATAAACAATATTTAATGGTAATAAGATATTAATAAACACGATTTTGTTAATTTTATCGTTTATTTATGATACTTTACAGTGCAAAGTATGTAACTTTAGTAATTTAATTGGATTTTTAATGTTTTTCACTGCATACCTATATATGTAATTATTCTATAAATGTTTAATAGTGTATGTATAACTTTTTATTTCGTTTACTTATTAATTATACACTTATATATAATGTATAAAGGTTTTGTGTAATATTTATCAGGACAATTATATATATATAATGTCTTTCATTTTATAAATTTTAATATTTTATGATTCAATTAATATATTTTGTATACTACAAATTTAATTTAAAACAATAGTTCCATTATCGAATTATTTTATTTTTTCAGGTTTTTTGTCGTGTTTATACAAATTTGAACAGCGACTACAAAACTAACACATATATTGTAGCTTAATATACCTGACGTTACATCTGTTTATACTATTATCTGTATAGAATAATTATAGATCTATACGAATTATCCACGAATATTTGTTTTTAATGTCTCCCTAATCTTAGTGTGACAGGCTATTCATAGGGTTGTCGCTCCATGCAAAGTCATCGCTGGAAAATGCGTAAATCAACCAGTAGAATAGATTTAATAATGCGAACGAAGCGGGGAATAATATACGAGCCGCCCGGTCGATGTGAGATACGCTGTTAATGTGACCTCTGCTGCCTGGAAACAAAAAGTGATTTACATAAGTAGGATGTGCTTTTCTCGGATTTGGCAATCTAATGTTCTTCATCGAGTACCACTGCCGTTATTTTTAAATGTCCATCCAGTTATGCTTTACGAAACTAGTGATTTGGTGTGGTCAAACGTTTATCACGAACATAGATTCATAGATCATAGATCTTTTTTTTTTATCGAACAGACTACACTGTTGACCTGGCAAGACCTCCACAGTTTCATCGGACTACAAAGATCATAGATACTTCATAGATTACAGATTCTTGAAGCAATCAATTTTGTTCACTTCACTAAACTTGCGTCTATTAGCCGAAGTATATAATATAATAATAGCGGGCTGTAGAAAATATACATATATAGGTACTATTTTCTTAAATATAACGAAAAATGGACTAAGCTATATTTTGATTAAAACTATGTATATACTTAGCACAATAATTGATCTTTACTAACAGCCAATTCCATAAATGTATGTTGTGTGTGTGATCTGGCAACACAGATAGTCAGTGTACGGAGTAAAAAGTGCAGTAAAGTATTATATTCATTCATAGAAGATCATTCTACACGAATCGGATGTTAGCTCTCTTTCTTTCGGTTATATGAAAGATGTAAATTATTGCAAGAAAAAAGAAATGCCTGAATGGATTGTAAGTAAAAATATTTAGAACACAACTTATGCTTTTAAATAAAATAGGGCCTGCTCTGTAGATATTTGTTACCGAATTACCTATTAACTATACATTTAGGAAGTTGTTGTAGTTCGTGATTACAATGAATATTAAATTCAGTATTGTGTAACCCACCTGCTTCACGTTGACGTTGTCGTCTGTACCGGTCATCTCCCGCTAAGCAATACAACAACTGTCTCCAGCGTGGTACGCGAATTTCAGTTTGCGTGGTTCTCTCCATTGTCAATCGTACTACGACCGGTTGTTCATGGGGCGGTTCTGGGTCAATAGTGTCACCGGTATTGCTGTGGGAACCTTGACCGGTAGGCGAAAAATTCTGAAAAATTCGAATGCTTCAACTTTATAGGCTATTTTATTAATTTGGATATTTTTGGTTTTACGTGTTAGACACATATCTAAAAAAAATATCACGATAGCTGTTTTCGATATAAAGACACTGCGATTTGTATAAGCACTACGTGTCGGTAATATGTTTTTCCTGGCCACAAAGAAGTGGGGTAAGCAATGTAGTGCTTATGTATATATAAGGGATAAAGATGAAGTAGCAGGTATCAGCTAGTAATTATATAAAACTTATTAGTTACTAGGAACTTTTCCAATAAAATGATAGTTGGTGAAGGTTGTATAAAATGATACTTTTTGTACAGATGTGGGAGCCTGCGGGCCGGCGTGACGTCTTTTCGACAAATATCATGTTTATCTAAAGCTGTAGACCTACAATGATTATCATAGCATACATTTTATGGAGCCACATTTAAAAGTTTATTTATTTACTAGAATTTTATAGCTCACTGTAAAATTTGTAATAGGTTTTTAGTATATCACGTCACATATTAAATGAGACCTACAATGATTACCATAGCATACATTTTATGGAGCCACATTTAAAAGTTTATTTATTTACTAGAATTTTATAGCTCACTGTAAAATTTGTAATAGGTTTTTAGTATAACACGTCACAAATAAAATCAATACTTACAAAGTTTGTAGCCGATCGTGAGGAACTCCGTCGACGTACTGCCAATTCACGAGCTGCAATCGTATCCCCACCGACTTCTTCTATCAGTTCCTCCCATTCAGAGTCGTCTATAACTATTTCACCTGACCCCACCTGAAATACATTATTTTTGGGACGAGAGGACTAAAAAATCATATCTGAAAAAATCATATCAAATCTGATTTTTAGGACGTCATCGGTGGAGTATAGTAAAATAGATTTTGTAATAGGCTATTAGGAATAACAAGTATTAAAGTGTTTGTAAACATTTCACTAGTTGACTATGATCTCTTTTTAAAATAATGTAATCAGTACTCTATTCTTTCTGTTTTTTTTTTGGTACTGAATAATCAAACTATTGGTATGTTTCTTAAGCATTAACGTGCTTAGGTGAAAACAACGTGACAAATCATGATTATATCAAGTTTTTTTTTTCGAACTGACTACACTGTTGGCTTGCTAAGGCCGCTACAGTTTTACCGGTTTGTCAAAAACGATTCAACTGGTACGTAAACAATTCTCTTAAAATGTCAAACAAAACTGTGTTAACGCGCTTATTTGAAAACTTCTTGAGAAATTATGGTTTTAGCAAGAACAAACTGGTATAGAAATTATTCTGTTAAAATATGAAACAAAACTGTGTCATTGCGCGTAGGTGAAAATTTCGTGAAAAATCATGGTTTTTAACAACAACAAACCAATTGGAATATAACAATTCTGTTAAAATGTCAAACAAAACTGTGTTAAAACGCTTAAGTTATAATTTGGTGAAATATCATGGTTTAAAAAAAAAAAACTAACCAACTGGCATATAAATCTTTCTGTTACAATATTAAAGAAATGTTTTCCACATCTACAACTAGAAGAAATGTTAGTGTAAGAAAATTCGAAGCGAGGCTTTAGGATACAGTAATTGTATTTATTACCATAATATAGAATTGTAATACCTAGAGATGGTACGTTCGTAGTTGAAATAGAATAAATGTAAAAAAATTCCCTACTGTGGTTCGTTCATTTCATCTGACTTTATAATTCTTTTGACCGACTCCACTATAAATTGATGAATAATAAAATGGATGGAATATTTAAAGGTGTACCTGTAGGGGACAGAGATTATAGATTTTAAAATTGTATTTTTCACGTTGATTTCACTAAAATCGCCTGGGCATGTTTCTAAGTTTATTGAAGCTTATTCTTACGGCACGTCAAATTAGCTTTTGGTGAAGGAAAAGATCACTATGAAACCATAACATGTTGGAGAGGTTTCTTCTAAGCCTGCCCGGCCAGCTACTTCCCCCAAGTTGCAAAATCTGTCGTCAGCCCACATAGTCGTGCTTCGACAAATGAACTTGAGACCCAATCCCTCCTTTAACTTTTACGTGTTTACTATCTTAGACCATATCATCATTTAACATCAGGTAAGTTAAATGCTAAAAGCGATAATATATAATAGTATTAATAAAAGTAGTGTATACTTGTGGACACGCGTTAGAAGTTATACTTCTTTGGCGTAACAAGATATTTAATCTTTCGCCTTGTTCTACGTTTGTAGAAAAAACGTCACTAACAATAGAAGAAAGGTATTTAATACATACATACTTTTTTTGAATAATATGTTGACAATAGCTAACTTCAAGGTGTCGGTTTTTCGTGACGGTGTGCGCGCGCATCGTAAAAATTTACTCTCATCGTTTTTCCCTAACGCACCAAAAGAAGTATAACTTCAGTAATAAAATTGTAGGTCTAGCTAGTGATAGTTATCCAGCGCGTTATAATAATTTTCTATAACATTATGGTAGTTAGCCATCTACCTCCCTGAAGTTGAAAATCTGTAGCCAAACCTACGACTGTATTTCGGTAGCTGCGTTTGAGAGCCAGTCCCTTCAGGTTTAGCGTGCTTATCATCTTGAAACACGTCGTCATGTTAATATCAATGTAGGTCTAAGCCTTATTTGTAGATTTTTCTTTTATATTTATCTAATTCTTACCTTGGTAAAATAATGGACACCTGCAAATTCAAGCAGGGTTGCGATACAATAGAAGAAACTCATTAGTAAAAACCAATCGAGTGCTGTCGCGTACCGCACTTTTGGCAGATCCGTTCGCGAGTCTAGACTAATCGTCGATAGTGTTAGAACAGTTGTAATACCTAAACCAACACGATCTGAGGTAGCCTGAAAAATACAAAGTCATACTTTTATTCAATAACAAGTAAATATTTAGTTTCCAATAGGCTTCCAAAATTTAACTGAACCTACAGCACAATGAATATAAATACAAAATACCGAATGTATGTAATAACATTACTTCAAACCGACTGCACCTATTTGGCCAATATTTTTTTGTTGTATCTGTAATTGTCGCGTTAAAGTTTGTGTGTAAAAAAAGTTTGCTCACGGTAGAGAATCAAAGCCTAATGAAATTGATATAATCTGTTACATTTTTCAAATTGATATATCCGTCTTAGTTAGTTTAATAAAGTATACATTACATATTTCTACTTTAAATCTAAAGGTATAGAACTTACATACTTATTTATGTATCCTTTGAATTGAAAAAAAGATATTTTTTCAAAGTAATTACCTCTCGATGAATCCAAAATGAAACCCATGAAAGAACCACGATTAGTATACAGGGCACGTACACTTGAATTAGGAAATATCCCGTATGCCTTTGGAGGTTGAACGACACTTGAAGAACAGAAAAATCACCTCCGGGAAAAAAAATCATATGGTATTATTTAATGGTTTCAAAATAAAATTGATACGTAAATGAAAACTACAATAAGGATAACGTGTGCGGTCAGGTAACGCTCGTTCTAACGTTTTTCTTCTATTCCAAATGTACTTCTATATGCAGATTTACATTGGTTTTATTTGTTTACTTTCGTCACGTAAGGGGTAAGCGTTATGCCTTATCTAAGCGGCATTCTCTGTGTAACCGTGTATTTTAAATTCGTATCATTATTGTCAATGCAAATAACGTAAAGTAAGGAATTATATTAAATAGTTTTATTTAATATTTTAGGGCAAAATATACATTTAATAAAAAATAAATATAAAATAGTGAATTACATATTATATAAAAACAATAATAAAAAAGTTTTAGTTCAATTTCCACGCGTCGAGTACTGATATTACACCTCCAACCGGCAGCGCACGATGTAAGTCGGTTTAAATTTCGAAACCCAGTTGTTAGTACATTTGTATACATAGAAAGAGACAGAGAGAGAAAACGTTGTATGGAGGGGACATAATGCTTTTAACTTATGTGACGATTCCCACCACTTAACTGATATTTCTCAATGGGCACTCGTTTCTTTTGCACTGTAGGTACTTCATATCAGGTACAATATTGACATTTAGTGATGTAATAAATCAATATCTATGTATGAAAAATGGGAGTATAATAGTTTATCTGTTCCATTTTTATTTGACAAGAGTATTTTTGCTTGTAAAATAATCAAGTTTAAGCACTGACGAAATAAAGCGCGAAGAAGCAGTGACCATTTATATCGTGACAGATCCTGAGTCATTTGAGGAGCGAATTTAGGTGTATTCCTCCGAGCGTAAAAGCCGATTCGTGTCATCGGTTCGGAGACAACATCCACTTGACATTATTTTGTATTTGCCTTGAAGGGGAAAAAAAGCAAATCATATTTGCACAGGAACTCACTTGAGGTCTATATTGAAAAGTAATTTGAGATAAAAGGTAATGTGTTTTACGTAAAAACATGATGGAAATGCGATAAATTAATTTATAGGTGAATCGACTTTTTAATAAGTGCTTTTTAGATATTTTTTTTTATATTATTGGTAAATGTAACAAAATAAAAGATATATTTAAAGTCTATTACGGCCTGAGACCGGTTAAAGTTGCAAGTGGAGCGATGTCGTAAGCCGGGAAACGAAACTCGGAGACAAGCCTCGGGAGATCTATTCTCAACAGTGAAGTGATATGAGTTGTTGTCGCTTCTAGTTATGATAGTAAATAATATACGATATAGGTTTAATAGAATTGAACCAATCGATAAACAAATTATGTATAAAATAAGTTTATTTTAGTTTAAAACTATTATAAGGTGTGGTAAAACAACAATAACTCTATAGGTCCCAGTCGTAAAGTACTTCAAACACGTTCTAGATTATAATTTAGTTTATTTGCGAAATTATTTCTTTAAATGATTAAAATAATTCTGTTGTGCGTATATTCGTAATTCTTGGCCTCCTAATTGTTTATGTTATGGGGAATATAGTTGTTTCAGGCAGGTGGCGATATTGTCGAGATCTAATTTCTTTTTTCCCGCCTTATCTTTTTTATGTTTGTCACATAAAAGTACACGATAGTTAAAAGGTTAAAAGCAAAAACTAACTTAATAACATGTACGAATCTATTTTCTTTTTTTATTTTGACTAATTTTAAATATATCTCTTTATATTTGCTGGGACTGTTTATGAAGATGTCTAGATCTGCGTTTTTAGATTTAACATTCTATTCAATGGAGAATGTATACCTAAGTTTGTTTCGTACCTAATAATTCGTAGCTAAAATATTATAACGTGAATGAAGCTCCAGGCAGCTTCACAGTTTTAATATTTTTTTTAGAAAATCTTTCCTCATCGTATCTTTAATAAAATAGTCATTATAGGGACGTAGCTATGTAAGGATATAGGTTATCTAGGAATATATGAAATAATAAGGGAGTTTATTTTTGTTTGCATCAAACAAACTATCTTCTTTATTGAATGCTACTTGTAAATACAATTTTTAAAATTTTTATCTGTCTGTCTGTTTGTTCCGGGTAATCTCCGAAACTGCTGGACCGATTTTGATAGAAATTTCACTGACGGATAGTTAAAATTACAGCGGGTGACATAGGCTACTTTATTTTAAACTAGATGTCATCCGTGGCTTCGTCTGTAGTCGTCCAAAACGATTGGACCTATTTTTATGGGACTTTCACTGACAGTTAGCTAACGTTATAAAAAGTAATTAAAGTTTTTTTTTATTTTGGACTAGCCTTTACCCATGGCTTCGTTTGCAGTACTATTTCCATAACGTTTGAACCATTTTTCACGGAACTTTCATTAACAGGTAGCTTATCTTATAAGAAGTAATTTACAATTATAAAAAAAAACGCATGCGGAGCTGCGGGCAACAGCTAGTGTAACATATAACCTATATTGTAATTTTACCTTCTCGCCTCGTGAATGTGAAATTTCGATATGGGAAACTGATGAGGTCAAACTGTGAGAGGGTCATTCCGGGAACAAAGTTTACACTCTCCGAGTTCTGCCATTGGTAAACTAGTTGTTGGTTTGAGTATGCATCTGCAAATGAGGTTTAAAATATTTCTATATACATCTAATGGAAACCGTGTGAAATCCAATACAGTTAATTTATATTTGAGATAACTTAGACAGTTATATTTTTGTATTCATCTAAATCATTACTGTGGAAGATGACTTTGCTTAGTAACAAAAAAATAGTATTTTCGAAATTCGCGTACATTTACTAATTTACATTGGTAACACTATCGGTTGACGGTGAAGGAAAACATCGTGAGGAAACCTGAACCTGAGAAATGTTTTTTGTAGTACCACTGTATGTGGGAAAATATACTACTGTGAATGTCTCAGAGTTTGAAATCGCCAATACGTTGTGGACTGACGTGGTGATTATGCCCAATACTTTCCTTTGGGAAGAGGCCTATGACCCTGCGGTGGGTCTCTTACAGGCTAATGATGATGATGATGATATAAATGTTTAAAATAAATGTTTTTTTTACGATTGTCTGAGTAAAACTAATCCGTGAACTCATTGTTAGAGTGGTATATATTTTTCGCTTTTTTTTCGAACTTACTACATTATTGGCCTAGCAAGGCGTCTACAGTTTTACCGGACTACTAAGGGGAGCGCTTAAGGCACTCACCCGATTTTATATACGAGTAGACGACTAGCACAAGGGCGCACGGCACACCTCGGCTTGGGCTGTCGCCGAATATCTCGAGTCTAACTAGATGAGCTAAACTATCCATTCATACATATATGAATTCGTGAAATGTTCATGTGTAATAATCTTTACATTTACATTATATACCATTTTAAGCACTCCCTCTTATATAATTTTTTTTATAGACTTGGAATCGAGGTCAAATGTGACTTTGCCTGATTGTATTCACTCTTTGCTTCTAGTAACTCTTTAGAAGTGCCGTTTATTATAATTTGAACATTTGTTACTTTCCTAAAGTTATTAATTTATGAATGAAAGTACTAACAACTTCCTAAGATAAGAGGGCACGATTGTCGATCCATTGGGAAATTGCGTAATTCCATCGGGCACTTGGCTTTAATCGTTAACCTGAAATTAATTAGTTAATTAATGCTCGTATGTGCTTTTTAAAAAGACAATTAATATATATATAATTTCTGTGATAAATTAAAATTTGTAATAATTTTTAACGTATCCGAAAAGTTATAAATTATATATAGGGCATTCCTTGCCATATCGACCACTATTGACCCCAATTCATTTCGATTTTTCTTAAACTTTTCTATTTTCTTTTACCATAGAGTTAAACATATTTCCGAATTTTGTTCAAATTTTTTTAACTAACCGATAAAATGTTATTATTTATTTCTCATAATACCATACTGAATTTTTATAAGGTTATTTAGAGAACTATAGAATCTGAAAAATATTTGTTAAAAAAAAAATAGAAAGAAGCAATTAATAATGTTTTACTATTTTTTTTAAAAACGAATTTCAAAAATTAAGAAAAAAAAATACAGTTAGGTCAAACGTTGATCAAAATTTATAAAATTAAAGGCAATTAATTTGAAACGAAACTATTTTTATTTTTCAATTGATAAAAATGTATAAAGGAAGAAAGCCACTCTGAAAATTTCAGGCATTCATTTGCAGAAAAGACTAAAATTAGTAATTCAAAAATTAAATATGATAATCATCGCAAATGTCCGTGTATCTCTGAAAATTAAAAAAAAAACCTTGAAGTGGAATCCGTACTTTTTTGGTTACTTTTTCTAAAAAATACATTTAATAACACATCATTAGACAAAAATAATATACCGGCAAGTAATTTTTTATAAAAGTGATGGCTATTCCAAAAAAGGTAAGCCATTTTTAAAAAAGTCACAACTTTTTTGGTTAGATTAAAGAAATTTGAAAAAATTCCGCAAACTGTTTTTATGTGTTTAAGATTTTCAGTTGGAAAGGGGTCCGCATCAAAAGTGGTCGATTTGAGATGGAATTCCCCACATGTACATGTTTAGGAAGAAATTGTCAAATTTACCAATATCAATACCTGTTCCGTTGTCTAGAAGAACTAAGGGCACACACCAAGCTAAAGTGATTAGCGACTTCATATTGTACTATTTATTAATGATACTTTATTATAACTAAACTAGTTCAACATTTATCGAACACCGTTTTTAGTAAAACAAAATTGCCACTGGTTATATTACATGAAGAGATTATTAGTTATTTTAGAAATAAAATAATCTCGAATAATACAATTACCCCGCAAACAAGCGACTAATATTATTAATGTTCATAGCAGTTTATGGTAAATTAAATGACTGGACTGGTAACCGTAGAGGGAGTATTTTTCACTGTGCCAATTAAAATGTTGGACGCTTTCAGTGTTCAGCGACTATGAAATTAATAAACGGGCTTTGCGGATTAGTACAAAATTGCTACTAAGAAATCATTAGGGCATTGTTGAAATCGACTACAAATTTCGTTTTACAATGCGATAGCGTATTTTCTTACATATAGAATTAAAAAAGAACATATTTTTATTTAATTACTTGTATACATGGTGTGGTATTAAGCTCGTCGGTGTACAAATTAAATGTGCAATAAAGTATTCATTCATTAATTATAGTTGATTTTAGAAGTAATTCTTATTTTCGATAGATTGAAGTTGTTATAATATTAGAAAATAAGCAATAATTATAGCAGCTCGCAAAAGCAAGGACTTTATCAATAGGTATGTCACGTCCAGATGCTCGCATTATGTAAACATATGATTCTATTGCAATTTCTTATTTTTTTCTTGTTTTGGCACCGCAGAAGCATTTGCCAGTGTATTGCAATTTCTTAAAACTCTTGATAAATGTTTTATTAAACTATATAAATCCATTATATTCCAGGTTTGCGACTATACAGAACCTAAAAAGTGAACGGGGTACACTCAAAAAACGCGACTATAAAACCAGAAATTACTGCCAATGATACTCACCGTATATTATATATACTGTATTATTACAGGGAAATTTTCTAGATGACTATGATACCAAGTCTTAAGTAGTTGTCATCCAGATGGTCATGAATACACACCAAACAAAACCTTTCCTTTAAATGAACAAATATTAATTCAACGGAAAGATATATTCTCTTACCTCATTGAGTACAGTATGTCGCCGTGTTGACTGATCCTCAATAATTTATTGGGAACGGTGATAGTGTGCACGTATGAATGTTTACCGTTATAGAAATAAGTATCTGGCCTCCAAATCCTTTCAAGCATTTTGATGGACAGGGATAAGGAACGAATAGGACCGAGGAACGACAGACGCGTGTCACGCCAATATTGCCGGAAGTAGCAGTCCATCGAGTAATCCTGTCAAAGGAAAAATGAAAATATCCTCATAAAACCTTAAACTCCTTTTAAAAGATTACTCTTATTTCAATTCAAAGTGTATTTTATAAATTATAGATCCACTATTATGTAAACAAAAAAAAATGTAACGAGAAACGTTCCACAAAACCACCTGGAGTAACGTTTTGGTAACGTGGTAACAACCAGTAAAATCTATGTATCAAATAAAAAAACATTAATCTAATGGTCTTGTGATTTGAATTTGTAGTCCGGAGAAGCTGTAGAGGCCCCAGGGTCAACAGGGCATGTCGGTTCGAAAAAAAAAAAGATTTGAATACCTCACAATTTAGCTACTAGAGGAAAATGTCCGCTAGGCGCAATTTTAGAAAAGCGATAGTTGAAATTGTTACAGTTGCAAAATGCTCACCATATCTAGTTCCGAAACTGGTCCCATGCTTCTTATTAGTATATTTGTTTGTACAACAGTTGGGTAACCTGTGTTATTAAAGGAACGCGATCAGTATAGAATAGATTACTTAATTTGTTCTTGAAATTTTTTTATATAACCAACCTTTCCCATGCGAGGGAAGTTGAGAATTTTCGTAATTCTTCAATAGATTCTCTAGGACGGAAGTAATGTTTTTAGAAACAGCGTCATTGATGCTTCTCTTCTGTTTCCATACATATGTCGTGTCGATGTCATCATAGCTCCCGTTAATGTAATTGGAAAACGTTATTTCAGCAGTACTATCATCCCAGTAGTCTGTGTGCCTGTCGGTGCCGTTTTGCGACAGATTTCTAGCGTTCACAGACAAAACCTGCGGAGTGTGTTGCGATGTAGTGTCGTCGTCTTGGGACATCAATGATGCGAGTATTATTGGAAACGTTCCATTTTTCGTCGTCAAGTAGATGGCTCCTTTTGCGTTGGCTTCGTATATGCTGTCACAATAACATATGCTATAAAACAATAATGTAAGAGAACTTTAAACTTTAGTTTATCTATTATAAATATTTGGATATTCGTTGAATGTTAAGATAAAAAAAGTTACAGATGGTAAAGGTTAAATTAAATTTTAAGGTTAATAGAATTTTTGAATTAATGTTTTTTTTTTTTTATATAGATTCCTTTATTCTGCATATTTCTATATATTATATACGAAAAACATAACAATTATAGGAGGATCAAAAATTAAGTTAATATAAAATATAGCGGAGTGATAGCCGACGACATATTTATTCCTAAGTAAAGGTTATATTAGTTATATTATTTAAATGATATTAGTTTTTTTTAATTAAAAAAAGAACATTATAAATTATAATTTTTTTTACATAACCAGTTTTAAAAACTGTTTCTTTTTAATGCAGTTATTTTTAACACGCTATTATTAGTTTCACCTCTATGTTTGTAACTGACTCTTTAGCCTCTATTTTGTTCCTACTTTGAGCGATCAGATTTTAATGAAACTTGGCACTCGTGTCAAGCAAATCAAACTAAACAGCAAAAAAATAAATTATAGTTAGAAAAACATGTTTTAGAAGTAATCAAACTAAAAAGTAAAAAATAATTGTTAGCATAAGAAAAAAATTACTGATAAGAAAATTAATGTCACTATTACAAAAGCGTGGGACACTTTGTACAGTTTTAAACTAACTCTGCATTTCGTAACTAAGCGATCTGGTAGTTAGTTTAAAAATATCATATAAAGTACCAGACGCTTTTATAATAATGATATTAATTTTCTCATCAGTAATTTTATTGTTATGCTATGAATTATTTTTTACTTTTTAGTTTGATTATCTCTAAAAGCATGTTTTTTAGTTTACCTAAACTATAATTTATTAATATTACACGTACTGAGTAATCTTTTTTTTCGATGTTTTTTATTATTATCGTTTTGTATCTACGTTCTTAAATACCTATAAATTAAGTATTGGCCGGATAAATAATGTACTATTTTGCTCGGAGCTCCGGAACACGATTGAGGCACGTCACACTAATCTGACACAGCTCCGACACGCCCAGGCAAAGGAAGGCATCTAATTTCCTACGCCAGCCGGCTACCTAGTATGCGGCAAAGTCAGCAGGATCTAAATAAATCTATTGCTTCGAAGTACGGACCTTCTATAAATATATATATAAAATATATCTGTTTTTCATTACTATCATAAAACAATTTTGTGAATGTTAGGTATTACATTATTTTTTAATAGGGACATTTACTGTCGGTATCTTATATATAAATAAAATGATAGAGCTCTGCCGTTGTGCGTGCATCCCGCGAAAACTGTTCGATAGATTGTGTTCGAATTTTTATAGTTTCATTTCTTTCTCAGACACTTGGTTCGTATCTAAAAAATATATATCACAATACCATTATTCCATTAGATGTTATTAAAGCTTTAAGAAACTACGATATTTATAAGCACTACACGCTTAGCGATGCTTATATAAAAACAATAAGCATTTAAAAACGAATTATGGTGTCTATGGCATATGTTTCCGTTCGTCTTACAACGTAATTAAATGTAAAAAATATTTATAATATCTACTAAAATTGACCGGATCACACAGGTAACGACAAAAGCAATGTAATCGATCTAATACCCGCAAGAATTATTAATTTATCGGAGTTTATGTATATACTTAATGATTTCGGTAGTAATATGATCAATTGAGGGTCATGAAATACCTCGTGAGGAATCTTGAGAATTGTTTTCTTTAATAGGACATTTAGTGTGAATACTAGAATTATCGATATAAATGCATTTGAAATCGCCAATTTCGTAAACGGAGTAATCAAGTCTACGGTTCTAATTTTAAATATTTTTAGTAATATGCAGGTTACAGTTTAATCACATTTATATCTCAATAGCAGGCCCGGTGGACGTTGTCTGATAATAAAAAAATATATACTTATGTGCATGAAAAGCTTAAGGCGGCTCGACTTTTTCCGATTCTTTCAACAATTATCATTATATTTCAACCAATTTACAAAAAAAAAAACCCGACAAATTATATACCCAAAACCTTCCCCGTGAATAATTTTATCTATTGGTGACAACCGCGTTAAAATCCGTTCAGTAGTTTTTGAATTTATCGCGAATATCCAGACAGACAGACAGACGCGGCGGACGGCTTTTGTTTTATAATATGTATTGATGTTAAACGGCGACGCGGTAGTGGACAATAACGAGTTAATAGGGCGAATAACGGCGATATGCATAACAGTATATTATCAATTTACGGATATTAGTTAACAAGGCGTATAACAGAAAATGACTAAGATTTCCTTGTTGAACATCCACTACTTACAACAACCTACATATCGACTGACATTGTTCGACAGCACTACTTCGCACGGTCATAGATTTTGCACGGTTAATTCGTTTGTAACTACCAAACGCGCAGTGGTAGTAGTCATGTATTATTACAGGTGGTAGAGCTACGCTGAAACTATTACTGGTTTCAGAATGAATGGGTCGGTTCGCCCGGGGTAGTACCACCCTCTCACAGAAAACCGACGTGAAGTAACAGTACCTGCACTGTTGCGTTTCGTTCTGTCAGTGAGAGCGCCGGGGGCCCACATATATTAAAAGGCCGGCAACGCACTTGCGACTCTCCTGGTGTTGCTAGTGTCTATGGACGGCGGTGATCACTTATCATCAGGTGACCCACCTGTTCGTTTGTCCCCTATAATATATATAGAAAAAAATACGTTTTGACTACTAAATATTTATAACACCGTATAAAATATGTTTAGGTATACTTAATTATAAAAATAAACGACCTACCTTTTTTGGATCAATATTTATTTCAACTAAGAGATACAAGCGCTATAGCGATTGTATGAGACATCGTACACTTGTAATTTCATATTTCACTTCGCATTTTTCTTTGTGAGACTTTTTGCCTTCGTATCTATTTGGTAGTTAATTATCGTTAGTTAAATTGTTTGAATTCAATAGTTATCTCAGTGTTATGTTTTAAGGAATAAGCCATAAACGTGAAAATACAGTAGTCAAATGGGTTTCTATTACAGGTATTACCATTTCAGGCAAAGGTATATAGATATTGGCTTTATTACGATAATGGTAAGTTATCACACTCGGTCATAAAAGTGTCACTATAACGGTATGGTAAAAATAAATGTCTGAATCAACATTTTAGTATTCAAATGGGCTGGAGTACGGGCCAGTTGGAAAAGCCCATGGAATGTTTCCGATGCTTTGCAGGCTGGACCATACTCGCGCATCGTGCTTGTAGGAGGTTAATAGAGGGTTACTTTACTTCCAGATCAGTCAGATCAGACCAGATCGGTCACAGTGCATCTGAGTGTGTAGCTGCGAAACTGTACTGTGCCCTGTGCGCCGTCGTCATAAGGAATGCGGGGCATTTTATGGCGAAGACGGTACACCGTGGGTATGTAGTTACCCTGACATAATCCTCTTACTCCCCCGGGCGGGAGGGTGCTCATGGTGGGTTTCCCCACGGTAAAAGAAAAGCTTAAATAGAAAAAAAGTTGTGAATATCGTCCCAAGAACTAAAACAATTTCCTTACTATTCTCTATGTTAAATACCAACATATCGTTTTTAGTAAATAACATTATTCGAGATAAATCAAGAAGGCGATTATCACGAAACATAAGAAATCTTGTCAGCTACCAAATGTGCTTTGATTGATGGTTGGAGTGAAGACAAGGATCGTATTATCAAGAATCTTCAAAGTAAAGTAATAACAAGAGGAAAGTGTGAAAATTTCCACGGAGAAAAACAGGATATCTCTGTTTTTTTTTTTCGTTGTATACGATAAAGTTTTATATAACCTTTATG
Organism: Antheraea assamensis; assembly: GCA_035772565.1. Classification (NCBI taxonomy): domain Eukaryota; kingdom Metazoa; phylum Arthropoda; class Insecta; order Lepidoptera; family Saturniidae; genus Antheraea; species Antheraea assamensis. The sequence continues at coordinate 6,419,591 of JAQQSE010000031.1, read as the reverse complement.
TCGTCAGATGATACTGTTCTTATGTTCTTATTATATGTATACCTTTTGGTTTAGTATTTTTAATTTCGGTTGTGAAAAAATATTTTAATTATAGAACGTTCGTTTGCGAATATTAGACTTAATAATATGAATCGAATAAAAAGTGTACCTAATCGTTCTTGTTCTGTCTTTATTGTCAAACATTGTTACTGTGTTATTGTGATCGGCTGTTACTTGAGATGGTGACCAATACTACTGTTATTTTATAAATATGTTTTATATATACGTTACAGTTTATATGATTTACGTGTTATAATTTATGTCGTATTTGTTGGTTTTGTTGTTTTGTTTTTATTACAATCATAATACCTCTGATTCGTCTCTCTGGAACATATCCGTCCAATAGTTGCCTGGGTGAGATTTCTACCAGCAATAAGGCTGTGTTTTGCATAAACCGCATAATCTGAAATTCCTAATTGTATGTATGTATACTACTATTAGTATGTATAATATGTTAGTATGTATAATACTGTTGTGTGTATGTATAATGGTGTAGAATAAAGACCAAATAAAAAAAATGAGATTCAAGTTTTTGGAGGTATATAATTTTAAGGATTTAAACGATAAAAAGTAGTCGATATGATTCAGGAGAAAATAGATTTCTACCAGTGGAATGATTTTCACAATTGGGTTAATAGATTTAAAAAAAACTTTCCTTTTTTATAACAATATATTATACATATGAGTTGCATTAAATTAGTAAAATCACCGTCCACCTTTTGCAAAAACTTACCATTAACACTTGAATTCATTTAAAAGTAATGATTGGATTACTATTACTAAATTAATATTATAACAAATGGCTCCTCTTAAAAGACTTTTTCGCTTATTGAATCAGTGAGTGACCATTACTCCATTAATAAAGCTGTCACCGACATAAATATTTTTGTTAGGCCTACCTATACGTCACAGACAAGGGCATATTGACTGTTACACCGCTCATATATATTGTGACTGTATATACATATCCTTATTATATTCTTTATCTAATTAAGCTGTCAAAGTGAACATGACTAGCTTTGAATATAACTTGCGAATGCTTCCATCTAGCGGAGTCTCGACTGTTTGTGAACGTTGATGAAAATTAGTTTTCAGCCGGGAAGTTAATTTGCCCACATAAAGCCACCTCTACCTCTACCGAGTCATTTCGTGACAGTGTACATTGTCTCACTGATTAGAAAGCTATCGCGTATATAAAAGTGAGTATTCATTCCTAAACTTATAAATAGTTTTGTGTGTATATTCTTTGTCATATGAAATAGCAAAAAAATATGAAGTTTATTTAACATTAAGTGGTCTCTGCATAGTTTTTTTTTGGTTGACTACACTCTAGATACAAGTTATAGTTACCTCTTTAATACTAACTTATACTTCTGAAATGATAGATACGCTGTAAATTCTAATTTATACTCACTATACTTAATATCGAAACCTATGCTAAACTTAATCTACATTCTTGATAATACTACTTTTTTTTTATATCATAGGGGGCAAACGAACAGGTGGGTCACCTGATGATAAGTGTTCACCGCCGTCCAATAGACACTAGCAACACCAGGGGAGTCGCAAGTGCGTTGCCGGTCTTTTAATATATGTGGGCCTCCGGCGTTCTCACTGACCGAACGAAACGCAACAGTGCAGGCACTGTTAATTCACGTCGGCTTTCTGTGAAAGGGTGGTACTACCCCGGGCGAGCCGACCCATTCATTCTGAAACCAGTAATAGTTTCAGCGTAGCTCTACAACCTACAAAAGAAATACCACCTGCATAGAAACATTAGTAATAGTTGGCTATTTGATACTAACTACTTCTTCTTAAACAATAAATACATGATACGCTATTAATTCTAATTTAGTAAACACTATGCTTAATATCTAAAATTATTCTAAACATAGTTTAACTTACATGTCTATAACATACTTGTGATCTTAGTCTCTGCATAGTATCTGTATATCTATTTACAAGCAACCTTATAAAGACCGAAGAGCTGTCAATAATAAGTTGTTTCTTTTGAGCGGATTGTGATGGAAACCCTATGTGTTAGTGCTTGTTGCCTTTGAACTGGAACCCAACAGAGAACAAGCACTATTACTTTGCACTAGAGATAAAGTACGGCAATAGATTTCAAAGTATAAAGTACAGTTTACCAATACCATAATCATATATTGCATACCATTTCTTAATTCATATTTTCATTTGGGACATCCTTTCAACCGTAAAAGGGTGTGTGGTATGAAGGCAGCTTTATTGAGATGAACATTTCAATGCTACGCGTTATTTTATACTTAAAGATATTTTTTTACAAGCACACATAATCTATGGATAATCATCTCAATGGATAACTCACCAAAGAATATAATGTTAGTAGATATAAGACTATGTTTTTCAAAGATTTTTTAATTAACACAGACAAATTGAGATATTTTTTAATTACGTTTTAGATGGCACATATTAAATCACTAGAATTAAAATAGTGAAATAAATTGATATTTTAAATTGGATAGAATTATTGATTAGATTATAAGTGCGAATTTGAGTTTATTTGTTATACATATGTAATTATATACATGTTATTTTATACATATGTATCTCTAGTGTTTCAAGCGCTCATATAGTTAGTACTAAATATTTGATTTAAGAGTAATTTGACATCATGTTTGTTATTGCATATAATCTTTGCAATATTTAAAGTCCATACAATTTGAGTTGCATATTACTATCTAGTTTTGGCTCGTAGCTTCGTTTATCTTAATGTTGGTTATGGATTGTACTTCGGAAACAGTACATTTTTCCGGACGATGGAGTACTCTATTATATCTTTGTTTACACTTGACAGCGTCCGTGATTGTTTGAACGATGATGATTGAATGAGTAGGTAAGTGTTAAAACATTAACAAACAAATAAACAAAATCATTTTTCTATGTATAATATTAGTTAATAGTAGAATCATTTTTACTTCTACCGTGTGGTCAGACAATTCACTCAGTTTTTCTTTGTTAACGATTCCCCTTAATAGAACTTTGGTAATAAACAAACTTATTCAAGTTTATTGTCTAATGTTAACAAGGTTCGTTTTTTACGATTACACTTTATTGAATTAGCAGTACCCGAGTGCAAGCAGTGTCTACACTTATATTAACAAAGAGTTACGACACTAACGGTTAAGAGGCTACCGTTGAAAAAAAAATAAACTTACGAGAAGAACTCGCATTAACTCGCCCACAGTTTAGTTTAACTTTGTTCTGAGTTTTCAACTGAATACATCTTCTTTAGTTACTTTGTTTTGCAGCTGAATAAAATCTGGTAATTAAGATGTCTTAAAGAAATTACAACTTATATTAGAAAAATCAGTAATCTTAGTTATCACCGTTCAAATAATGTAATATAAAAAATTGTTATGGCGAAAATTAAATAAATATCCTTAGTGTAATTTATTTAACATTATCAGGTGCTCCAAGTAAATGTACTAATTTGCAGTTTTAGTTTTAAATCTATATTCGAAAAATAATTTTGTCTTATTATTGTATGTACCTCTTAAAACACCTTTCTTTGAATATATATATATTTTATCTACACTAGTATGATAAAGAGGTACTAATCCAAATTTTAAATTGAATTTAGTAGGTGAATTTTATTTTCATTATGATTTACAGTAGTTTTATTGTTGTATATAGTACTAGCAGGAGACGGCGGACGTTGTCCTGCCATGATAATAAAAAATATATATTTATGTGCATGAAATGCTTAAGGTAACTAAAGTATTATATTTATAAGGATTAATATTATATCCGTCTAAATAGCCTTCCAATTACCTCATTATATGTGACTATTTTTAGAAGATAGATGGGTATAGTAAGCTATCCTAAAAAGATAGGTACATGCCATCGTAGACATTTTTGTAGATCTATAAAAGAGGAATATCTCAGTATGCATTGTTTTGTTACATCTCAAAGGCACTAGGCAGCGTTTTCGACGAAAGCTTCCAGGCGACTCGACTTTTTCCGATTCTTTCAACAATTATCATTATATTTCAACAAATTTACAAAAAAAAACTTTAACAAATTATATACCTAAACCTTCCTCGTGAATTACTCTATCTATTGGCGAAGACCATATTACAATCTGCTAAGTAGTTTTTGAGTTTATCACGAACGGATAGACAGACAGACACGGGGAACAACTTTGTTTTATAATATGTGGTGATTAGATTAGTATTTTGTTATCTAACGACCTATCTACGTACGTGTACGTTGATTTAATGAAATTGCTTTGAATTAAAAAATGCATTTCTTCGATTTTATTTACAGTAACTATTTTATATTATGATGATTACTGTTAACTCTTACATTGTAATTATTTTGGAACATTCTATTTATTTTATCTGTACAATCTTATTTATTTACAGTGTTAGATAATCACTGTTACTCATTAATGCTATGTGGGGTGTGTAGAGAACACTTGGAAAGCACCACAGATTCACCGTTTCCGATTTTATTGCACTTTCGTTGGCGGCAGCAAAAGTGTAGGTGCGCGCGCGAGAGTCGTTGGTAAAGAAGAAAGAAGGAAAGGGCTGCGGGGAGAGAGCGGTATCAAAATGGCGGGTAAGGCGATTATCCAATTAAAATGGTCCATTTGTGATACGCTCTTGCGTTTCTCTATACGCATAGTTTCACGTAACATATAGTAATAATTGATGAGTGTATATAATTCATTTTTCTGTCGCAAGCTGGTAACTCATTGTATGTACAACGTAGGTAATGTTTGGCCGCCGACACATTTACAGCAAACTATTAATCTGGATAAACTATCTAGGTAATGCGATAAAATCTCTGTCATAATTCGTTACTGGACCATATCGTATGTGTATATATTGGGTAAATGATTCATTGCCGCTTTACTTTCACCCGGAGATGTATTTGATGAATTATCATTTCTGAATTAGTGAATATAGGATGTACGTAAGATAGCAAATTTGTTTGTGAAAGGCAAGTTATAATTTTTTCTCCCTGTGCCAAAAACGTTGATTTCGAAGCTTCATTGGCGACGCGGAGGGTTCTTGACGTGACAAGTGCTCTTTGCTTGTTACAAAATGTGCCAAATTGTCAACTCGGGCCTCGATCGCTCTTCTAATAATGCAGTGTACAATCCGGACTCAGAGAATTTGAACTTAAGATAACAATGTTATTTGAGGATTGTTATGAATCTTTCTTAATATGATTAAGAGGCTCCTTTCTATATATGTTACATTCATTCAATGTTTTTTTTTCACAATAAACATTTGAATGTAGTAAATAAATAATTATGAAAACGTAATTTTTTTAAGTAACTCCGATTAGTTGAAAATTTATCCTGATTTCAGTCCTTGATAAGATTTTTAATTAATCGAATTTTGCTTTCTAATTTTTCGCTAATATGTCTTTATTTAATAAAATGCTATCCATTTAAAATCCATATCCATGTATAGTACTGAACTACTAATTAAATAAAATCAAATAAACTACAGAGCTGAGGTAAACGTATAATACTTGTAATCATTTATGTTTTATGAATCGTAATTAAAATGGAATTTAGCTTAACAGACTTAGAGATTAAATAATATATTCTTTGTTAAAAAATGGTCGCTAAGTTATTCTTCAGAAGACTTTTAATATTTTAGTGCCCAACATTATTACGTAGACAATTAAGGTTTTTTGCACGCCAAAACCTTCCCTCGTTACTTATGCGTATTTATTTCTCTATAATTTCACACATGGCCGGATATCTCTCTAGTATGTATACATGTCAATTTTTATTAATTCTTCGTGTCATTTTCCTTTCTTGATCAGCTTTATATCTTCAATTTGTTTTGTATATATATAACTTCTTATTGTTATCCCATGTATTGGTCCATTTCTCGTATTTCTGGCATGTTGTAATGTAACGACACTATAAAATCATATAGAAAAACTAGGGCGTTACTGATTAAAAATATAAGATTGACAATCTGGACGGTTGGTCTGTCAGGAGAAAGAGTTCGTGGATCTGAGAGTACAAAGAGATGACCTATTAACACTACTGCGCTGGGTAACGGGGGTTCAACACTTTCGAATTGCTCAAGAACATACCCCAGTGCCATTATGACGTGTCCGATGTATGGCAATAATACTTCTATAACAGTTTTCAAGTCCAACATTTGTGATAGTTCTTATCGATGCCCATCATGAACCAGCAGAATGGTATATTAATTTTTCTTCCTTATATTCTTTGATAATGGAAATTATTTTTGTTAAAAAGGAGTGATTGCCGTTTTTCTGATTGTATCCTTTGAGAAGGAAAATATCTTCGATAAATATGCAAAATTGCACGAAAATGTTCTATTTAAAAGAGATCGCTTCTTATACAAGGGCAATACTGTTTATATGCTGTACAAAGTTTTGTTATCACATATCCGAGAACCATAAATTATTTCTTATGCGTAGAAGGGCTTTATTTGAATATTGTCAGTAGGTAATTTTTTTATTATCGTTTTCTCCCTTTCTCGTTTATATACTTCATCGTTACTTCAGAAATTATTTTGGTAAAAACATCACGTGTTTATATGAAATGAATTTTAAAACTAATTGCAGTTATATTTTGTTCCAAAACCTACAAATATCCATTTTATGTATCTACCGCTCTCCTGTGTATAAATATATTCTGTTGTTACCTTTTTGTATTTTAATATGACATAATATAAATTTATTTCAATAAATTTTTACATACCTACTATGTATTTTATAGGTTATTTTTTGGTTTTGACAAATACAAAATAGTATCAATTAGTAACACTGACAGTTGTGTTTATGATTATGGTTAATGTGTTGTGGTAAGTTATTAAAAGTTTATAATAATATAAAATTCACAGCGCAATTCAGTTAAAACTTCTTAAACTGTTTATATTACGATGAAAAATTAAAATTGATAAATCATGTTGTGGACTTACAAAGTTCGATAGATACTTTTTAATACTATAAATAATTGGCATAACACTACTTCTCTATGACAAGACCACTTGGCAATTTTTTTTTTAAATGTCACCTGCACTTTTTTATTCACAGATTATAATAGAATAAACTCTTTTTGTATAGTCTGTTTATTGAGTATATACATATTATTTTTAATTTGAAATCATTATCATTAAATTCAATCTCTCTTAGGTTATTCTGGAGTTAATTAGTTTCTTATAAATTAATGGTTTCCTTAAGCTACATAGCTCTTTGTTTATGTTATATTAAAAGTAGATGTAGAAAACTAGGGACAGTGGTAAAATCTTTTAATAAAAATAAATACACAGTTTTATTTGCTATTGGAATATTATACAATTTCACTATACAGGTACGAGAGGTTGGACACGGGCATTTGTTTTTGGGAAGAAAAGGGTAAATTCCTTTGGGGAGACGCACCCGACCGCGGTTACGGCTATAAAATTAAACGCACAGATGTGGTGGGCCTGTCATCAAAAAAAAAATATTTTACAGACTTTCAAAAATGTCTGAATATTTTATATGAATTGTATCTTTGAAGAAGTCCAAGAATATTAATCATAGTGTATATAATAATAATATTTTTACTAATAAGTGGCACAGTGCGTTTTATGTCAAAATTTTACATTAGCATTTTATTGTGTTTAAAAAAAAAAAAACAAAAATACTTTTCTCGATTTTGGTTAAGTAATATAAATTCTTATTGAACTATCTATAATATAAAAATGAATCCCTGATTTTGTTGCTAAGCGCAAATATCGAGAGCAGCTGAACCGATTTCACTAATTTTTAGAATATTCCTTGAAATAAGAGGATGGTTCTTACGGAGAGAAATTTTAAAAAAATTGCCTGAAAAAGTCCAAAAACAACACTTTTCTATACTGGCATACAAACGATTCGTAATAATGCTTAAAAGTCAATTTGAACTTTAATACCATACCATAAAGTTTAAGTGTTAGTGGAGAGGTTCCGGGAAGGCAAAACAATTGAGTTACGTTAGTATCATATACATATTCATGTCAATATATGTCAATATTTATACGATGGTAACATTTAACATTATATAGCGTTTCGAATAGCAGAATAAGTATTAAAAAAAAAATTACGAATCGACTGTAAGGTGGTACGAAGTTCGCCGGGTCAGCTAGTTAAAAATAAAAAGCAGTTTGGATTAGTCGATTTCAACCTTAACAATTACATAAAACATAAAATTTATTTATAATCATTTATAAGCACAATCAATTAAAAAATAAAGTAAAATTATAAATAACTATAGTAAATAAATTAAACAATCATAATATTAAAGTGGATGTAACCTTTGAGTTTTATAAATCACTTTACATCAAGTTTTTGACAAATTGATTAAGTTATCTCCAATCCTATTGGAGGTGAAGGGTTAAGATAAAAGAATTGAATTGCTAATTGGGTGAATTACGTGGACGTTTCATCCCGAAAGTTTTAATAATAAAAATGATTTTATAAAAGTTGGATGAAATTTATTTTTCCGAGAAGACTGTTCTTATTCTATTATTAACTGATGCCCGCGATGATACACTTTTTTTTTTAATTGTATTAAAAGAATGTAAAATTGTGATAAGATGCAGAATTACAGAAATGCTCTATCGAAAACATTTGTAAATAGGACACGCACACAACCTACTGTGACACGTAACGTGTACATTCAATATTTAAATACAAACAGTGTGGCAGATGCGAATTACAATCAGCAACATATTGGAAACTTTAACCCACTATACAAATCCCTCAGTGTTCACTTCTCACTTACACTATATAAGAAACTAAAGAAAATTTCAAGCAATACATTATCTGACAATGTGTCTTAAAAAGTTATTATATAGATATATTATGGTCATAATATCAATATAATTAAGTTTTTGCGATCATACAAAAATTTTCAATTATTAAGTATATTAGAACTAAGTATTAATTGTTATGTAGAATTGAAAACAATGACTTTATAATTATTTTTCTAATTAAAAATATAAAAAAATGCATTAGTGTACATTAAGGTATACATACAACTCTATATCTTTCTGTAAGCAGTTTTTTAATATATAACAATTAAAATAGTGCTCATTAAACTTCAAATAATATTCTTATACGTTGCTATGGTTACTAAGTTATGTAGACGCGAGCACGCTAAATTAAAGGAAATGCCACCGAAATTGACCAAAAAGACAATATATGTAAAATTTCATACGTACATACAAATATATGAATTTCAATTGTATTTAATTTTGTGGTCCATTACAGTGCACGCCTCACGCAAATGTTTACAATGAACAACATATTTTTGCTAAATTTCATGTGGACGAAGTAAGTAACAGTTAGTCTAAAATAAAATAGCCCAAGTTAGTCCTTAGAATTAAAAATTAATTCCAATGAAATGCCGATCTCGAAATTTTATCACTCATTATATTGATATACTGGTTTTGGTTATAATGTCTAAAGATACATGGAAGTACTTAAATAATGTATGTATGTACTTTGCTATTCATTTATTAGTTTGTGATATATTTATTTTACCTTTCAATGTACACTTTTAAATTAATTTCTATATACTTTTTGTACTTAAATAACGAATGTGCTATTTTGTTAGTGGGGTTTTGAAGGACAGACGAACAAAAACTTGGTCCGTATCAGTTTACGAGTTGATAAGATTGATGAAGAGCTTTTTCCATATTTTGATATCGAGTGGTAAAATATAAAAGCCATCGTTCACAGCAGACAATTTGCAAGTTGGCCGCTGTCAAGGCTTCGGCGTGTTGTAATATGACTATATTGAATGATCGCTGTTTTAAGACTGCTCTACATATCTATTGTTTTAATAACTACATAGTATAAAACAAAGTTCCTTTCTTTGTCCCTATATCCCTATGTATGCTTAAATTTTTAAAACTACGCAACGGATTTTGATGTGGTTTTTTTTAATAGATAGAGTGATTGAAGAGGAAGCTTTATATGTATAATAACATAAATTAAATAGTGGAGAAATAATGTTATTTTTGACGCGTTAATTTAACGCGTGCGGGCCAAGGGCAGTAATGAAAAATCCAAACTACTGGATCGATCTTAATCATTCTTTCATTGAATGACATAGGCTATATATTTTATACTCGTGCGAAGCCGGAGCGGGCCGCTGGTATTGTATAAAAGATCGAGTACTATGAAGTGAGCAACGTACAATGTAATATATATACATGTATTGAATTGTTGGATGATTAAGATCTGATCTCTAATTGTCTTTAAGGAATACATATATATGTCGACATAATAGCATGATCCTAGTGGGCATTTTCGTCAGAGGAGATATTCAGTACGAATAACAAACAGATATAACGAGTCGTAAGGCAGTTTCTGGACTGGTTGTCCGCGAGCCGGTCAGCAAAGTGCGCTCTCTGCGCTCGGCATTCCTGTCCTCGGCTCGCGCGAACTTCAGTCTAAACTATGTCGAAGCGTTGCCGTCGCAACGCTTGCGCCTCGTAGTCAAAGCATGTTCCCGTACTAATGACTTCTTCGATATATATATTTGTAAGATACTAAGCGACGTTCAATCACCCGGTTATTTAACTTAATAAGTTAAATAATAATAATTAATGTGTATGAATAAGAGATTTAAGTTAACGAAAATTCGAATACCTATAATTAATTTTTGATATAATCTTGAGGTTGAATTTTAAGAATTTGCACAGAATGTTTTAGTTTTATAACTTAATTAAGTACATGTACATCGTATATCACTTTAGTAATATTAATATCGATTGTTTTGTGTTATCACTTACATGAATACTTAAATATAGAAACCAGAAGAGTTCCTTTACATATCACCCTTTATAAATATACGACGCTTCGTAGCAGTGAAGTATTTACCCTTGTTGTAGATAATATATTTTCAAAGTGAGCGGGTCAAAGGCTGAGATGATATGAAAAATGCATTTCACTTTATACAAGACACATTGTGTTGTGGTTGTATTTTCATATCATGAATATTGAATAGAGTTTGTGTAAATAAAGTGAAAGTAAATATTCTCTTACGTTTATATAATCTTTGCGCTTCCTTAGTATTCATTCATAAAACAAATAATTAGTTAAATTCTTGAAACTAACGTATTTATTCATATTTCATTTACACTTTACTATAAAATTTACACGTATTATTTTTTATAGTAAAACCAAATCCATCTAAAATTTAAAGCTAAAAATCCATCGACTATCGCGACTGGGTATAAACTAAGGTAGCTGGATATAAACAACTAAAACAGAGTCATTTGTTTTATTGAATAACTTACCAGATATTAAGAATTCTCCGTCCACTGTGATCCCTTGGCGTGGAGAAATTTTGATATGGGCGTCAAAAATTTAATTTATATATTTTGATAAGGTTAAAGATTTGAGTTTATAAATTTCAGTTGTTCTAATTAATTAAAAATATATATATTAGATACATATTAATAGGGAGTCATTGGTAAATTAGAAAAAAAATACAAAAAACGGTAAAAATAATTTTTGGCCTTATCAAAATACACAAATTAAATTTTTGACGCCCATATTAAAACATTTGCCATCCCAAGGGATCGTAGTAGATGGAGAATTAATAATATTAGGTAAGTTCAATTCAATTCAATAAAACAAGCGAGATAAAAATTGATTTCTAAAAAGTGAAAAAAAAAACGAAGTTAAATGAATGGGAAAAGTATCGCCATTTAGGCACACGGTTAAACGGCATCGGATTTTTTTTAAATGTTCTAGGCTATAAAACGATACCCAAGTCGAAAAAACCAACTTGATAAATAATGGACACCCTAATTTACATTGTATATAAAAATATAATTCAAACTATAAATTGGAAATTAATAAATCAATTTGTAATTAACAATAATTATATTTCGTGATTTATGTTTGTTTCTTATCTATAATGATTTATTTGAAATATGTTTAATATTATAATGACGTAATTACATTTTTCAAAAGAATATGAATTATGTATCAAGGCCATCTGTTAATCTTAAGATTCGTATGCATATCTAATAATATTCTTTTGGTGATTTCAATGTTAGAGATTTTTTAATTTTTTTTTCATACTTGAAGAGTTGTCCTTAATTATTCTTCTCGTTGAATAAGATTATTATTTAAAATTAATTAATAAATACATTATATTTTAGCCCATTTTTTAGTTATTTTTAACATATAAAGCATCTTTACCATTCTCTATGAAGCTATGACTTTATCCAGTTAGTAATTGTGTATTTGTTGTCCTTTTAATTACTTAGTAAAGTAAAATAGAAATTATTCCGTACAGCATATATATCATTACTTAAGGTGTAGATTTCTCGTTCGGTATGTGTATGAGCGGATATTCTAATTACCTAGTGATCCGTTAAACGCTTTGTTGACGTGACTTTGACTCGAGTGCAGTATACGAGTTACGCTCGTTATTGGATTTATTGGTTGGTAATTGGAATTTATTCGAATCTCTCATCCATCAGGTGCTTCAAGATTCAAATATGTGTAAGGGGCAAAATTTTACTAATAACTATTACCTAAAGTATTGATTGCTATACTTGTTTTTAGGTGGTAGAGCTACGCTGAGGCTATTACTGGTTTCAGTATGAATAGGTCGGCTCGACCGGGGTAGTACCACCCTCTCACAGAAAACCGATGTGAAGTAACAGTGGTTGCACTGTTGCGTTTCGTTCGGTCAGTGAGAGCGCCGGAGGCCCATATAGATAAAAGGCCGGCAACGCGCTTGCGACTCCCCTGGTATTGCTGGTGTCTATGGACGGTGGTGATCACTTACCATCAGGTGACCCACCTGTTCGTTTGCCCTCTATAATATAAAAAAATAATAATATTTAACATACAGTTTCGGACTGTCGCGTTGTTTGGAAATCTTTGAAGTGTTTAAAACTTTCTTTGTGAAACACATAATTTAGAATCAACAACGCAGCCTTAAGAAGTATATGTTCAATGTGTATGGAATTCCACAAAATAATCTACCAGTAAGTAAATTAATAATTTACATTGATTTAATTGTAAGGTTCTGCAAGATAATTCAAAAATAATTAAATTTTTATCGCATTTGAATTTAAGTATAATAAGTAACCTTGCTATCGAGTGCGGGATTCAAGGTCGATGTTTAATATACTGTTTAAAATTCCAAGTTATAATGACGAGCTAGAAGTGGTCATTGACATTGACTGGCGTCATCTCATCGGTCGATAGCTGGCAGTCTGTCAAGAGTTTGTCGTGCCCTTTCGCGAGCTACTTACGGGACCCTGATGACGGGCTCCCAGGGTTATGTCGCATAATCAGGGCCGAGTTAAAAAAAAGAAAAACAGTTCTTTTAAATATCCGATCGTGACTATATATGTGTGTTAATATTAGTACAGGAAATACTCGATTAGGGGCAATAATAAGACGTAATGAAAAAAGATATACATGTATGCTTTTAAGAAACATTAAAATAGAAAGGTTTCCTTAGTATATTTCTGTGTGTATTCTTTCTGAGGTAATCTATATACTTAAGAGAAGTTTCTAATATACAAAATTAGTAAGGTACTATTCTTCAATACAAATTTATACTATAACAGGCAATAACTGTGTTTATGATTAAACTTTAACGAACTTAGTTTATGTATATTTTTTGTTGAGTTGGTTTCCATTTTATAATATTTTTATACATACATATATATTACTAGCTTTTGCATCCGTTCGTCTCATAAAGTCACATAAGAAATACATGTTTGATTTCGTGCGGCACATATGTGTGTCTCACGAACTCTTATAATAGCTAGATTAGTTTAGCTTAGACAGATCCGCGATGTTGTATCCAAGGTAACAGCAACAGTCCAAGCCGAGGTTCGGTCATTGCGCTAAGCGTTCGCTTCAGTAGTCTGGTGAAGCTGTGAAGGTCCGCTGAGCCAATAGCGTAGTCAGTTCGAAACAAAAGTACTAGCTTTTGCTTGCGACTGCGCTCGCATTAATGTAAATTTGACCTATACTTCTCGAATAGTGCTTGTCTCTAGATGAATGACACCATTTTTTATATCCTTGAAAACGTGTACAAAAATATCATGATTATCAGTTGGATAGTTAAAGCGTGAAAGCGTGGGAAACAAACAATCTTCCATTTTCGCTTATAGTATTAGTAAGGATATTCATAAATATTGTTAACAGTCTTAACTCCTTTCGAATTTCAATTGTTCAGTTCCAAAATTCCTTTTAAAATTAAACGGGCGGTCTGCCCTCTAGTTCGACGATATTTCTAAATACCAAGTACGAAATAAAAAAAAGAAAGGTGAGTGGACGTCGCGACGGCCTGACTGACGGGTATTAGGGGAAACCCGAGTTTTGTCGACGACAACGAATAAAGGGAAACGGGTCTTATATTTAAAAAACCCAACATTTAATTTACAATCTTCTGGAGTTACATTTTATTTAATATCCGACTTTAACTAATCTTCACCATTAATTTTGTAGCTGTTGCTCGTCTGCATTGCTGGACGATAAAAAAAACATCATTTTTATGTTATACCTTGCTTATATTCCACGATGTAATTGACTTATATGCTAAATTTCATTAGAATCCTTCCAGCGGTTGAAGGGTGACTGAAACACAATTGTTTGAAGTATATAACACATACATTTATAATGATGTATGTATATTACTTGTATTATATTTGACTTTTGGAGAAAATATACTTCAAAAAATCGAATTGTAAAGCTAAGTTAAAATATCAAAATTACTATAAAGATAGTAAGCAGAAGTAGTAAGTAAGAATAATAGAAAGAAAGTAAGAAAAAAAGAAAAAAAAAATTGAAAGTAATCAGATATCCTTACTCATATATAATGCGAAAATGAGTTTCTCCGACGCCTTAACCACAAAACCGATTTTCATGGAAACTTTGCAGGGGTACATAAAGGACATAAAGTTGCATTCAGTAAATAGTACTGTTCGCTAGGGATAGATTGGATAGATTGAATCTTTATTAACGCGAGCGAAACAGCGAGTAAAAACTAGTTATCAATAATAATAATAATAATATTTAATATTTTATTGTTCCAAGTCAAGGTGTACATAATTTACAGTAATATTGGTATCTGCACTAGTTAAAAACCGTATCGCAGATATCACAATTTCATTTAATTAGTTCTATAACAACAGTGATTTAAACATATTTAATAATAAAAATTAATAGGTGGTTAAATTGCAAGTGTGTGAATATGTAAGACAAGTGTTTGTTTTGTGATAATAATGATTGGATTCTCTTTTAAGTAAAATGTATATGTTTTGAACTGCCTAAAAATTGAATCATATTTTAAATTGTGGTTTTAATAATATTTCTGTATTTAAGTAACTTTGTGAATGTAACCATTTGAAAATGAGAGTTTTAATCGTATGACTGTTGTATTGATTGATCCCCAATATCTTATTTGCTTTATTACAAAGTAATCCTCCCAGGTAGCCTTATTCAATAATTCAAGGTAATCGAAGTTTGTATACAAAAGTAAAGAATATATATTTATAGGATATGTATAATGTTGATTGAATTTACAGTTTTTAGCGATATTAAAATAATTAAAGATTCACGTCAAAAACGAAACAAGTATGATAAAAAAAAATGTGTCAAAATATGTACTTACAAAATATTTACTTAAATAAAAAAAAGGAAGTGTGTTACTTATCTCGAATTATAAGTTTCAATCCACTTACAAGGAAAGCAGTTCGTGCAATAAATATTTTGATTTATGATTAAAAGGTGTGTATGAATATGTAGCGTGCCGGCCATCAAGGGCTTCTATGTACACTCGACATGAAAAAAGGTACGTCACATTCGTTGTCACAATTATTCCTCTATAACAGTGTTTATTATAGTTTATTACGCAACGTACAGTTATGTATAGTTAAGAATTAAAGTTATAATAACATTGTTACATGTACATTTAGTCATAAACTTTTTTCAAGCCATTAGGTAAAATGTAAGGGTAAGGTGAAAATTATCACAAACTTGTTACACCCTTCTGGGATACTCAAAGGCGCTCTTAAATTTCAATACTCTTAAAATGTATAGAACCGAAACTCTTGAAAAGACCTTTCTACACGCCCCGACGGATAAGATAAGCACGTAGGGATGCGTTATTTTGTGTTAACATCTTGAGTGTATATATTTAGAGATACGTCGTACCCTGAGAACGTTTTATTGGACTATACATTGAAAACGGACGATTTTTCCTAAAGTGCACTTCATAGCCTTATCATAAAAAGCAAAATCTTGTTAAACTTTACTATATAATTATAATTGGAGCTTCAGTAGAATAGGGGCACTATCATAAGACACCTAATTTGTCGAAACGAGATGTAAAATAATGAATTAATTATATAAGTAAATGCATCCTTCTTATTCACGTGAATACCTTTATTCGCACAACTACATTTCTTTGGATTAAAAACTGGTCTAGTATTGTTATACTTTTTAATTATAACTACATGATTACTGCTTATCCTCTGTGCAAAAGACTCATAGATTGTCTCGTATTAATCTTCGTGTTCAGTCCTATAACCATTTGAAAATTGTTTTGTATGTACTTTTCAAGTAATGTGCGTGTTCTAAAAAACAGATGTAAATTTAAAAACTAGTTTCAATGTATTGTATACTCTTAACATTTTTCCCAACATAGTTAATGTAACAGATAATGCGGCCCGCGGTATGAATTATTGCGGCCCGCAGAATCTTTTTTATCTTCTTTGTTTAATTAAATACATTAAATGAGAAAATTATTTTTCTTGCGACGAAATTCAAATGTTTTGGATATGTATTCGATTGTGCCGCACACAACACTGTTGATTGATGTTGACAGAATTGTAAAAGACAAATGAATGAAAAAGTAGATAATAAAATAATGATACTTATTATACTTGTATTTTATTTTTATAAATATTTTGCGTCCCCCCAATGTATTGAGTCATTTTTGTCGGCCCTGGGTCCCATGTAGTTTGGACAGCCCTGGTCTAGATAATGATTTAATATTCTTATGTAGTTGATTGTCTTTTGTGAATGTGTGTATTCTAGCTTTTTCAATATTAGGAATAAGACTTACGCGACATTTCACGTAGCTAGTGACAACAAAGGAGCTGAAAAATGAATTTCTCTATGTCAAATATTGACGATATAATTGTCATTAGTACTAATAATGGATGCGATTTAACACCGGAGTATGTAACTAAAGTCTTTTCTATTAATGTTATAAAATATGTATATAAATAATGTAATAAAATAAAAAATAAAAAATAAATAAAATAAAAAAATAAAAATAATGTAATAAAATCGAAATAAAATTATCAAGTCATACCGTAATATTAAAAGAAATAGTAGTTCGGTGAAACTGTAGAGGCTTTGCCAGGACAACAGTGTAGGTCAGTTCGAAATAAAAATATTAAAAAAAAGGCTTAGTAAGAATCTTAATAATTCTGTGCATATAAAAATTATGTTGTATGAATCAGAACCGGTTTCTGCAACCAGTAAAACAATTACAATAAATATTATGAATAAACGGATTCTTCGTGATAAATTATGACAGCTTCCGCTATAATATTCAAACCGAAAATGTTCCGTGGTTCCGTGTTCGTATGTGTATATTTTGTAAAAGCGACAAAACTTCGAGGTATAGACTTTCGAAGAGGCAACTGTTTATATTAAGATGAGCTCTATTAATTCGATAATTTGTTCTGAAGAGACATCTAAACGTCGGTGTTAAAAAAGAAGGATATTAATTTATATTGAATACAACATATTGTTTTTCATAAATAGATATGTTTTTAAATATATATTATTGCGTTAAAATAAAAAAATACTCACAAAGTAAAAGAATCATATCCATTGGAATTAATGACTTATGTTATGTAAAACGAAAAACGTCTATTTATCGGTAAGAAAGATATTTCTTTGTAACCACAAACCAGCAAGTATAATCAGTTGGTTATTCAAATAAAAAAAAAGCAGGAAAATATGTTACTTATCTGGAATTATAAGTTTCAATTTACTTATATGGAAGGCAGTTCGTACAATAAATATTTTGATTTATAGTTACAAGGTGTGTATGAATATGTAACGCGCCGTCCATCAAGGCCATCAAGTCAAGTCAAAGTCACAAATCCGTCATGTGCTCATATGGGTTACTACCATTTATATCTAAGCACACTGCATTTCTTTAATTTTTATCATAATATAAAAATGAATCGCTGAATGTGTTGCCAAGCGTAAATCTCGACAGCAGCTGAACCGATTTCACTAATTCTTTTCTTAGAATATTTCTTGAAGTACGAGGATGGTTCTTACGGAGAGAAAAATTTTAAAAATTACCTGAAAAAGTCTAAAAACAACACTTTTCTATACTCCCATACAAACGATTCTTAATAATACTTAAAAGTCAATTTGAACTTTAATACCATACCATAAAGTTCAAGTGTTGGTGAAGAGGTTCCGGGAAGGCAAAACAATTGAGTGACATTAATATCGTATAAATATTAATGACAATATTTGTCAATAGTTATACAATGATAACATTTAACATTATATAGCATCCCGAATAGCAGAAAAATATTAAAGAATCGACTGTTAGGTGGTACGAAATTCGCCGGGTTAGCTGTTTGTATATAATAATTCGTATAATATTAAAAACTTAGTAACAAATAATTGTAATTAAACATTTTATAAACATGCTGTATAAGTAACTCCGTTTAAAATATATAAATAAGTAGATGTAAACAACACATTCATTCGTATTAAGATACTATTTTATACAGACTCGTATAAAATAGAAGTAGGCAGTAACAGCTTTTACGTTTAGTTACTATTACGATTCGCACTGTAATTACGAAGGGATTAGCCATTGCCTTATTTAAATTAAATATTCCAAGTAATAAACTTACTTAGTCATAAAGTGAATTGTCGGATTTAAGAGATGTTTTAGATTATAAACGAATACATTTCGGGATGTGTTTTGAGATATTCATTTATATTTTACTAGTTATATCCGCTTCGTATGCTTTAGTTTTTATTTCTTGTAGCTTAAAGTCGTTCTCTAGAAAACTGGATTATTTTGTTATATACTATCTGGTCCGGCGGACGTTGCCTTGCCCTGATAATGAAAAATATATACTTATGTGCATGAAATGCTTAATAAGGCAACTAATGTATTATATTCGATAAGGGTTAATATTGTTTCCGTCTTCCTTCCAATTGCCTCACTATATGTGACCATTTTTAGAAAATAGACGGGTATAGTAAGCTATCCTAAAAAGATAGGTATATGCCATCGTAGACATTTTTGTAGATCTATAAAAGAGGGATATCTCAGTATGCATTGTTATGTTACATCTCAAAGGCATTAGGTAGCGTTTTCGACGAAAGTCCCGAAGTGGTTTGATTTTTTCCGATTCTTTCAACAATTATCATTATATTTCAACCAATTTACATAAAAACCGTGACAAATTATATACCTAAACCTTCACCGTGAATTACTACTCTATTTATTGCCAAAGACCGAATTAAAATTCGTTCAGTAGTTTTTGAGTTTATCGCAACAGACAGACTGACAGACGCGGCGGACTTCTTTGTTTTATAATATGTAGTGATCTATTTATAAAAATTTTCGTTATGACCTGTTGAACGGTACACAAGTTGGTATGTTATGGCGCCATCTTGTGGAGAGTCATCAAGTTTGTAGTGAAAGGTGAAAATATCTCGGAGCTTATCGATATATGTAGCGATAATAAATTATTGATATTTTAAAATTTAAGAAGCAATAAAAATAATTGTAATAATTTATTTAAATGTACATGTATACTGTATTATTTTATTAGCATTTTTATATAGTTATTATGTACAAAAAATATGTTGTAAAGATTTATCTTATGAAAATGTTTTATATATTAGTATTAACAGTGTACATATATTAACAACAAAAAAAACATGATTTTAAACAATACATTCATCAGCAACCTACGAGGATCCAAAATAACTAATTTACTGTCATTATTATACAATACCTAATTACAAGAAATTCATAAAGTGCGTTTGGTCTAAAAAAATATTTTAGATCATCAATTTCTGATTCCCAATAACAATTCGGTATAATTTCTTTCAATCGTCGAATATACTTGTGTTGTATGTTTTCCATTTCAACAAAAAATACATGTTGATACATGTATTGTTTATGTATATTATATACCATGTATTTTTTGTTGAAATGGAAAACGTACAACACAAGTATATTCGACGCTCGAAAGTAATTGTACCGAACTGTGATTGGGAATCAGAAATTAATCTTTATTATACTTGATGTTCGGAAACGAGATATACGATATAAATTATGATGATATATCGAGTGACGTGTGTACATTATGTTGACATTTTCCTAATCTATCATATGTTTTGTCCGGGACTGATCAGCGACATTCCGCCTATGCCCGCCCGTCTGTGCCGCAGTCCTCTAGCGATGGATGATATTGGCAAATTTTTGGCACTGTGTGCTTATGAATGCCGAATTACTCAATTAATATTTACTAGTATTTTACTTACCTTAGTAAAAACTAAGTCGTTTCACTTGTAAAAAGATTACTTTCAAATAAGTGATCTAGCTTAAGACATGAAACACACAAATATTACAATAGGTATAAAAAAATAAAAGAAAGTGTATGTAGTGCGTGAAGTGTAGTATTGATGACTATAATTAATTAAAGAATGTAAGTTTGTTCGCTTATTAGGTTTTCACGCTTTAATCACTCTGCGGATCATCATAAAAGGTTGATATATACGATATCAGGGATATAAGAAATAACATAGAGTTTGTTTTTAGAAAAATAATATTATTTCGAAGCGATGGGTTAAATATAATTTTAACGCGAGTGAAGACGCTTGCAAAAACTAGTGATACAATAAACTTTAAAAGTATAAAAAAATACGTTGCTAATTCTTAATATACAATATTCGTAAATTACGTAATATATTTCAGGCTTATATGTTTGAATATCTTCAATAGTATTGGCTATACGTTCGTAGCCGTGGCTACGCGACTACGAGTATATGCTACGAATTGCTAGCTACGAGTGTAGCGTCAATACTATTTGAAACGAATTTGAACGTCAGAATATTGAATATTGTTTCTTAAAATGTTTTTTTATCTGTGGATAGAATATATTTTTCGATTTTAGCTATCGCCTGTAGGTAAACGTCACAATACATTAATTACTTTTATATGGTCTCTCATATCAGTGATAAAATCTATTCCTTCAAATAGTTTTCTAAGGTTATATTCTATAATGATTGTTGTGATTAACATAAAAATACATATCTTACTAATATTATAAATAAAATAAAATATTAGGATTGATGGATGGTTGTTATTTTTTACGCAAAAACTAGTAAACGGATTTTAATGAAAACTTACGGTGATATCGCTTATACATCAAAATATCACATAGACTATGATCTAAATACTTATTATTTAAACTGGCCAAAATATAATAATAAGTATCAAGTAAGTCTAAGAACAAATGCCGTCTCGGTTATCCCGACGAGTTATAAACCTATTATGATTTATAGGAGCACAACGTAGACGAAGTCGCGGCCTGCCGCTATTGTTACATAGATATATAACAGTACTAAATATGTTATATAATTTGATATATGTAATGTATTGTTTTATTTTATTTAGGTTTTTGATAAATATAGTGACTACTATACTAAGAAAGAAACTCGTAAAATAATTCAAGATTCAAGGCTTCAGTTGTGTAAATTAACACACTTTGAAAAGAGTTTTTCCGTATTCCTGTTATGATTTCTCTGTATTTTTTTTTTCATTCAAATAATATATTGAAAACTAATTTAATTCAAAACACTGTCAACTAAAACCGATTAATAAATTACAATAGTTTATATGTACAATCTGAATCTATTAGTGGTTTTCTACCAATTCCAATATCATACATATACTCCTTTACTTAAACAAGCGATCCGAACATAATGTTAGCAACAATGGGACGTGATCAACCCAGTGAACCGTCCCGAAGGTAATCCATTTGTTTGGTTTGTAATTATTTTACCCAAGATTCATTCGGGAGTGTCTCGAAGGGATTAAATGCAGATAAAGCTAAGCTTTATTCCATGTTATAGTATATCTCGTTAGTTCTTACCTAATCTATATTATGTTTGTAAATATGTTACTTTTATAAAATACTTATTGTTACAACAAATGTTACATCTAATAGAATTTAAAAGCTAATAACACCACAAAATATAGCCAACTAATTTTCCTCCTCTTTTGATAAATATACAAATAAGTATAAAAGAATTCAATTTAAAAACAAAATTAAAAGTTATTTAAGAGCATTTACATTTTATTAATTACAGAATTAAAGCATTTCCAATGAGTATTATCAATCATTCAATAAATGTACGTCGCAATCAACGCTTATTTTAATATTTAGTTACAAATAAAAGAAAGTGTAGATTCAGAACAACTGCTGATATTGTTTGTGTAAACAGTTAATATTTATCTCAACGGATTGGGTTAAATGAACTGTTTTTGTTGAGTTTGCACTATCGAATCATGTTTAACTCTATTAAGAACACAATTCAGTATTCATTCATTCTACCGTGATATATTCATTCATTCATTCATTCAGTATATAATTTATGTAAAAAATAGACAGTTATGCATGGTTATCGTAAATTTAAATTAATAATAAAAGCGTAAATTGTAAAATCGTTTTTATATTTCGAATTATTTTGTACCAAGTTCCTTTTTTGTAGGCTACTGGTTTTTTATGCACTATTTTTATTACTAACAAAAATATGATCTATTATTATAAAAAATATGTAGTTCCAAGTTAAGTTTCAAGAAAAAATTAGTTATTTTTTCAAAAGTTAGGGTTATTGTAAACATGAATAATAGAGATTCTACTGAGTAAGGGACCAAAGCGAATAGTTTAAATGGCATCTGCGTACACATGAACTGTACACAGATGTTATGTCTTTGTGTCCTTTACCTTTACATTTCAGCTTAAAATATGAAGATTGTTGAATATTAACAAGACGTGAGTATATATGAATATACGGTAGTACTATATGTCTTGTATAAGTAAAATCAACATTAGGTAATTTTTTTAATTAGCCGTGGTTTTTATTTATCAAAATTTCAGATTAATTTCAATTAATGTATTAACTAATTTCAGAATTAAATATTCCTTTATGTGACTTGTTGTTACATGAATGAATACATTTGTTCAAGTGCATAAAATTATTAAAATCCATGTATAAAAAAAAAACTTCATATTCTTCATCACTTGAGTAGATTGGTAATCGATGACATCTTAAATTCGTATTAGGATGCTTTTAGTATTTACCTTTACTATTTTTTCCTGTTACTTTACATTATGTGATAAAATATATGGTAGATAAACTGGCAAAGGTATGAAAATATCTTTAGTTTTTGAGGTATATACGAAATATAATAAAAAATATATATAATTAAATAATAATTATAACATTTAGAACTTGTAAATAACAGAAACATTAAAAAACCAGATTAGATAATGTTTACAGAAGAACTTATTATAATTATATTAATTAATACTCACCCGATGAATAATATGATGAAACTTCCGAACAACATTTTTAATTAGCACCGAAATTATTTTACTTGTATAGTCCTGACAGTGTTATGTTTCGTACATTTAGTGTTGCGCGGATGTGGCGCCGCCGTCGTTGTGCGGTGGACTCAACAAACGTTTTGTACCGGATTGGCGCGCTTCAGGCAGTTGAGGCATCTCGAGTGTTGTCCGCTAAGTTCGTACTACGCACGCGCATTGACACTACATTGAAATCCCTAAAAAGAAGTAGACCGAACAGGAACTTTTCCATTACAATTGTTTGAGGTTTTGCGGTTGTAAAGAGAGTGTTATTTAAATTATATGTGACATTCAATTTAATGTTTGGTTCTTATTTAGGATATGTTAATGTTTTATATACATTATAAACTGAAGCGTTTATAATTTTACAAAAGAAGTCTTTTATTATAAATTATTTTTATCTTCAATTAACAGATATTTACCTTTTTGGATGTTTTGGGAAATTTCTCTTTCAACTTTGGACCATTTTTAAGTTCAATTAGTAATATCATAGCTGATGGTAACAAGTTAAGCTATGAAGGGAATGTGCTTAAGTGTAGCTACTACAGTACACATCTAGGGACTGGGTAAACTGATCTTCAACTTAAATTTTGTAACAAATCAGGCTTGTTCTAGAAAATGCTTTTCGTCAAGGATATCAAGGAAGATTTTTGTCATAGAATAACCAGGCGACTGTACAATTAATATAAATGTCTATAAAAAGTGCGTAAGAGAGCACTAAATTAGTCGCTTTAAATTCTTATTTATTTTAGGCCTTCTTATTAATATTCCTAAAATTTAGACTCATAATAATTTAAGTGTACAAATTTTCATCCTGAAATCTGAGATATATTGACAATGTTTCGGTAGCAGAACAATGGTTTGCAAATGGCGTGATCCCTAAGGCGGGGTTTGTCTCATCCGCGGCAAATGGCCGGTCTAATGGGATTTCTCGGTACTCTGTTCGATGTTGGACTTTTAAGAAAACTACTTCCAATTACCAAACAATGCGCTTGATTTTCACATACACTACTGAGCAATTACAATTAAGTTACTAGATATATAATTTGATTTTGGGCTAAAAATTTTATAAAACAAAGTCACTGTTCGCGTCTGTTTGTGTATTCCCTTAGTTTTTCTAAACCACGTAACGGATTTTGATATGATTGTCACTATCCTTTAGAGAATATTTTCCGAAAGATTTAAATGTAAAACAATTCACATTGATGTACAAAATGGAGAAAAGTCAATGTATTCTAATGACATTGCAGGAAGGAATTGTCGGGTGATTACATTGATAACGCTCGCGAAACTTTATGTGATCCATAAATATAATACACTTCAGAATTATGCATATCTGAGAAGCTCCTTTAGATAAATCATGGCATATAATTTATCTTACAAAAGTCACTTCTATCTTTTATATTAATATATAAAAATAATAATTGGTCATTTCAGACTCTAATTTGACCAATAACAACAAATCAAAGTGTGACCGAGCATCGCGTCTATCGACGTATGTTAGAATTCTATAATACACCTGAGCTTTTTATTTAAAGAAAATACAATAGTGAAAGTCTAGCATCGAGGTAGAGTGTAGGTGGTAGAGCTACGCTGAAGCTATCACTGGTTTCAGCATGAATGGTTCGGCTCGCCCGGGGTAGTACCACCCTCTCACAGAAAGCCGACGTGAAGTAACAGTGAGAGCGCCGGAGGCCCATATATAATAAAAGTTCGGCAACGCACTTGCGCCTCCCCTGGTGTTGCTAGTGTCTATGGACGGTGGTGATCACTTACCATCAGGTGACCCACCTGTTCATTTGCCACCTATAATATAAAGGAAAAAAAAATAGTTCGAGTTGAAAACCTGGCATGAAATACGTATAGGTGCGTTTCGCGAATCATATTTGAGGACCAGTTACACGTCTAAGCTTAGTATCTAATCATCTTAGGCCACATAGTTACTTAACGCTAAGATTGTGGTGAACCCTATCACCTCTCACTCATGTTTACGTGGTTAGCCTGTATTTTCATAGAAAATTTTGGTAAATTAAGAGATAAAATAACAAGCGGTCGTCAGTTTGTTATTCATGTGATTTCGAGTAATATAATGCATGGCATCTCTCACCGCTGGTAATACCGAATAGAATCCTACACATTTCAAAGTGTAATGTGCGTTGGGAGACTAGCACAGTTTTAACGTACCATAAAATCTCGATGAATTCTGACTCTTTTAGGCTTTTTTTATTTTAACACGATAAAATAATATTATTGTGCCTGATAAAAAGTAAGGTGCAGTGTAAAAAGAAAGTCTATCGCCGATAAACTATAATCCATCGGCGCGTCCCTACGTTGGAATCGTTGAAAAAAGTTTACGAGTTGTGAATTATTAAATGACAAATTTTAAGTATTGGTTTTTCCAGTGAACAATAGAGTTGTATTTATTTTATTACTGTAGTAATGTATAGTGCATTGTGAAATATCAGCGTGCTTAATCAAATTTAAAGGTAATTCTCATGAATACTTCTGGGTTTTCATAGACCGCAGACGCTTATATTTTACTAGTCTTACTATTCTGTATTACCGGTAGATAAAAATATATTTGCTAATTTCTCATATATTAAATCGAACTCATAATATTCTAATGTAATTTTTATTTACAAATATTAGCAACTCTCTCGGTCAGCGTAGCTACAGCACAGAGATCATATTCTCATCTTCGCAGAGTAAAATCTTGATCGCGTGTTTCAATGGCACGGGAAAGATTATCCGGGCTTAACTTTACTAAATATACCTACCTACACAAAGAAGTGAACCGGGATATCTATGAAATTGTCAAAATTTTGACGAAAAGAGACGTAAGCTTAGAATAAGAAGGAAAGAAGCTAACGAGTACGAATTCGTAATTTAAGTACCCAAGCAGCTAAATGATATTTTTAAATGTATAATGTTTGATTGTATTTGATATCTTTTAAAGTTTTATGTTTTTTTTTTCAAATTCGGTTCAATAGTTTTAGAGTCTAAATGTGACATTGTAATGTGTGAACCAGCACGCATTTACATTTGTAATTTTCGTGAGCGAGCAAACTAAAATTTTACAGATTTATTAATTAACTAGTGTTTGCCTCACAGCTTTGTCCAAATGAAACTATACACTGAACAAGATCTTGCTCAAGGCGTCATATGTTTTATAAACATTTCCTATATAGGAATGCATTAGACTCGCATATGGCCGATTTTCGGGTTGCCGTGACCAAAATATTTTTTGAGGGCTGAATCCGCGCTTGTAATGTTCTCTTCTATGTATAGCGTGTTTTCATCTTAGGGTTTTTTATAGCTTATTTATTTTTCCTGCAGACTCTTTCTGCGCACCTTTTATCTGAAATAGTTTTAAATCTAAATCATTTTAAAATTAGTGCAGCTTGAATATATAATTGAAGTGAACAAGACAATATGTTATATGTATAATGAACTAGTTTTTGCTATTTAAATATATAAATCTATGTTAGTGACTCTGGAATTTTTGTTGAGTTTATGTCAGTTTTATTATTATTTTTTATAGCAAGTTTTAGGTTGTAATCCACAGTGTCTCGCGCCGGAGTGCTTATAATAGATAGATAAACCCAGCAATGGCGTCGTCTCTCACATCGATTCCATCTTATACCGATCCGTATCCATTTAATACCGAGTGAAGTTATAATCGAACGCTGACGCTTATAAAGTTATAAAAAGAAGAAATTCGCTTACTATTTCTTTCATTCTATTAATTTTGGACAAGAAATATATTTTTTATAGGATATATATACACATTATTACATATTATAAAACAAAGTCTGCACTACGTCTGTCTGTCTGTTTGGACTTTCGTGATAAACTCAAAAACTACTGAACGTAATGTAATGCGAACTTCACCAATAGATAGAGTAATTGTGTGAAAGGTTTAGGTATAGAATTTGTCAAGGTTTTGTGTAAATTGGTTGAAATATAATGATTACTGTTGAAAGAATCAGAAAAAGTCAAGCCGCCTGCGAGCTTTCATCGAAAACGCTGCCTAATCCCTTTGAGATATAACAATACAATGCATACTGAGATATTCCTCTTTCATAGATCTAAAAAAATGTCTACGATGGCATATTCCTATATTTTTGGGATAGCTTACTTTACACATCTGTATTCTAATTAATAAGGTAATTGGAAGGCTATTTAGACGGATACAGTATTAATCCTTATCAAATAAAATACATTAGTTATCTTATGCATTTCACGCACATAAATATATATTTTTTTATTATCAGGGCAGGACAACGCTGCTAGTATACTATATTATAGTCTTTATTTAAAAACAAAGACTGGCTCTGAAGAATATGTAGTAGGGGACAGACTCTGTGAGTGTATGCGGCACGTCTCTTTTAAATCACCTTCATTACCTACTCCGATCTCGCGGCTCAACAAACCACTGCTCTATTTATACACGAAACATTTTTCAATCCCCCCACAAATGGAACACGCTTACGATATCTTTAGAGGTCACGTCGCTTTTGTGTTTTTATTTGTCATTTATAGTGAGAGTTACGATCTTTAACTTTCTCGCCCTTTATCTCTCACAATGATACATTGTACATTATGTTCTTATATTTTAGAGTATGGATACTTAAAAAAAAAGTTTTTAACGTTTTTGAAGTGAAACTTCTTTAGAATCGTTGTGATTTCAAACCGGATGCAACGGAAAAACGACAGGTAAGAGACACAAATACAAAAATGTGTAGGATGAAGCCGGCAAAGAATGAGACAGAAATATACATTCTATTTTTGAAGTGAAATAGTGAGCCAGAGCGAGAGAGCAAATCTCGGTGTGTATGTATATTACACACTGTTTAATACTTGCTTGTATTTGAGCATTTAACGTGTGTTAGTATATGTGAAAAGTACGTGTACTACTGTACTTTTAGCATTTTAGTAAGAAGTCAGCATGGTGTGTTATTATTTAACAGTGTCTGTGAGTATTTTTATATCTTGTTTGTTGAAACTGAAAATATGGAACTTGAGCAGTAAATTATGCAACATATGTTAAATAAAATATAAAATATTTTTTTAAAATTAATCAAAATACTGTCACTTTTAAACAAATAAACTTTGTAATTATCCTACCCTTCTTAGATATATTCATCTCATTCTTTTGTCGATTTACTGAAGTTTCACTTCTATCGTGTGTGAATCGCACACACACCTTTTTTTTAAACATATGTATAATACAACTGGACAGCGAATTTCATTGTAAAGTTTTCTTCTTTTACAAATTTTATAATTAGGCAGCTTCATAGGTACCTACGTTGCGTCACTTTGTCCTTTACAAGATCTACTGCCGCCGAGTTCCATCACCGAACGACTCGCGATAAAATGAAGTTCTATCCGTGTCGTCTTGATTGTTGGCAGTCATGTACTGTGTGTGCGGTTTTTGCCTGCGTTTTTTCCACGTACGTCGGTTCTCCGGAATGAACTCCCCGCGGCAGCGTTTCCGGAACAATATAACCTACAAACCTTGGAGAAACGAGCCTACTCCTTCTTCAAAGGACGTCAACGCATCCGTGATGCCCCTCCTGTCGCAGGTATTCTTGTGCGGCGGTGATTATTTACCATCTAGTGACTCGTCTGTTCGTTTGCCTCCAATCGCATGAAAAATAAACTATCTATCATTTTCTTTTATTCATTGCACCTTTATAGAAATAATTACTAACGTCACTACGAAAAAATGAACTGAACAGATTTATTGCTGGTAAAACTTGTTATAATAATGATTAATACCAACATAAAAGCTGTTCACTTAATTTTAAATTAAATTGATTATTACATTAAATATAATTAGTTATTATAATTTGTAATATAAATTGAACTGTGCATATGTAGTGTTGGTAGAAATCATTATAACTGTAATTTACCAACACTAATTCTGTTTAGTTCATTATGTCATAGTGATATTAGTAATTATTTCTATGGGGGAGCAATAAATATACACCACGATTTAGGATTAATACATCAGTATCTATATAGTACATGGTGTATTAACAATCAGCTTTTGCTTGCGGGGCTTCGTTCTGTTTAAAGCAGATTTGATCTGTCCTTCAGGAATAGTCATATTTTTCTGGATTAAAAGTACCCTTCTCTATACCCGTGGCATGTACGCAAAATGTTTTTTTTTTCCTTTTTTTTTTCGAACTGACTACACTGTTGACCTGGCAAGGCCTCTACAGTTTCACCGGACTTCAATTCTGGTTTCCCTTCAATAAGTATAAATCTTTCGCTTTACATTTTTCGCAAAATGTAATGATTAGCGAATGACTAATTAAGGCTTGAAAGCGTAACAAGCAAACATACTATCGCATTTATAATATCAGTAAGAGTGTGTCATCTCATTGAGAACTATCATTTTCTTTAACGTTCTCATTTAGAATAATGTTGCTTATAATTGAGTAGGAATTCGACAAGGTAAGTTGATCCCCAACGACGGAACCTCCGACATGTATGGTGTTATAAAGAGTACACAACACAAAATAAGCAATTTCAAATGGGAAATAAAGAATTCCCAGGTGATACAATAGTGTCCGTGAATGTTGGCATATGTCAATGCCAGTCAAACATTCAACAATCATGAACAATATTCGATCCATTACCCGTTGTTTGCTCTTTCTTATGTGTGAAGATTTATTTGATTGGAAAAATATTAATCGGATGAATGAGTAAGAGTAATAAATCGTCACCGATTGGTTGAAACGTCGAAATGACGACAAACAATAATAAAGAATGATTATAATAATTTACAATTTTAAAATTAAATTTTTTGGTTGTTCAGCCGAGCGTCTTTCCCTTTACTCCGCGGCCGGCTGTACTACGACATCCGATAAATGCACAAAAACATTTGAGGCGATGTAAAAGAAGTTTCCCTTGAAGTATACACATTGCTAGAAATACACTTATGATTTAAGCACAATCATGTAATCCATTTACATTTACATTACATACGATTTACAATTCAGACGGTTTCGAGATACACAGTAATACACAGACAGAACTTTAGGGCCTAAATTGAGTAAAGTATTTTTGATTTTGATTTGGGAGCGGTATTTTTTTCTAGCTGAAATATACACTGTGTCCTTTGTGCGCCTGACAACGAGTATGCAAAATTTAAGTAATGCGTGGTTAAGTAGCTTAGGCGTGAAAGCGTAATAAGAGACAAATAATTCACTGAGTAATTAACAACATATGAGTGATAAATAAGTAAATACTAGATTCGTTATGCAAGTTTTAATAGTTATCAGTGGCAGAATACAGTCGTGGCTGTAGATTGCAGCGGGCGGATGACTCTCCCGCCTCGGCAAATAACTTCCGGGAGTCGCACCGACGCGTTTGCTGACACCGTGTGCCACTTTCGCATTCTGTGACCCGTGTAACATGTGTTCCATCGCATTGCAATATTAAAGAGTAGTTATAGTTCTTTTGAAAGATACAATAATAATACTAGAATAATCTATCCCACTGTTGGAAAAAAAAAACTTCTCGAAGCAAGAAATGGGCTTAATAACCAAGTCATTTTATAATTCTCCGTAGATTTTAACTTATGACGTCTATCTCATTTGATGTTAAAAGTGCACACTCAAGTGCATTTGTCGCAATAAATTTATAGGTGCTTGTTATACTTATAGACCACAGATTTTCAACTTAAGTGTGGTGTTATGATGCAAAAATCTGTACAATTTTACTGAAAAGTACCAAGCAAAAACCTACATTTCTTAGTTTTGCCAGCATATGGTGGTAATACAAAAATAACTTTCTAAACAATCAATTTTCCTTGAGATCTACTATTTGACACTTAAAATATACGTCATAATCAAAATTGATATTACTTAAGACAATTCTTGCGTTGTTTCTGATAACTCTTAAGTTTTTTTTTTTCATATAAAAGGTTGTGTAAATTAAAATGAAATTGTGGAGGTTAGATCTCTGGTCACAACTAGGGCTTAAAAAGCCACTTGACGAACCTGGAAACCTAAAGTAGTTTCTACTACTACTACTAAAAGTTTCTACTGATTGCGTTAGTTTTTTTTTTGTTTCGAACTGACTACACTGTTGACTTTTTAAGGCCGTTACAGTTTCACCGGACTACGATTGCGTTAGTGAATTGGCTGAGTTTATAGTTTATAATACACTAGCATGGCCCGGCGGACGTTGTCCTGCCCTGGTAATAAAAAATATATACTTATGTGCATGAAACCCTTAAGGCG
Organism: Antheraea assamensis; assembly: GCA_035772565.1. NCBI lineage: Eukaryota > Metazoa > Arthropoda > Insecta > Lepidoptera > Saturniidae > Antheraea > Antheraea assamensis. Next base: position 6,387,583 of record JAQQSE010000031.1, on the reverse strand, counting down.
GCTTGACTTTTTCTGATTCTTTCAACAATTATCATTATATTTCAACCAATTTACAAAAATAAAACACAACAAAAAATACTTTAACAAATCATTCATATACCTAATTAAACCTTCCCCGTGAATTACTCTATCTGTTGGTGAAGTCCGCATTACAATCCGTTTAGTATTTTTTGAGTTTATCGCGAACATCCAAACAGACAGACAGACGCGGCGGACTACTTTGTTTTATTATATGTAGTGATTATATTTATATGATTTTATAAATAAGCAACAAATATCCAAAGATTTGTTCATTATTTCGCCATTAATATGGCCAAGTGATACCGGGCCTCTAATTATATGTTTTGCAAGAGAAAAGCGATAACAGTAATGTTTAAATATCGGGTCAACATTAAAAAATTCAAATGTCATACCAACCGTAATATAAACCAAAACGTGTGCTCTTCTTTATAGACTTACTAATATAGAATATAGATAATTACATAGAAAGTTTTGGTATTACATATACACAATCAATAATCTGTATTTACAATTTTGAAGCAGATTTTTTTTTTATATTATAGGGGGCAAACGAACAGATGGGTCTCCTGATGGTAAGTGATCACCACCGTCCATAGACACTAGCAACACCAGGGGAGTCGCAAGTGCGTTGCCGGCCTTTTAATATATGTGGGCCTCCGGCGCTCTCACTGACGGAACGAAACGCAACAGTGCAACCACTGTTACTTCACGTCGGTTTTCTGTGAGAGGGTGGTACTACCCCGGACGAGCCGACCCATTCATGCTGAAACCAGTGATAGCTTCAGCGTAGCTCTACCACCTACACTTAGCCGTGTTTGCTATCGCTTTGTTCTTGTTAAATAAGTAATTAGGGGACGGTACAGTTATACTTAAAAGTATCTAGATGAGCCATATCAAAACTCCTACCACTATATTTATTTGTACTGAAAGTTCGAGCGCGTTGTACGATTATTTAGTAAACCACTTTTAAAATTGATGAGATGCTGCTAACTAGTTTTGACCTCACGCTACGAACTTAAGATCGCAGTAAGACGGAGCATGGAGATTCGCGGTGGAAAGCGCACGCGCGACGCCACTCGGTACGCTGCTCCCGCTACGGCCGCTCCTGCCGCGCAGCCACGAAAATCACAGATCGAGACCGTGATAACTTTCGCTATACTTCCGATCGTTTACTAATATTTTGTTATGTATAAAAATTAATAATAAATTTGATCTGGACTATGAGGTTGTTGTGTGAGAAACGGCTGGTAGCGGCGCGAGCAGATAAGTTGAGGTGATCGCGCGATGCGCGGTGTATCGCGCGCTCGCGCCACGGCCGCGCGATGAGCGCGCGTCGCACGTTTTGTCTTCGCCTGCACGCGCCCACTCTCGCGCGAATTCTTGTATTGTCATTCGTCCTTACTTTCGTCCAAGCACAGTAAGTTGTTTAATCGTTCCTATTATTATATTAAACAAAACAAATTGAACTAATGCGATAATTAGTAAGTACTTTTCGTTATATTGAGAATTTTACAAGTTATGGAGTAACTTTATTTAAGAGTTAGTTATTTATTACAGAAACTTAAGAAACATTAAATAAATATTTCTTTAATATTTTGATAGTATAATGTGGTTATATAAAATTATAATGAATATGATGAAAAGAAAACAAATTTTAAGTTAAATTAAATTTTATTACTAAATTATTGGTGTTTAATTAAATATTATAACTATAGAGAGACCCTGACATAAAATGGCTACAGTACAATATTTCTACTTAGGTCTGTAATATGAACAATTTTATTTATTTTCTCTAACAACCCATCAATTGATTGATAATAAAAATGTTAAACTAAATGCTTACTTAGACGTTTATTTTTAGAAAATAAATTATACTAAAAATTATATGAAATGTATGAATAATATAGTAGGTAGTAATTTTATAGCATGTGTAAAGTATGATAGGGATAAATTATTCAGTAAATTTCATAAAATGATAGTTATGAAAATTTACTACGTGTTTCTAGAAATAGTTACGATGCTCCCAAAGGCATTCCGACGGCACAAGACTGACCGGACTTCAGGTTCCAAGTTCCTTCGTTTGTTGTTACCTACTTATACAATAATTATATACTATACAATTTATATTTTTATAATAAAATCGATTACTAAAAAACAATACAATATATATAGATTTTGATTTAATTTAACACAAAATTAAAAATCATTTCTCAAAAACGAAGCAATTGATATCAATTTCATAGTGTAATTTTCACAATTATTTAAGGAATCTATAAATATATATAAAAGAATTACTGTTCGTCTGTCTCGCTAAAACTCGAGAATAGCTGGACCGATTTTGCTGATTTTGATTTTAAAATATTTGTAGAAGTTCAGGGAAGGTTAAATAATAAGTATAGGAAAATACTAAAAAAGACAATTTAATTTTCAAATACAAAATGTTCCTAGCTATGAAACATTTGATGTATTTTGTCATTTTAGAAATCAAAAATTGTCATTGGTTTATCAAATATTTATAGGTGCGTTCAGAAGTTTGTACGTTACATAGCTGTAGTACGAGGTCCGATCTCTTTGGTCTGTTTTCTTGGAATACGAAACAGTTCTGTTTCTGAAATAAAAATAGTAATCGAAGAAGTTTTAAATTGATTAACAGCATAACTGTGTTGCATTTATAATTCAACAATAAAAAAAAAAATGCTTTAAGTTTTGACAACATTTTACACAAATATATGAAAACTGATATGAAGTTCACCGGATCCTCTAGTACTGAATATATAAGTTAATATTGAACATAAATCTATACGAAATAAATATATGTAACATGATCGCTGGAATTCTTTAGTTGTTCATTTGTCACAACAATATAGTTAATGGATTGTTGGTAGGTAGATTAAACAGTAATATATGCTTTATTAAAAAAAACAAATATTTAAACATATCAATTGATTACTCATTCATCCGAAGCTTTTCAGTACGAGTTACAAATCTTCGATTTGAATACGTTTTCATTTTGAAGCGAAATCTGTAAATGTTCCACTTTATTATCTTTTTTCTCTTACACTCTTCAAATAGAATTTGTATAACATAGGGTTATATTTCATCCCATCGTAGGTATAATACAAATTGAATGGCGAAATATTGCCTGAGGATTTCACTAACGACCTTTTGATATAACTCCCTTGATGACTTATAACCATTTATTTGTTCACATCTTCATGGAGCTAAATTAATCAAAATGTTAAATCAAGAATGTTTATGTAACAACTAGGTTAAAATAGAAATAGTTCAATATGTTTAGTGCTTAGTAAACGTAGTCTTGACTGTCCCACTTAAAACAGTTACAGAATTTTCTGGTAAATTGAAAAAAAGGTTCATGGGAAAGCTAAGCATTAGGCAAATGTTTGTTAAGTTCCCAATAATTTCAAAACTTCGACATCTCTACTTCCCACAATTTTGAAGTTATACTTCTTTTGGCGCGTTAGGGAAAAATGATGAGAGTAAATTTTTACGATGCTCGCGCACACCGTCACGAAAAACCGACACCCTGAAGTTAGCTATATTCAATATTTTATTCAAAAAAAGTATGTATGGATTAAATACCTTTTTTCTGTTGTTTGTGCCGTTTTTTCTACAAACGTAGAATAAGGCGAAAGATTAAATTTTGGAAAGATGTTTATCTTGTTACGCCAAAGAAGTATAACTTCAAACACGTGTACACAAGTTCACACACAATTTTTTTTAACAAAATAAGTAACACTATGAACACAGATAAAAAGGTTTTTACAATATTCCAATTATTATGCCCGCACTATTGGTTCTAGTAAATTAATTCTTATTTATCATACTCACTAATGTATGGTACTCACCAATTTATTGTACTCACCAATATATAGTATTCACCAATATATTGTATTCACCAATATATTGTACTCACCAATTTATTGTATGTTTAATGAACACATTTTTTTTCGTTACAATTACATAATTATATATCGACATTCACATGAATGGATATATGTTTACCAGATTCATTGAAACTGAATTATAGGAATTCCTAAGTATAATACACATACGATGAAACGTTTTTGAACATTCCTTACTTAGACGATTATTATTTACTATAATTAAAATATCACAGGTAGATATAATAGAAAACAACATTAACATGGTGTTAAGTCATTCCTGTAGTGTTCGTTCGTTTAGCTATTATTGTTCAGTCGAAAATCTTTCGCCAAACATTATATAGCGCTTGAATCAGGCCTATTTCTATTTTTCGCGTTTTCTAATTAATTTACTATTTCTATGTTCACCGTGGCGTTTAATATTAAATAAAATTAATCGACGTAATGTAAAAAGAATAACGCTTCACCTTAAAACAAAGAACACACACGACAGGTCTATCACAAGTTAATTTAAAGGTGGATTTAGGAGACATCCTTCCTAAATGACTATTCAATTGAAGCTTTGCATACAAATCTGATTTAAATTACTGGTAGGTCTGAATTTGATTCATTTTCTATACGTATAAACGTTTCTCATACACGTCTTTACTTGTAATATATCTTACAAATTATCATAACTAATGTTATAAATACGAATATAAATTTGCTTGCTTGCTTGCTTGCTTGTTTGTTTGTTACTCTTTCACTTCTTTACTACTATGAAAAAGACAAATTTCTGAACGGTAATATTTGACAATCGAATGGCAATTTTTTATTACTACAATTATAAAATACATCAAATGTTTCATACTTAGGTAAATTTTGTATATGAAAATTAAATTGTCTTTTTTTAGTATATTCCTTTATTTATTATTTATGTTTCTCACCGTTTAATCCTTCCTTGGTTTTCCATAAATATTACAAGATTCAAATTAGCGAAATCGATCCAACCATTCTCGAGTTTTAGTGAGACGAACGAACAGCAATTCATTTATATATATATAGATTACATTACTACTATATATCACTATTAATGAAACCATTATACAACCACAGTATATATAATACAGTGTATAAAATCATGTTATCGGCAATCTTAATATTTAAAAATTAAAAAAAAAGTTTCAAAGAAAAACGAACACCTTCAAAAAACACAAACTCAAAAGTGAAAAATAATACTTTATTTCATGTAAAACTTTGTCTGAGTTTCAAAACATAGTTTAGGATACAATTAGAAAATTCAAATAATACCTATAATATATAATTTTTAATCTATACTAACTAATACATGCCCTGAAAAATAAGCATCTAAGAACAAAAATCCCATTCAAAACAGAGCGGTAGTTTTTTTAAAAATCGCGGACTTACGGGTGGAATACAGAACCTCCTTTTTTCAATTCGGTTAAAAAGTAGTGCTAAAATATTTTGTTATCAAAAATTTACATCACTTTTCGATAGTATTACTACCTACTAAATTATTTTAAAATTGTGCACAGAAGCGAGCGCGTCGCAGCTGCTGATCGCTTGGAGAACGTTACGCATACCGTAACGCGTATTCTCGATGGTTACGATATACGACTCAGACCGAATTTCGGTGGTAAGTTCTAGTTTAATAAAGTACCTAACAAATTAAAGCGTATTAACTCCGGTAATATAACTTCTGAAATTGAGGCTTCGGCTTTTATTCATAAATCTCCGTTCGACATACATCACGCTCCTTACGTCTACGTACGTTTGCATAATAGAGATAATCAGATTTATATATTAACAGGTAAACAATAAGTGTGTACTCCTTGTTATGGTCGAATTTCGACCACTGCACGATCACTAGTCTTTATGATTTAAAAATAAAAACGAGAAATTAAATAACATAACAGACGAATGTATTAAATTACTAAAAAAGGTATACAAAATATTTAAAATCCCTTTAAAATCACAATAGTTGTTGTTGTTGGGTGTGTACGGAGTTAATATGCTTTTATTTGTTATCTATTTTTTGTTTTTTTTGTGTTTTTTTTCTATTTTTTCGAACTGTAGTCAGTTGATTTGTTAAGGCCGCTACAGTTTCACCGGACTACACTATCAATTACTTAAGTACTTATACCCGTAATTGTTTGAATATTTTTAAGTAATGAATAAGAGCTTTGGAATGCTAAAGGAGAGTCTAACTATCATGCATATGACACGAAAAATGTTGCTAAATGATAAATTGAAGTACAGACATTTTTAATAGTGAATGCTAACAATGTTATGGAAAAGATCAGTGTTTTAACTCCTTCCGCCTATGAAATTACCGTGTGAAGATATTATAATATAGAATTATAGAAAAAAAATATAACGCTGAGATATAATATGATTTTAAAAAATAATTTTAATTTAACTTTTGTTATTTTATTCCAATATATTAGTTTTTATAACTGTAACCGAGTAGAGTAAATAAGGAAATTCATAAAATAAATAGCACATGTATATTTTATATAATTAATTTAAAAAAAATCCATATATTTTAACATTATACAGAATTGATTATTTAAAACTCCTCAATGAGGTATCATGTTATTCAGTGTAATATGAAAGTGCTTCAGAAAGTCTGGCCTAATCAATATTCTACTGCATTTTTAATAGCAGCAACTAGCGTGATATCTATATAGTCAGTTTGTTGTTACCATGCCTAAACTAAAACTGTATACATAACTCGACGTAACTGGATATACCTACGCATTAGCCTCAGACAAAAATGATAACGTATTCTTCGCATTGTATCATCAGTCTGTTATAAGCTCTCTATCAATCTCTACACGTTTACTACTATTCCAAGCACATAGGTCATAAGGTAGCGGAAAATTAAAATCAAATTTAAATATGCAGAATCGCATGCTTACATAAGCTTATATGATGCAAGCATCCACGATGTATGCACTCGAGAAAACCACACGCTCGAGTCTCCCCGGCTCCGAAATATGACGTTATTGCGAGCCTTCGACCATGGATATTTCATATTGAGTTTACTCGGTAAATACGGTCTGATTCGTCAGCGGTTCTTTGCGCTGCACATGTCGCGGGATCTCATTGCAATCGTTTCATAAAATGTTAACGTTTCACAGGAGACCCTCTCTACGTCGGGATGGATTTAACTATAGCCAGTTTTGATGCCATATCAGAAGTGAATATGGTAAGATTTTATTTTATCTTATATTGTACAGGATTCATGCTTTTGCTTTTGAATGATTAGTGCCCTCTTTTTCAAATTCTGTTTTTATACTTTTTTAATGATACTTTTACTAACATTTAAATCAATATTCTTACGGCCACTAAATCACATAATCTATATACATATAATAAAAATGAAGTGTCTGTATGTAATATCAAAATAACGACTTTTTACTGATTGGGTATGAACGTATACACGATACTGATAACAAAAATACAATTTTTAAACTTTTTGTCTGTCTGTCTGTTTGTTCCGGGTAATCTCCGAAACGGCTGGACTGATTTTGACAGAAGTTTCACTGAGGGATAGTTAAAATTACAGCGGGTCACATAGGCTACTTTATTTTAGACTAGCTTTTACCCGTGCCTTTGTTTGCAGTACTATCTCCAAAACATTTGAACCATTTTTCACGGAACTTTCACTAACAGATAGCTGATCTTATAATAAGTAATTTACAGTTATAAAAAACGTATGCGGAGCTGCGGGCAACAGCTACTTATTGTAATACGACGTAGTCAGAGATAAAAGTACTTTTAAATGTTTAATTTTTTATTACACTAAACTAATACTATAATTAACAGAAATCTTTGAAAAAACCCTAGTTTATTCTGAATTTGAAAGAAATACATAGGAACTATGGCGTATAAGGTATTACATTCTTGTTAAGTAGAAACAATAATTTCAGGAAAGTGTTTAAAAAGTATAAACATTTTCAAAACTTCATATCAAAAGTATAATTTAGTATATCTGTTTTGTATTCATGAGGATTTAGGTTATTTAAAATTAGTAACAGTATAGATATCGTAAATTATATTTTAGAATTGATGTCATAAAATGTTTGCTTTATTTATTTCTGATATTATTATTATTATTATTTTTTTTATACTTTATAGGTAAACGTTTTGATCACAATCTCATCTGAAATTAAATGATGATATGGTCTGAGATGGTAAGTCACGCTTAACCTAGAGGGAGACTGGCTCTCAAGTGCAGCTGCCGGAACACGCCAGCAGGTGTTCGGTGACAGATTTTCAACTTGAGTGTGGTAGCTAGCCAGACAGACTTAGAAAAAGCCATACCACCATGCTATGGTTTCATCACGATGTTTTCCTTCACCGAAAGCTCCGACTCAGTTGCTTGGATTCGAATCTACGTCCTTCGACGCTGTGTCCGAACACACTACCAACTGAGCGATCATCGCTTCAAATTATTATTTTCAATGTCGAAGGCGTGTGTAAGATCATGTACAAAGCTTTCTTAAACATATACCATAGACATTTTTTTAGGTACTTTACCTTCTTCAAATTCCCTTATGAATTGTTGATTATTGCTTCATTTAATAATACCCCATCATTTCTACCCGGCTCAATTATTGTCCTAATAGAACCTCTTGAGAATGTTGTATTTTGCATCACGTTTTATATACTATATTCTATTAAATGACAATGTTAAGTTAAGAAGTAATTAGGCGTTGCACAAAAACAACGTATAGCTTACGAAATATGATTTTGAATTTATTCACACTTAAGATTTTCGGCTTGTCGTACCAAGGACTTATCAACCTCGGGCAAGTCTTAGGCAAATCATTAAGCTTTTAATAGACGCGAAATGGGAGCAAGGTTACGGTCTCTTGACACACTTGGAGGGTTGGCGATGATCGTGGAGTGACCTGCTGAGTCAGCCAATCGATGGCCATCTTTACTAACCAACGGGCAGAGCAGAGGTCATGTATTATTCTGAAATGATTTCTATATTGCCCAATTTTATAAACTTTTGTTTGTATATATTTTTAACTGGACCGCAGTGTTATAGAGATTCAATATAGTATTTTTTAAAGTGTTAATGTTTTCACCACAATTTGCTTGATGTTAAATGACGATTTATTGCAAGAGTGACTTTTTTTTTTAAATTTTGGGTTCTCAAGTCCAGCTATCGGAACATATCCTTAGATGCTTGGTGACGGAATTTATACTTGAGGGTGACAGATAATCAGACGGGCTTAGAAAAAGCCCTACCACCATCCTATGGCTTTATCACGAAATATTCCTTTACCGAGGAGCTTATTCGCAAGGGTTCGAACCTAGATTAGATCGACTGTGTGTTTGAACACGCTAACCACTAAGGCATTATTACTTCATGAAGTATAGTAATCAAAATAATGACAGCTTTTAAGGGTCCCACTGCTGAACCAAAAACCTATCGCCGAGGGAAGGCACAGGGATAATCACGACGCTAGTTCACACATATAGTGTTATTACAAGAACATTCCTTAGTTTCAGGTGTTCTAACTGTTTTCCTACAAAATGAGATGATAGTGCTACCATTTAAATGAGCCAAAATATAAGAATTCCAAAACATTCGTTAGTACACGTCAGGGGTGGAATCGATTTTCCGCCGGTCAAAGCACTCGACCAATCTTGTTAGACTGTCGGAACATTTGGTACCATGTTTCTGCATTAGTTACAATATATAATTTATATTTGTACCATGCAATTAAAATATATCTATTAATCAAACTGTAATAAACATGCTGTGGTTTTCTTTCCAATTCTGCAGAATATTTATCTCATTAGCGATTCTAAATGAATTAAAGATTCGGAGAATCTATACTTTGAATTTATAACAAACGATCAAATATGTCAAAATCAAAATCAAAAACACTTTATTCAGTTCAGGCCCTGAGAAGGCGCTTATGAACGTTAAAGTGACCACCGGTTCAGAAAACAACCCAGTCATCGAGATGAACCGGCAAGAGATTCGATCTGGTTTATCTTTTCATCAAACATATTATAACTAATATTTTTATGACATAGTTATAAATATAGCTAGGTAATTATATTCGGCTTTGGCGGAGGCACAGAGAGAGGCGTCATTTCTAGACGTCACTATCGTTCACATATTGATTCACGCTGTAATAGCCTTTAGACATTAAAACCTGCTTGACATGGTGTTTGAACTTAGTATCTGACAAATCGGTAATGTGCTTTGGAGTTATGTTATAAAACCTAACAAAGCTAAAAAACTGTTACCGGTCCTAGTGAGCCTAAAACATGGAATGACCAATTTGTTATTATTTCTCGTATTTAGATTATGTCGGTCCTTTACGAAATCTAGCTTATCTAAGTTTTTGCGGACGTACATTAGATTGCCATGAGTTTATTGGGAGAGCAGAGTTAGTATACCGAAGTCCTGGAACTTAGTCTTTAATGATTCGCGAGTCCCCAGAGCATAAATTGCTTATACTGCCCGTTTTTGTAGTAAAAATATGGTGTCTACCTCAGCTACTGTCTCCCACAGCATGTATTTCAATATGTACAAATTTACAGCACACAGACGGTCTTCAGTAGGATTATTTATGTAATGGAGTGCACTTGAGGGTCATTCCCTCTAAGCTTAGCGTGATACTTACTATCTTTGGCCACATATAATAACAAATGACAGTTTGGTCTAAACTTTAAAACAGAAGACTTAAACGGAAACATGGATAACGTTTATTCCATATAAATAATATATTCCTCTGTTTTATAAATATAATGTGTTTACCACCGTTATATTACTATATTTGAATTTTGTCGTAAAAGAAATATAAAAAAAAAAACTAGGAGTTTTGTAAAATTACTGAAATGGTTTTGTTATACGCTCATTATAAGATGTTCGATAAAAACTTTACATGAATGTAAAATATTAAACAAAATATACACCCAGAGCTATATAGATATAATTCTGATATTATATTGAATAAAAAATCAATACAATTTTGGGAGGGAAACGTTAATTTTCCACAGTCCGAGTTGCAGTTGTTTCTCAAGTGCTCCATTCGATCGCTCGGATAAAGCGAAACGTCAACTGATTTCTTTTGAAAAGAATATTCTTCAAAAACATTACCAACCGCATTTCCTATTAAACTAAATCTGAAAAGAGGTTCTAAATAACAATGGACGTGCTTACATAACTTATTTTAAATTAATAGTCGCTGGAATTAATTTAAAATATTATTAATTACAAGGTTCTGATACGAAGGGTCCACAGAATCCCTGTATATTAATCCATTATATTATATCAAAATTGACAAGGGTAATCTTAATTGTACACATTTCAGGATTATACGATAACCCTTTACTTGAATCAGTATTGGAAAGATGAAAGGTTGGCCTTCGGATTGCTTGAAGAGGTTTTAACCCTGTCTGGAGACTTCGCAGATAAAATTTGGGTGCCCGACACGTTCTTTGCCAATGATAAAAATAGGTTAGCAATTTATGTTATTGCTTTACAATACTTACATAATAGGGATCGCTTTTACGTTAGAAGGTAATTTAGCGTGACATTCACGTCATACAAGAAATCAAGTTTTTATTTGTTATTATAAACATTCTTTAGTGTTCTTTATAATAATGCTAGTTTTAACCGACTTCAAAAAAGGAGGAGGTTCTCACTTCGACTATATTTTTTTTTCGTTTGATACCTCTGAACTTTGGACTGCGTGAACCGATTTTGATGATTCTTTTTTTATTTGAAAGCTGGTGCTTCTTGTGTGGTTCCATTTCAATTTGGTCCAGTTCTGACAAAGGCATATTCCAAATTTGCATTAAGTATGTACGCTTCAAATGGATAAATAACTCAATATCACGCCAAACGATTGTGATTATTCATTTTTTATTGGAAAGAGTGTACTTCAAGGGTAGTTTGATGACTTCAAATATATTATTAGGTAGCGCATATACTAATATTTTTTTATTTAAATGTGATTAATGTGACAGTTTAGTTATTTTTTGTATTTTTAGTATTTCTTGATATTGAAGTCGGTTTATTTCTTTTGTAAAAAGTTTTTGTTATGAATACTTTCAAGTGAATTAAAACTATTTGTACACTTGATTAAATTATTCTTATTGGTATTTAAGCTCTAAAATATAGTACCAGTGGCATAGCTAAAGATTGTTATTGAAAATAAATATGTTATATAGGTTAATTTATGTTAGTTGCTAATACTATTGTAGTTGTACGAAATTAAGTATTGGTAATAATTTAGGAAAGTAAATATCATCACCAAATAAGTAACTTTATCATTTCAACAAATTTGCTTTTTTGCCTTATTGTGCAAAAAAAAAAATTTTTTTTATTTTTTTTTTGTGCAAAATACACGCGAGGGCACAATTGAATTTATCTCTCAGTGACAGATTTTTATTTTTATATATTTCATTTGTGCATTATTATTGTGCATATTCTTTACATTAGTTTCCTTCAAAACTATTTAATTATAGGTGATTAAGGCAATATTAAACATTTTTACAGCTTCCTTCACGACGTAACGGAGCGTAACAAGCTGGTTCGTCTCGGTGGCGATGGCGCTATCACATACGGGATGCGGTTCACGGCCACTCTCGCCTGCATGATGGACTTACACTACTATCCGCTAGACAGCCAGAATTGCACCGTCGAAATTGAAAGCTGTGTGACTCTTGTATTTGTAACATATCGGAAGGCCCAGCTTCTTATTGCTGATTGCCATTATCCATCCTAGTTATAAATAAACATCTATATATATAAACACCATGTCTGATATTATATTCTTTAATGTCCACCTAGCAATCTACCACCCTCAAATAGACAAATCAGTCGTCAATTACCTATAGGTGTGTACCGGTAGACGCATTTGACAGGCAGTCTGCCCTATTAGGTTTAAATGTTGACCACTTTAGGCTACTTTGTCTTGTAACATCAAGCGTGAGATTGTGGTCAAATGCTAAAACATACATTTATAATACTAAAGATTAAAAAAAAAATACATTTATCTTTGTTCTTTAACAATTATAATCACTCATTTTCAAGCCTTTTTGCTGATTCTTGTTCATAAAAAAGTACAACACATTTTACGAAAATAATATACGTTACAATAATGAAAGAAATAATCATTTACTTTTAACGTTTTTACGAACAAATGAAAAGAGTGTTATATGCTGTTGAAAAATATAAAACAAGATGCATATTTATTCTTGACAGACCATTAATTTCACATCCAGTATGCTAACGTTTAACATTTATCGTTGCAGATGGATACACAGTGTCTGATGTTGTTATGTACTGGAAAGATACACCGGTACGAGGAGTAGAAGACGCCGAATTACCACAATTCACTATACTTGGACACGAGACCAATGATAGAAAGGTATGTTATGATTAGAACTACAATTTCAGTACTGGAATAGTGATGCTAATGTAGACATTTTATTTTATTTATTAAGTAAATTATTTATCGTATTCCATTTGTACCTTGTTTAGGTTATACTATATATGTATTGTACTGTATTTATCAATGTCAACTCAGAACGCAACTGTTCTTTAAATGGTTGTAAACGATTGTAAATTCTATGAAATACGAGTATTTGGATAAGTTTTTAAAACATTTTTTTTGGAACAATACTCGGATAATTCTATAATGATTGATAGAATCTTCTTTCTAAGATCTCAAATCACACGATTAAAATACATTCCAGGAGAAGTTGGCGACGGGAGTATACCAACGGTTGTCCCTAAGTTTCAAGCTGCAGAGAAATATAGGATACTTCGTGTTCCAAACATATTTGCCCAGCATTCTGATTGTCATGCTGTCATGGGTGTCTTTTTGGATTAATCACGAGGCCACGTCAGCCCGAGTAGCTCTGGGTTAGTCTAATAATTTATTTAAAAACCCGACTCAAAAATTTAATGAAGTAAGGTAATTGCTCCGGGATCCTCGGCTGCGACGCAACGGATTGCACCGTATATACGTTTAGTTCATGAAATGTGGAAAAACCATTGAATTGGCTATATTTAGGTAAAATATTTTAGGAATAACGACGGTTCTCACCATGACGACCATAAGTACCGGAGTACGTAGCAGTCTGCCTCGCATCTCTTATGTGAAAGCAATTGACATCTACTTGGTGATGTGCTTCGTGTTCGTATTCGCCGCTCTGTTGGAATACGCCGCTGTCAACTATACATATTGGGGCGCTAGAGCTCGAAAGAGAGCCAAGTTAAAGAACCGCGATCAGATGTCGACGAGCGCCAGCGTCGAGAAAGATTTGAAATTTGGTAAAATATAATTATACTCCTTATCTATCATATTATTATGACTAAAATAAAATAGTTAAAAAAGGTAATAATACAAAAGAGCCGCTATATAATATTCCAATTAGTTTTTTTATTGTCTTGTTGTTTGCTTAAGTAATTGATATGTAATAACTACTTCTCCTATAATTCGTTACACATTATTGTATAGAAAATGAATGAAATACGGAGAATGTATCTTTTATATTAGAAAAAATAAATAATAAGTTAATGTAATTAATATATGATTCAAATAGTTTTAAAATACTTAACTTGTGGAACTTAATTAATATTTTCAAGTCACATATTTTGTTTTATTATACCCTAGTTTTTCTTTTTTATTCCTTATATTTCGTTAATAATTACTAATATTATAATAATTGTTTGTCATTATTTTAAATATTTGTTGTGTTTATATTTATGAATATTGTGAAATTTGAAATAAATAAATATAACTTTTGATGTGTGTTAAAATTGATTAAAATTTTATAGGTTCCCGGTCTCCGGAAGAGATAATAGCCCTTCGAGAATGCACAGCTAGTGCGGGAAGAGTTTCACCACTGTTGGGTTTACGGTCAAAACCGTTGCCCACATCCGTAGGAGCGCCACCGTCGCTACGAATCCAACGCGATCACACGCAGCTACGATACAGAACTCGGCCAAATTCAAGAAATTCTAAAAGTATTTCTCGTTCTTTTTTGTACATAATCCGAGTAGACTGTCGAACTATACCTGATAGGAATTGTCTATTTATTTATACAGTAGAACCTCTTTAAGCCAAAACCCACCAAAATTAGAAACGATGTTTTGTTCCCTTCCCTACGAGTCCAAAAACCACCGTTATTGGAAATTTCAACCCCCTGTAAGTCAAATTAATAAGTGAGTCCTTACAACCCATATCTGTACATATTTCCCCACTTTTCCCATTTTCAAAATTCCTACTTTAAAAAAAAAATACATAGTAACTATTTATGTTACGATAACATCAATGCAACATAAAGGTAACCAAATTTTACTGTAAAGCTTGCCCCATATCTACAAAATTCGTAACACAAAAAAGTACAAAATTACAATATATTTTGTAAAGAACGTAAAACCTGTAATATTTGCAACATAATCACTTATACTGTAGCTAATTATCTTAAATTGATATTCGTTTTAACGTCTGATTAATAAAAAAAAAAAACAAAATAGTGTGTACTTATACATACTTTTTAAATAAAATATTTACTATAACTAACTTCATGGTGTCGGTTGTTCGTGACGGTGTGCGCGCGCATCGTAAACATTTACTCTTATCATTTTTCCCTAAGGCGCCAAAAGATGTATAACTTCAAAAAATAAATCTTTATTAGAAGATATTACGTCAACGAACAACGCTGTATTTTAGCCTAAAGTTGGGAACCCTAAGTAGCATTTAAGTTTATATTTTTATTAAATACAAGCAGGCCCGGCAGACGTTGTCCTGCCCCGATAATAAAAAAATATGTATACGAGTACTTATGTGCATGAAACGCTTAAGGCGGCTTGACTTTTTCCGATTCTTTCAACAATTACTAACGATTATTCCAACCAGTAAAAAAAAACTTGACAAATTGTATACCTAAATCTTCCCCGTGAATTACTATATCTATGGGTGAAGATCGCATTACAATCCGTTCAGTAGTTTTTGAGTTTATCGTGAACATCCAGACAGACAGACAGACGCGGCGGACGACTTTGTTTTATAATATGTAATGAAGTACACTGTTTATCATTTGGAAAAGCTAGGGAATTAATCACTTCGCCAGATTCTAACCATAAAGAGAGTTATACTCGTAATGTTTGAGTTTCTCTTGAAATTGCTGTTGAAATTTTGATATTATTTGCTTCAGGAAAAAATGATAATTTTGTCCGCCTTACCCAGCAATATTTGATTTTACAACCTACTAACTTAGTCATTTGAAACAAATTACCTCTATAGCTTGAAGAAAAATATCCTATCGACTTTAAGAATGTGTCTGAAATTATAACTTCTAGCTCTACAACGTCGAATATTTTCTAACAAAATCCGTCTAAGGAGTAAACTCTATAATTCGGTTAATTTAGGCGCTCCTATTGAAGAAAGACTTACAGGGATTTTTCAAAATCAAAAATACTTTATTCAATTTAGGCCCTAAGAAGGCGCTTATGAACGTCAAAACTACCACCGGTTCGGAAAACATCCCAGTCATCGAGAAGAACCGGCAAGAAACTCGATCGGGTTTATCTTTTTAACATACAATTATATATTTAAAATACGTTATACGTTACAATCGTTTTAGCGGATGCACAAAGAGGAGTCAATTTCAGACATCACCATCGTTCACATTTCTGTTGTATACCAAGAAATAAAGCAAAAACAATTAAAATTCTTCTAATACAGTTATCTTTTCAGACGGATCGACCGGCAAGCTCAAGATGATTCACGCACTACGTCGTGGTGCTACTGTCATCAAGGCATCAGTGCCGAAGATAAGAGATGTGAACGTCATAGATACATATTCGCGTGTAATTTTCCCTGTGATGTTCCTTATATTCAACGCGGTCTATTGGGTTTTTTATATTATTGATTGAAATTTTATTCGACAAAAAACATTTTGAAATATAGAAACAGTTGTGTATAGAGCTAAGAATATTTTTTTGGTGTATTTTTTTTTGTTAAATTAACTAATATTGTATTGTTGTACAGTTTCATGAATTTCTTTTTACATTTCTATGTAATAAGAGGGGACGTTTATAGAATATGAGAATTCTGTACGTTATTGTTATTAAGTTTAATATTCTAATTAAAGCATACAAAATCGCGGGCCGTTGCTAATGCTTGAATAAATTGAAAACTATATATATATACCTTTGATTATATACGCGACTAAATACCGCGTCGCCTTGAGACAGGCGCCATCTATGTAACGAAACTTTACTAACTAGTGTGTGTAAAGGCAATGTAGTATATTCATATCAGTTGCGTATGTGTGCCGTTTAGGAATTCCCAATTAAAATGTTTACTGTTAAAACTAGCAAATTTGATGCTAATGGGATTAAAACGAAACTTTTTAAATGTTTTGAAGCGTTACATCTTCAGGAACGATGAGGAAATCATTTCGTTACGCATTGGGGATATTTATTCTTTTTATTTTAGAATAATAGGTGATTTTACAGCTAACAAAAGAACAAATAAAGAAGTAATAACATAAATAAATCCATTTAAAAGGTCACACATATATAAAACTGTATAACACGAAACGAGTTAATAGAAAAAGTATTTACAAAAAAAAAAAGTACTGGTCATGACTTTCTTGAGTTTGAGATACACTGTGTGAAAGAGGTCTATATCAAAGATTGCCGAGACGCTGTTAATTTGGTGGTATGTTAAGCGTTATGCCTCATGGAGGTCACATTATGATAGAACTGGAAGATTATTACAGGAATCCCACTATGCCTGAATACAAACGCTTCGAGTGTGTAACCCACCATATTATATGCCTATGCACATTAATTCATCTCGACGAAGAGCGGGCTAATAGATAACGAACTACTACATTCTATAAAGCATTAAGCAAGTGTACTGACAGCGTTATAGTTTTACATGCTCTGTAGTCCGGTGAAACTGTAGAGACCTTGCCAGGTCAACAGTGTACTCAGTTCGAAAAAAAAAAAATTACATGCTCTGACACGGTACGGTTTTGACATGCAGCAATCAAGTCGTGTATATAATCAACGCGTATATCGATGTAAAAAATAAATAGATCATTGATAAGGTAAAAAATATAAAAGCGTTGCCAATGCCTGGTTCGAACGTTAGTAATTGCATGAGGATAATTCTAGAAGGCAATAGTAATCTAATAATAGTAAGTAGAATTACCAATAATGGGAAACAAAAATCTTAATGCAAAATGTGTATTTTGTTGACATATGTCATGTCGTAAACATAACATAGCCTGTGTTACTGACATAATTTAAAAAAAAGTAGTGTGTACTTATGTACACGCGTTAGAAGTTATACTTCTTTGGCGTAACAAGATAAAAATCTTTTCAAATTTTTTATCTTTCGCCTTATTCTACGTTTGTAGAAAAAACGTAACTAACAATAGAAAAAATGTATTTAATACATACATAATTTTTTTGAATAAAATGTTGACTATAGCTAACTTCAGGGTGTCGGTTTTTCGTGACGGCGTGCGCACGCATCGTAAAAATGTACTCTGTATCATTTTACCCTAACGCGCCGAAAGAAGTATAACTTCAATAATGCAATTACACTTCATATGCTGACATACAAAGGGTTGTTTAGTCTACGGGACGTAAATATATATATATATATATATATATATATACGAGTAAAACATTACATTCATTGTGCGCGGTCAAGTAAAAATATATACTTTATTAGTTGATAAGCACGTACGTTAACATATTACAATTAATTGGATAGATAGAAAGTAAATAAAGGTAAGACGATAATATGTGTACATTTTTTAAAACAATGTTTACTTTATCTTGATTTGTTTATTAAATTATTTGTATGTATAGTATCAATGTTGTAACTAATATCGTAGTTACTAATGAGATAGTAAATTGAGTTTTCAAATTAATACTATCTAAATAATTGTGAGATATACTAAGAATATTTTTCTCCCCAAAAATATCAACACCATTCATTGCGCATACAAGTATTTCTCTGGTCAACCAATAGTTTTCAGTGTTCTGCTTTTCACCCTAGGCCTTTAGAGGTGTATTTGTCGATTACAAAGAATTTTGCTGCTATCGAATGTGGGTGATTTTACAGGACAATTACTTATTTATTTATTTCTGCATCTCTTAAGAGATATATAATTTTAAATTCCGTGTAGATGTCAACGTCAGTAGTTGTGTGTACATTACTTAATCTAATTAAAACTGCCAATACTTAAGTCAATAAAGTGGGGTATAAAATGTAAAAATTTATATATGTCATGTTCGCTTATTCCGTGTGTTTTAAAGCCCTGAAGTATTAGAAATACTGTAATAATAAATTAGTATGTTTTTGTTATAAATAAAGAGTAAATAATAACGCTGGTGAGGCGTAATAAGTTCTCAAGTCGCTGAGTGAGCACGGCTATTTATATGCCTGCCTCACCAAACGCTATTCCTTGAAATAAATACCACTTAAAATAAATACTAATCGTATTATATAACAGGTATTTTAATTTGTGTATATAATAGAATGAATGTTGTGACAGATGTAGTAAATAATAGAAGATATTGTTTGACGGGATGTTCTACAATTAAATGTATTATTAAATTGGTATGCTTTTCATTTACAAAAAACATCCATGAGTTTGTGTATACAGCAGGCCTTGTCTGAAAATCAGCACTGCAACACTTGCACTTGCAAACCTGCAGCCTTACGCTGAGACAAAGACCTATTTGACTCCATGCAACACTTATCTCATTTGAAATATTTTATTTATACTTTTAAAATATGTGTTGTATGTGTCGATTAAATGAATCTTTCTTTCTAACTTTTCCATTGTTTTTGATTAATATAATTAGTCATTTATAGCATGTGATATGATTATGAATTTAAAAAAAACAATCTCATCTGACCATTATTCCACTTAAGTAAGGTTGTCATAACGTGTTTCCGTCTTCCACTCTCTTCTATCGACTGTCAATTTAGTATTTACATCTTTTATAGCTCTATTCATAACTTCTCCGGTTACCCTTTACCCTTATATTCATCCACATTCATACTAATACTCGTGGGGTTATATAACTTTAGTGTCTCTACACGATATGTCCATACCATGCTAGCCTATTTGTCCTCAACTTCTTTGTTAATGGTACTAATTTCAAACTTCCTCTTAAATACTAATTCCTAATCTTATCCATTCTACTTCTACCACATATCGGATCTTAACATTCGCATTTTTGCCATATGTTAATTTTCATTAGTCTATTTCATAGCCTAGCGTTAAGATCGATATAGCACGACAGGTCTTATAATGGTTTTATACATCTTTTCCACGAGTTTCAAGGACATTCATAAGCTTACACGTAACTATCGAGACCTATCATAATTTCATCCACCTTACATTTACCCTTACAGCCTGGTCAATACCAACCGTCTTCTGTAAGTGAGACACCGAAAATTGAAGTAGGCTGGTAAGGATACACCATTTTAAACAATACAAGAAACGAATGGACGTCCGAAATTGTAAAACAAATCTTTAGTTATTGTCCAATTAATCTTTAGTTAGAATACTAAAAAGTCAAATTTCTGCTACTTCCTGATACAAATCTTAATTTCAGACAAATTTGTAGAATCTTTGAGTTGGTTAAACTTGTGCGTGCGCGTATTTCGGTGCATGTTTACGTGTTCAAAAATCACCGATACCGCTTATTGAGCTTAATTCAGTGTTACAGATATGTGTAGGGTTTCCCAAAATGTGGTAATCTCAACAGGATTTTGTGGAAAACTGCAGTATAAAAGGAAAATGTGGACAATCTAGTATTTTAGAATGTATTAATCTATTCACGGCTTTTTTTTATACTAAAACCTACAGTTTTACCAACACCTTTTAATTTACCATAGGTTTAAGTTACGATGTGGCCTAAGATAACAACATGTTGAAGCCAGAGAAAGATTGACCGTCAAGTGCAACTATTAGAACATACCTACTTATAGATGCCTGGCAAACAATGTTTGCTCTTCGATTTAGCTTAGCAATCAACACCGTGCAAGTCAATTGGACTCATTTTAGAGGGGAGTGAAAATACTTTGTAGGTGGTAGAGCTACGCTGAAGCTATTACTGGTTTCAGTATGAATGGGTCGGCTCGCCCGGGGTAGTACCACCCTCTCACAGAAAACCGACGTGAAGTAACAATGCTTGCACTGTTGCATTTCGTTCGGTCAGTGCGAGCGCCGGAGGCCCACATATTTAAAAGGCTGGCAACGCACTTGCGACTCCCCTGGTGTTGCTAGTGTCTATGGATGGCGGTGATCACTTATCATCAGGTGACCCACCTGTTCGTTTGCCCCCGTAAGAATATTTGTCCAGGAACATTTAAAAGTAAAAACCGCCAATTTTCGACAAGGGGTGTTATTTCCTAAGCGACGTTATGGACTTTAATTGATTGGACCAAATCGAGCAAAAAATAACTAATGCCCAAAAATGTCTATTCCATTTGGCTTGTTATTCTTATGAAGGCTGAAGTAAATTCGTAAAGACTTTAACTGATTTTTTTTTTCAACTCACATGCCCTGTTGGCGGCTCTTATGGCCTCTACAGATTCACCGGAATACTACACTTTAAATGATATGATAACTAAATTCTAGTTATGTATTTCGATGGCAAAATATTAATTTAAGCGCCATCTCATAAAAGTTACAGGTACACATTTATACTTTCTGAGCTCTAACAAGACCTTTATGTTAAAATCAGTGTAAAAATAATGTAGTGACGACATCTAACGCAGATAAAATACATTCATCTTATTAAATGATTTGTCTAAGATGTGATGAGGCGTGGCTGTAAACTTTACTTTTTATAAACGTGAGATGTCGTTCATTCATAGTTTCATTGGTTTGTAATTATCATGGAAGTTACATTTAATATTGAGTTATGCCCGTGATTTTGCTCGTGTTAGTGTACATTTTATCTATCCTTCGGGAATAGAACTTTGTTCTGGATTAAAAGTACCCTTTGTCTTCTTGTGTAGAGCTTTTTTTCCCTAAGAACTCATTTCATGATGATCGGTTGAGTAGTTCTGACAAACAAACAAACTCATATTCGTATTTATAATATTAATAATGTTTATGATTTTTATAACTGAGAAATATGTATATATTTCAGAAGAATAGCTTTATTTTACAATGGTGCAACCCTAAAAAACGATAAAACAAGAAATAAAAACGTAAAAGGTACCCATGTGTTACGTATTACACGATATTTTATTTTCTGTATACATGTAAATATATATATACATGAATGTTGGTGTATTTTTTTTTCGAACTGTCTACACTGTTGACCTGGCAAGGCCTCTACAGTTTCAGCGGAGTAAACTGGTGTATTTATTGATAAATAGAGATTGATATATTTCAACACCGTTTCAAGGAAAAGGATGAAGGTTGGCCTACCTTCGTGTTCCTTCAAAGATAAGGTGACGCTGGACTATGTTTATTTTTACGCAGCGCCGATACGGATGCTGATCGAGTATGGTAAGTGCCCGGCAAGTTGAGGAAAGCCTCTTCGGACATCAGAAGCGGTGGTTGAGGACACTCGGCAGCGACAGATGCCCTGGACGGGATTGTCTGCCTGCCCTTCCGAAGCACTTTGTGTGTGGCGATAATTCACGGAATGTCCCTCGTTGTCACACAGCACGCAGCTGGGAGACTCGGGAGAAGACGTGGTGCAAGAACACTCTTTCCTGGAGTTATCACCGAGCCACTTCACGCACCTGGGACGCAGGGAACAGTTGCGTGCCGGTTATCCGTACACTTGACAGATATGATACTGTAAGAGTACGAAATTCTTGTGCGAAGCTTCGACGGAAACACACCAGAGGCCGCACATGAAGGAAGGTCATTCCTCTCTTTGGAACGATCCAGAATTACCAGAACCAAGTTGAAGGGAAGCCTTTGACTGTGCTATGTTCTCTTTTTATTAACTTTTATATTATAAATATCGCACGTATAAATGAAAATATTGATTAATAAAATATGGTGGAAAGGTATTGGACTGGACGCTGAAGAGTTGAAATGTGTTTTTCTGTGTGAATCTAAAAAATATATTAAAAAAAATTTGAAAATTAAAAAAATCTAAATACCAATAACAGAGCCACCTACCAAGTTCAACTATATCAAAGGTTCATCAAGGTCGCCCCTTAAGTACAAAATAGATTTCATCAAAATCGACCGAGTTGTTTAGAATAATAATTACTCGGGCATAAATTGTAAAAATACATTTTGGAATCATTATAGAAGTTAAAATAGGAGATGACTGGTTTCCTTCGCACTGCTCGGATACCAACTCAGTGCGCTAATCGGTGTTCCCTCGAAACTTCGAACTTGATATTTTCTAATCTTCATTATCTTAAAGTTTGTGCTTTGTTAACCTCGTTAACGGCGGCATTGAAAACTAAAAGTAAGTGAGCCTTATATAATATATTTGTCATTAATTTAATGAGGGTATCTACTTCCAGCCAATTTAAAAAATACACTTTACTGCCCAGGAAAGATCTCCGGTTTACGTGGGTGTGGTGGTTACTACCCTAACTATAAGCCCACGCTTACTCGAATTTTATATATATGAGGATGCGGGTGTGGTGGAAAGCATATTCTAGTCAATAACTATTATAAAACAAAGTCGCACCTATCGTCTGTGCGTTTCCTTAATTAGATTTAAAATACGCAGCGGATTTTTATACGGTTTATTATTGTTATTTTGGAGAATTGCTTTCAGAAGGTTAAGATTTATTATATAATACTTATATTATATTTGAGTTACATTATATCAAAAACGACATTCTCAAATTTACGAATATTCTAACTAAAATTATAAATACTAATATAGGTCAGTTTGTTTCTTTGTTTCCTTCACAGTCCGCGTCAAAGTTCTTGGCCGCTCTTAATATAACTTTAAGTGTGGCCTTGCCCATAGTATCGTCAAGAGGTTAATACAAAACGAAGTTAATATATTACTATAGGAATTTAAAAGTGGCGTTTATTAATCCTTAAGTCACAATACGTTCGTACTACATACTAACTACATACATACATTTCGAAAGTTCCGCTATTGTCTTAGTTGCTGTCCTGGCCTATCATTGACATATTCTACCACAATCATAGATGGCGCTACTACTCACCTTTCGTTATCACACAATTGCTGTTTATTACTAGTTCCTGAGTCATTTTGATGTGTACTTATTTATTATTATTTTATTTATTTCACTGATATCTACTCTATATCATTGTTAGAAATTACATCGCTTAAACAAAATGATGCATATTAATATTGCAGCATTTTCATTCGATATATCGCAACCCAACCGACATAGGCAAGCGCCGGACGTCAACTCAGTACAAAATAAAATTCCATGTTTAAAGTTTTAGTTTATTATAAGTGTACTTAAGCTATATTTTGAAATGAAAAAAATTAAATGAAAAACGATCATCCAAGTACCTAAAATCTTGTTTTATAACAATTTCCTTATAGTTCTGTACATTAAAAAATGGTATATTATTTTAAAAATAGATTTACTTTATGAAAATAAACAATAAATGCATCCTCACTTTTTTCTTGCCTGCAATTGAAATGCATCTTGTTTGAAATAAAGGCTCTAGGACGATGCCGTATTTGAATTGGACACGAAGTTTAAAAAAGTGTTTCTATAGGAAGATTGCTATTTCTATAAGAACTCTATTATCTATTATGGATAATTGTATAATACATCTCGGAGAGACGACGAGTAGGCGAATATAAATGTATGACGTCATCAATAGTACTGTCATCTTTATGGTTCAATCGATCAATCCACCAAGAAGTATGCAAATGAAGTTAGTAGTTTAGGTGGTAGAGCTACGCTGAAGCTATTACTGGTTTCAGCATGAATGGGTCGGCTCGCCCGGGGTAGTACCACCCTCTCACAGAAAACCGACGTGAAGTAACGGTGGTTGCACTGTTGCGTTTCGTTCGGTCAGTGAGAGCGCCGGAGGCCCACATATATTAAAAGGCCGGCAACGCACTTGCGACTCCCCTGGTGTCGCTAGTGTCTATGGACGGCGGTGATCACTTACCATCAGGTGACCCCCTGTTCGTTTGCCCCCTATAATGTAAAAAAAAAAAAAAAAATAGCAAGCAGTTATAGTTATGAACCATGCATAGATGTGAACAGTCTAATTATTCAAGCGAGAATCCCCAGTGCTTTTTTTCGAACGGATTACGCTATTTGCCTGACGGGCCTTTAGAGCTTCACCGGACTACAGAGGTCCAGTGTTTAGTCGTCGGCCACCTATTAAGGCGTTCAGCTAGGCCAGACAGACCAATAATAATCAAGATACTTATGAACAACTGATACCTCCAGCCAATAGTATGAGTAGTACGAGTTAATAGTATGGATGCATCTTAAAAGTAATCCCCCCTACATATATCATATCTTGGTATTGATATCTTTTCTATACTCCAGAAGTAGAGATTGCCGTTTTTGATATTGTATGACTAATTTATAAAAAGTACAATAAAACTCGGCATATGTTGGGGCAAAAAAAAAAAAAATAGGACGCTTACATTGCTAATTGCCTTATGGTTAAGAGTTATATCAGAATATTGTATTATATATCTTACTAAATACGATTTTTTTATACTTTATAGGTTAGCGTTTGACCACAGTCTCATCTGATGTTAAATGATGATGTGATTTAAGATAATATAAACCTAGAGGAAGACTGGCTCTCAAGTGCAGCTGCCGGAGCACACCGATACGTGCTTGGCGACAGATTTTTAACTTGAGGGTGGTAATTAGCCTGGCGGATTTAGGAAAAGACCTACCACCACGCTATAGTTTCATTACGATGTTTTCCTTCACCGAAGGCTCCGACTTAATTTTTAGGATTCGAACCTACGTCTTTCGACGCTGTGTCCGAACACGCTATAAACTAAGCCACCATCGCTTATTATCTACAGAAAGGTACGTAACATTGCACTTACTTACTTGCAATAAACGTTATTATTAAAAAAATGCTTATAATCTGTTTCGATCAATACAGTATTGTCCATTTAAATATGTTACTTACTTTGGAGAATTAAGTAGATCATAATTGCTCGTTAAGGAATATCTTGGAAGATAGCAAAGGAGTAAAATTATGCTTAACAAAAAAAGCAGTTTCTTTGATGACACTTACGAAGCTCTTTTGACTTTGATGAACTATAAATGTCAAAGTGCCAAATATTGTAAATAGTATGCCTAAATAACTTCAACACTTATGACGTCATATTAATAGGTTCATTGCACCAGTGCAAAGTTATGCTATGGAACCAGTAGTAATATATAAAATTGTAAATCCAAACGAACGAAAGATCAGCGA
Source organism: Antheraea assamensis (assembly GCA_035772565.1). Lineage (NCBI taxonomy): Eukaryota > Metazoa > Arthropoda > Insecta > Lepidoptera > Saturniidae > Antheraea > Antheraea assamensis. The sequence goes on along the minus strand of JAQQSE010000031.1, from coordinate 6,361,238 downwards.
GAGCCTTAACTGCTAAAGCTATAAATGTGAAGTATACATGTCTGACGTGTACTAAGAAAAGATAGTTGCTGAATTATTTTTTTGAAGTGAGTGGAAAGCTACCTGAAAGTTCTATGTGTATATCTTGTGGGTTATAAAAACTACTAAAAAGAGGATAGGCATTTCTTTTTTCTTTCCATTGCACATTGGTTCGGTAGACGGGTAGGCAGCTTGACCGGGCTGTCGTCGCGGTCAGGGCGTTCGCGCTGGGCCTTGTCGCCGGGGTGGCATGGTGCTTGCTTGTTCGATCCCGTGCCACTCCATAGCGCGGCAGACGGTATCTTGTGGGTTTTTTTAGTCAGTAAGAGTCTGACACCCCACAGCTGCCCAGGGCTGTGGGTGTGCAATGAAGGATTTCTTCCCACATTAAAAAAAAAAACACAGTTTATTATAATTTGACTCTTACTGGGTGCAAAAATAGTAAATCGTAAATCAACAAAGTATTCTATATGCCGTGGAGAGTAAATGTTTTTTTTTTTACTTTCATATCATAACCTTAAATAGGATATTTATTTTACCAAAGCTATTATCTATTTCCATTAAGTGTTGTTCACAAAAGACGATACAATACAAAATTCGAGAGAATATTCCCAAGGATTTTATATGTGCGCACGGTGCCAAGGGGTGGCTCTCTCCATTCATCGTCGTGGCGCGCAGACTGCGCGGGACGTATCAATACAGCGGGAGGGGTGGCTTCAGGTTCCAGATCTCTTAGTCCGTTTCCAGGCTCCGCGTCGGTAGTACTCTCGTTTCGGTGCTCTGATCGGTAACTGGTCTGGTGCTCTGTAAAAATCAAAATAACGTTTATAATTATTATCTTATTTGAAAAGATTTATCGAGAACTCTATCGTTTTATGTGAAAGTTGTTCGGTCGGACACAAATATTAGTTTGCAACTAATTAAGCAATTTTTAACGGATGCAGTATCGCAGTTTAAAGTAAGGTAAAGTTTTCTAATAATATTTTACCAATTAACTGTATTGTATTATTATGTAGGAACTGAAATAATATATTTTTTTTTAAATGTTGTTTGAATGTTTCTTTTTCGTGTGTGAAAAGAGAAATATATTGTATTTTATAAATTTCATATACATGGTGTGAGTTCTAAATATAAAATCTAGCAAACGCCGTGGGCGGCTCGAGGTATTGAATTTCCTTTACGGCGCACAAGGGGCGAAGGGGGGAGGGAGGTCGGATATGGGTACAACCTCCGCGCAGTCCACCCCTGTATTGATCGCTTGGTTTTCATACGTACATGCTAAATATTTTCACTAGATATATAGATCTATGATTTTAATTTTGGTGCGATGAAACGGAAGCTCCATTGTTACAAAGAATACAGTGAAATGGCTTAAATAACATATACTCCGATACTGTGATTGGTAACGTTGTAATAGCCTTAATAGTTTATACCTGATATTCGTTATAAAAATTGTTAAAAAATAAGTTCTTCGGTAACAATACTCAGTATATTTCGTATCTGGGGAAATAATTGACAGTAACTTTGTACCGTAATAAAGATAAGTGACATAGAATGACCTAATTCTTATTTTTTTTTTTTACATTTTAATATATTCCTAATTCGCGCGACATGAAACTTGACAAATAAAAAACAGTATATAAGTATACGAAACTTAAGGAATTGTGCAAATAAATAAAAATTGCGACTTTCAGATGTCCTATAGACTTCAACTGGTTTTCTAAAAGTAATCCTACACAGAATAATATATTATGTTCGTTAAACATTTGCATACAGCTACACATACTGAAAATCTCTATTTAACAAATAGTTATTATTAAAGTTTCAAATTTTTCGTAATACAATATATAGTTGTTAAAATAGGTGACGCAGTAGTATATATGTATACAATCGATTGCTATTTCTAGAATTTTATAGACGCCATTGAGACTAACTGCGCAAAAAGCGCGGTCTCCTGCGTAGTGAATGAAAAGCTATTCAACAAGTAGGTCATTACGGGGACTATCAAGCGCGCATGCGCGTCCTAAATTTCCATAGCTTTCAATATGTCCGCTCGGTGCATCCACCATTTTATTGACGTCACATGCAGTTTAGTAATCATCTTCTGAATATTTAACACAAAATAAATAAGGTCATTTGTTCAAACGAATATAAACAATTTTAAGTTGGTGAAAGTCCATTAGAGCGGTTTGTGAATCTTGTAAAAGGTATAAATAAGTGGAGTTGATGGTATTGTAGATTAACTATAAAATGGGCGGTTACATTGACTTATACGAGTACGTATAATAATGGAGGATATAGCAATCTGTAGTTGTGCTATGCAGTTTTTTTTTATTTGCCAAACTACCCTTTACCGTAATCTTTTAACCCAATTTTATGTTTCTGAAACATTTAAACCTGTCTTACTTTTATTATTTGAGTTTATTTCTACAATACCAAGGTAGGTATATACTTGAATTAATTTTTAATATCATAGAGTTAGTATATCATTCCAATTTTAATTGTTTTTTTTGTTTCAAGAAAACAATTAATTAAAAATACATTTTTAATCAAAACTTTCCAAAGAACAGTTGATAATAAATAATCAAATCAACATTATTTTTTGTTGAGTACTGTCAGTGACATAAGTTTCTTTTAAAATAAACGATTTTCAAAATAAACCTTAATTCGGGTGTGTTTTATACAAAACTAATTAGCAACTTCAAAAGAAAAAAGTATACCCGTTAACTTTTTAACAGAATATAAAGAAATTATTATTTCATTACAAATATAGGAATGTACCTAATTGCCGACACTCTGTTATGCCAGAAGTCAATAAAAATTGAGAATTAAGCAAAGAGGCGAGAGTGACACTTTTTCATTAAACCTATACGCTCTGATAATAAAAGATGTTTTTTCAGTGAGTAATTTATGTACAATGATAGCAAAGGAATGATAAAGTAATTAATTATTCACGGATGAACCCGTCTTGCACACTGATAAAACCAATCAATTGCAGCTTGCATTATTAAAGCGATTTTTTCTACTTTGGTCTGAGGTATGATTTAATCTGAAAACGCTTCATTTAACTACATGGATTTAATCGAAATTCAGAAAAAGGAGAAGTGCCCACGTACATAATTCTACCTATAGTCAAGCACGATAAGAAATTTCAATTCTTTTTCATATCCCTAAGTGATAAGGGTTGTCCACCCCTAACATTTTTATTTTATTTTTTGCAATATTTTTTTTATTTTGTTATAATGAGGCATTAAAAATACATACAACCCTAAATTTTCACCCTTCTAACACCAACCCTTATTCTTTAATAGTCATTTTAGTAATTAATCTGTGCTTATATCATATGTGCTTCAGTTTCTTAATGTATCTTCATTGGTTAATCACTGGTTTCGCAGTTATTTAACTGGTCGTCGACAATGTATTCGTGTCGACGAAACATTTTCTTCTTGGTCAGTGACTTTTATTAGCGTACCACAAGGTGCAGTGTTGTCTCCGTAACTTTTCGGAATTTTCATAAGCACTATATGCAACAATTTACTTTCCGCTTACTATTTATATGCTGATGACTTGCAAATATATTCACAAGCTTCCATTGATAACCTGTCACATGCTATCGATATTATTAACAGTGATCTGACACGCATTAGTGACTGGAGTAAAGCATATGGCCTTAGAGTGAATCCTAATAAAACCCAAGCATCATTATTGGCGGCCCTAGGATGACTGCAAAGATCGATAAAACACAACTCCCATCCAATGTCTTTGATGGCACTATTCTTCCTATATGTGACAAAGTAAAAAATTTAGAAGTTTATATTGACAAAAATTTATCTTGGGCTCCACAGCTTCATGAAGTAAACCGAAAAATATTTGCGTCTTCCAGTTACCTAAGAAGACTCCGGAATATTCTTCTTATTACCACTAAAATTTCGCTTGTACAAACCCTTTCCTTCCGATCCTTGATTATGCTGATACTTGCTATCTAGATCTTACCGAAGCTCAACTTGATAAACTGGAACGACTGCAAAATGTATGTTTTAGGTTCATATTTGGTCTACGTAAATTTGACCGCATATCAGAATCTCGAACTAAGCTGAAATGACTCCCTGTGAGGCTTCGCCGGAATGCTCGCATTCTTTTTCTATTACATAGTACTCTTTTTAATCCTGTCTCACCTTTTTACCTAAAAAATCGTTTCAAGTTCTTATGTGATACGCATACTCGAGATTTAAGATCAGCCGATAATATAACATTAGAAGTACCGGCTCATTCCACTAATTTTCGTGCAAAGTCCTTCACAGTTCAGGCTGCCCAACTATGGAATGCCCTACCTGTTTCTATGAGATTGGCGCAGACGATGGGCATATTTAAAAACTCGGTCAAAGAAGTAGTATTTGTCAATTTAACATTTCACTTTTGTGTATATATGTATTACTATACTTTGTAAAATGTAATATCTATGTATTATTAATATTACGTAGTCTATATATTGTATATTATTGTATTATATATTTATATTTGCATTTTACAGTGTATGTTCTGCTAATTATGTGGTATTTACTAGTTTAGTTTATTTGTACACCGTAAATACCCCCTATATAAACTCCATGGAACATATCCATCCAAAGGTTGCCTGGAAGAGATTGCTATTAGCAATAAGGTCGCCCTTTGTACTAATCACATAATTGTAAGGTTTTATAGTGTTTATTCGTAATGGTGTGCAATAACGATTAAATAAATTAAAAAAATATATCATTTTTCATCCGGCTCGATAACCGATCAATTGTCACTTGGTAAGTTATCCCAAAGAAAGAGCTAATTAAAACCAAGTCGTCGTCTTTTTTGTGAATGTTTTTTACCCTATTTCGATTTTTTTTTCTACACTAGAAATTCCCTAGAAATAATTTATATGCCAAAACAACGTTTGCCGGGTCGGCTAGTACAAGTATAATATATACTGTATACATAATTTGCGTAATCATACACGCACATAGAAATTGATTTGTAACAGTTTTCATTCATAGTCGTCTTTAATATCCTTCGTGAAAGGTAGTAGTAGTAGGTATTTATTTGTCTAGTGTTTTATTATTCCAGTTTTGTTATCTTGTTTCTATTGATAGCACTTTATATTATTAGTTACAACGTATCCCTCTTTATACATAAAACCAATATCATCTTTTCATTCACAATTCACATTATGATGAATTCTTTATTTGTTTTTTAAATTATTTTGAAAGAGTACTTATATTGTATATAATTTATGTTCCACATTCTACATGAGTACTCTTTTTTTTTTTTGAACTGACTACATCGTTAGCCAGGCAAGGCCTCTACAGTTTCACCGGACTACTAAGGAGAGCGCTTAAGGCACGACACTCACCTGATTTTATATAGACACTAGCTGGCCCCGGCGAACTTCGTACCAATAGATAGAGTAACTCACGGGGAAGGCTTAGGTATATAATTTATCAAGGTTTTCAATTGGTTGAAATATAATGATAATTGTTGAAAGAATCGGAAAAAATTAAGCCACCTGGGAACTTTCGTCGAAAACGCTGCATAAACACTTTGAGATATAAAAAAAATAATGCATACTGAGATATTCCTCGTTTATAGATCTACAAAAATATCTAGGATGACATATACCTTTCTTTTTAGGATAGCTTACTTATACCCATCTATCTTTTTTCTTTTTTTTTTTAATAACCTACACTGCCAGTAATAATGCCTTCACAGTTTCACCGGACTACCTCATCTATCTTCTAAAAATGGTCACATATTTAGAGAGATACATTATTAATCCTTATCAAATTAAATGCCTTAGCTGCCTTAAGCATTTCATGCACATAGTATATATTTTTTATTATCAGGGAAAGACAACGTTTGCCGGGCCCCAGCTAATAATTATATAGTTAGTTATAATTATCAAATAATTTCGAAGTGTTTTAGTAGTTATGTCTCTAACATTAGCCCAGTCATCTGTTATCTTGTTTTAATAGTGAGCTTCTTTTACAGATATAGTTTGAAGAGTAGATTAAAAAGTAAACCATGTTGCGACGGACAAAGGCAAAACGTGTCCTCGCGCCCGCAGCGCAAGTCACTTAGAGAACATCAAGGCGACAGTGTACATTTAAAAATAAGCGCCAACATGCCGGCACCTATTTTTGTATACATCTCTTCGTTAGCAGTTTTGTGGATATGCGGTAAGAATTGCGAAGAAGTAAATATTTGTTACTTCTTGTTTTTTATATGAAGTTATGTCATGATTTTAAAAGATATGCTGAAGTATTTACATAAAACTCAACTACTCAATAATAGTGAATATTGGTGACAGTAAACGCGGACGATGCCCAAGCTCCAGCAGCTGGTCCGCGTATGGTAAACAGCACAGTAGATCAACCAGATCCGAGGTCTCCACTCGGCCGAGTACCGCCGTACCAGCCACCGGCTGTTGGTGTAGGACTTCCAATGCAACCGTTTTGGCCACCCAGCATCTATTCGCACCCAGATAACTGGCGTCGTGAGTATAATGACAAAATTGGGTTGAAATTTCACATCCGGCTTAGACTTATGTTTAGAATAAATAAAACTATTGGTCGTCCATGGTTAATACATTTTTCAAGTTTTAATATTAAAGAAAAATATGAAATGATTCTAAAATAACTTTTGTTAACATTAAAGCTCCTCAATGGCTGCTAAACAAAAGAAAACGATAAATAACATCGGCTGAAAAACAAAGGAGGAAGATGTACTTAACCGTTTTGCTTCTGCCTATTTATACATTGAGAAGTATCTAATAAAATCTATTCTTATTTAGTAATTAAATAAAAAGAAATGAAATAAAACTAATATTTAATATAATGTATCCCTGATGTATGTCGTTTCATTTCATTGTATGAGTTTTAGTAATCAAAGTATTATTCGTTCTAATTTCTAAAATAACTGTGGCAGCTCGATCGAGTTTACAAAGAAATAGTGACATCATATACCACGGTGCCGACGACGGTGATTTTGACGATGGTCATGATGACAACGGTGGCTGTCAACAGCCATGTTCAAATCAACATTTCTCGTGTCAGGTCAGTGTGAAGATAGAAGGATACTTGAGGGCAAAATTCCATGTTTTTATGAAAAATCGGCATAAGCTATTTTGCAAGGATACTTGAGGGCAAAATTCCATGTTTTTATGAAAAATCGGCATAAGCTATTTTGCTTTTGGAAAGTTCGATATGTAAAGATAACATGCTCGATTTTTCTTTATCATTACATCAGCCTATAAGAGACTCACTGCAAGGCTGTCGAACGGAAGCATTAGCATAATCATTACACCAGGCGACGACGTATTGGCGATTTAAAACTCTGAGAAACCCACAGTTCTATATTTTCCCACATAAGGTAAATGAACATTTCTCAGGTTCAGGTTTCCTCGCGATTGTTTCCATCACCAGGACCCGGTAGTGTTAGTATGTAAATGTATGCGAATCTCTAAAAAAATTGTTGATACATACCGGGGTTCGAACTTGTAGACATCGAATTAACATTCCACCAGTCAAACCACTCGATTGTCACGACACTTCGACACCACGGTTCAATTTATGCTATCTTAAATTTTTTTAAACCCCTTAGAACCTTATTAAAACTTATTTGTTTATATCCAGATATCCTGCAGTTGCATACCAATGGAAAAACGATGCGACGGCATAACAGATTGCACTGAGGCGGAGGATGAAAGCGGTTGTGCAAGCTCTTGCGACGAACACAACAACCGCACAATGTGCCATAACAGCAACATCTGCATAGCCCTAGCCTGGATCTGCGACGGCGACAATGACTGCGAAGATTTCTCCGACGAAACACATTGTGGTCAGTATCAGAATAAATCATATTTTATAAAATTTAGGTCTTAAAAACACTCCCAACTATTCGGAACACATCTCAGTCGTGGAGAAGAGCCGACGAGAAACTCGATCAGTTTTATTTGTTTAAAGCCATTGTTATATAGATGGGGTATTTTCAGAGCCATTTGTAGACAAAACTATAGTTGTTCACTTAATAATCCATCCTCATAGTTATAATAAAATCTCCTTAACATCCTGCTTGAACTTACTCTACGGTAAATCCTTAACGTGCTTTGACACCGTATTATCGAAGATCTTGCATTGCCTAAAAAACATCTGTTATTGATTTTTACGTTATAAAAACTAATTAAAATACAAGTAAAATTCAAAATAATATATTAAATGAAATTAAAAATTGAAATTGCAAAACTTGAAAATATGTATTAAAAGAGATATTTTAAATCCTATATGTATTTAAATACGTAAAAAATTGTGTTCTGATGACGAAATTGGTAGACGTAAAATTTGTATAAAACAATTTTAATTTAACAACAAAAAGATATTTAGAAAAGAATATAATTCAGAATTCGTTATTTTAAACAAAATATGGAATGTAAATGTATTTTCATATTTACAGTTGGAGGAATTGACTTTACTATCGATTTGTACGTGTACGATGATACGAACGAATTTAGATTCTGAATTCGAACGTAACTTTTTTAAATGTTCCATAGAGTTCCAGAAATACTGTAAATGTTTTGTTTTTTTTTTTTTTTTTTGTAAATTACGCTTATTAAAGTAAGCGTGCTTCAGGTGACACGTTCAACGTACTGTACAGTATTATGATCCGTATATATACACGCTAGTAATTACATACAAACGAACAAATGAAATAGTATAGTATTATATGGATACAAAGCAATATGATATTTTACTTAGTCATTTAAAATGTTTTTTTTTTTCTATTTTATACCAATCCTAATATATTACAATAGGCGGTGTTGTCAACTGTACCGCTGAACAGTTTGAATGTGCAAATGGACTCTGCATTCACAAGGAATGGCTCTGCGACGGAGACAACGATTGCCGTGATAACTCGGATGAAACGAACTGCACAAAAGACAAGTAAGTTTATATAAGCTGTATATTAAAAATTATAGTCCATTCATATATTATTTACCCATATACATACACTGCAAAATAATAAGCATTACTGTATAAGAAATTTAAAATTTTGAAAAGATGTTGATAGGGAATTAACATTATAAGATGGGATCTCTCAAAAATGAATTCTCAAAGGGATGAAAGGGAGTAGCAAAATTTATATGAAAAATTATATTTATTTCAAACTTAATATATATTTTATGTTATAATTTAGAGGAAATGTGGGAGGCGTCTAGTCAATACAAACGTATGACTCTGTTTTATCTGTGGGTAATAGTAGCAGAACAAATATTTCTGTACCATGTAGTCTATATCTATCATTATAATGTTCTTATGCTTTGATTGTTTTCATATATTAAATGTTATTATAAGACTTAGGAAACCTTTTAAAAGTACTAAAATTGCCCAATTATATCGCCCTTCATATAACAGCAATATTTTACATGCATTATAGACATGAAAATGACATTTATTTATGATGACTGTTGCATTACAAGTGGCTAAAGTTTATACCTATAATATACACTATATATAAAACCCTTCTTGTATCTGGTCTGTTTTCATCGCTCCGTGATAAGATTAGCCTGGATCACTGGAATGACATAAATATTCGGTTTAGAATTTTTGAATATTTTATCCGGGCGTAAAACTGTCGTATGTTAAAAAATTACTGAAGTTAAAAACGTGAATTTTTATATGGAGAAATATTGCACTTATTCCAGCTTGTTTTTAATCAAATTTAAATCGGTGAGAAGTTCTGAATGAATGAATGAAGTGCCGAAACTACTGATAAGAAATATAATTAACGTGTAATTAATTACAATAATTATAATATCTATTGAACGCTTCTAGGCTACTTATTTTTGGATACAATTGATACCTTGTTATTTTTGAAGTTATACGTCTTTTGGCGCGTTAGGGAAAAATGATGAGAGTAAATTTATACGATGCGCGCGCACACACCGTCACGAAAAACCGACACCCTGAAGTTAGTTATAGTCAACATTTTATTTAAAAAAAGTATGTGTGTATTAAATACCTTTTTTCTATTGTTAGTGTCGTCTTTTCTACAGACGTAGAATAAGGCGAAAGATAAAATATTCGAAAAGATTTTTATCTTGTTACCTCAAAGAAGTAATACATAAGTACTCATTTTTTTTAATGGCCAATGAAGCGGGCGGGCTTACCTAATATAAATATATATTTCAATTACTTGGTGCTCACTACTTGTCTTTGTGAAAATAGTTTTGTTGTGTGATGGGAATAGCGTATTTTATTTTGCATTCATTTCAGGCAGTCTCTTCTTATTGTAATCTTCTTATACGTAGTATTTAACTAAAAAATTATTACTGCTTTTAAGTTAACTCGGTTATATTTTAAATCATTTTTTTAACCTTTATGAATGATTGTAATGACAATTATTCTGGTCTCTACTCTGAAAAGTCCAATATCTCTTAACTCTATTAAAAGTCTCATCAAGATTGGTTGAGCCGTTTCAGAATATAGCCCGAATAGAAACGAACGCTCCAATTTGGTTTAGGTTAGAGTTACGTATATGACATTATATCCCTCAACATTTTGGTATATGTAGCAGTCATGTTAAGCTCTTGAGTTTGCTAAATCGTTTTCAGTATATACTACGCATGTAGCAAGAAATATAAACAGTTGAAAATATTTATGAAATAAACATCGGAGTTCATATTTTCTTTTATTGTCGTTAATGGATACTTTGTTATTTCATGGTAACAAATTTATATTAGTTTATGAGATAAAACCGTGGGTTTTAAGTTACAAAAATGTGGCGTTACGATACCGCCTTAGGCCGATTCGGTAAATCGATACGCGCAGCCGGGGGTTGAAGCGAGGGACGCATGGAGGGCGAGGCTGCTCCGCTGCCATGGTAACCCGCCTACGCGCACTCTTCGTCCCGAAGATCCGACCAATATATCCACTCTCCGTGGGCGAGTTCATTATAGAACGAACCTATCGATTTGTTTAGTATTCCTCAAGAACATAAATAATAGGTTTATACCAATCAAATAGATATTTATAGAAATGTTAATAATCTCGTTCATATCAATTCATGGAATTCGTGATAAACATAATACGCGTATAGAGTACCAACATGCAGTCTCTCATTTTTCATAGGCGTTACCAAGAATCGGAAGCTTCTTTTTAGATTATTTTTTTGGAATACCTTATTTATTTGTAAATATTTTGATTGTTTGTAGTCAAAGATTACGTTTATTTTATATCTTTATATAGGTTTTAATATTTGACCAATCTCATATGATATTCAGTGACGATATAGCATATGATGGTATCATGCGAAACATAAACGAAGACTGGGCCTCAAGTGCAGTTGCCGGAACATAGTTATAGGTGCTTCACGAGTCATTTTCAACTTGAGTGTAGTAGCTGGCCAGACGAGCATAAAAAAGCCCTACACCACCAAGCACAGAAAGTCCTACTAACATTCCACAACATCTAAAGGAAAACTAAAGCCCTATTTTTAAATTTACCAACCATATGGTAATTTATTCATTTAACACAGCCATTTGATTGATAGGATTTTCTAATTTAGGCCCCCAAGAAGGCGCTTCTGAACGTCTAAAGTACTACCGATTCGGAAAATAACCCAGTCAGCGAGAAGAATCAGCAAGAAACTTTTTTTTTTCTATTTTATAGGTAAACGTTTTGACCACAATCTCATCTGAGATTAAATGATGATGTGGCCTAAGATGTTAAGTCACGCTTAACCTACAGGGAGACTGACTCTCAAGTGCAGCTGCCGGAATACACCAACAGGTGCTTGGCGACAGATTTTCAACTTGAGGGTGGTAGCTAGCCAGACGGACTTAGAAAAAGCCCTACCACCATGCAACTCCATGCATGCACCATGCACTCAATCTAGTTTATCTTTTCATTATACATAACTTTTACAAACATTAGTTAGTTACATTCGCTGTTGGCGGATAAACAGAGCGGTGTCATTTCCAGACATTTCCAACACTACATAGAACATCCTACTTTTGTAAATCCTTTCGTAGTATTCAGTTACATTATTTACGGTGCCACTGTTTAAAATGTAGTACCTCCAGACTTAGGTTTAAATTGTGCATCATCTGCCTGATTCAAGAATTTTACTAAGTATATTAGGTATATCACACATTATCTAAATTAATATGAGCTTTTGTGGTTAAATCGAATATAATTCATTTATGCTATTACGATCCTAATTCCCTTAGTTTTATGTAGAGTTAATATACCTAAAGCCATGCAAATCTATTTCGTATATGGTCTGGCTTATTTAAGAGAAAATTATTCATAACACAAGATGGATTGTTTATACTGATTAATCGGAATACTTAAAGCAACGAAGAGAGTGTTACCTCGTGAATGGTTATTGTGAATCAGTGATTCAAGGGTCCTACTACCTGCATCAATACATATTATAAAACAAAGTCGTCCGCCGCGGCCGTCTGCCTGTCTGGATGTTCGCGATAAACTCAAAAACTACTGAACGGATTGTAATGCGGTCTTCATCAATAGAATATAGAGTAATTCACGGGGAAGGTTTAGGTACATAATCTGTCAGTTTTTTTTGTAAATTGTTTGAAATATAATGATAATTGTTGAAAGAATCGGAAAAAGTCAAGCCGCCGTAAGCGTTTCATGCACATACGTATATATATTTTTATTATCAGGGCAGGACAACATCCGCCGGGCCTGTTAGTTTTAATATATCACATAGTCTTCCAACGCTTTATTCCTATAAAGGCGTAACACTTCTAGTATCAGTTGTGCCTCTGTGAGAACAACAATTTCTTACAAGTCATAAAATTAGCAAAATCTACGTAACTCGATAAAAGTGTAAATAAATTTATAACAGATGCAAAGACAACCAGTTTATGTGTTCCAACGGGAAATGCATTTCGAGGCACTGGCATTGCGACAAAGAACCGGACTGCTTGGACAACTCCGATGAATTAGATTGTCGTAAGTAACTTTTAAATGTAGTTTTAAAAATGGTTTCGTATGTAATATATAATGTAGCGTAAAAATGTAATCCGATACATTTAAATCATGATTAGTAAACAAATCAAAATAGAATAAAAATAATTATATTACTATATAATTTTTCACTATCGCACTTTCTGTTGTAAGTAGAAATATACAGATCTAAATGAAAAAACAAAATTTTACTTTATCTTTTGTATCTCCAGTTGGGAATCAAGGTGACCTTAATGCGAATAGTAATTGTTGTTACTATATACTAGTGCAAAGTTTTTAAGTCAAAATTTAATTGATTAAATGTAGCCAATAAGTACTTACATTAAAAGAAAAAACCTTTTCAGAAGCTACACATAGAAAGATGTTAATAAACTTTTTCGTTATACAGCCAAGGAGCCATTGTACTGTTCCGAGCCCGAATTCCAATGCGGTAATAAGAAATGCTTACCAAAAGATTTACTATGTGATGGTGACAATGACTGTGGTGATTGGACAGATGAAGATTCTTGCCCGATGTCACCTGGGAGCTGTAATGCTGGAGAATTCAAGTAAATACTTATTTTGCAATCATTTTAGTCTAGATTAAGTATTTATGACATACCAGTTACTTCATTAAAGCTTGAATAATTTGTGAAACTTTAATAAAGTAGATGGAACCATTAAGATTACATTTAGTTAATTTGGTACTGTAGATGCAGCGATGGTAAGTGTATACCGGAACGATGGCGTTGTGATGCTGAGAGAGATTGTACGGATGGTGGGGATGAGTTAAACTGCGAACCTCACAACATACATAATTGCACTTCTGATGAGTACACTTGTACAGATCGACGCTGCATTTTGGTAAGTTCTATTTTATCAAAGGCTAGTGTTGCTAGATGCTAAAGGCTTGTGACCAGTGGCGGATTTGCAGTTTTCGCCGCCCTAGGCCATGTAATAAGTACCAGCCACCCCTTTTTTTTCCTTTTCTATTTCTTGTTATCATCAGTGAATTTTTTGTCACGATTGGCCGCCCTAGGCCCGGGCCTCCTGGGCCTTAGAGCAAATCCGCCACTGCTTGTGACCCATAAATATTATTGCTATTCTTTATAGTTAAATTTCTGCTTTATTTGGACATTATTTATTATTATTCTACGCCTCTTATAATTCACTATTAGTTTTCTTTTATCGGTAAAATGGTTAGGCTAAGGATAATTCATTAATTAATAATTACTTAAAATTATTTTATTTTCTCTTTTACTTTGGAATTCCACTTGATAAAAAAAAGCGTAATGTTTTAATAGAAAACTTGGGTATGCGACGGCTTACAAGATTGTTCGAATGGTGAAGATGAAATGAGCTGTGTAGTGAATTGCGAGGAAGATCAGTACACTTGCAAGTCACAGGAAGTTCTCATCAGCAGCGCTTTCACGAGCTGTGTGAATAGGAAGCACGTCTGCGACGGCATGAAGGACTGCCCCAAAGGCGACGATGAGGAGAAATGCCCGACTAAAAGAAAATGCGGTTTAGAGGACAAATGTGAAAAGAGCTGTATCACCAGTTACGACGGACAACCGGGCTGTGCGTGTCCTTTAGGTTTTCTGTTGGCTGATGATCGTTACAGGTAAAAATACATAAGTAGACTTTTCTTTTTACATAAATACTAACGGCCCGCCCCGGCTTCGCACGGGTATAAAATATATAGCCTATGTCATTCACTGAAAAAATGATTAAAATCGATCCAGTAGTTTTGATTTATTCATTACTGCCCGTGGCCCGCACGCGTTAAATTTGGAGTAACCCCAAAAATAACAGTATTTCTCCACTATTTAATTTATGTTACTTTACATATAAACCTTCCTCTTCAATCACTTTATCTATTAAGAAACCGCATCAAAATCCGTTGCGTAGTTTTAAAGATTTAAGCATACATAGGGATATAGGGACAGAGAAAGCGACTTTGTTTTATACCATGTAGTCATTAGCAAACAATAAATGTTTTCAATTACACCGATTAAATCAACATTACCATATAAGTAACTTTATGCTATGAATATTAATGAACAAATAACAATTAGCATAATTATACTTTATCTATCTATCAAATAGTTGTCGTGACATCGACGAATGCATGTATGAACAAGATCCGGTATGTTCACAAACTTGCTCAAATACAGTTGGAAGTTATCAGTGTGGATGCATGACCGGTTATGTACTAAGACCAGACGGCAGATCCTGTAAACCCACCGGTGATCCACCAGTTTTACTGTTCTCTAATAGAGTGGGGATAAGACAAGTGAGTTGATTTACAAGTATACCTTCATTTACTATCGATATACAAAGCTAAATATGATTTGAAATTAGTGCAAAACAGTTCGAGAGACGTTTCAAAAAAATGTTTTTGTTTTCCGTGTTTTATAGGTTTTAACGTATGGCCACAATCTCATCTGATGTGAAATGACGCCGTGGCTTAAAATGATAAACAAGATAAACCTACAAGAATTGTGTCTCAAGTGCATCTGCCGGAACACACCTATAGGTGCTTGGTGACAGATTTTGAAGTTGGACGTTGATGCCAACCAGTATATCTTTAGAAAAAGCTCTACCATCATGGTTTCATCATAATGTTTTTTTTCGTCGAAAGCTTCGGCTCATTCGCAAGGATTCGAACCTTCGTGGATCGACGTGGTTTAAGAACGAACTAACCACTAAGACGTATTTACTTTTTTTTTTAATTAACTCTTTCTGGTACAATGTTGGCCTATAGCATATTATATATATATATTTTTCGGCCATGCAAAAAATCGATTAGATAACTGTAACGGAAATCAACCCTACCGGCTTCGTGTGCTAAGTTAGACAGTCTGGCTGTTAATTTCTTTTTAAAATAAATCTTTGAATATTGTATAAGATATTCAAAGTACAAATCCATGTTTATACAGGTCTGGTTTACGGGTGACAACTACATGTCTGTGGTAAAGGGATTACACAATGCGGTCGCTTTAGACTACCACTATGAAAAGAAACTTGTATTTTGGTCGGAAAATAATTTACGTGTTATAAGAGTGGCTCAAATGAACACAAAGAACATGACAGGTACATTTTAGTATTATTAATAAGTCATGAGATAAAAATATGTTATATTGTTCTTAATATTTGAAGCAAACCTTGTTGTACGTTTGAAATTTATATATTTATATTATTGGTAATCGTTTTCAAAGCCATTTATATTTTTAAATTGTGAATTTTCTTAGAATCTTGTTATGGTCATTATTATATTTTGAAAGTATTCTTTGTTTCATTTTTATTTGAAATTTATTATTTAATTATAAAAGTTAAAAATGATACAAAAATTAATATTTTGTGTCATTTTAATGATTCCTTAATATCCTTGAATTGTATACTTTAACCAATAACGAACTGTATATGAATATAATTTTGTATTTTTCTTATTCATTTATTATATTTTAATGTAAATATAAAAATAATATTGTAATATCGGGACTTCTACGTTCTATTTCCCAGTAGTATAATTCAATCATATATACCACCAGCAGGCCCGGCGGACGTTGTCCTGCCTTGATGATAAAAAAATATATACTTATGTGCATGAAACGCTTACGGCGGCTTGACTTTTTTCGATTCTTTCAACAATTATCATTATATTTCAACGAATTTACAAGAAAAAAACCTTGACAAA
Organism: Antheraea assamensis; assembly: GCA_035772565.1. Taxonomy (NCBI): domain Eukaryota; kingdom Metazoa; phylum Arthropoda; class Insecta; order Lepidoptera; family Saturniidae; genus Antheraea; species Antheraea assamensis. The sequence goes on along the minus strand of JAQQSE010000031.1, from coordinate 6,344,525 downwards.
TTATATACCTAAACCTTCCTAATTACTCTATCTATTGGTGAAGACCGCATTACAATCCGTTGAGAAGTTTTTGAGTTTATCGCGAACATCCAGACAGACAGACGCGGCGGACGACTTTGTTTTATAATATGTATTGATTATCAATGCTGTATCAGAATTAAATCGAAAAAGAGTGTTCAAAGAAATTCTGACAAAAAAGCCATAAACATAAACAAGAAAGAAATTGAATTAATATAAGTATTCATTTACATGTTCAGACGTTATAAGATGGGGTTTAGAAACACCAGCCGGTGTCGCAGTAGATTGGATACATGACCTGCTGTTCTGGACGGATTCTGGAACGAGGCGAGTGGAAGTGGCCACGCTTGATGGTGCACAAAGAGCAGTGCTTGTCGCCAACGATCTTGATAAGCCACGTGCTATCGCTGTACACCCCGGAGATGCTTTGGTATTTTGGACTGATTGGGGTAATTTGATTTTAATTGATATAATAAAAATAAGAAATACATCTCATTAAAATATTTGGTAATTAGCATTAGGAATGCGTTAAGCATCAATATACAATACAATAGACGAGTTAGAGTTTGCTAGGTTTTCTTAGTTTTTTTTCAATAGGAGAAAACTGGTGTAAAAATTTGGTGCGTGCGTGAATCTTTTATGGCTAGTATTTTAGAGTCTAATTATATTTTTATTTGTTGAATTGAAAATTAATTATTAATATTAACCAGGTCCTCACCCAAAAATCGAGCGTGCTGATATGGATGGCCGGAGACGCAGAACAGTTATACATGATCAGATTGTGTGGCCGAATGGACTTACTATAGATTACACAGATTCCAAAATCTATTGGGCTGATGCTAAACACCACGTCATTGAGAAAGCAACGTTTGATGGTCACAATCGTCATAGGGTGCGTACATATATATGAAATTAATATTGTCTTCCACATAAAGCCAATTTGAATGTTTTAAACAATAGATTTTCTAATTTTGCTGTGTTCAGTATAATTCATGTGTAGTGTAGAACATCAAAAGCATATTGATCTTAGTGGCAGATAATATCTGATGTTGCTGTAAATATATTTAAGTAGTTATCTATTGAAATGTAAACTATCTATAGACTAAGCAATAAATATATGTCGAATCGTGTATGTATCATTAATTCTAAAATGTTTTCTTAGGTAACGACTAAAGGTCTGCCACATCCATTCGCTTTGACGTTATTCGAAGATGCAATTTACTGGACAGATTGGCACACGAAGAGTATATCAACAGTGAACAAGAATACCGGCATGGGTATCCAGACAGTACACTCGGGTTTAAATGTTCCCATGGATATACACGCGTAATTTCACAACTTTTTACTAGGCCTAAGTATTTAAGATAGAGAGGATGCAGCAAGCCGTCATAGGAATGATTTACTATAATGAGTTTTCATTGTATTTAAAGACAAGCTTGTAGCTAGCGCATTTTAAGTACTTCGTCTGAAAAAAAAACAGTCCATTTATCTTGAAAATTTACGGCCCAGTTTTAATATTGTAATAGTAGATGGTATTCTTGAAGTACCACCATATATGGGAAAATATAAAACCTGTGGATTTCTCAGAGTTTGAAATCGCCAATACGTCGTAAGCTGACGCGGTGGTTATGCCAATACGTTCCTTCGGGAAGAGGCCTATGACCCTGCAGTGGGTCTCTAATAGGCTGATGATGATGATAATTATGAGATGATAATGGTAGAATGTGCGAATGTAACAGTATATTAAGATAACATATACTATATTTACACAAAGATTTATTTTAAAATACATACGTTGTGCTATGTCATTTTGCAAACCATGCTTTCCTATCCCGATATTCTATAACAATTCTCATCTCAATTTTCATACCTTTTAAACACATATTCATTTTCATACATTTCATCCATCTTCTATCTTCGGTCTTCTTTTACTCCTATATCCGCCCATCTTCTACTTAACACTCATCTAGTCATGTATTTGTCATGTTTGCGCATAACATGTTCAATGTTACGTTAACTTTATTTTTTTATAACGATATTATTCGAATTAAATCAATCTGCTATTCTTTCTAACATGTTTAGTTTTTTTTTCTAATATTCATTTATATATATTTATTTATTCAACAAACAATCGCATGCAAGAAGTTTTTATAGAATATTCAAGGAATCACGCACAATATCCGCATGTATTGGCAAAATAGTACAAACTTACTTTCATGAGAACGTATTTCCATTTCTGTGGTATTTATAACGCTTAGACTACTGTAATATTTATTTTTTTGCAATATATAAATAATGAGTTATATTTTCAGCTACCACCCTCTAAGACAACTAAGGACATACAGGAATCGTTGTGGTGCAAACAATGGAGGATGTTCTCATTTCTGTCTTCCTAATAGCAACGGGTATTCTTGCCGTTGTCCAGTCGGCTTTAATATTAATTCTGATGGGTAAATTACAATTAATTTAATTTAAAAATTCTACTAATTAATTTTATAATAACTATAGCGACATACACGTTGTATGTTTTGTTAATATTTCTTTCAATGTCGTTTATAAAATACATTATTTGAAAAATAAAATTAATGTCTCATTAAGAACCCTTGGGTTATGTAATAGCATCCTTGCTTTCCCAACATCCGAGGAACGAAGAATGTTTTACAAATTGGTTATGTTTAGTATTAAAAACCGTTAGAATTTGGTAATATTTTTTTATGAATAGTACAAACGTCATTTGGATTGTAACCACTTGGGGTGACATGGTCAATTTGTGACCAAATCCAAATTACAAATAAAGAAAAAAACAAACATTCTCGTATATTAATTCATATGTTTTCAGATTAACATGTGAGGAGACGCCAGATAAATTGCTGCTTTATGCTCGCACAAAGGACATACGATTTAAACAACTAAATCCAAATAAACCGCTCAATGCTTTGGACATGGTAATATTTGAGATAGTTATTAAAATTAGTGACAACTCTCGTTTTTTTTGCCATTTTAGTACAAAAATAAAACAAAATGACCTTACAGGTGATTCCGGTTGAGAGCATAAAGTCGGTTGCAGCTATAGATTGGGATATTAACACTAAGACTATATTTTGGACTGATGTAGAGAAGGATACGATAAATCGCGTATATCTGAACGGTTCCCATCAGACCACCCTTATAAACTCTAATCTGAGTAAGTATTCGGAATGATTTTACTCAAGATACGATTTTCATACACATCTTCAATATTCGAGTAATTTAAAATACTACGAATTTTATTCTTGTATTCCGAATTTTGAACACAATACTGCTTTATAATTCACGGTGTAAACTTTATGAATTTATAAGTGGAACCCGATAAAATTTACTTACCTCTCTTGTAATATAAAACAATACTTACATTTTCCATGAAACCATCAATGTACTCTGTGCAGTTTGTGTGCACAGCTATTGTTAAAAGAAAGTACATTGTTTATTTTTCTTTCTTCCTAATTTGAGGCTATAAATGTTGTTCCCTTTTATGATTTTCAAATCATATGAAATCAAAAATACTTTATTCAATTTAGGCCCTAAGAAGGCGCTAATGAACGTCAAAACTACCACCGGTTCGGAAAACATCCCAGTCATCTAGAAGTAAACTCGGATCGGGTTTATCTTTTTAACATACACTTATATATTTAAAATACGTTATACGTTACAATCGTTTTAGTGGATGCACAGAGAGGAGTCAATTCCAGACATCACCATCGTTCACATATTGATCCACTTTATAATATCCCTTTGATACCAAAACCCGCTTAACATGGCACTTAAACTTATAGTCTGGCAAATCGGTAATATGCTTTGGGACTTTGTTATAAAACCCAACACTATTACCAAAAAAACTGTTACTGGTTTTACTGAGTCTAAATGAGATTAAAATTCAATGAGACCTTTTGGATAATCATAACTTTAACAAAACAGAATCGCCGATTGGTATAGCTTACGACTGGATCACCGATAAACTATACTGGACGGATGCTGGTACTAGTAGAATCGAAGTGGCTAGTAGCGACGGAAAGAGACGCACACTTTTGGTCTGGATCAACGTTGATAAACCCAGGGATATTGTTTTGGATCCAAAAGGTATAAACATCTTTCTGGAGAATTATTTAGGAATATTTTTATTTACATTAGATACTTTTAATATGCAATATTAAACGAATTTTAGATTCTTTTTGGATTGTACAAGACATTATCGGTTATAAATCAAGGAAATTAAAGTAGAAACGGTAAAAGTAATGCAATGTTAAAAACAAATAACTACATACAATGCTTAGTTTTCTTTAAAAAAAATATTTTGCAACACGGAATTTTATATAGGGATCGAAAAATATGTAATGTAATGTGTGTAATTTACTTAAAAATTGTCATTAAAACAGCTGGTGTTATGTATTGGTCCGACTGGGGTCCTGCTCCTCGAATCGAACGCGCCGATATGGACGGAGGGAACCGTAGACGCCTTATCTTCGGCGACATGACAAAACCAAGCGGCCTGGCTATCGATTACACTAAAAATCGTCTGTATTGGGTGGACAGTGGAAACAAAACAATTGAATTCGCAAACTTGGACGGCTCAGGGCGGAGCATTTTAATAGATGAAAATCTTGGTATTTATCTTTTAACCTAATTAAGTTTATGTTGACTTGCAAACTAATTTAATATTTAAAATTTAATAATCAATTACTCAGTTATACTATACCTATATTTTAAAATAAGTGTTATTTCAGTAAATCCATGTGATATTAAAATACTTTACCGAGTCTGTTTAGTTTTGAAAGCGTTTTGACCGTTCTGAATATAGATATGTGCGGAACGCAAATTTAGATATAAATGCATATCGATACAACTTAAGTACAATCAAATGCTAATATTAGATTCCTATAATAATATTTTAATTTTGTTTTTCTATGAAATTCTTGACGGTATTATACAAAAGCCTAAAATTACGGCTATATTCGGAACGGCCAAAAAGACTGACAAGGATGGTAACTAGGACATAATCAATAAACTGATGGACATAACTGTATTACGCCTTACAAGTTATGTTCTACTTTTGTTATGCTCTATATTGTAGTATATTTTTAAATAAATATCGATGCATTTTTCGGAAGTACAATAACACGTTGTATATAAACCATTTCTGTTTCAAAGGCCAACAGTTACCGCATCCTTACGGGTTAGATTTACACGGAGACGAAATAATTTGGAGTGACTGGGTCACGCAATCGATTCAAGCGGCCAACAAGTTTACTGGAAAGAATCGAAGAACCTTAGGCTCCGGCGTTGCTGGTATCATGGACGTGAAGGTTTTCCATAAGGAAAGAGTACGGAAGTCTAATCGGTGCGTAAAACTACAAAATCGTCATTAATAATAGTCATCTCTTGATTAATGGGTGACTTATGATAATTGTTTATATGATAAGCATATTGTGTACTGTACTAACTATTTCCTTTATGTTAGATGTGACTTAAACAATGGTGGATGTTCGCATCTCTGCTTACTGAGGCCTGGTGGGTACACTTGTGCATGCACAACTGGGATTAAGCTGCAGGTGAGATTGACTTCTTTGAATGCTATTGGTATAATGAATGTGGTGGAGGCAAGCGTGTAAATAGCCATTCTCACTAAGCGGCTTGAGAACTTATATGACTGAACACGGGGATGTGTGTCAACCTAACTGTGTTTAGTATTTGGGAATGTATAATAAGCAATTAATCGCTTACCGAGTCGTCCCCGGTGTCCTGATGTTGGTGTCTACTAGATGGTCCACTCATATAAAATTTATTTTGCTGCGAGAGACGCGGAGATTGTTTCTTAATTAAACCAAAAGCGGGTTTTTTAATGTAATATGTATAGCGGTTATGTTGCCTTGCGAAAATAGTGCATATCAATCAAAAGTGACAAATATCACCCCCGTATCGACATATGAATTAGGTTATACAAACTACATGGCGGAGCATCCCCTTCACCAGAATGTAAGGAACATCTTTTATTTTACAATTATGACTAGTAACTTTTTGCATTTTATAATGTGGTAGTGTTGTTCTAAGTATATCTAATATAAGGCTGCACTTTAGTCGTAGGAACTTTCTAGTAGGAATTTCTTTCTATTCAAACCTAATCTTATTAAAACACTAAATAATATAATTTATCTAACAGAATTATAAAAATAGTTTGTTATCGCCTTTACGAGTAAATAATTAAAAACTACAATCTATTTTATATTGTACTGAATTGAGTGAATTAAAATTAAGTTTAAGATTAAATTAATATTTTTATTTTAATTTGCAGAAGGACGGTAAAACTTGCGATGACACTCCCCTAAATTATTTGATATTCGCTCATCGTGTGGACATAAGACTAATATCACTGGACGTGCCCTATCTTGTTGACACTGTACTGCCCCTTCCGCCACTCAAGAACGCTCTCAGTGTGGACGTCGACCACAAGACAGGTAATTATTTATCGCTTCGTATATCATCATCAAAACGATGATGGCTCAGTTGGTAATGTGTTCGGACACAGCGTCGAAGGACGTAGGTTCGAATCCTATCAACTGAGTCGGAGCTTTCGGTGAAGGAAAACATCGTGATGCAACCATAGCATGCATGGCGATCGGGCTTTTTCAATGTCCGCTTGGCTAGCTACCACCCTCGAGTTGAAAATCTGTCGCCAAGCACCTGTTGGCGTGTTCCGGCAGCTGCACTTGAGAGCCAGTCTCCCTTTAGGTTTAGCGTGACTTATCATCTTAGACCACATCATAATTTAACATCAGATGAGATTGTGGTCAAACGTTAACCTATAAAGTATAAAAAAATGAAATCATCATATTTTACTAGATCAACGATGTTGAACGAAAAGTTACTTAATTCTTTTCCCTAATTAGCAAAAATTTACAATTTTTTGGTAAGTAATGGTTTTTTCCATAAAGTTCCAAAATGTATAAATATTCTTTCTTAAAGAAAAGATTAACAGTATAATTAAAGAAAACATACAATTTTAGGTCTCATTTATTGGTCCGATACTGTTGAAAAGAAAATACGGCGCGCCACTATACTCGGAACTGATATAACGACAATTGTTGGGAAAAAGTTAAACACTGTCGACGGTATTGCCATTGATTCAACTGGGCGTAAGGTAATTTTTAGAATTCACTCAGAAATTTGTAATTTGAATATATATTATAGTCCCACAGAAAACGTCTGTATTTTACTTAATGGTAGATGCTTTTTTTATTGCTATTTCTCAGTGCTCATTATAATCATTCCGCTATGAAAATTTCTTGACCATTATTTGGTACACGTAATGTTTGATTCCGAAATACGAGACAGCGTAATAAATTTTGAAAATGTTTTACTATTTGCTTATTACTATATATATATTAATTACATTTCCTGACAATGCTCTGCTATATTAAGGTAAGCGAATAAACGTTTTAACACAAAATAAAACCGACTTCAAGAAAACCTACTACTCTAGAAATACACCAGAACAACATCCTTGACCATAGTTAAGTACCTACGTTGTCTTTGATTGTCATAAACTGGGTAATATCTAAATGTTTACACATTTATCTTCGAAATCCAAGGATCAATAATAGTAAAATTATAATAGGACACCCTTGAAAAAATCCCCTGTCCACTAGAAGAAGACTTTTCTAAATCGTTTTATAAATGATGAGGTCCTGAGGTAACAAACATTAAAAAAAATCGTCTTGAAGTTGGTTAATTGTATTAGAGAAATTGGTTTAAGGGTCGTTCTTTGGTGATAACAAATAAATAATACATATCCCTTGAATAATAATTTACATTTTATAATTGAAATGAATTGCTTGAAAAAATTAACATAGTACTTTGATAAGAATTTAATTCATTTTCATTTTATATTTATAACAGATTTATTGGACCGATGGAGGTATGAACAGCATTGAAGTAGCCGAATTGGACGGTAGTAATAGAAAAGTTCTCATATGGACTGGTCTAGGTAAATTTATTCATAACAAACTATGATAACTTACGATATTGGGTATAATAAATGGATAAACATATTTTAAATAATTCGATATATTTTGTTTAGATTCACCACGAGCGATAGCGTTGCATTACGAACAAGGGTACATGTTTTGGTCAGATTGGGGTGCAACAGCTAAAATCGAAAGAGCTGATATGGACGGAAAAAATAGGTGACTGGACTTTTGATTTTAATTATTTTATACAACATTCCCACTAATTTATAACAATTTATGTAAAAGGACTAGCAAATGTTATTCAGAAACTTCGTTGTATACATAAAATTATTCACTATGTATAAATAATTGTAATAAAAAATACCTACTTCCCAATAAATTATAACAGATCTACATTTTGGAATAAAAATGTCGATGAAAAAGTTGTTAGCATTACAATCGAAAATATGTAGTCAGTTAATGCCTGTACAGTAATTAATATCTCCAAATATGTAAATGTCTTCATATTATTATTTTGTTTTATTTAAATTTTAAATGTAGATTTAAATAAAAACAAATTATTTAAATTCGGATTTGAAGTTAATAAAAACGCTTCTTCCAGACGCGTTATTGTCCAAAAGAACATTAAGTGGCCCAACGGACTTGCTATCGATCAGATAGAAGGACGTCTATATTGGAGCGATGCAAAAATGTTAACAATTGAAAGTTGTCATTTCAATGGTAGTGACCGGAAAATATTATTAAACAACGTACCCTACCCTTATGGCATAGTGATTGTTGGTCAGCACATATATTGGACTGATTGGAAAACGAAAGCCTTGCACAGAGTCGAAAAATCGAAAGGTAAAGACTCGATGGTGATTCGAGGAAATCTGGAAGGGTTAATGGATATCCGAGCTATTCAGGTAGGCGTTTAATATTTAGTTAGTTGATTTCTTTTGGAATATCTACTAATATTCGCGATTTGGTCTACACAGGCTGGCAATATTTATCGAACGACACTTTATTTGCTTTTCAAGTGTAATTTTATACAATTAATATCGATTCGGTAATGTTTAATCATACATAAATGGTAAATAAGCTTTCGAGATAAAGAGATAGATTTATGAATATTTTTAGTATTACTATAGAAATATTTTGCTTTAATCTTTTTATTGAAACTTGTTATTACACAATTCTAACTGATACATAGCATTTTCATTAATTATGTCTACAGTGGGAACGTCTCTTGGAGAACCCCTGTGGTTCTGATAATGGTGGATGCTCTAACCTTTGTCTGCGTGCACCTAAAGGATACACTTGCGCTTGCCCTACTGGCATTAAGTTTGAGAATACATCTGAACCTATCACAAAAACATGCAAGAAATACCCAGAAGAGTTCCTAGTTATAGCCTCAAAGGGTAGCATTACTTACATATCCTTTGATACACCGGAATATCGGGATGTTACTTTCCCTGTAAAGGAAGCGAAGAATACTTTGTCGCTTGATTTTCATTGGAAACGCAAGGAGATTTACTACACGGATGTTGATCTTGACGTTATAAGGTATATTTATTGATATCATTCTTCTAAAATAATGTCAGTTTACTATAAACCAGGCAATTAAACATTTCCATTAAAAGCTAAATTAGTCTTTTGGTTATATTAAGCGATAAACTTAAAAACTTTCACTGTATAACGTATACTTCTCAATTTGTAGCACTAAGGAAACGGGTAGATAAAGAAAACACTAATTAATTCAGAACGATCTTTAATTTCTTTTTTTTTCGAACTAGCTACACTGTTGACCTGGCTGGCCCTCTACAGTTTCACCGGACTTAGTTTTTAGTAGTTCTGACTATCCTGTTCGCCCTGAGGCCTCTACAGATTCACCGGACTACTAAGGGAAGCGCTTGTGGCACTCACCCGATTGCTATAGTTTTTAGTAGTTATCAAAAAACACCTATATCCATCGTACAAAACAAAACGATGTCTAGTTCAAAATCGTGACAGCGCCATCTCTTACTGTAAATAAAAACGAACTACATTGAACAACCTATATAATATCTTCTTCCCAATATTATTTTTGTAGTATTTCTCTCTGCAATAATATATGCATATATAGTTACACATATACTTGGATACCATAATTTTTTACACTCATATTGCCTTGGGTATTCTTTTTACATTAAGGCAATATCAATTTTAAATATAGTATATATGATACCGAAATCGTACATAATTAATTGCTATGTTTTTATGAATTCCCCAAATAAAGTAAATGATGTAAACCTTATTTGCTTACTTCACAAGTGATATAATCAAATGCATCCACCGTTTCTCCAGTATATCTGTACGTCCAAACTCATCTCGGGTATTTCAGGGCAATGAAACTGTCGAATATGAATGAAACAAGAATAGTGGTACAAGGTAAATTGGACACACCAAACGGTTTGGCAATCGATTGGATAGCTGACAACATTTATTGGAGCGACAACGGCTTCAAGGTATTAAAGTATTTAATATACGATATTCACAGTTCTATGATATTTCGTATAATCTATAATTTTACAGTTACATATATTCAAATATAAAACTGTTAACCTTAAAAAATTGTAACATAAAAATTTGTGAATATAAACATCAAGCCCAGTTCTGTTCTGCAACTATAACAATTTCAATTTTCATATTAGTGTTATTATTTTATTTTAATAATAGTGATTTGTTTGAATATTTTAAATTTAGGCAAAATAAAGTAAAGTGTTGTAAATGGTGCAAATGTAAATGAGTATATATTAATATATGAGCCTCCTTGAACGTGTCCGTCAATGGCGAACTTTACTATTTTCGATTATGATTAGATATGATTCGCGAATCCAAATTTTGTTTTGATGGTCTTTTTTCAGGGCGCGCAGTACAATTGACCATCAGTATTGTCTGTATAGGCGTAGGAAAGCTTCGGACGGGTTTTAATTGCAAGTAAATGGTGGCCTTTATCCTTATTATTTATGGAAAGTATTTTTCAGGTGATAGAGGTGGCTCGTTTAGATGGAACGGCGAGGAAAACGTTAGTTACAAACCTAAGTGAACCAAGAGCACTTGCCTTGTTTCCTGCAAAAGGGTACGTATCACTGTAAAACTATTTTACACCTATTGAAGCATTGAAATTACTACAATATAATACGCTATTATTATTGCTTTTTATTCAAATTTCATTTATCACACAATTTAAATTAAAACATTTCGAATTAAATTTTCTACAGAGTAACACACTGTATTAACATTTCTGTTTCACAAATTATATAATGAAATGTTCTAGGTTCCTTTTTTGGAGTGACTGGGGTGAAAGCCCAAAGATAGAAAGGTCCCTCTTGGACGGTAGTCAACGTAAAACCATTCTTCAACAAGATCTCGGTTTTCCCAACGGCCTGTCGATAGATTCCAAGGAAAGGAGATTGTATTGGGTCGATGCGATTAAAGACAGAATAGAAACGTCGGACCTTAACGGTCAGCAACGGGTTCAGCTCGTGTTATTAGCTCATAACCCCTTCGGAATGACTCAAGTATGTAGCATGTGTTCTTGGTTTCTTTCGTGTGGACATCGGAAATATGTTTTATACAGTTTATTAAGAAAATTCCCTAGTACCAACTAGAGTTATTAAAAATAAGACTTTATACAATTTAGGCCCTATGAAGGGACTTATGAACGTCAAAATTACCACCGGTTTGGAAAACAACCCAGTCGTCGAGAAGAACCGGCAAGAAACATGAACGGGTTTACATTTTAACATAAATATATATATATATATATATATATGTATATTTAAAGTACCTTACACGTTGCAATAAATTTTAGTGGATGCACAGAGAGGAATCAATTCCAGACATCACCATCGTCCACATATCAATCCACTATATAATAGTCCTTGAGACACCGAAGCCAGCTTGACATGGCACTTAAAGTTACAGTCCGGTAAATCGGTAATATGCTTTGGGACTTTGTTATAAAACCTAACACTATTACCTAAACAACTGTTACAGGTTTTATTGAGTCGGACACATGGTACGACCAGTTTGTCACTTGTTTCTAGTATTTCGATCATGCCGGTCTGTGTATGTAATTGAAATTTGATTTTTACTGAATTACTTTGAATTACTTTTTATAGGTGGTAGAGCTACGCTGAAGCTATTACTGGTTTCAGCATGAATGGGTCAGCTCGCCCGGGGTAGTACCACCCTCTCACAGAAAACCGACGTGAAGTAACAGTGCTTGCACTGTTGCGTTTCGTTCGGTCAGTGAGAGCGCCGGAGGCCCACATATTTAAAAGGCCGGCAACGCACTTGCGAATCCCCTGGTGTTGCTAGTGTCTATGGACGGCGGTGATCACTTACCATCAGGTGACCCACCTGTTCGTTTGCCCCCTATAATATAAAAAAAAAATCAATCAATGTCATCAGATAAACTTTAACAATTGTATTATCAAGCGTCAATTTTATGCATATTCACTTTGATTATTACATAATAACTAAGTTTAATTTTTCAGTTCAAAGATTATGTTTACTGGACGGACTGGTACAATAAGACCGTTATGAGAGCAGACAAAAGGACTGGTAAAAATATAACACGCGTCGGCACTGATCTAGAAACGGCTATGGAGATCAAAGCAGTTGCAGAGGATAAGCAACATGGTTGGAACCCCTGCAAGGAAGATAATGGAGGCTGTTCGCATCTCTGCTTTTACAGAGTACAAGATTACGTATGCGCTTGTCCCGATGAACCTGATCTCAGGCCATGCTCGACGGGTACGAAACACTGTATTATTTAAAATTAATCATAGTACTGATTGTACGATAGGCAAAATCCGACCGTAATTCATAACTTTTTTTAAGTTTCAACATTGAGAATAAAAACGAACTTTCCTAATTTAATTTATAACAGTTAAAGTCATTAATATCCACAAAATAAGAAAAACGTTCCCTGAAAAAAAAGGATCGAACATCGAAAATCCCATCCAAATCGGATCAATAGTTTTTATGAAAATCGCGGACATATAAACATATATAGAAACATAGGTACGGATCGAATACAGAACCTTCTTTTTTTGAAGTCGGTTGAAAATAAATAAAGAAAATTAGTTGAGAAACAAAAGAGTGGGAACTCAACACTGTATATAAAGAAGTACTCGTCCAGTAGTCGAAATTCCATCATATTCCATTAATTTTCCAAATTTCAATATTAAAGAAAAAAAGAAGGAACATTTTTCAATTCTTTCTATCGATAACACTAAAGCTCGTCAATAGCTACTAAATAAAAAAAATAAGTAAAATGGATTAGATGCAGAAGCGGAAAATGTACTTTACTGTTTTATATCTGCCTATTTATGCATAGAGTAGACTAGCGACCGTCCACAGTCCATTATCGTCCAAATTCGACCACAATAAGGGGTAGACACTTTTATCTTCACGTGTTATAATATATAGACATCACTATATGTCTTGTACAAATATTGTCAATCGTGATGTATGGGGTTATGTGAAATAAAGAAACAAAAACGATTTCTAATTTTGTAACAAATAACAGTAAAGCGCGAGAAGATCTATTAAACAAAAAAAAGAATAAAGACAATCGGTTGTCAAACAGAGGGTGGAGATGCTCTTAACTGTTTTGCCACTGCTTATATGTATATAAATGTATTATTTTCACCTTTGGTTGGTACATTTTGACGTTTCCAAGAAGCATTCGCTATATAAATTCCTATGAAGCTGGACAGATGAGAATTTCTTTAACTGCATGGTGGTAGGGATTTTTCTAAGTCCGTCTGGCTAGCTACCACCCTCAAGTTGAAAATCTGTCGCCAAGCACCTGTTGGTGTGTTCCGGCAGCTGCACTTGAGAGCCAGTCTCCCTCTAGGTTAAGCGTGACTTACCATCTTAGACCACATCATCATTTAATACCTGATGAGATTGTGGTTAAAACGTTTGCCTATAAAGTATTAAAAAGAAAAACAATATGTGACGACACACCCGAACAGGATTTTTATTTTCTTATAAGTAAAAATACTAAGACCAATTAATGTGAAAGTTTACAAAATGATGTTTACTAGTGCTTGGTCAAATAATATCAATATATCTTTTTCATAATTATAATTAAGTACCTACTCATTGTATGTTATCATTAAATTATTACAATAATCATTTTAGTACCGAAAAAATTGGTCGAAAATAAAATGCCGCCTCAGTATCCCTCTTACTACGATTACACGGATGTGGTCGTGAATAATAATATATTACCGCCGCCGAAAGTTTTCCACGAGACCCATCTGGGAACTGCTCTCATTGCAACTGCTATAATGTCATGCACGATGTTGGGTATGGCTGTTATAATCTATATTTGCGGTGAGTTAATGATCATTTCTTGTTGGCACGTTTTATAAACTCGATTTCTTGTATGTGTAATGAAATTTTGACATTGATTTTACATTATGAGGTAAGGATTCCAAATTTTGAAGTTAGCGTAGTAAAAATGAATGAAAATGCAAGAAAATATATCAATAAAAGATCCTTTAATCCCCGTGAAAAATATACAATGTAGATATTTTCAAGACTATACAGATTATTTTGAAAATTTGTCATTGTAAATGCTTAATACTTATTAGATACTTGTAATATAACTTGAAAAGAAAAACGTGGGACGCATTCAATAAACAATTGATGCATTGATAGTTCAAATATAGTTGTCACAAAACTTTTTGACTTTGGCTGCTCTGAACGTAGTGGCACAGAGCACAAATTTTGGTACAGATCGTCTATGTCGTAATCGATATGTATCGAATCTAACTTTGGCTGTATTTATTTTTGTGTGATAGAAACAATAACTCGGTCTGAATACAAATTACATTAGTCAGAATTAAGGTTAAAACTGTCTACCAAATAATACTAAATATAAATATATATATAAATTTACTCAATTTGTGATAAAAAACAAGCCCACCCATCACATTAATATTAAAAAGATATTACTTTCGGTACAGCATTTGTTACCGTTTACTTAAATAAAAACCTTATTTTCTTCAACAACCAATTTTATTATTTCTTTGGATTCGCTGTCATCTGGAAACTTTTACAGGGGTTCGTGGAGCCAAAAGTTTGAGAAACGCTGCTTTATATGTCTTATTGTAAACGTCTCATATTTTTCGTTTCACATATTAAACATGACAATCTATAAAATATCCAATTTATTTTAAAGATTTTTACATTCGTTTTGATATAGTAATAAAGTTTAAATCATGAGTATATTTTAAGATAAAACATTATTTCACATACTCTGGTTCAAATCGGTTAAAAGACAATGTTGACTGTAGAGAGCGCAGACTACACGACAAATTTTAATGAAATAAAATGAATAAAGGATGTGTATCCTTTTAGAGATAACAATAGAGATGTGATGAAAGAGAGAATTTTTTTGAGCAGAAAGAAATTTATGATAATAATGAAATTATTTATTGTTGGGTTTCTTTACATAGTATTAAAGAGTTTATAATAATGGTAAATATTAGACTTTCAAAATTGGTAATAATAGTCGTTTTTCTGGACCCTGTAAATAGGGTCCCACTAAACGAAAGAGAGAGCGTGAAGCGGTAGGTGGTCTTGCCCATAAATAAATATAATAACAAAGACTCCAAATAAAAGGCGTGAACTGACCTGCAAACTCAGCACCTCATACGAAGCAGCGGCGTCTCAGGATCCTTACTGCTAGCGACGATGAATCCAACAATTTGGTTTGCGATGCCCAATACGTAGTATATATAGTATTACTCTGGTTTTTTGGAGTGTCATTTTCTCCAATAAATATGTTTGCGGTGTTCGAAGCGTAATTTTCTATCATTGGATCTACTGGTATCTCCATTAATTTTCTAATAATGCCATATATCCAAAATGTTACTCTTATTTGGCGAAACGACAGTGATATATGGTTCTATCAAAGCGTCTGTATGCTCCGTACTCGATCAATGAGATGCAGGGCAGAAACACATCTCATTATCTGGAGCGCAGTGATTAAATTCATTTATATGGGCGAACCGGTGATATTAATTAAGTAAATATGGTCTTTTATATGCAGATGTGCCTAATTAAATACTCAGATGTATGTATTGCATTATAGTTAACATAAGAATAATTAGGTATTTTTGAAATATATTTTAGTGAAAATAGGGCGAGAAAGTCAAAGGGGCAAAGAGAACTATCCGGAGTCCAGCGGCCACATATCATTTCACAATCCCAATTATAATGGTACAGCGGGTGTTCCCGGGATCAATGCTGTGGAACCCCCAGATCGGCGTCCCATACGCTTCCAGGGAATCTTTAAATATGACAGAAGTCAGGTAATTTATCTCAAATTTGTTATTGATTATGTTTTCCAGCGATGTGGACTTTTTTTGTCATTGAAAACACTGACGAATATACCCACAATCACTATATATACAGTATATGGTTTGTTTGGTACCTATTTTTTTTATACGTGGACACGTTATAACAATTACGTCAATTATATACGAGAATCAAACCCGTGAATTTTCATCTGAATAGAATTATTACGTCATGTTAATTTCAAGTTCGTATTTGCAATCAAATAAAATAAAATTCGAGATTTGTAGATTTTTATGCGTTTACTTTCAACGCCTTTTTTCCAAACAGTGACATAGAATATGTTCGTTTTAAATATCGTTTTTTTTAAATAGATAAACACAAATAAGTTTTCAACAGAAAATACAAGGAGATTTTTAACAACGGCACTGCTTTTAGCTTTTTATCGCTCTAATGTAGATATGACATAACCTTCTGGAACAGTGCATTTTCTGGATGAATGATGCCCTATATCTGTCTCTGTATACCTGATAAGGTATATACAAAATTTCATGCCTATCGGATGAGTAACTAAACCGTGAAAGAGTAACAAACGAACTCCTCTATTATATATTGATTAAATTAAAAAATATCTCTACAACCACGCAATATTTTTTAACCGTTTCAAATAGAAACATCAATGAATATTGAAGTTTATTGTATATTATGTAAGACTAGCTTTTGTTCGCAGTTTCGCTCGTGTTAATGTAGATTTAATCTGTTCCTCGGGAACAGAAGGTACATTTTTCTGGATGAAAGATATTCTATGTCCATTTCTGTGATCGTAACTATGCGTATGCGAAATTTCATGTAATATATAGTGATATGACAATGTAAAATAAATGTTTCAAGGAACGGGTCACTAATGTATACATGCCGGAGGGGACGAGCCTGCTGCCGCCGGCGCCACCGCCGCCGCAGCGACAGACGCCCGCGCGACCCCCCACGCACGACGACTTCGAACCGGTCACGTTGCATACGTACGCGTAAACAATAAACACTCGACAATGGAAGCGATCGCAATATTTTGTTATCAAATAAAATTAACCCGAATAGCGATGTCTGTCGCGTAATGAATTAGATTATTCCTCGTGTTCCCTTTTAAATTGTCGATGTTTTAACGCAAGACAGTTCAACGTGAATCGTATATATATATATATTAAATGAGTTTAGACGCATATCGAGAAAAACATGAATGTTTAGAAATGTATGCATAAAATGTGAATTGCGTTAATTAAACAGAATGAAGATATTGTAGATATAGGTACCGTGGCCTATAGTGAGGGTAAGTGAACGTTTAAAGACAATAGAGAGAAATAAGTGGGTGAAATAATGCGTCACGTTTAAGAACTATTGAATTATGCGTGGATGTTATTAATAATGCCTAGATAGAAAGGATTTCGTAAAAAAAATGTAACGTTTGTGACGTTTCTAGGACACCGTATAAGATCCTTTTTACAGAAACAAGACTCTCAAGTACGACATGATGAAAAAGAAAGGATATTTATGTATATTAATACATACAGCATTCATAAATTAGTATGATTTATACTGCGTGTGTATGGATAGATAAATGTTAAGAAATAACTGTTCCATATTATTAAATTTATCATACTAATTTATTCTATTTGGCTGTAATGATCGAACTCTTATAATAATAGACGACGTTCTTAGATAATAATAAAAAACCTCATGTTAACATACCGTCTATCAAAACATTACGTGAACACGTTAGAAAGTTATAGAATTTAGTATCAACGTATGTTAAAAAAAAAAACCACGTTCGTTAAATATAATATAGTTCGTCAATTTCAGACATTTATTTGAAAACTCGATAACTGTTCGTAACGATTCTAATGTTACTTAGTAAGTTGTAGATTTAATGTAAATGATTTAAAATCATTATCTGTTTTGTTCCTTCAATTAAGAATAGGTGCTAGTTATAGGGAAATACGAAATTAAAAAAAACATTATTAATATAAGTAATTTATTTCGCAGACAATTCTAATATAAAATTATTCCGTCAAACTTTTAATAATAAACAGATAAATAATATATTTAAATACAATAAATATATACACATATATACCGTTACAATAAATCAAACTCGTGTGATTTTTACGTGGTACGCATATTTTCACTTGTAAATAATTATAAGTAGGTTATATATTTATAGGATATCTTTGCACATATACATTTTCAAAAATTCTGAAGATATAATACATTCATGAAACTCGTTGACAAAGGTCTTTATATTTAAAACATCGCGTATGAAACAAAATATGTATCAATATAATTCAGTCAGCAGATAGTAAATTTATTAATGAATGATATTTTGATATAGATAAATAGAATTAATTATAATTTATTTCCATATACTAATAGGGTATGTAAAGGATAATAAGAACTGCTTCTAAAGTAACTATGATTTGTTATCAAAGTAAACGAGAAGCTTTCAAAACCTAAGGAAATGTTTCAAATCAAACTGCCAGTGAATCCAATTTTTGAAGTTATACTTCTTTTGGCGCGTTAGGGAAAAATGATGAAAGTAAATTGTTACGGTGCGCGCGCACACCGTCACGAAAAACCGACACCCTGAATTTAGCTATAGTCAACATTTTAATCCAAAAAAGTATGTATGTATTAAATACCTTTTTTCTATTGTTACAGTCGTTTTTTCTACAAACGTAGAATAAAGCGAAAGATAACATTTTTGAAAAGACTTGTATCTTGTTACGCCAAAGAAGTATAACTTCTAACGCGTGTACATAAATACACACTACTTTTTTTTTAAGAATCCATAATTAAATAATTTGTGAGTGTGAGTGTTAAGTAGTCCATGAATGTGGTAATGATAATAAATTAAAAACCTAGTTTTTTTTTTGTCGTAAATCTCGCCTAGCGTGCTCTTTTCCGCGGCTCACGGAAGAAGTTCCTAGACGACTATTTAGAATATTTCAGATTTAATTAAGTTCGGATTTCTAATTTACTTTTTGACGATAAGATTTACTTGTTTTTTTTTTCAAACTGACTAACGCTATTGGCTTGACGGGCTTTCACAGCTTCACTCGACACTACTGTTTATTTTTTACTTTTAATTTATGACGCATTGATAGCAGTTTTTTTAAGGAGGATTTTGCGTATGTATGCTTATTTGGAATTTATATGAAGAGGCGTCAGTGTTCTACGCTTTCTACGACTTGTAGTCTTAGGGTATTATCTTCTATCATATTACCGGAGGCTAGAAATGACTGCAGTAAATTCGACAGGCCTAATGTTAGCAAAGTACAAACAATAATTTTAATATATGCTTTAGACAGTTTTATTGTTGAAAGTACGCAAACAAGAGAAAAATATGTATTTCATACTTATTGACAAGCTTTTAGGTTTCAGACGTTCAAAATTAATTGTATGTGATGCAGCCTGCGTAAAGAAATCCCACTTAGCTAAGTCGCGGTATGTATTATTTTCATATTGAAAAATTATAGGTCTAATTTAGGTTACTATTAAGATTCACTATTTTTAAACTATTATTTTCATGTCATTTTAATTAACCCTTGAATGCATAATTTTTGTTTTGAATCCTGTAACTAATTTTAAAACAACAACAAACAAAAGTGTGACTTGCCCGCCAAAAATAATGTCAACGTTTTGTTCGAAGTGTAAGGTATTTACTAAGGTTCTAACATGCTTTCGAAAATGCACACACTCAGGATTTTGAACATAAATTAAGTGGATGTGGAATGTATATAATTCGCAACAATATGCATTTAAGGGTTAAAAAAAAAACTCGCTATAACACATCATAATGATTTTTTTTTAAATTTTTTCCATAAATAATTATAATGTATCCAATTCATAGAAAGAAGTATTCGATGTTATATACTTCTGATAATATTTATTTTATATTATTATTATTATATAGTATATAAAATATAATATATGTCATATAATGACCGATATTTTTTAAAAGTGGCATACATTTATATTTCATATCAGTGCCATTGTGTAGTCTATAGGAAATTAGAAAGATATATTAACTACGCTTATAATATTTGAAACTCCTATCGTTCTGTTATAATTATTAATTATTAGTGATATTCATAAAATGTTAAGTGATATGTGATGTATTGAAAGCATTTTATTTGAAAAATCATTTTCTTGTACTGTGTATTAAATTCGTCAATATAGGCGTGTATTGTGACAGGGTGATTTTAATATAAGATAGAATAGAAAAGAAAACAAATGTTGAACTAAAAGAACCTTTAAAATGATATTATGTATACATATTTATTTAGTGTTTTGCATTAAACTGGTAGATTTTAATTAAATGCTTTAGATTTTTGAAACAGTTTATGTTTAATAACATTGTGTTTTTAGAATTTCATGCACATTTCCATGACATACTATATTATCCTAAGCAAAATTGCATTGGTATTTGTCAAGTATGTGAAGTATACATTATAACCTAATTTAAAAACGGTTAATGGATTCAAAAATCACAGAATAACGAGCAGTATTGTTTTTTTTTTTCGAACTGACCTACACTGTTAGCCTGACAAGGCCTTTACAGTTCCACCGGACATCCATCAATAAATGTATTTGTTTATAGGCAATAGATATAATAAAATATATGTAGGTTTATTTTATAATGCTTCTATTAGAATAAATTATTTTCGTGAACACACCCCCATAAAAAAAAAATTGTTTATAATTTAACGACATATTACATTTATATTTAACACGATTTTTTTACCCCTAGATGGTCCAAAAACCATAAAGTTTTAAGTTCCATACAAACGAATGCAGACTTTATGAGGCACATGTCAACAGATTGTAGGCAGCATTAGCTAAAATAATACCAGATTTTTTACAAAACTTTGAAAAATTACAAATTATGCATTGTAAAATCACAATTTTTATGTAAAATGTATTTATCCATTTGTACGAACGTTTTTTTTTAATAAATCATGAAATTTACAATATACGATGTCATGAAATAAATAAAAAATTAAAAACTTATTCCGCCATTTTGAGATGAGTCTCAAAAAATCAGCCGAGGGATTTATAATTTAGCTGTGTAACGTGCATGACATTTATAATGATGGTGTCTTTGTAAAAAATAATATTGAAACTTGATAATATCTGTAACGTTATTGATATACGAAATGTGAAAGAAACGATGGAAAGTAATAATAAGTTTTGAAAATGGAATTAATGAAATTTAAAAATTAACAGTGACGTCTCATAAATGTTATTTTTCATATGTATGAGAAATAATTTGACTTTTGATATGATGAATCCTAAACGCCTGCTATATGCAATCATAATTGTGTGATTTCACTGCACTAAATTATAATAAGCAGTATTCATTGACCTGCTACATATATCACACATGTATAACTTTATTTAATTATATCCAAAGAAGAAGAAAAAAGTACCTTGTACAAGTTTTTTTTTTGCATTTCCAGCGAGGCCTTGTTATTATACTCATACGAAAAAAAAAGAGCAGGTTTTTATTTGTCACCTGTGACGTAATGCTGTGTTCCTTTGAGAATTTGCTGCTGCTTGCTCATCTATTGCTGTATATGTATTGTATTATGCTAGATACAGAATAATAGCGCAGCATATCCATTTACGTGCCAATTTAATAATATCTATCAACTTTTTGATACCAAGTATAGTTTTAATAAAATTAATGTTTACATTATAATTGTTCTAATGGTATTACTTTTAATAGTGATTATTTAAAGAATTTTGAAATGTCTAAGATTAATTTTTAAATCATTTGAAAGCTACTTCCAGAAATATTTAATTACTTAACCTCATTTGATAATTATGTACATGTTAATTATGCCGTATCTCCATGAATGATTTTGTTCATTTGTGTGTACTGTCTATTTAATCCCGCAGGGCAGCTTGTGGCGAGCTGTTGGTGAGTAGCGACACCACGGACCCGAGAACACTTTACTCTGGCTAACCGTCATCTATCAGCTAGAGTGAAGTCGCAAGAGCTTCATGCTCGAAGAGTGGAAGTGTAAAATGCAACAGGAGCAACTTTGCACACCTCTCCAAACTCTTTAGCTATCTGAAATAAAATCCCTCTTTTGTTTCATCACTGGGAAGGAGGGACTTTATTGAGGGGCTAACATCTATGATAGCAAGTCACCGTCTGCCGATTTAAAACCTAAATTGAGACTGGTTTGGCAGATGTCTGTAGTCTCAAAACAATAGACCGGACTAATAATCCACATTAACTTACATTTTTTTTATTTTGTAACGAAAATAATAGATTTTTTTAAATAATTTCTTTTAATATAAAATATTACCATCTCAATGAATGTTCAGAAACGATGCTTGTTTCTGGGCATTGTTATCGTTTCTCGTCATTGACAATGGATCCACGGTATGCTCCAATTGTATTGCTGGAACGAACTGTGTATAAACGACGTTGCGGCGCAGCGGTCGTGAGGCAAGCCCCTCCCCTCACCGTCCGTCGCCTCTCCGTCGTGTATTGTGTAGCGTACAGTTTTTCCTATTATTTACATTATTAGATAACTGATTTACATGTACATAATTCTTCCCTAAGCGTTTTATATTTAACATCCATAAAAGGCTAAGGGTGCATTTTCTCAAGAGTTAAGGCGGCTTCGAATGTGTATAGCTGTAAATATATTCGTATCGCAGCCTCCTTACACATATAGGTGTTATTTACTCTCAAGACGACGTTTAGCTTCATCGATGTCGTTTTGCGTTTAAATTATCAGGGTAAGAAGTTTGCGATACCCCTAATTTTTAAGTATAGATATAACTTTAGGTTTAAGGAAACTTAAAAATCCAAATAATACAGACAGTAGTCAGTCCGTATAAATTTGTGTTTTTTAAGTTTCAGCACACTATTTATTTTACTTCATAAGAGCTGTGCCAAAAGTTGGCAATAAAAACAAAATAATTGAATTTAATGTAATTCAAATGGTTGATTAAACAGCTTTTACACCTTTGTAAATGCCTCCTTTGAAATGAGGTGTTGAAACTGTTATCTGATTTATTATTGTACTAAAAAAATAATGAATAGAAATTATTCCAAAAATTATGTGCGCTGTTTTATTTTTCCGCAACAATAATCTGTCTAATGATGTCCTGAACATACAGATATTTTTAAAATAGGATTTAGAATCAAATTTTACTTACGACTGTCATTTGTTTTTTGGGTAGTGTGTGAAATTCAGCAGGATTCTGTTGTTTCTAACAAATTTAAAATATTTTTTTCTTTCTGACATAAAAAAAAATGAATGATAGGAATTTCATTTGAAAAGTCTGAGTGATCTCAACGTTGCCCACGTATCTAAAGCTGTAACTTTTATTGAAAATGTTTACAACGAATTTCCTGAAACATTAGGCGTGTCTAAGTCTGTGATTTTTCGCAAAGTTAAACAACTCCGGCAGTCTGGAGAGTATACAAGACGTAAAGTACAACAATGTTGCAAAAGAGTAACAAAAGCGAGAGACGATAGATTTATTGCAAGCGGTGTAACCGCATTTCCACTTCTTCCGAGGTATGAAACAAGCTGCGTGAAGTTCGACAGTTAGCACCAAAATGAAGACAAACACAGAAAGCGGTTGGTATAGGGGGTGTACTTGCCCATCAGAGGCACTTTTCTCACCGCAGGTCATCGAGTACCTCAGTCCAACTGTACTTGTTAGGGAAAAGTACTGTTTAGTGATGAGTCCAGATATATCTTAAGTCAGATGATGGGAAGGTCAAAGTTTGAAGACGATCCGTAAAAAGATACGCCAAGTGTAACATTGTTGGAAGACAGCCTTATGATGGTGGATCAGTAATATCATGGGGCGATATTTGCTTAGGAGCGTGTACAGAGCTACACATAGTAGGAAATAGGATCCTGACAACGGCGATATACTTAACAGATATTTTAGAGCAGAATATAATGTTTATTGTTCCGTTTATGAGGGATAATTTTCTTTTAAGGCATGACAACGCTCTTCCTCATACTACGGCGATAGTATCAGAACACCTTAATTTGGTTGAAATCCATGTATTGTTATTGCACGCTCGCCAAACCTAAATCTGATAGAAATGTTTGGGGTAAAAATTAAAACAAAATGAGATACTTCAATATAAGTCATGCAGAATTCGATACTATTAAAAAACGTCCAAAACTTTCGGTACATAGTACATTTATTGGTATGTTATATATTAACAATAAAATAAAAAAGGTAGGTAAACATAATAAACCTTAGCTTTATTATTCCTAAACGTTTCGTGCACTGAGCGAGGCGCATTTTCTTGAGAAAAAAAAAACGATATTTTTAGCATATAATAAAAAAAAATCGAATTCCTGCCGTCCAAAGAAAGAGAGGTATGGATGGGTATGGGGTATATAATATTAAATACATATATTCGGGTTTATAAAAAAAAAACGGTGCATATCTATGAACTTCTGTTATTAAGACACAAAATTGAAAAAATTAACGCTTTTGACTTCTCGATTGTTCTCAGATTTGTATTTTGTCTCTAGTTTCGACAACTACAGAAAGGTAATAAAGCTTCAAAAGGTATATAATAAAAACTAGAATATACTCATTTACTTTGCGCGATAGACTAAAACACCACGATGGACAAAAAGAAATTGTAACCGAGAGATAAGATTATATAAGGCTTCGAAGCGATAATGGCTCAGTTGATAACGGGTTTCGAATCCTTGTGACTGACTGGGAGCCTTCGATGAAGAAAACGATCGTGGTTAAGAACCCACAGTATGATTTTTTCTATGCCCACCGTCCGCTAACTACAATACTCATGTTAAAAATCTGTCAACAGGTTGCAACAGATGATGCAATTGAGAGCCAGTTCCCCTTTAGGTTTAACGTGTATACCGTTTTAGGCTACATCGTCATTTTACACCACATACGATTATTATAGCCAAACGTCAAAATCTATAGAGTTAAAACGTCAGTAATCTTAGTACACGATACCTAGTTTCATAAATAAAAAACATTCATAGGAAACTCTGGTAGTATTTATTACTATACAATGACATTAACAACGTGTCAATCTATGTCATAACCTTTAAGATACAGATACATAGACTTATTCAAAATAGTGTTTCCAATATGTAAAACACACTTACACAAATAGATTGGTGTACAAAATAAAAAAAAAACTCCATTACATCTATTAACTGGGTACTAGAGGGATATTATATAAATTAATACTTTTATGACTCATGTTGAAGTCATTGGTGCTTTTGCAAAGCATACTGTGATCTGTGAACACAATGATAGGCAAGTTATATATTTTAACAGCTAATTAACACTTAACATGTAAAATATCAATAAACATTCACAGTTAGCTTCGTCCGTGTCTTCACATATTATACTTTTTCACATACATCAATATTTAACGACTTATTTTATCATAGATACAAAGTTCTCGCCAATCTTTTTCACCGCTGTGAATATAGCTGCGCAAAACACAAATTTAGGTATAAATGTAGGATGTATGAAATGATTACCTTTGCCTGTTCTAAATAAGAAAACTATCTATGGTATATTTTTTATTGGTATGGATTGAATGATGATGTGAAGGAGATGACGTTGTGAACGAGCCGAGAGTGTGAGTGAAAGAGATGATCGGGAGGATGTCGTGGAACCGGAACAATGATGATGTATGAAGGACATTTGGAGGTTGGACGACGAATCGTGTTGTAAAAAGACTTGCTCTGCAATAAATAAAATTCTATATCTGACATAAATACCCATTATATCATATATAGTACATCGAGGCAACTTATATATAAATAAATGCCAATTTTAGATTCCTGTAATCATATTTTAACTTTGGTTTTGTATTAAGGCTCTTCTTGACTTCATAATACGCAAGCCGAAACTTGAAGCTACTTTCAAAGCGGCCAAAAAGATTCACGGAGTGCTGTAGGTAATATTACAATTACGATGCTTATATTCTAAATATAAATACAATTCGCATATAAATAGTAGAAAACGTATTACATTTAAGTAGTCAAGTACATTATATATTTATATAAATTTGTAACAAGTATAATTTCAAATTATTACAGTTTAGTACCTTTGTTAATATAGTCCGCAGGTTCATTTCTTCCAAAACAAAAATTGGTACTTCAATTATAAGGAAAATCAGATCATATAGATAAATACCTACCGCTTTCATTCGCAATATTTCAATACAATACACAGAATAATGACATATTACAATCCGAGTGCGTATACACCATCGTTTCTCAAACTTTTTATTATCGCAATCCACTAAACACCTTTTCACAATGTTAATTAAAAAAAATGTTGCGATTCCCTGACTACAACTCCGTGGAGGTTACGTTTGTCACAGTTGTACATATTCGGTTTAACAAGGCAACCGTTCGTCCTCATGTTAATATCGCAATATACGGAAGACTCTTTATTTTTAAATTTTACAGATTTTAAACTCCTAGGGAGTGTATCACATAATTACGAATAGTGAAAATAGAATCACTT
This sequence comes from Antheraea assamensis, assembly GCA_035772565.1. NCBI lineage: Eukaryota > Metazoa > Arthropoda > Insecta > Lepidoptera > Saturniidae > Antheraea > Antheraea assamensis. The sequence goes on along the minus strand of JAQQSE010000031.1, from coordinate 6,317,592 downwards.
ATTTGACTTTGGCTATTATTTTGTTGTTTATACATATTAGTTGGTATAATTGTTTTTAAATTTAAAATACTTCATGGATATTGTCATCATTTTTTTTTTAAATACCATCCCGAAGTTTCGATCTTCGACTAATCTTGAATGTAAGGCATTGATACACTTTACAGTATTATCTAATGAAACAATGTATTTTGTATTTTTGGTATAAAATTTACAATAATTTAATAGTTTGAAAATAGATGTGTCCGTTTTGAATAAGTGATACCAAATTTGTTTTGTTTGGTTTCCTTTTTTTATAGAGATTTATTTTTAGATGTATTTAATGTATATATGAAACTCGCTTGTTTTAAAAAAATATGTATGTATGTATCTCGTTGTATTAAAAAAAGATTGTTTTTAAAATATCACTGAACTTTGAGAAACATATTTGAATAAGTACTGTTAACGTACTCTGAGAAATATTAATGTTAAAGTATTTGTATAATTTAATACTATCTTATGAACAAAATATATATAGCTTTAACTGAAATTTGTAATATTTATTGACTTTCGAACATTACAGTTACAAATGTAAGATATTACATTTATCCGATTTATTCCTTTAATTCTCAATACCGATTACAATAATAATATTATATGCCGAAATAATGAAGGCCAAATTGTAATATTGAAACAGAGTAGTTAAATTCGAACTCTATTTTAATATTTTTATACAATACTAGCTTTTACTCGTGGCTTTATATATTTTCGTTAATGAAGATATGATTTGTCCCTCGGGAGCAGTATTATTTTTACCATAAAAAGTCGCCTATTTGTGTGTACCCCTGATAATGTTTATGTAAAATTGCATTATACTCGATAGAGTGCTGTAGGCGTGAAAGCGTACCAAGCACACAAACTCTGTATCGCATTTATAATATTAGTAAGGATTCAAATAATAATAAATAACTATGAAGACATTATCTTACACACGGCTATTCGATTTCAAACAAAGCATTACTTGTATTGGTGATAAGTAAACAACTTTTGCACATGAGTATATAGAAATTTAAGTAACATAGCGGTACAGAAATAGTCATTATTTTCATCACGTAAAAGTCAGTAAGCGCCGGGATCGAACCCGCGATCTCTCGACTCAATACTGAAGCTTATTTTACCGAGCGCATTTATTACTTTTGCCACCTACATTTTTATACATCATACAACATTCATCTGAAAATAAAACAACACACAGACGATACAACATAAAAAGACTAGATGTTACAGAGAATTTGCGTCATTGAAGACGTAATTTTATTTAGGAATGTTCGAGATTCAGTATCAGACGCTACAAGTCAGGTACTTAGTTTCGTTATTTAGTAGTTCAGTTGGTAGTAGGTATATTTTGGAATTAATTACGTGTATATAGTTTAAAATTTGGGTTCAAACTTAAAAATATAAAATTACTAGCTTTTGCTCGTGGTTTAGCTCGCGGTAATGTAGATTTAACATATCCCTCGGAAACAGTATATTTATCTGGCTGAAAGGTGCCCTATATCCTCATCCATAGTCCTGAAAGTGTGTATGCAGAATTTCATGACCATAGGTCGAGTAGTTAAGGCGGGAAAGCGTAGCAAACAAAAATAAACATACAAACATACTCACATTCGCATCAATAATAATGGTTAGGATTACATACAACATTCCTATAGAATACACGTTTGTATACACGTAGAACTTAAAATATAAGTGTTTTCTTTTTAATTTCATATTTTTATCAAAATAACTCAATTTTAATTTTTAACTAAATAATAAATATAACTGAATAACAATAACAGTAATTTAAAAATAAAAATATGATTTTATCAAAGAGTTTCAACTAAATATACTCTTTAAAATATATATGTATATTTACATTTTATGTATATATTCAATGACTTTTTATTTCATAATACATTAATTCGAAAATTTATCGGAGGTTACGTATAAATGAGACAGGTGTTTTAAAAAACAATATAAAATAGCTACAATATAACTGAATAAATCGAGAGCACAGAACGAGACACAGGGCCGGATTTAAAAGTTGGGAGGTCGTGGGACAATAATCTCGAATACGAAATATGAATAAACTTTTGTGATTTAGTAAATTGTTACTTTATCACCATATGTTTCTTTTTTTTTTGACAAATTCATACTCTGAAGTGCCCCTCCAATGTGGGGGAGGGGATACAGGCTTGAGGTACCCGTTGCCCTTCTCTAAATCCAACCCTGTCGAAAAGCCAACAATGTAAACATATTACCGTAGTGCAACGCTGAATGTTGTTCCGCATTCAACTTAAGCGATTTTGGCACGCGTGTCACAATACAAATATAAACACACGGCTTGTGCTGATTCGCTTTAAAATACATTGCATTAAGTGATAAAAGTAAAATTATGAGATCAACAACACCACGAATCTCGATTTCGCTCACCAAAAACAATTAAGAAAACAAATACAACAAGGTTCACGTGGTTTTTTTAACATACTTATAACATAATAGAATCTGTATATAAATGATTATGCTAACGCAAAATGGAATGCCTCTTATAAATATCTACTTAGAATTAACGTCCTTTGGAAAATTCCCTGTAAGGTAAGTTATAGGTATTTAATGTCTATTGTCACGCTTCCCTTACATTATCCGATTACCATTAGTGGTAGCGTTTGAGCTCTGGAAATACTTCCAGTAGCACTAATTCGAATAGTTCCTGTGAACAGAAATGACAGCTTTAAAATTAGCGTTCTATTTCGGTGAAAATTTAAATTATTCAGTGTGTACATTAAGCGAAAATTATTTTCATATTCGACGTCACAATGATTGCAGTTTTTATATCCATCAGTAGGAGGATCGTTATAACAGGAGCAGAGAATTAGAGATAGTTAAAATGCTTTGTAATGTTGAAATACACGAATGATGTTTACTTCTATGAACAGACATCGCTTATTTTTATACTATGTGCGCAAATGACATTGACCGTGTATACGGAATCAGTTCTTCATAATATACAGAAGATATGGAAAAGGTAACAGGTCTTCTGATAATATAAACGATAAAAGTATTCAAAATTAATTAATAAACATCTATATAACCAGTCTGGCCATAAATACTGTTACATAAAAACTTTTCTTTTTTTCAACTGTTTAATTATTTTGAATTTGGAACACGTATAGTATATTTAAAAACTTTTTTCGATTTTGCGCCGTTTTACATATTCCTTCGTGTTCATTATCAAATTACAATATGGAATGGGGTGTTAAATAAAATAGGATTGCAGTGATCGCTTTGCACAAAGTGGGTATGGAGCCGTCGGTCACATTCCAGACACTTTAAAAACTTGGTGTCAGCTTACTTCATTAAAAAAATGGATTTTCATTTGTAACAGAACTTATGGCCAGACTAGGTATAAATAGACGAATAGAAAACAGTTGAATATGTTTTTACCTCTATTTTTCAACCGACATTCTTTGATTTTTTGTTTAGTTGGCTATCGACAAGCTTCGTGATTTCAATGAGAAAAATTTGGAAATATTATGTTTTCAAATTATCGATAAGATGAAGCTTTTATTTAAAAAATCTCTATTCATCATACTTCACATTACTTACATCTACAAAATGTATACAACACTCACTCAAAACATACAATAATACATTCAACACAGGTTATAATATGTGTTACACTATTTAAAGAAAAACGTTGATACTTCTTATTGTCGTCAAATTCGTTCGCTAGATGAACACTAGTACAATTTAAACGACAGAATCTACAGAAATAAATACAAATGAAGTATCAAATTTTTGTTCATCATTAAATTTTCGAAACAGTTTATTCTATTTTGAACAGATTTTTACTGATCTGACACAGGAAATTTTAGAGTATTATATTATAGGCTTTACTATATTTCACGCTTTACCATAAGCGATAATGATAAAATTTAATGGAGGTATCTTCAAATTGGTACAAGGTTTACAGTGATTACGGACTAAGGCCCAAAATTAATCATGTTTAACCACTCGGCGGATTTTTTAAGACCCAAATCTCAAAATGGCGGATTATGTTTTTAATTTTTCTTATTTCTCGTCATCGTACATAGTAAATTTCACCACGGTTTAGTAAAAAAAAAAGTGCGTACAAATGAAAAAATAATTAAAAAATACATTTTACATAACAATACATCATTTGTTATTTTTCAATTGTTTGTAATAAATCAGATATTTTTTTAAGCTTATGATGCCAACAGTCTTTTGGCCTGTGCCTCGTGAGTTCTACATTCGTCTATATGGAACTTAAACCTTTATGATTTTGCACAGTCCGGGGTTTAAAGAAAAGTTTGTTCCTATGCAACAACAAAACTATTCTCACGAGAACGAAATTAATTTATAAAGAACTAGCTAATTCCCGTCCGCTTTGTTGGTCATTAAAAATGTCGAGAGGTTAATCGAATCCGAAAAATAAATAGCCTAGAACTATTTACAATAAAAACAAAATTCGGCATTGAATAATGATAGTCCTAAAAGCCAATCTGCCTCAAAAGCACTGTATTTTCCTTATATATGGATAGAAAATGACGTAAAAAAAGAATTATACGGTGACGTGTCTGAATGAAAAAACTTATCTTGCAGATAATCTGTTGACGGTTTTCCGCACACTGTCCTGTACTTTGTCGCCTCGCATAGCATCCATCAATTAAAACGCTCTGACACTTTTAGCGAGGAGAGACCGTTTTAGCGTCGGTCCGACACGCGAATTTATTTTCGATGTATCGTGTGCTTTTCTTACGTGTTATTAGGGTTGTCACTCACGTACACTTCCTTTGTTATTGAGTGATTTTTAAATTACAATATGAATATACTTACAATAACGTCTGACGTATTTTCTTCATCGTAACAACATCCTCATCTGAATAATTCTTTGGCGACGATATTTTCTCAACCAAGGTCACGATTGACACAGTATATTATAGAAAACCGATTTATCAAGCGATATATTCAATATATTTACAGTGGCGAATTTTGCAAACAATCAAAATTTTTATATTTTCATTACCCGGCACGTCATCATGACCAATAAAAAATGTATTTCAATATCGAAATTTTCACCAGACAAAAATTTACGTATTTTATTTTCGGCCATTTCTGTTTTCACCTGTTAAACATTTTTTTTTCGAACTGACCTACACTGTTGGTTTCGTCAGGCCTCTACAGTTCCACCGGACTACTAAATCAATGTCGAACCGTACTTATATACACAGAGATGAAAATAACGAAATGTTGCGCGACGCCAGATCACTATATAACCTTGGCTCTAAGATTAAAATGTATTCAAACCAGTCATAACGTGTATAATTAACGTTCCTTATTCGGAGTTCCCTTATTCGGGGTTCCCTTATTCGTGGTTTCAGTATGCGCGGGTAAAAATATTGTGATAACTTTCTTTATTCGCGGCTCAAAATGATCTAAAATTTGTAATGTGTCTAAAATGTTCAGCTAATGAATGTTTATAATAAGTAATAAGAAAATAAGCGTTAAAATATGAAGAAACATGTTTAAAACATGTCTAAGCCTTAACAAAACGCGCACCCGCGCAATTCTCGAGATATAAAAATACCGCATGTCGCTAACGACTTCGATATAAACCACAGGTTGTAAGTGGGCTTTTATAATGAACTCCATTACATATGGATTTAACCGAGTGGTTTCGAAATTGTTGTTTTTTCCTTTTTGTTCTTAAAGTTAAAACTTATTTACTTTAAGTCTGTTCTAATTTCGGACAATCCTCCCGGAACCCCACTCACTCGGCTTGAAGATATGTGTATAAAGTGAACGATCTATTGCAAATACGAGGCAATAGAAAATCATTTTATTCTTTAAACCTACATATATTTTAAATAAAAATAATAATAACTAAAACGTGTTTTTCTGAAAACATGAACTTTATTTTCATATATTGTACTTTCTAAATTTGGAACGCATCTCCGATATTTCTATACATATAACATTTCGTATTCACGGTTTCAGTATTCGCGACATAATCATGTAACCTATTCCTCGCGAATAAGTAAAAAAATTACAGTATTTTAGGGTAAATAAATTCGACGCTTCATGATTCAACTGACTATTAATCATTGTTCAATATAATCGAAAATATGTATATGCTAATATAGTGACAACCCTAAATGACCGATAGTGGCGACGAGAAAAACTCTCAAATTCGTGGGCGGCCGTTGAAGACTCGTGTCTGTTAGTTGCGGTTTGTATGCGTATAATGATGAAAGTGAGAGTTATCCAATTTATTAATTAAATATTAATTACCTATATAAAATATATTTTTAATAGTGATTAAAAACGTTTAATTTTGTGAGTTATACATTTTAATAGTTGTAAAACAACAAGATATATTTAAGATACGGCATATTAATTTTATAATGCCAATTTTATTTAGTGCTGTGGCGTGTGATAAAAAAGTTTCATCACATTTCGCATCGTGCGATGGAAACTTCATGGAGATCGCTGAAGAGGTGTTATCGAAGATTCCACCACGCGATCACAAGATGACATACTCCCACGGACCATATTTATTTCACTACATCGTTCAAGATATATATTTTTATTTCTGCATAACAGATAAAGTAAGTGACTGCCGAGTGATAAATTATTCTATTCTTGCAAATAGCTCGTGTTCGATTAATTATAGTGATATACTAATGGGCTTAAATCATAGAAAAATCAATGAAGAAGTCAGGTTAATTATGTATAGTTTTTTAATGTACAGATATTGTACTTTAATAATAATTTTAATGTAAATATCACATATAAATAATCCAACTTCTATTATCTCTTGTTTAAATTTGTGGGTTAATACAATTTTATCAAATTACAAAAATGATAAGAAAATAAAAATATTTCCATATATTATTAAGTTCAAATACATTGTTTTTTACTCATAGACATGCCAACGATCCAGAGCATTTTTATTCCTAAACGAAATTCAAAGGAGGTTTGAGAGAAAAAGTAAAGAAAACTTTGCGAGTGTCCTAGCTGAGGAAATGTACCGATACAGTGAAGATTACAGTACAATCACAATAAGACAGGGAGAGTTGGATGAACTGAATACTATTGGAGTGGGGAGTAGTGGTGAGTGAATAACTTGCTAAAATTAACATCAAATATTCAGTAAGCAAGTAGCAAATAAACAAATTCCCATAGTATATACGTATAAATAAAATTTAAGTGTCTCATTTGTCCGAGTTACGCTCCGAAACGGCTAAACCGATTTTGACATAACTTTTATTGGTACACAAATAAATTTGTTAGGGTACTATGTAGACTACATATAATTAGGCTTTAGCATAGGAGCTAAGCACTAATGTATAAATCTAACATATATAACCTGATATCGGTACAGATTAGAAAAAAGAAGATTACAGGGATTAAGGGCCATTCAAGTATTACTAAGTAAGAACTAAAGCGAGACGGGGGGATCTTTGATTTGTTTGTTTTTGATGACATAAAGGATCATCCGGATGTGTAGGTTTGATATGTGTAGCGCGCGGTCTTATCCACTGGTCTACCATCGCCCTAGTAGCGATTTAAGTTAATTCCTATATAGACTATAAATTCCTTATTTCTAGCCTTTTAACTGCTGCCCATGAATCAATAAGGAAAGCAGAACAGACTAAAAATACTTATATAAAGATTTTCGTAAATTTTGGAGGGGGGAGAGTGTAAGAGCATTGCTTACTTTTGCTGACCACGGGTGGGGGAATCCCGATAACACACATAGTTTTGAAAGTAACAATAAACCCATTTTCTCGTGAAACATCTCACGGGAACCTGTCATTAAAGAATAAAACTTTTTGGTTCCCATATGTGAAACTTAGTAATGAAATAAGGGATATTACTGAAATAAAATAAAAAAAACAACGCACTAGTGGATTTTACACTGTAATAATTAATCTTGTATGAACCAGTAGATGTTGAGACACAAAATGATAATAAATATATTATTGTTTACAGAGAGCATCCTAGGGGAGAAAATTTTATATGTGACGAATATAGACAATTTATCATACAGTGTGAGTATACTTCAATACATATATATATTACGGATGCATGATCGCATAAAATCATTTAAATAATTTTAAAGACAAAATTATCAAGGGAGTAAAAAGTTCCATAACAATTTGATTGCTATCATCAATGGCATGGTTCACAGTAACTGATCCAAACTTAACCACATTAATAACATGATAATTACGCTGAAGCTATTACTGATTTTAGCATAAATGGGTCGGCTCGCCCGGGGTAGTACCACCCTCTCACAGAAAGCCGACGTGAAGTGACAGTGGTTGCACTGTTGCGTTTCGTTCGGTCAGTGAAAGCGCCGGAGGCCCACATTTATTAAAAGGCCGGCAACGCACTTGCGACTCCCCTGGTGTTGCTAGTGTCTATGGACGGCGGTGATCACTTACCATCAGATGACCCACCTGTTCGTTTGCCCCCTATAATATAGAAAAAAAATGCTACGGAACCCAAGCTTCTCATAGCTCCGGTCTTAAAGCAGAAAAGTAAACAGATAGGTGGCCTTTTATTAGTTATTCTCTAGGCAAAAGACCCACAACAGGCTCCCTAATAGATTCTGCGTGCCTGAAGATCATTTGACGGAACAGAAATTAAAATATGTATTGGGGTCCTATTTGGGGCACGGAAGAAAGCCCACCTCTATTTCCATGTAGGTGAGCGCTTTTTATAGTATTTTCTCTAAATTTCCTCATTCATTTTATTATCATACAAAACGGAAGGCCTACTTTTTAAAGAAGCATAAATACACCAGTTTTTTTAAATATGTAAATAAGAGTTCTTCCGTTGTGCACATATCATGCAAAAACTACTGGAAAATTTTCCGATCATTTTTTTAGTTGTATTTCATAGACACTTGGCCCCCTATCTAAATAAATGTTATTATAATATCTTCCCTCTATTTATAAAAAACAAAAATCAATTGATAAATGTATGTAAACATATGTATGTATTCGTCTATGGATCATAAAAGATGGGAATGATAAAAATAAGATTTCAACGTACTAATAATACTTTCAAAATAAGTGGATTCATTCATTAATCTTTCGACTGATTTTTTAAGTCCCAGATTTCAAAATGGCGGATTATGTTTTTAATTTTTCACAACATCGTACATTATAAATTTCATGGTTTAGTAAAAAGAAGTTCGTACAATTGAAAAACTAATTTAAACATATATTTTGTATAAAAATTATCATTTTACAATACATCATTTGTTGTTTTTTAAAGTTATGTATTAAATCAAGTATTTTTAAGCTTATGCTGCCAACAGTCACTTGACCGGTGCCTCATGAAGTCTATATTCGTTTGTATGGAACTTTAACCTTATGATTTTAGACAGTCCAGGGGTTAATATATTAAAAAAAGATGCTGCATTTCTTTCTACAGGCATTTTTTTTCATTTTTCTTTCATAATATTTCAATACATATATATATTAGATGTATGGATGGACTGGACTATACCTCATAACTAATTGCAACGGTTTTAAAGGTGCAACGGTCGGATTTTAGAGTTGCCCAGTTCGATAACTAAACGCTTTTGTTATGAAGATAGCTATACTTTTATTCAGAACTACTAATCTGGTTGTAAGAATTGTTTAAAAATTTGCTAAATTATTGGTGAATAATTTTATTTAAATAAATGTAATTTTAATTAAATTAACAGTATTTTCGTTTTATTTCAGACAATTTCAAATGTGGGCAAAACTCCAGAACGAGTATCAATATCCGTCCAGTATCCACGGATTAATGTCGTATTCTTAGGAATATTTATTTTTGTCGCAGGTTCATCTGTTTATATTTTCGGACCGATATCGTGTGTAATATTTAGTCTGATTATAGCATTTTCTGTTATACGATCTATGATATTTTGTAAGCATAAAACAGATTGAGAATAAATTGCAGGAGTACGATTCAATATTTATTTTGTAGTTGTTTTTAAGGTTGATATTTTAGTATTGTAGTAAATAAAATGTATATATAATTTTGATATCATTACGATTGGAAAATTACAGTAAAAATACACGGTTTTATTGTTTCATGCCTGAAAATAGCCAATTGCGCTTCTTTATGGATGCATAAAGGACATATTTACGAGCAAGCACATGCTTGCTCAGATGCATAAGCTTCTCAAGGAAGTGAGCCGAGCAACTGAGCATGGATGAGCACTAGCACGCTTATAATGCATACATGACTAAAAGGGTTACTTTCATTGTGAAACTAGCTGATACCCGTGACTTCGTCTGCGTCATTTATTCTCTTAATAATATATTTATGTACACAGAAAAAAAAAACATAAGAAACAGACCGTTTGCCACATTTCTCCACGGCGAGAAAACAGACATCGCCGAATGCATAGGGCCTAAAATCGTAGTTTCTTGAAACTTAAATAACTTTATAATGAGTACTATAGGGTACTAGTCTTTTTATAGTAACTTTTTTTATCGAAATATATCGAGTAGTTTTTGCGTGATGCGCATACAACGGTAGGCCTCTATTATTTTATTTATATAGATTACTATTGTTAGGCTTGTTCCTTCTCGTATGGGCAAGAGTACAGACCATAATCTAACATACGAACCTGCTTAAAAATAGTGAATGAACTACTTTTTCTACGTTAGATATTTATTTAGATAACAAATTTCTTCAATTTTCATTAGGTTACATACCACTTGAGTCCGTTCTAGCAAGAATCTAACCTAAAATCGTATGAGTTTAATCAGTCACCAATCGCTAACTAATTAGTCGATACGATATTATAGATATTATACACAACATTATATTTGACACAATAATATAAAAGTGATACTCACGTAAAATAATTGTTTGTTGTGCGTTGTATTTTGCAGCGTGTGGAACAGTTTGTGAGCGCCGCGCGCCGCTGTCTGCGCGCCCACTAGCGAAGACAGCGTGTCTATTATACTCTCACTCAGCTGCTGAAGCGCTAACGTGCGAGTGTGTTCTGTTGATTATTGATGATTATTCATTTAACCCCTCGGCAGATTTTTTAAGACCTAGATCTCAAAATGGCGGATTATGTTTTTAATTTCAATTTAACGACATCACACATTGTCAATTTTATGGTTTAGCAAAAAAAAAAAAAAAAACGTTCGTACAAATGAAAAAATACATTTTACATAAAAATTTATAATTTTACAATACATAATTTATTGTTATTCAAAGTTTTGTCATAAATCAGGTATTTTTCTAAGCTTATGATGTCACCAGTATGTTGACCTGTGCCTCATGAGGTATACATTCGTTTGTATGAAATTTATAGTTTTATGGTTTTGGACGGTCCAATCCAGAGGACCTCTCCTGGCTAACTCCCACTCTTAAGTTGAAAATCTTTTGTCAAGCATATGTAGGTGTGTTCCAGGCAGCTGCCCTGAGAGCCAACCCCCTCTAGGTCTAGCCTGTTTACTATCTTAGACTACATTGTAATTAGCCATCAGATGAAATCTCATCTGCTAACGCTAAAACCTGTCAAGTATAACAAAATAAATAAATAGCCCATAAAACTCAGCGCGGTAGTAACCATGAAACGTGACCGCTTAGACCAAGACGTTATCCATGCAATTGAATTACAACTATTACTATACTAAAATGTCATATAAAATGAATGAAATAATTACCTTTATCTTGAAAATTTCTGTTCGATGTGGCTTCTGACAATACACCACCGGGCCACCAAGACTTAAGTACTACGCCTATGTAATAATGTAACATTTGCTCAGAGAATAACCATGATATGGTCTCCTTTATTTGTCTGGAACAAAATACCATAACATTTAGTGTCAGCCTCCACCTGTACCGTGGTTCATAGAAGCTAATATGAAGAATACAAGTTCCCTTGGTATTACTTGTAACTGAGTGTGGTAAATATTGTGGTAAGGATATAAACCTTCCACAAGGGATTCTCTAAATGACCGTGAAAACTGTATTAAAATCTGTTGTATACTTTAGAAGAAATAAGGTAATACACAGACTGAAACGAAAAGCCACTTTGTTTTATATAATATTTATAGACGATTTATAGATTATAGATAGATAAAATATGTCCGCCCTAAACTTTGTTATAGTAATGTACAAAAAAGTTCCACAGTTGTGTAGAGATTATAATATTCCCAAACGCTGAACGCCTAAAGTTGATGTAATTACCTGTTTATGGTCCTTCCATAGGTTATCTGTACAAAAGTAACTAAAGTCTTCCTCAACCATCTGAATACGCCGCGCATGTCAAACACCTCACTCAGCAAAGCGTACAATGGCTCCGCTATACTGTCCCTCTCCTCTGCGATGGCGCCGGCGCCTGTTATATACCAATAGATAATTCGCAATGAAGCTTTAAAAAACTTTCATACTCATAAACAAACTGCTTCGCAAATTGCCCGCAAATTGCTTTAGCAAATGGTTGTCAAATTACTGCGGTTGCAATCAAATTGCTATCAAATTGAAGGCAACGTTTTCCGTTCGGTTTCATTGTAAATTAAAAAATGTGCATAATATTATTTCAGTTTAGACATTATATGGAACAAACATTTTATAAGCTTATAATTATTTTAGTTCATTATTTCTATTAATGGAAAATACATAAGTATAAAAATAAATATTTTATCACTTTTAACAAAATTTATTTTATCTCTCCAACTTTATGTGTCACTTAGTTGTGCAATTTGCCGTCCAATTGGTAGTAAGATTTGCAAATTAATTTGCTGTCAAATAATGTGACCAAGTTCAACGGCAACTCTTACACAGCAAATTCTGTTTATTGGGGTAAATAACTTGTATAAAAAATTATTGTAATTTATTTGACTATTGATGATCGGCAAACAATTGAGTCGCATAAAATAAAAAGCAGCAATGTAAAAGTTAGATAGATCTATGGCAACATATCAATTATTTTAATTTTATTCATTTTGATTGCTTTTAATTTTCTCCGAGATTATAGTAAATTATTTACCATTATTATTATCCATGGATAGTATAAAAAATATCACTTTTTTTTTCAAATACCAAATGATATCTACTTTCCCATATTCTGATTTTATTATTCAATTATACTTATATATTTTAAGACTAAGAAACTATATTCAATATATTTTATCGAGAGCGTGTATAAAGAAAACATTATTTTGAATGTATGCCTTAATATAAATACAAACAAAAAGATCACTATATCCTTGTACTATATCATTGTCTTCCAGATGGACTAATGTCTATAGCGTAGTTAGTTTTTCACTCTCAGGCAAAGTGAAGGTTTCCATTTCTTACGTTAAACACAGTTTACTGAAAATATTTGAACTAAATTATCACTACAAAAATTTTAATTTATAAAATTAAATTGAAACTGGAAGCAACTGCTCAAGCAATTATTCTCATTACATCCGAATATATATGCATATCAATATAAAAAACTATAATACCTCGTAAAGAATTTGTCATGGTTTTACTATTCGTTTCTGTGCCGTTCCCGTCGAGATAGAGCGATATCTCGTCGTCGTCCGCGGAGGCGTGCGGGAACGATTCTCGCTCTTGCGACGACCTGTTCGTTGCTTCACTACTTGTGCTGAATATAAATTAATACTACACTTGTAAACATCCATATAACACTCGATTAGATGTTACTTTGCACTTCCGCCCGGAAGTGATGTTTCTTCGTGCGGAAGTACAAAGTAACATCCAATCAGCGCGGAAGTACAAAGTAACATCCAATCAAGTAGATGGATTTTCCAACGTAACGTCTGCATCAATAAGATATATCGATATAGAAATGTATGATGACTATCTGTCGTCAAATGGTCAAATAATCAACTACGATTCATTATTTTTAAAATTTTCAATATTACTGAGGTGTTGTTAAATAGTGTAGATTAGGAGATGTAGTGTGGCGTTAATGTGACGTTTATGGTACTGAATCAATTTTAAAACAAATAAATATATAGTATATACAATTATAATACCTTTTAAATAATGTTGAAAAGGAAAACTTGTTTTTCTTTGGTAAATCGCCCTGTTTCATATATTCTGAACTTGGATTGAGAAATGTATACAATGCTTCACTTTGATTAAGTCTATCGTCTTCTAATACAAACTGAAATAAATATATATATATTATATTTTATTCAAATTATAAAAAAAATATGTGAAAATAGATATAGATAACTTACTTCCAGATACTTCTGAATCAAAATCTTAGCCTTTTCCAATGAATTTCTATCGTTCTTCACAAATAAAAATTTAAATGAATTAGATGGTAGTTCCAAGTTTTTTAACTCCGAACACATAGGCCTCAGTTTTCGATGCAATTCCTGGAAACAAAATAATAAGAATAAATGTATAAATTTTTCATGTTAACGAATGACTGAATCAATCAATCAATGACTATTTCATAATTGACTCAATCTATTTAATTCTCTTGTAATCATATCTAGTTAATATAGTAAAGAATTCGATAAATTCAAAAAGTAAAAATTAAGGATTATAAACTCAATTTAAACTGTTATTAAAAATTCATTACCTGGAATTCGTTCAAAGTTCTCAACAAAACCCAACCGGTGGTTATTTGTTCGGGCTTCTCTTCATTATGCCCGTGTTCTTGTTCAGCCATGTGTACCACAATTACAAACTGTGGCGGTTTTGATTCATCGATCACCTAAAAATGAAATAATTAATTATTATTTTTATTATATTATTGACGTGATTTTTTTCTCTTCGTCTCAATGTTTTTCGTCCATCAATCGCATGTCGCATTACAGTCGGCTGCGGAGTAGCGGTAAAGAAAGGGGCTCGACAGAGCAGTCAAAGTCAATTTGGCGGCTCAGACGGCTCAATTCAAAATGATTCAAATAAATATTATGCTTAGTTTTTAAGTGCGTCTATATCTGAATGATTGTATTTATTATGTATTCCGTACTCTAATACGTAGATTACAAAAACCGCTATTTTAATACCCTAAATCAAATATTTTTTCGAAATTTTCAGTTAAATACTGAAGATCCGAAAAAAGTTTGACTTGCATCGTGGTTTCATAAAACCACAAATTTTTTACTTATTTGTTTCTGTAATGGGTATGCTTTGCCCGTGGCTTCATTCGCCTTAATTTAGATTAAGTAGTTGCATTAGTGTAAATAAGTAACCTATACCTCGGAAACTATACACTTCATGATGATCGGTTAAGTAGTTAATGCATATCAATGGCGTGAAAGCATTTCAAACAAATAAATACACATTTTCATTTATAATATTAGTTAGGGTGTAATTATGAAGCCGTCAATAAAAAATCTGAATTTGATTTTGAAGTTATTTTTACAACTAATATATATTTTACAGCTTATAATGTAACAATATAACCCGTTTTCATCTAATAAAGATTGGTTTGACTGCTTTTACGCTGTTATCCTTATTTTTCAGATAAATAAAATAATAAAAATGTTAATCATTGCAAAAGCAAAAAAAAAAAAGAAATAAAAAGAAGGCAACAATTTAAAACAACAATAACCCTTAGTAGCCTGATTTACGAAAGTGATTTATTTTTAATATTACTGTGTTTGCTTGAGGGTCTAGATGAAGGGAAAATAGATTTATAAATATGGCTATATAATTTATATATATAGCTTATAAAAAAACGAATAGTAATGTGAACGTTCGGTTTAAAAGATTGGTATCAAAATTGAAACTCTAGGTTATTAAGGGATAAACGGGGAGTTGTTGAAGGAATTATTTAATTTAGTTTCTGTTAAAATTATTTATGTCAGATGTTATAGATGTTATTTCAGTTCATGAACTTGCGTCATTTGTCCGTTATTTAAGTCATGTAATATTGATGACATTTTACATAATATTTTATTTATTATGCCCAAGTGACGTGACTAATAAATGACAACAAAAAAAAATCATATTCAGAGTTGCCTTAACAACACTTTGCAAAGGTCTAATTAGTGCGATGTTTGAAGATAAAAAAATATTACGAACTTAGATGTAAAGGGCGTGTATCCAGTAGCCATAAATGGGTAAAAATCTTTTTCCTTCCGATTCGTGACAAAAACATTGAAACGCAAAAATTAAAACTATAGCACTTTTTGCGTTAGTAAAAGCGATTCAATGTAATTCTGAATATTAATGCAAAAGCAATAGTTGCAGTTATAACATATTAACCGTTAATACAAAAGAGGATAACTGCTGGACCCTTTCATTTATACTCAATAGGTTTTGAGGTTTGACCAGAATCTCATCTGATGTTAAATGACGATGTGGTCTAAAATGGTAGACACGCTAAACCTAGGTCTGGCTTTCAAGTGCAGTTGCCGGAATACACCCATAGGTGCTTGTCAACGGATTTTCAACTCGAGGGTGGTAGCTAGCTAACCGGGCTTAGACAAAGCCCTACCATAGCATGAGGTATGGTTACATCACGATGTCTTCATTCACCAAAATCTCCGGCTCATTCTTGCAAAGTCCTCAAATCTTAATTATTCTATGCAACATACAATTTTGTATTTTCTTCCATAACTCGTACCATCTAACTCCACCGACGAAGAAAAGCGAAAGTATTATTATCACACAAAAATAATGAAAATAAAAAAAAAACATGGACTTAAATATCACCTGGTGTTACGAACCTCTGCACTGTGTACGGTTGCCCGCCACCTGCCCAGATGTTCAGCCCAAGTGTCGGTTCGAGCGAGATGCGCCTCCAGCCGCATCTGTTCCCCCGCCAGCTTTTCCACTTCGTTCGCTAACATCGCCAACGCAGGAGACTCTGGCTTTAGAGACGCTCGGAGTGCTGCCAGCGCCTATAAAGACGATTGCAACTCCAGATCACAGGGAAAATGGGAGAATGGAGATAAAACTGGGGCAATGAGCCCCGGGTGATGATTTAAGCATCAACAGCACTGGATTACGAGTGGGAAAGGAGAGAACGAGGATAAAACTCGGGTAACCAGATATTACAAGGTGTTGCGAGTAGATACATATATTATTTATTGAAATAGTGAATTATAAATTTCAGTTACCTGAATTTTATTATTATGCTTTTCCTGCAATTGATCAAGTTTTTTTCTTGCGTATGTCGAGTGTTCATTGAGCTGTATAGCGCCGCCAACGCTCTCTGCCGACGACACTGACTCGTTCGATAATTGACGATCCTCTAGCGGAGATCTATCGGTGTTCATATCTAACAAAAAATCCAAAAATAATAATAATAATAATCTAAAGGCGTATTTGTATCACAAAAGCACGTATAGGTCCAACTTAAACGTACATTAATCACTCCAACCCTCCAGTAGCTATGAAATATTTCACATATCACTGGTTATATAACAAGTGATAAAACATATCACGTGTCACGCAAGTTATGTATTGAAAATAAGCGTTACACACCGCAAAAACGTAATATGAGTTTACAAGAGTCAAGTTATATTATATATTCTAGAATTTTATCGTCTTGTAGCATGTGGGATAGAAATAACACACTAAGTTTGAAACGACACGTGCCACCGACCAGAAGATAGAATCTATTTCAACAAAACCGAATCTTATTCTTAATGCTGTTAATTAGGATTAGAATTGCTTGACGTTATTTATAACCTTTAAAAAACTTTGCATTAGATATTAGTTCACTTGCATATATATATTTATTTTATATTTTATTGATATTATTAATCTCCATATATCACGTGAATTTGTGATATACTGTGACAAAAATAACGTACGACGTTCTTATTATATTAAAGGGTCTATAATTCCCATGTCTATCTTTAAAACTTTAAAATTAAATACAAATTCCTTTAAATCTTTTTATATATGTTTTATTTAAAACATCAAATGATACGTGTTCTACATATAAAATAAAATTATTTATGTTCGGAATATTGTAAGCGATGATGGCTCAGTTGGTAGTGTGTCCGGACACAGCGTCGAAGGACCTAGGTTCGAATCCTAGCAACTGAGTCGGAGCTTTCGGTGAAGAAAAAACATCGTGATGAAACCATAGCATGGTGGTAAGACTTTTTTTAAGTCCGTCTGGCTAGCTACCACCCTCAAGTTGAAAATCTGTCGCCAAGCATCTGTTGGTGTGTTCCGGCAGCTGCACTTGAGTGCCAGTCTCCCTCTAGGTTTAGTATGACTACCATCTTAGACCACATCTTCATTTAACATCAGATGAGATTGTAGTCAAACGCTAACCTATAAAGTATTATAAAAAAGAGTACCTTCCTAAATTATAACCTTACCTATAACACTGAAACAAAGCTATTATTATTTCAAATTAATTATTTCATACACTATCCAACGTTTCACCCCAATTTTGTTTAGACCGATCGAGAGAATGATTTGAGTTGTGACCAAAAATAAATGTTGTTACCTTTGTTAGCCTCTTCAGTCGCAAGTTCTGCAATCAATGCTCTATAATAATCGCTCATTAGGAACGAATGATAATATTTCTCTTGAATCGTATCTAATACAGTATCCTGAACTTCGTAAAAAACATCCGGTCCTTTGTCACCAAGTAAAAAGGCCTCCATTCGCTTTCTAGTATCCTGAAACGTATATTTTATTTAAAAGCAAACGTAACTCGCGACTTCATCCGTGTGAAATATAGCAAAAAAATGTTGTTCAGTGTAACTAGACTCATGGGCTTTTCTTTTAAAACAACATTAGTCCAAATTTCTCCTTATAACATCAGCTATCTGTCCGTGAAAGTCCCCTTAAAATCGGCCTAAGATCAGCCGGACTAGACAGGCATACATCAATTTAAAAATTGGTTTTTGTTATAAGTAACGTAAATACTATATACATTAAGTAAAAATCTGTTATTTTAACATTACATACAAACATTTCGAATTGTATTTACTTATATAATGTATATATATATACTTCCCATCATGTACCATAATGTAGAGGTGTATGAGGCTGTTAAGAATGACAAAGGCCGTAATATTGATTTTATACTTTATATAATTTCGATTATGGATTAATTCGCAAAGAATAAATGAATTTAATAATGTTAATAAAAGCTCAAATACTTCTAATGATTATTCTTGGAATAAAAATCAACTAAGTTTTAAAGTTTTTTATAATGGTAGTTTTACTCCTTAAACACATGTGAACCTTAACTAAAAAAAAGACCACAATTCTTAGTCTAATATAAAATTACTAAAGTTTCAAGAAACAACGATTTTAAGTACTACGCGTTCAGCGATATGTATTATCATGACTTGGAGAAGTGGGACAATCGGATCGGTGTAGTGCGCATGCGCACAACAACGCAAACGAAGTCGCGGGTTTGAGTTAGTACATTAAAGCCTTTGATAAGCTGACAAATATTTGCTTTTTATAAAATCCATTGATGTAAATTTTACACATACCAATGCTTACAACTCATCCGAACATAATCAAGATACAAGAGAGAAATAGCTACACAAGGAGTTGGTGAAGACAATAAAATCTAGTGCGGGATTCCCAAATTATTTTGGGTTAGGGACCTGAGCTAGGGACCCTTTTCCAAAATGAACTGATACCTCAGAACCCCATAGCTAAATAACTTTTAAATCGCGTGTATGGACCAAATACACAGCAAGTTTTTAGTCCGACAAAGCTGTGAAGGCCCATCAGGCCAATAGCATATAGTCAATTGCAAAAAAAGTACAAGGATATTTTCTACTACAATATTAGTCATTCTTATAACAAGTTGGTAAAAGTAACAACACTTGTACAGTCTTTCGAAAGTTTCAAATAAGAATTTGTGTTAATTAATAGGGGTCGATTTTAGACCTTGTCAACCCCCAAAACCAGTTTTCGTTTATGCCTGCCTCTGGCAATACCGATATAAACCACTTTGACAATTCCTGATCTAGTGATATCGCTTTACAAACCTTGTCAACTTTTATTTCAGCACTAGGTGACCTGATGTAAGTATAAAATATTTCCGCGCCCAGCTGGTGCCAGCTGCTTCTAGGGCTATGTCTTAATTCTTCGACCGACGTCCAAAATCCAACTAGGCCTTGTGAACACATTTTCTCCAAAAACATCGATAGATACCTCCTGCCGGTTACACTCTCCATTA
This sequence comes from Antheraea assamensis, assembly GCA_035772565.1. Classification (NCBI taxonomy): domain Eukaryota; kingdom Metazoa; phylum Arthropoda; class Insecta; order Lepidoptera; family Saturniidae; genus Antheraea; species Antheraea assamensis. Next base: position 6,297,434 of record JAQQSE010000031.1, on the reverse strand, counting down.
CTTTATGCAAGGGCAGAGTCTGCAATGAATTATAAGCATTTCATGAGAAATCCTGGCTTCTTTTAGTAACACTAGATAATTAATGAATAGTAAAAATTGATTTTAAAAATAAATAAAATTGTGCTTATGCCCCTCGAATAAGGTTGAACGTATTTTATGAACAGACCCAAAAGGGCATGCAATCAATGTATGGGATTTATGTTAGATGTTACCAAAAGACAAATTACCTTACTATCAGATTCAACAGTTGGAAAAGCTCCATCCCAACCTAATCGTTTTAAGGCTGTTTCACACTCGGCTTTAGCTATAGTGAGTTGGCTGATATATCTTTGCAGTTTCTTAGCATCGGAGACCTGTTGTCGGCTAACGTTGTGTTGTGTGCCACTTTTTTCGATCACTTCTAAATCAACTCCTTTCGCTCGTTTTACATTTTGGAGAGTTGTAGCTTGCATTATTTGTGTCACTATGTCATATCTGAAAGAGACAAGACAATAAAATGTAATTAGAACTTTTTTTATCTTTATTTCATTTATGGACTTGGATCCACAACTATCACAACCTAACTTTAGTATATTCACAAAAAAATCTCAGAATTATTCAAACTCTTCCATAAAATATTGGCTTATTGACTTATTACTTGGTATATCTGAGATTTATAAACTTAAACATACCTCTTGTCCAATCTCGATAAAAGTTAACACATCTGTGTTTTTCATGAAGGTTTTTATAATATCCATTTTACAACAATTCGCTACTTGATGGCGCTACACCTAATTAACTTCGTTATCCTAATTCAATTATTGGTTGCAAAAAATAATTACAGGAAGAAACAATAACAAAAGCGGGTGAGTTACAGCCAGTAATTTATATTTTGAAATTAATATGAAATTACAACTGACATTATTTCCATTTCATAATTATTTGACCACAATTAAAACATACCATGAGAATATATATATATATATATATATAACCTTTTCATAGAAGGATATCTAAGAGCAAGATAGTTAAAGAAAAATAATGGAGTGTTAATATATAATAAATCAAACTTAGAAATACTTGATGAGTTCACATTCTATACTGAATATATACTTTATATCAAAATAAACCTTTTTATTTTTTAAATTACAAATTTGATAAACGATATATTTTTAATTTTTAATAAAAACAAAACTACTAAACAAAAAATTTGTCTACAGCTAATAAATTAGTTTATCCCAGAATAATAAGTATTTTAATGACAAATTAACTTTAAAATGCTATTTATATTAATAAGGAAATATTACTTATAATTTTAATGGGACCTTAAATTTCAACATAGTATATTAAACGAACTAGTTTTATTTCTTTATGCTAACAAAAGATTGAATTTTATATCTATGTAGTGTATTATTATTTAAATATGTAAGAAAAAATAAAATTCAACAGAATTGATCACTATCACCTATACATACAACATACGTACCATAGCATTGTGCAAGACTATAATATCTAAATTAATTTGAGCAGTGTAAAAATGAAAGTGCAAAGTATAATGGTATGAATGCCCACCCACCGTAACCGTTTCAGTGTGTCGACATTATTACAGCTATTGATCAAACGTATGTAGTCCTCAAATGTTTTTGCATATTCATGAGTCCTTACATGCATAGCATTAACTTCTTTCTGAGCCTCTAGGTATTGTACTATCTTTTGATTTATGTAATCAGGTTCTGTCACTAGATTTATTGCCGGTTGTAATACTAAAATTAACAGAGAAAACATTATTATTAGGTAGGTACAATGTTATATTTGCTTTTCATCACCATACATTTGTTTTTAAATATATTCCTTTAACAGAAATAAATGATCTTTTAAGGTCATAGATGTAATTCTAGACTACTTGAAAACAACTTTTGAGCCAGATAAGTTTTTTATTGTTATTAATTGACCTCTATGTATTTATATCTATGATTTTGAGTGTATATTTCTTCCCTCTTTAAATTTGCTCAAAAAATTGGCTTTGTTATATATTCATTACCCCATTTAGTTTTTAATTTAAATAAAGTTATATGAAGGAAAAATGTCTATATTGATTTTTTTGCTAAATACAAATATTTCAAATGAGCCTAGAACACAAAATTCACCTAACTTTTAAATACAATTTCTAATATAGCAAAATGCAAGTTAAAAAAATTTTATACCCAAATTGCCCATAGGTAAGAAATTCTGGATAAATTTATACCTTTACAAGCCAAGATCTCCCTCATAAGATGTGAACCTGGTGTTAGAGAATAACATCGCGGCATCAGAAACATTATTATCAATTCACTTATTTGTCGAAGATAATGCAGTTCTGTATCAGCTGATATTAAATGTGGTGCAAGTGCAAATACAGGAGCTTGATTTAATTCTAATCTATAACATAAATATTAATAAAACTTAACATAGGCATTCATTATAAGTTCATTTCATAATCAATATCCTATATAAATATTATTTCAAAGTTTTATTTTCTATATAAAAATTTAATACTAACCCACAACTCTTAGCTATTCTTATTCTTTCAAAATGCTGTGTTATTTTCATCACCATATCACTGGCAAGTAATTTCTCAGCATCGATCCTTAAAACCCGTTCATATAAACTGTGCATACCTCCCCAAACATGTTCTTTAAATTTATCAATAACAGGATCGGGCTTGTATGATAAATCCTTGAGCCATCTAGTTACAAAATCTCTTAGGATATAGTCAATTAGTAACTGTAACTGACTATCAACTGTTCTTCCAAATATAACAGGCAAATGAGATTTCTTTGGTAAATATGGCCAGTTTGTTTGGTCCTCCTAATGTAAAAAAAAGATTATACATAAATATAGATTAATTGTTAGAGATAAGATAATTTTAAGTAATATTTTTACCATTTTTGATTGTGATGAAATTAATTTTTCCACTTAAGGAAAAGCGTGTTTTTTTTTATTTACTACTTGTGGTCCTTGGGAACAATTGAACCAGTGTTATATAACAAATATGGTAAACTAAGTGATAAAAGTGTTTAAAAAACAATATAATCTAACATAATGGCACAATGTTATGACAACATGATGAAGCTTGAGTATCTTAAAAATATATATAATAGATAATATATATAAGGAAGATTAGCCAGCAGCTTATTGTAATAGTTAATTGGAGTTCACCAATTTCAGATGTTTATTTGTTACCAATGTTTATGCTCCCATTTGTTTTATAACTACCAAAGTTATTATATTCCTAACAAAATCTCATAAGAACTCTTACAATTATCGGTTTGCTTGTTCAGGTTACATTTTTAATTTTTGATTAATGACATTTTTAAATTAAAGACTGACAGTAATCCAGTACATAGCAAAATGAGAAGAATTATGGTCATAATCATAAATCTACAAGTGTAGTTTAGTTTGATTCACTTATTTATCTCAAATATTTCCTAAATTTACTACATAAATTATACAAATAATGTTGTATAAAACTATATTTGTATAATTTTACTTTTTGTAACATAAACTATTTTATTATAATACTATTTTATTCCAACTAAATTTGTATCAATATTCTTTTCTTGGTTCATGTGAATTTTCTATTTTATCAAGATTAATTGTGGGTAGTACTTTATGTGATAAATGTATTTTTTTTTATTAGTACTTATATTTCCGTATATAAAATTATGTCAAAATATATGATGTATAATGAACAGTTCGTATTACTTTAGGGAGATAAAAAATAGGGTCAATCCTGATATTAAACATGTGTGATAAGATGCTCTTATATCCATATTATAGTATTATATAAACATATAAAAATATTGTATTAATATTAAAATGAGTATTAAGTAAATTCGATATTTTTACTGACTTATATTAAGTTTTTAATGATTTCATATGGTAACTAATAGTATTTATGCCTATGAGGAAAAAAAAGTAAACGTAAAGTGCATACCAACAGATAAACGACAAACTGTTCTACATATAAATACAATTTTAACTAGTAAATAAGTGAATAAATAAATATTATATGATTACGAACTTTGAAGATTTCTTCAAGTTGTCGCACTTCCTTTTCTACTTTGTCGAGTAAGTACAGAGACGTCTGATGAGGAGAGGACAATGCGATATGTCCCCAAAGAGTTAACACAAACACAGCTATCACAATAAATATTCCAAGTAGTAACAAATATAGAAAACTTAAAATCGTCGGAAAAGACCATAGCAGAAGCACGACAGGTGCTAAACAAATTGATATCCACTTGTACATTATTCTTATTTATTTAAGCATTTCTAACAAAGTTAGAAGCCCCGGTTATATACAATTACCCTAGTAACACGCATCATTTTATTTATATTTCAACAATTTTATCTTACTACAACGTAAAATAAATATTTATTTACGAAGAATCTGAATAGCGCAATTGATTACGATATTGTACAAAACTGTAGTCCAATCAAATAACAGAGATATTTTGCGTACAATGTTGCCAAATAGTCTTCACTTTTCCCATAAATCAAACTAATTTATTTGATGCAACAATTTTTAATTGGCGATGATAATTTTAACTTCCAAAAACTGCGCTGATAATAAAAAAAATAACGTTATATGCTACTAAATATGTATGGATGTGAACAAGCAAATGAACGTTAAACCATTTACTATTAAAAACACCCTAAATCCTTTTCTACTTTCTGTCCCCTTTATATTCACTTTAAATTTCAAGGGAAGCCCCGAATTTGCGAACAGTGTTCTTATATGTGATTTATCAGAAGTTGCAGAATCAAAATTTGTGTATTATAAATCGATACATATCCATCTGAGCGTTCGGCTTTGTAGTCCGGTTAAGAAGTAAGTCCGGTCATGCCAATGTCGTCAGTTAGTACGAAAACTTATGTGCAGCTATTACTGGTTTCAGCATGAATGGGTCGGCTCGCCCGGGGTAGTACCACCCTCTCACAGAAAACCGACGTGAAGTAACAGTGATTGCACTGTTGTGTTTCGTTCGGCCAGTGAGAGCGCCGGAGGCCCACATATTTAAAAGGCCGGCAACACACTTGCCACTCCCCTGGTGTTGCTAGTGTCCATGGACGGCGGTGATCACTTACCATCAGGTGACCCACCTAGTCGTTTGCCCCTTATAATATAAAAAAAGAGATATAATATATTCATATACTATCCTTAAAAGCTCTATAGGCCATAGGTTTTGTAGAACTATAAAAGAGGAGTATTTCACTATACATTGTTTTGTCATATCTCAAAAGAATTAGGCAACGTTTTCGATTAAAGCTCCCAAGTAGGTTGAATTTTTTCGACACAAACAACAACTGTCGTAATATGTCATACAATTTACACAAAACCTTGATAAGATTTATACCTAAATATACCTAAATCTTACTCGTGTACTACTCAGTCTATCGGTGACAGCATCCTCCATCCGTTCAGTAGTTTTTGAACATACAAACCGACAGACAGACACGGCGGACAACTTTCTTTTAAATATGTAGTGATAAGTCTAATAACAGAAAATACATTTTTGATAAATGACACCTAATTTAATACAAATGATATTAGATTAGCATCGATATTCATGGTAATTATCATATTGTCATTTCAGTCATCCCTATTCAAACTGTCATCAAGAAGAAATAATATCCTCTTAGTAGTTTGTGAATATAATTCAGTTTCATTCCAGTTATTTATACAGTAAATAAACTAGTAACTGACATTTAAAAAAAACCCTGCAGGTACCTACTTCATATTGTCGGAATTGTGTACACTCGTAGCCATTATACAAATGGAAAAGGCTTTTAATCCGTGACTATTTTTTAGTAAAGTACATTATTTTAGTATTATATTTTATGTTACAATACAATACATAGATTCACATTAGAATAATATATTTAATTATTGTGATGTGATATTTGCCTCAAATAATTAAGATGTTGCAATAATTTTAAAGATTTAGTATATATTTTATATTTGAAAATATTGATCTACTTAATGTGAACATTATTTGTCGTAAATATTTGTATCGCAACTAGTAACAGTGTAATGTCTAATTTAAAAGCAACATATTTGGTAGTGGGTGGGGGAATCGCTGGAGTTACTTGTGTTGAAACTCTTGCCATTTTACACCCAGAAGAGTCTCTAATCATCATCACTGCTTCTTCCCTTGTTAAAAATGTAAGCAATGTTAGTTTTTATGCCAAAACGATTGTAAAATTCGATGTTACTGAAACTGAAGCAAGTTCTTTGCAACGAATTCATCCAAACCTCACAATAATTTATGACTCATTGAAATATGTCGATACTGTAAATCAATTGGCTACTACATATGAGGGTGTTGTTATAAAGTATGATGTAATTTGCATATGTACTGGTGGAATACCTCGACTTATAGCAGATTCAAATAAAAGTAATAGAATTTTAGGAATAAGAGATACTGAGTCTGTTAAAACATTTCAAGAAAAACTTAAAACTGGCCGTAAAATGGTAATTGTTGGTAATGGGGGCATTGCATCTGAAGTTGTACATGCAACACCTGACATTGAAAAAGTTTGGGTTATCAGAGATAATTACATTTCAGCTACTTTCATAGATCCAGGTGCTGCAGAATTTTTCCAAAATTCATTTAAAAACAATAGTAAAAATGAGCAGACATGTAATACAGTTTTAAGAAGACATGTTTTTAGTGAGGAAGATACTTTAGTTTCTTTGAATAAGCATCTAAAATCAGCAGCATTAGGACCAGATTGGTATAGAAATTTGGAAGGGAATCAAAATAACAAAAGTGTACAAAACCTTGAAATCATATACAAGGTTGAGGTTAAATCTGTTGTTGAAACTAATAATCATGAATTTCCTCTACATGTTGAATTGACTAATGGGAGAATCATTAACTGTGATTTTTTAATATCAGCAACTGGTGTTGAACCAGCTGTCAATTTCACATGGGACAAAGATCCAAAGTTAGGTGCTGATGGTGGATTGGCAGTAAATGAATATCAGGAAACAAGTATAAAAAATATTTTTGCTGCTGGAGATGTGGCATGTGCTGGTTGGAATCATGCACCCCATTGGTTTCAGTTGAGACTGTGGACTCAAGCTAGACAGATGGCTGCAATGGCATCAAAAGCTATGCATGCCAGGATTATGAACGAAGAGGTACTTCAGGATTTTTGTTTTGAACTTTTTACACATTGTACTACCCTATTCGGGTATAGAGTTGTGCTACTAGGTAAATACAATGGACAAGGTTTAGGGACTGATTATGAAATACTTTTAAGAACCACACCTCAAATGGAGTATATAAAGTTTATATTGCAAAACGGAAAGTTACAAGGTGCCATATTAATAGGTGAAACAGATTTGGAAGAAATGTGTGAGAATTTGATTCTTAATCAGCTCGATCTGTCACAATTTGGTGATGACATTTTAAATCCTGATATAGATATTGATGATTACTTTGACTAAGGAGAAATGATTAGCAAAATATATTATATAAATTTATTGGAAAAAATAATTGTAGTTTTTTTGTTATTATTTTGTGTTGAAATTATATATTTTATTTTTGAAATATCTTGTGTTTTATTTTTATATGATGTAATTCAATGAATTTAAGTTTATGTAAATATATGTAACTGATACAACTCTTATCATATATGAGTAAGAGACAATGTACTATATTTTTTATGGTTATAATTCAAACTCAGGTTTGATATTGTACTATCCATATTTATCATTTAATATCTTTGTGCACAATAACCTATATCATTTAAAACGTTTACTTTTTCAGATAATATAGTGTAGTTTATAAATAAAATTAAAGATAACACGACATTAAAATATCGCCACAACTTCAAAGGGGTCATATTTGCAACATTTTGCTGGCATAGACTATTAATTTCTCAGAGGAAAAATTCTCGCGTCAAAGTTAGCCCCACCCTTATACAACTTTCACAGATACGTAATTGATCGTGAAACCTTGTAATATGTTACTTTTTCGGAAGCTGGGTAACATTGTTTGAGGTGGGGTAGATCTGTGCAGCCTGCTTCACAAAACATCAGGGAGCTAAAAAAAATTTATTGCAGAAAAGAGGGAACGTATTCCCCAACAAGTTATTAAAAATATCGTGGAAAGCGTGACCAGACGGATTCAAACCTTGCTTTTTGACAAGAGAATGTCACACTCGTTATTAGATTTTTACATTTGTAACTTTATTTAATAAAAGAAACTAAAACAAATCTGATGTTTATTGCTGACCATTTGTCATTGTTTAAGCATGTACTCCGGCTTTAATTAAGAAGCTCATCGACAACTAGTGAAAAAATTCCCAAAATTCTCTTCACCCATATTAATTTATACGATTATAGTTTTAGAGACTGTGTGAAACAATAAAATTTAATTAACTGAAATTGACCTTAGATTGTAGTTTTTCTTAGGTGCTTTTTTACAAAGGAGTTTATATACAGTCGCATTCAGAATAGTTTCGTTGTTTACAATTACAACATATTTTTATTTTCGTTCTTTACTTTTTCCTGTTGATATTTATGTTTTTCGTTATTTTTTCTCTTATTGTTACTTGTTTTTATTAGTAGTTATTAATAGAGCACTCATCCACTTTGAAAAATTAAATTTTTAGAAAACCAACGCAATGCAGCAACGCATTATAAAAAAATATTTATTACTAATTATTTACTATTAAAGTGTTTCATCGACAATAACACTATTGTTGCGACAATCATAATACGTAAATAGATGCAATCTACTCAAAGAAACACTGTATAAGGCGGATTATTCTAAAAACTAACCAATTAGGCGGTGATTAAATGTTATCTGGAACTAATAATAAATGTGAAATAGTTACATAATGTGGTGAATTGTTCTTATTCTAGCTTTGTTATACAGCTACTATTATTAATTTCTAGTTTTTACTTTTATTTTATTAATCCAGAAATCATTTAATATTTATTGTCTGGTCATTGTTATTTCTCATCCCGTGTAAATAGTCTATATGTTTGTGTATCTCATATTTATGTGTATGCCCGTTAAATTCAAGTAAACAGGTTTTTGTAAACCTGCTGTCAAAGTATTTAAAAGACTATACAGTCAGTCATATTTTCAATTTACACATTGTAGTGTACTGGTGTAAAACGTATATTACTATTTTATTATTTTTAAATATTAGTCTATGACTGGAGATCTTCCAGAAGTCGGCTATCAACAGGCTTGTTAGATATATTAGTTAGTTTGAATTATTTTAATAAAGTTTGCTGCATTCATATATATATATATATTATTTTAAATGTTGTACCAGAGGCTGGTACACACCACACATAAAACCTTCTGAAATTAATATCGTGGTGGTTATACTGTTACATCCCCTTTATTTAATATAATAGGCAAATATCTACTTGAATCATAATTAATTTTAAGGGTTAATAAATGCCATTTTTAAATACCTAAAATAATATTTTGACTTTCTTTACCGAATCTAAACCGAATTTAAAGCATACTTAGAGCGTGTAAAAAGTTTGACGTGGATTATATACATTGTATTACGAATTTGAATCGAAGCGCCATTTTCGGAATTATTTTATATTTACTTTGTAGTGTATAACAGTTTATTTTTTGTGCTATAGTGTTTATGCAGTTTATTATAAGCAATTAAAGATAAACAATGACAAAACATACTTAACACATATGAAAAAAGTCGTAACATTTTCTTAGTCTCACTGTTAAAGTTACCCAGTTACATTATGGTTCATATTTTTAATATTATATTACACTATATTATTACATACTACACTACAATATATATATACACATTACACTATAATTTTTTATAACACAAAAGCGCAGATACTTGGCTTGCCAAATAAAAAAAATGTTTTTTGAATGTCAATTGTCATGACTGACGTTCGTCAATTATTACTTGCCCATGTTGTAGTTGTCATATTAGTGGATAAAACAGCTTTACAAATATTTGACGCGTTATTCGTTTTACATTCAAATTTCAATTCTGGGTTTCTAATTTAACTTGATATTTTTATAAGTTTCCAACAAGCTACATACAAGTAACCGTGAATAATTTTATGTATGTTATTTTATTTACTGCAGTTTAGTGAAATCGTAACTTCGTAATTGTGTTCTTTGTTTCCGTGAATCACTTATTCCGTTTTCCAAAATGCCCATTCTATTCAGTCTGGTGGCTAGAGGCACGGTCGTATTAGCTAAATATGCAACCTGCACCGGTAACTTCGCTGAGGTTACAGAGCAAATCTTGTCTAAGATACCGCCCCATGATGATAAATTGACATACTCTCATGGAAATTATCTGTTTCATTACATTGCAGAAAATAAGTTAGTTTATTTCTGCATCACCGATGATGTAAGTAGTAATACTAATTATATTTTCAAAAGTTTCTTATTGTTTATTGTAAAACAAGATAAATGACTAATTTGCTATGTGTAATTCTAGAAATTTCAACGTTCAAGAGCATTCCTATTCCTTAATGAAATCAAAAGGAGATTTATAACAGGGTTTGGCGATACCGCACAAACAGCCATTCCTTATGCAATGAATGGTGAGTTTGCCCGTGTATTGGCAACTGAAATGAAACACTATAGTGATTCAAGAGATCTGGACACAATGTCCAGAGTACATGGAGAGCTTGATGAATTAAAAAATATTATAGTGAGAAATATTGGTAAGTGGATTTTACCATTAAATTATTAATAAATGTATAATTGAATACTATTGTTGTGAGATATTTGTTTATTTACAGTTCTTCTTGATCAAGGTCTTTGTTTTGTAGATTATCCTATGCATTTGCTAATTACAGTTAGTATAAAGCAAACACACCAAAAAACAAGACAGTTTTGTTACATTACACTTCGTAAAAACATTAAATTTATGATAAATAAGACAAAGTAATGTATAATGAAAATGTTAGTAATTTGTTTATCTTTAATTTATAATGTCCAATTAGGTAATAAGGTTCATAATATTATAAAATATCATTAAGTGTTTATAAGTGTTGTTTTAGTTAATCTTTTCAATGCATTAGTTTCTCTAACACATTAAAATTTTTGATTTAGGTAAAGAAGAAAAATGACTGTTAAAGAAAATATTAATCAGTTTGGTGTATAATAATAACTATTATTATTTTAATTACCCCTTGTTATCAGTTCATAAAAGCTATTGTAAACACATTGTTCATATTTTTCTGGTTTCGATAACAAAATAATGTATATAAATTAATTTATCAGCCTTATCACTTTTGTGATTGAGTTGTATTGAGTGGAAGTTACTATTGCATGTGTCATTGAATGCATATATAGTGATAATTTTCAAATAACCTGTAAATTAAATAATATGTAGATTATAGGTTCTCTTGATTGCCAAAAAGTATTTGTGTACTGATATAAATATTAAGCCCTATTATCTAATACAAAGGAATTTTTTTTTTATTTTTTTTTATATTGAGCTGTCCGCACAACCATTGTGTATAGCATTATTTCGATCAAATAGAAAGACCACAAATTATGAAAATTGAAATAACACATGACTAGGTATTACAACTATGTAAATAATCTAAATGAAATTGTATTGATATTTCACAATGACAGTATTTTTTTTTTTTTGAACTGACCTACACTGTTAGCCTGGTAAGGCCATTACAGTTCCACCGGACTACTAAGGGGAGTGCTAAAGGCACTCATGACAATATTGTCATGTATAACTCCATACTTTAGATTCTTCTGTTGGTATCTTGTAATTTTTAACATATGTTTATTTGATATAAAGTAAAAAATGAAATATGCATGTATTCATTAAAATATTGGGTCAAAACACTTTGTATCCATACCTGCAAATAATAACGTTTTCATGTCTATTACAAACAGTACTTGTTTAGCCTTGATTATTTTATTGTAATTTCAGCAGAAGGCCTTGATAGGTTAATAATAGCTGTTTATATACCAAAGTAAATATATAAATTATATAGTTGTCTTTGGAAATTGTTAATTAATATAGAGACTTCCAAGTATAATGACTCCCAATTTTTTGCTGATGCTTGTGTCTAATTATTATATTCTTTGGGCAGTAATCTTTTATAGTTGTAATTAATATGTCTTGTTATTTTTACTGGTTTTATTGCTATTGATGTATCTATATTAAAAAATCTGTAGTTCTGTGTATGTGTATTATAAACACAACAGATCATTAAGTAAAAAAAATTGCATGCTTTTTTCCGTTCCTATTATCTGGATTTCACTAAAAAGGGCTTAATCGTACTTTATGAATTGTTATACACGGGGAAATTACATTATTTGTCAATATATAGGGTACTGGAATTAGCCAAAATATTTTGTGGAATAGAATAAAATAATTTTTTCAAAAAAAAAATTTTTTTTTAATTATTTCATGTTGATATTTTGCTCATGGGAAATGTATGCGAAATACAAATTGTATGGTACAAACATTATCTAAATTCTTTTTAAACTGTGCAAAGAAAATAATTGCCAAAAACTTATTAATTCTAAAACAGTTTAATAAAACCGAACTTGATACATTTTGTCACATGAGCAGTATAAGTCATTGTATGATTGACGGTATAAAAACTATTAAAATACTTTATAAAGTGATTATTAAAAAATACCTCAATCCGTTTTCATCAAATTTTGTATAAGCATATATTATTTTGCATCAAATAATCAATAGGATTGTCTCTAAGTGCTCTTAAAACATTTATATTTACTAATACATTTTCATGACATTTTTTACAAATGAAATATATCATTTCAAATTCCAAATAGGCTATAATTTTTTATTTTTTTTATTAATTATTTAAATTGGAGTAAAATGTTAGTTGGAAAGAGTTACTCAGTCAAAAACTGCCGTCGGAGCCGCTAGTAGATGTTAGTTTTAGTCATAAAATGTTTTCAAGTATATCAAGTTAAAGCTACTCCAATTTACAATATTTGTTTATAAATAAATTTACATGTTTAATTATGTTTAGACTATGGCCTCTTTTAATAGCTAGTTGAATGTTACTATCTGTGTATATTGAAAGATCATATAAGTCTGATACTATCATATTTAGGAATGACATCTACTATTCATGCTGTGTATTGAGATGTTTTTTTTTTTTTTTTTGATAAATATCCACTGTTAAATTAACGTGACCACATTTGTATTAGTTATTATTTCGCTACTATTCTGGAAAAAGAAGTCTCTGAGGAAACCAAATTTACCCTACATTTAAGTACTAAGAATATCCTGTAAATAGCAAACGCATGTTAAAATACGTATATTATTTTATTTGATTTAACCCATTTTTAGTAAAATTAAAAAAGAGGTTTACCTCCTTCTTCATTGAAATCACAATCATTAATTTTATTTTCCTAACACTTACCTAATTGTAATGCTAATAGTATTGATAGTAGTAACAGTTCCACAGAAAGTGTCTTCTAAAAGTTTCATGGAATAAGTGTCTGAACTTACTCGAAAATGGTCCTCTTATAATGATATGGAAAGTTGCCACATCTTTGGCACTATACATAATATGGCTAACGTATAGTGCTTGTCAAACTTTTTGAACGCTCCGAATATAATTGCGCAGAATATTAATAATATATTGAATGCCAATTTTAAATTCTTATAATAATATTTTCGCAATGTTTTGTGTTAAAACTCTTGATCATATAACGCGCAAATCCGAACATACGTCTATATTCAGAGCGGGGCAAAAAGGTTGACAGGGACTATATTTATTTCCAATAAGTTAAGTTAGAATATACGCTTTTTTTTAATAACTTTTTGGTAAGAAGTAAGAGAGATACGTTTCAAAGATTTTTTTTTTCGTTACAGACAATATGACTATGCGAGGTGAAAAATTAGAACTACTGGTGGACAAGGCTGAAACATTAGCAACAAACGTGAGTCGTCTATTTCTAGAACTTACAAATTGAAAACAACTAGGTCGACGTAACTTTAAGGGTTAAAGGGCAAAACTGAAAACGGCTACAAATCAATAATGGATACATATATTGCTGTAAAACTGTAGGCCGGACACAGAAATGATTCTATATCTACTTTTTGAAGATTATTTCGCGTAGTTTCTAATACATTTTTTCAAAGAAACTAAGTGGTAATCAAAGAATTGAGCAGAAATAACTTAAAATGGGTAACGTTTTTTAAGGTTTTAAGGGTAATGACAAAATTACATTTAAAAAAGTAAAAGAGAGTCCCATAATAAATGAAGCAATAAAACAAAACAACGAATCTATTTTCAGGAAAATATTTTACAATTTATTAATGTCTTTTCATTATTTCAATTGTAAACGCTTTATTAAAACAAAGTTTTATATTTTTTCTTTTTCAGTCAGTACCGTATCGTACTACAGCGAGGACTTTACAACGTTCTCTCTTCTGGAAGAATATCAAAATGTATGTGATTTTGTTTTTAATAGCTGCGTTGGCGGTTTATCTAATAGGCGCGATGGCGTGCGGCGGTCTAGCGTGGAAAACGTGTGTTCGTTAAACGTTTGAATGTAAACTACATATAAGTTTAATTAACCGATGTAATTTTGTTTTATACATTAACGGGAACTGTTTTATAGAAAATGTTATGTTCTTAAACAGTTTATAAATGTATAAATGTTATTCTATGATTCGTGATTGTAATACGTTAGAGTTATCAATTATATTATAGATAGTAGTAGTAGTGGATAGTTTACAAAAACTAGTAACCGATTAGATTTTTATTGCCGTATGTAAAATGAACACGTTTCGGTATAACTCAATATTTAAAAAATAATGTATGTTACTATTCACCTCGTAAAGTTGTTTAATGTTTATACACTATAACCGGTTATTCATTACCTGTAGACGACAACTCTCTGATAATGTGACTATTTTTAAAGATTCCTTAGTGACAAATATATGAATTGTAAGTGGAAATTAGGATAATGATTGTTGTAAATTGTATGTTCATTCATAATTGTATGTAAATACCTATTGTCTCAATACATACGGAACACTTGTGAAAATACTAACGTAATAACACCAGTGAAAGTTAAAACGAACGAAGAAATACAAGGTTATCATTAATTTTTTCGCTACATTCAGTATCAGTGCAAACGGAATGATCTAATAATAACATCATATTGTATTAATCCCGTGGATGATTTTTTAATACCCGTATCAAAAAATGGCTGATTATGTTTTTTTTTATCTCACGGCATCGTACATTGTAAATTTCATGGATTTAGTAAAAAAAAAATTTGTACAAATAAAAAAAAAAATAATATTGATATTGTCGACCTGTCCCTCGTGAGGTCTACATTCATTTGTATAGCACTTAAAAGTTTCTGGTTTTGGACAATCCAGTGGTTAAAGGGAAGAATTAAAAACTGATTCAATGTACTCATATAATCTGTGCAGTGCTTGCTTTAGGGGATTGTGACGAATGTGATGCGACACACTAAGGCCTAAAGAGCGTCGTTCGTTAATGGGTCTCGAGCTAGATGTATTAAATGATGAGCTAGATGTATTAAATGATGAGCTAGATGTATTAAACGATATCCAATGAATAATCATTCTAATTTTGCATTGAAAACATTCAATTTTATTATGTTATGGAATAACTAATAGGCATGCTGTCCATCTGATGTTAAGTATTCGCCAGGATCGACAGTTTCTACGATTCGTATGCCAGTATACGTTGTCAATACATCGACTTCGAATCGTACTAAACGTTACTGATTTGTAGCAGGAATTGGTGTGGTGCAGTCTCTATCACTCTTAAATTCCTATTCAGAATACGATTCGTGTTCTTGTTTATTTATCCACATTTATTATTTTAACTTGCATATATTTCTTTGTTTTGAAATTATTTAAAAAATGAATTCGGTTTTTTCTAGTTTTATGAATTTTATTTTAAACGCTGTATATCTCTGTAGTCTCGTAGTCACTCTATAAAGATGTTATTGCCCCCCGATAACGTACTTCGCAAGACCACAGCGATATTATAGCCAAATCCAGATTATGTGACAGCCTTAGTCAACTTACAAAAAGCGACGACAGTTCCGTCTGTATATGTGATATCAAAATCATATGAGTATGGTTACGGAGAAAAGAGCACATTTTATTGTAATTTTATTTAATATGGCTGGTATATAAACAGAATTAGCTGTTTTGAAAGTAACATTTAGTCAGTTCTGCTGTTGCTTTGCTCTTTTGTAATGTGTGATAGATTCCATAGATTTAATTTTTCGCTTTGGTTTTCTCATTATTATGTACTTACCATCAAGTTTAATTGGTTTTTTAATTGTATGAATTCCTTTTGATTATAATTCATTGAAAAATATTTACTCTTATTTTTGTAGCTGCAATTGACTTTTCTATAGTTTGAAAATAACCTATAACGCCATCTTTTGTTTTCTGTATTTTCGCGCTGCAGAATGTAATTTCGTGCGTTCCAAGTTGTGCAGTTGTGATTAATAGCATTTTTCACAGTTCTTTTCTCGCTTCTACATGTATCTTGCTATGTGGTTGCCTTTCAACGTTCTCATTATTTTTTCCACGGTACGAATATAAAACTTTGGCCTTGAGCCACAATCGAATCGGTAAAAAATGAACGAATTTACTCAAAAATCAGTTAACAATGAAATAAGTTATAATTGAACTCTTTTGAACATATTCAAAACTCATTTCTTTTATTATTTGTAATCGGCTTAATTCTATAATCTATATGAGATATATTTACAAATCATTCAAATATTTTTTTGTATTATTTATAGCTTATGGTACCTACGATAAAGTAATTTTCTTGAACTTATAACGTCAATCGTAAAGATGAGTTATGCCAATATTATTACTCTCTATTCCTAGCAAAGTAGACAGAGCATGAAGTACTTATTGATGCAATCTTTAATTATCCTTGATACAATAATACATTTATTGTGTAATGAATACTTTTTATTTTGATATATTGCTACAGTAAAATCATATATGTTGGAAATAATTCTGCTGTACTATGATTATCTAGTGACATTTTTAGTCAATTTATAATATTTTGTTTATTTATATGTTTTTATTTTATTTCAAATTAACCTAATTATATTAGAAGACAGAAGTATTTCTCCTTTATTATAATGTACACGTAAAACATATGTAACATGTAATTTATTAAATGTAATTATGCTAATAATCTTATATTTTGTTTATTGTTACTTTGATTATCAATGTCCGTAGTTGGTTTGCGAAGTAACACCGAGATGAACTGAACACGCGTTATTTGTATGCACTTGTACGCTACTAATATTTGAGGAACATCGCGCCGCAGGAAGATATAAATCTTACAATATGATGTTCAGTAGTTTAAAAATAGGTCAACAATATAATCGTGAATTAATACTATATAATATTTTAGTTACTACTGATGATTATGTATTTTGATTTAATGTAATATTTGCGTTTTAATAAAGACTAAAATTAATGTGATATCGAATGTCTTAAGAATAAGTAATAACCATATTGTTTACTATATAAATATTATATTATAAATATGTATAAATTACCATAATAATTGTTTGTATTTTTTTTAATTATTAATTTTTGCCGTATCCTAGCTTTGGTCTGTTCCGTATATGGAAAAATATTAACTGGACTATAACTACAGGGTTGTCAGGATTAAAAATATTATATATATCCTTACTAATTAAACGTGAATTTGTCGGTTTATTTGTTACGTTTTCACACTTTAACTACTCAACCAAACCGGGGTATCGAAAAGGACATAGGGCGGCATGTTTGATTCAGAACAAAAGTAGGTACTGTTCCCGAGGGACAGGTCGAATCTACATTAATGCAAGCGAAGCCGCGGGCAACAGATAGTAAAGTAATAAAATACTGATCTTCGATCTGAGGGTAATTGTACTCACAATGCCACCGCCCATAACTTGCAATATTTACGAAGCATTGGTGTAGAGAAAGATAGCATATTACTAATTCTCTTTGCATATTAGTAAAATGAACAGACTATGTATATTTTTGTCTTTATTTAGCCTTTTATCAAATCAACGTTTCTCTCCTTGGAAGTATATAATATGTCGAAAGAATACTGTCGATGTTGTGTAACATGACTGGACGAAACTTGTGTTCTTCTCTACACAAGGTTTCATTGATATTAATTCTGGTAAGTTAGAGGTAGGTGGGTAATAGGTTTTTGTGTATAAGGGGTTGGTTAACGATACGTAATGTGTTGTGGCTTGAAACTGTATGTAATTATTATAAAGAAAATAAACACATATACCTAAACATTATTTACATGGCATAATTATAAAAGTCACTAATTTTCTTGAAAGGTTTAGGCAAAGTAATCTCTATATTGGATGTCGTCTTTAATACGAGCTGTGCTTTTGCTCGATATAAACTTAGTGGAATAAAAAATATGCTTTGATTGACCACAGGAATAGTTTTACTATAATCGTCTTTATTAGACAGACGCAGCAGAGACAAGCAAAATGATCAGTGCTTACATTTGCTATGACATTTTTTCAGGCGGTGATTTTTGTCTAGTATATTTTGCTGTGATTTTTTTCTCAGGTGCTGTCTTTGGTCGTGGTATACTGCAAATAGTTTCAAGAAAACATACAAATATTTAAAACGCAGTTATAGGTGTACTATAGTTTGTAAAAAGAAAGTCTAAATTCCTATAACAATAACAAATGTGTGCCTACACATAAAGTTGAATATTACATATACGTAATCGCCTTCATAATAAAAGATAAGTAAACCACAAACCTTGGGTATTTATTATTTGAAAGCTGTATATCCGAGTTCATATTTTGAGTTGTGCTTTATAGAGCTAATGTGCTTGCATAGTACGTCGATTCGCATAATTTCAAATCCTGTGATAAGGAAATTTTTTCTACAAATTAAAACGTGATGCTCTTCTCGGAACTAACATGTTGAAAAATAATTTATTGGCGAAAACCTGTTGCATTTGTCAATTGGTCACATCTACGCGATCATTACTTCAACGTTTATTTATTTATTTTTAAATCGAAATTGTAAAACAGAAATAATGTTTCATATTTTTGAAGCTAGGATAGGGGTGACAAATCTTTTTTAGGAATAGCGAACAGGAACGTAGTCCTTTCGCAGTTATGTTTACTGTCGCATAATACTAACAACCTTAGATAAAACTATATGACCATCTGAGGTGTGTCAATGATAACTAAGTCAAATATATGAGGAAATATTGTGAATGTTCTTTATGTCTAAACTAATAGTATATGACTTTTTTATCCTATACAAGTATAACTCCAAGAGTTTTTTAAGTTTTCGCCGTTGTGTCGTTACTCGTCAATGGATTTTCTATAATTCAGGGAGTGTGAAATTTCGTTATGTTAAAATCCAATTTTAATAATATGCTGATATGTTACTGATGCGTGGAAATCTCAAAATGACTATATAGTAATTCTATGTTCTAGTATCTAGTATATCTTCTTCTTTATTTTTTTTGGCTCCGTCACGGTTTGTGCACTAGCCAGCGTCAAGTGACAAGATTTTGCTAAGTATTTTGCGATAATTATAATGTTCTAACAAGATGGTGATTTCGTTGTTAGAACTTTCCATGGAGTTTTGGTGGCATCTCAGACTGCATGCTCCGTGGTATTATGTCCCATCCACTTCATTTGTGCATAATAACCGAATTATATGACGTAAAACACCACCTATATTACAAAATACAGAGTCTAATAACACAAGATTATGAATAAAATATAAAAATCACTACATGACAGACTAAGATCCCGCCGAAAACTCTGTTCTAGTATAAATATATCGGCTTATTGATTGATATTAAAAATTTTAGTTTCTGGTCAAAGTTTCTGCTGCAAAAAGTATTATAATACTCCCCGTGCTCTGTTGTCGACTAGGGATAATATGTGTTGAATAATATTTCTCCCTTAGGTAATTTCGTTAACAGGATCCTTTTCGTAGAGTAATTATTGTTGATTAAGGCTTAGAGAAACCGAACAAAGGTGTCGGACAGTTGTACTTAATTTGCAATTATTGTGGTAATGACCTATTTTGGACGTCGTTGTACTTCATTTGACTGACTCCTCTATAACCAATAATAGATCTTACAATTACTTATTTTATCGTTATCGTAATCGACCATTAGCATAAGACGTTGTTAATAAAAATCACTCGTTGCCTACTTAGTCATAATCAACAATCTGTATCTGATAACCCCATATTAGGTTGGTTACAAATGACTATGTGTGCAGATGAACTAACTTCGAGTAGCCTTTACAAATAAATACTTTTACATAAACAAGGAGTAACTACTATACTACTATAGTAGTTCCATGGAATTGTTTTTATAACATGATTGATAAAATTCCTTTTCACATGGAAACAATGGAAATGCCCTAGAAATCGTACGTACTCCAAATATTTCCCGGAATCCGGGAATGTGTGAGATTGATTCCGGGTTTTAGGGTGCATCCCCCGCCCTTCCCGCGTTTTACCGCGCTGCGTTTTGGTTCAAGCGGCAATTGCGCGTCAACCTCTGTCGTGAGAGGGCGCTGCCGCACCGTCGGTCGCCGCGTCCCTCTGACACGCACGTGTTTACTCCACTACGAATACACCGGTGTGTGTGAGTGACAGTCCGTAACCGTACACGTTCCTAGTACCCGTTGAATTATTCCGTGTCAATACGTCTTGCCCGATGTGATGCGTGCCTGGAATAGGAATCGTCAGATTGTCATTATGTGTAAATGAATATCATCTTGGACGTTTTATTATTGTCAAAAAATGCATTGGATTTAGATGTTAATCACTGAAGTGATAATTATTTTTATAATTATTATAGATTATAATCTATGTTAGAAAAATATACTTTAATATATATCTATTAGCTATTAAAAAATACAGGCTCTCAGATAAAATTACATTTATTTTAAGTAGTTTCAGTGATTATATACTTTATTAGGAATTGGAAACAATGGTGATGTTTACATTTTTTTATTAATATAAATAGTTCGGCTCGAAGGACCAACTTTTTGACGGTCAATATAATAAATAGGTGCCCATAACCAAAATGAGAATTAAAATAGATACTCGCATACATTATTCATTATACGAGGTCCATACTTAGTGGATTTGTGATGTGATTGATTGTGTACGACCGTAGTGACCGTAATAGATGTCTTTGTAAAGAAACCGCGGTATTGTACAAATATAGTCAGATATTGAATAAGTTTGGCGCTTATCGACTTCCTTATACGTTTTGAATGTACGGGTTCGTGTGCGTGTCTGCGGCCGGTTATTAGTAGCCGCAGGAAGCGGTGTCGATTTTAGGGAAGGTTACGCTAGAAACGGTTCACAGGTCATTGTTCTTTTTTACGCCGAACCGGCCTTTTATTCGGCGACAAGACACACTGTTATTGTTTGTGTGTGCGCCTTTTTGTGTTCCCGCTGTTGTACGGCATCAGCTTTGATGTGTCGTTTGAAAAACGGTTTTATTTTCATGGGATCAAGAACATAATCTTATATTACATTTAAAATCAATATAGTAATATAAGGGTATACAAAATCATTTTTTTTAATTTTATAATTTATTTGCTTATTGATGTGTTGTACTATTTTTTCAAATGATGTTTGTTTCGCGTCAGTTTTTTTTATGTGCTAGTATAGTTGACATAATTTTGTTTATTCATTTCAAAGTAACGTAACAACAATGGGTTAATTGTTTCAAATAAATAAAAAAACAATCGAAAATGACTCACAAAGAAGTGAAGAAACGATAAAAATTTTATATGTTTAAAAACTGATCTCGCTGCGAACGATGAGGAAATAGTGCTTGTTAAAAATGGATGACAGCTCTCCGGATCTCTCGCTGAAGCTGCGCCGCGGCTCGAGCGATTCGCGTGAATCGTTTTATATGGATTTTGCGCAAGGGATCGACTCGGATATCGAGGAAGTGACTACGATTGAGCGAGTGATCCCCGAACATCCGGGGGGAAGGACTGAGGGCGATGCGGATACGCTGGCGACACCATCATGTCTGGACGAAAACAAAGAGTTGGTGCAATGGTAAGTATCGACAAATATTATAATCGCACTTGTACCAACTTAAATAGTATTTTAACACGATCAACAATATGATCTGAAGTGATAAATACGCTAAACCTAGAGGAGGACTAGCTCTGAAGTGGAGCTGCTGGAACATACTTATAAGTGCTTGGATTTTCACTTTGACGGTGGAGTCTAACGAAGCGGGTGTAGAAAAACCTCTGCCACCACTCTATGGTTTCATCACGATGTTCTCCTTCACCAAAAAGCCCCGGCTCATTTCTAAGGAATCCAGCGTACGTCGATCGACGCGGTGTTCTAAAGCGATAGCCGCTGAGCTATCATCAAGGAGTATTAAACTATTAGGAATATAAGAAACATAACCTTTATGATAGTTTTAAATATTTCATTTATTTTTACCTGAATAACGCATAGAATAATTCCTAATGAATTCAATTCAGACTAGATGTATGTAATTAATTTAACATAGTTGAAAATTTTGAATTGTAAATTAGGCGTCAAGAAAACCACTATGCATAAATTTAAAAAGTTAATTCGTATCCGTTGTTATAATAATGAAAATGCATATATATCTTAATTGGATACGACGAATCTGAATCTGATATCGGTTTGGATTGAGGGTACTCAATTGAACCGATCCGGTGAATTCAATTAAATGAACAATTCATATATAAAGTGATGCATAAATTAATTCTTACTTACGTTATAGTAGCGGCAGCCTGCGACTTCGTTTTTTTAATTTCGTACTTAATTAGAAATACGTGTTTGTCTAGATTAATTGCAAGCTCTCTTTAATTTTTTCCCTGTAATTTAGTGTCATTACTAATTATTCTCTACGATACTGAACAATTTTTCATGTGATGGGGCTTTTCTAAGCCCGCCTGACTACTAGCTACCACCCTCAAGTTGTAAATCCATCGCTAAGCATCTACAGGTGGGTTCCGGAAGCTGCACTTGAGATGCAATCTCCGTCTCGGTTTAGCATGTTTACAATCTTAGACCGTATCTTCGTTTAACATCAGGCGTAACAAACGCTAAAGCCTATAAATGTATAAAAATATCCTATAATATATAACCCTAAAAATTTACCCGTGTTCAATTTTATCCTTGCTGTTTAACCCTTATGGCTTATGGCTGGACCGATTTTCACGGGACTTTCACTGGCAATTATCTAAACTTATGAGTAATTTAGACTATTTTTATTATTTAGTAAAGAAAATTGCTCAGTATAAATGAGCACGTAAAGCGCACACGGTTCTGGGCATCGCATATTTATTTATGGTTTCACAGTTTTAAATATGTTACATTAAACTGAATATATTTTGTTAAATTACACGCAGACAAAGTCACAGGAAGAATAAATATAATGGAAATGCTTATATTTGTATATGTGTATGTAATTTGAATTATATTGTCTTTTTAGTCCATCTGGCAGCCATTTTGTTTTACTTAACGCCTTGACATCTACATAACTCAACAACCAGAGTAACGTATGAGACTCATTGCAACAACTTCAATGACCACTGTCTTAATTGTTAAAATATGAAGATACTAGCAGGCACGGCGGACGTTGTCTTGCCCTGATATTAAAAAGTGTACACTTATGTGCATGAAATTGACTTTTTCCGATTCTTTCAACAATTATTATTATATTTCAATCAGTTTACAAAAAAAAAAGTAACAAATTATATACCTAAATCTACCCCGTGAATTACTCTATCTATTTAAGTTTATCTATCTTTTTAAGTTTATCGCGAACATCCAAACAGACGGACAGACAGATGATTTTGT
Source organism: Antheraea assamensis (assembly GCA_035772565.1). Classification (NCBI taxonomy): domain Eukaryota; kingdom Metazoa; phylum Arthropoda; class Insecta; order Lepidoptera; family Saturniidae; genus Antheraea; species Antheraea assamensis. The sequence goes on along the minus strand of JAQQSE010000031.1, from coordinate 6,273,524 downwards.
TTTATAATATGTAGTGATGAGAGGTCTTTCAAATAAAACGTTGGATCATAAGAACTTCATCGTACAATTTCTTGCAGAATAGACAACTGGTATACAAATTAATTATGAAGTGTACGTTAGTTACAACAAAATTTTAAAACATGTTAATTTTATATACTTAAATTGATTTGTGTGTTTACCATTTCTCGATAATCTTATGGTGTGTTGTTATGAATGAGAACTACATATCCCGCTAATTGAAGGAATGTTCGCGGGAATGGTTAACAAAAGAACAAAGATAATTTACACAACTGCATTCCTACCTTAGACACATATTTCATAAGCATAAAAAATTGGTTAAAAGTAATTCTATAAAGTTGTTTATTTATTTAGAATGCTAACAAGATTTAAAGAATAATAATTCAATATTTCTGTCAAATATAAGCCAAGATAAACTGGAAAATAATTATAAATATGTACGACACTTCGTGAAGTGTAAAGTTTAGAATAGAAAGCAAGCGATTACTTTTTGACAATATGGCCATCACTACATAGTATAAAACAAAGTCGCTTTCTCTGTCCCTATATCCCTATGTATGCTTAAATCTTTAAAACTACGCAACGGATTTTGATGCGGTTTTTTTAATAGATAGAGTGATTAAAAAGGAAGGTTTATATGTATAATAACAAAAATTAAATAGTGGAGAAATACTGTTATTTTTGAAGTTACTCCAAATTTAACGCGTGCGGGCCACGGGCTGTAATGAATAAATCAAAACTACTGGATCGATTTTAATCATTTTTTCAGTGAATGACGTAGGCTATACATTTTATACCCGTGCGAAGCCGGAGCGGGCCGCTAGTTATATATATATAATAACATTTTTTAGACATATTGTCAGATAATATATATCTTGTAATTTTCATTACTTTCTTATATAGTGTATGTTAGAACTGTAGGGGTTTTATAGTGGATTAAAGTTCCAAATACGTTGCTGATGGTAATAAAAAAAAATTCATTCGACACACTGTTGGTATTATTTACATATTTAATGTACACGTTACATATTACAGTAGGTGGTGTGTTTGTCGTACCTACAAATGTTTTTGAAAAATCATTTCTGTAATTCTATATTTTCATACAATTTTACATTTCTTTCATACAATTTAAAAACGCGCGTGGAACCGCGGTCATCATCTAGTTCTGAATAATCTTCTATCTGCTAGTAAATGTTTCCTCAGAATTTATCCCGTTGACAAAAAACAAATTTTCCAAATAACTGAAAAACCAAAGTATATTTCAGCATACCACACTTTGAAAGGTTTTGAATTCTATAAGTATATTCGAAAAGTCTTAAAATTCGGACTCAAATCCTGTTCTAAATTGTGTAGGTATGTCATTACCAATAGAGCACATGAGATGAAGCGGGACACGCGACAAATGTATGTCAGCGGTACTCGTTGGACGGGTTGTTGGATCCAGCGGGCTTTCACTCCATTGCGAGCACCCCGGGTCACTAACAAATACCACGTGTCGTGTGGTTACGCGTAAGAACTGTTCCGTCAAGATCGATATCGTAAAATTATGACTGCAGTCAGTTGTGGTTTATAACTATTGGATTACATTTTATATTAACACTTGGCTGTATGCTAAGAGTGCCTTTGCCTGTTTCATTTTTCTAATATAATACTTGATGGCGCCACTGCCCATGTGGTTTGTCATGTTTTACTTGCTGTGCATCATGTGATTATTCAAATAAAACTTATTGTTCATTTTGAACCCCAAGAAGCTTATTATCTAAAATGTATATAAATAAAATGATAAAGGTTTGCCGTTGTACGCGGATTACGCAAAAAGTACTGGATAGGTTATGATGTAATTTTCTTACCTCGGGTGAGTGCCTTAAGCGCTCCTCTTAGTAGTCCGATGAAACTGTAGAGGCCTTACCAGGTCAACAGTGTAGTCAGTTCGAAAAAAAAAAGTAATTTTCTAAGTTTTACTTTTTAGCTTCTTAGTCCTTATTTAAAATGAAACTTGTTACGATATCTTCAATTAAATGAAGGTTCCTAAAGTTTTAACAAACTACGATTTTTATAAGCACTACGCTTTCAGTGGTGTGTGATACGCATATGAAGGAGATAGGAAATAAGTGGATAATGTTGTTTACAAAAAAAAAAGTAAGCAAAGCATATTTTTACTTATAATTTTTTATGTTTCTTCCTCTGTACATTTTATGTTGTTAAGATAATAAACAAAGCAGACGAAGTCACGGATATCAGCTAGTAATAAATAAGATAGTAACACACTGTGACGAAATTGTCACCTTAGGTTAAAATTTATAATCATCAATAAAAGAAGTTCATATTCCAAAATAGACCGCCGTACCGACAGAAGCAACTGCCGCAACGCATCGCGCCGCTCTGTGGAAATTAAAAGTGTGAATATGAGGGGCTTTTAATGACTTTTTTACGTCACTTCCATGAAATAATAATTCCGCCGTTTCGTTCCGATCGTTTGAAAAGGGTTTTATTGAGTAACTGTTTTATTAGTTAAATTTATGTTCATTTTAAATACATTATTTCTGCCTAAAATAATGTATTCCAAAAGTTCTTAGTTTATTTTGTACTTACATTTATGTATGCCAGTATGAAATAAATGTGTAGGTATGATTATAGACCCAATTAAAGCAAGCAACAATGGATAGTGGATTTACCGCCAAATGATGTGCTCTAAGGCATTTTAAATAAAATACTTAAAGTTTTGATCTTTTCACTTTCGATTTTATTCATTTTGACTTCATTATATGCTTGTAGTTAGATTATTAAATAAAATGTTATATTCCGCTCTCAGTTTACATATAGACTCGGTTTTTTATAATTGGTATATTGTTGTGGAGTAATTGACCAAAACATTGTTGATCAGATTACATGTCTTCGTTTTTATACTTGAAATATGAACCGTATTAAAATGTATATAGAGTTGATAATAGACATAAATATAACGATAGAAATGGATATCCCAGTAAGTACTCATGCATCGTTTGGAGTACCTAAGGATATCGACGGAATCATCAGCGTCTAAAAACCCTCACATCCGTTTTCCGATATCTGTGACATTGATTTCTATATCAATCTTCTCTCGTTAACAGCCCGCTTGTTTATTAAAGCCTTATTAGCATTTTAATAACTAAGATTAGCACTAAGTTAATAACTAAGATTAGCAGTAGACCATAAAAACCATGCAATTGGTAGCAGCAGTATTTTCAATAGCCAATACCTTTTATTCAAATTTCCTTACCCGTTATTACTTCTCGGTTGGCGATGTTAAAAAGAATGACAAGAACGGAATCTCATGTCCGACAAAAATAAAAATTTCCTCAGGTCACGATTACTTCAAAATTATATTTGTTAATAATCGTACTGTATTATTGCGGACCTTATGCCCGATTACACCCTTCGAATATTAACAGGGTATTGCAAGTATTAGTCCTGTGCACTAAAAACATGTGTGGTGGGAATACCTCCTCAAACCCGGAATATTCTTACAGGAAAGAGTCGGCAACGTGCATGTGATACTCCCGGTGTTGCAAGCGTCCATAGGTTGCGGTGACCGCTTTTCACCAACGTCGTATAAAAAAATCGATGGTACAATATTTATTATTTTTCACAATGAAAACCCTTGTACTAAAAGTCATTTTATAGTTATCTCTAATCTGTTCATAAACCCATACTTGTCTGATGTACGTACTCGAAAGTTCTATCAGCGTTGTCGTTAATTTTACGCTAGTTTATGTCACTAAAATGCTCTGACACTGTATGCGGTTACGTCACAGAACACGTCGACGCGTTTCATACTCATGTGATTGTTGATATGCTGAGAGTGTAAATGTTTAATTAGTACGAACATTGCATTTTGACTAATTGCCTGGTTAATTAAAATATGTATGTTATATTGCACGCTATAGTGCATAATTAAAATTAATTTTTTACGTCATGAAGTAATTTTTTTTTTAAATATTTTTGCTCGCCTTTGGGCAAGTTTATATATGTATAAAAATAACAGACTGAATGACATATCAACGCATAGTTCAAAGTACTGTGGATAAGACAGCGAAAATTAAGATCCGGGTTCCATTTATACTGTAAGGGAACAAGTAATGAAGTATCTTTGGAAACTCAATCAAATTCATTCAATTTCATGCAAAAGATGATGCTGGTTTATAGAATAACTTTTTTTTTCTGTTAGTCAGACAATCTGTTATTATTTTATATATACAGATATAAAAAAAGAGTCGAAAATAATTACTGCATATAAAAGGCGTACGAAGCCGCGGAAATTTGCTAGTTTATTATAAACGACTAAAGATTTTTTAATAGAAACGAGATTTATTTCCGGATAATCCAAGTTTATTTGGTCACATGTTGAGTTCCCGGCGTCGTAGAATCCGAGGTCTTAAATACTTGGGGAGAAATCATGCTGTATGCGCCATCCGGCTACCCAAATCTAACAAAATGTATCACCATAGAAAACACTTGGATATTGTAGTTGTAAAATTTGTAAGTATCTGCTAAGCCTACTTAGATAGGAGTTGTGTCTGCGACAAAACTGTTCAAAGTTTATATACTTAGTTGTTAATCCCGGGGAAAGTTTGGGAAACTTGAACATCGGCGGCATTGATACCTATTTACTTTGATTGTACTATAAAGTAACTTTCTATTGTATTATATGTTTTTTTTTAAATATTTATCTGACTGCTGGGCTGCGAAAGATATGTATGAGAAAAGATTACATGTGGCAGAAATGCGAATGTTAAGATGGATGTGTGGTGTAACTAGAAGATTAAGAATGAGTATATCAAAGGAAGTTTGCAAATAGCACCAGTGACAGAGATATTGAGGAGTAATAGGTTAGCATGGTACGGGCATATTATGAGAAGAGATGAAAGTCATGTAACTAGAAAAGTTTTGAGTATGAAGGTGGACGAATATAGGAGTAAAGGAAGACCGAAGAAGGTGTGGATGAATTGTGTGAAAAATGATATGTGTATAAAAAGTGTGAATACTGAGATGACATCTGACAGAGGATAGTGGAAAAGGATAATATGTTATCCCGCCCCTACTTAGGTGGGAAAAGAGTAGGAAGATGAAGATGATCTTAGTCTTAAAGAGACGAAAGTTTTAAGGTCGTACAAAAATATAAATAAGCGAAGATACAAAAGTCATTTACATTTTTCTCCTCTATTTGTTAAATGATTTTCTTTATTTTTCTTTGTATTCTAGCTTTAATCGATATAAATAAAATTCAATTACCGAATTTATGTAAGCGCATCGTACTATTATACTTACTTGGCTTATTCTGTTTTTGTTGTCATTGTCAGGACAAGGTTTGTATGAAAGAAAATGTTTGAATTGCATGGAAAACTGAAAATTTTGGCTTTAAAAATCCCCATTAAAAAGTGTATAAGTTCAGCAACAGTACATGGTTATACTGTAAAGGGACGATTTGATCTCATTCTTTTCGTGTGAAATCGGGGAGGGCAGCTAGTGTTATCAATAAAAGAGCTGAAAAAAGTTAGTTTCTCTATATACAATATTGTATATTACTCAATACAGTTTTTTTTTTAATAATTTGGAAAAAAAGAAAAGGAATATATAATAACATTTATTTAACAACACGTGAAGAAAAAACTTTGTACTCCTTATTATGGTCGAATTTCGATCACTAGATATTATAAGTAGTCTAGTTAAGTATATAATGTTAGCAAATTTCAAATTTTAATATGTGTTTATTAGTCATATTTTAATATCAATTATCCGATGGTTTTGTCGAAATTTTGTGACAAATATAAAGAATTGGTTTATACTAGATGTGAATATATAGTAACTTCACGCTTGACATGATACTCATTGTTGTGATTTACGGCAACGAGCGGCTGGGCGGTCCATTCGCTGTATATATTTTTTAGTTCAGGAATACAATGAGAATTTAGTATCTAAGTAATATTTCGAAGAATGATGGCTTGGTTTAAAATTACCGTGACTGTCTCACCATTAGTTTGGGTTGAACTACGGTTTCGGTTGGATAAGTTTTATGTATTTTTTTTTAAAGAAGCGTTTCATATTCTTAATTAATATTATATATGCGAAAGTGAGTTTGTTTGTTTATTGAAGTGGAAACATCTTTAGGCACGGTGAGCACTTCTTTGGGTGAATGAAAAGCGTGAAACTCGCGTCATCGTCATCGCACGCTTCCCATGAGCAATGTGTATACTGTCTATATGTATGTACATATATATACCTCTGTGCGTTATTAGTATTAATTATATATATACAACATACATATGTACTTTGAGAAATTTCACAAGTTACTTAGTTTTCACTTCTATCGGCAGTCCCCAATGACTGCTCGGCATTCCTTTTATTTGTTACACTATACACGCCTAAAATAGTCAACCAATCATTTTTCAACCAAATTGGCATATACGTTCTCAGGTGTACAGAAAAGAGCATAAGATATAGAGGGATACTTAAAATCTACATTAACGCGACCGAAGCCGCGAGAAAAAGCTAGGTGTAATATAACTAAAACCGTTTTATATAACTGCCTAATGGACAAGGTTTTTTAAAGACAAATTACGCACATTTGAAACTGCCTTGTAAAGTCTTTATGGCAGATTAAATTATTTAAATGTTATTCGCTGTGAATTTACTGTAACATACATCTATTTATACATATAATACTGATGTTACATTACAGTACCTACTTAAAAGGAAATTCGTGTCCATGCAGCGTCAGTGTCCGTTTGTACAGACAGTATTGAATGCACAAAGGTGAAACAAGATTTTCGTAATAGAATAAGGAATATGTTGATTTGCCTATTTTGATATTATAGATTATTAAAATCGATTTAGCTTTCGGTTCATCTGTGGCTCGTTAATTGCGTGCTACAGAAAACAAAAAATCGCACATAACACTCTATATTCGAGTGTTATTAATAATTATGTACGGAAATATTATTATTTTTTAACAATTTCATGTAATTTCTTAATTTTAAAGTTAACGAAGATTTTCTCTTAAGGATTGTCACGAACTTTTGTTTTTTCCATTGGTCGTGAACGCGGTAAATTGTCGTCGAATTTTCTTTGTTCCAATTTCCCTTGTTTACGTGAAGCGGCGCGAGGAATGGAGTACAGGGGAAAAAGATTAAAAGAAAGAAACACAGGATTGCAGGTGTTTTATGGCGGTCCCTAGCTTATTATGCGAAATTTTGTTTTTTTTTTTTTTCTTGTTTTCTTTTTTTAAATATAAAATCTCTGACAACTTCCACTTTCATATTGTAAAATAATTCCGAATACCTATGTGTTAAAGATATTTAAGTTATTCTACTCAATTAGGCGTAGTAAAAAAAATGCACGTAACTTATGAGATTCCTATTATTTATGCGTTAAGTTGAAATGTTTTAAACTAAAATATATCACGTTTTAGAATCATCCATAGTATGTACAATAAACAAATGAGGTAGGTACCCTAATCTATATCAGTTCTGTATCCAACTGAACCTGTACCATCATTCACGTGGTGATAAAATTATTATAGTTACTGTTTCTTATTTTCTCGCGTTTCGCTATCAGCTTCTGTATATACAAATGCGGAGAGGCTTGTAGGGCAACAGCGATGACCGTAAATTAATAGTAGATTTGTCGTTAGTCGCCATTGTTTTGTCGATTACCATCCGTGTATCGCTATGTATAGTAACGTCTCTCTACCGTCTTACGATAAAATAATTCGGCTTAAAAGTTATGATTAGATATCTGTACCTACTGCTCTGTGTGAACGACATAGTTACAGTACTCTACATTTGATTTGACACGTCGGAAAGAAGAGCGAGACATCCTGCTCAGATCGATTTGCTTAGGTTTTACAGAGCGTTCTCTCTATCGCACATCGCAGTGGCTGCGATGGACAAGAACAATGCTATACGAAACCGAACTTAGCTGATTATCTCGCTCTTCTTCCCGGCGTGCAAAATCAAAAGCCGGGTGCTGTATTGTTAACAATATTTTATCTCTTAATACTCAAATATTATGTGACTTTTATAACTAAATGTTTATTTCATTGCATGATTATCTAACTAGGAGACTAAATTAGATGCTGTCAACGACTTATTGTATGCCTAACTACGATGACGAAGTTATTTCATTTGATAAGGGTTAATGTTTTGCATGCAGTCGTTAACATTTTTAATTTGTTTTGTCACGTACAAACCATCATTGTGGCTTTTATTAAAATTACAATTAAAAATTAGATTTATTTCTTTTTTGTTATTTCTATTTTAAACAATTTATATATAAATATCGAATGTTTACGTGTATTGTTTTACTAAATCATTGCAAGTGAATGTGTTTGTAGCAATTTTTGATCGACTTAACATACTATTGTCCTAATGTTATTGGTGAGGCGGGTGACCACCCTGGGCACTTTGTTTCGCGATACTACTACATCTCCGCCATATATATTATACGAATATTTCCTTTTGGTTTCATTAAGAAATTATCATCGCATCTCTCGCTGTAAGACAAACTGTGTTAGTGAAGATTCATTGGTCACCAACTTCATGGCACCAGGGGCGACTCCATAAGCGAATAAGTGCTTCTTATACACCCCCTATCGTTCAGATCATTTTCACATCACTAGAATTACAGACACAGTTAGGCCGACACGCATTCCCGTGTTCAGCCATAATAAGTTCTCAAGCCGTTGACTGAGGATGGCTATTTATACGCCTGCCTTACCAGTAATAAAATATAAGTACTAAAATCTATCTAAATATTCATTTAGGATATCGAGCCAAGGTCAAAATAGAAATCACTAAATATTATAATATTAGACTTTTGTAAAGTTTTAGCAGTTGGTATTTAATGAAATTAATGTAAAAATAAAATCTATTAACATATTTTAACCGTTCTGAACCACGTCAAAAGTTTCAACGACAACGTTAAATATCAAGAAAAAAAAATATTGTACACAAATCACATAGAATAATATTTATATTAAAAAAATAATTGTAATATTTTAAAAGAAACTGTTTTTCAACTAATTATCTTCATGGTGTGTTACATAGCAGCATGCAACATTCTCTTCACGCTTAAGATTCAGTTATCAACGAATTCTCGTAACACGTCTCAATTGAAGTATAAATCCTAAAAATCCTCGTAAAACTCATATTTCCAGTTCCCAATATTTTAACAGTATGTTATAATACAATATTAATATATACATAATATGACCCACAGCATCGATTAACTTTCCACCCCCGTCTCCCTGTAGGGAGGAGAGTAGACCGTTGAAATTGCACAAATAGCTCGCGCTGCCACAATATTAGCATAAAATGAGCGTTTACCGCTATACTCAGTTAAGCTGCGTGCAGATTGGTATGAAATATAAAATAAAAGTTTGGGGAAAATACACTGTAGTATAGATTTTGAACACTTTGGTGTCGCTATCAGAGAAGTGGATTTCTGCGTTCATAAAGTCTCTATTAAACCCTTGAACAAGATTTGTGAGCACAAAAATTTAGGTTATTGGTTTTGTTGTATGTCTAATATCTATCTATCGATAATATAAACATGCCATACAGATAATACTTATTGGCTGATACAGTTTTTTTTAACGTGTGAGTATCCGTAGTCTAGTAATAAAGTAAAAAAAAAACAAGTTAAAAATATATTGTAAGAAAAATTAGTTAAAAAAATAAAAAAGAAGATACCTTTCAGTTATAATATATTCACAAGTCACTGATTTAATTATATTTTTAAGCGATACATAATCAGAAAAATAAATAAAAATGGTGTACGAATTTGATATTTCTAATTTAAAAAAGGACAGGTAAGAAATAGGAGAGGGTAGGGGTCGCGAAATAATTTTGCATACTAAACAGATCGAGTGATGAGAAAGGTTGAAAACCACTGACCTAGTGTATCAGACTTGAAGAATTAATACCTGATATATTTTAAGAGATTACAATTAGTGATGATGCATTAAGGAGTTACTAGAAAGCGAAATAAGCTTGCAAGAGTACAGACAAGTGGTGATCATTTATTCCAATCACCCCAGTAGAAATATACCGTGATGATAGACAGAAGTAATATAAGCCATATTTTGTCAGATGGAGTTCAATTTATCATATATATTGCTAGGGAGAGATCCCCTAATGTGTTACCACTATTTGCCACGTTGAATGTTACGACACTATATGACATCCTTTTCGATCAAGCCTTAGGTTATCTTTTCTCGGAATATGTATACAATAATTGTGCCGATAACATCTGCTTAGGAAGTTAAATTTGGAAACTATTTTAAAATTTTTAATCCCGCAGATTATACTAATTCGGAAATATTATAGTAGCCGATGTCCTTAATAAAATACAATAAGAGGCAAATAATTTTCTTTCCAATTAATTTTAAAATTACAAAATTCGTCACCTAATTAAATATTTCTTGCTAAAAATCGGTATCAAAATGGCAATTGCAGATTATCCACCAATCACAACCAAGCCTTAATAAAGCAACTACAGTGCTGCCTCTGTATACGTGACACCAAAATCTTTCTGCCAGTAAGTCTATACAATGGCTGGTAGATAATCTGGAATTAAACTTTTAAATTTGATATTTACCCATTTCTGCTATCACTTTGTTTTTATGTAATACGTAATAGGGGACCAAGTGTTTGAAAAGGAAACGGACGCAGAGAAGGATAAAAAAAAACCGAAATTTAAATTATGTTACAACTTATTTAACATTGACGCTAGGCAACCAAGTCCGGAGGTCTCCCCTCCGGTGTTACCATAATATTTTACTCAACGGGCTATCACGCGTCATAAATCAAACATTGTAATGCCAGAGTCTGCATTAAAGTAGGGAAGCCATCTATTTATAATCAGTGACGAGGCGAAACTGTAAAATAAATATCTTATTCATTTGACACAGTCACGAAGCACCGGTGTTTTAGTATCCATCGTGAATTTTAAACATTTCCTAAATCAATTATTTTTGATTAATGCGGATTGTCTTTGTATGTTTTGCGAATAATATGAAATACCATCAGATTATAATTCTGCTGTCCGCATATAGAAAGGCGCATCTGCCGTTTTTGTAATATTGAGTTTTTTATACGACTATATCCGGAAATAGGTAAATGGTTATTAGTATTTTCTTTTTAAGCTTCTGTTCATAAATAACACATATTAATAAAAAAAAAGTAGTGTGTACTTATGCACACGCGTTAAAAGTTATACTTCTCCGGCGTAATAAGATACAAAACTTTTCAACAATTTTATCTTTCGCCTTATTCTACGTTTGTAGAAAAAACGATACTAACAACAGAAAAAAGGTATTTAATACATACATACTTTTCTTGAATAAAATGTTGACTAACTAGCTAGCTAACTTCAGGGTGTCGGTTTTTCGTAACGGTGTGCGCACGCATCGTAAAAATTTACGCTCATCATACTTTTCACTAACGCGCCAAAAGAAGTATAGCAGTCTTTGATATCTGGGCATACAAACAGACAAATAATAAAAAAAAAAACAAAAAGTGTACAGAAAGAACTACAAACTTATTAAAACAGAATATACTACACAAATACCACAGACAAACAATGTTTATCTATTTTTTGTTTTGAAAATTTATACAACCTGTAGATATGATATTTTCATGCATTTTTTAAGAACACTTATATGCGCTATATTGTATACGTAACTATTAAACTAAATTTGTAACAAATTGGTTATCAAAATTATTAGGTTTTTGTTTCACAAAGCGCATTCATGGCATTTTACGCATAATATATGGATAGTCAAGTGAAATTTTATTTCTCTATGCAATTACTTGCAAAATAAGATATTTTAAATGGAAAAAGTTATTTATGTTATTAGTTACTTTGCAAAAAGTCAACCCCAGTCTTTTATGTCATCTCCCTAGACACTTGACTTTGCTGTAATAACAGGCAGTTTAAAACAGTGTTTTGCTTTATGCTAATGACACCCCTAGTTTTGCACGCTCTGAATTTCTGGCATGAATTTTCTTTTACTGCTATAAGTATACATGTAGTTAATAAGATAGTATAGATTTAAACGTTTAAAGTAACTAGAATCAATAACTTGATTTATTTTTAAACTCATAACTGATTTGTTTTTGCCCCGTTTATTAAGCTTACAATTTAAAAAATGACGTAAGGGTTAAGTAATCTAAAATGCATAATACGTGCTATCACTACATATTATAAAACAAAGTCGTCCGTCGCGTCTGTCTGGATGTTCGCGATAAACTCAAAACTATTGTACGGATTGTAATGCGGACTTCACCAACAGATAGAGTAATTCACGGGGAAGGTTTAGGTATATACTTTGTCAAAGTTTTATTGTAAATTGATTGAAATATAATGATAATTATTGTAAGAATCGGAAAAACTCAAGCCGCTTAGGAGCTTTCGTCGAAAACGCTGCCTATAATCTCTTTAAGATATAACAAAACAATGCATACCAAGATATTCCTCTTTTATAGATCTACAAAGATGTCTACGATGGCATATACCTATCTTTTTAGGATAGCTTACTATACCCATCTATCTTCTAAAAATGGTCACATATAATGAGGTAATTGGAAGGCTGTTTAGACAGATACAGTATTAATCCTTATCAAATAAAATACATTAGTTATCTTAAGCATTTCTTGTGCATAAGTATATACTTTTTATTATCAGGGCAGGACAGGACGCTGGGCCTGCTAGTATTCTATAAATTAAAGCATATTTCAATCAACGTATTGCTTAATTTTAAATGTCTTTGAACATTTGTTCTAGGATATTATTACAAAAAAACCTACACAACCCAATACAACAAAAAAAACCTCGGTTTTTTTTATATAAATATTTGTTCCCGCGCAACATTTAGGTACACTTTTATTGACCCTACTAATTTTTTTTTATGCGATTGGAGGCAAACGAACAGACGGGTTAGCAGATGGTAAGTAATCACCGCCGCCCATGGACACCTGCGTCACGTGGGGCACCACAGATGCGTTGCCAAAAATATTATCAGTACTTAGTATTTATTAGATATTATTATTATTGGATATAATTAATCCTCAAAATTATGGTTCGGACCATAATTTGAGTGTGAATATATGCGTATGCAAAATTAAATCAATAAAGGAGCTTTGTAATACCTAATAAAAATATAATACTCGTAATCCAAGACGAATTTTTATTGCTTTGATGAATGAAAAAGGAAGTAGCGATTTATCTGCTTCTTTTACCTTGTAATTGATTGTGTAAGTCATAGAAGAAATACGAATTATATTTGAACTTTAAATTTATAATACGTATATAGGGTTTCTTCTGAAAAACTACAATTTATAATTTTGTACTTTTTTACACATCTATTTTTTAATTATTATACTAAATTAAAGGACAATTTTATAGTGAAAAAGTTAAACCATTTCGAATAATAAAATAGACGTAATGTTAGTGAGGAACAGAAACTAATGACAATTGCCCTATAGTTCTAATTAGTATACAGTTCGTGATAGCAGGGTGATCAAGTAAGTAGAATTTAATCGATTCAGCTATAATAAAATAGAATCGCCCAGGGATCGATCCGATGTAAGCGCTCTCTCGTGAAGTTTATGTACCGGAAACCGAGTCACCCCTAGTTCGGTGCTACATTGTTTAGCTACGGAGATACCTACACGACTACCCTCATTCCATTGTCAAGAGCTAAGAAGTTTGTCTATATAATTTACTTTATGAACTGATTGTAAAGGATCCACCGGCTTTGAATTAACAGGATTTCCCTTATAGATTATCTTATTTTATTGAATCAAAAACACTTCAATTGAATACTGGCTTTCAATGTTATAATAGATTATATGAACAAAATGGCTCCGGGTTTATTTGTTCGTAACTCGTAGTTTTATATTTTGTTCTCTCCTTTTACTTTTAATTTCACAACGATCTTCGTTGTTTGTTACAACGTTTAAGTCTGAACAATATTAATGGATACAAATCCGCATCACGATGAATCTCTTTCTCGATTGTTTGTTTTTAATTTCTTTTTGTAGCAGGATTTGTTGAGCGGCTTTTAACTCGAGTGGATTTAAACTAAACAAACAGTTTAGTGAACGACAAAAAAAAGGACTCTCTGTTGATACTATTTTGTAATTAATCTCAGGGTGCGATATGTGAAAGAGGGTGTCGAGTCGTAAATAGAGTATAAAAAGTGTGGTTTTACACTTTAGTTATTAATGCTTCTTTTATTTTTTAATTCTATCTATTCTTTTGTGTGAATTGATACGCGTAGTTAAAAGATTAAAAAGACCATAAAAAGATCTTATTGTATCATAGTATAATTGATGTTTATATCTCCATTGTCGATTAACCAAATAATAATTCATACATTTCAGCGGTTAGGTATTTGATGAGGATAATCTGATGCAATTATAAATACGTATATATAAAACTGCAGTGCCTGATGTATGTCTGGGCTAATCACTGTGATTACACACATATTATGCTTTTCTCCTTCTTCTTCTTTATTTTTTGGCTCCGTCACGGTTTGTGCACTAGCCAGCGACAAGTAACAAGATTTTGCCAAGTAAGTGTCTTGTGATAATTATAATGTTCTAACAAGATGGTGGTTTCCTTGTTAGAACTTTCCATGGAGTTTTGGTGGCATCTCAGAATGCATGCTCCGTGGTATTATTCCCCATCCACTTCACTTGTGCATAATAACTGAACTATATTACGTAAAACACCACCAATATTACAAAATATAGAGTCTAATAACACAAGATTATGAATAAAATATAAAAACCCACTACATCACAGACTAAGATCCCGCCAAAAACTCTCTATTATGCTTTTAATTAACGGTGAAATTTAACATAGATTATAAACAATTATTAAAATGGCCGTAGTGTTTAAATAGGAATAACAAAATTATAACTGAGGTGGAGAACGTAGTTAAACAAAAAAAAACCACACAGTTCCCATGAAAGAATAAAAACATTATCGTGAGATGGATATCGGGAACACCGACTAGTTTAAATATAAAATAATAAAATATGTGTATCGCGTGCAATACATAACTGTTGCATAAATAGTTGACCTAACTCACTAAGAATTTTAGTGCACGACACCCGATATAATCTGTAGTATAAGTTTTCACAACGCAGCTGTGTCATGCGACCAACATTTTATTTTATTTTATATTTATATGATTTTATAGATTTTAGTGCGAGTTAAAACATAGTATTTTTTCCATTTCAGTCTTTTATGTATGTGTGTGGTATTTTGCTATTGATTTTAAACATGTTGTTCGAGACAATCTATGTAAATAATAATACGTTACCGAATGTATGTAAGCGCATCACCTCAGAATGGCTGCTATTTAGCAAATTCCTTTTTTGTTGTGTTTGTTAGTTCGACAGGACAAGGTCTTTATGAAAAGATTTATTGGGTAAAGAAGTCTTCAAATAGAAAGGTTGTCAAGTTAGTGACACAGAAGACAATAAGGGGATCTTCAAAAACATTGACTGAATTGACAGAGTAACGATCAATTGCTCAGTTGTAATATTAGTTCGTTAAATGGTCATAATATATAAGAAAGCGGGCAGCTAGTTACATATAAATCTGATTATTTAGCTTAAAATCGACTGAGAAATTTATAGTGAACGAGCAAAAAAGCGAAATTATAGAAACGCGTTAAGATCTCAGTATCGATCTTGTAGTTCGGGTGTTTTTGTCTCATTCCTTCGTTTTGGGGACGTACATTAATAATGTGAAGTATTTTTATTTAGACCCCTCCCTCGTCTTAGTAAGATTTAGTAAGATGTAGTGAGTGTCGCCTCTCTTTAGTATTAAAATTTAAGAACTTTATAGTTTTTAAATAATTAAATTCGATTATACCTCATACTGCTACATGTCAAAGTAGTGGCGGATTTGCCCTAAGGCCCAGGAGGCCCAGGACTAGGGCGGCCAGATATTAGGGGCGACCAATCGTGGCAAAAAATTCACTGATGATAACAAGAAATGGAAAAAGAAAGACAAGTGGTGTCTGGTATTTACTACATGGCCTGGGGCCTACGGCGGCCAAAACTGCAAAGCCGCCACTGTCTCTAAGCGTTATTAATTCTGGTATCTTCTATGATAATCTCGAACATATACAATTTTCAATTCAAAATGTTATCTATATGTATATATATGGTATTATATATTGCCTAAATTACAAAGTTGACTCTAAATGAAAGGAAGGCACACCCTTTAAATGAGATATGGTGAGGTTCAGCCAAACCCTTATCCCCTTTTGACATAATATAATTAATCTACGCGTCCTTTATGGCTTATAATCCACGTAAACTTATAGAAAATATTTAGGCAGTCTTTCTTTGAAATTACTGTAATCGAAAGAACTAATGTGTACATTATCGTTTATCAGTGGCTTCACTCGGGTAGATATTACCTATTACTCGGGATCAATGTATTTTTTCTGGATAAATTGTCCTTATGTCCGTATGTCCTTTTATTAATTCCTGACAACGTGTATGCAATTTCATGGTTTTTTTATACCTTATAGGTTGTCGTTTGACCACAATCTCATCTGATGTTAAATGACGATGTGGTCTAAGATGGTAATCACGCTAAACCTAAAGAGAGACTGGCAGCTGCCGGAACACATCAACAGGTGCTTGGCGATAGCTTTCCAACTTGCAGCTAGTAGCTAGCCGGGCGGACTTAGGAAAAGCCTTAACACCATGCTATAATTCGATCACGACGTTTTCCTTTATCGATAGCTCCAACTCAGTTTCTAGGATTCGAACCTACGTCCTTTGACACTGTGTCCGAAAACACTACCAACTGAGCAATTATCGCTTCAAATATTTATGCCGTGAAAAGCGTAAGAACAAACTAACAATCTCACATTCATATTAATAATGTTGGTTAAGATAAGATTTATTAATTACTCATTCGTAATATTCAGATTGTCTATTGTAGAATTATAGTCGCACTATAACATATCTCGTAGTTGACATTTAAAGGTAGGGGCTTAACACATGGGCTTTCCCTCCTTCTTCGTGATATATCGTGCACATATGTTGGAATCTTGGCTTGTCGCGTGTTGATGGGAGCAAACGGCACCCTTCCGTGAGAACGAGATAATGGTAATGGAGTGGAAAAACAAATTGATTGTATATCGCTGACGCGAAGTCACAGACGACTCAGTCGGCCCGAGTTCTCTTACGTTTCACACAGACAACATGTGTTTATTCAATTTACATTATACTAGCTACAGTAAGCGATTTCACTTGTTATTTGAATTTGGTAGTTATAATTATATTTATGGGTTGATTATGTTATTTTTCTTTGTTATATATATCAAGCTTACATAAAATTTTCTCAAAAAGTTGCCCTATTAAAAAAAGGTGTGTGTGCGATTTACACACGATAGAAGTGAAACTTCAGTAAATCGACAAAAGAATGAGATGAATATATATAATAAAGGTAGGATAATTACAAAGTTTATTTGTCTAAAAATTAAAGTATTTTGATTAATTTTAAAAGATATTTTTTATTTTATTTAACATATGTTACATAATTTATTGCTCAAGTTCCATATTTTCAGTTTCAACAAACAATATATACAAATACTCACAAACACTGTTAAATAATAACACACCACACTGACTTACTACAAAGCTGTAATACGCAGCCGCATACAGTGTACAGTAGTACACGTACTTTTCACATATACTAACACACGTTAAATGCTCAAATACAAGCAAGTATTAAGCAGTGTGCAATATACATACACACCGAGATTTGCTCTCTCGCTTTGGATACACATTTTTGTATTTGTGTCTCTTACCTGTCGTTTTTCCGTTGCATCCGGTTTGAAATCACAACGATTCTAAAGAAGTTTCACTTCAAAAATGCAATAATGTGTCAAGGAGAATTAAAAAACAATTGTAACTAGTTCTACTTGTGCAGTGGATTATGTTTCAACGAACAATCATTAAAATGTTATTGCATTTGTAGAAAACTAACTTCATGCATTATCACAATTTTAATTGAGTAAAAATTTAATTTTTGCAAAACTAATTCTACTTTCTGATAAATGTCTAACAAATGTTTGGGTTTTGCTTGAACAAGACAAATGAACGAAGCTCATATTTTAAATAGCTTCTTATATAATTTTATTACATTCAAAAGTAATTTTGTTGTAAGACTATTAAAAACAGGAACCGATTTGCTGCCCGCTAAAGTTTTTTCACACATATATTAATATGTTATAATTACATACACGTGCGTTCTTCCCACGTACGTCGGCCCTCTGGAATGAACTCCCAGCGGCAGCGTTTCCGGACCAATACAACCCACAGACCTTCAAGAAACGAGCCTACTCCTTCCTCAAAGGTCGGCAACGCATCTGTGATACCTCTCGTGTCGCAGGTGTCCATGGGCGGCGGTGATTACTTACCATCAGGTAACCCGTCTGTTCGTTTGCCTCCAATCACATAAAAAATATATATATACACAGACGTTATTTATAAATTTGTTATTATATATAATATTACAGTTTTAATAAAAAGTATGTTGTCACTTTGATAATATTAAATTACTGTAATAAGTGAAAGGTAATTTTTCTATTATGATAAATTTAAAATGTTTACTATAATTACAGCAAAAAAATGAATTCAATTTTTTTTTCTATTATATATATATTTTTTTTTAATACTCCAAATATATTAAAATAATATGCGATATACAGACGGATGTATAGTTTATTTAAGAAATAATGAACATGTGTAGACGCCGCTGACTGTAAATCCAATTCTCATACGTCCCGTTCATAAATTATAATTACATTAATTCCTGACTGTAATGACTCGATGCTACATTAAAATAATATTACAAATCAAAGATTATGTCGTTAAAATGATTTGATGTGGAAGTTATAATATGTAATAAGTTCTATATTTATTCCTGAGAACAGATTTGAATATTCTTATTATATTTTGTATTTAGAAGGGTGTTTGTTGATGTCTACTAATTACTTCATAGGCCCGCTGTGATAGACACACTACGAGAACCAGTAGACGTTATTGAATACTAATTCATGCCTACGACACTTTCTCGTGATAATAATTTTACCGTTTATATCGTAAGCTGTCTTGTTTGCGTTCGAATATCGCGTCGATCGGCGTAGGTTTGAATCTATTGGAATGAGCCGGAGCTTTTGATAAAAAAATAACCACAGGAATGGAACCATAGCATGGTGATGAAACATTTCCAGAGCCCGTTTAGTAGCGTGCCTGGCTTGATACCACTCTTAACTTGAAAATCTGTCGGTAAGCATATACAACTGAGTTCCAGCAGCTGCCTTTGAGGCAGAGTAAATCCATCTTTACGTTTACCGTGTTACCTTAGACTATTAATATTTATAGGTTATAAAGTATAAAAAAAATGTAATTGGTAAATTTGTTATTACTTTTGTTACCTTTTATCACTAGTGCTTAGCTACTAAGAAACAGCGCAAAGATATACAATATTTCGGAAAGATTTCTATCTCCTAGTAAAAATGTCGTCAAAATCGGTTTTCTGGTTTCAGAGATTAACACGAACAAATAACAGAAACATTAATTTATATATAGATATAGATTAATTAAATATCCTTTATTTAATTCATAATTTATTATTTCCTTCCTTTTCATGTCTATCAATAAAATTATATACATGTAAATCAGCTGATAAAGTGTTCTGTGATTTTACAATTCTGCTACGCAGTTCGGCTATAACGCCGTACGGAGGAATGTAAAAGGTAAAGGGTACTGGAGATGTTTCCGCATGCACTAGACATACTACTTGACTACACTTACTGAGCCCAGACTATGCTCAGTACCTGTGAAGATCACGTTGTCTCCCATGAGCCTATTGTATTTATGTACTTGAAAAAATACTGTAACGGTTGTGAACATTCTTTTGTACCTGTAATGTATTTTTTAATTAATACCTTAATTTGAAAAACTATATGTGACTAAAAAATCGTTTGTATAAGGAGTTCAGTTAAGATTCAAATAAGATACAATACATATTATAAAACAAAGACGTTCGCCACGTCTGTCTGTCTGTCTGTTAGCGATAAACTGAAAAATTACTGATCGGATTGTAATGCGGTCTTTATCAATAGATAGAGTAGTATATGAGGAAGGGTTAGGTACATGGTTTCTCAAGGGTTTGTGTAAATTGGTTAAAATATAACGATAATTGTTGGAAATGCCGGGAAAAGTCAAGCGGACTGGTAGCTTTCAGCGAAAACACTGCCTAATTCTTTTAAGATATAACAAAACAATACAGAGTGAGATATTCCTTTTTAATAGATATAGAAAAAAATCTGCGATGGCATATGATGACCTATATTTTAAGGATATATTATTAGGATAGGATAGCTATACACATCTATCTACAAAAAAATCGTCATATATAATGAAGTAATTGGGGAAGGCTATTTAGACGGATACAGTATTAATCCTTATCAATTTAAATACTTTAGTTACCTTAAGCATTTCAAGTACATAAGTATATATTTTTTATTATCAGGGCAGGACAACGTCCGCCGGGACTGCTAGTTAAACGTAATTTCTTTTGTATAACTTCTAAGTCGGTCCGAAAGAATGGCACATCGTTACTTCTTATCCGTGGCAGTCACGTATCCTGTTCGAATGAATAAATTAATAAAAAACCTTTCGTTTCAATAACTCTTATTAATAAAGATGGAATTAATTATGATAAGTTTATTTATAGCATAAAAAATTAAAATAGAATTAAATTAAAATAAATATAACATAATGTTTAATATTTTATCACAATTGCGATCATAAATGAAAACGTTTAACTGAACCAGGATAATACGCTTCATTTAGGTAATGGCTGCCGGCCAAATTATGATTCGAATTCATCGGACCGGGAAGGAATGCGAACTGACATAAGAAATGTAGGGAATTCACGCATGCGTATAAAGTAGACGTCAAGTCGATTAATGTCGTTGTAGTGATTTTTTATATATCTCAATCAATGACAATTAGTCTGTACTAATTGTCGTCCGGTGGTTCAAAGTCATTTATAGTTCATTATTTTGTCATTTTATGTTCTGAATATATATTTCTTCATTTACTATTGCTGTATTTTAGCTGCACAGAACACAAAATTAGGTATAAATAAGTGTTATATAATAACTATAACATCGAGATGACTTAGAAGAAATAAATACTAACTTTAGATAATTCCTATAATTATATTTTAACTCTGTTTTGTATAAAATTATTATATTATGCGCAAGCCCGAAATTACGGCTATATTTACAGTGACCAAAAACATTTACTAGTACTGTAGATTAGTAAAAGCAAGAACTATGATATATAACGAACTCTTTTTAATTTTCTTTATTCATAGCACTAAAGCTTGTCAATAACTAAAAAGAAAATCGTTTAATAAATAAAGGAGATAAAGGTACTGGTTTTTTTTTTAACTTCTCCTGTATATATATATATATAGCATAATCTGTATAATGAACATTTAAAACGGCACGCGAATTCGTACCACTCAAAGTAGGATATAAAAATTATTAGCATCATTCCGATTGCAGCTCTCCGATTTTCTGAAAATGTTTTGAAAAATAAATGACAAACGTATATCTTAATAAATAAAAATGAATTGTCAATGTAAGCGCAACACTTTAGAACGACTGCACCAATATGGATATAATTTGTTTTGTAGTGTTCGTAATTGTCGTCAGGGCAAAGTTTGAATATTTGAAATATGGTACGGAAAAGTAAAAAATATTGGGTTAGTAAAATTCTAGAAGAAATTAGAGAGAACTTCAAACATATTGATAGGATTGACAGATAGACGTACAGTTATACATTTGCTATTTTATTATATTACATGATCGTACTGTAAACAAAAGATTGCGTTTCATTCTCTTAGTCAGTAAACCCATGGGAAACCGGGGCAAACAACTAATATTAAATAAAAGGTACAATGCGATCATCACCGCAATATACAAAAATAGCTTCGAGTGTGTACCCAATGTAAAATTAAATTATTATTCAAAATCACTTCTGTAAATACAGTAAGTAGCCTTAAGATTTATTTGTTACAAGCTGTTGCCCGCAGCTCCGCATGCGTTTTTTTTTATAATTGTGAATTACTTCTTATAAGATCAGCTATCTTTTAGTGAAAGTTCCGTGAAAAATGGTTTAAACGTTTTGGAGATAGTACTGCATACAAAGCCACGGGTAAAAGCTAGTACAAAATAAAAAAGGTTTAATTGCTTTTTATAACGTTAGCTATCTGTCGGTGAAAGTCCCATGAAAATAGGTCCAATCGTTTTGGAGATAGTACTACAGACGAAGCCATGGATGATAGCTAGTCTAAAATAAAGTATCCTATGTCACCCGCTGTAAGTTTAACTATCTGTCACTGAAATTTCTGTCAAAATCGGTCCAGCCGTTTCGGAGATTACCTGAAACATACAAACAGACAGACGGACAGACAAAAATTTTAATTATTATGTTTTTGTTATCAGTATCGTGTATACGTTCATATCCAATCAGTAAAAAGTCGTTATTTTGATATTACAAACAGACACTTCAATTTTATTCATATGTATAGATGATAATGTGTTTAGAATTATTTTAGACTCCAATTCGGTGTCGTATTTTATAATATTTACACGAGAAAATAGTATGTTCAGAATTACCATGCATATTATTGTATATGTGTGACAATAAGAGAATATAATAACGCTTACGCACGGTCTCCGCTTTGACCCGGAACTGTGGCGTTCCTAAGAGCGTTTGTATATTTACTTCAATTGGTATCGATTTTGCATTTCATTAAATTGTTATACGAGAGTTCGACCCGAGACTGCTGGTCGCCTCTCGATCGATTCAAATAGGTAAAACGCTTTAGCCGAGTAAGGAAACTTGAAGATTGTATTAAATACAGTAATATTTGTCATAAACGGCAACTTAAAATAAGGCAATCATTTATTTTATACATTCAATCAACGACCTACTTCGAGTTAAACGATTTAGGTCCATTTTCTAACGTTTTCATGTTTACAGGTTTTAAAAGTTATAGGTGCTATGAAATAATCTTCACGCAAAAAACATTTCTTGTTGTGTGTAATTTGAATTTTGTGATATCTCTTTTAAGTTATTTATTGACATGTTGTACTGCAAAGGGAAATTTTATTCTATATTAAATGCTCAAAGTAACTAAATATGTTTAACTGTTATTTAATTAGGTAAATAAATACGATATATCTGTCGAAATAGTGTCGCAAATTTAATATGCCATATATTTTTTTCATACATAAAAGAGTAAAAATAGTTATCGTGCGTTATCCTTACGAGAAACATATACTATTGTGGACTATTCTGTATACGTTTTTAAGATGTACTATTTCGTATCATATGATTTTAATATGTCGCATAAAATATTGGGCTACGTCACTAAATCCGAAAACTCCTTACGACTTCGTTTGTATGTATCGCCATTTCTCTACCTTTTATAAATACAACATACATATATTTGTACATATAATAAAAATAAAATGTCTGTATGTAATATCAAAATAACGGTAATCTGTATGTAATAATAAAATCAAAAAAACAACTTTTTATTGATTGGATATGAACGTATACACGATACTGATAACAAAAATACATTTTTTTAATTTTTGTCTGTCTGTTTGTTCCGGGTAATCTCCGAAGCAGCTGGACCGATTTTGACAAAAACTTTACTGACGGATAGTTAAAATTATAGCTGGTGACATAGGCTACTTTATTTTAGACTAGCTGTCATCCGTGACTTCGTCTGTAGTACTATGTCCAAAACGATTGGACCTATTTTCATGGGACTTTCACTGACAGATAGCTAACGTTATAAAAAGTAATTAAAGCTTTTTTATTTTCGACTAGCTTTTACCCATGGCTTCGTTTGCAGTACTACTTTCAAAACGTTTGAACCATTTTTCACGAAACTTGCACTAACAGATAGCTGATGTTATAAGAAGTTATTTACCATTATAAAAAAACGCATGCGGAGCTGCGGGCAACAGCTAATTATATATATATATTAATCTTCGGCAAGGAATTCTCTAAACAGCAATAAAAACGCACGAAAATCCGTTGCGTAGTTTAAGAGAATTCAGAGAACACACATAGACAGGCGTAAAGCGACCTTGTTTTAAAATATTTATGGATATATATATATCGCATAACATATAATATAGTATTTTAGGTTAGATTTACCACAATGTACAAAAATTATTATTTTTTCTTTAATTTCACTTTGTTTTTGTTAATATACTAGCTGATACCTGCCTGCTTAGTTGAATTGAAAAGGTTGATCCTTTACTTTTTGGAATCCAAAAAGTAACAAGCCTAGAAACATGTACGAAAAATTCCTGATCGAAAGGTTGTAGTTAGTTCCCAACACGTTCAGTTGGTTAGACGTGAGTGAACTTCAAAGAAATTATATATATTCATTATGTTATGGATTATAGAGGATAATAAAAAACATTTTATTTCCTTCCACTATAGCGCATATGATGTCGTGCGGCGCGCTGTCTCGTTCAAGCAGGGTCTAGGTTACAAAGCTCTGTAATTTTAGATCACAGCCATACGAATGATTATTAGGCATATTATGCTTAGGCATCCTACATACAAAACCGGTCATCGGTATCATATTTCTGCTTTAAAGCCTTAGCAACGATTTCAATTGCATTAAATAATGTATTATTTTCAAACACTCAAATCAAGCTATCCGTTTTTTTTTTGTGTTTGTACACTAAATTCTCTAACATTTTTATCCGAATCAAACACTCGTGAGTTAGTGAGATTGTTGAAGCGTCGTCTTTGTTTATAGCTGTCATTCTGATCAAACAAGAATAAACAGCATTTACTTAGAAAAAGATATTTACCGAGAAAATATATACTTTGAAGGAAGTAATAATAATAGAAACTATTTTGTTCAGCATATTCATAAATATTTAATGTAATTATATTTTTGAACGATGTTCATTTGTTGTTTTGAAATAACATGTAACCGTATTGATTTAGGAATGCTTTTGACAAAGAAATAAAAACGACTAAAGATAAAACGGCAAAAAGGGCTCTCATTGGCATTTTCATATAGGAAGTTTGAAAATGTTTGCTCTTTTCCAGTTTGTGCATTGGTAGAAATTTGGTACTTAGTGCTTTTTTTTTTAATTCTGATAATCTTTTCATAGACTTTCGTCCAAGTATATATGTTACCGCTATGTCTCAAAAGCCGCTAATGTATCAAAAGCCTAGCTAATATAAAGTTTTAATCCGATTAGCAGCGGAAACAAAAGTTTGCCATATTTGCTCGTTATTTCAGTTTATTTTTATCACAAAAAAGAATTTAATCTAACCTGGCCTGGTTGCTGCCAGGCTACCTTGGGAATAATAGAATTTGGGATTACACTTCGCCGGCCTCTGTCCACACCACGGAAAGAAGAAATTACAGACTTTTCGGCATTTTCACAGATCCCTCTAGTTCATTTGTACATTACTTAGATAACCTGTAGATAACTAATTTTTGCGTTTTAGCAGCATTATTGGCATTAGAGATTCGAATGAACAACAATGTTACTTCATTAACGTTTTGAGTAATTCTTTGTTGTTTTTGATTGGTACATATTTTCATTGTGATGGAAGAAATAAACTTCACCATTCAATGACTTCGACATAAGTTTACAGAACAGTAATCTATAGAACATAAATACGTACGGTCACGTGCAGAGCAAGCATCCGCGTGCACTAGCAGAACAGAGGGAAGGGAAGCGCTCGGAGGATATGAGCTATTTCGCTCATCCGAGGATAGAGCGCAATCGGTGGTCGGGGTCCTAATTGACAGTATAATAGCTATAACAAAAAGGCACCCCTTTTATTTCTACATACAATAGCACTATTAAACATGCAAAACGTCATAGTGAAGTATCAACTGCGTTGTATTTTAATTCGGGATCAGTATGAAAGCGCTGAAGCGTTTTTGTAATATGATTTACTCATTTGCATGTGAATGGGTGCTATGTCCCAATTCTTATTTTACAACTCGGTTGACACTTCTTTGTACAACGCTATTGTGGCTAATAGTACGTCCAAGAATATCTGCATCCAACGAGAGATGCGCAATCCTCTCAATTTCTTGATATGGCCTCTATTGTAAACCAACGTTTGGGTCACCTGCTATGGTGGCAGCCAGTTTATTGCTGCTGAATTGGGTGTCTTTGTAGCAGTATTATGATATAATTATAATAATTCTGATTGTAGTGTTTAACGTTTTTTTGTTATATACATCTTTGCGACTCCAATTTCTGATAAATGTATTGTCTATGTACATGCTCCAATAGGTATATTTTCATAACTCAACATCAGGTTAGTTTGTGGTCAAATAACAAATATAAAGTATAACCAACTGAATATATACGTTGTTATATTACTTGTGTTATCTACATAGGTTTTAATGATATATACAATTGAACAGTGAATATACGTTTAGCTCCAGCAAGTGTCTATTTACCAATTCCGTTTGAGAGCCGGTCTCCTGTGTCCCGCTGTCGTGCTGCATTAATAGTCGTTTGGTCCGAAATTGCAGCAATCCAGCCGAGTATCATCGAGTTAGATTAGTTAATCTCCCGGCTCGACTGGGGCGGTTAATTCAGTATCCATATTGCGCTTGCGACACGTTTTCGTACAATTCCGTCGGCAAATTCCCAACCTTCTTTAATTCCACCTAAAAGAATACACGATTGTGTTAATTATTACTCAAAACTTTTGTTAAAAAATTGACCGTTATTAAGGGTTTCTTTTTTTAAATTCCGAACACAAACTGTGAAGTCGAGTATTTAAATAAAGGATCTATTTAAACTTGAGAACCTTTTTTAACCTATTTCTTCGGAGACGCAAGTGATTTAACATCAAAATTTATTCAATCGTGAACGTTTGACCGGAATGAAAATCACAGAATCGTTGGTAAATGGAAATGAGGCGGTTTGTCCGGAAAGGTAAGCTTTATTATTCTATACACAGTGCGAGGACATGACACGACTCTTCTGATTGTGTATAGATATGCATATCAAAAATTGATCGTATCTTGATACTTGTTACTACTTATAGGAACTATTGATAGTAGGATAAAGGTTGGTTATACTCTGATAATAAGAATTGAAATATGTATTTATTTTAAAATATTTTTAAATTTATATATTACCTCCCCTGCAAAGATTATTCAGAGATACGTTATTGACAACACTATTATTTCGTAGATATGTTACTCAGAATTCTACACCTTTTAGCGCGTCTTTGTCCGCGTTATTTATTACTTTAGTAATATGTCACATGTACAGAGGAAAAACATAGACACCACACTGCTGGCCTTACTACTCCACTATAAGAAAACGCACATGGTTGAACGCGTACACTGCTTATATAAATTATAGTTTAATTATGCTATATCGCAATATTTTTTTACATAAAGATCAAGTGTCTAAGAAATACAATTAAAAAATATATATATTGTAATCTTTTTGAATGATGCCCGTACAATGGTAAAACTCTTTAGATGGGCAACCCTAAATTTACTTACCCATGATTAATATGTCTCTGTGGATGACGACTCTACAAATTTGTAATCTATTTCCTAATCAACTTTTTTAATAATTCTCATAACACAGATCACCCCCACATATGTGCACATATACACAATGGTAGGTACACATATGGTGGAAGGGCTTTATTCATTTCCCTTATTTTATATGAATGAATTGCTAGCTTAGTTTAGCTTAAACAGTTCCGCGGTGTTGCATCCAAGGTGTTGTCCAAGCTGAGGTTCGGCCACTTTGGCGCTGTTGAGCTTGCTGCCACGCGGCGATGCGCTTTAAGCGCTCGCTTTAGTAGCCCGGTGAAGCTTGTTTTTTTTTTCGAACTGACCTACACTGTTAGCCTGGCAAGCCCATTACAGTTCCACCGGACTACTAAGGGGAGCGCTTAAGGCATTCACCCGAGGTCCGGTGAAGCTGTGAAGGCCCGTCAGGCCAATATCATAATCAGTTTGAAATAAAAAAATATTAACTAAAATAATAGATCCATGATTTACAGGAATTTTAATATGGTTTACATTATTCAGATATTATCTAAAAAACAGTGTGTGCAAGCTGAATAAAATATTTATTCCCTAACCGCTCAATACGACATGCGTATCTAAGTCGATAAATTTAAAAGTCATATTAGAAATACTTCTGCATTTATCCACTCTGCACACCTAATTCGTTCCCACCGTAACACTTCCGTCAAGTGAAAGGTTCTAAATATTAATTCGAGCACTTGTTGCACCGGCCCCCTATTACACAGGCATTCACACTCGATCCAGTAACACGGTGTAATCAGTCAAAAAATGTGAAGGACAGGAGAGAATCGACAGCCCCTCGTTCTTCTTCCTGTTGTATTATCCCTTTAATGTTATAAACATCGAATCGTCCCAAATACCCCGGGGTCGGTGACCGGCTGCAAAGCTTCGGTATGCCGTTGACAGGGGTGGTGGGCGATTAATTTTAAAATGTAATGGAATGTAGATACGACACGCAATGTAATAAACGTGTAGGCGTGATAATTAAATCGAAATTACAAACTTCCTCGTGCATTCGTATTTATATAATAAAGATGGTAGTTTCTGTGTCGTAAATTAAGTTTTTTATTGCTTGGGTTATGTTTTTTAGCAACTTTTTGTAGTCTCCAAATTTTATGGAGATGTTTTAGCAGAAAACTGGGACTAGGTTTATGGTTTTGATAACGATTATGTCTCGAGTAAGAGTTTTATGGATTTTATTTTTTTATAGATTTTGGAATTTTTGTTCCGTTTTAGAACAATGCACTGCAATAAAAATATTAGTATAGTTAATAGATAAGGTAATTTTGAAGATTTTACCCTAACCAATGTTCATCATCATCATCATCTTACCTTGATCCCACCTAAGTAGGGTCGGCACAACATGTTTTCCTTTTCCACTCTCCCCTGTCAAAAGTCATCTCTGTATCCACACCTTTTATACACATATCATTTTCCACACTATCCATCCACACCTTTTTCGGTTTTCCCCTACCTCTATATCCGTCCACTTCCAAACTCAAAACTTTTCTTGTTAGATGACTTTCATCGCTTCTCATAATGCAAATGTGAGTTTCCCATCAAGTAATATTGCATACACGTTATCAGGAGAATAGAAAAATGTACTGCTCCTGAGGGATAGATCAAATCTACATTAAGCAAAAGTTCGTACAATTATAAAACTGTATTTCAAACTTGATGTTTAACATTTTATTAGTAGCAAGTGGGACTATGCAAAGATATTCGAACTATTTTAAATTTAATTAATATACGGGTTTCTACACTTGGGTATTGATAAGTAAATTTATCTTTTTCTTATGAACAAGTCATAAGCGCTATACTTAAATATATTTAAATGATTTAATACACAATCGCACAATTAAAATGATGCTAAAAATACCTCATATGTTATAATTCGTCAAGCGTTTTAAGGATCACAGCGTACCAAAGAAATAGAATTGAAAAACGTTACTCGCCTTTTGCGTAGCCAGGTTTAAAATCTACACTTGACGATATGTAATTAGAAAATCTTTAATATTGATAAAATATGCATTCAATGAAATGAACGATAACTAAAATTGCTTGAATAAAACTAACTTATGTTAGAGCTTATTACAAAATGCTTGAAAAAATGTAATCATTGTAATTTATAACAAAATAGATCTTCTCCTCCTAAGTAGAATTAATTTTACATTTCTTCCAAGTATATTTTTGTTTAATTTTGCCGATGGCTCTTTAAATAACGTTGCTTAGACGGTTAATGGGATACCTTTCCGATCTTTTGCGTAAAACGTTTCTAAAACAATTTTAATATTTATATCGCATCTCGTTACGCGATTCTAGGACCTTTTATTTATCACAAAAGTATAGTAATTTATATTTAACTAACTTTATATTCCTTTGTCAAAACTTTCAAAGTGGGAGAATTCATTACACAAAAAGTGCGATGGAAACCTTAGGCGTCTGAAGAAAAATGTTTGTAAGAGTTCTTTTGAAGACATCCGTTGTTTCATTGTGGCGGATCGTGATATACGCAAGGCTGTGGCATTTTCTTGACGTTTGGAACATTTTTACAAGACGGAGTAATCTTGAGTGATATTTCAAAAGAGACATGTGTTTATATTCTTTGGGAAGGCGACACCTTGCGTTATCTGTTGACGGTTTTACAATTTTCTCTTTTCATTTTGAAAACTATACTAATTACCATCAGTTAGGTGTACATAGATTTACTGAAAATATTTAAGACGTACTGTTTGTATTAAAATTCATAATTCTAGTTTTAATTTTTTTTTGTTGGTTGTATTTTTTGGTGGTGTATGTTGAGAACGTTATTAATCAGGGTGATCAATAGAACTATATACTCGTATTAGGAAGGGGATAATGTATAATAAATCCTTGTTTTATTAGTAGTTAGTATGTGTGTATTATTGAAGGTTTAAATGAACGCAGGCCCTTGCCAGTGATTTTTTTAATGAAAGTACATTGGAATTAATTTTCTCAACTTTGACAGAAGTCGGGAAAGTCGGCAAGTATAACATTTTCTACATACAAAGTTTCATCTAATTCCTTACAGGAGTTTTCGAAAAACGAATTATACATGTATATAGACGCATATTCTGTACATAGGTAATATTGACATTAATTACAATTGTAAAATTGATAAACCCGCAGTTTATTTATGTGGTATTTTTGACATACAGAGTAATAAAATACGATTCGATATGTATATTTAATGCTGAAGTGGATGTGTAAAGATATTTAATGATAACAGATAATTTCAATACATTTATAATCAAATCCCAATGATATTTCACAGTTCTCAGAAATTAATAAAAGGTATCTGCGTCGAGTTCCTTACGCGTTTATTATTATTATTATTTGGATTATATAATTGTATTTTGACTGATATGTTGTTCTAAAATTATTATTGATAGTTATTATAAGCCATCAATTTCGGAACGAAATACGAAGGCAGATACTTTACAGAAATGTTATTAAAATCGGATGTGAAAAAAATTATTATTATTTTATATGATTTCTTATAACAATAGATAAAGGTAAAAGATAGGAGTGTCCGTTTGTAATTTATATTTACTCTTTGTTTACGAAATTTTATTAAAATCCGCTGGGAAGAAACAATAAAAAATATATATGAAATATTTTTTTAATTAATTAAAAACTCATAATCACAGAATTAATAATTATTATATTGGTCATTTTTACAAGCTATCAATTGAAGAGCGACTAGTATGTCATGCTTTGAATACAAACCCGTTTATATTTATTTGATATATATATATATATATATACCTACTCACAGCGATGAACATGCTGTATTTAGAATTTTTAAGGCGGAAAATGCATTCCAAAATTACGTTCGGCGTGAAAGTAGTCTGGCTACACAGACGCTCATTGATCACAAGGCGGGCGGCGGCGCGGTAGGCAGGGTGCCAACGAAAGCGAACGCTACCGTTCACGGCATCTACTAATTTAAGAGAGAAACCATCTCTAACTTAATAAAACAAAACCAACTCTAAACCATGTACATAAGGTAGATATTTGTATGGTAATAAGGTGAGTGTTAAAGCATTTTAAGACGCGAAAGAGATAGTACTCAGCCAGTACAAACATCTAGTAATACAGTGATAGTATTCGTTTACGATCCCAAAGGTTACGGAGATTTTATATTCTACGCTTCTGTGGATAAGGGGCAGTAGTTTTATTTGTTGTTTTTGTTCTACATTGTCTATTACTAAGATATATTGGAAACATAATTTAGTTTTGTTTGTTCATGGTAACTTATCTTGACCAGTGCCTTATATTTACGAGTACATAATGGTTTTAGGTAATAGTGTAAGGTTTAATAACAAAGTCCCAAAGCATAATACCGATTTGCCAGACTATAAGTTTAACTGCCATGTTAAGCGGGTTTTGGTGTCAAAGGGCTATTATATAGTGGATAAATATGTAAACGATTGTAATGTCTGGAATTGACTCCTCTCTGTGCATTCACTAAAACGATTGTAACGTATAACGTGTTTTAAATATATAATTGTATGTTAAAAAGATAAACCAGATCGAGTTTCTCGCCGGTTCTTCTCGATAACTGAGATGTTCTCCGAACCATTAAAGAGATAGTACTGCAAACGAAGCCATGGGTAAAAGCTAGTCCAAAATAAAAAAGCTTTAATTACTTTTTATAACGTTAACTATCTGTCAGTGAAAGTACCATGAAAATAGGTCCAATCGTTTTGAAGATAGTACTACAAACGAAGTCACGGATAACAACTAGTCTAAAATAAAGTAGCCTATATCACCCGCTGTAATTTTAATTATCCGTCAGTGAAATTTCTGTCAAAATCGGTCCAGCCGTTTCGGAGATTACCTGGAACAAACAAACAGACGGACAGACAAAATTTTTTATTATATGTATAGATTAAATTTGGCGAGAAAAATAAAGTAAATTTCAATTAGATGTATAAGTTTAGATAACTTGCATATGTTGTTACCCTTTAGAAGATGGAAATCAGTTTGGTAACAGTTATTGAGAACCCGTCTCAAAGGTACAACTGTATTGACACGATATCTTACAATAATAACGAATACCTATTCAAAATCACTACATAGTATAATACAAAGTCGTTTCTCTGTCCCTATATCCTTATGTATGCTTAAATCTTTAAAACTACGCAACGGATTTTGATGCGGTTATTTTTAATAGATCGAGTAATTGCAGAGGGAGGTTTATATGTATAATAACATCCATTAAATAGTGGAGAAATACTGTTATTTTTGAAGTTTCTAATGTGATGTCGTAAATAATTACATTTTTTCCGCTTACATTGCAACAAATGCAGGCTGAACCCTACGAGATTTCTCAAAATAATGTGTGCGGGTCACGGGCAGTAATGAATAAATCAAAACTACTGGATCGATTTTAATCATTTTTTGTGATGAATAAAGCATATTGTTGTCGTTTCATACACTTTGGATAAGTATATAAACATATAGCTATAATGTGTATTATAAAGAGTAGCTAGCAACTGCTGTGGGATAATAGTTGTTGGAAATTTTAACGACGCCGAAAGTTTTGGGGTTGGTGCATCGCATCGTCAATGTCCGCGCGCGTCAAGTCGCGTCGCCATGTTGCTTCGGCTTGCGTGTACATGTTCACCCGACCGAAATAAAGCTCGTATATCTCTCACACTTGTTTGTACACATCTTTTATGCGAAGTTTATTTGCAGATGTTATTTTATTAATATTTTCGTCTTTCTTTAAAATTGTATGAAAAGGCGTTTATAATTTAGTACCAATTCTGATTTTTTTTTAGTTACATGCGTTTGATTACAATTCATAAGATTTTAAATTAATTACACAATGTTATGGTATAAAATTGATATAAAATAATGGCGGACAAAGGATATGGTGAGGTACAGTCGTGAAGATATTTGCAAATTGAAACAATTATCATCTGCAGGTGTATTAATTGATTACGAATAAAAATAAATACTCGATTATTTTTGTTAATGTGGGCAACAAGGAATATTAGATAAGAATATAATTATATCCTTTCAGTAGAATAGACATACAAAACATAGTAGAAAACTATACACAAAGATACAAAATAACATGGAAATAATAACAGTAGAAATGCTTTTAAAAATTGCTGATAATTGACACTAATCACTTACACTTACAATATCACTTTAATATAGGAATGTATTTTTGAAAAAAAAAACCGTCACAGTTTTTACTATCACACTTTTAAAAGTATTCGTAATTAGTAATATTTTATTTTGTTTATTAAGTTTGATTAATTTATGAAAAGTAAATATATAATTTACTCTATTTTATATGTGGGTTGAGGTTACCCTCTCTCTTTTCTATTTATATTAGTAAAAACGTGTGTAGAGATACTATCCTTAAAGAAATTTATACACATTTGTAAATGAAAAGGTTAAAATTTAATAATTACAAAAATGATAAAATAAACACGATGTGGTTTTATTCTTTAATGTAAAAGATTTTGGATCGCTAAAATCTCTTACTTACAAACAAGGTATCTTTATGTATCTTAGTTAACTTTGCTTTAATATAAACTAGCGGCCCGCTCCGGCTTTGCACGGATATAAAATATATAGCCTATGTCATTCACTGAAAAAATGATTAAAATCGGTCCAGTAGTATTGATTTATTTATTACCGCCCGTGGCCCGCACGCTTTAAATTTGGAGTAACATCAAAAATAACAGTATTTCTCCACTATTTAATTTATGTTATTATACATATAAACCTTCCTCTTCAATCACTCTATCAATTAAAAAAACCCGCATCAAAATCCGTTACGTAGTTATAAAGATTTAAGCATACATAGGGATATAGGGACAGAGAAAGCGACTTTGTTTTATACTATGTAGTGATAATAAATCCACCAATAATACTAATCACATAACAAATACTAATAATAAACATGTAAAAATACAGGTAAATACATAAAACTAGATTTTTCTTTGAGAATTTATTTAAACGTGGGAAATACTTGCATATGGGAGGAAGCTTAATTATTCCATGTATATATTTAGGTTGAATATTAAAGCAAAGCTATTCAAGTTTTGATATTTATATGAATATTCAATCATATTACTCTATTCCCTTTTCCTTTTGTATGTTAATTTTGCCTTTAGAGAGTTTATTTAGTTGCTTTTGATTTTAAAACACAATGTCCATATTACATGAATATAGTATAGTCAAAATTTGTTTACAGCTGCTTGTTTTACAACATTATAATTATGTGTTTAAATATATATATTAAAAATATGATACGATAATATTTAAAACTGTATAAAATTTAAATTATAAAAAAATTAAAAATATATTATTATTAGTTTTGTATAAAATTAAAAAAGATTGTACTAAGATTTTAAACGTTTTTTTCTTATATGCGCTTGTTCACAATTCGTTAATTTCAAAATTAATGACACGATGTTATGGTCTAAAATGATATCAAGTAATGGCTAACTGTTAATCTCTTGTGTGACTATTAACCATATTGCAAAAGAGTTCGGACATATAAAATCTAATATAGCCTTTATAATTAGCTTATTCAAACGACAGTGAGAAAGTACTTGCGTTGAGCTAATAACTGCAATAGCTCACGTGGAGCGTTCCAGTCAAACGGTTACCGTTAAGATGTTTATACTTATCAGATGCCGGTGACGTCACGTTAATCTGCAAATATCATGGTAAGCTTTTGGTTTTCTTTGCGGTATCTTGAATATATATACATTATCTGATACCAATTTGAGAAATTCCTAACCTAGATACAAGTTCTTTACTATGAATAAACCAGTTTAAAGTTACATTACTCGAGTACCTAACTCTGAAGGTATTGCGTAACTGAATAAATAGATGGCTGTTTACGAAAGAAAGTTAAAGGAGAATAATCAAAGAGATAAAAAAGAAACAAATACATTAAGAAAGTATGAAAGAAAATGTCATAAAAAACAGGATATACGTAAGGAAATATTTCTTCAGTATTGAAACTTGATAAAATAAATATACAGTAGTACAACATGGAAGTAAAGCAAAAGAAAACAGTTGTAGTACTATTTACACCATATTACGTTAGGTGCACTAAAAGTTTCCAGAATAAATAAGAAATAAAAAGCAAACTATGGCTGGTCATACATGAACTTACTATTTTATTAAACTGCATTTTAAAGCCAAATTGTTCCATTTTCCAATGTCGATACACACAGTTTTAAATATTCTTAATAGAAGTGGCCAGTTCTGGAAACTTTAGTGCACCTTATGTAAACTGCATTTAACTTCGGAAAAGTCATTAACTCAACATGTGCTACGTGCAATAGCTTCAGCATTCGTTTGTAGAAAAATCACACTGATGTTGGAGCAAATAAGTTGAGAATTATAAACCATAACAGGAACGTGATGTAATTAAATGGGTCAGTATATTGGGTTTTGAATCCGTACAAACATGGATATATTATTCGCTATTAAATCATCTACTAACTGTAGATTTCAATGTATCAATCGTGGAAAAATAGATAATGCTATGTGTCTGCTATTATATATTGTTTGGTATATCAACAAATATAACCAGTTCAACACACATCGATATACCTTACAAGATTTATATTAAAATTAAAATGTTTTTTCCTCTGGGTAGATGTTGATATTCTCCTAATAGTCAGACTGAGCAATGTGTTAAAGATAGACGCTCCGAATAATCCAAAGTAATTAATTTACACGGCGAGAAGTGAACGGAAATCGAACGCGGCCATACTGAATGCGGAAATGGACTTTTCGCCGGTCGACGTCGCGCGGCGCGCCCGCCGTGTTCGGCAAACATTCGGTGTAGCTATTCGTTTTGCAATGGCCGATGCAGCGACTACTATGCTGTTAACAATTATCTAGGATATGACGGATGACGGATGACGACAAATAGTGTTATGTCGTTATGCAGTTTTCGTATTTTTATGTAGATAAGTTTAATTTAATATTGTTAGGGATAGGAGATGTATTTGTTTATACAGAATATCATTCGCATTTATATTCCCCGCTACCCTTTAGTATCAGTTGTCTGTATGGTTTTTCTGTGAACAGATGATGATGAGATGATTTTATTATCCAGTCACTTTATTAATAAAATTTCAGTTTTTGGTTTTAGATGACGTGCACAATATGTGTAACAATACAAAATATCCTGTATTCCTCACTTTTATATGATTAACGTCATTTAAAATTAGTCCAATGTTATCTTTATTTATAAAACTAGTTATTCCTCGCGAGAACAATACATTTTTTTAGGTACCCTATGTCCTTTATGCCCTTTTTGTATAGCGTGTATGCAAAAGTTCATGACGATGGGTTGAGTAGTTTCGTGTTTATACTATTAATAAGGATTCCAGACTACGTATGCTTCTAATTCTTCTCCTTCTAAATGACTTGACTAGTATCAATAATTCTTTTGTACCCACGATGTCACCTGGACTATAACAAGATGTAGTTGAACCCGGTAGCCTACTGTTGTCACGATTTTTATTTTTAATTTGCGGACTAAATTATTTTTTGTATATTTTTAGATCATTTTTTTGTCCCTAAGGGCAACAAAAAAGCAGACGGCTCATCTGGTGTTAAATAGTTACCGTCGCCTATGGACAACTATGCCTATACACTCCTTCCTTAAAGGCCGGCAATGTATCTGTGGTGGCCCCGTATTGCAGGTGTCCATGGGCGGCGGCCGACATATAGTATATTTCAATTAGGCAATACCAGAAGAACAGTAGAAAACCTCTGGAAAAGTTCAGAAACGATAAGAGAATTTTTTAACGTGATTCATGACGTTTTCTCGCATTTCTAGATAAGCCCGTAAATGTGCTAGACCAAAAATAGTGTTGATAGTATGTCATGAAGCTACCGCCTAGGAATAGATCCTCAATCCTTGCTAGTTATAAAACATTGTGAGGAAGCCTGAACCTGAGAAATGTTCTAGTAGTATCACCGTATGAGGATAAATGTAGAACTGTGAATAGAGTTTGAAATCACAAATATGTCGTGGCCTGGCGCGGTGATTACGCCCATACCTTCCGTGGGGAAGAGGTCTGTGGCTTTGTGGTGGGTCTCTTATAGCCTTGCAGTGGGTCTCTTACAGGTTGCTGATGGTGAAAGTTTGTAGTATATTTATATCAAATTATTAAAAACTTATCGTCTATCCTATATATAGAGGTACGTGATTCATTTTGTATTTGATGTAGTGTTGAAAAATAAGTAGTTATTCTATCAACACTTATTCAATTTTAAGCTAAGAATGACCGAAAAGAAAACATTTGAAAATATATAGATATCATAAATTAAACGTAGATACATTTCAAAACATCCATAAGCAACTTACTTTTCATTTTGAATTACTGGCCCCAAAATAGGTTTTAATGAATGCGAAGAAAGATTAAATCTTTAGACGGGATCGTGCTCGGTTGATTTTTTCCATCTCGTGAATCCATGATGTTTGGAGAGTTTGTTGGAATTCGTTGAATCGTTAGTAATGTTCATGAATTAGGAGATCATATCCCGATATTTATGGGTCAAGTTTTATATTTAGAAAAGTGTTCCGTTTCAAAAAAATGGTTGATTTTATAAAACTACGATGCAAGTGAAACTTCTTTTCGGATTTTAGGCATATTTAACTGAATATTTTCGGAAAATAATTCGATTTTGAATATTAAAATTGCGTTTTTAATCTTAATTTAATTATTGAAAAATGACAATGATAATGGGAAAATCAATAGTAGACAAGATATCTAACTATACATTTTAATGTCAATCTGCGTATCAGAGTACGGAATACATGATAAATACAATCATTTAATTTTAGTTGAATAATATATGCTCAACTCATAAATATATGCAAAATATATAGATAATATGGGGAAGTCGAATACCATAGGAGATACACAGGTCTTTTTTATCCGTTCTGTTTACTGTCCATATAAATGAGTAAATTTGTTAATTTTTGTGTTTACGATCGACTCTGTTTTGTGTAAGGATCATATTAGTGTAAAACAGAAATAAAATCGGTACCTACTGCTGAAGTTGGTCAATTCAATAAAATATTTGTTCATACAATAGGAGAAAGCAATATACTAAATCGTAGTAGACCTGTAGTATCTACGCAGAACAAATCAATTATTCCATAATTGAATTTCTTGTCGATACATATATCAGGAAATTTAAATATGGAACACTTTTTTGGTAAACAAGAGTGATCATAAAGTGATTTATAATGCAAACTCCATGTTTATTCGTGAACTGAATTTAAAAATAAAATTTCAAATTTCGAGCGATCACTTTACGTTCGTGATTCATGAAGATGATTTAAATGAAAAGTAATTGTTGAATTATCGATTTCCAAAGTTATTAATTAAAGTGTTATAATTAATGTGTATAAAGTGTTATAGGGAAACCTAACGCAAGATTTTTGATGGATTATTAGAAAAATAAATAAAAAAAGAAGCTGAATTTAAGCGAATAATAAAAGAGCGCGTTCCTATCGAGTTACAATATATATGTTGTGTTATAAAAAATGGCCGGCGAATAGTTTAATTTCAAATACAACAAAAACGAAGCTATGCGCAAATGCAAATGCCTCAGTTAAAATTTAAAAAACTTTATTTAACTCGGGTCCTGGGAAGATCCTCCAAGTTGTCAAATTTAATTACCTCCAGCAGGTGCAGTCGTGAAATGAACTTTAGTATATGTTTATGACTATTTAAATACTGTCATTTTTGTTCCAGCTGTTATTCGATACCAGCGAATAACATGTCTGGTGGCTCTCACGTGTCTCGGGCAACGTTCGGAGGTACGGAGTCTGAAATATCAGGAGGCAGTGCTGCGCCTCTACCGAGCCCAGCGTCCGCTGGAGCTGCTTTAGTGTCACCAGAGACCCTTAGTCGGCACAGCAGTCCTCCGCCGCTACCACCACACCCCTCTCATCAACAGCCAGTCGCATCATGCTCTTCACACAGAGTACATTTAGAATCTCCATTAAGGTTAGTTGGCAGTCCTTTTACAGGTATGCATGTGAACATTCGGTTTTAACCTTGTGTTTTGTTCCTTGTTATAAGAAATTAAGGAATTTCGTCCTTTCGGTTACTATGTTCCTATAGCTCATCCTTTAAAACCTATATAAAATGATATAAATATTTTGTGTGGCTATTTCTTTATTAGGTCTAGGTTCATATATTGAGTTATATAGTTATTATTAAGGATAAAAAGATGTACTAATTTAAAAGATTTTTATTTAGTATTACGAAGTAGTATACGTGCATGCAGTTTAATCTAATAATAAGTAGTCATTGTAACCTACGGCTATGTAAAAACAACTTAGTCATAAATAACAAGTTACTATTGTAAGGGACTAAATTGAAATGTCTCGTGTGCAAATGCATGTCACCATCCAAATACTGCTGTGTTGCAGTATAGATAGGTGTGATCCCATATGTGTTGAGTGTGTGGTACTCTCGTTGCTGAAAATTGTACTGGTTTTGTTGCTAATGTTCAACCATGTTTTATGGTAAGCGATTTTTGCATTGATACATTTTGAATATATAAGACATAAGACGAGACAGGTGGTTGCAATATGAATTATTTTTATTCCCATTAACGCATCACAGGATAATGTTTTAATAATATAGCATAAAGATGGGGTTTTAATACATGAATAATCACCACTACATATTATAAAACGAAGTCGTCCGCCGTGTCTGTCTGTCTGTCCCGATATTCGCGATAAACCCAAAAACTACTGAACGGTTATGTTATGCTGATGACAGCACAATTCATGGTGGGTATAGCAGTAAGCCCTCGAGTGGTCGTGGCGAGACTGAGAAAATGCGGGCTGATCTTGTCACTGAACTCAATCAGTCCTTGGAACTCCTATCTCTATGGGGAGCAAGCAACTTGGTTGAGTTCAATGCCAAGAAAACACAGGTCTGCGTGTTCTCATGCAAAAAATCCCCTTTTTCTCCTCCCCTCACTCTTCAGAATGACTCGCTTGCAAAGAGTAACAGCTTAAGTATCTTAGGGATCGATATCTGCTGTGACCTTAACCTCAGGGACCATGTTGTGAGTGTTATCTCCGCAACATCTAAGAGATTGGGCATCCTGAACAGAGTGCGATGGTTTTTCACGCCCGGTCAGCTAAACCTTCTTTACAAGGCACAAGTTAGGCCGTGTATGGAATACTGTTCGCATCTCTGGGATGGTTCCGCCCAATACCTCCTTGATGCCCTAGATAGGTTGCAGCGGCGGGCTGTCCGCATTGTGAATGATACAGACATCACTAACAACCTTGAACCGCTACAGTTACGAAGAGACATCGCCTCATTGAGCGTGTTTTATCGGCTGTATCATGGCGAGTGTTCTGAAGAATTATTCAACCTCATCCCATCTTCTCCTTTCCACTTCAGAACCACACGGGCGGGTACGCGGCTCCACAGATTCACAGTAGAAACCTTCTCGGCAAGAACGAAGAAGTTCGAAAATTCTTATCTTTGCCGTGCTGTGAAGATGTGGAATCGCCTCCCGACTAGTGTGTTCCCTCCCTCTTATGATATGGGGTCCTTCAAACGAGGCGTGAAGAGCCACTTTTGCAGGTCGGCATGATGACGACGACTGCCGTTGGTATTTAACACCGACAGTCGCCGTTGTTTTTGGATTGTACCGTACTTACCATCAGGTATCGTACAGTCATTTTGCCGAACTTATATAAAAAAAAAAAAAAAAAAAAAAAACGGATTGTAATGTGATCTTCGCCAGTAGACAGAGTAATTCACGGGGAAGGTTTAGGTATATAATTTGCCAAGGTTTTTTTTGGAAATTGGTTGAAATATAATGATAATTGTTGAAAGAATTGGAAAAAGTCAAGTCGCCTGGCAGCTTTCGTCGAAAACGCTGCCTAATAATACCTTTGAGATATAACAAAACAATGCATACTGAGATATTCCTCTTTTATAGATCTACAAAAATGTCTACGATCGCATATACCTCTCTTTTTAGGATATCTTACTATACCCATCTATCTTCTAAAAATGGTCATATATAATGATGTAATTCGAAGGCTATTTAGATAGATACAATATTAAGTCTTGTCAAATAAAATACATTACTTACCTTAAGCACTTCATGCACATAAGTATATATGTTTTTATTATCAGGGGAAGACAACGCCCGCCGAGCCTGCTAGTAAATGAATATATAAATTTATATATAATTTTGGTGAATATTTAACGCTTTGAAATTTAAATGTATTTTAAAGATCATCAGAGGATTTGCCGATGAGCCGATTCCTTATTCAAAATGT
The DNA here is from genome assembly GCA_035772565.1 of Antheraea assamensis. Lineage (NCBI taxonomy): Eukaryota > Metazoa > Arthropoda > Insecta > Lepidoptera > Saturniidae > Antheraea > Antheraea assamensis. Next base: position 6,231,415 of record JAQQSE010000031.1, on the reverse strand, counting down.
TCAAAAGATCGGTAGAAGTTACGCGAATGTTGTCACACCCTAAACAAAAAATATAACACAGTACCTACTGTATTTTAATTAACAAGTTCAGTTTAGAATGCGGCCGACTTTGATAATACGCAAATAAATCAAAGAACAAACAAACTCTGTAGACTCAAATAGACAAAAGGCGGCTAAGACAAAAGTGAAGTTTCCTTTGTGATCGCAACAGAAACACCGGTAACTCTCGTTATACTGTCAAATGAATGCTGTCTCTGATTTAATGCGAGATAATGATGCGCTGAAATAGGAATTACCATTGTAATGAATTACAAACAAGATACAAAGAACTTAAGAAGGCGAGTTGTTTTTAAGTTTAAACTAAGCCCTATGTCAAGTATAATAACTAATTTTAAACTTTCTTTTTTTAACTTAACCAATCCAGCACCAAATTACGACCACTAATAGACTAATAAAAAAATATTATATATCATACGTAATGAGGTTGAAATACTAAATGTGTAGCCCTATTTCACTTGTCATAATTCATATTATCCTGACAATATAAACAGTGTGAAGAGATGATGGCTCAGTTGGTAGTGTGTTCGGACACAGCATCGAAGGACGTAGGTTCGAATCCAAGCAACCGAGTCGAAGCTTTCGGTGAAGGAAAACATCGTGATGAAACCATAGCATGGTGGGAGGGCTTTTTCTAAGTCCGCCTGGCTATCTACCACCCTCGAGGTGAAAATCTGTCGCCAAGCACCTGTTGGTGTGTTCCGGCTGCTGCACTTGAGAGCCAGTCTCCCTCTAGGTTAAGCGTGACTTACCATCTTAGACTACATCATCATTTAATATCAGATGAGATTGTGGTCAAAGTGTTTGCTTAAAAAGTATTAAAAAAAACAGTATTTAAAAATAAACAAAGAGACAATCCGAAATTAATCTGGAGGGAACATGTAGCCCCTTATGATACAACAGGAACAACAAAACAATTTTCACGAGAACGAAGGCATCACCGATCAATAAAAATATTGATACTACTATCATAAAGAGAAAGGATTTGAATTTTTATTTGTTACAAATGAACCTAAAATATATTAAACGAATGTTATAAATTCTTTCATTTATATAAATCTACATTATCAGCATAAATACAAAAGACAAGCGAAGCTGCGAGTAAAGGCTAGTATAAAATGTAATAATATTACAACTCGCCCATCTAACATAGCTAAATAAATACGAAGGGAACTTTTACACAAATATTTTTAATATTACTACGTATTTAAAGTAAAATCTTTTACATTTCTTTTTTACACGAGAACGTCTGAAATAAGATTAACATTCTATTTGATTTCATTCTGAGAATAAGATGAGAATTTAGCTCGTTTATTTTAATTTTGTCCGCTTTACTTTAGATTTATGCGATAGTCTGAGTTTAGGTAAAACTTTTTACTTAGATCATACTTATTCTAAGACAATTTCACTTTGTTTTCGAATGAGAATAAAATTTGAAAAAAAAAAATGTTAATTAAAATTTAATTTTTCAAGTCTTCATACTACGTCCATTTTTATATTTGTCGAAACTTTTTTGAAAATTAAAGTGGAAATGTAGAATTGCATATTATGACTCAGTAGTTGTATATCTAGACAATGCATCGACAGACGATGGTTTTAATGTAACGATAAACCTAAGTTTCCTGCGTCATTAAACCAGAACAAGGTGGTAGGCATTTTCCTACGCGCGCCTGAACAGTTGTCACTTTCCATGTTGATTTTTTTTTAATATGTTTGTTTTTGTTGATGCACTTGAGAATCGATGCCTTTGCAGATTATATTGTCATTGAATGTCAAATGACATAGGCGTCAAACGGTAAACTTTTAAAGTAATTTTTTTTTATATATATAAATATTTAATTGATTTAGGGTTTATAGTTATTGATATTATTAAATACACCTTATGGATATAACATTAATTAAATAGAGAAAATAACCTAATAAATAATAATTACTAAAAGTTACTTAAGAATAGAAAGTTACTGTTATGTGCTACTTATTTGAACTAGTCGTAATGAAATACCTAAATCGTATTATCTTCTTAGTATTGTGAATTCATATCTTAAAATATATAAATCTCCTGTCACGATGTTTGTCCGCGATGGACACCTAAACCACTGAACCGATTTTAATAAAATTTTGCACACTGTGTGCAGTTTGATCCAACTTGAAAGATAGGACAGTTTATACCTCAATTTATAATCGAAATATTATTTTATTGTGAATTATTTGTTTATTAACAAAGAGTCATGATTATCTAAGTTAGTTCGATAAGATTCTAACAGATGGCGGTATAAAGTAATTCGTTGACTAGATTGACGTCCGCGCAAAGCCGGACCTGGCAGCTAGTATATATATATAAATATGTATATAGATTTACATGGGATTACTTTCTGGGTTAATTATTTTCTAACATTATATAAAAGATTTCTTTGTAAACCTATATAATCGCAAGTGCTTGTCTACTCGTACAAAATAAGCTTTATCTGTAGGACGACAACACTAACTTATTACTGTAAATAATTGAGTATTCGTTGTTATCTATACATGTAATAAAAATGAAGTGTCTGTATGTAATATCAAAATAAACGACTTTACTGATAACAAAAATACAATTTTTAAATTTTTTGTCTGTCTGTATGTTCCGGGTAATCTCTGAAATGGCTGGACCGATTTTAACAGAAGTATCACTGACGGATAGTTAAAATTACAGCGAGTGACATAGGCTACTTTATTTTAGACTAGCTGTCATCCGTGGCTTCGTCTGTAGTACTATATCCAAAACGATTGGACCTATATATTTTCATGAGACTTTCACTGACAGAGAGCTAACGTTATAAAAAGTAATTAAAGCTTTTTTACTTTCGACTAGCTTTTACCCATGCCTTCGTATGCAATACTATCTCCAAAATGTTTCATCAATTTTTCACGGAAGTTTCACTAACAGATAGCTGATCTTATAAGAAGTAATTTACAATTATATAAAAAAAGCACGCAGGGCTGCGGGCAACAGCTAGTATAAACTATTATTAATTATTCTGCTATTAAGTTACATGTTGGCTTTGCATCATATTACAAATTATTAAATTGAATATTCGTTGTTCACGTGCGTTTTGAAGATGCAGTCCTCTTCTATTTAAACCTATTTGTTGTCGATGCCTGTTTGTTAGCACGTTGCGATAAAACCAATCAACCATTATCATTGTTAATAATAATAACGAACAACGAATAATTAACACCAGGTTAAAGATATCTTCAGTATTTTTTTTTTTACATTTCTTTTTGTACTTTTTATATTTTACCACTAAAGTACTCCGTTTCTAACCAACGGCGTAAATGAAAAATAGAACTTTTACAGGGACTTAAATCAATAAGCGTAGTGATATCAGAAACCGGGTTTGAATCCTCGAACGAGCCCATATGATTGGCTATCAACAATAATTCCGTGGATTTATGTCATGATTATTTATCCGTAACACAGGTTGTCAAGTCCACCGTCAATGAATTTGGGTGGGTCACTCTCCCTGCAGCCGGTACTATACGGCCCCGCTGGCGGAGGTCCGACCCACGCCCCGCCGCTGCCACCCAGTCGACGCCCATCACGGCCTTCAGCTTCGATACAGCATATACATGTCATAAGCCCGTGAGTACATTTATTCGTTTATAATGTCCCAGTAACGTAATTAATTAATAGCTACCAGCAGAAATAAGTATGAAGTGTCATAAAATGTAGCTAATAGCAAAAACGAAAACTGAGATTATGCTGAATAAATTTTTCATATTATGTTTACTCACAGACCGAGTATACTATCCATTCACTTATGACGTATATAGGTCTAATTCTGAGTGTAGTAAATACTCTTTTCGGCTCTGTATTAATCCTATTTAATATTGAAATATTAGTATTAAAGGTGGTAGAGCTACGCTGAAGCTATTACTGGTTTCAGCATGAATGGGTCGGCTCGCCCGGGGTAGTACCACCCTCTCACAGAAAACCGACGTGAAGTAACAGTGCTTGCACTGTTGCGTTTCGTTCGGTCAGTGACAGCGCCGGAGGCCCACATATTTAAAAGGCCGGCAACGCACTTGCGACTCCCCTGGTGTTGCTAATGTCTATGGACGGCGGTGATCACTTACCATGAGGTGACCCACCTGTTCGTTTGCCCCCTATAATATAAAAAAAAGTATGTCAAGATAATCCATTACTGTAGTTATTTTTACACTATTATAAACATATAAATGATGTCATCAATATAATGCTACGTCTGGATTGTGATGGTTATACGCTGTTTCATCGTTGTTAGGAGTCTGTAGGATCTTTTAAACTACGGACCCAATTCCTAAAATTGTTTCACTATTAGGAAACTCCACTCCTCCTGAACGACATCGACAGGCTATATTTCATCGGTATTCAGTTTTACTTCGTAATTAATGGATATGAAGTACCGGGTGTTGTTTGCTTGTTTATTGTGCGAATAACGCTATATTCTGAATAATGTCAAATAAATTCAGTTAAATTTAATTACCAGTTATTATTTAAAATTAATTAGGAACAGCGCTTTATGGTAGCTTCGCATGCAATGTGAACGTTTTTGTTGGGTTTGTACTTATAGTACTATATTGTTGTTTTTTTGGGTTGTTTTTATGAGTGAATTTAGTATAAAGTCCTTGTAACAATGTTTTGAATTTGTGACCAAATATCATTGTTTATAATTTCATAAACTAGGAATAATAAAGAATCTCGAATAGTCAAATGAAAAGAATTTTATTTCCTTATACTACTAAAATAAAATTATATTCACTTCGTATGTCTGATCACGTACAAACTCTTTGTATACCAAATAATAAATATTTCCCCTTTCATGTTTTTTTATTATTATTATTATTTCTGCCTTCGCTCATTTCAATATTTATTCTAATATTATAAAACTTAAGAGTTTGTTTTTTGTTTGTTTGAATCCGTCAATGTCTGGAACTGATAAGTCGGTTTGAAAAATTAAGTTTGTATTTCATAGCTTATTTATTGACAAATGTTATAGGCTATCAAACATCCCTCTATGATGCTTAAAAATGGAGCAATTACTATACAAAATGTAGGTCAGAAAATACGTTGCGATCGAAGTAATAATACTGTGAGGGGGCTTTGTTGCGCGGCGCGGGTTTTTTCGGCAACAAGCACGAGTTGGCCGTTCGACTTCCCAAGTATTACCGAGAAGGGCCGACCTGTGAATGCCTAGGCCAACAAGCTACTATGCTACGCGGTTCAGTTGTGTGGTCGAATTCTCACAAAAGAACAAACTCTTTATTCGGAATTCGTTTAAGCTTGGACCCCTTACTGCATTGACAATAATTCAAAAATGTAAAAATTAAATTCCCGAACATACCTATCTGGTTAGTTAATTCTTTTGAAAATATTATTCTTTAAAAATTAAGCTTTAATATATCTCCCATTTATTGTTGATCAAGATATACCAATAAAATAAAAAAGAATATGGACATAATGCCTCAATACAAAAGAATACCCAACAATTTATTGGAAAATAGAACCATTCTAGCATTAATTATATAAAAATCTCTCAAACTGTTTTCAAAGAGCCGAAATGGTTTTAATTCTATCGAAAGTGCTTCGATGTATAAACAGGAATCGGAAATCCTTAATAAATTACTCGTAGGAATAGCAATGAGTTTTTTTGTTTATCTAAGGGAGAGCTATTTGTCACGACTTCGTTTGTGATGCAGACGATGTGCTTTTTAAACTTGATTTGTTTAGATTGTGTTTTAAAGTAGGACTGACTTATTTTGAAAAATTGACATCAGTAAACTATGATGAATACATATGAATGCAAGCATTACAATAATAGATATGTTAAGTAATAGTTTTGTTCTATTCCTAATACTATAAATTGAATTAATTGGAAACAAATGAAAACTTCTTTATAAGAAAGTACAACAAAAAACAAACGTCACGCGATGTTCCCAGGCGGACCCATCCTGGGAGTGACCGCGCCTGACGTTGCTTAATTTCGGTGATCGGCCGAGAACCGGTGTTTTCAATACTCTACCCGACAAAGTGTTTATCCCCACCAATTTTCGTTACACAGAAAGGTTGCGGAACAGAATTTTAAAGCCCTACCATAAGAAGTTTCATTTCAATAGGTGTACTAGTTTGCGCTTGGTATATTTTATCCCACAAATAATTTCAATTTTTATAGTTTTTATTCAAAATTCAAATTCTACATGTACCGATTTTTTTTTATTGTTTATCATATTATTATACGTTGTATATATTTTCTTGTGAAACTATAGAATCCTCATCACCCTACCTAGCTGACCGAGCTTCACTGGGTTGGTTAACAGAATAATTACATTGTTGCTATTAGATAGATGTAACCCGAACGTATTGGTGTTCAAATAATATCATATACCGCCATCTCACAAAATTTTGAGGTACCAATGTCTATATGAACGCTGGTGATGTATCATCTTAAAAAAACAAACACTTATCTAAGTAAACTTGGATGGTTACACATTACTTTATAAATTTTATAATGTACTAGGTTTCTCCCGAGGCTTTACTCGCGTTAATGTAGTAAAATATATTTTCCTATCGCTCGGGCACTATACTTTTTTTGCATGAAATGTAGTCATGTTGTTTCCTTTTGTGTACCCCTGACAATAAGTATGCAAGATATCGTGTTTTTTATAGTTCAGTAGTTGAGGCATGAAAGCGGAACAAACAAACCCACATTCTCATTTATAATATTAGTTAGGATAGTTTTTATATATATTCACAGTTTTGATCCTAAGTGATATTTCATTTGATAATGACAGTGCAGTCAATTGCACACGAACGTATTTATAACGTATAAATAACGTTGTTAATAAAATATATAACCTGAATTATTTTACAAATTTCAGTATGAAGTATGGAAAAGAAATAGTATTAAGAAATTTTATCTCACGCGAGAAACATTATTTGCGTTCATATAGCAGGGTTAAATATGCGGAATTGTTTCTACGAATGCGTGGAGACAGTAATAACGCGCCTCGACAAGCGACCTTTCAACCTTTTTGGTAGAATGTTGTATTAGATTTTATTAGGTATGGTGATATATAGGGTAGGAATGAAATACACTCTAGACATTGTGTTATTTCGCAAAGATTTACTTTATATGAATAAAGCAATAACAGATTCCTTTCAACTCTTCAATGTTACTTATATAGATAAAAAAAAACGTGTATATACTATGTTCATTTAAATATCTGTAACTAGTTTTATAAATGTAAATGTGAGATTTTTTTGTTTATTTGTTACGCTCTCATTACTTAATTACTCAACCGACAATCGTAACATATTGCATATACATATATTGTCAGTGATACAGAGAAGAACATAGAAGAGTACTATACTTCCAGAACTAAATACTGTTCTTGAGGATCAAACCTACACTAATGCGAGCGGAAAGCTAGTATATTATATATCTATACAATTATTATAAAAACTGATGTCTGTTTGTAGTTGGTAATACTCAACTATTGGTCCAATACTACAATTTTTTTTTCGAACTGACCTACACTGTTATCTTGGCAAGACTTCTACAATTCCACTGGACTACAAAGGAGAGCGCTTAAGGCACTCACCCGATTTGTTTAGGCGATCAGCGCAAGGGCACTCGGTGCGTCTCGGCTTGAACTGTCACTGCACAATTTTGTTATTAATAGAAAGCTATATTATTTCAGTGCGGTATAGTTTATTTGTGTATGAATAAAATTTGACATTATTTTTGCATTATAAAATAATATAACGTATTTATCGCGAGCATAGTCACCTTTAATAATATAATATCAAGTACGTGTTATTATTCTATTTAATATTACCAAGTTAAATAAGTTATCAAAACAATGAACGTCAAAGCTTACTTCTGGGTTAGTTTAAGTTGTTCAGTGCCATGATTTATTAAAATTGTATGTATCTTCTATATAAAATAATATAGATCTGTTGTTGTGCGCCCATCAGACAAAAAGCACTGGATTGATTTCATTGATATATATTTTAGAATATTACTTTTCACGGGCTTGGCCCGTTTAACTAAGAAAAGATCATCGCGAAAACATAATTTAATATGCAATTATTTTAAAGTTTAAAAAAACTACTATATTTGTAAGAGCTATGCGTTCAGCGATGTGGATTTTCTCGCCGTAAAAAGAATTGTTTCTTTATGTTTTTTCTTTCGTACACAAAATATATTGTTAAGATAATAAACGACCGAGACGAAGTCGCGGGTACCAGCTAGTTAAAAATAATACTATTTTTATGAACAATACATATATTATTATAGAACATAACATATACAGAAATAATAATTCTAGTTGCTTTTGCGTCCACAGCAATCATGTTAATAAATGGCCATTCAATGGGAATGCTAGTTAAAAAAAAAAAATTCGAGCCAATGATTGGTCAGGCGGTAAAATTGCTAGAGTGAAAAATGCGGGAATTCTGTACGAGGCGCCGCCGTAATAAATTACAAGAATACATAAAAGCTTACAACGTGGAGTGGTCTCTGCGCGATCTCCCCTCGAAGTGAGAGTGCAGGGAAAACTCTTCACATAGATAATACGATCGGCAGGGTATTTTTTTTTATGGGAGTATTCGGAGCGGACGTACTAAATTGGAGTTCAATTTAGTTGAAGCGGAAAAGTTAATTTATTTTTTTATCTATATACTAGCTACTATATATATTTTTTAATGTACGTTTGTTTATACTTTATAGTCAGATATTGTTTTCAATCTTTGTTAAAGTTCTTTTCTAGGTCTCTGGCAGTCAGATTTTCGTTTATAGATTATTTAGTACATAACTTTAATCGGATATTCTAACTGCTGCTGCTACAAACGAACTACAGCAATGATTACAGCAACCATAAAAAAACAGTATATACAACAACAATATAACTATGAAATCAGCGTAATAATTCTTTATTTACATTTGAAATTTAAAGGTACATGTTTATAGATAGACAATCTGGTGCCTGCGGCTTCATTCTCTTGAAAATGTTTTTGTCTTTTCATAGAAACTACGCGTTTGTTTTGTCTGGAATCATTTCGGACTGTCTTTTATTTTTTAATTGTGATTCCATCACTCCCACTTAACTTTTTTACAGATTTTAATGTTATTCTGCTATATTTTATCATTGTATTTTAAACCATAAGGAAATGAATAATTGCACGAAGTTTTGATAACACTCTGAGAAGTCTCTTATCTGATAGTTATAATCTCGTCAAAATAAATTTAATCGCTTCGGAGATTAGCCCCGAATGAACTATAGACACTTCAATTTTATTTATATGTTATAAACTAGCTTTTGCTTACGGCTCCGCTTCCGTCTTTTTTTTTTTTTTTTTTTATATATTATAGGGGGCGAACGAACAAGTGGGTCACCTGAAGGTAATTGAACACCGCCGTCCATAGACACTAACAACACCAGGGGAGTCGCAAGTGCGTTGCCGGCCTTTTAATATATGCGGGCCTCCGTTATTCTAGATTTCATTTAGCTCTTGGGAATAGTACCTTTTTTTATGAAGCATACCTTATGCCCTTTGCATTATCCCTGATAACGTGTATGGAAATTGTCATGATGATCGCTTAAGTAGTTAAGATGTGAAAGTGGATCAATGTATCAAATTCATATTCGTATTTATAGAATTAGTAAGAATAAAAGTCATTCTTAAAAACAAACATCATCACTGCATATTATAAAACAAAGTCGTCCGCCGCCTTTGCCTGTCTATCTGGATGTTCCTCAGAAACTACTGAACGGATTGTAATACTGTCGCCACCAATAGATAGAGCAATTCACGGGGAAGGTTTAGGTATATAATTTGTTAAGGTTTTTTTTTTTGTAAATTGGTTGAAATATAATGATAATTGTTGAAAGAGTCGGAAAAAGTCAAGCCGCCTGGGAGCTTTCGTCGAAAACGCTGCCTAATCCCTTTGAGATATAACAAAACAATGCATACTGAGATATTTCTCTTTTACAGATTTACAAAAATGTCTACGATAGCATATAGCTATCTTATTAGGACAGTATTAATCCTTATGAAATAAAATACATTAGTTACCTTAATAATTTCATGCACATAAGTATATATTTTTTATTATCAGGGCAGGACAACGTCTGCCCGGACTGCTAGTTAATAATAAAAATTATGTAATAAAACCGCATGAGAAAATTTCAATTATCGATAAAAGTAATTCCATACATCCCATCCCTATTTTAAATTCACAGTTGTGAAGGAAATTGCATTTTTCACGATGAATGTGCACTCTGATGAAAAGCCCCTCGACTCTGTGACACAATATAGTCTAGTGCTTGGGACTTGAAATCGGCATACATTTGCATAGCCGTAATCTTCTTGACCTGTTTATATTATTTACAAACGGGAAACTCGAATGGAAATGTATATCTATATTTTATGAATTCAAACACTTTTATGTACCTTATTTCGTCACTAATATAAACACGAATGTGAATATGTACGTTTGTTACTTACTTTTATCCGGAGAAAGAACTTTTCCCGAGGGAGAGGTCTAATATATATTAACGAGAAGGAGGTCGTGCAGTAAAAACTGGTTTGTAAAACATTTTGAGAACAGTGTAGAAAAAAAATGGTCAAAAGTCGTGGTAGCTTTAATTCCGATTGTAGATATGCCGCGCTTATTACTAAAAGGCTTCCTTTGGGGGTGTACTTGATGAGAATCATTTTGACATATAATTTGTATAAAAGATATAATAATAATAATACATACTCGTACGTTTAAAATACGCATTAAAATCTCACGAAATAAATTGTTGTATTTTCTAAATTTATTAATAAAATATATATGTATATGTCTTTGTTACAATTTTGAACTTTATCAAATCAATAAATATTAATTCGTAGTTTAAGAGTAGTGTCTCTTACAGTCGGTAATTTATTTATAAATGGATGTTGGTATAAATGAGATTTATAACTTCTATACCGTCTGACTATCTATCGAGAATGTTGAGATTTTTAAGTATTTTTAGTTAAATGTTATCAAGCTTTATAGTGTAAATTAACGCGGACGGGGTCGGGGGTATTTACTACTAAAACTCTAAATTTAGAGAGTATGACGTTTTAGATTCGGGATATTCGGCGACAGCCCAAGCCGAGGCGTGCCGTGCGCCCTTGTGCTAGTCGTCTATACAAAATCGGGTGAGTGCTTTAAGCGCTCCCCTTAGTAGTCCGGTGAAACTGTAGAGGCCCTGTCAGGACCACAGTGTAGGTCAGTTCGAAAAAAAGAAAAAGTATTACGTTTTATGCTAATTGAAATTCGGTAAACTAATCCAGTATTTATACGACATCCTATAAAATAAAAATCATATTTAAATTCAATTTTATGGGTACGAAATTAGCTGTTACAATAAGTTAATTTATGAAAACGGAGACAGGATATTTTTCCCATCCTTACCAGAGGTTTATAGCATATGAAGTTACATTCTATTGATGATAAGCGCTAAGTATCATTCCAAGGTATTTAATACCATAAAAGTAAAACATGTTAATTAACGGGAATAGTGAAGAGTTAAGACGACTTTAAATGGAACACTAATTAAAATTCTTCTACAAAAACACTAAAAATTTCAATATTTTTCCGTCATCTATTTTGATTCTGAACTTTTTTATTCTAGTTATATTATATTGTTTTATCAGAAACCTAGTGCTTTATCAGTGATGCCTGTTCAAACAAACAGACAGACAGACAGACATTTCTAAAAATGATTGAAATGTATTCTATTACTTATTCCAAGACAACGGCAACAATTTTTTTCTCAAAAATCTAAAAAAGTACAGACACGTCAGATTTACATTCTTATTATATGTATAGATGTAGTTATACTATAAAATAGCACTTAATTAAGTAAGGGTCTTAGAAATTATGACAGTTATTTGAATTTCTAAGGCAAGGACATTATCATAGACTTTCGCTTTGTAAGATGGTGACCACAAAATCTTCGAGGAGGGTGTGCTCTAACAACGGGGCGTCACTAAAAGTTTAGTAATTACGGATCTCTGTTCGTGACTTTCAGGAAGTTGTTCCTGGAAGTCACACAACTCGCTAACAACTCTCTCTCTCTCTCTCTATCTGTCTGTGTATTACATTATTCATGAAATTTAAAAGTTGGCACGTTTATTAATCCGGCAAAATAATAGGAATACGTTTCAGTTAAACATTTACGTTAATATTTATGGAATTTACTAGAAATATAATATAATCTTTACTAATATAATAAATACGAATGTGAGTTTGTTTTTTTGCTACACATTCACGTCTTAATTAGCCAAACGATCGTGTAGAAATTTTTCATTGACCTTGTCAAAGTGTATCTAAAAGAATTACCTTAAAAAAAAGTACTGTTTCCGAAGAATAGGTAAAATCTACGTTCACACGAATGTAATTGCGAGCAAAAGTTAGTATACAAGAATAATATTATGAGGAAATTTGGGAATTATAAGGGAAAATAAGTAAAAGAAAATGCTTGTACGGTAACTTTAAGAATGGTTGATAAAGTTCTTTATAAAGTTCGACTGAAGAAGCACCTTCGCCATAACTACTTCTGTGGTAAAGCAGCAGTGCTAGCGCAGCTGTGTTCCAATCTAAAGCGTGTGGTTGGCGGTATGTACTGGCACCCGAACTATTCCATCTTAGTCCGCAGAAGTAGCAACCTATTATTATAAATACGTCGAATGTTTGTTTACTAACTCATATCTTTAAAAACGTGGGTGATTGCTTATGACCACACGATAGAAGTGTAAACTTATAAATAAATACATGCAAATTAAAATGTAAACAGATTTGACAACGTTTATATGTATCTAAATAAATAATAAAATATGCACATAATACACTTGAAATACTATATACTGTTTATGTACAAAACGTATACAATTTACATATATTATTGTAATACATAAGATTAACATTGTAATTATAGGAACTATGCAGTCCTTGTAAGACAGTAAACGTAGTTGATGACGACTGGAGACGAGTATACACGATTCCGCGTCACCAACCCGAGCTTGACGTTCGTCTTTCGTTCGTTGTTCAATACGCTTATAAATGTTTTCACTTCAAAAATTAGTTACGCTGAACATTTTCGTCACTAAACGTGGTACTAAATCGATAAACTAGGTAATAATATTATATCGTAAATATCTCATTATTGAGAGCAATGGTCTCTTCCCAAAGGAAGGGAATACAATAGTTGCCATTAAGGGTTATCCCAACATACATATGCGATTATTTATATATAAGTATTCTATAGGTTACATGGAGCTACGAAATATAATTCCTTTTAGAATAATAATACTGTGTTAACTTAATTAAAATATAGCGTCTAGTATTTTCCTATATCATTAGGATTTCTATATATATTACACTAGCAGGCCCGGCAGACGTTGTCTTGCCCTGATAATAAAACTAAGATTAATTACTAATAACTAAAAAAATTAGACAACGTTTTCGATGAAAGCTCCCAGGCGGTTTAACTTTTTCCAAAATTTCCAACAATTATCTATATATTTCAACCAATTTAGAGAAAATCTTGACAAATTATATACCTAAGCCTTCCCCGTGTATTACTCTATGTATTGGTGAAGACCGCATTACAATGCGTTCAGTAGTTATTAAGTTTATCGCGAACAGACAGACAGATGCGGCGGACGACTTTGTTTTATAATATGTAGTGATATGCATACTTATAGATTTTTAGATATATATATATTTTAAAATAAATACATATATAATCCATACATAGCTGAATGTTTCGGTATAACAAGAACAGCATTAGTTTAAAAAAACGGATGAATGAAATGGATGCCTTTTTCAACCTATTTTCAAAATTTTCACAATTTATGTTCAACATTTATACAAATGTAATTGATGTAATAATTTTTTTTTTAATTTTTATACTTTATAGGTTAGCATTTGACTGCAATCTCATCTGATGTTACATGATGATGTGGTCTAAGATGGTAAGTCACGCTAAACCTAGAGGGAGACTGGCTCTCAAGTGCAGCTGCCGGAACATACCAACAGGTAGCTAGCCAAACGGACTTAGAAGGAGTCCTACCACCATGCTATGGTTGCATCACGATGTTTTCCTTCACCGAAAGCTTCGACTTGGTTGCTTGGATTCGAACCTACGTCGTTCGACGCTGTGTCCGAACACACTACCAACTGAGCCATCATCGCTTGTTATTATATCGTCGGGTATAGATACAGAATTGTTCTTTTATATATAAATGAAGTCATAAATCAAAACTGCGTTGTTACAATATGTTTAGAGAAGAAAAATGTTCTAGAATAACCGACAGACATGATAAATTGCGGTGTTTTAGTTTTGATGTTTACGACTGGCAAGTTTGACAAATAAAAACGACTTTTTTTATGTTATCTATTTTTCTTTATAAATACAATGCAATTTTTATATGTATATATATATATATGTATATATTTAAATGCATTTTTTTTTACTTTGGATAAGAGAACAACACTCTTATCATCTTGGATATACATATCTATAAAAATAAAATGTCGAAAAAAGAAAACCTACTTGGCTAATCCTTTTTTCGTTGTATTTTTTTTTCGAACTGACTACACTGTTCACCTAGCAAGGTCCCTACAGTTTCACCGGACTACTGTATTTTTAATTGTCAAGACAAGATTTGTATGAAAGAAAATATCTGAAAAATCGTATAGAAAAGTGATAAAACTGAGGAAAAAAAAATCACGATAAAAAAAAAATAGCATGTGTACTGTAATAGGAACATTTAGTCTTATTTGCTTACTTAGTAAACTCGTGCGAAGTCGGGTCGGGCAGCTAGTATAAATATAAACATTGGTTCATATTCCAATGCAAATTTCTTGAAAGTTGGTTCACCTAACCTATCTAAGTTGGTGTACCTAAGGCCTATTTCAGAGTGCAGGCGGGTGGCGGGCGCGTGTGATTCAAATGTACGTTGACGCCGATGTTACCTGCACCTGCACTGTGAAATAGGCCTAAATTTTGTTTTTCACGGAAGAAGTATTTATGCGATTTATTTTACTAAACTCACTACTAGGTGGCGTTGCACAGCATATCACATTTTTTATCGTTCAACCGATTGTCATAAATATTCATTGTGTAACTCAATTATTTATTACAATAAATAATAACTCAGTCAATTTTCTAGGTGGTAGAGCTACGCTGAAACTATTACTGGTTTCGGATTGAATGAGCCGGCTCGCCCGGGGTAGTACCACCCTTTCACAGAAAACCGACGTGAAGTAGCAGTGCTTGCACTGTTGCGTTTCGTTCGGTCAGTGAGAGCGCCGGAGGCCCACATATATTAAAAGGCCGGCAACGCACTTGCGACTCCCCTGGTGTTGCTAGTGTCTATGGACAGCGGTGATCACTTACCATCAGGTGACCCACTTGTTCCTTTGCCCCCTATAATATAAAAAAAGAAGTTTGTAAAATAAGCGTATAAAATTTCTTATTTAATAGTACAAGTGTGAGAATGAGTTTGTTTTATAGGATTTCACGTCTTAACCGATCCTATCATCATTTAATTTTGTATATACTTTGTTACGGGTACAGAAAAGGATATAGGGTACTTTTATTTAAAAAAAATCTACATTCACGCGAGTAAAAATTAGTTGTTGTATAATAATTCATTTTTTCTAGTTACATTATTTATAAATGATAGGTTTAGTTTGATTCTGAGCCTAAATGTTGTAATTTGGATTCCCATAGAAAGATTAATAAAGTCAATAATATCCTTATATTATGAACTCAATAAAATATTCGGATGCTATTATTGTTCCAATAAAGTCATTATTAAACATGTGGAAAAAACATCCAGCCGCTATACTATTCTAATAATCATAATTTAAAAAGGGATTTACAATTACAAACAATCTAATTCAGAACAATCTAAAATTATAATTATATTCAACTCTAAAAGCAATACATAATGATATATCTCATTTAATATACAAAGACCATTGTTTCTAACATTTAATTTCACCTCGACTTGCAAATACACCTTCTAACAAGCCTAGTCAGTACGTGACGTCACTATTTAACGTCGTTCGTAAAGAGGTATTCGTTAGAAATGAAACTTTGCAGCGTATACGTAGGTACAGTTTCTGACAGTGGGGAGCCAATAACACGCCGTCGTCATGGCAACCGAGCGTGTACAGGAGGGGATCTTTCTCTGTGAGGGAACGTCGCTGTCGCACGGAAACCGAGAATATATGACGTCTCTGATTCTCAAGTACTCCTTTTGTCAAGAACACGGTTTGGAATTTAAAGAAATCCTTTGAATGTGCTCGAAGATTTTTATATTTTCTGCATCAGTGCTTTCTATGTTTTATTTTAGTATTCTACTTTTCCATTGGAAATAAAGATTTATTTATATGTATTATTACAATTGTATAACAATTTATATTTTTTTATAATTGTATATATATATATATATATATATATATATATATATATATATATATATATATATATTAGATACTCAGCTATTAAAAATATTATATTGTATTACACAGAAAGCCATTCTGCAGGAATTGAATGCATAAGGTTCTTGGCACGATAGGTAGGTATATTATCACGGCACCACGAGATATGCTATCTAATACTATGAATTATATATATAGTACCAAGTAGTAATATATATAAAATTGAAATAAAATATCAACAAAAAAAACTGAAACGTCTGTTACCTTTCCGGTCTAATTTCCGGAACGATTGAATGGATTTTAACGAGACTTTGATTGTCAGATTTTGGAGTTTTGGCGGGATCTTAGTATGTCATGTAGTGGTTTTTATATTTTATTCATAATCTTGTGTTATTAAACTGTATATTTTGTAATATTGGTGGTGTTTTACGTGATATAGTTCGGTTATTATGCACAAGTGAAGTGGATGGGAAATAATACCACGCAGCATGCATTCTGAGATGCTACCAAAACTCCTTGGAAAGTTCTAACAAGGAAACCACCATCTTGTTAGAACATTATAATTATAACGAGACACTTACTTGGCAAAATCTTGTTACATGACGCTGGCTAGTGCACAAACCGTGACGGAGCCAAAAAATAAAGAAGAAGAAGAAGATTGTCAGATGGATAACTTTTCAGAGTATTATTTTATCTGTGCTGCAAATCTTTACGATTTTCCGTAAGAAATGATAACAATTAAGTTACTAATTAATATAGTACAATCAATGAAACCTTTGTAGGGGTTAAGTGTTGAATGAATGATGAAATTATATTGTGCAGATGAAGGCAAACTTCATTTGTTAATCTGTGGGATTTTTATTATATCTGTAATCGGAGATCCGATGTACGTATTGTGTAGAGGTTATTTTTGTTAGACGTGTGCTGTGTTTATTACCTACATATAAAATGTGTAAAGGAAATAAAGAAAGATCAGCTAGTAAATTAACCCACTATGGATATTTAACAATAATACGTTTATAACATATTGAAATGACGGACTGATGGATAAAAGACGAACCATAATTAATTCAAATAAAATACGTAATTCCCATTAACACCAAAATCGGTTTCATTTGAACGAAGCTGCTTGCAGCGGTTATTAATTAATCTATCTATATATATATATATATATATAATAAATTGATATAATTAAAATTTGTCTATCTTGATAAGTTTATTGTCAGACACTTTTTTTTTTGTTTTAAAGGATGTGTTATCAAATGCAACCGTAGGATTTCGTATGGAGGAATATTGTCGAGTCGTGTCTTGGGTAACAGAAAAAACGTTAATATCCAGTACTGGAATGATAATGAGTGAGAAAAAATCGTCGTAAAATTTAAAAAAATATATGAATATAATTTCAGGGTAGAACGTGTAATTTTATTTTTAGGATAGATAATCCGATGAATAGCGGATTGGAAATTCAATTTGGATCCCTGTTGAAATTGGGATTACGGTGGCCATTGTTACGAGTTGATAAAAACGGACGGCTTTTTTTGCTAAGAAAATAATTGTCATATCGGTATAATTCTGCATTCTAGCAGAATAATGGCATTGGAGCTAAATTTACATATTGTGAATTTTGATATAAGAAGAATACAATGTAATAGTTCAAACCATAAGCGTGAATGATATTTATTAAGAAAAATATGGACATTAGGAAGAGAACAAAATATTTTGCAATAGATAATTATGAATGAAGAATATACAACAATACAAAGAAGAAGATAAGAATACGAAAGAGAGAGAAGAAGAACAATAATTATTTATTTCACCATAATTATCGAAACTTGTGGTTGTCCAGTGGTCGAAATTCGACCACTATATATATATATATATATATATATATATATATATATATATATTGTTTGTATTGAGTACTGTACACATGAGGCCATGAGAACCATAGTGGCCTAACTATTTATTTTACAGTATTGAATTAATGATTTTTTATACTTAAAATAGAAAGCGTTGATAGAAACAAGGTGATATAAAAGTTATGCAATGAATATTCACTAGTTGGTTGCAAAAACATTTTGAAAGTTTTTAGTCTCACATAAAAAAAATACTGTTCTTAATTTCTATGGTGCTCAAAACGCTTGTCCATTGAATTACGCCACTATGGTTCTCACGTTACGTTACGTCACGTTAATGTAAATTTTGATTATTGCTCGAGATCAACACTTTTTCCAGATGAAATAGACATATGCCTATGCCGATTTTTGAGTATCCTGACTATTTTTATACAAAATTTCATGGTGATCGGTTGCGTATAGCGTGGAAGTGTAAGAGACAAACAAACTTCTATTTTTATAATATTAGTAGACATTGTAGACGTAAGGTGCGTGAAGTAAAATGAATAGGGACTTATAAATAATGGATTAGACTCTTCGATAATATACAAAAAAATTAGTATTTCCAAAATTTTTTAGTAATTACACTAAAGCTAGTCAATAGCTACAAAAAAGAAAATCGGTTGAG
Organism: Antheraea assamensis; assembly: GCA_035772565.1. Taxonomy (NCBI): domain Eukaryota; kingdom Metazoa; phylum Arthropoda; class Insecta; order Lepidoptera; family Saturniidae; genus Antheraea; species Antheraea assamensis. The sequence goes on along the minus strand of JAQQSE010000031.1, from coordinate 6,212,324 downwards.
AAACAGGAGATAAAAGCACTGAACTGTTTCGTCTTCTCCTACTTATATAGATAATATAATTTACAAATATTGACTGATCGGTTGTAATCTGTTGATTTTCCAATGCCAGTAACTGCTACCAGCTAACCTGTAATCCTGTATCAGGGGTGGCAATTCTGAGATTTTGCCACCGTTATTTAGATTAGTAAACAATTGGATTGTATTTATTTAGTTATTATACTAGTGACTAGTGTTTACTAATGTGGCGTTGTAAGTTTCTAAATAATTTAGATCCATTCTTAGTGCTTTTACAATTTACAATAACTTTATAAGTAAGACTCTTCACACAAACAACTTTCGTCTGTTACTTTTAAGTCTGTTATATCTACCAAGATAATTATTAAAATAATTTTCTATAAAGGGCAATTTTCATCTATATTAGTTGCTTGATATAAATAATTTACATAATAATATACATTTTTTATATTTTCATAATTGTATATACATGTAAAATTACATTAAGTCATTTTTATCATATTATTAATTATAATTTAACAATTTATCTCACAACATAACATAAGTAACATAATAAATAACATAAAAAATACACTGTGTAAAGAAAGGACGCTTGCAAAATGACAAGGGCCGAGCCCATCATGTCTGAGGAACAAGGGGGAAAAAAAAAATAATTACATATTGCATTGGTTAAAGATTGATACTATATTGATGAAAATAGCGACAAGTTGAAATTCCGATCCGCAACGATTTTGTGTGACGAAAAGTGATACAACTAAGCACTGTGTCGTGTAGTGTGTTGAAAACATCGGTTCTCTTTTGATCACTGAAGTTAAGTAACGTCGGGCGCTGTCACGCGGTCCGTACTTGGATGGGTGATAGCCTGCGAACACCGCGCGTGACGTTGGTTTTTTGTTTTATTGTACTTTTTATAAAGAAGTTTTCACACCTTTCTTTTTATATATCTTGTAAGATTTGACCAGCGTTTCCAATGTAAGCGGTCGAAAACTCCTTACGGCTTTATATACAATATATAGACTTTTATCTACTTTATATAAATATAATATACATATATTATATATATAAATCTTTCGGAAAAAAATCTCCAAATAACAGTAAAAACCGTATCAACATCAGTTACGTACCTTAAAATAACTAAGGCAACACACGTAGACAGACATGATAAAAGCGGCTTTGTTTTTTAATATAGATATAGAAATATATCTATTTGATACTATTTATATGAAAGGTCTTTTCTTTGAACAATGTTTTTGAAAAAAATAACCTTAAATTTTGTATGCCAGTACCTACATTTTTATAAGAGATCTCCCTACGAAGAATAATTTTTAAATATTTTTACAAAAAAGAAAGAGGAACGTAGAGTAATAAAAAGTCTGTGACGAGGCATCCCTCTTGCGTATATATTTCGTTTTCGATTGATTGACATTACAGAATCGAGTTAATCGTATCGACAGAATACCTATTAAGGGACGGCCTCGTTTGAATGAAGCCGGTATTACATTGAATTATTAATACAATTTCTACATCAAGACGTACTTAAATAAATAAACCTATTTTGCTTTTGTACATAACTCGATTGTATAGTAACTAAGTTGTGACTTGGGTTGCATATTTGTATGGTAAACGTTTCATGGTTGCCATCCTTTGTCGAAAATTATATTAGAATATAGTTTTATTAAATTTAAAACGATAATTAGTATTTTTCTTCTATCGAGGTACTCGGTTCGCTCGTGAAATTTATATATGATATGATTTAATTATATTTGTTACACTTAAAATGTTTTTTTTTTTAAATAGTCATATGTAATGCGAATGTGTGTAACTCTCAATATGTGAATTTTTATTTCGTAGTCATAGAAAATAGAAATGTGAAGATATAATATACTATAGCCCCGCCCTGATTTCGTACGGATACTATAGTTCTACAGATGATTTTTTCGATCCATTTTGGTGCTTTGGGGCTTTAGCGCTTTCAACGTTTCATCGAAGCCAAGCAAGCTACCCAATTTCAAATTTGTCATATGTTTAAAGATATTCATTGAATTATGTACTGTAAAGGGTAATGTCGATCTACAATCGATGTCGAAAATAACGCAATAAATAAATCTAAAATTTTAATCCTGGCTTATGTTAGTATAAATCAACAATCGGATTTAAAAATTAAAATTAAAAAATATATCTATAATCTATTTAGAAACAAATTGTTATGTAATGAGTGTATATGAAATCATAAACTCCGTGTATTTGTTGCATATTCGAAAAATATTTTAACTCAAAAGCGAAATATGAGCGAAATTATTAATTAACGTTTTAAATGTGGTGCAATTAGCGCATCGCACAAACTTCGAAACGGTTCATTTCAGCTCGGTATATTTCTATATGAATAAATTCACTCCTCTAATTATTCATAAAAAAAAAATATTTGCCGATGAAAATTAAGATTACCATTTTTTATTAAGGTGGGTGTTTATTGAACGAGGATAATGTTACTTTCGTATCGTTTCAAAGAGTTAAAGGCATCGTAGGATTGAAAGGAAATGTTTTTACACAAAGGTAGGTACTCATTTCTATATAGATCTAAAAGCACTTTGAACAAAGACGTGCATACAAAGTTAATAGTTTTTGTCATAAAGCTAAAGACAGACAACGTTAATAATAGTACATAAGTAGGTATACAGTAGTAAAAAGGTCAATTCGATTCAACTTACGACGACATAAACATAAAGGTTGCTCGAGTAAATATTGGGTAATGTGGAGTGTTGTATACAGAATACCTTTGTAGTTGACTAATAAAAAGAAATGACTCCCTGAGCAGAGTAGCACTAAAGCTTTCTGACAGGACCCGGACCCCCACTTTCAGAACAAAAACATACTCGTCAAAATTATTAAATAATCCAAGTCTTTATGGAATAATATTATTTATTTAACTAGCTGACACCCGCGATTTGGTCTGCGTCGCTTATTATCTTAACAATATATTTTAGAGGTAAAAACCTAAGCAACAAATCGCTTGCCTTTACTATAATAACTTTAATGTTTTGAAACTATAAAAACTTTATATTAAATGAAGCAATCGTGGTAATTCTTATTTTAGATAGGGACCAAGTGCTTATAAAGTATAACAACAAATATATATTAAAATCTATTGAGTATTTTTTGAGTGATCCGCGCACTACCGCAGACCACTATCATTTAATAAGTAGACTAATATTAAATTAAGGAAGTTTTAAGCTTATAATATAAATATATATATATTTATAAAATCATAACCAGTAAGGGAGTAATAAATCGTTAACTGCGAGCCTGTAGCTCCCTGCTCGTTTGGGTTTTTCGAATTTCTGTACGTGTTTCACTAACATTTTCGAGAATTTCTTCAGGAAGAAGTTTTTTTGTATAATTCATACATATTGTATTTGTATAAAATAGAAAAAAGCGATGTATTCTATAATTGAATCGTAGAAAAAAAAAATTTCAAGCGCTTATCTGGGTGGTACACGCTGAGTAATTGTTGTGAGGTACACCAAAATACGGAATTGTATATCTGAAAAGGTCCTTCAGAAAAGTTCTGTGAGGTATAGGTCTATCCCTTAAGAGAAATTTGGAATAAACATTGTTATGTTATTTATATTATAAAAAATAATAAATTGTTTAATCCCCATGTAATTAATTACATTACACATTTAGAATTGATTAAACTTGTTCTCTACAGTATATCATTTTAATGAATATATCGGAAGATATATTGAAAAAAAAAGCTTCTTTGTGAATGTCAAAGGGTTAAAACATACATTTGCCCCCAGTTAAAATCCCAATTCAAACCTGTACATCACTGTCAATGCAAACAAAAAGAGGAGTAACTGGGACGCAGAATGATTTCGCCAGATTAATGAGATTCGACTAACACCGTCATCCGCAGTTCCGTCATACATATTTATAACGAGACGGTGTACTGAATCTAATCGGCTTTCCTCGGATCCGTTGGGTTACATCTAGAACGGTTTACGAGCTTTTTATTGGGATTTACTGAATTGTTTTGTAGTATGTTGACTCAATAGAATTGATTACGTAAGGTCTATGATACTTGCCTTCGATATGATCAATTTTTATATATTTATATGTATATATATACATTTATTTATTTTTTTGAGAATTTTGTTATAATCCTGGCGCGCATAACTATTATTTTTGTTCTGGAATAAAAATATTGTATAATTATGATAAATTAGAAACTAATGATAACATGTCGGCTTATTAATTTGTAAAACTGTTTTTTGAATAGTACATATAAAAAGAAAGCATTTTCTACAATCTGGAAACTGAAGGTTGTAGTAAGTCTAGAACATCTGAATACTGACAAAAGCCGTAACGTTGGCTTCTGTACTTAAGTAAAGAATGAATAGATTTATATTCTTTTATTTATTTATTCATTCATTATTATTCAACTCACCGAACTGCGTCTAGGGTGCGTTGCTTGATGCGTAGGTACTTCAAAATCGATACTGTTTGTGTTATATATTTTGGTATTAAAATACGCTGTAACAAAACTAGCTGGCGAAAAGGTTCAATTAAAATATAGCTTTTATATCATAATTTTTATTTGAAATAGATAACTCTTATAAAATGTATTTCTCATTCTATGTACGATATTTAATTGTTTTTATAGTTCATAAAAATTATACGTTTTAATGTATCGTATAAATTACATGACAACATTTCTCCAAGCTTCATTTAATTTGCTGTCTTATCCATAAGCTATTATGGGAATCCATACAACTAGCTGGTAAGCTGCGGTTTTTATTCCCTAAGGTTGGTAGTCCGGTAACCGGGGTGTCCGGCTCGTAAAACAAACGGGATGTACTATTCCGACATTGCCCAGACTATGTATTCGGATTTCGATAAATCACTCTGTATTATATGTATACATTCGTCGTTTTTGCTTATTTATCTATGGCTGTGGTTCTCGTACGACACGATTTAATGTGTATACCACCATACCAAATTTCGTCAAAATCCATCCAGTAGTTTTTGCGCGAAATGCGTTCTGTCATTGATTCTCAGAGCCCTCAGAGTATTTTTTCTTAAATATATTTAATGTACAGATTTCGTCTAGTTAGCCTTTTATTATATGGATAGATAAGTATATCATTGTCATCATCATCAGTCTGTTAAGAGACCCACTAAGGGCGATAGGCCTCTTCCTGAAGGGCTTTCTGAAGGAAGGTATGGGCATAATCACCACGCGAGCCCATGACGTATTGGCGATTTTAAACTCTGAGAAAATCCACAATTCTATATTTTCTCATATATGGTAGTACTATAAGAACATTCCTCAGGTTCAGGATTTCTCTCGATGGTTTCCTTCACCCTCAGTTGATAGTGTTACCAATTTCAATTGGTAAATGTACGCGAATTCTGAAAAATTCGTTGGTACATGCCGAGTTCGAATCTGCGGACATCGGATTGATATACTACTGCTCATACCACTAGATCACCACTTCTACATACAAATTTAAATAAAGTAGAGATAAATCGATGTATTCTAATGAATTCGTAACGAGAATTACATTGGAAATGCTGCCTAAACATTATGAGGCATATCAAACTTATGTAGGTACTACGGTATTGTACAGGTTCAAATGTCTACAAATAAAGTCGACTATTTTATATCTATTTTTTAAGGATAACTCACATGTTTTACAGATTATTAATAAAAAATAATTAGTAATTTGAAACGTTATTTTCACCAATATATTATTAATCTTTACCCAATCAAATACCTTATTTATATCTACTACACCTACCTAATAGATAAAAAATAGGGCGTTCAAAAAGTAATAGATAAATAGAAACTTTTAACATCTTTAGTTCAAAAATTAAATTAAATTGTAGTAAAATAATGTAGTACATAAAACTCTTTTGCTATAGGAGGGTTTTAAGTATTATCTATAGGAAAAAAAACTACTCCAAGTTAGGACTTTTTAAAGTCAATGTCACCTAAATACCTCGTTCACCGAAATACGTCTAGTATTAGTATAGGTACTAGACGTATTTAGACTGAACTACATTGCCGATTGAATACGTGCGAGCTTAATAGGTAGTGTGTTCGAACACCGCACCGATCGACGTAGGTTCGAATTCTTGCGAATGAGCCGAAAACTTTGGTGAAAGAAATTCTCGGTGATGAAACCATAACATGTAAAGCTTTTTCTAAGCCCGTATGGCTAACTACCACTCTCAAGTTGAAAATTTGTCACCAAGTAGCTATGGCTGCGTTTCGGCAGATGCACTTGAGAGCAATGCCCTCTAGGCTTAGCGTTTTTACCGTCTTGAAACATATCGTAATTTAATATCAGTTGTAATTTTGGTCTAACGCCAATAACTATAAAGCATATAAAAATATCATAAAAACTGTAGTCCAGTGAAACTGTAGAGGCCTTGCCAGGTCAACAGTGTAGTTAGTTCGAAAAAAAAAATCATAAAAACTCATTCATATATGTATTATTACACGGAAATAAATTAAATTTATATACTAATTTTTGTTATTATATATTGTTTGAACAGGAGCGATGCATTAGCGACGACATTGTCCGCACTCTACGGCAAGTTACTTGTCGTGATGGGTATAGCTTTCCCTATGGCTGAGGTCATCTCCACATACATTCCACCCTCCTTTTACGAGGTAAGCGCGACATCCATTTGATATATTGTTTCCCGTTACATTTAGGGGGCCGGTTCGTTTTTACCTCATCCATAAAGCTCTGTAGGTAGAGTATCCCGAAGGACTTGATTGAAAATAATTACCGTTACGAGCATTGTAAAAAATAATTGCTGTGGGGAAATTAACGTAGGGTTTAGGATTTTTTTTAAGTATCATCATTGTTAACTTATGGTGATTATAAAAAAAAAATTGTTTGTTGTTTGTAATTGTTAGAACAAGGTTTGTATGGTAGAAAATGTTTGAAAGAACGTAGGTAACAGTAAAAAAATTGTGTTCAAAAGCGTGTGTGTGAAAGTGTGAGCGTCTTAGATAGAAGATAGTAGGGAGAGATCTTTAAAATATTGACAGAACGGACAGATTGACTTTCGGTTGCCATTTTATGTTTACATGGTCGTACTGTAAAGGAAAGTCTTGCCATCATTTTATTTATGTGAATCTGGGGTGGGTACCTAGTATTATAATATATACATATATTATCTATCCATGAATGATATCTTATAAATTCTTTCAAAAATTGGATACTTAAGAAAACGAAAAAAAATACGAGTCAAATATCAATAACATATCAGTATAATCGTATTTTTCTTCACAGGGATTTTATTTGTATCTGTACATTGGCAGCATGGTGTTTTTACTATATATGTATGCAGCCATAGTGAGGGAGAGATCCCGTTCTTCAAACGACAATGCCGTGATAACCAGTAAGTATTTATAGTTCATACACATTTAATTAAATAATAAATTATTGGTGTATTAGAAATACTAATTTCAATATTCTTGAGGTTTCTCTGACAAAAATTGTACAAATACTCTAGATAGGAGAAATACGGATCGTAAAGTATGACAAGTAGATACTTCGAAATAAAGACGATCGACTCGTGGATGGTATGAAACAAAAACAGCTGTTTCCAAATTTCTTTAAGCTCGTTAACCGCTCCTAAATAAAAAATATCGGTAGACAAATAGAGGAGAATAGAAAATAGTATTGAAATGTTTTATTTTCTCCTTTTTGTATATAGAAGCTTATGTGATCACTTTGCTTTTACTTCAACCTCCTTAACCCTTAAATGCTTGTTGTTGCCAATTGTCTACATACCACTGCCCGTTAGTTTGATTCAGAAACCTGAGTGTGTGCCTTTCCTAATATACTTTAAAAGACATAGAAAAACCTTATGTGTGAAAGAAAGAGTTTACATTACTTTTGGTGGATAAGTTATTTTTTTTTAACATTTGAATATGGTGGGTGATAAAGTTCAGTGTCTTATGTGGAGAGACATTTTCCATTTTCAAATACTCTGTAAATGTAGATTTACCTATTTGAAAAAAAACAACAACACTGTGGAAAGGGATATGGAAGCTAAAAAATACCGAGGACTTATGAAGCCTATCCCGGCAAAAGGTATACGAAGTGATAGTATAGGGCTATAGGCCACAATGAAAAAAGTGCAGTTCTAAAGAAAGATGAATCGAACTCAATACTGTTTTGTATAACAATAGAAATTGCAATTGCTTTGCTGTATTTCATTCATAAATATTATGAAAATTCTTATACTAAAACAAAATGTAACAAGAACACTTATTTACCTCTACAATAATTTTAGTAATAATAAAATGGTATATTGTTGCTATATACAACTTTATTCAAAATGTTATCTAATTTTTTATTATTTACTTTTGGAACTAAGTTCCTTATCCCACAGTACGGACTTGGTGAACAGGGGCTAGACGAAATAAAGTGTAAGATTTTTCCGTCAAGGCAGGTAATACATTTTTACGAAACCGATGTCAACACTTCTAGAAACAACGATGTTTTAAAATTTAAAATAAATAATCATGCATTTAAGAGTTAATACATATAATGCATATTTAGTTTATTTTGGTTATTGATAATGGTGGGACATGAGAATTGTATCCGATTAGATTGCTACCACCATACACTAAGTGTAACACACACTATAGCAGGCTGCTAGGGTGTCTTTATCGAACTCGAAAGGAGACAACAACCCTACACATGTTGATAAACTTGTCACAGTGAATCTGCTTAATTTGTCGTGTTTAAGTATCTTACATATTCTTTACTCATGTTTTTAATCATGTTTAGGTTTTAGTGGAATTTTGTAAACTTTCAAATTCGATATATCTTTTTGCAGGGCGGCCTGATAGCGATGACCATTAATAGATTGTACATGCCTCGGCGGTCGGTTTTGTTTTTGGGTTACGATGTCTTTATCAACAGATAAAAAAAAAATACTTTATAGGTTTTGGAGTTGGATCACAATCTCACCTGACCTTAAATGACGAAATGGTCTAAGATGGTAAACACGCTATACCTAAAGGGCCTATCTCTCAAGTGCAGTTGCCTTATACATCTATAAGTGCTTGATGATAGATTTTCGACTTGAGGGTGATAGCTAGCGGGTAGCAAGTTTTGAAAAAGCCCGACCGCCAATTTATGATTTTATAATGAGGTTTTTTTTTCACCGAATGAGCATTCGCAAGGATTCGAACCTACGTTGATAGACTCGGTGTCCAAATACAAAAACCACTGAGCCACCATCGCAACCAACATACGCACCAGATATAGTGCAGTTAACTTGTGTTACAATAAAAAATATTCTAGTGGCAGACAAAATCCTATTTATACAATATACTATCTTGGGTTTGACGACAAATACACATTACATCCTCTGAGCTTCTAAATTAGGATGTCTTAATTTAGAATCTTTGAGATTAATGTATTCCTCTTGTTCTAATGTTAGGTACAAATTGCTTCATTACTTACTCAAAGAATCCAACAAGGGTCTAATAAGAAAGACCGAGTTGGCATAAATTGCCACGAGCAATTTCCGAGTTCAAAGCGCACGATTCGTTTTCTCTTTCTTTCCTTCACTTCGTGAAGTAAAATGACGTCTTTCAGATGTTACAGTGGGCAATAACATTTTAAAATTCGATTTTGTTTCGACATATGTTAATTAATCTTGCAGAAGGAAGACATCTCGATGTTTTTTTTTAACAAAAGATGATTTATTTAACGTATTAGCTGACTAATGACTTTGTCTGCGTTGTTTATTATCTTAATAAGGTATTCTATGTACAGAAGAAGCAACATTAAAAAAACTATTGAAAGCAAAAACATACTTTGCTAAAAAACAATCTTTAGTCATTTGTAGTGCTACAAAAATCATTGTTTTTATTAACTTTAATAGTTTTATATTAAATGATTATGTCGTGATATTTTTTTTAGATAAGGACAAAGTGTTACTAAGAAGTAAAACTAAATATAATGATAGAATTGTATCCAGTAGTTTTTACGTGACGCGCGCACAACTGCAGACCTATATTATTTAATTTATATATAAGAAGTTTGAACAAAACTAGCTAATTATTTTTATCGTTAAGGATTTGTAACAGTAGTCATAATTAGAATTACTATCGAAGGAAAACTAAAAACCTTTGCTAAATATTCTGCTAAAGAGTTTTGTAGAATATGTTTGTGATACGTTACATCGTTTTGGCAATAGTTTCTCGGTAAAGGTAATAATTAGGTGTCTGCTATATACTACACTGCTATAGAAGATATATTACATAAATAAATAATTTGTGTTATTTGATCCCAGCTAATATTGTTAAAAGAAATGTTCTTTTGTTTGTGTATTATTGCGTACACGTTGCCAGGGGTACAGAAAAGACCTGGGTACCCTTTCATCTAGAAAAAAGTACTGTTGCCGAGGTATTGTCTTTATTACATTAACGTGAGAGAAGCAAGCTAACTATTAAAAATGTGTCTAATAATTTCCATAAAATTCTATATCAATACATATAGAATACGTCGTTTTTAAAATAAACATGTCAGCATTCATTTTTAAAATATTTTCACCAATATCAGAAACGATTGCTGTGGATATTTGTTTAAAAATATTTATTTCATAAAGGTTTGGTAAACGATGTAGAAATATCTATAATAATTGAGGTAAGCTGAGTAAGTATTCTTGTAATAATGACTTCCATGTAAGCGACAATAAAAACCTTAGGGACTTTTATACGACCATATATCATTTTCTTTTTTTCGACTGGCTCAGGAGCCATAATCGGTAACGATCTCTCTGCTACCAAAAAGAAAATTATAGGCGTATATATTATTTTAATGGAGCGTAAAATAAACATATAATTTAAGAAAGTGGTCTATGCCGTAGTAAACTGGCTAAAATATATGTAACATTTTTGTTGACTTGTTTTATTTATCTGTAATCAACTACACACACTGTAGTATTGTTGTGCATTAGTAAATTCATGCAGTACCCGTTTCTCGAGCTTTTTCACTAGTACCTTTAATTAACTCGGTTTTATTAGTTCACCTTTAATTCTTCATTGTCAACTAGGATCTCCGGCCGTCCACGGATTTTTTTCCGTAGGTCAAAATTTCCAGTACGAATACGTTGAAACCGAAATCCTACTGTGTTTTCTTTAACACTAACTTCCCCAAACATATAAATAATCCTTCGAGATGTTTCTGGAGCGCTGAAGTCTCGGTGAAACTAGTATTCGTAAATAACACGATATTTTCAGCTTCCAATTTTATGAAAAGAGCGATGTCAAAGAAAAATCGTATGGTGCAAAAACATATGAGTCACTAAACTCGAAACATAAATACAAAAGCCTAATTTTGAAATAAATTTGTTTTTGGGATTTTCTAGCCAAACGCCATATATTTAAGATCAAAGTGACCAGTTTGATAAAACGTTAATTTCATAATTAGTAAGGATCTAATACGTTTATTTAGTTAATATTTATATTTTTGTATATGTAACGAAATCTTTTAAATAAATTTCTATTCAATGCCAGAGGTTTGAATGTGCTGAAATTTTGCACATGTCTTAAGAATCTTTGACAATACAATAATTGATTCTATATACATATATTTTTTATAACTCTGCCCCTATTAGATAGGCAAATGGTATAGATAATAGTACCTGTAATAATATCTGCATATATATAACCTACGTGAAGCAAAATGTTCTATTCCATATTATGTAGTCCGGTGAAACTGTAGCGGCCCTAACAAGCCAACAGTGTAGTCAGTACAAAAAAAAAACTATCCCATATCACGGTTGAATTTCGACTACAAGACTAGTTTAGTTTTATTCTAATGTAATACAATTGTGGTAATTATAAAAATTGAGGCACTTTTGCAGGTCGGCATGATGACGACGACTGCCGTTGGTATTTAACACCGACAGTCGCCGTTGTTTTTGGACTGTACCGTACTTACCATCAGGTATCGTACAGTCATTTTGCCGAACTTATATAAAAAAAAAAAAAAAAAATATTTTTAGAATCAGAAACAAGCTCGTCTCCTTCGGAATCGGATTCATGTTCGTCTCGCACCGAACGCAGTACAGCCACCGCTGCACACGCTATACCCCAACTTTCAGCCAAGCGCCTGTCCCTGGGCTTCGCTTTAGCATCTCGTACACATCACTACGGCAGTTTTTACCTTCGAATGGGAGCAGTAGGTGAGTTTGTTTTATTCTCTACATTTATAAATTCTTAAATATATGTAAATAAGCGTAGTAACACAAACATGAACGACATCTACTACGGAAACGGTAAATCAAATAATAACTGTGGTATTGTGTTTGTAAGTAACAAATGTATTGTGTTTTGTACAAGTTCTTGTAACTATAATTTCTAACAAGGAAAGTTTTGCCCAACACGTAGTCAGCAAAACTTGAGGCTATTTGATACCGCGAAGATACATAGAACAAATGAATTTGTCCTTTCTCTTTTAATTAAAGCCACTTGCATTATTAACGAAACTAACAAATTGTAAGGTTAAAAATTAATTACTAATCATTGATATATATATATATATATAGAAATATATCTATAGAAATATAAGAACTGTATTGCGATTTATATAAAGAAAGAATCGCCCTTACCCCACCTAAGTAAGATTGTCACAACATGTTTTCTTTTTCCACTCTCCCCTGACAGATGTCATCTTAGTATTTACACCTTTTATACACATATTGTTTTTCACACGATCTACTACAATACTACTACTACAATCTATACAATCTATCTACCTTCTTTGGTCTTCCTCTGCTCCTATATCCGTCCACCTTCATACTTATAACTTTTCAAGTTAGATGGCATTAATCACTCCTCATAACATGCCCATACCATGCTAACCTATTACTCCTCAACTTTTCTGTCAATGGTACTATTTACATATTATATTTACATCCATCTTAACATTCGCAACTCTAGCACGTGTAGTTTACTTTCTTCCGTCTCTTTGGTAGCCCGGCACTCAGATGCATACAGTATGACTGACCTTATAATAGCTTTATACACCTTCCCCTTGAGTTTCAAGGGCATTCGTGGGTGATTAGCTACCTCAGACACGTTTCGCCATTTCATCCACCCTGCATAAATGCATAGGATAAATCCTATTCCTCACATCCTTGTCTATGCGGCCGTCAAATAAAGAATATGATTAAATATTTCTATTGCATTTTTTCATACGCTATTCTTCACATCCTTGTTTATGCCGCCGTCAAAGAAAGAATAAGATTAAATATTTCTACTACATTTTTTCATACGCTATTCCTCATATCCTTATCTATGCCGCCTTTAAAGAAAGAATAAGATTAAATATTTCTATTACATTTTTTCATACGCTATTCCTCACATCCTTGTCTATACCGCCGTCAAAGAAAGAATAAGATTATACATTTCTATTACATTTTTTCATACGGTTAAACAAACAGAGTTCAATAAATTCCAGAAGCTCTTTACGGCATTGTAATTTCAATTCATATGTATTATTACACAAATAATATGAATCGCAAAAGTTACAAAATAATAGAATTAATAATAGAAAAAAATCAAGTAAGATACACTTCTAAAATAACAATAATACACAATAGTGAGATAAGAAAACTGCATTTGTAATTTTCGTAGATCATGTACATAGTGAATAATTATTTCAGCTTTCGGCATAGGCTCAATGATTTACTCCGGACTAGAATTTGGACAGTACTGGGAGTTGGAACGGAATACAAACTGCCACAACGTGCTGCTCGCGCTCACGCCCGCGACCCGAATGGCATTCATCTTCATACAGATGTACTTCATCTTTCTTAACAATGAGGTTTGTTGCTGTCTATTTTTATTAATGGTGTAACTTATTCTACTATATTTTATTTAAAATTATAAAAATATCAATGCCAATTCTATATGAATCCAACTATTCATATGTTGAGACTTCATACAACATTGTATGATGTGAATTTCTGTATTTAACAAAAATTATCTATCGTAAATTACTTCTCAAAGAGAACTACTTACTATACATACTCTAGTAAGAACTTTCTAAAGTAAAAGGAGATATTACCAAAGCGTCCTAAGAACAACTTAACATCTCGTTTAATAATACAAAGTTTGAGAACAATTTTAATTATAAAATCTCTTTATTGTGTATATAGGGTATTTAAAGTGTAAGTTGTGTAATATTCTGTGGGGAAAAATAGCTGCAGTTAATAACAACCTGTTAGTAAATCTAAACGGACTGCAACTGCATTGTTGTCCAAGCTCTGTCAACACGTGGTTTACTACTCCAGAGGACTAAATTGGGACGCATAGTGCTAGCCTTACACACCAGAAGGCAAAACATATGAGCATAAGCCTTTCCTATTATGATACAGAAATAAATGTTATGATTGTTCTTATGTGGTCAAAACCAACGAATTTTGCTGCCTCTGGGTAATAATAATGTTACTGTAGACGTAGTGTCTAAGTTCTGATAGTTTTTGTGGATATTGATTTACAAAGATATGTTTTTTAACCAACTGCGCAAATGAAGCGTAATTTTTATGTAGTGTTTGTATGTATTTCTATTTGTTAAGGATATTCTCTAGGCTAAACAGTTTGATTGATTTTAACTTACGGGGTGACATTTGATTCCTCTTATTTGTGGAAGTGACATGGGTGTACAGATTATAATCTCTTAATTATAAAATGACGTCTAGGAATCGAACAAGGGTAGAGCGAGTAAAAATAAGTTTTTCTTAGTACCAATACTACTGGATCAGCAACTTGTTCATTAATATAATTTACAAAAATTTCAGTATTTTTCCACTCGGGTGTATCTTATATATATAAAAACTTTTTAGATTACGACAAAGTGTCTATGAAGTGAAATCCATCTAGTAGTAGAGAGTAATATATACATGTGCGGGACATTTAGTTTTATGTGATAGTTTTACAAATTGCCAGACATTGATATATATAATTGATAATATATTACGGTTAAAGTTTTTGTTATTATCGTGTACTTAGAAACTCACAATGTGTTAGCTATAAGTTTTTGTGAGTAAGAACATTGAACATTGAACATTGATCGATTGTAAGAACAATAGTCAAAACACGTAATTTAATAGGAATTATAACAAGATACAGTTATGCGGTTTTGCGTGCATCATACAACAACTAGTTTCACGTGCATCATACAACAACTAGTTTTGCGTGCATCATACAATAACTAGTTTTGCGTGCATCATACAACAACTAGTTTCACGTGCATCATACAACAACTAGTTTCGCGTGCATCATACAACAATTCGTTTTGCGTGCATCATACAACTAGTTTTGCGTGCATCATACAACAACTAGTTTCGCGTGCATCATACAACAACTAGTTTTGCGTGCATCATACAACAACTAGTTTTGCGTGCATCATACAATAACTAGTTTTGCGTGCATCATACAACAACTAGTTTTGCATGCATCGTACAACAACTAGTTTTGCGTGCATCATACAACAACTAGTTTTGCATGCATCGTACAACAACTACTCGATAGATTTCACTTCTTAGACACTTGATCCTTATCTAAAACAGTTTTATTAAGAGAGTTTCATCTGATGTATAAGTTATAAAGGTTTATTTAAAGAAACTTCGGTTTTTACGAAAAAAATCGCGTTCAGAGGTGTGTGTGTTTTCTTGTCGTAGAGAAGTGTTGATGTGGTGCTTGTGTTTCTCCCTTTATGTATTTGTTAATATAATAAACGATGTAGACAAAGTCGGCGACTATCAGACAGTTATACGTAATTCTATTTATTTCTTTATTAAAAATCATACTTATTTAATTTCATGATTTGTATTGCAGATGAAAGTTTATAAACACAAGATAGTAGCCCGATTCGGTCTAATGCATATGGTGGGAACCAATCTTAGCGTGTGGCTAAACGTGCTCGTTCAGGAGACTAAACATGAGATCCTAACCTTCTACGACCCCGAGAATAAGACCATTGGCTTGCAACATCGACTCGGTAAATATATCCATTTTTTTAACTAACCTTATGTACGATAGAATGCCTATTTGTAATTTTAAGCCCCTTTACGGGTGAGTTTTTAATGATGACCTATATTATATTAAGAACTTTTATGCGACATTGATGGTTCTACACACACATATTTAAATTGTTTGTTGTCTGTCAATCAGATTTGCTTTTACTCTAATCAAACAGAAAAATACATTAATATATACAAATAAAAATGTTAATGTTTGTTTGTACAACATTTGAAATCTCCAAAACTCGACACCATTTTCTGTTTTACATATTATTTTAATTTTTTTATATAAGTTCGGCAAAATGACTGTACAATACCTGATGGTAAGTACGGTACAATCCAAAAACAACGGTGACTGTCGGTGTTAAATACCAACGGCAGTCGTCGCGATCATGCCGACTTGTAAAAATGCCTCTTCACGCCACGTTTGAAGGACCCGATATCATAAGAGGAAGGGAACACGCTAGTCGGGAGGCGATTCCACATCTTCGCAGTACGACAAAGATAAGAATTATCGAACTTCATCGTTCTTGTCGAGATGGTTGCTACTGTGAATCTGTAAATTATGATTTATGATTACGATTTTTAGTTAATAGTTCCATTCAAAATCAAAAATACTTTATACAATTTAGGTCCTAAGAAGGCGCTTCATCATCATCTTCTCACACTTATCTCATTTAAGTAGGGTCGCGGCACAACATGTTTGTCATGTTGTGATGTATGATTTGGCTTAACTTTTACGATTGGCCGCGCACGCCTGATATCAACCCTCCATGGGATTATATAGTAGTACCACTATATGTGGGAAAAATACGTCATTGTTGATTTCTCTTTATTTACTGCAGTGATGTGGGCTGTAGAGATGATCATGTTAGTTGATTCCTCCAGGCAGAAAGTTTTGCCCAGCAGGGGTACACATAAAGGGTGACATTATATAACTAAAAGTAAACTTATGAATGTAAAAACTATCGTCGGTTTGGAAAACAACGTAGGCATCGAGAAGAACTGGCAAGAAAGTCGATCGGTTACATACATTATTGCGAATATTCTTTTGTGATATGGTAATTCGTAATAATTTTAATACAGCTTAGCCTCATTAGAAAGGCAAAGGAGGCAGTTGTTATCCAATATATTCTTGTGTTAACTTTGAAGTGATACACTTTTAACGTGAAAAGAGATTTAATCTAAATTACATTTACACTAGCTTTCACTTGCGGCTTCGTTCGTGTTGAATGACCTCTCGGGAACAGTACATTTTTCTGGATGAGAAGTACCCGTGTGTCTTTTTTTGTATTCCTGACAATGTTTATGCAATATTTCGTGATGTTTGGTTGATATTTAAGGCGTGAAAGCGTAACAAGCGAACAAATTTAAATTCACATTTTTAACATTAGTTAGGATTCACAATTATCATTGGTTCAACTCAAAATACAGTAATTCGAACATCGCAATGTTGTCCATTAATTTGTACTGTCAGCAAAACGGACGATTTAAATCCAAATATATATTGTTTATTTCGCGAATACTCGCAACCCATACGTTAAGCGACAAACGGATGGACTTGATGGAATGAAATACATACTCGCGTGCGTGCAGCCCAGTTATGTACGCAGTTAACTCGCCAATCGATATAACGTACTAAATGTTGTCGTTTACGAATATAAAACAATACTGTGTGGAAACACGTTCAATACTATTACCGTACAATTAAATATTTCACTAACTAAACGATAGATTTCTTTCGTTGTTAAATTTTTATAAGAATTATAAACGATTACAAAATCATTCTTGACTAATAATTAAATGAAAGAGAAAACGTTATATAATTAGTATTTTGCGTAGTATAAACATATGTTACATTAAACAATAAAAGACTAGTGTTTAATCTAAGATTAAGTATTGTTCCTATTTGGTTAGAATACACGCGGTTATTACCACCCACAAAGTTTCCTTTCTTGTTTCATAGCCTGCATACAAATTATTCACCGAACTGCAGCGAATATTATGAATATTGTGTGTTTATGTGTGTGTGTGTACAAAAGCAGGTTTTCTATCTTAATTTATTTTTATAGAGCTTAAGCTATGTTATAGCTTCAGTAATTTAAAACAAATTTACTGTCTCTATAATATACAGGCTGTGTTTATGTGTCGTATTTTCGAATAGTGCTCTGTGTGTAGAGCTAATTGGATTAATCAAGTGTAACTGACTGCACATCAGTTGTATCGGTAAATTGTCACGAAGTTATCGCCCGGTGTAATTTGATTTTGACTGCTCTTTTTTTATATATGTTTCGGGAACCAATCTTCTAGTTTTTAACTGCCATTGTCGAGTAGGTAATAATATTATAAGTTTCTTTGTGATAATTTCAATGTTCTAACAAGATGGTAGCTCTCTTGTTCGGATTTTCCATGGAGTTTGTGTGATATAACCGAATTATATTACGCAAAATACGGCCAATATTACAAAATATAGACTGAAATAACACAAAAATATATAATTCACTACATCACAGACTAAGATCCCGCCAAGATATCGGGCTTTTTATTTAATTACTATCTACTATGTATTTGGCTATCCTCTTTAAATATTTACCTTTCAAGAATATATTGTACAAATATTTAGTAAAAATATCAATAACCCACATAAATGATGTAATTTATATTCTCAAAGGAATGTCCGATCCCGGTTTCTCGTACAACTCGACCCGTCCGCATAATTTGTTTTCTAATAAACCTCCTCCCTTTGTCGAAATTTGTGCTCGTTTGAACCCTTTTATATGATCACCATATGTATATAAATATTATAGAAACAATATTATTATAATATTTTAATGTATATAGGCATTGTATTTATAAAATGGATGTCGTTATATATATCTGTGATTAATCGACCAACCGATTGAGCGATTAGTATGAAAGTTGACTCACATGTTTTATTAGTGACATAGTTTCTATTCTATTCATTTTACAATAACGCGTTAATAGATGACGCTGTATCGCATCGACAATTTTTTTACATGCAACCAATCATCATAAAAATTGGTATATGTAGATAGTTACACATGCAAAATATTTACACAGTATTAACTTTGCTGTAATTCAACTATTTATTACAGAGAAGTAGTAACTTTCACAAACACGCACGAAGCCGCAACCACAGCTAGTTTTATATATATAATAAGCCCATGCGCTTTGTAGACAATCCACTGATACATTCAGAGAGAGCTTAATTACCTCATTTAATTATTCTAAAAACTCATTAGTCATCGTAAAAAAGGTTCAAAACACATTTTATGAACTTGAAGCTATTTTGACAGTTAATACATGTAAAGGTATTCATTAAAAAGTTGAACTGATACGCGTCGAATAAAAGGCATTCCATGACATTACATTGGCGGTCGCTAATTAATTTTACAAGAGTCAATCTCGTGACGAAAAGCCGTTTTGACCCAAATACCTTGTGCCCAAGCTAGATATTTAATCTGATACTTATAAAAAAAAGTGAAATGATTATATGCGTCATGAATTGCTTAAAATGAAATTATTAGCGATTTTTTTAATGATCTTTGTTGAAAGAAATATTGTAATGAAGCTATATATTATAGCCAAGTTATATCGTAAATTTTCTAAAGCATATCTAACTAGGAATCAGGTGCTTCTGGCTGTACTTGCACCCGAGTGCTAGTTCTCTTAGGCGTAGTCCATTATGTTCGTCTAATTTAGCCATTAGTTATTTTGGTCGCTTGGGCACTTAATATTAGGTGAATTTAGATTAGTAGTAACAGTCTCTACAATGGTAAAATTAGGCGTTTAAAAAGTAGATAAAGGCGGGTACCTTTTACTTAGAAAATGTTATCCAATTCTAATTTAATTTTATATCGGTTTCAGCTTTCCAAAAAGCATTTGCGTATTTATCGACTGAAGTGCCGCCATCGCATCCAGCAGCAGCGCATTTAAGAGTGCCAAGAGGATTGAAAGGACCCCATCATATATTCGAATGCCGACGAACAAATATCATGGGCTCTCTGGTACAGGACGCGTCACCATTTTTGTTCCCCTGCACTATCGAGTACTCTCTCATATGTGCCGCGATACTTTACGTCATGTGGAAGAATATTTCGAAGTATCCTTCGAAGGATGTCGCAGCTGCTATAGCCAAAGCACGAATACTCGAAGGGCTTGCATATAAGAAGTCACCACATTTGTACAGTGTCGATTGTGCTAGAGCCCACAAGGGCTTGTTTTTTGGTATACTCGTCTTGGTTCTTACCATTATATCACTGATTCTTTTCTTTGTGCTCGTATCGAGAAAAGAGTACGCATCGCTGGCTGTCGTTGAAGTTAATATGTGTGAACTAGCGTTGTACGCTATGACGACATTTGCAAGTTTGGCAGGGATGGTGTGTGTAAGGAAATTGAAATACGACGGGAATCGTAATCTCGAGTTAGACAATATACTCCTTGTGGGCGCTCAAACTGGCATGTTCATTTATGGCACATTCACAATCATCGGAGGACACTTTACTATAGAGAAGAACACTATATTAATTTTGATAACAGCTTTGTCCTCCTTGATACAGACGACTTGCCAGACTATGTTCATATTGGATGCGAGTCGGAGATCAGCGAAGACTCCAGAGCAATTACGAAAGAAGCCGGGGAGGGAGATAGTAACGTTTCTTCTCGTTACGAATCTAGCGATGTGGGCGATCAACACTCTTGAGAAATCCCGGGCGGAGTCTCATCCGGTGCAACTGCATTTCTATGGATTATGGGCTTGGACCATTATAACGCATGTGTCGATGCCTTTGGCGATTTTCTACAGATTCCATTCCACCGTTTGTTTATGTGAGATCTGGAAGCGTGCTTATAAGATGAAACCGGCTTACATGTAGCGTTCGGTCCGTAGATACTGAAGCTAGCGAAGCTATCATATGGACTTTAATTCGAAAGTAGAAATGGCGCGTAGTTTAGTGTTAGTGCCATAGTTGTATCTAAGCTGGATGAGTACCGAGTATAGTAGTATTTTATGGATAAGAATAAATGATTCAATAAATAAAGCCATATTAATACTTTTCATTATTATATCACCGAAGTACACTGTATCACGTTCTGTATTTTTTTTTGTAATTTTGAAGTTGATCGCTGTAATGTTAGTTATTGTATTAAAAATATTTTAACGTGTTATTTATTTGTAGCTTTAACGAACGCTTTAAACTATTTGAACTGATGTTGTTTCAACCAGTATTCGATTATTAAACGGGTTGTATTTTAGTATGACGAGAGCATAATTTTTGCAATTTGTTATATGTTTTAACGTAAGTTACGTTATATTGCGTTCTACTACGCGCAATATTAATTTCCTGTGAATGTTATTTTTCATTTACGTAGCCGTTATTTTTAACACCCACCTCAAGTGAAAATGATTTTTTAATCGTATTTTTAAATTAAGAATTACATGTTTCATCAATACGATTATTTCTAGAAACGTCAAGTTTTTACACTATTCCATTATATATTTGTATTTGATTCATTCAATATTTTGTATTTATAGGTAATGTTATTTATTCCTATAGAGTTTTGGATTGTTAAAGTGTTTTGTGTCAAATGTTCGTACATTCATCCGATTCTTGTAGTTTGTAACGTTAGTATAGTTTACGTAGATGGTAGAAACCGTTCTTCACATTCCACTTTGAGATGTTCTTCAGACGCAGTGTAAAATAATAAGGCACTCCTATTTCGATTCAAACAAACGTCTTCCACTAGGTTATACATGTTTTTGTTACTACACTATTGAATGCTATGCGTAGATAGCGTGTAATTTTATAGCACAGTGGGAACAATACATTCACGAGGTAGCAATTATTTTTGTGACGATTTTCTATTAATGTATTTAAAAACGAAATTAGAGCTATCATTATATAACAGTTACACAAATAGCGTTATTTTTTTTTTTATATGTTTATGGTCATGAATTTAGTGATTATACAATGTGACCGTTACGATTTATTATGAGATATGTAATTGTATAGTCTGAACAGATATTTGAATTTTTGTAGCGATATTTTTGCGATGAAATTGTAGTGTGTCTCAGTATTTTGGACGAATTTTAATATAGCGATATTCGAGTACCGAGGGCCCAGTAGATAGGTTAAAAGTAACACCAAAGTTTTACGATGTTTAGAGGAAAAATTTTCGGAGCTTATACTATATGTAATGATAATAGATTGCAATGAATTCGTATGTAAGCTTCATATTTAATTGAACACCAAAAATGCATGATAACTATTTATGATTCGATAGACTTAGCTATTTCGTCCAGTACTTTATATTTTATTGTGTATAGAGCGTGCTTATTTACTACAGTCACGAGAAAGAATACTCAAAATGTTATAAAAATTTACTGCCTATGTACCTACCTACCTACTGTCCATTTTTACGCAGAATCAGCGTAAAGATATTTTAATCCCTATAGCCAAGAAGATTTGTGTAAATTTACAATACAGTATATTTAATATATATAACGAACAAAATTAATATATGTCTAAGAAAATATAACCAAGTACATAAATATATATTTAATATTTTAGTCATTTACTTCTGTGTATTAAAATTACCTACGTCATTTTCATTTAATAGATACATATACGATATAGTATATTGGGTAATTGAAAATGGTGATGGATTTTTTGTTTCAACAAATACCTGATAAAAGAAGTTTTTTTTTCGTTTTACTATGTAGTATATTTTAAATAATAAGCCATTCCACCAGAATATCTGATATAAATACTCGCTTCTGACAATTGCAATAATATTAATATATAAGTAAAGAGTCAAAACAATTTTAACCGTATACGTCGATATATATGACATTTATTAGAAGTATATTTTTAATAATAAGCAATTCCCCAGAATAACTGATAGAAATATTTGCTTCATTAATATTTATTATATACAGTCGTGGTGGTCTAGTTGTTTGATCGGTGGAATATCAATTTGATGTCGGCAGGTTCGGAACCCCATCATGTATCATCGAATTTTACGGAATTCGCGTAATTTTCCTAATTTAAATTGGTAACATTAACAGCTGGACGGTGAAGGAAAACATCGGGAGGAAACCTGAACCTCACATATGTTCTTGTAGTACCACCGTACGTGGGAAAATATAGAACTGTGTATTTCTCAGAGTTTCAAATAGCCAGTACGCAGTGAGCTGGTGTGGTGATTATGCCGATACCTTCCTTCGAGAAGAGGCCTATGTCCCTGCTGTGCCTCTGTTAGAGGATGATGATAATATAGAGTTCACTGACAAATTGCAATAATATTGACATATATAACTTATATTACTGTATACTATTAATTGATAAAATATATTTTGGTTACTTGAATTTTATTTTAAATTAGCTTATGGTCTTCGTTTCAAGCGATGCCTATTATTTTTATTATTAATAAGATACGACATTTGAGAAACGAAGAAATTATAATTAAACTAGAATGTTAGTGATAGGCGTAGTGTACTGTATACAACTGTATTAGTATTACTTATATACGGTAAATAAAATCCATGACCTACATAGATTGTATCTATATTCAAATACGAATATGAGATTTTAGATTAAAATACAATAATTTATTCTTAGAATTGTAATTAGGTACAAGAAAAACAATGATTTTGTTTTTTTTAAACTTTGTTGATGTTTACATGTTTGCGACGTAGGGTAAAGGATCCAATAGTTGGCCACGCGCGATAAGGGCAGAAGTTTTTCTTTTTTTAATTTCAAAGTAAATACTATCTTTTTGGTTTTGGATACAGTAATATTAGAAAGTAAAACATGTAGCCTGCCAATCTTTTGCTTACGGTGAAAAAAATTAATAATCTACGATGATTGACTATCGAATGTATATTATTTATATAGTATCATATTCTTTTTTTACAAATAAAAAGAGTTATCTCTACAATAGTACCTCTTTTTAACATTATCATGGGTCTGTACCCGTCTGTACACGTTTGTATAAACGTGTGTACAATTAGTCATTGTTTAACGTGTTATGGAGTAGACGTTAAGATAGGTTGAATTTGTGCATGATTAATGTTACAAATACATTAAAGGAAAACCTTAATTGTTTACGTTAATACTGAATGTCAACACATAAAAGTTAAACATATATCTATGGTGATATTGTAGCTTTGAATAAAGATTATAACTAAATAAGTTAAATGTGGTATATACATTTTAATAATTTGAAAATAAATGCGTAATGACGTATTTATAAACGTTCGTATTTTATGTAATACAAAAAAAAATCAATTATTGTTCATGTACACCACTAGTTAATATTGTTTTAACATTACATTTTCATAACCATATTACTTGACCTTTTGTTATCAGTTATGCAATATTGTTGTATGTCTTTAAATGGCCATTTACCCTACGTCAATTTTCGTTTTAACGTAATGATAAAGCTTATCTAATAACATCTATGAGTTGAATGTGATTTTTGCATTTGATGAGATTGTATGCATAAGATTTTTATTGTAATTTTTTCGCGTTTAATATAATTATTTAAAAAAAAATTGTCTTGGGATAATGACTTATATAATGTCAGAAAAAAAAACCCAAGTACGTTGTGCAAAAGGAGCTCAATACATTTTTGCAAATAATAATCGTCATTCTCTATAAATGTTAGTAATGTTGTTGGCCAAGTATGGCATAACATAAGTTATTAGACATATTGTAATGTCGCCATTTTAAGATTTATGTAATATAATCTCTTATATTAGCGATTAGGGTAGTTATTTGTTTTAATGTATTTTATAGTTTGATAGATGTACACATATACCTTTATACCAAATACTCGTTAAATTCTATATAATCATTAAGGTTTCCTTTTATTTATTAAATGCGTTATATTAAGTCATAGTGATATTAGGTTAGAGTTTAATTTATATATATATTTGTAAACTATTTATTTCTTTAGGCTTATTATTTAATAGATCAGGATAGTTTTAAATACGTCTCGTCGATGTTTAGTTAAACGAATAAAATCTTCATTGAAGTATATTCAATCGTAACTAATTGTCTTTCATTTCGTGGACAGAAACTCTATAATACTTTGTATAGTCTAGTCTCAACCTTCTTTGACAAATCACTTTTAAACTTTCACTGGTGTCGGTGGTTAAAATGATACAAATACTATTATTCTTTTCAAAGTGCATGTTAATAAATGGTTTTTTTTTTATTTCGAACAGAATACACTATTGACCAGGAGACCTCTACAGATTCACCGGGAATACTAACGCTTATTAAAAGAAAAATCAGGTAACCTAACTATTTTCACTACAACCTTGTCAGCGGGAGGCAATCAACTTGTGACGCCATCTATTGGTACAATTACTCAACAATATTTGATTTCATATATAGAAGTAACGAACACACTTCTTGGTTGCTATAATATTATTAAGTATATGTTGATATAACAGTTTTTACTCTGGAACGTGGGTGGGTGTATTGGTGTACAGCCCTCGTCATCTTCTTAGCCGCAAGTTTGGGCTAGCGCATAATTTTGTCAAGAGTATAATTCCAAGCTATATTCCAAGGGGTCAAAAAGTTTGACGTGGACTATACATATATACTCATTGTTTTTGTGAGCGTGGGCTATAGGGAGCAGTCATTATTGGGCGAACTGTGCAACGAGACACAAGTGTTAATTGTTCTTCGTCAAAGACTTAAAATTACGAATATGTACGAAGTAAACAAGAAAAAGTGGCATAAAATAAAGTAAAAAAATGAATTTTCTTTTTACGCTGTAACAGTTTGTTTGAAGTGTATAATTGTATTCGTATTGATGTTGCACTTTTAGTCTATAAACCAAATTCAACACCAAGAGATTGTCATTCGAATATGAAGAACTATTATGAAAGTTGGCCAAGTGAAAAGTGGTTGTTGCCTTATTTATCAGACCTCTTGTAACAGTACTAGATTACGCATCGCATCACATTACTATGTTGAACAAAATATAAGTAACGAATTCAATAAACTTTGTATACAGTGACAGTAGTTACTTAGCATAATATAAATATAATAGTATAATCAAGAAGAAACAGAATATATAAAAACTTTGACCTTGACTTTCAAATCTATTCTGAGGGTTAGTATAGTTATGATGCAAGATAAATCAGCCGAAAGATCCTCGTTTTATGTTTTCGGTGGTTGCGCTTCTGGAAGATAAATAATTCATATCTCAAAAGAAGAAGAAAAAATTCAAATCGCTTCCAGAGATGAAAAAGGAAGTGACCAAATGTGTGCAAAACACGACAAACCTTCACCGCTTCACCGGACTAATACAAGCTCAAGGGCGCCAAATTTGCCGAACTCTGCCTTGGGCTGCTGTCTTGGGTGCAACCACGTGAATCTTACTAAGCTAAATTAGCTAGGCTAATCACACATATAATATGTATACCTACAACAGTGATACTTTTAGGAATGCTGTGTTCCGGGATCACCCGGTATATATATTATAGGGGGCAAACGAACATTTGGGTCACCTGATGGTAAGTGATCACCGCCGTCCATAGACACTAGCAACACCAGGGGAGTCGCAAGTGCGTTGCCGGCCTTTTAATATATGTGGGCCCCCGGCGCTCTCACTGACCGAACGAAACTCAACAGTGCAACCACTGTTACTTGACGTCGGTTTTCTGTGAGAAGGTGGTACTACCCTGGGCGAGCCGACCCATTCATTCTGAAACCAAAAATAGCTTCAGCGTAGCTCTACCACCTACATATTCAGTATTTTCTAGAGTTTCAAGCAATGATGGCTCAGGGGTTAGCATATTCGCACATTGCGTCGATTGGCGAAGGTTAAAATCCTTGTAAATGAGCCGGAGCTTTCGGTGAAGGAAAGTATCGTGTTGAGGCCATAAGATGGTGGTGGTAGGGCTTTCTTAACTCCATCTTGCTATCCTACCAACCTCAAATTGAAAGTCCCAGCACCTATGGGTGTGTTCCGATAGCTGCATTTAAAAGGTAGTCGCTCTAGGTTAAGCATGTTTATCATCTTGGATTACATCGTCATTTGACGTCCAGGAAAAATTGTGGTCAATTAAAAGGCTACCATCATGCACATAGCGATACCAGTCACAGTAATTCTCTTATGGTCTGTGACGTTTCGGTATCAACCAATGCTTATGTGTAAATAGTACATCACAGTGATGACTACCGATAGATTGCCGATGTCTCTGCGATCGCCGATGTTTTTTGGATTGTACATTACATATATATTGCACATTCCATTCAAGTCCCAAAGCATATTACTGATTTGCCAGACTATATGTTTAAGTGCCATGTTAAGCGGGTTTTGGTGTCAAAGGGTTATTATAGAGTGGATCAATATGTGAACGATGGTGATGTCTGGAATTGACTCCTCTCGGTGCATCCACTAAAATCGATTGTAATGTATAATGAATTTTAATTATATAAGTATATGTTAAAAAGATAAACCCGATCGAGTTTCTTGCCGGTTCTTCTCGATGACTGGGATGTATTCCGAACCGGTGGTAGTTTTGACGTTCATAAGCGCCTTCTTAGGGCCTAAATTGAATAAAGTATTTTTGATTTTGATTGATTTTGATTTTGATTATAATATTCCTATGACCAACATGGTGATATTCACATTCAGAACTTTGTGTTTTTTATTAACAAATTATTAACTGAATACGCTGTTATTCTGATGTTCATGGGTTACTGCAGTTCTTAATGTATGTCAAACACTTTGGAATTCATTTGGGGATTAGTCACTGCCTTTGATAATGAAGCTAGAACTCTTCATATAACTTTGTATCAGAAGTAGGTGTACATTTTAAAGTGGAATGCAGCGTACACACCTAATTTAGAATTCGTGGAATTCGATATTTTATATATCGCTTTAGTATTTCTGACCTCAAGTTTGGTAATAAGTTATATTGGCGTACACGGTGTAAAGGACTAGTCTACGTCCATATTATATACACAATGAATTGTTTTTTTTTTACTGCAGGTGCTATATATAATGGTAATTTATAAATATTTAAAATAACAGTGCCAATTTCCGTTATCAATTCCTATGGACATAGAGTCCTGTAAAGGTACCTGTCCTTAATATAATGTGCTTAATAAATGTGTTCGATATTGATATGACTTATTTCACGTTAATAAAAATATTAGGATGTCGACACAACATACAAAAAAACATTTAAAACATCCAAGTATTGCAAATATTTTATATAAATTATGAAGAAGCTAGTTCTATAAACCTGAGCATTTTTAAATACTAGATAGTTTTCTCATCTTCTTTCCGAATCTAAACCAGACTCGCCCTAAAGTTCAAATTATAGTAATAAAACTCGCTGACATGATGTTACAAATACTTTAGTTTTTCATCGTTGAGGATATGAAAATGAAACTCTCCAGTCAGACGACTTTTTTTTGGTAAATTTTTTTTATCCACTTATCGGCTTACGCAAAATTCTATTGATTATGGTTTTTTTTATCCCGCAAATCTAATTCAACAAATTATACCCCTATATTTTCTCATCGGGAAACAAAAGCCACATAAATATACGAGAATGGTCCCTAATTTCGTGACAGGGTTCTGAGAAAAATCATAACTAAGAATTAATAACTTCCAATACTGCTCGAATTAACATAAGAAAACATTTTATACGTATAAAGAAGACGCAACCCAGTAAGTACGTTTACCTTCGAGTCGACCAAGTGAAAACCTTTTGAAGCGTTATAATTTGTTGGTTCGCCTTATATGCACCAGATAAGTTCCACTTTCCCATATATAGAGTTGAGAAACTCTCACCATTGGTTACGGTTATCTGATGGTATGGTCGTAAATACTGAAGTTTTTGTCACAGATTCATGACAATCTAGCAGTCTGTTGGCATAAATATCTACTCTACTTAATGCAGGGTTAAAAGGAACTCTACGTGAGGTGATTTTATAAAGCACGTATTGAATAGGATCGTATGATTCATTGCTTTCAGAATGGATGAGTACTCGTACAAATTACGTTTAATGCTAAGTCTGTTCGACAATTGACGTTGTTACATTATATTATAGATGTTTAAAATTAAAAACAATTGTCAGTGTAATTACTGTTTGTATTTTGTTTTATTTTTTAGTATGTAAATTATATTATACCGCTTGTTCACAATCTCATCTGATGTTAAATAATGATGCGGTCTAAGATAGTAAACACGCTAAAATTCGAGCGGACTGGCTTTCAAGTGCAGTTGCCGGAACACACCAACAGGTGCTTGGCTTCAGGTTTCTAACTTGAGGTCGGTAGCTAGCCAAACGGAGTTACAAAAATTCCTATCGTCGCGATGTTTTCCTGCACCGATAACTCAGACTCAGTCGCAAGGTTTCGAACCTACGTTGTTCAACGTGGTGTCCAAAGACGCTATCAACTAAAACACCGTCGCTTCAGAAATAATAATTGTTCTTATCTTATCGCATGCTATGAACTATTGAATACTTTATCTCAACTTTTTGTTCATACACTGATGAGATTCTTCATCGTATTAATTTTAGTATTTATGTAACGAAGTAGTAAAAAATGCAGTTCGCTTGATGTTAAATCGTCAGCGCGGACTATAGTTATATATGATTGACATAAATGAACCGAAATCCTGTGGCTGATTATAATAAGTTGCAAATTCGGAGTCGTGATTTGGAATATCTCGTATATCACACTCTTCAGTTCACAATATAGCAGCGCGACCATTGTTTTTTAGCGGCAATAATAAATGTGACAGTAGTGCGTCTTCAGTTGAATTGTAGAATTGTTGTTACTATTTATTGCAAATATAAAAGCAGAATAAAAGAAAATTTAAATAAACAAATAGTGAACGAAATAGATAAAACAATTACACAAAACAACATATATATAGGTTATATAAAATATTAAATTGTTTAAATAATTGATTAATCTCTCATTTGTTTATTAAATAAATATAGATGCAGTAGGGATGTGAAGTTTGTGATGGTTTCAGCGTATCAAAGGTAATGACGTACGGGACCTTATGAACTTTAATGCAAATGTTAAACTTAAATATTTGTTGCCTGTCAAGATTAAATCGATTTTTGGACATTTCAAGAAACCCTTTTCCTGTTGTTGTACGATGAATGTCATTTTATGCGAAAAGAATATACTACCTCTAGAAATAAAACCTTATAAAGTTGTATATAAAATGCAAAAGGGAAAATAATATTGACATTGATTACACATGTAGAAGTATTTTTTTTTAGGAGAATAGACCTTTAATATAATTTAATAATACCTGTGAACGAAGTTGACGTCTGGAAATGACGCCCTCTCTGTGCATCCACCAAAACCGAACGTAATTATTTATAACTATGTTTTGAAAATGTGAGTTATAATATGTTAATGAAAAGATAAACCAGATCGAGTTTCTTATCGGTTCTTCTCGATGACTGGGTTGTTTTCGGAACCGGTGGTAATTTTGACGTTCATAAGCGCCTTCTCAGGGCCTAAACTGAATAAAGTATTTTTGATTTTGACAAAATCCATACGCATTTTGAACTGTATAATGGATTATAGAAATAAATAGAACAATAAATTACATTTTATAATGAGTAGTAGTATTATTTTTGTGATATACATTAAGAAGGTTAATATCAATTGATAACGTTACTTGTAATAATCTCCGTCTAGCGACATTCGGCATTGGTGCAATTGGACCGTGGCGAAATGAAATAAATTAAGTGTATCTCGGTTCGCATAAACAACGGAGCCAATGTCGTACGAATATCTATTACCATTTAGATATGGAGACCGTCGAAGCGGTAATTCATTTACATGTATAACTGAAAACTCTTGACTGTATCGCGAGATCAACTTTATATTCGGTGGTTTCTTGTCGATATATATTTAACAATGACGGAAATATTTATACTCGTAATTGGTTATGTTTTATTATCTCAAATAATTATTACGTCTTCTGGTAAAATTGGATTTGATTCGAGTAGTTACTAATTGCTACAATTTATTATGAGTGTCTAATTCGTTTTGATGTTATAGAACACCCATAATCGAATCACAGTCTTTATGTTAATTGATGTTCGGTTCGAAGTAACTGCCTTTTAAGCACAGCCGTCGGAATATTCCGGTTGGTGTTTGGTGATCGGTGTACAGGTTCAACTAGCTAAGCGAGTTCAGGGTGACATTTTTGTCATATTATATTTTCCTACATTGAAAACTTCGTCTTATTTTTTTTTTCGTTAATCTGAACACATTCTACATATTCTCAAATGAATGCGCCATAATTATATTTAACACTCGACTCGGAGGTGACCTAAAATACTTATTAAAAAATAGGTAAGGTATTAAAATTGCGTTTTTAATTAAACTTAATTTAATAATTCGAAAATAGGAACGATAATGGGAAACCATTAATTAGGAGACAAGATTTGGGATTATAAATTTTAATTTCAATCGTTTCAAGAACGGAATACATAATAAATACAATGATTCCGACGATGGACGCATTTTGAAAACTAAGCGCAATATTTAATTAAATCATTCAATCATTTTCACTATGGGCACCGCCATATTGACCTTAGCTGCTCTGCCGAGCGCTTTTTACTTTACCCCAACTCCGCGGCCGACTGTAATGCGACATGCGACAGATGGACGAAAAAGTTTGAGGCGATATAAAAACAGTTTCACTTTAAAATAAATAAAAAACATTATTCATTTTATCAGAGAAAACGCTTGCCGTAGTCCAAACACATTATATGTGGGTATAGTTGACATCAAGTTCGTGCAATTAATGGGAAAGCTTGTTATAGACACCCCTATTTGAGTTACCCTCCGTAAACGAACGATCAATACAAGGCACAGTATAAGAAAGTGCAACGCTGGCAGTTTGAAGCTGAGCAAATAATATTTACTGAGGATATATAAAATGTAGCGTGAGTTTGCGAAGAAAGTTTTGTTTCTTTAGTTCTATATCTATTTATTTTAATTTTGGTGCAGAGAATAGTAAAAGCGTCTTATACAGTTTTTTTTAAACTTTATGGGTTTTACCGTTTAATCAAAATTTCATCTGATGTTATATGTCGATATGGTCTATGATGGTAAGCACGCTCAATATAGAAGAGGTCTAGTTTTCATTTGCAGCTGTTGGAACACTCGTGCTTAGCGACGGGCTTTCAACTGGAGGGTTATAGATAGCCAGACGAGCTAAGAATAATTTCTATAATTATGCTATGGTGTTACCACGCTGTTTTCCTTCACCGAAAGCTTGGTTCAATCAATCACCAGTGGGCTATAATTACTTCAAATATAATTGACTATTGTTATGAAGAAGTAGTATGTGTAGGTGGTAGAGCTACGCTGAAGCTATTACTGGTTTCAGCATGAATGGGTTGGCTCGCCCGGGGTAGTACCACCCTCTCACAGAAAACCGACGTGAAGTAGCAGTGGTTACACTGTTGCGTTTCGTTCGGCCAGTGAGAGCACCGGAGGTCCACATATTTAAAAGGCCGGCAACGCACTTGCTACTCCCCTGGTGTTGCTAGTGTCTATGGACGGCGGTGATTACTTACCATCAGGTGACCCAGTTGTTCGTTTGCCCCCTATAATATAAAAAAAGTATGTTTGTAAGACTTAATCTTTGGAACTACTGAATCTAATTATTGAAATATAGATTATCTCTGACTTCTGTAAGTTGTTTTATTTTTATTAATTTGCATACTGTAATTAGGGAGTACGAACGGTTACTAGTTATTAAAAACTCCGTTGTCTTAATAATAATAATAATAAAAATGTTCACAAAGACCTATAGTAGTAATGTAGTAAAGTTTACTTTTCTATCCCTCGAGAACAGTAGGTACTTTTTTCTGTAGTAAAATACCCTATATCCTTTTATTTACAGTTGACAATTGACAACATGTTCACAAAATTTCTTAATCATTGGTTGAGTAATTAAGACGTGAAAGTGTAACGAACAAACTCAAATTCGCATTCATAATATTAACAAGTTTTTAGCAGATAATATGGGTAGCCATTCTTACTTAATCGTACCGAGAATAAAACTACATTTAATCTTGCTTATATTACAAGCCCAAACGATGCCCTCAAAATAAAACTGAGTATTACAATATAAATAAATAAAATATATTATCGAAACACAAAATGACAACAATAATATTATACAAATATTCTTTCAAATATGACGTATTTTACACTGAATCTAAAATACGCAGCTTAATGGCGATGCATATCAATGCCAACCGTGTTTTGGTCTCAGACGGCCCTCGACTCGTTACGTGTCTGTGTACTGCAACTAACGACTGCTTGAATATCTAACACTGTTTCTCAAACTTCGATAATATATATATGTATTATTATGAATTTGAAATTGGACTTGACAGAGTGCATGATATAAAGTGAAAAATGATTTAAATTCATTTATGTTATGCGATATTTTCGGATATATGAAATATAAGTAAAACATGAAATATTATGTGAAGGACAAATTTTAAAAGTCTTTACACTCATTTGAATTTTATGATTTCTTTATATCAAATATATTGAACTAATATATATAAAGTTCTAATTTAGTGCTAAGAGGCGTAAAGTACGTTTTTATAATCAATGAAATTTCTGTAATAAATCTGTAAATGTATGATATATTTCAAAATCAAAATCAAATCAATAATACTTTATTCAGTTTAGGCCCTGAGAAAGCGCTTATGAACGTCAAAGTTACCACCGGTTTGGAAAACAATCCAGTCATCGAGTACAACCGGCAAGAAAATCGATCTGGTTTACTTGTTTTCAAAAGCCCTAAATGTAACGGTAACCTTTTAAAAAAAAATACAATGTAAAAAACGCGAAAAGGCGAAATTTACATATGCTTTTATGCTGTCAAAAACAATGTAAATGTTAAAAGGCAGTCGATTTTACTTATTAAAACAAAAGGAATAATTATTTTCGCTTTAGTTAGTTAGTAATCGATCTAATTATAGAGATTTGTTCAAAATACCATAGTAACACTTTTGTCGTACAATTTTTATATCATCGTCATCGTAAATACTAAACAAAATTTTAAAGTGCTTTATTAAGATTTTGTGTATATAAAATTATTTTATATAAGTATATAGATATAAAACAATGAATAATAGCCCGGATGTCTTCCTTAACCTTTTTAAATTTATGCTATCTTGAAAATTGCATTTAAAAGGCACGCACGTCTCCATCTTCAATGAATGGAATCAATAATGCATTTCAACCGTGTAGCCATTCGTATGCTAATTGATAACTACTTACGACTTTGTGCTTGGTAATACACGTACGACCGAGTAGGTCACGGATCTATAGATTCGACTTCAATCGGAATCCGCGTTCTTGTGTTATTGTATTTCATTCATTTGACATTTTAAATATCGTAAATAGCACGTTTTAGTCGTTTTCAGGAACACTTCTAACTATAAAGACTTATATATTAATAATATAAATACT
Organism: Antheraea assamensis; assembly: GCA_035772565.1. NCBI lineage: Eukaryota > Metazoa > Arthropoda > Insecta > Lepidoptera > Saturniidae > Antheraea > Antheraea assamensis. Next base: position 6,177,698 of record JAQQSE010000031.1, on the reverse strand, counting down.
ATAGTTATATATAATAGTTTGTTTGTTGCGCTTTCATGCCTTAACTAATCAACTTATCGTAATGGAATTTTGTATACACGTGCTCAGGGGTACAGAAACGGACATTGTGTATTCAGAAAAAATGTATTGTTCCTGAGGCATATATTAGAAGAATACCAATGAGTGTGAAGCCGCGAGGAAAAGATACTAATTTAATAAGACGAAAATTAAACTAAGGTTAAATTCATCTAACACTCATTCACCTGCACGAAAACATTCATTGTATGGTGAATTTACAACGAACATGCCAGTCGTAAACAGCCAACGAAACCAGTTTAGTTGGAATGTTTATAATTATATTTGAATATTATTATTACACTATACGGTGCCGTAGATCTCGGAATAATTTAAATGCGCTTCCGTTAGTAACAATTACTAGCAAAATGTCATTAGAACTTTTGCCACTTGACTGTGTCCGTGATCTAAATTAAATAGTGTTTAACCTAAAACGTTTAAGTAGCAGTAAATACGAATCTTATAGCAATGTCGGTCGCAGAATAACGGCATCTCGTTCGGATTGACAGACGAAACATTTCTAAATTGCACCGGCACGCCAAATTTAAGTGTGCGATGTTAAATTATAGATGCCAGATAAAACCTTAATGGCTACAAATTATCGTGCTCATCGGTTAATACTGGTTCAAATCGGAATTTTAGCTTTGACGGCTTCACATCGAATGCCCGTAAGAGCATTTAAAAAATTGCTAAAAATTATTCTATAGCTTAAACTTATAAAACTAAATTTAAATCTCGTGTCAACGTAGACGCTAAGATTAAGACGTTATTTGTAATAAAATATACATATCTTTTTTAAATATATGACAATATGACTCATATGACAAAATATATTCTGTTGCTGCAGGGCTTGCTCTAATCATATCTATTGTTGATATTCAAGTATTTTATATAGTACACCTACGTTCAACGACTTATACAAAAATAAATCCCACATAGCACCCACCTTTTAAATTTATGTACATACTATCAGTCTTTAGAAAATTAGGTCAACATATTTTTACTTACAAGGTCCAGAAACATAAACAGGTAATAAATTTTTAATAAATGATATTTTTTTTGTGCACGTTACCCAGACGGTGTGATATGAGGGTGGAGGGTGTAGTTATGGTTTTGTAGATGAAAGGAGGGTTCACGTGTCTACCGATGTACTAATGGACAATAGAAACCGTGGCTGCCGTAACCATGGCTGCGTTGCAAAGTACGCGCGCCTCGCGAGTTGCCAACGAGCTTCGGGCTTGATCGCGCGTTTGCATCAATTAAAAGAATTTGGAGCGCCGCTCCGTTCGCTTTTTATTGTATACACAAATAAAAGACAGAACCGAACGATATACTGTTTTAATTACAAACTGTAACCGAATTCTTAATTAACATACAGTTTGAATAACGAAACGATTAGAGTGATTTACGAAGCGGGTTATATTTCTTCTTTTTTTTTTATTATTGTGGTGAACAGTCTGTGAGTTTACTTTTTTAATATACGCGAATGGACACAATGGAACTTGTCTGCAAGTAATCCGTCACGAGAAAATGAAAGCGTAAGAGAACTGTGTTTTGTTATTTTCATATTATGATGTCGTTTAAACCGGAAACCGGCATACAGTATTTATATAGTACGTGGCTTGAATAATATGCGTGTTATATTAAGCTCCGTTATTCTGTATGACGTTGGAATTGCATAATTATATTAACCGCATTTACAAACTAATACAATTAAATAGTATAAATTTAATGGTACAAATGTTACAAATTGCCTTATTTGAAGAGATGTTCAAACTAAAATTCTCGTTTTTTTATTATGTTATTATCATTTGACCTTTAACTTTGCGTTTACTGATTATTCTTATAAATTATATATGATATAAAGCGTCTATACAAATTGCACACAATCTTTGTTACGCCTGTTAATTTAAGTAAGAACGTTTGTTACCCGTTATGTGTTTTTATAAAACAAGTCGATACTCGCCCGTTTCACTGTGCATTAAAAAAAAATATTAAAAAAAAAACGGCACGGGATCAATGGAATACATTCTAGAGCTATTAACGAAAAATTCCGCATCAAATGGTTTGACCTATGCCGATACATACTGTAGTTTTGATGTAAAGAAGCCTCAAAAAAACTATAATTTCATTATATATACATGTATATATAGATGCCAGTGTGCGTTAGTTGGTAATTTTTTGCATCCAAAAGAGCTTGATTGATTGTGACGAAATTTTCTTTTTATACTTTTAAGGTCATCTGGATAGTTTTTAGCCGCAGCTGGATTCGGTAGGTGACATTGTTGTTGAGATTTTGTTTTCTTTTTGTGTCTCACACAAAAACATATAACAATAATACAAGTATATATCTATTTTTCTTTATATTCATAAACTATGAAGGTATGCGGTAGGACAGCGTCTACATAATGGATCCACTACAGAAATATAGATAATATATGAAAATAACATTGACCCATCCTCTCCGCTTGCTCCAATGGGAATCTAGTATGATGTAAAGATGAGTGTCGAATAGCCGTAGACAATTGAAACTCCATGGAGGTGTTATATATTGCCGACTAATAAACAACGATAATATTTTTTTTTATATATTATAGGGGGCAAACGAACAGGTGGGTCACCTGATGGTAAGTGATCACCACCGTCCATAGACACTAGTAACACCAGGAGAGTCACAAGTGCGTTGCCGGCCTTTTAAATATGTGGGCCTCCGGCGCTCTCACTGACCGAACGAAACGCAACAGTGCAACCACTGTTACTTCACGTCGGTTTTCTGTGAGAGGGTGGTACTACCCCGGGCGAGCCGACCCATTCATGGTGAAACCAGTAATAGCTTCAGCGTAGCTCTACCACTTACTAAAAATAAAATATCTGGGACAAAGAGGAAGAACACTCGAAACTAATTTATCTGCGGCCACCATTGTAAAAAATCCAGTGTATATTGCTCGCCCGCGACGCTCCAAGTGTATAACACTTACACAATTCGCTAACTATAGGTATAGTACGTAGTAGCGTTCACGTCAACCTGGTATTCGCCATATAATTTTTTTAGGATATGGTTTGACAGTAATTCTCGTCAAAGTCTAACCTTTCGTAAGTAATAACAATTATCAAGTAACGGTAACTTATTCACGATCAAGAGACAAGTAGTAATTATTATGTACACGGGGAAAAAAAGTTAATGTTGTTACCTTTTGAGAGAAGTCGTTCTTTCATTTTAGATCTCCGTTTGTTTTTTATTGTTATCGGAGTCAAAGACCAATTTAAAATAATCTAGCGACCGCCCGTGACTACGTACATAATAATTACAATATAATATTTAAATCACAATATAAAATACACGGAAATTTAATTAATGGAACATTGCAGTGAAATCTGCAAGGAATCTCAGTGAGGGAATTTTCTAAATCGGACCAGAAGTTCCAAAAATTACCTCCTAAAACAAATAAACAAATTCCTAAAACAAATAAGATTAATTTGAAATAATAAATACCTCATGTGCCAATGTGTGTTTCCAACAACACATTTGAATTACAATATAGTGGCCCGAGTACAGATGCTTTCCGGCAGAACTAACTCTGTGATAGTAATATTAGTAATTTGAATAAGGTGATAAATAAACGATATACTAGCTCTGTGATTTCACAATTTTTAGTACTTTCGATTATTGTCAATGCAATTAGGTAAGCGTAAAGAAATGTTGTATTAAGCACGACTGTTGAGTAAAGAGCCGACTGCGAGCTTTAGCCGCGTGATATGATAACTTACTAATATAGGCATTCACATTTCGGCTCTTCTTCGTGTTTGTCGGTTTATGATCAGCGCCAAACCACCCTCGTCCACGATACCCCGCGCCGCGCCGCGTTATTGTCGCCGCGTATTGCTTAATCTATAGTTTGCTTGATAATAGCTTCACCTCCAAATATCTCAGGTTGATGTTAAATAGCATAAAATTATCCTGGATAAAGAGGCTACAAAATAGCAAGATTTTTCCAAGTATATCCGATGGGTTCTAGATGTTAGCGCGTTAAATCAAACAATCTCTTGAAAACTGATGAAGTAACATTCGAACAAAATTGTGAAGGCGTCAGTACATGAAATATTTATTGACTGCATTGTAATCGCGATGAACATTCTTCATATATAAGTCCAAATAGAGATGGTTCCATCGGTATTTATTTATTTGAAAATAATATGCCTGACTTGTTGGTATTTTATACCCTGAGTAGACTATCACTACTTAAGTCTTTGTGCCTATTAATACGCGTACGCTGTTGACCTGGCAAAGCCTCTACAGTTTCACCGGACTACTGGTACTTCAATGAGAATCCGCGTACTTGTATTATTGTATTTTATTGATTCAACTTTTTAAATATCGCCAATAATCTATTTTAGTCCTGTGCAGAAACACATGCCTAATTATAAATACATATATACTAACATTGTAAATGCGAATGTGAGTTTGGGAAAATAACCTAGGGCACTTTTTATCCTGGAAAGAAAAAGTAGTTGCTGAGGTAAAATAGAAATGTCATCCACAAAACTTTGGCGGTATGATATAAAAGTTATTCATAGGGATGTAAACATTTATATCCTCGAATGTACATCTACATAATATGTGATTGTTCGTCAGTTCGGTTATTGAAAGAAGTCGTTCAAGGCTCATGTTGCGAGGTCTGTGTGCCTCGCGCGTGAACTCTGATCTACTTAGAGTCGACTTACTTATACAGCTTGCAAATCTTGTTAAGTTATATACTGTAGTGTGTATATTATTTCACCAAAAATGTATTGATGTTACACGAAAGAACTTTAATATACGCATTGGTAATTATAAAAGGAAAATTTTTGTTTAGATATTGTTTTTTTTAGATCAAAATGTTTGAAGACTATTACAATTTTTTGTAAGCTTCGTTTTTTTTTGGTTAAATAAAGTATGTAGGTAGATAGGTAATGGTAAGTAAATATGGAATCGTATACCACCGAGAGAAGAGATTCTATAGACATTTTTTATATTTTTTTATACTATATGTAAATAAATTCCTTCGAAAATCACAATATATCAGACGTTGGTTATTTCCGGAACATGGTTTATGAAGGGCTATACACTATATTGTTATGTTATGACAGACAAAAATATTATTTTTTTCTAATATGCTAATAAGAGATAAGTTAATTATTGTAATGTGCTTGTCCGTTACATAAACATAACTAGGATGTTCTACTTATACAGTGTGTATACAAGTATAGCGAATTTGGTATTGTCAAGTTATTTAATTTAGTCTTCCTATGTTATATTGTATTGTCAACTAGCCGAAACTCGTGACTTCGTCTGCGTTGTTTATTATCATAATAATATATTTTATGTTCAGAGGAAAAAACATAAAAAAATAAGTGCAAAATATATATTGCTTACAAATTTTGTTGTAAACTATTTTATCCATTTACTTCCCATTACCTGCGCTTGCGTACAATACAGCTTGCCCCATTTGACATATCGCTGAACGCGTAATGCGTATAAAATCGTAGTTTCTTAAAACGTTAATAACTTGATACCAAGTAACGATAGCGTGAGGACTAAGGGTCTAAGACGTAAAATTAAAAAATAAAAGGGTCGAAATGTATCCAGTTGTTTTTCCGTAATACGCGTACGACGACAGTCCCCCGTCATTTTATTTATATAAAAAGGTTATTTATCATAAATTTTATTCCGAAGCAACAGTCCAAGCGGAGGCGTGCCGTGCGCCCTTGAACTGGTTGCTATAAATCGTCTGAGTGCTTGTCGTAGTAGTCTGGTGAAGCTTTTTTTTTCGAGTTGACTACACACTGTTGACTTGACAGTTTCACCGGACTGAATTCCGGTGAAGCTATAATATAAATCTCATTGCGTAATTAACATTTCCGAATTTATCCGTATTCGCGCATATTAACAGTGTAAAATTACAACGCGTGGCCTTTCGTCTGACGCTTATTGGGGTTTTTATAAGAACAAGTTTTATTGTCTCCGCAAGGTCACCATACGTTCGAGAGACATTGAATGATTTATCGAACACTTCGTCTGATTGAAAAATGAATATCATTGTTTGATTTTACTCCAACTAAAAGCCTTTACTACTCAGTAACATGTGACACTCTAAATGTTCGATCATTATGATTGATGGGGTTAATGTATATATATATATATATATATATATATATATATATATATATATATATATATATATATATAGTATATAGTGTTTGTTGGTGCTATTCACCGAAACGACTAAACTGACGTTGATGAGATTTACAAAAAAGTGAAGAACTTTTCAGAGTATTATCTCGGTTATATACAATTATCCTTTGCCATAGGCGTTAAGTAGTAATGAGAAAATTACAATAGAAATAATAATACATCGCGTAAATGTATGAAATATTTAATATCTATATTGATAAAAGTCAATTACCAAATGTACGTAAGCGCATCACTTCAGAACGGCTGGCATCTATTTGATTATGACTTTTTAATTGTATTTCTAATTGTTAGGACAAGGTTTGCATCACAGAAAAAACCGCGCGGAATAGTGAAACATTAATTTAAAAGATCCATCATATAAAAAAGTGAGTGAGACGGAAGATCTTCAAAAGTATTGATATATTGACGTTCACTTGCTATTTTATTTCATTACATGTTAACATTTTCTTCTTTAGTAAACCCGTGTGAAGCCGGGGTAGGCAGCTAGTTTATTATAAAATAACAATACAAGTGAAGTTAAAAAATAAAGCATTTAAAATGTCATACAATTTGATTGCGCTTTCATTGTAGACGACAATCTTCGTACAAAACGCTTTGAATGGCGTAAACGGTTTGATGTATTTGTGGCGTTGTCTCTAGTAGAATTTTGATTATTATTTTATATATCAACGATGTACTTTGAATGGTAATATAATGTACATTTTCGGCTTATTATTTGTCAAAAGTGTACAAAATGTGAAGAGTAACAAGTGTTTGTATTTTTTTACAAATAAAGAACAGTTCATGTATTGATATTTTTCTTTGAATAAGCAGATTTGATCGTAAGTAAAATAAGGAGCTGAAGGTTGCCGCATGGAAATGTTTTTTTTTTTAATAGGATAAAGGACTTATAAATTCGAACATAGACTGTTAAAAAACATATATTGTAGCTTTTTATGACTTATAATAAACATGAATTTGAAATATTTATATACGTATTCTTCTATCTTTGTCTATGAAATTAGTATGTCACTATTATTTATTTTTGTTAAAGATTGTATAAGTTTTTTATTGATATACTGTAAGGCAAAATCAGTGTATTCTTATGACAAATACGTCTAAAGTGCATCAAACATTCGACCAAGCGGCCAAGACGTGTAAGGCCTTACAATTCAGATGTTATTGTCAGCCAAGTTCCCACAGTTAAGTAAGTATGTACTTACGTTTTACAGTTAATTATGCCGACAACGCGACTTCTTATGACTCGAGATACAGCGTTGTGTGGCAATAAATGAATTCTTTTATTCGTACTTAAATCAACCTCTTTCGACAGCGATACTTTTTAAGAAATATAATTTCATGTCACTGCATGTCTTAAGAATGATTGCTTAACGTTTTATTTGTAAGTAATCTGAGAGGATTTTTGTCATCTTTCAATTCGGGTTCTATACATGTTATTATATATTTATCTTGAACTGTGTGTATATGTAGTTGAAATAACTGTCTTAGTAAATTTTATAATTTTTCAGCTATTTGCATATAATTGAATAATATAGAAATTATTTTTGTGTCACTGCTATTTCACAGGTGATAAAAAATAGCAAATATCTGTCATGGTATATCGCAGCATTACAAATATTTTTTTTTATAATATATGTATATAAAATGGATATTGGTATACTTAATATCGATAAATTTCAATATCATTTGACCGATCATCGTCAAATTTGACGTATTTGAAGTATTTTTATGGTGAATTTATTTACTATAATTTTTATTCTATTGTTGTTAACTCTCATATTATAATTTAATTAGGTTGAATTTAAGGCCGATTATTAGACCTATCTGTAAAAAAAAGTGATAAAAGTTAATTTCTATCACATGACAAATAATCGCGATACAAATTAATTATCTGTAGCAGTAATGCTAATTCACAACTATCGTATAATAGGCTATTTTTTAATTCATTGTAAAACTAGGAATGATGTGTGAAATTTACCATGCCTAGTATTAAATCATTGCTAAACACCTTAATTGCTTTATTGTTATCATTAAAACGGTCATTTGATCGTGATATTGCAGACTAAAATCAATTCGTTCCATCTCTTATGTATACGGTCTTCAGTAGATTTCACTAGCTATTAAATATATGCAGATTTTTTTCATTTTTATTGATAATTTTCATCCATGTCAAATAAATTCGTAATTAATTATTGTGAACATAAAAAAATGAATTTGGGTTACAATTTAATAGATGTATTAAAATTATTAATTTCATTAATTTTCCAATAAATCTATGCTCTGATAAACATTATTATATTAAATGAATCTATATTATCCACAAACTCTTCCTTTTCTCACTAAAAACTAAACTAAATTTAAATATTAAAGATATATCATTTCAATCAAGTTAGGTTTATATTCCAAAGTATTATTAAATATCAATTATAAGGACATAGAAATATAAATACAGTATTTTTTTATGTCTAGAGAGTTTTGGAGATCCCTTGGGATCTTTATATACTTATTAACATAAAGATAATGGATAGTAGAGTTAATCCTGACAGGTTATTAAGTAACAAAGATAAATTGTTTGCGACAGTGTTGCGTTACGGTCTACTTGATATCAGCGTTCTTGATGCAGGTCCATAATTTAATTTGATTATTCCTATAGCCGAGTATTTGTTTAATTTAATGAGCAATTACAGAGATAATTATATAAGTGTTTACAAATATATCTCATTAATTGATATAATTTTAGAAAATTTATAATGCTGTTGATGTCGTTTTAATTATAATAGGGTATAAAATATTTTATGAACATAGTTACATGGTACCTATGTATTGATTTATCCAAAATATATTATATTCGTACACGGAAACTATATTAACTGTCGCTAAAATATATACCTATATGTTGAATTTACTCGTGCGACATCTATTGTACAATATTTGTACTAATATAGAGAGTTCTTCACAAACGTGCGTATTAAAAACCTATCACAGTCGTATGAATGTTATTGAACCACAGAGTAAACAAAATAAAGCGTTTATCTACATCGTATGTATTATAAAGAGGTAAAGTTTGTTTTTGAAGAGGTAATAACTAGTACTACTTATCTGATTCTAACTATTCTATCACTTTTAGGAAGCTACTTTATGTAGTTTTTTTCAAATCTCATGTTTTAATTAACAGTTATAAAGTCGTAGGCTGTTAATAATTTTTATATATTATTATAGGTTAGTTAAATGGTAAATTACATCGATTGTCCTAATAATAGTAGGAATAGTATCATTAATTATTGTATGTATTCTTTTATTGTAAGAAATTCTTAAATTTTGCAAAATATATTAAGTTTTTCTTCGAGTTATAAGTTATTGGAATGTTACATTTAGTAATTCGTTTCCACGGAATATTACAGCAAAACAAACATAAATAGCGTCTGATCAAAAACGAGACCATTTCCCCTCTTTTATTGCAATTGTAGCCTGCACCGTGACTATCGGAAGCCATACAATTAATCCGACTGCAAATGAGTTTTCGTTTGCAAAAAAAGAGACCGGGTTAGTTCTATTTTGGGTGTTTACGAATGTGTCTAAAGTATTTTTATTTGAACAATTGCACTCTGCACATATAATTGATGTAATGGCGACAAAAGCGATTAGTTTTGTCCTTGTTTGATAATTAAGGTTATCCAAATAATTCATCTAGACGTAAGGGAGTTTAATATAATGTTTGTTCTGTAGATTGATATATATTTATAACATTCGCGCTTACAGTACTTTTTGACCTATACTTTGGACCATCTCCCTCGGTGCATCCACTGAAAACGATTGTGACGATGTATGTTAAAATGAGAAACCCGATCGTTTCTTGTCACTTCTTCTCGATGACTGGGTTGTTTCCCGAACTGGTGGTGGTTTAGAGGTTCATAAGAGCCTTCTTAGGGCCTATATTGAATAAAGTAACTTTTATTTGATGTGATATGGTAATTGCTCCGCTAAAAAAAGTCGCAGCGCTTTTACATCATAAAATGTTAAAAGAATTCTTGAACGTACTGACAGATCTTTCAGATCTTCAGCGGCAGCGCATTCATATAATTCTGTTGAGTTAGTTAAACATTTTAGTTTTTGAATATGTATATACATAAAGAAGATGCCAGTACAATGAATTAAAAACTCCCACTGCTTGAACACTGTGATACGATCGTATCGAACGATTCACACAGTAATTTTGATTGTTTTCCGCAGTGTAGTTTTACGGATTCTAAATGAACGGGTTTTGAACATGGGTCAAGGGTAATCGATGAATGCTTGTCGGACGCTTGCACCGTCAAGGTCTAAGCACATTGAGCGCACTGCACACAGGCGAAAGCTGCCAAGCGAACAAACCACTTATATTGATTCTATTATATTAGTTATGCACGTGTATAACGTCATAAATAGAACTTTTATTAAACAATATATTGACCCTGTAGTTCGGTGAAACTGTGAAGCCTCGCCAGGCCAATAGCGTAGTTAGTTCGAAAAAAAAAAACAAAAAAATTGACCAATAGTTTTACTGTCAACTCTTTCCATACCGTTCATATATTTGATAAAATTTTGCGTTAATAAAACTGTCGACCACTTAGTTTTTTATTTGCACCATTAAGTTTCTCTTCCTATAGATATAGCAGTATAGCATAGTGCAGGTTTTAATGTGGAGTTTTGTTTTGGTGCGTTCGTTGACCCTAACCACCCCTAAGGAAGGGCGACAGGCCGTCTGACGCACCCCTATTATGTGCAGACAAGCATGCGCTGAGATAACATTAAAATTTCAAAGTACAACCTCGGCAAAGGTTCTAAAACTCTTCCCTGTTGTCTTACTTAAATAAAACTTAATTTATAATTTATTTTTTGCAAGGGCAAGAGCTCAATCTTTAAGTAAATCTCATAAAGGAAGTATTGATAAAACTTGTTAAATGTATTATAAAACTAGCCGATGCCCTCGACTTTATTTGCATTCCTTATTATCTTAACATTATATTTTATGTACAAAGGAAAGAGATGAAAAAATTAAAAGTAAAAATATACTTTGCTTACAGAATTTATTTTTGTAAATAATGTTATCCATTTACTTCATCGCTCTAGCGTATGCGCACGACACTGGTTGCCCTACTTCACACACCGCTAAAGGAGTAGTTCTAATAAAAATTGTAATTTCTTAAAACTTAAATAAATGTATTAATACATTAAAATATGCTACATTTTTAGATAAGAATCAAGTGTCAAAAAATAATACATAAAAAATTGACCTTTATCCAGTAAATTACGCAAAAACTTGCATAATTCGCGCACAACAGCAAAACCCCATCGTTTTATTTACATATAAATAGAAAATATGAACTATACTACCAAATATCCAGGTTTATGAATGATATAGAAATATATGCTTATCACCTTTTTTCTTGTATTTAACTCGTTTCATTATTGAAATTACAACATCTTTTAATAGAGTGAACCGATTTTAACGAAACAAAGACTAAATGTTACTCGAGAATATGCTTTAAGATATTCTTGATTTTTTTTTTATTGTAAGCGTTATACATTAGCAGTGATGCGTGCATAAACAAACAGGCAGAAAATTACCTATTCTTAGTCACATTAAATTTTTACATAAAAATTGGTAAAGTACAAATCTGAAATTTACAGTTTCATTATATGTATAGAAGGAAATAAATGAAGCTATAGTGTTATTTGTTAGATAGGGACTAGCGTCTACGTAATAAATCTAAAAAAAAAACTGTGATCTAAATCTATCGATTACTTTTTGACTGATCCACGCACAACGATAGACATCTATTATTTTATTTATTTAGATGTTGTAGTTTAAATTCAATATTTATTATGGCCTTGTCTTAAATTATTTCCATATGAATAGATTTTAATTATATCGTTTTGTGTTTGTTGTACGTAGGTGTTGTATAGTTTTGCAAAACTTAATTAGTGAGCCACATTCAAACTAATACTGTATTGTTTTCATAGTTGTGAGAATGTGAATTCATTTTGTAAAGAGACTGTTTTACATTGTAATAAAATTAAATACCACGAATTAACTATTTTACCTCTTTGTTAATTAAAAAGTTTGTATATGTGTATCATTTATTTAACATCCATTCTAAAATTGACGCACACTGATGACAATTGAACGGGAGTTTTTGGCGGGATCCTAGTCTGTCATGTAGTGGTTTTTATATTTTATTCATAATCTTGTGTTATTAGACTCTATGTTTTGTAATATTGGTGGTGCTTTACATAATATAGTTCGGTTATTATGCACAAGTGAAGTGGATGGGAAATAATACCACGGAGCATGCATTCTGAGATGCCACCAAAACTCCATGGAAAGTTCTAACAAGGAAACCACCATCTTGTTAGAACATTATAATTATCGCAAGACACTTTCTTGGCAAAATCTTGTTACTTGACGCTGGCTAGTGCATAAACTGTGACGGAGCCAAAAAATAAAGAAGAAGAAGAAGACAATTGAACGTGTTTGAAAAGTAAATAATCGATTTTTTGTCTTCCAAAATAAATTGTCTTTAAATTTTTAAAGTGTGTTATCACGGATACCTGCGAAAATTTCGTTTTGCGAACGTGAATTTTTCATTATTGCGACTAGCTGTAATAGCGGATTCCGTACCCTACTGAATATGTAATTTGTAAGCAGATTCTACTTTGATTTCTACGCTACTATGGCGCTTGAAGAATCACGTGTATATTATAAACACAACATATATATGCAATGTAATTACAATTGTAGGTGGTAGAGCTACGCTGAAGCTATTACTGGTTTCAGCATGAACGGGTCGGCTCGCCCGGGGTAGTACCACCCTCTCACAGAAAACCGACGTGAAGTAACAGTGGTTGCACTGTTACGTTTCGTTCGGTCAGTGAGAGTGCCGGAGGCCCACATATTTAAAAGGCCGGCAACGCACTTGCGGCTCCCCTGGTGTCGCTAGTGTCTATGGACGGCGGTGATCACTTACCATCAGGTGACCCACCTGTTCGTTTGCTCCCTATAATACAAAAAAAAAACACTTACAACTAATAACATTATTATATCGTTCTGTTATTTATCTATATGATTTATGAAATGACTACTACAGTGACATTGATATGTAATCTTTGACATTATAATCTACTGTAATAAAAATGTTATGAAACCTTGAAATAGGAAAATAAATTAATAAAACCCACTGGGTTTAGAGTCGCATGTGTTTCCGCGACATGTGTCTCTACGCCACACTGTGAGAGTTCAATAGGAAACGAAATAAAGCGTTCACTTGAACCATAAAAGAAGTTATCGCAAGCATTCTAAACATTCTCTTATGTAACATTATGGGATCGTTGCACCAGTTTCCGTTTTCTTGTTTATTACATGAAGTTGAGAATTGTCAATAAGTTAGTGAGTTTTAGTGTTTTAGATAACATCGTATTCTTCACGCCTACTTTAATCTGAGTGTAGGTGGTAAGGAATATTACGAGATTGTTCCGTTGTTAAACTAAATTTATTTGTATACATTACATATTATGTAGGTGTACTATAGTACATATACCAATATTATAGTACAACAGATCATTTGTTTTTTTTAACGTTCTAATATCACTCAAACTATCTGTTAGATTGAAAAAAAAAACCTTTTCAATTTTAAAACCTTTTTAGGGAGAAACTTTATAGGTTATTTAAGATTACGCTATAACCCTTAGGAGCGGAGTAGTTATCATACATATGTTGGTCAGAAAGTACGCTAATAGAAATGAAACTAATAATGCAAGTAGACTGTGTGGCGCAACGTAGAAAATCGGAGATCTAGGGTGATTCGGCTGCCTAATAAGAACCGAGTACAAGACTACGAAGATTCGAAGTGTGAATGCCTATGTGAGCAAAGCACTATGCCGCATGACATTAATTATAAAAACCTAGTTTACAAAGGGCGTTTACCTTAATAATGACAGAAACTCCTTCAAGGTAAGTTTCGGAGTGATTTGTTCCATTAAGAAAATTGGGAGTATAGGTATAATGAGAATATCATTATATACTTAAGTGAATAAATACAATAGAATGCTTGACACAGATAATATACAGGTATATTAAACTAATCAATGAAATCTATTCGTGTAAAATATATAATGGAAAAGTGAGAAGTAAATATTAAACTATAAAGCTATATCGTTTCTTTCTAAGGAAAACGTATCTTTTCGTCTACTAACCTATATGTTGTAATAACATTTTTCTAAACAATTTTTTCTTCATCTATAATATAAAAATGAATCGCTAAATGTGTTGCTAAGCGCAAATCTCGAGAACAGCTGAACCGATTTCGCTAATTCTTTTTTTAGAATATTCCTTAAAGTACAAGGATGGATCTTACGGAGAGAAAAATTTTAAAAATTACCTGAAAAAGTCTAAAAACAACACTTTTCTATACTCCCACACTAACGATTCGTAATAATACTTAAAACTCAATTTGAACTTTAATACTATGACAGCATAAAGTTTACGTTTTAGTGGAGAGGTTCCGGGAAGAAAAAACAATTGAGTGACGTTAGTGTCGTAAAAATATGAATGTCAATATTTATACGATGGTTCCGAATAGCAGAATAAGTATTGAAAAATCGACTTTTAGGCGTTACGAAGTTCGCCGGGTCAGCTAGTTTCTCTATAAATATTTACGTCCTATGCATGAAAGTTATATATCATTTGCAATATGGAACAAAGCTAGCATAAAATTATTCTACAGTAAAAAATTACACTGTATACATGTATTTTTTATCCCAGCTCAGTGTAATGACTGCCCGTCACCTGAAGGTGAATATGGTGCAATCCAAAAACAATAGTAACAACAAATTACATGTCATTTGCAATACGGAACAAAGTCGGCTTTTAAATTATCCTACAATTAAAAATACGCTGTAGACATGTATTTTTTATTCAAGTTCAGTGTAATGACTCCTCATCACCTGAAGGTGAGTGTGGTGCAATCCGAAAACAATAGCAAGATACATTCACATATAAAAACACACACACATACAAACAAGATATCGTGTTATGATAACAACTTTTGATCACGTAATCCGAATACGTGCGCACGCGCCTCCGATACAAGATAATGTTTGCTTGAATATACCGACAATGGGTTAGAGCAACACGATTATATCAAAGATCTCTCACTTCCCACTAATCGACTGTAATGGAACGATCATCTGTATAGTATTGCTACATGGTATTGATGCATAGCATAATAAACATTGATGCCGGTCATGTTTCGAATCAATTAGTTGTTAATGCTAAGCTTTTTTTATGACATTTAACTATTTCAAGAAGAAATATACAGAGATTTTATTAAACATATCCTGTGTGGATCAATACATATTTCTGTATTATACTTGGCTTTATATATAAAAGAATCACAGACTGACTGACATAACAATAACTTGTGGTGGTCGAGTGGTTTGGCCGGTGGAATATCAATCCGATATCCGCAAGTTCGAACCCTAGCATGTACCAACGGATTTTTTCGAATTTGCGCACTATCGGCCGACGGTGAAGGAATACAACGTGAGGAAACCTGAACCTGAGAAATGTACTTATAGTATCGCAGTAGGTGACAAAATATAGAACAGTGGATTTCTCGGAGTTTTAAATCGCTAAAACGCTGTGGGCTGGCGTGGTGATTATGGCCATACCTTCCTTCGGAAAGAGGCTTATGGCTCTACAGCGGGTCTCTTACAGGCTGGTGATGATATAACAACGCACAACCCAAACTACTGGGGCTAGGATCGTGAATATTTGCAAGGAGATTCCTTTTACACTGTAGGTGAGTACTGATGAAAGATCTTCGGAAATTGAACCACTAGGTTCATGAAAAAGAGATGTACGTTTATATGAAAACCCGTCAATTAAAAACAAAGGTGTGTTTCATTATTTCTCAAATTAAACATATGTCTAATATAGATTTTTTATAAATATATGCGAACGAGGTCACGGGCGGCTGCTGGTAATGTACAAAAATTATTATATATATTGCGTATTATAGCCTCACTTGTGTTAATTTTTGAAATTCTGAATTTACTGTCAAGGTACTGTTGTATGCTTAAACTAATTTCGTATACCATAAAACCCGACTTTTAGATAGGGAGCCACTGCGCCTTATGGCATAGTGCCTTGCTGACATAGACTTTCACAGTTCGGCTTTCTCCATAATGCTCGGTTGTTTTCAGACGACCAAGCCACCCTCGCGCCCCGATACCCCTCGCCGCGCCTAGTCCCACCCACACAGTCCGAACGCAGTATTATTTCTACTTCAACATACTTTCTGGACTATATTTTGTATAGTAATTGCATAGCTCCTAAGGGTTATAGCATGATTAGACAATATGTATCCTTCCTCAGTAAATCCTAACTAACATAATAAATACGAATGTGTGTTTGTTACGTTTGCACTCCTTAACTATTCAATCAATCATCGTGACATTTAGCTTACACGTGATGAAGAGTAATGAAAAGTGCATAGGGTATTTTTCATCCAAAAAAAATTACTGTACCACAGATATAGGACATCTCTACATTAAACTGCTGCTAAAGGCTAGTTGGCTACAAAATGCAAAAAAATATTTTTTAAATATGGTACTCGATAGTTCCATAGCTTAGTCCGTTGAAATAAATGTTGTCGTGTGACCATAAAATAAGATCATTATTTAGTTGGGAAATCCCAGTTTCGTAAAAAAATACATCGGAAAATCATAGGAAACGATTTTGTACGTCGATATGTTTTCATATGAGACACGAAGATTGGGTCTTGATTACCTTCAATTTTATGTATTAAAATCATTGGTATCATTTGCACTATCTTACTATATAGTTAAATTCTGAAAAGAACTAGTTACGAAAATAGGTCAGATTTCATCTTAAAAGTTCTCGAGTTCATGGTAACGATCATAAAGTTTATTTTAATGTACAGCACTTTAAAGGAGATAGGATCAAGTGTGGGAGCTGTTTGGTAAGACATACGTTAGAGCGACTTGGTAAAATTATTACGACTCACTGATATTTATAGGCAGATGGTGGGAAATACTACGATTGTATGGGACAATTTGAACCCCACATGATGCCACACCCTCATTCATATACGTCCTACGGGCTATTGATATCGCGGCGTTAGAATAGTGTGGATTGTATTTTATTTGAATCAAAGATTTATGTAAAAACTAGTTAATATTCATAACTTCGTCTCTGTTGCTTATTATCTTAACACAATATATTTTATACACAGAGGAAAAATATCAGCAATAAACCGTTTGCCCCACTTTTTATTAATAGAAGCTATCGTGATATATTTTTTTAATAAGGCCCAAGTATCTAATACATAAAGCTAAAAAAATAGTTTCAAATTTATTCCGTAGGTTTTGAGTGATATGCGCACAGCGGCACGCCTCTTATCATTTGATTCATAAATATATAAATTTATAGTTGATTAGTTGTGCCTCGTGGATTCTTATGAGTTGATCACAAAGCAGTTATTTTCCTGTCGTAATTTTATTTTTTTACTAATATCTAGTGATTTCCAAAAGGATTTTTGTTACTAATTGTAGGCTATCGAATTTAGAATGATATACTGCCTGTATACAGAAGTCCATAAAGATCAATTGAATATAAATAAATACGATTTTTAAGAACTTTATTGATAGTTATTATAGATATATTATCAATATTATGCTTTATGAATTGTAATATAAAGTACACTTTCAATTTAAATAACATCTGAAATCGGTTCAGAACAAAATCAATTTATGATTTTTCTGTTTTTTTTTTCAAATCAAAAAGCGCTATTGATTATTCTTCTGCCACATCAATTGAGAAACGGCATAAGCTTCTCATGTACAACATTTTAAAATAGGTCAGACAATTTTTAGTTACCCTGATTACAAAAAAAGACAACCATATGAATGCTTTTTTACGTCATATTCGAAAACAATGGCTTTTATAATAGACGTTTATCACTAAGTCAGGAATTGAAAATAAATGTATAAATAGAACTATAGAATCATTAATATCGTTCGAAAATAATCTTGCCTATTGTGTAATAAACGGATAATAGTATAAGAAAACCTATAAAGAGGCTAAGACTTAAATTCTAATTATAACTCTTACATTTCAAGTCTTTATGTTTATTTTTATTACAGTTACCTAACTAATCGTATTTTATACTCTTCGTAAAACTTTAACTTTTAGTCATTTCGAATTTATTTTTCTATGACGTGACTAAACTTCATGTATAACGAATTAAAAGTACTGTAAGTTAAATGCCCGGTTTGTTAATTTTACCGTAAACATGTTTTACGCATTGTAACACGTATGTCCAGTTATTATATTATATACTGTAGCTAAATAGCGAGAATTTTTAATTTTTATACAGCGGATCAGAGATCCATTAGGTGTGATAATGTCTTTGCGGTGAATTATACATGTTAAACCTAAGACTATTTTAACTATGTTAGTATGAATATATAATATACAAGCAGAATTAATTAAACTATTCAATAATGTAAGGAGTCGTTTGTAATACGTTTCTCATTAATTGTAGTATTTTTAAAGTTGTACAATTAATACGCGTATCCACACAAAACTTTAAATGCACCGCGACGCGACTCGCCTACGACGATACGAAAAGAGCCGAAGTCAGTCGAATGTTTATGGTGTTTTTTTTGTTCTGTCTCGCTCTTTCAATGGGACAAAAACAACCATGGCTGATGCGTCGATGGCTAAAAGCTCAAAGCTCGCGACGCGTTTAAACATAGTGCGGACGAATGAGCTTATAGACGTGCCGTTATATTAGGCTCGTATTTGTTGTGTATTGTAGTCGACAATGTTGCAGTATATTTGTGTATCGAGAATTGTTTTGATGTAAATGTGTAACGTGCCCGGTTACGCTGAGTTTAGCAGCAACAGTTTATGTTTGTAAAGAAAATAACAGACTATTGTCGGCGGCTGGAAATAAAACAATAATAATTATGTAAGTAATAGTTTTAAGTAGGTGCTGGATTGAGGAAAGAAATGTTTAAAACGGAATTGTAATTTAAATTTGTGTATTTCAAATGAATTTTATTTAAAACTAAGTGAACCGGTGTACTTCGTATCACTTACATATATTTGTGTAAAATGCGGTCAACCTTTTTATTTACATTATAAATGCAACACAGTTATGCACTTAATCAATTTTAAAGCTTTCTCATGTACTATTTTTATTTCTGAAACAGAACTGTTTTGTATTCTAACAACACAGACCAAAGAGATCGGATCTTTTAACGCACCTATAAGTATTTGACAGTTTTTTATTTCTAAAATGACAAAAGACATCAAATGTTTCATAGCTAGGAATATTTTTTATCTGAAAATTAAATTGTATTTTTTAGTATTTTCCATTACTTATTATTTATGTTTCTCAACGTTTAAGCCATCTCTGAACCTCCACAAATATTGCAAGATCAAAATTAGCCTAATCGGTCTTGCTATTTATTTGATTTTCATATATATATATATATTAGTAATTAGTGTGCATATGAGCGAAGTGTACACTATGTTATACATAGAATAAATGAAAAAGTGTGAATCGGACTCGCACTCTGAAGTTTCTCCACCAAAACACAGTATATTGATTGTTGTTTTAAGTATTTAGAAAAAAAAGTTTACTCTCATTTACTTCGAGATTCTTAACGCAATTTGGATTCGAGCTTGGCCAGTTTTTATAATTGGTTGGTTCATTTTCATACTTTAATCACACCAAGATATTTTACGACAGAACGAAAAATACATGTGAAAGAACAATTTTATTGTAAGAGGATACGTTTAATATTTTATTATGTTATTTGTTGGGATATCCGCTGTAGTGACACATAATCTGTGAATTTTTCCACCACTTGCCTATTACGGTTCCTCAGATAGCCATTTAAAGGCAGGGCGAACAGTGTAGTCTTTGAAGTGTAGTTCCTAGTCTAGAAAAGGAATCTTAAAAACGATTAGTAAATGAAGGAAAATAGTAATGAAATAAAACAAAACATGAATGAATCAAACATTATTATTTATTTAGTGTGTTAGTTCGCTCCGAAAATGAGATTTCATCACAGTTGTGTTTTGCACAAGACCTGTCCTTAAACTCAATGCTGATAAAGGCTTCTGTAATTAATTACAAATTAATGCTTCTACGCCAATTTTGGGTAACAATCAATATCAAAATTGAAAACTCAAAAGTTAATTTAATTAAGGTATAATTAAATAATTAACTTTGACCATAACTGTGCCCATGAATTGAATATGCTCATTTAGTCGATTCATTCGGTTACGCAACTAATGCAACAAGATAATGAATACTGTTAATGTGATATAAACCGGTGTCATATAAGCTTTTCTTTTTTTTAAGAAATTGTATTTCATTGTAAAAGTATTCATTACCGTCCGTTGGTAAAATTGTACATGTTAAAATAAATTCTCCTAATTTATGTTATCACAATTTAATCCAGTTCTATAACAATTGTCATAGTTCATTGTATATAATTGAGTTGTAATACACGTCGTACAGTCATGCCGACAAGTGTATTGTCTCCACGGTAATTGTGTTAACCAGGAACGTGACCGAGTGGTCTATTCTTCGGAAATCAGATTGTTTATGTTCGATCAACACTACGTACAATGTCGATACGTCAACATGTTGGTAATACTTCTTCGTTAATGACGGAAACCAAAACCATTGCTGTGTTCTTTTCTCCGAGTTTATTCGACTAGGGAGATTTTATTACCGTGCGTTTTCAAAGGAATACATACCATTTTATTTATAAGGTAAATTTCTGGACACTAATTCTACATAAACGAACACTACAAATAACAGTGTTGTTTTAACATTCTCAAATAAAAAAAAAGAAAATTTATATTTTAAAGTGCAAAATTAAATGAAATCTCAAAATCAATAAAAAATATAGGTACATAACTTACTATTAGAAGTAATGATAGTTCTGAACGAGTTAAGAGATAACAATCTACAAAACAAACGGTAGTTTTGTAATAATCAATGTACCTAGTTCCCAACTAGTATCTAGTGTTTGTGTAAAGAACGAGGATAAACAGTTTTTCTGAGAGCGTTTGATGCGAAGTTGCCGCCCGCACTCACGTGGAGTACGGAGCGACCGTCATAAAACGGCAATAGTCCAGTGTGTGGCCGATGAAAGCCGCGCGTTCATCTCAGTTGAATAGCGGCCCAGCCCTCGCTATTTGCAGAACAATGCAGGCTTGATATGCGCACGCCGCGCCGTTACCGTTGCCGGGAAAGCGAGGAGGAAAACGCGCGAACCACTAGCCAGTCTCGGGCCGTGAGCGCGAGCGGCCGCGCGCCGACGTAAGCCTCGCGACGCCTGCGCCCTGGCGCACGCCGACACGCGCCGCGCTCGCCGCGGCGTTACCTTTTCTGAATCGACCGACGACAGCAGCACTTCCACCGTGACTGAAATTCAGTGTCAAAAGGTTGGTGACCCAAAAGAATCACCAAAAGTAGTAAACGACACAGTAGTATTTTTTCTTTGCGAGATGCTGACATCCGCTGCTAACTATAATATTCACATGCGTTTTGAATTTTCAAACGATACAGTTTTAATGATAATTACTTTACTATCATTATTAAAGCGAAAGTTTTTTTAGTTACACGATAATGCCTTATAAATCGATATGAATCAAATTGAAATTGTTAGAAGGACTGAGTTGGAGAAGCTAACTTTTTTATTAAAGTTTTATTTAATGGGACGTATATACGAGATTGTAAATAAAATATCTATATATTTCTATTATATTATAACTAGAAGCAGGTACACAGTCGACTGAAATTAAATTTTACTCTTGGTTGAAACAAAAGACATTTAAAACAGTAGGCGACCGAGATATATCTAGGTCACTTTTTATATCCCGCGTGCTACTCGCCCGTACTAGATTCATTATAAATTTTATATAATTACAAGAAAATCTTGAAATGAACTATAAAAATCAAACCTATACATTGAATAATTAGTGTTCATAACAAGAAACTGTGTGACCCATATATCGCGTTTTAAACTGAAATTAGAATGCAGTAATGTCGAAATATAAACACTGCGAGTCGACCAAATTATGCCAAGGGATATGTCATGCCCCAGAAATAATAGTATAGATTCAATCCTCTAGCCGGTCGATGATATCACGGTACAAATGACACAAGGTGTTATATATAATAGTTAATCTGTACAATATTAATAGTTGAACGTTTAAAATTAAAAAAACAAGGACCAAGAATAAATTGAAAAGTGAAAATTAAATCATGGGAAATAATACAAAATGATAAATTAAATTCATAATGTTAAAATTTAATAGAATATTGAAATACTTCCTATTTGTTTGCTGCAATGGTGCTAAATAGTTAAAATACGTTAATTACCGCCGACTTTCAGCCCGATGAATGTTTCAGTCGAGGTGCAGAGTCGACGATAGTAAGCTAGCGGAAAATTACGGGCGCTCGACAAACCGTTTACGAAGTTAAAATGAGGAGATTGGGAATTAACTCGGCTGTTCTGTTGCTACTATTTACTTGCAGCACAGTTAGTTTATCTTTGTATAGTTAATTGCTAT
Organism: Antheraea assamensis; assembly: GCA_035772565.1. Lineage (NCBI taxonomy): Eukaryota > Metazoa > Arthropoda > Insecta > Lepidoptera > Saturniidae > Antheraea > Antheraea assamensis. Next base: position 6,154,749 of record JAQQSE010000031.1, on the reverse strand, counting down.
GTTTTCACAAGCAATATCATATTTCATATTATCTCTTGAGAAATTGAGGATAGTATAAAAACCTATCATATAGCGAATATTTTACTTACGAGGCACGTTTAGTAGGAGTACTTACTGATTATATTCAATCAATATATAACAATGTTTTTAAATAAACTTATACAAAATTTATTAGGAATTTTATAAATCGTCCTTTAAAAAATGCAATTTAAAAAAAACAGTTATAATTTCAAACTCTAAAAAAATTCTCTTATTTGTAAAAGCTTAGTTTGGTCTTTGTTATTAAAATCATGATTGAGCTCGACGAACCCTTTTCTCGTCCAAGCCTTCTGATGAGAAAACAAATTATGTTGATAACTTGTACAAGGCCGTGCAACAGGCAGGTAAAATAAATGAATCTGCTGAATTCAGAGAATTAAATGAATGAAATCATCTGCAGAGATCTGTGTTTTTAGTAAAAGAAAATGCCGTTTTTGTTATGACGTTAGAAATTATAAATATTCTGTATTTTGACTCAGTCACACAACGATACTGTTCAATTCTATTGAAAATATACAAATTTACAAAGAATCTTTATTATATCATGTGTGTTATAAGAACCTATTACTACATATTATAAAACAAAGTCGTTCGCTGCGTCTGTCTGTCTGTCTGTCTGTTTGTATGTTCACGTTAAACTCAAAAACTACTGAACGAGTTGTAATGCGCTCTTCACCAATAGATAGAGTAATTCATGAGGAAGGTTTAAGTATATAATTTGTCTAAGATTAGTGTAAATTGGTTATAATATAACGATAATTGTTGAAAGAATCGGAAAAAGTCAAGCCGCCTGGGAGCTTTCAACGAAAACGCTGCCTAATACTTTTAAGATATAACAAAACAATGCATAGTGAGATATTTCTCTTTTATATATCAACAAAAAGGCTGCAATGGCATATACCTATCTTTTAACGATAGCTCACTATACCCATCTATCTTCTATAAAATGGTTACTAAAATGAGGTAATTGGAAGGCTATTTAAACGGATATAGTATTAATCCTTATCAAATTAAATACGTTACTTACCTTAAGTATTTCATGCACTTAAGTATACATTTTTTTATAATCAGGGCAGGACAACGTCCGCCGGGTTTGCTAATAATATATATTGAGCAAAATCGATTAATAATAGCAAGTAAATATTTTTAACTCAGTGACATTATATGAATAAATTCGATTTTTTCAAACACTTTAACTATACTTTATTTATAAGTATAACTTTCATATAAGTTTAAAATAAAAGTATTTTAGTAAGCTTTAATTTACGAACTTTATTAATATCAATGTTTATTGGACGTTACGTAGAGAATCTTATATGAATTGAATAACATTTGTGAACTAGTAAAGTTTAATCAACATACTTCTTGTTTACCTTACATATATTTAGAACAGTATTATTCCAAATTTTTGTTCAAATTATAAGGAAGTTAAAGTTTTTTTTTGATTGACAAATAAATAACACTAGTAAGCGCTCGCGATTTCCGTCCGCGTTAAATTATAATGTGGAATTTGGTAACAATAAAAAAAAAGTTCAGTGCCACCTATTGAGGAGTTATAGCAGATTCAAATATCATAAGAAACTTCTTCGTGAAAAATATATTAGGTACGCAATTTACATGTTTACTAGAGTTTATCCAATTGCACTTCCATATTTTTGTTAAGCGTGTTTGTATATAAAATTATTATCATATCTATGATAAATTAAAAAAAAGTATTTTTTTTTTAATTATATTAAACTGTTAGTGATTTTTGATTATATGCTAACAATCACTTACGTTTGCGTAAACTTTTGTTTCAGTTTAATAATATGTCTAGTTGTAAAAATAAATTGAAGGTTTATTGGGTCTATATAGTAAATGAAAGCCTGCAAAGGAATGAAAAAAACATTTTCGAATAAAAAAGTCTATTATAAAATATCAATCAGTGTTATATTTTTACGCGAGTTTTTTTATACATTTTCAGATAATGAGATAAAAAGGGTCGGACAACTGGCTTTTTTAAATTCACCAGTGACCCGTTTAAGAGTAACGCTCCGTGTATAATAAGGGCCTATTTATATGCGAGTACTAAAAACACGTTTTACGTACGGTATATAACTGGTGCCAACGTGTTGACGTAACCATCCCTTTGATGTGTAACGTATATTGCTATTATGCAGGCACGGGTATCTCTGTGGTTACGTAGCTATATAACTGTTCAGACTTTTTTGAATGTTTTTTTTTAATTCTTCGTCGTTCTTTTTTAATATCTGATCATAAAGATGTTACTGGACTGTATTTCGATGTGACCATAACGCAATCTTAAAATACATGGTAATTATCGAAAGAAGAAGAGAGAAAGAGAGAAGAAAGAATTTTTTTTATGTGACTGAATGCAATCGAACAATTTTTTTTTCGAACTAACCTACACTGTTGGACTCGCGAGGCCGCGACATTTCCACCGGTCTACACACTCGAACAGACAGGTTATCCGATAATAAGTAATCACCGCTGCCCATGGAGATGGCCCTGCGCCATGGGGGCATCACAAATACATTGTCGGCCTTTGGGGAAGTAATAGGTTAATTTCTTGAAGGTTTGTAGGTTATTTTGGTTAAAAAATGCACGCGAAACCCGCACAGTAGACGATTTCCAACCATCGAGATGATACGGATGGAATTTTATTTTGTGGCGAGTCGTTCGGTAATGGAACTCAGCAGCAAGTATCAATCCGAAGAGCTCTTCAGAATACTGATTCTACTAGATCTTGTAAAAGGCACAAAGTGTCGCAAAATCCCTACGAAGCACCAAATTCTCGAGCCTTAAGAACAGCACCCGGTCGTCGACGATTCGTGCCGCTCCACGTTGGTTTCGATCAAAGGGAAGTAGACGACATTGAGGCGCTTCAGTCCAGAGAGGAGAACAGTATGCTAAGTGTGGGACGGACTTGCATCTTATACAGCTTAAGGCGGTGAAATGTTGTGAAATACCGTCCTCTGTTAAGGACACCTAACTTTTTTGAGGCCAGTTTTGCTCTACCTTCTACATTTACTGGCAGTTGCTGTTGGCCTTGCAAGCTTTTTGAAACCAAAAGAGAGTCACTATGACAGATACCATGTTTCTGTTTACACCTATCTAATTCTCAATTAAGTCTTTATTTTGATTCCCTAATTAAAATAATTAAAGTGACTAAAAGCAATATTAGAAGTCACTGTTTATTATTTTTTAAAGTATCTGATATAAGGTCGTGTGAATTTCCCGTATATCCTAGTGTACTATAGATGATTAGTAACTGTCGTACATTGGTTGAAATCCGGATATATTCCAACAAAAAAGATAATATTGAGACAGTTACCTCCTTATGATGTATATCAAATAGGAGATTGATGACATTTACCAGGTTTTGACATAGTATGTATGATTAAAGTCAATGATGACAAATTTAATGGATGCATTTGGGTGCTTTTAATAAAATATTAGAAAATAGGTGACGGATTAGGCAATGAGACTGTTGAAATCAATTGGATCTGACTATTAAATAGTTTAACATTAGGCATACGCTACGATACGGTTGACACGGGAGAATTGCATAAACCCCATTAGAGACTAGGTTTTTATTATGAATTTCCGTATGAGTATTTACCATTTAAGATATATCAAAAGAAAATAGATTTTTTGGCTCAAACTGCAAGTGAGATCAGTGTAAACAGTTAAATCGAAAAATAATGGAGATATTATACACACGTTCAATTTATTAAATACTAGCGGCCCGCTCCGGCTTTGCACGGTTATAAAATATATACCCTGTCATTGACTGAAAAAATTATTAAAATTGACCCAGTAGTTTTGATTTATTCATTACTGCCCGTGACCCGCACGCGTTAAATTTGGAGTAACCTCAAATATAACAGTATTTCTCCACTATTTAATTTATGTTATTATACATATAAACCTTCCTCTTCAATCATTCTATCTATAAAAAAAAACCGCATCACAATCCGTTGCGTAGTTTTAAAGATTTAAGCATACATAGGGATATAGGGACAGAGTAAGCGACTTTGTTTTATACTATGTAGTGATTGTTTAAACTGATTTGAAATGTTATAGTAAACTATGAATGAATTGTATGGCGAAAATGCATTTGTTTTAACTTGATTTTTTCATAGGAACACTGACATCCGTCATAATAATAACGACGTGGAAATAATTAGTATAGATGTAAACATGTCTTATACAATTATTTATAGGAACGTAACGGGTGTTACCCATTAGGTGTGAACACTATTAATAGCCAGGAAGTCGGGAATAGTTCTGATCATAAACAAACATTATCTGATGGATGTAAAACATAGGGCTCGTACTAAGACGTTGGGAAATTTAGGACGGATCTATTCAGACTACCCATTTTTTTTAATTAATCCCTTTTACAGCAGATTTTATTTGATTACCATTTTGGTGTTGATTTTGATAGAACTATTAGATTTGAACTGGCCGATTCCGACAGTTTTGCCGAAGATGTTTATGGTGAATGCGACCCGGTTAGGAAGGAATATCAACCATCTATCTATCTCTTTATTTATCCGATCACAATTTTGTCGTTTATTCGATACATTGCACCTTATGAACATGAGTTTAACTTTCATATCTGTCATGTTATTTAACTCATTCTAAATCTAGGATCTGAGACATTTAGTTTTAATCGTATAAATTTAAAATAGCTTTATTTTTTATTTTCATTGCATATTGATAAACATTTGTAAGTCAGTTACTATATGCCAGTTATTTTTATAAGTACCCAATGGTTTCTTCGAATTTACTGTATTGCTAAATCAGCAGTATGTTATTGTAATTTTAACCTTTAGGTGCCTTATAATAAACTATTGTTGTTCCGATTCTAATAAAGAGTATAAATAAATAAAGAGTATAAATACAGGATGTTATTTTATTAGTAGCTCGGAATATGTTTCTCAAGTTTAAACAGAGTTTGTAATTTTAATAAAGCTCTTAGATATAAAGACAAGGGGGGTTTATATAAGCAGCAGAATTATATGTGTAACATACAATATAACTATAATTAGCTTTATACACCCACTATTTGCACTGTCATTTAGAGAATTTATTTATTTAGAGAATGAGGCTTGAAGATATAATTTACTGTATCGCATAGATTGCTTAATCTTTAATTGGTTCTACTGTTCTGTGTAGTGGTAGTGCCTATTACTGAGTCGAAGTCGCAAGTTTGATCCTCACAGATGACTGACAGTTGTTAAATATCGACATATACGTCGGTTATTTAATTAACATAATACAATAAATGCTTTGCTTATCTCTATATTAAGTTAATAAAAGTTACTATTTTCTGAGAAATAGATTAAATCAACATTAACACGAACGATACCGCTGGAAAAATCTAGAAATACTTTCCTGATTTCGTATAAAGAAGACACGAGAGATTACTAATAAAATTGAGTAATAAAATCCGCTATGTAATTTTAAAGGCAATAATATTCATCGTAAAAAATTTTGCAACGTTAAACGTGCACATGTTTTGATGTGACATTGAGACATATTATTCAGTTTCTACAAAAATAGATTGTCGTTAAATTATTTCTGTGTGTTCACTGTTAGCTTTTATTATATTTATACAAGGTTATAATAGACATTTTAGAGTTAGTCACATATCTTTTCATTTCGGTTGAATTATATTTTCATTATTCATCTCATCATCTTACCCTTATCCCACCAAGTAGGGTCGGCACAACACGTTTACTTTTTCCACTCTCCCCTGTCAGATGTCATCTCAGTATTCACACTCTTTACACACATATCATTTTTCACATAATCCATCCACACCTTCCTCGGTCTTACTCTACTCCCATATCCGTCCACTTTCAAGCTCAAAACGTTTCTTGTTACATGACTTTCATCTCTTCTCATAATATGCCCGTACCATGCTAACCTATTACTCTTCAACTTCTCTGTCACTGGTGCTATTTTTAAGCTCCCAATGATATACTCATTCTTAATCTTATCCATTCTTGTTACACCACACATCCATCTTAACATTCGTATTTCTGCCACATGTAATCTTTTCTCATCTGTCTCTTTCGTAGCCCAGCAGTCGAATTATTATTATAACATAAATAAATACACAACAAAACAAAACTAAAATGAAAAACGGAATTTTGTTTTTAGTCCGAATTAATGTCTACACGGCATAATCGCTCTTATTTAGAGTTCTACTAACGGATAAACGAATTTTCAAACTATAATTGAGGTCAAATATCATTACGCTTTTCTACAGGTGCTTATTAGACGTGTTTTACGTTACCAACGTGAAACAGTTTCAAACTTGTGCGTACTTGTTGCAGAATACTGAATAGTTTTATAGTTGTTACATTGTTTACTGTGTTTTATTTTTGAAGTTATACTTCTTTTAGCGCATTAGGGAAAATGCCGAGAGTATATTTTAACGATGCGCGCGCCCACCGTTACGAAAAACCGACACCCTGAAGTTAGTTATAGTCAACATTTTATTCAAAAAAAGTATGTATGTATTAAATACCTTTTTTCTATTGTTAGTGTCGTTTTTCCTACAAACGTAGAATAAGGCGGAAGATAAAATTTTTGAAAAGATTTTTATCTTGTTACGCCGAAGAAGTATAACTTCTAACGCGTGTACATAAGTACACACTACTATTTTTATGGAGAATATTTTTACTATAACTCACCACTAATGCCCGGTTTCTGAAGCCGTCAGTTAAACTATCAATAGCTATTGATTCAATAACGTTATCCATAAGACAAGCGGCTAACTGTCAATGCGTTTCTGAATACAGAATGAGACGTAGACTGACATTTCTCGTGTCATTGTGTGTTCAGAAACCCAATTTGACAAGTTATCGAACCGATAGCGCTATTAAACAGATAAACTACAGTTAAAATGCTTCAGAAACCGGGCATAAGTCGTGTTCGGTTGTATTTTATTTTATTCTATTCTATTCTTTTTCTTTTCTCTAGTACACGTTTTATAACTTCGTTTGGTACAACGAAGAAATTTCAGTATCGTAGAAGTTAGTCCAATTTAGTAGGTTTTGCATAAATTTTTATAGTGATACATTCTCTTAAAACAGCAGATATTCTGTATTACGAGGCAAACGTGTTTTGCTATGCTATAATTATTTTCATATTAGACCTACATAATGTTAATGCTACAACGTTAATATTTATTACAACAAATAATAATTCTAATAAAACTAACGATAATGACTTATGAAGCGTATCCGTCGCAGATAACATCTTGCCCATTTTTCATCTTCAATAAAAGATGACACATCAGTGGAAACTGCAATTAAAGTGCAGTGATATCTTTTATGCTAATGTATATTTATTACCAATGTGGAAAAAAAATGAATGAGAAAAAATATGTAAATGAAATCTGGGGAAGTAAGTAGCAAGTAGCTAGTATATTTATAATGAGAATCTTGTAAGGCGGAATTAATTTAAATATAATTAGGATGAAGTTTCATTATGGGTCAATTAGAAGTTCCTGGAATCTGTCATCTGCCTGTTTGATCATTATCTCGCCGCAGCTGTTCCGATTATTGCCGCTCAAGTATTATTTGTTGAGAGGATGCCAAAAGTTGCCATTGTGATTTGCCTTTAGTGTATCACTTGACTCTCGTATACAATTACCGGCGTTTGCACGCGTCTTCGCTTGAGTTACTGTGGATTTACTCCCACTTATCCCTCGGGAATAGTAATTTTGCTGCATCAAAGATATCCTATTTTCTTTTCTACTCCCCTGACAACATCATTACCTTCTTACCCTTATTCCACCTAAGAGGGGTCGGGACAACATGTTTCTCATGTTATGTTGTATAATTTGGCTTAATTTTAACGATCGCCCGCCTACCTGACATTATTTGCCTTGGGATTATTTTATGGTAGTACTACAATATGTGGAAAAAATATATAACTGTTGATTTCTCTTAATTTACTATAATATTGTGGGCCGAAGAGATTTGCCCAGCAGTGGTATACATACAGGCTGACATTATGCAACATTTCTATATTTAGCTATGAAGGTATTTCATGTGATATAAATAGACATTCCTATACCCCTGACAACATGTTCATAATCTTTCTATGATCGAGTAGTTAAAAGGTAACAAAAGAACAAACTCACATTAATAATATTAGTTAGGATTAGAATCCCCTGACATGCTACTGTCACATACGCTATAGTTATTGAAACTGCAAATCGTTTTTATCGAATGAAGAATTCCCATAATAATCGTTTAATAATTGATTTAAAAATTATGGGGCCAGTTCTTAATTAATTGAGCTTTTATTTGACAGATATTTTTTTCGTCAAACTAGTGAGTTGTTTGCTGTTGTCTTGTCTACGATAGCATAGAAATCATCAACTCATGAATACATAACTCATGAATCCCAAAAACGCTACAGAATTGCGGTAGTCTCAGTTTAATGGCGGCAGCTCTTTGGTACTAAGAAACACATAATATAAGAAATACTGTTGGTCTTCTTCTGTTCGCTACTTTCTTCTCCATTAAGGTAAAATCTATATAGAAGTTTATCAAAATTGATATCGTTCATTTTTCTAAATGACGTTATAAGTGCAGGTTTCTAACCACCACACGACTTACACACTTTCTCCCGAGTTACACGAAGAGATTATAGTTTTTAAGATTAATTGTACCGTGGAACTGTACATGTTCACGTACGGTAGCCTCGAATAATTAACTACAGTTCATTATTATTTTCACTAATTTGTCAGTTTCATTGAAACAAATTAAATGCATGGCATTTTATATTTATCATGTTTGCTCTTAATTATGTCTATAAATTATTATCGAAATTAAGACTGTGAAATATAATTTTTAACAATTATTTACTCTTTAAAGCCATCTGTATTGAATTACGTATGTAATAAATTAATTGCAAGTATTATAAGATAGGTAAAAACATAAAGTAGTTAAGTAAACTGTTCGTTTTCTTACGACACATTTCTTGTTTATCCGACTGTATTGTAATCATCCTACACCAAGTGTAACACGCCATTAATGACATGCTAAAGCTTACTGAGTTCTGGGCTCATTTCGTATATATTAAATAATCAAGTGTGATACTAGAGATCTGTACCCGAACTGGTTGCGACCATTAGGTACATGACAATGAAACCCTTTATGATGACGCTTATTTTGTTTTTATACAATTTGTACTTGTAAGGTCAGACAATGTTTATTTAGTAGCTTTTTTTTATATTATAGGGGGCAAACGAACAGGTGGATCACCTGATGGTAAGTGATCACCGCCGTCCATAGACACTAGCAACACCAGGGGGTTCGCAAGTGCGTTGCCGGCCTTTTAATATATGTGGGCCTCCGGCGCTCTCACTGACCGAACGAAACGCAGCAGTGCAAGCACTGTCACTTCACGTCAGCTTTCTGTGAGAGAGTGGTACTACCCCGGGCGAGCCGACCTATTCATTCTGAAACCAGTAATAGTTTCAGCGTAGCTCTACCACCTAATAAAGGGCCTTACAAACCAGCATGACGGATCTCTCGTTGGTCACCATTGTATTTCGATTGTAATCACGTCTTAATAGGATTGTGTCGTCGTCACATCACTCCGTGCTTATTGTAAAACAAAAAAACATGTTGGTAAAAAATTTGGTTGATAAAGGCGTTACTTTGCGGAAATCCACCGTTATATAAGTACATTTAATTTTTTTTATCGTTTTTGTCTATTATTAAGTACTTAAATGGACACTGCTACACACTTCCGCACGGGATTTGATGAGCCGCTGCTAGAGACATGGTGTTTTTAAAATGAAACCTTTCTTTTCGTCCATCTATTGCATGCCGCATTATATCTGGTCGTGTAGTAGGGGTAAAGTAAAAAACGCTTGACAGAGAAGCCGCGGTTCAGTTCAAAGAGATTTAATGATTTAAATAAATGTTGTACCCATTTTTAAACATACTACGATCAAAAAAAAGATTCACTTGCATCGCGGTTCCATAAAGCACACAATTTTTTTTGTTACATTTTGAGTTTTTTTATAAAAACATTTGTTCTGATAGACTTGATCGGGAAGTATTTGGTAAAACTAGATTTAGAGAGAATTTTTTGTGGCAATGAGACGATGTAGCGGTCAATCAATTCCAAGCGGGAGTGCAAAGTAGCTTCCAAATAAGTATTTAATGATAGTCTAAATTTGTTAGAAAAATGAAATGTATAGGGTATTATTTGCATAGAATGTGAGTTTTACCGTGTACTTCGCGATCAATTCTATCAGAATGTTAATTTCCCCACGTCTAAAAGGAACACGGAAGTGTCTCTTGCACCATAGCTTTGTAGATCAACCTACTTTGGGTTTCCGTTTCAGTTGGTCGTGCTATTTGCGCACGATACACGTCTAAAGGCGTGATTTGATGTGGGTGATATTACTGCGTTTCATGATTTTGCATAATTTGTAATATCGTTTTAAAAACACTGCCGTTGTACAATCTATGTTCTTTTATATATAAAAATATAATGAAAGAGGTCTGGCATTGTGCACCCAAAAAAATAATTCTAAAAAATAATATTAAAGTTTTAAGAGACGATTTTTATAAGCACTACGCGGTCAGCGATGTGTATTTTCCTACCTTGGAAAAGTGGGGCAAGCGGTGTGTTGTTTATATTTTTCTTCTATATATAAGTTGTATTATAAAGGTAATGAACAGTGCAGACGAAGTCATGGATAGCAGTTAGTCTTAAATAAACAAAAGTAATGCCAAAGTGACTTATTATGATGAAGAAAAAGTTAATAACAATTTATGAGAAAAGTTCACGACGAATACATTGTATAAAGTGCTATTAATCAGTATTCCTCTAAAGCAGTGACTTCTTACTGAAGGAAAACAAGAATTCTGATCGAAAATGACTACACGAATAAAGGTGTACAATATTTAACATTTTATGATTTACAGGTTTCAAGTTAAAAAGCACCAATGGAGCTTAGGTACGTCAATTACGAATAATTAAAATAGCCTCCTACTAAATGAAGTTAATCGAAAAATGATTTATAATCGATGTTAACAGGTGGGGTTCTCTAATAAAGTTTTATCGTATCTAGTTATTGCTTTTAAAATTAAAATACGAGTAAATTTGAATGAGCGAGAATTGAAAAGGGCATTATTTTTAGAGTCCTTTAAATCAAAGAAAAGGGAATTATACTTCAAACGAAAGTACTATGTGAGCGATATCATTTCCTATTGAATCCAGGTCAGAGCTTTTAAAGACATTTTTTTTATAGAATATGAAGGCAAAATCGTTAAGTTTAAATTTACCAAATTACGTTTCTTACAGTGTTATTTTTAAGGTGACGTCATCATTGAAATTAATGTTTCCAAGTACGTTGATAGCCACCGGCCAGCCTGTTTCATAACTCACCTGATTTGTTTACATTATGGCTAATTTTACGACTTCACAATTTTATACTGTTCTTTCCAGTTGCCCTACATTTTTTGCTACGATTTATTTATGACCAAGTCTATATCTGAAAGTTGATCGTAAATACTATATTGGTATAATTTTTTTATGTTATATTTAGGGGCTTTTATTCTATTGAATATATCAGCCTCATTGTTTCCCATTCTTTCGAGCTTCAACAGGAGAGTCGTTGATGAGATGTTATTACAAAGTCATACAACATCTTCGCTCCTTCCGAACAGGGTTCTGCCAAAATACTGTGACAAATACCGATGTTTTGGCAATTAACACTCATAATACTCATCAACGATTCTCTTTCGATGCTGTTCTTTGCACACTCCATTATCAAGTGATGCACATCATCAATTTTTCCTCATAAATTGCAGTTTGACGACTACGCTTTCTTCATTAGATACGAAAAACTTCCCGATGGATAGTGCCCTGAACGTAGTTTTAACGCTATTTTGACATATTGTCGATTTAAATTGCATTTATTAAACCAAGGTATATGAAGAGCTTGACACTGTATTGTTTTATACCAAATACTTTTTTCTTTGAAAAAATATTAACAAGGCTGTACATAATTCAATAATTATTACTTGTCTTAATTGAGGAACTGTATATCTTATAAGTTTTACTAGCTATCCCGCGGACTCGCTTTCAGTTTTCTAGATTTCTTAACTGTAGATTCTAGATTTCAATTCCTTGGGAATAGTACTTTTTCTGGATAAAAGATTTTGCTGTATTCTTTGCCGTACTCTTGATAATGTGTATTCAAAATTTCATCGTGATTGGTTTATTAGTTAAAGCGTAATAGCTGAACAAACAAACTAATATTCGCATTTGTGTATTTACTATCTCCTGTGAAAAGTAGTTGACTTATAGCGAGTTACGAAGGTCAGAGCCGGAGGATAAAATAAATATATTTTAACTTCATTTATTTTAAACTAAAACTAATAAGGTGCTACCGATGTTAGGTTAACACTGACAAATGACAATTTGGTTTAATAATTTATACCAAAGCAATGTGATAACGGAGGAACCAAGTTGCCGAACGTTACCACTGAAATTGTTGACTCATTAAAACACTGTGGGAACTGAGAAATCGGGGTGCCGCACATTTCCACTGAAATTGCTGACTCGATGCCTCGAGCACCTGGCATACCGAGGGATTTCACTCTTGGTCAGCACTTATGGCGGAACATGCGAAAGACAACTTTCTGTAAATATTTTTTTGTATACTTTATAGGCTATGCTTTGACCATAATCTCATCTGATGTTAAATGATGATGTGGTTAAAGATTGTAGTCACGCTAAACCTAGACGGAGACTGGCTCTCAAGTGCAGCTGCCAGAACACACCAACAAGTGTATGGTGACAAACTCGATAGCTAGCCAGGTGAACTAGTAAACGCCTTACCACCATGCTATGGTTTCATCACGATGTTTTCCTTCACCCAAAGCTCCAACTCATTTGCTAGGATTCGGATCTACGTCCTTCGAAGCTATGTCAGAACACACTACCAACTGAGCCATCATCGCTTCTATCGCATATTCTGCATAGAAGTTGCGGTAACACCGCATAGTGGTTGTTACAGTAAAATTAATACCAACGAAAAACTTGTTTATAAAAATATGCTTCGGTGTGTTTAATTTTATGCTTATCGGTTAAAGGATCTTGTACTTTAACAATCCCAGATAAATCACCATTATCCGTTTTATATGTGAAATAGTATATTTTTGTTTATTACTTATAAATATATTAATAAATCATAATTAAAAAAGGAATTGAGGAAATTGTAACACTTTTGGTCGTTATCCGTGAATATTGCTATTGAGAACTGTTGAGCCAGTAGAGGTGTGGGAATGAAATAGCTTTATGATAATTATAATCGACGAACAGCAGATGCTAGAATTTGTGTTCAGTGAGGAATTAATGAGCTTGTACTATTACTTCATATTAGTAGAGAATTGTTTTCTTGTGTTCACCAGAATAATAAAAATTTGCCACAAGTTTTATCTCTGTGATGAAGTTTAGGTGTTGAGGGGGTTTCAGACATCGCGTCTGTCGACATTATTTCGATTTCAACTATAGCTGGAACTGTCGATAACGGACAACATTCTGGTGAAAATAGCTTAATGGTAGGGCTTTTCCTTACATACCATTTATTTAAGTATATATATTTAAGTAAAAAAAAATGCAAATAAATCGGCATCAAAATAAGATTTCGTATCTACCCAACGTGGGTTTATATTTTTTTAGATTTTTCTTCTACTGGTGTATACTATATACCTATTTATGGGAAGGTTTTTGTCAATAAAACATCTTATACATAGTTGTAGATATCATTTTATTCTTTGTTATAAACCTGCGAAGATAAAACGTTTCAGTACATTTTACTTTTATATGTTTCTCAAACCATTTTATTTCTTTGTTTACTAGCTATTGACTAATTTTAGTATTATTAGTAAAAACAATTGAAGCAGTTCTTTTTTCCCCTCTGTCATTATATCTCAATATTGAAACTTAAAAGAATAGTAAATTGTGGTCGAATTTCAAACACTCGACGACTAATATATATTTATCTTTACCGGAGTTAAAGCACTTGTTTTTGTCAAAGACGTAGAATTCTTAGGCATAGTAAAAGTCTTGTAAAGTGGACAAAAAACAAGAAAATAACATGTAATTTTACACTCTACAAATGTCAGGCTTAAGAGAGCTTGTTACAAAGAGCTTCCATAAAAACTCTCAAAGTAGGTGCGCTTGCAAAGCGTTCCAGCTTAGCGCAGAGTTAAGCTTTAGAGTTGCGAGAGCGGTGTTCTTGTGTAAATGCTTAATTTAACACAGTCGTTACTGTGAATCAACAATTTTGTGTAACAAGGCAATAGATTGATAACATTTATCAAGGGCAGATCTAGGATTTATTTCTGGGAGGGGCATAAGGACTAATCAAGTAAAGAGTGTATTTGTCAGTCTTCGGGATTAATTCTTAGGAAGTAGCATACAAGAACAATGTAATGAATGAACAGTTGATTGAATGGGTTTAATGAAATAAATTATAGGTTAATTTTATTTTATGTTTCCTATTGAAGGTATCTAGTACTTCTTCAGGGGTCATCATTGAAGGAGTATCTTGAGAGTTATACATTAAGGTTTCTACATTTAGGCGATCAGATTACCAGGGATTATTTATTCACTTATGTTCTTTCTGTCGATCTTATATAATCATTTCCTATTTTGTGATTTGCCACTTTGACTAGTATGTCCGTACGCAAAAAGAAACGAGTGTTACGGAATTATTTGAACTATCTAGTGGGGCCCATGCCCCATACGCTGGCTCTTTAAATCCGCCCTTGTTACTGTTCGTAAGCCCAATGCACTGTAATGATAACGGCTACTATAGAGAAATTGGTAATGCATCACTGGTCTACTTTTGAAAGACTTTTTTTTCGATTTGACTAATCCTGTTATTCTGATGGCCCTTTACAATTTCACCGAGCTTATTGGTCGTGCGCTTGCTCAAAGGCATCTAAGTGAGCGAATCTCAACTTGGGCTGTCTCTTTTCAATTCCTATAGCGGACGGTATCGATAAAGTGTTTAATTAGCAATAATCGAATCAAGGGCAAACCTCATTGGTTACGTTATTGTCGCTGCGCCAAATTCTTGCAAGACTCAGCTGCCGTGTATACACGAATGATCTCAAATGGAAGAAATTACAAGAGAGTTGATCACTATGTATATTGTGATCCATACAGTTTTTAACCACTCCGCTATGTTATCCGATATACTGTTTCCGCAGCGCGTTACTCCTAAGCGTTCTACTATGGTAGATGTTCACGCCTGGTATATACTGGTCTTGTACTTTTCCGACAAAATCATCCTATCCTACTCGAATGAAAAATAGTTTGCCCTAACTTTTAAACGTTTTCAGTTTCAGTAAATACGTATGAATATAGAAATTGATAGAGATATAAAATTGTGCTCGTATAACGCAGAAACTACTGGATACTGTTCGATCCATTTATCTTAAACAAAAATGAAAATCACTATGTCTTCATTTGATAAAAAATTATCATGAAACCACCATTTTAATAATCATTACAGACACAGCGATGTATAGGGCGTATGCGCAGGAGAGTGAATATAAACAGATAACATAGCTTACAAATAAACTTTATAAGCAAACTATATTTTTAATTTCGGTTTGTTCTTGTACATAAAATATTGTTTATAATATTGTAGGTGGTACAGCTACGCTGAAGCTATTACTGGTTTCAGCATGAATGGGTCGGCTCGCCCGGGGTAGTACCACCCTCTCACAGAAAGCCGACGTGAAGTAACAGTGCTTTCACTGTTGCGTTTCGTTCGGTCAGTGAGAACGCCGGAGGCCCACATATATTAAAAGGCCGGCAACGCACTTGCGACTCCTCTGGTGTTGCTAGTATCTATGGACGGTGGTGATCACTTACCATCAGGTGACCCACCTGTTCGTTTGCCGCCTATAATATAAAAAATAAAAAAAATATATATATAATATTAAGATAATTAACAAAGTCACGGATATCAGCTAGTGCTAAATAAAAATGCTGTATAAAGTAATGTAATTCAGTATATATTATAAAAGAGTCAGCTATTTTATTACATAACTTAAGGAAGATCTTTTATACTACCCAGTTTGCTTAAATAATTATGCTTGAATACTGCAAAATTTCAGGTTTGTAATAAAAATATTAAATTGATATATGACAGTTTAATTATTGAACATTAGAACATCCTGAGCAAATGCTGTAGACTATAAAATATAGTTCAGTTTTTAAATATTATATTATATAGCTTATAGCTAAAGCCCCTATTAGATCATGTTATTACAAATAACCTTGACGAATGAATGTTTTATTTAGCTTATAAATTGTCAGTGCACATACGAATGTATTGAGTTTCATGCACAAGCCCAGTGTCCTAATGCCCCAGTTTCATTTAAATCGATTGAACGCGCGGTTCTTACTGAATACATTGCTTTTGTTAACAAAGGAATATTATCAGAACTATTTGATATTCTGTCGTTTTTAATATACAATGTATACTATTCTGTAATGTTAATTTTTATCGTGGTTAAGCTATTTTATTAAAAGTCTTTAAGCTTTACTGATAAAGCTTAATATAATTTATCTCCTAAATATCTGTTTACATGGAGTACAATGGAATATAAATGGAATAATTTTTACATTCCTTGATATAGGACAAAAATAGAGACAGTATTAATCAATTTAACCCCTGGACTATCTAAAACCATAAAGGTTTAAGTTCTATACAAAACGAAAATGTAGACCTCATGAGGCACACGTCAACAGACTGTTGGCAGCATAAGTTTAAAAAAAATACCTCAGTTATTTACAAATTTTGAAAAATAATAAATTATGTATTCTAAAAATTGTTTTCATTTGTAAGAGCTTTACTTTCATAAGCCATTAAATTTACAATTTACAATGTCGTGAAATTACATAAAAATTAAAAACATAATCCGATATTGTGAGATCTGGCTTTTAAAATATCAGCTGAGGGGTTAAAAATGTAACGTCAAATTGTTATAAACTCTGGTGATAACCCAAACCTCTTCAGGAAACATCGAAAGTCGTTCAGTTATACTACGGAAACCGCGAGAATATATCTTCGACAAGCTCCTTGACCTTGTTTTTCTGGAGCAAGGCCCTACTGCCTATTCGATAAACGCTAATTCATGTAAAAGACAGTGTAACAAGAATCTCTCGTGCGCGTTGAAAAACAAATTTATTAAGAATAACACATGCCTAATATATAGAATTCCCTCTTCATTGACGTGAACAATTATTTCATGGCAGTTTTAATAACTTTTCGTTTTAGAAGGTACTGTAAAAATCCAATTCATTTTTATCTCATGCATATATACCTAAGTATAAATAATATTTATTATGGACAACGACTTATTCAAATATTGAAAAACGTGACTTTCGAAACCGAAAAATCCGGTTATAAATACTAACTATAGATGCGAGGGTTTATAATAATCGATTTAAAAGTGTGTGAAAATCACGCGTTACTTGGTTTTACTAGACACGCAAAAACTTTATAGTGGTTATATCCTTAGAAGCTATTGCTAGTTCACTTTTTACATAAACAATTCCGAGTGCATATGACAAGTGTTTTTATTACCGACAATGTTTATGGTGCAAACTAGTTGTTGTGAGGCCGGTTTACCGCCCACATTGCGATGGATGTCCCAGTATTTTCCCCACACATAAGAGACGTTTCACTGTATAAAAACCTACCTCGTGCATCGAGGCTTACAAAGTTCTAATTCAATATCTTATCGATACGCTTCGTGCGACGCCTTCAAATTAGGTTTGCAGATTTTTTTCTTCTATATATATATTTTTATATTTTTATTTGAACACTATTAGAATTGTTTTAGCAGTTCTTAGTAGGCGAGCTCTTTTGGTTTTTCTGCAGTTGAACCGCTACCGCTACAGTCACGAAGAGACATCGCCTCATTGAGCGTGTTTTATCGGCTGTATCATGGCGAGTGTTCTGAAGATTTATTCAACCTCATCCCATCTTCTCCTTTCCACTTCAGAACCACACGGGCGAGTACGCGTCTCCACAGATTCACAGTAGCAACCTTCTCGGCAAGAACGAAGAAGTTCGAATATTCTTATCTTTGTCGTACTGTGAAGATGTGGAATCACCTCCCGACTAGTGTGTTCCCTCCCTCTTATGATATGGGGTCTTTCAAACGAGGCGTGAAGAGACACTTTTGCAGGTCGGTATGATGACGACGCCTGCCGTTGGTATTTAACACCGACAGTCGCCGTTGTTTTTGGACTGTACCGTACTTACCATCAGGTATTGTACAGTCATTTTGCCGCTTATATAAAAAAAAAGTTTCTATCACGAACTGCTAGATTTTTAAGTGATAACGAAAGGGCCAATTGTACGTAGAAAGGTTAGCCGATGACGCTGATGAGTCCTTGAGTGACAGCTGTGTACTGGAAGTAGCAGCGTTGGTAGACTTATAACAAGATGACACATACACCTGCTGAAGGTTTCAGGAAGTTGCGAGATGTGAATTATGTTGTGATTTGTGTTGGTGATATTTGTTGGTCGTCTGCTTCTAACTGTAGTTCAGCATATTCAATGTACTAATTTATTTTTAGCATCAACTTGTTTCTATAGCAAAGAAGGTATTTAAAAATGTTAAGTTATTAAGCTAAACACTTATCCAAAGGTAATTTATCCTTATACTAAGTTTTTTTTATTTTTCGAACTGACTACACTGTTGACCCGGAGGCCTCTACAGGTTTACCGGACTACTTATACTAAGTTTAATTGTAAATTCTTTTACATTTCACCATTACGAAAGAATATGAACTCCTAAGACGTCATTCGTTCGCCGTTCACATGCCACTCAAAGAGCCCCGTGATATCAGACAAGCGTCGTTTCAGAATGAAAGGGTTCATTTGCATAACGTTGCGTTTAAGTTTAACATAAATTTAAATTAGAAACCTCACCGTAAAATGGGCCATAGGTTGCATGTGAATGGTGCTTTGTTTTTTGTACGTTTCGTTTTGTAACTATATACATCTGCTTCTGAGACATAACCACATGTTTAATTCTTACCGGGTTAGATAAACTGGATAAAACTTGATCTGGGGAATAAACACTATGTTCACAGTTACAAGTTTTCCCTTTAAAATATTTATGCACATGAATATGGTCAGTAAAATGTTCCCTACGACTTTATAGAAATTTGTAATCGAAAATGTTTAATTAGCTTAAGGTTTTTTCAAGTAGGTTATCTAAATATAAAGGCGTATTATTTACATTACGTGTGAAATAGTAATTGTAGAAAATGCTTATGTTAATAATGCTTATGAAATTATTCTTTCGTTTGCATCTAGAATGTATTAAATTATTTGTATGATTTTTTATATATGTTTGAAAGGATTTTTTAACTTATAATCTTTGACAGACTTTGTTTAAGCTATTTATGTTCCTTATGGTCCCAGAAATACTACAGTTTGTAGTCCGGTGAAATTGTAGAGGCCTTGCCAGGCTAACAGTGTAGGTCAGTTCGAAATAAAAAAATACTACAGGCTAGATATAACTATTAAAAACATTACGCCTGGTGAAGCGCAAGGGCATATTACTATATTTTTTTATGTATGAGGGTGCACTATTTGAGAAGTACTTAATTTTGAATGAAGTTTTAGATTTATTTATAATTGAATTGGAAGAAAAATTTAGGTAGGTTAAATATCATTAAACTATGCCATTGGGTGTAAGCAGTGATGACATTATTGAAATTAATAAATATAAAGGACGAGTAAATTTTCATCCAGATAAGTAATTTTAATTTCAGTGAAACACAAAATTCTTTCTTTTTTAACATAATTTGTAATTCAAATGAATATTAAGTTCTTTGGTAGATTTATTTTCTTTAACAAAAAGTAAGATAAGAATGAACGTATAATATATTTTGGAATACGTTTATTTTCGTAAAATACAGGCATGATTTAAAGACTAGAAACTGTGACAAACTGTTCGTTCCATGTTTTAGACTCAGTACAACCAGTAACAGTTTTTTAGGTAATAGTGTTAGGTTTTATAACAAAGTCCCAAAGCATATTACCGATTTGCCAGACTATAGGTTTAAGTGGCATGTTAAGCGGATTTTGGTGTCAAAGGGCTATTATAGAGTGGATCAATATGTGAACGATGGTGATGTCTGAAATTGACTCCTCTCTGTGCATCCACTAAAATCGATTGTAATGTATAATGAATTTTAATTATATAAGTATAAAAAGATAAACCCGATCGAGTTTCTTGCCGGTTCTTCTCGATGACTGGGATGTATTCCGAACCGGTGGTAGTTTTGACGTTCATAAGCGCCTTCTTAGGGCCTAAATTGACGAAAGTATTTTTGATTTGATTTCGAAGAACCTATAGAGTAGAGAATAACCATGAAATATGTTATATACATGTGAATATGAACTCGACGATAAATGATTACGTCATTAATATTAGAAACAAAGACATAGACGAATGGCTAGTTTGCATTCGCCACATGTTGTCAATACCATTTGCAGCAGTAATTCATGAGGCGTAACAGTATTATCATTTGAATATGGCGCATCGAGTCTGCTTGATGTCACTGTCATTGAAGTCTATGACCTTTGGCTCCTAGAAAACTAGACACTTCTGTCGCATTAAAATAACTGTAGCGGTTTTGAATAATAAATCTCAAAATGTTCATTTATATTGCTGGTTTTTGAATTTATTCCGTCATTTTGCAAATAATTGTGTACCTAGTAACAATCTTCGACTTCATTCGCGTTAAAATACAATATTAAAAGTTATAATAGATAAGCCAATATACTAAGTAAATATATTAAAATACCTACTCGTTCAGTAAGAGTGCACCAGTTATTTAGTTTACCAGCAGTTAATAATAACGTTTCAAAAAACAATCCGCTGTTTCGAATGTGCTGCTACTATAATAAATTTTGTGTTGACCAAGACATATTTCACTATAGTCTAAGAAATTTTAAGAGGTTTGTATCTGAATCATAAATATGTGTGATAGTATTCCATTATATATCATTAATAGATTCATTTTAGACTTATTTTAGTTAATAGACTCAATTTAGGCTAACTGTGTTTATTGTTAAAACTAAATATGTTGTGTACAATTTGTAATTGGATTTCAGATTTGTAATGATATAATAGTTTTGCTATGAATGTAATTGTCAATCTGTAATCTGTAACCTTATTGTAAAAAATAAAAAATAAAATAAAATACCTAATAAAAATAAACTTCTATGACACAACGACAACGCAGCTTTCTATCTGTGAAAGTCATTTTTAGAATTGGATCAACTGTTCCAGAGATTACTTCTAATTTTGAATCTTAAAGTAATATTAAATTATGTTCCTACTAACTAACCGGATAACTAGTAAATCCATTCCATTCAAATTCCATCCATTAAAATCCATTAAATTGTTAAGGCTATATAGTCCGTACCAAAAATATAGACATACATTTATATTCTCGAAAATTATTGCCTTCCTTTTGCGTAGTCGAGTAAAACTTGTTCTGTGAATCTTGTGCATTGGTCATTTTATTTGGTAGATCTATATAAAAACTTTGGTACTATAAAAACATGCAAGGTCAACGGCTAAAGCAAAAAAAAAAAAAACTGACCGCTAGGCAACGGAGGCGACTTGTAACAATCATTGAAAAATATCTATGCAACACTCTTAACACTAATGGAATCATCGCGTGTCAGACATCGTAAAAGCGTAATGTAGTAAAATTTATTACCTTTCGAAGTATTTATGAATATACAGTTATTTTCGTATACAATGCCCTGTTATACTTAGCTCGTGGATCACGTCGTACGTCACGTCGTGTTCATTATATAAACTCTTGGATAACCTAAATCTGCTGTTATTGTGGTCGGTGATTAGATACTTGTTCGTTAATTAGGGATTAGGCACGGACGTGGTATGGAACGAATAACGCTTATTTATTATTATTATATATAAATAAAATTATAGAGGTCTATAGATTTTAATAGGAGGTAGAGCTACGCTGAAGCTATTATGACTGACTATTGAATGGGTCGGCTCGCCCGGGGTAGTACCACCCTCTCACAGAAAACCGACGTGAAGTAACAGTGGTTGCACTGTTGCGTTTCGTTCGGTCAGTGAGAGCACCGGAGGCCCACATATTTAAAAGGCCGGCAACACACTTGCGACTCCCCTGGTGTTGCTAGTGTCTATGGACGGCGGTGATCACTTACTGTCAGGTGACCCACCTGTTTGTTTGCCCACTATAATATAAAAAAAAAACCTTTGCGCGCATATCACTTAAAAAGTTCTGGATAGATTTTTTATTTTTTATTAATTTTAGTTCTTAGACACTTGGCCTTTCTCAAAAAAAAAAAAAACATCGTGATAGATTCATTTCATATGCATTTATTAAAGATTCAAGAAACTAGGATTTCTGTGGTACCTACTACGCTTCAGTGATGTGGGGGGTTCTCTTGCCGTGGAAAAGTAGAGCAAGCGGTGTGGTGCTCATGTCACTTACTCTATGCGTAAAATATATTGTTAAGGTAATCAACGACGCAGGCAAAGTTGCGGGTATCAGCTATATTATTAATAATTTATGACTACTATTTACTTTATTGGTTAGCGTTTGACCGCAATCTCATCTGATGTTAAATGATGATGTGGTCTAAGATGGTAGTCACGCTAAACCTAGAGGGAAGACTGGCTCTCAATTGCACTTGCCGGAACACACCAAGAAGTGCTTGGTGACAGATTTTCAACTTGAGGTTGGTAGTTACGCAGGCGGACTTGAAAAAGCCCTACCACGATTCTATGGTTCCATCACGATGTTTTCATTCGCAGAAAACTCCGACTCAGTTGCTAGGATTTGAAGCTACGTCTTTCGACATTGCATCCGAATACACTATCAACTAAGCCATCATCGCGGTTTTACAGGGTTTAAACGTTTCTAAATTAAATGTGAATGTCTGTTTGTTTGTTTATTATACATACACGCCGTAACTACACGATCTACCTCAATGAAATTTTGCACTGATGTTGTCACTTTCATAAAAAAAATATGTCATTCCTGACGGATAGATCAACTCTACATTATAGCGAACAAAGCTGCGAGCAAGAGCTAGTTTTACTATAAATTAAGTATTATAATGACATTTGTAAATAAGAACAAACACGTACACAGCTGAACGATTGAACGGCTTTCGTAATTTTATATGTACCTACTCGCAATTCTTTGTATCACTACATAGTATAAAACAAAGTCGCTTTCTCTGTCCCTATATCCCTATGTATGCTTAAATCTTTATAACTACGCAACGGATTTTGATGCGGTTTTTTTAATAGATAGAGTGATTGAAGAGGAAGGTTTGTATGTATAATAACATGAATTAAATAGTGGAGAAATACTGTTATTTTTGAGGTTACTCCAAATTTAACGCGTGCGGGCCACGGCCAGTAATGAATAAATCAAAAACCATTGGATCGATTTTAATCATTTTTTTAGTGAATGACATAGGCTATATATTTTATACCCGTGCGAAGCCGGAGCAGGCCGCTAGTATATGATATTTGAATAAACTGTCCAGTTTTTTAGCTTTAGTCTAGCTGTCTGTGCAGTAAGATAATATAATTAGATTTACAAGCTCATTCACATGATTTCGTACTTGTTAAGTACAGTATAAAAAACAATAGCAATAAAGCTACTTGTTACTATCGACCTAAACGTAGCTTTCTATTACTGAAAGAATTATAAAAATCGCATCTTTTCTTCCGATGATTTACCTCATACAAAAATATTTACAAAAAATATATATATTTTTAGTAATAGTTGTATAAAAAATCAATTACACGTTATAAGATTGCTTAATTATGTAATTACAAAGATATTGAAGTTATGCATATTTTGGTTATTTTGCATTATTTTCCAAATAGGATCATACATTAAAAAAAACATTAAAACATGAGAAAAACAGAAATAACTGTAAATAAAAAATCATTTTTATTGTTTTTTTATTTTGTAAACTTTTTTAAAAAAGTATTTTTCCATGCAGGTGCGCGTCCGCGAATTCTACATCGCGATGCAGCGTTGCCCTTACATCCACGAGATGAAGGAGCGATTGCTGGGCGCGCCACTCGAAGGAACTGAACAGAAGGACTCCAGCGAACCGGCACGCGAACGCACCATCGACCAAGTCGTGGAACCTCAGGTCGGCACCATCGTAAAAGTGAGCTCATATCTCATTATATCACCTCGAACTGTGTTGAACAAATGTCCAATTATTATTATGTATGGAGTTTATGTAATACTTCCTACATTATAGATTAAATCGTTCAATGCAGTTTTCACCACATTATAGAGATCACGTTAGGGATTGTTTTTTTTTTTTATAGTAGAATTATGTTTTCTGATTTAAATAACATTATTACTTCCTATCAAATTTTAATTTACTTAGATGTATGTACGAACAAATGCCTTATTATAAAAACATAATTCAATAAAAAAATATTTCTTTATTTTGTATCTATACAAACAGAAACTAAGTGAGATACTGCGTGTAACACCTATTCAAATATGCATGTTCATTCTTTTTCATAACAATGCTGGCTTCATGAAATTTCAGCTGAACTCCGACGGATACGGTTCACACACATCGCCTGCACGCGCACCTCTAGTTATGGATGAGTGCGAAGCCCCGGCAGAGGAGACAGAAGCTCTCACCCCAACAGAGACGGTAGTGAGATACCGTGCTTGCTGTCAACCGAACACAATTCCTAAAAATGCCAAGTAAGTTTTTAGTATACCCTTTTAAAAATTGATTAGGGAAAATTGTATAAGTCATCTGGTGCTGTTAAATTGTAGTAAGTGGACTTATATCAATCACTACTCGTATTTATTGGGTTTGGATAAAGTCGAGCTGAGATTTCCGTAAAATAAAAAGACTAAAAAAGACTTTTTTAATGGTCTCCAGTTTAGTTACTCGATTGCTCTTATGCTGAAAATCAATCTTCAAGTGTCTATTTAACGTTTTTTTTAACTGCATCTGAATCGACACTTGGTTCTAATGTAACAAAAATATGGCATATAACTATGCTTAAACTTTAAGCTGACTGTAATGTATAAATTTGGATTAGTACTATCATTTAAAAACTAGCTAAGTATAGTAAGTAACTATTCTACATTTTAAAAAAGGTAAAATCCTCGAGCCATGTTACTAAAAAAAAATGTGATGTCTGTCAGCGATTTAGCTTATTCATTATATTAATAACACCTTGTGCTTTTTTTCCTTTACACACAAAAATGTTTGCATTTTATCGTGTTAGAATCCGGTTTATTTTCTTATATTCTATGCCTGTTTGATCTGTCGACGAGTTTAAGTAGCACTTGTTTGTTTTTTACATACACGATGACCGAAAGTAGGTATTTGTGAGAACATTTTCTTTGTGTGTTCTTGATTAGTTTAGGTCAAAGCCGATACTTAGTTGCTTCATGCATAAATGCAGTAGATAGCCGATTTAATGTGTGTTTGAGATCCGTTATGAATTATTAATACATTGCTTTTGTAATAAATCAATACAGTTAACTGAAACAATATACTTTTTGTTGTTGTATGTTGCCGTGGTAAGACTGGAGGCTTTTTTTAGCGATAACATTTTAAACATTATCCCAAGTAGAATTATAATTTATATAAAACAAAGAAACGCAAACGTAGAAAAATTGACACTTAGTGAACTAGCTATTATCCACGTTTTCGACCGTGTAGAGTTTTACAAAAAAAAAAAAAAAAATCAGTGTAAATATGCGTGTGAAGCGTGCACGGTCTTGGACAATGATTGTATAGTGTACTTGTTGTATTTGCGCGGAACCCCATTTTTTATTTCTAAAATAAAAGTAGCCTAAGTTACTCCTTATATTTATCAGCTATATGCCACTGAAAGTAGCATCAAAATCGGTCCAGCTGTTTCGGAGATTAGTCGGAAGAAAAAGATAGATAATTTTTTTATAAATTAGATTTGTTTAGTTTTGCCGATTTTAATATCGATTTTGGTAAACAGCTATTATTTTGATGTAGCAAACAGACACTTCAATTTTATTTATGTGTATAGAAAAAGCCGTTCACTTAAGTACCGACATGACATTTATTCATATATATGTCTATGTCTATACAATTTTTTTTAACAAATCATTTACTAATAGTGGACATGAGAGTATATAAGGTTCTTATAACAAAACGCAATTTTTTAAATGTTTGTCTCTTTGTACACGGTATTTTCCGAAACCGTTGGATAGATTTTGAAGAAAATTTATTCCTCTGCAGATTGGAAATTTTGAGTAACTTGGTTACTTTGATTGTAGAAAAAAAATAGGGTTGAAAATATAATAAGCTAAAAAATTGCTTGTCTGTAAAGTCGGTTTACGGACGATAATTTTACGCGATAACGTCATAAGAAAACATTACCGATGGAGTGGAAGACAGATAGATGCATCACAAGCCGAACACTTAGGCCGATCGCGCCCCTCTATCGCTTGTACTGTGATCTTGGTTGCACGCTCGGTTCAGGCGGAATGTGACAATGAGTCATGCTTTTTCGTGCGTGCAGCCGGCGTTTATCGATTTATAAGACGTTATCACGTCGAAAAGCAGTGTCCAACACCGATGCGCACCTCACGCGCCTCCTTACACTGAATACAATTTTGTAATATATTTTGTGAATAAATTATATAATGTTTATAATGAACCAAGTTTCCTAAAATTAAAAATAACAAACCGCACTGTTATCGTCTTTATCATAATAAACATTAAGTACAAAGAATATTTTAACTTTCCTTCCTTTTTTAACCGACTTCAAAAATGGAGGTTCTGTATTCGACCCATACGTATATATGTATGTTTTTATGTCCGCGATTTTCTCAAAAACTACTGGTCCAATTTGGATGGAATTTTCATTGTTGGATGCTTATTAATATAGAAAAAGTATAATAGGTATTATTTTAATTTTGTAATTATATCTTAAATATTTATTTTTAAACTAAGACAGAAATATATAAAATAAAGTGAATAAAATAATATTTTATTCTTTTGAGTCGCGTTCTTTCAAGGCAGTTTGTTTTTCTTTGAAAAAAAAAATTATACACCTAACCTAACGGCATCTTATAATTTAAAATCCCTCTAGCCGTTTAGGGTACACAGCGTGCTAAAGAAAGACACATATACATAAAGTCGTTCTGATGTTTGGACATTAATAATTGATGGGAATAAAAGTCGTATTTTTTAACAGTAAATACAACAATTATGAACTATTCACAAAGTTATATATGTATATGTTAAATGACATAAAAAAGTGACACGATACATAAATAATAGACGACAAAATACGCCCTCATCGATACAAAGTCTCAATAAAGAATTCATAAAGGGAATAAAAGGGAGGAAACTGTAATCAAAGCACTTCCACGTCGCATGGATGGACAATCGATTATGGACCCCGCATACCTATGTACACGGCTCTAAATACTCTCATTGGGCACTGATATTAATTTGAACTTTAGACTGTGATGTTAAAGTTGAAAATACAATAAAGTTATATAAATAAAAGCACTACGTGCGGTCAGAACGTCTGTCCTTTGTGAGAGGGTGTTGGATGCACACATGACTTTTATGTCAGAAAACTAGACAACCACATTATGTTTAATATATAGTTGATTGTTCCAACGGCGACTTGTATATTCCAACGACATGAGAAAACAAACCAAATCAATTAAGGACAACGGGAGCTTTATAATGACCGATGATGTATTGATTGTTGCGTGTTCAGATACCACGTCCGTCTACGTAAATTCGAATCCTGCAATAAACCAGAATTGTCAGTGAAGCGCAAGTATCATGTTGAAATCATAGCATATATTTTCTTATGCCGGCCTAGTTAACTGCCACCTACAAGTTGAAAATTTTGCAAAAAGTATTTATAGATGTGTTCTGATAGTTGTGCTTGAAAACGAGTCCTCTTGTAGTACTACTGCGTTACCATTTTAGGCCGGTTGCTGAGTCCTGGCGGCATCAATACGCGGGTGCATGTAGTACAAATGTACGTAGACGCCGCTAGTATAAATGTGTGGAGGCGTGTAGTCCTAATGCAAGTAAGCCCCGCTAGTATCAAAATGTTGCTAGCGGCGTCTACGTACATTTGAAATACACGAAACCGAGTAGGCACCCGCCACCCACCTGCACTCTGAAACAATCCATAGGCTCCATCGTCATTTAATATAAAGTAAAATTATGTTCGAACGCTAAAACATCTATAAGGTATAGAAATTGTAAAAAAGTAAAACAAAGAAATTGTTAAGGAAGGGGTCAGGTTTTTGATGTATTCGAAGAATTTCAATACAGCATCCAAGAATGTTGATTGGGACGTTTTAGTTTAAAATATTTAAATATGATATTTATGTCTTGTAAACATTTTAAGACTTACTACACTTTGTTATTTTAATGGAATAAATGAGCCACGTTTGGTATAAAAATTGAGTAACAAAAAAATTCTAAAGAAATAAATAAAGTGTATTCATAATATTAAACTGACAAAGTCAGAATAAGTCTCCAAAGTATTTACAAATACTTTAAGCCAAATACCGATAAAACTACGTAATGTGCATTGTATGCAGAACTCAAGGCTGTTTGTATAAGTATTATGTCATTCTTATATCCGTAGTAATTTCAATTATAATTGCTAACTCGAAGAATGACGCTATTTAACCCGTTGATTGAGTATTAATTACAGGAATAAATTAAAAGCACCACTTATAAATACATCATCATTATCTTGTTTATAAAATTGCTATCATTGTCTTCTTCAATTATGAAAAGATCAGATGATACCATTGAAAAAAAAGAATATTGTTTTGCAGTGTCTTTTTTTAACTTTGTAAAGTTTCAGAATTTGATTAAGTTTAAACTTGATGTTAATGGAGAATGTGGTCTAAGATTGTAAACACGGTAAGCCTAGGAACCTACTGGCTCTCAGATCCAACTGCCGGAATACACCAATAGGTATTTGGCATTAGATTTTCAAGTTAAAAATTGTAGCTAATAAGGCGAGTTTAGAAAAAACATTATCAACGGCTTATAATTTCAGCATTATGTTTATTTTTTTTTCACCAAAAGCTCCGGTTGAGTGGATCCGATCCGAATACGCTTAACCGATGAGCCATCATAACTATACTTAATAACAATAAAATATCCTATAACAAACAGTCTGAATGTAGTTTTCTGTGAAATAATTCTTAATTAAATAGATGGTCAGTAACTCACCTCTTATATACAAACATACAAACATGACCTCTTCACTACATATTATAAAACAAAGTCGTCCGCTGCGTCCGTTTGTCTGTCTGTATGCTCGTGACTCAAAAACTACTGAACGGATTGTAATGTCTACACCAATAGATAGAGTAATACGTGAGGAAGGTTTAGGTATATAATTTGTTAAAGTTTTGTGTAAATTGGTTGAAATATAACAATAACTGTTGGAAGTGTAGGAAAAAGTCAGGTCGCTTGGGAGCTTTAAGCAAAAACGCTGCCTAATTCTTTTGAGATATAGCAAAACAATGCATAGTAAGATATTCGTCTTTTATAGATCTACAAATAAGTCTGTGATGGCATATAATTATCTTTTAAAGATAGCTTACTATACCCATCTATCTTCTAAAAAATGGTCACATGAAATGAGTTGATTGGAAGGCTATTTAGGCGAAATACAGTATTACCGGTACCGGTTAATTTTTATTATCGGGGCAGGACAACGTCCACCGGCTCTGCTAGTTATAGTACAAGATGTAGGTTAAGTATTATATTTTAAGTACCGCTAATAATTTCTGTTTAACATGGAGCATTCACACGCGTTGTTGTTGTTGCGTAATAGTTCAGTGCAATTAGAATATTCGTAACAGTTTTAACGTGTTTCTTTGCAAGTTGACACTAATTATTGTAACGTTCCTAACTTATCGTGTGAGGACATGCGTACAGATCTACTGCCCTAGTTCATGAATTGTACCATCTAATACATATAAAAATGAATGCTGCTTTATATATCTTAGGTCGGTAAACTTCAACACCGTTTGATCAATAAGTATGAAAGTTGACATGCTTAGGGGGCGTCCATTAATTATATGAGGGGAAACAGGGGGAGAGGTTTAAGCTGAATCTCAATAAATATCACGTGAAAGAGAGAGGGGGCTTCGGCAAATATCACGTAATTTTAAATTACATTTTTAAGTAAAATAAAAGTACGACCTTCACAAACTGTCAGAGGATGAGCTACTGAGCTTCTGTGTGCGAGTAACAACGATTTAGAGTAGGGCTAAATCAGAGCGAAGTTGAAGGAGCAGATGATTTTATTGATAATCACACGGAATTGTTAGTATTATTAGACCATCTTGAGACCTTGCACGAGCCTCCATCGACTAAAGTTGAATGAACGTTTCCGTACTATTGTTTGTAGTAAATTCCATCTAATTATTATTTAATGTTATCACTGTGATTTAACATAATAGTACAAGGACCAAGATCTCGCGGTAGGCCAAGAAAACGCTGGCTAGATGTTGTGAAAGCCGATATGCAGGAGAACAACCTCGCACAGAAGGATGCCGAAGATCGGGCAAAGTGGAAGAAGCTCAGTCGGAAAGCGGACCCTGGCACTAAGCCGGGAAAACGCTAGGAAGAAGAAGAAGAAGACTGTGATTTTAGATTACGATCTAAACAATATTAAATACATATCTTAATAAAAATAATAAAGCAAATTAGATGCCCCTTCAGCGTCCTTTATAGAGAAGGTTTTTTTACTATCCATTTCAAAGTAACTCGCCACTAGGTGGTACATCAACTTCTAAACTCGATTGCCATGAAAGATAGCCTGTGTAGATATTTCAACACGGAACAAAATTATCCATTTTATTGTAACTCATCATTTTTTTTTTTACAATAATTGTAATTACAACAAACAATAACAACAAGAAATAACAAATGCATGTGTAGTCGCGCGGACAGCTAGCTTTAAATCTATTGAATACTAGCTGTTGCCCACAGCTCTGCATGCGTTTTCTTATAACTGTAAATTACTTCTTATAAGATCAGCTATCTGTTAGTGAAAGTTCGGTGAAAAATCCAATCGTTTCAATCGGTCCAATCGGTCCAATCGTTTTGGAGATAGTACTACAGACGAAGGCATGGATGACAGCTAGTCTAAAATAAAGTAGCCTATGTCACCCGCTGTAATTTTAACTATCCGTCACTGAAGTTTCTGTCAAAATCGGTCCAGCCGTTTCGGAGATTACACGGAACATACAGACAGACAGACAGACAAAAATTTTAAAAATTGTATTTTTATTATCAGTATCGTGTATATGTTCATATCCAATCAGTAAAAAGTCGTTATTTTGATATTACAAACATACACTCCAATTTTATTTATATGTATACATAAAAACATTACAATATATGTTCAGGTATATGCGTATTTTTACAGATAGATTGTAGTGAATGTGACTTAAACGTGAAATAAAACATATGTTGTTTTATCATTTCTCGCCCAATTTTTTGTGTGACCCACAGTAAAAAAAAATATCACATTTTATTATTTACGTTTGCAACAAAGCCAAGAAATAATTGCTATTATTTTATAATATATGTCAAAATATCTGAATAGCATAAAAACATCAATTTATTTAGGTAAGATTACAAAACCAGTAATTGTATTATATATTTTTTTCTATAACCTCGGTGTCACTTTTTTTTTTTTTTTTTTTTCGTATGGCCTCTGCCTATGTAGGCAATTTCGCCAGTGTCAAGTGTGACAAATACACGGTTTAAACTTAATTGCCAAATATTCAGTGTCACTTTTTGTTATTCCCATCCTCTTAAACTGTCAGACATAACAGATCATAGGCGTAGTTTGTTGCAGTGTATTCGATATAATTTCTTGTAATTCATCGGCTTTATAACAAGGTTATTATTATTTTATCTTATAATTGGTTACCTTGATTATCGAGAAGCTATTTGTATTCTTGTTTGATTATATACTTAAATGTCATCTGCATACTTATCACTACATTAAACCTCGTGTCCCTACACCACCCAGACTTTAAATATCATCAAATATCCCAATTCGTCCAAAGACATTTTTCATTTTTAGTCATTTCGTAAGCTAACGATAGACCACGATTCCATCTGATGTTCATAGATAATGGTAGCTCTAAAATTCTAAATACGGTGATAGTTTATTGGTTACAGATTTGTAATTTTTTTAAATGGGCAGATAAACTCTTCTTTTATCGTAGACCTAAAAGCTCATTGTTATATTCGGATTCTTCTTTATTATATTCTTCCAGTATGCTACGACAAATGTGTCATCACTTGAACGTAATAAAAAAATTTCTTGTTGTATAAAGGATAGGTAGTAATTCATTTTACGGCTACCGAAAATAAGTGCGTAGTAGAAATAGGGTGTGTTTTGTTAGGTGAGGTCGGTGGGCCGGGTCAGTGGGACGGTCGCGCAGCTTCCCTATGTTCTCCGGGAGAGACGCGCCTCTATCGACCGCTTGTCGCCAGTACCGTTAGGGCTGTCGCATCTTTGAAACGAATACTTTATTTTTATATAACTGGTAGCTTTTTCTTGCAGCTTTCTTCGCGATAGTGTAGATTTAACGTAAATATTAACCGTAATAAATATATAAACAAACAAACAAAAAAACACATTTATAATATTAGTTATGAAGTTAGCATATGAGTTTATTACGTGAAAATGAAGCGGATACATTAATTATAATACAAATAATTCGTTATATCTTTAAACCATCAAATATTAAATGAAGAGCGACATCAAATACTCAAAAGAATATGCATCCAGTAAAAAATGCACTGAATTTAAATGGTCACAATTTAAATACTAACAATTGTTAAGAATTTCAATTTAAAAGAAGATAACAATGGATTTTTGTATTCATGATTATTGTGTCTCTATTATATTCATAACAATATTTTTTCATATAAAGGCCTCCCTGTTTAATAAATTATAGAACTAATGAAATTTTGCTAATTGATTTACTATATGTAAGCTATATATTACATAGTCATACATACATACATACATTACATAGTCTTTATATCAAATATTTCCTATGGTTATTTTAATGAGATGAACGCGAACAGAGTGCTTATGACATAATTTATGACGAATTATAACACCATGCCGTTATAATCCCTTGGTAAAATTACAGTAAATATACGATGTCGGTAAATCGTATAAATAAATAGTATACATTTATATTTTATTACAAAATCACTATTACGAGAGAGTCACCCCTGAATCTCGGAGGCGCGCAGCATCCACCATTGCGCAAACTCGGAGCACGCTCGAATCGGAGGCACAGTACGGACGTCGCACCTCTGTACTTCCGTAGCTCTTTACCTTGATAAGGCTCCTTGTCCCACATTAATTTATCCCTGACCTTACAATGGGCTACTGTTAACCCCTCCGTGAGTGTCGATTGTGTTAAGTAATGGGGAAAGATAAGCACCAACATGCCGAAGCCGAGGTGAAGGTGGCCACTGTGGAGCTGAGTGACGTGGACAATATGGCAACGCTGCCGGTAGGACAGCATAGGCAACAAGGCAGCGACATCGCGATAGCTGAGAAAAATAATACCGCGAACAAAGAGATGGAGCTTAAATGTGTTCAACCCAAGCCATCCAAGAAGTATGTCATGAATGTGATATAGCACTCAAATCTCAGTGTAAAATAGACTATCCATTGCAACAATGTTTTATACCGTTAAATGTTATATGAGTAGAACGTCGAACCGATTTCGGCACAACTCGTTTGGAACAAAGATATTTCATTGTAATGCATCTGAGAAAACGCGTGGTAAAATGGTTGGAAACACTGCTAAAATAATAAAAAAAAGTGGCGTATAATTGTATCTATTTCTCTAATATTATCAAAAAATACTTTGTATAATAGGATACCTTTAAATTCATGAAACCCATAATACTATAAAAGATTTTGCATTACTTTTGATAGATAACATACAGGCAAAAAAACGAAATAAGACTGAATTACTTTGAAAGAAATACGTTTTATTAACTAACATAAACAATATTATAAGCAGCATAATAATTACTTCATATAAAAACTAAAATTCAGTGTTATTACATAATTTTGTAATAATATCATCTTATTTCAGAACATCGCTATTCATCATCTCCAGCTTCATCTACGCGAAGCTCTTAGTTGTTGTTTGCATCGCTTATGTCATCAGCGATGTCATTACACACAACCTACCGTTATACTACTACGAGGGATTCTTCACTTATCTATACGGCATGAGCATATTATTTTTGCTCTACGTGTTCTGCTTTTTACTTCAAGGTTTGTAGTGTTTATGGTTTCTATTTTTTTATGTACCTAATCATTAGATTTAAACTAACAAACACATATACAGAAAGCGCGTGCTGCAGCGGTGGTCCGCCCAAACAGAAACCCCCGCCAAAAGAAAAGAAATTGAAGAAAGAAAAAGAAAAGAAAACCAAAGATAAAGAAAGTAAAGAGGGCAAAGACGGAAAAGATGGCAAGAAAGATGGAAAGAAAGATAAGCGCGATAAAGAAAAGGATGGAAAAGACAAGGCGAGTAAGGAATCGAAGAAACAAAGTCAATTTCAGGTTAGCGTTTTTAATATTTATTCCTATAAGCAGCACATCCATTTTTGTATTTAACAATGTCACATAATTTATTTTATTTTGCTTTCGCGTGCCGTCGCGTGTCAGTTAACAACACATTTTGTTTTAATATTAATTTATTATTATTTAATTTTGTGAATATGCAGACATCCGCCAAATTATCGTTACCTTCATAAATCATGGTTAGTGTTGTAAAAGCTTCGTCCAGAACGCAATAGGCCGCATGAACCCTTATGTTTACGCTGCCTACTTTTTGTTTTTTTTTTCCATATCATTTGGACAGGAGGTGTATCCCCGTAAGATGCGCGATAAAGTGCGTCAACAACAATTGCAATTACAAATGGCACAGTTGTATGCGCCAGATCAGGTGAGGTGTATACATGTTGAAGAATCCCGCTTGGTCATTTGTGTTTACAATATCGAAAGCTTTGGATGTGCTGTTGTAGTTTATTCCAATAGTGCTTGTTGTTGTCGGCTGGTGTATCATCTGCTTTTCCAGTATACGTAGGATTCGACTGGATACCGTACGTAAAGGCTTTGAATTCCAGTTTGTAAAACCGCATCGAAATTTCCCTAACAGATAATATTAACTTACCTATTTCATTTAAGGTTATAAGTACTAATTTTGCATCAATGCTAACTATAATGATTTTATAATTTTAATCTTACGAAAACCAAATCAAAAAGACGGACGAGTGGATAAAATAAAGAGAGAAATGCACCGAATCAACCGCTCAAACAGTTAAAAATCTTAGAAATAATGAATTTCATAAGATATACATTTGATTGTAAATAAATTTTTTTAAACTTAATTGACTATTTATTTTTGAACAGCAACAAGACATTGTGGAAATCGAATCAGGACCGGTGGCTAGGCCGGTGCGTAGGCGTAAAACATCCCAAAATGATCATAGCCACGGTAGCTTCTTTCTTAGGATTGGGGCAATTGGTAAGTAAAAAAAATTAGCATTTGAAGTACTAAGCATAAACATATAAAATTTCTTTTTTTTGTTTCTTTAAATATGATAAAAATGCTTATTTTTATAGCATTTGGATTGGGCACCATGATTTACAACGGTTTAGAATTTGGAACATTCTTCGAGTTGCCCTTAGAGTCGCCTTGCTATTTGATCCTTAAAGGAGTTAATCCTGTTTTGCAAATGGTGTTTACCTTCATGCAGATGTACTTTATATTCATGAATTCAAGGGTAAGAAATTTATACAGAAATTGGTAGTAATAACTTGCACTCGTTTACTTAAAGTGTCAGTATAATTATTTTTAATTATTTCAGCTAAATATTCATCGTTTCAAAGTTATTGCCCGATTTGGTCTAATGCACGTCGTAGCTACAAACATATGCGTTTGGATAAGAACGCTGGTTTTAGAATCACTAAAGGAAATAACTGATTACCACGTTAAAAATCCTCAGGGTGTCCCAGGCGAAGGCGTTCTTGGAAGTAAGATTTTAGAGTTTGAGAATCTATTAGTCGCTTGATGATTTTCTTTTATTTATTATTTTTCTATATTTCGTTTCTTAGAAGTCATCCGTAAACACACCCTAAGGCATTCCGGTAAGGTATTCGGTGCTGTCACCACTGCAGCTACTACTATTGCGTCAACAGCTATAACTACTTCTAAAACTATCTCGGATGAAGTATTGAGTGTAATATCTACAACAGTTTCAACTCCCACTACAACTGTTACAAGTAAGTGTATTATCCTATGCTATGTTAATATAAAAATAATGGTCATGTATGTCGTTACTAATATGCATGTTATATTTATTAAAATACATTTTGAACTAATTTTCAGCGACTGTTCCTTCATCTTATCATAACATGGGTAGTGGGTATCTTCCTAAATCTAAACTAATCGAAACTTTAAAGAGTACTGTAGGCTATGGTAATGGTATGAGTCGTGATTTCAAAGATTGGCCTAATGATAACCCTTTCACCACTTCATCTTTCATACCGTTAACAACAGAAGCTGATAAAGTGACGCAAACACAAACTGCTATGTTGGAAGTATTTCAATTCCCCTTTACTTCGACTATAAAATCAATGGTTAATGCTCTGTCCACAATAACGCCAAGCACTGCTTCAAGATCGTTTGTTACTGATACAGACGAGTGGGCCAATAGTGTTGAAACGTATCGTGTAGACGAACCACCACATTTACCAGGTTTGTCGTTGGAGTGTCGTTTTGACTCTTAATATCTAGTCGTTGCACTTTTTATTTGCAGATTGGCTATTAATGATATTGCAGTATAATAGCTATTAAGAATTGCACATAATAACAGTATGATTGGGTCAGTAATAGCGATTTACTTTGCATGGTTTTTAAGTTGTAACAATTTGAAAAATTATTCATATACAATCTACTTTGGAAATATAAAATTCAAAGATTACTTAAGATATTTACATTTTTAGGGAATAAAACTACTGAGATATTCGAATCGTTCGATGGTCTGAATCCTGCAGCATTGATTGCTAATATCGATAACTCAACTGTGTGCGGAAGAAATCCAATTATGGGGACTATTGTTTCTGATTCGGCACCATATCTATACCCATTCATAATTGAGTACTCTCTAATAGGAGCTGCTGTAATTTATGTTATGTGGAAACATATTGGCCGCTATCCCAGGTAAATATATAATTTCTTTAATAGAATAACGAAGAATTAATAACATTAGTAACTTTCATTAGTACTAATTTATACTTTAAGATTTTATATCTACATCTCATTAGTTTATTATACTTACCAAATACTAAACATTATAGTATGGTCACCCATTTAGAATTTACTTTAATTATGCCGGTATTAAAATAAATTAGTCCACAATAAGAGAACTGGGAATAGTAATGCGTGACTGACGCGTGCATACGCGTTCATTTGGTTGCAGCGTGGCCAACGATGAAGATCTAGAAAGACGTCTGGAAGCTGTTCTCTCCCGCAGGGCTGCTGCATTAGCTGCAGCACAACGGGGCAACCGTGTCGACTGTGCTGGCGCTTCTAAGGGACTCTTCTGTGGACTTCTTCTGCTGGTCACATCTTTAATCTGCTTGATCCTCTTCTTCGTCCTGATCCGACATCAAGACTTGAAGCGCCTGTCAATATACTTAGCTGATGTGTCTCACTGTGCTCTGATGCTGTTGTCTATAATAGCAATTTTGATTGGATTTATACGGTAAGATTTACAAAAATGTACAATGCGCTTGTAGAAATACGTTAACATTAATATATTTTTTATTAAAACGTTGCTTCATGGCTATTTCCTTTTATATTTTCTTATAATTTATTTTGTTTTTATTTTTACTTTTCCCTTTCTCCTCTTATTAATTGTCCTTTCTCCCTATAATCCATCATTCTCATTTATTGGCTCCAATGATCGCGTGGTCTCGCGCTGTTTTAATCAAATTGTAATTTTAATAAAACCTCCGTTATAACGTAATAATACCCGAATATCGAATTAATTTTGTTCACCCCCTATATTATGATTTCTTTTCCTGTCCTCATTTGGTTTACCATTTTTGGTTTCGCTTATTCAGTGGTCGTGTAATGCAATGGAGCTATAGCCCTTCCTCCTGTACCGAGCCTATTCGCAGGGTACAATCATTGAAGTTTCGCTCTGAAGAACAATCAGACCTGAACGACATCTTGCTTCGCGTTTCTGCATTTGGACTTTTCGTGTATGCTGTGTTCTGCATTATTGCCGGTGGAATGGGTGCCTTCACTCATGAACCAAGCTTACTTGTGATGATAACTGGATGCCTTAGTGTACTTCAGGTAAACAAAAATATTACTTAGGTTATACTTAAATATGTAATGTATATTATTGTGGTGCAATAACCTCAAAACTACAGAACTATGGTATGGCCATAGGACCATTCGATGGAGATTTTCTTGTAGACGTTTCTGGGATACACTTATCTTTTGAATTCGATAGACCCTTTTCCAATTGTAATGCCCAACAAAGCAGGTGGGTATCGGCTAGTTTTATTGTACACAAGCTTATTGTCCACCCGCTTCCCTGAACTGATTATAGGACACCCACCATGACTACACTCCTAAACTGATTTGAGTAGTAACGTTGCAATCATGTTTTTAATTATTCAAAAATGACATACAACTCAGCATTATCGTTCGTATATAAGATTTCACTGAAAAGTATCCATGTGGATCACACACAGAATGCTAATAAATATTGTTGTATGATATAGGTGGTATTACAACTGCTGTTTATTGCTGATGTATCCCGACGCCGAGTTCATCTCCCGGAACAGGAAAGAAGCAAGCCGGCTCGTCAAGCTGTTACCTTCTTGCTTATTTGCAACGTGACCATGTGGCTGATCTATACTTTCGAAGCACAAAAAGTTCTTGCTAATCCTGTAAGTGTTTATATTATTAATGTCACTTTTTTTTTGTTCGGATATGTTTCATAGCAAACTTTCTGTTTTTTTTTAGGTTCAACTGGACTTCTACGGTTTCGTTGCTTGGTCCCTGGTTCAACGTTTCACTCTGCCGCTTTGTATATTTCATCGTTTCCATTCAGCTGTCACTCTAGCTGAAATTTGGAAAACCAGCTACAAAGCTCGTCTAGAGTGAGCATGGACAAAGTAAATGACAACACGACGTTGTCTATTCGACATTCAATATCATATCCTAGCCTGACCTGGGATACTAATCCTGATTTCGTCCTAATCCAGGGCAGCAATACTATAATTAGAGGGAATTTATTCGCTAATAGTTAACAAAATTACTTCATTAAATGTTAGAGTAGAAGTGTTTAACGATTTTAGAAAGTAAAATTCATGATTAGTAGACATAAATAATGACTTATCTCCCCCTAATTGTCGTAAGTAGTTCAGCTTCTGCTCCTACATATGTATCGTAGAATCCTTATTATTTCGCATACAGTTTCGTTTCAGACTTATCTGTCACATTCCATATTCATACAGAGATTCATTAAAAATTAGTTTTCTTGAAAGACTGACTTGCGAGACTTTGAAGTGACCAAACATACATATTTTCAGCTCATTTACTTTGTTATATACGTAAAACCGTTGCTCAGATTTCGAAATTCTATATTATATAATTGTATTGTATTTAAAATTTTGATGTGAATTTTGTAATGACACTAATTAAACAAAAAAGCTGAATGGGTATCGGTTTCCCGTTGTGAGAAGTTCCCTCCTTTGTTAGAAATAATTTGTGTGCCATGGTTTTAGGATTAAGGCCTTATTAAAATTTGACAATATTTTTTATTTCTTTTTAATATTTCAAACATTTTGACATTATACATACATCGGAATACTTGGGTTCTATCAAAAATATAATAATTATATGAAATATGTGTGTGTAAGCAGTAAATATTCTCAATGATATCTGCAATATAGTATATATGATTAAAAAGTTTTAAATAAAATAATTACTTTATAAATGTTTCAGAAAATTTATTAACCCAATTTGGGATAAGATAGTAGAGTTAAAATAAAAATTTTAAAGTAATTAAAACTTAATCATAGAATGTTAGTAGGTATGTGTCGAATAATGTATTTGGATTTATTGTACTTAAAGTTATATAGGTGATGAGCTAATAAAACTGCAGAAAATGCTTGATAGAAATAATAGAAATGGAATTTCAGAATGTTTTAATTGCAAAGGGGCCATATATGATTTTTTTAAATCACTAAAACCGCACAATTTACAGCGCTGGGGTAAGCAATTTCAAGAATGTTATAAATATTATGGTACTATAAAATTAGGGAGTAGAGTTTATCTCAATGTAATTGAATGTTGTGGATTAAAATATTGATATAATAATATACTGTTTTTGAGATGATTACAAATTTTAAATAAAATGCTTTTTCCGAAATTTCATAAATTAACGGGTAATTAACGATGACCATAGATTTGGATTTATAATACTTAGAATCTAACATCTAACCCTTAGGTGAATTACGAATAAATTCGAACATTGTTTACTTATTTTATAAAATTTATCGGAAGATTCGATAATTTGCTTACATTTTACAATGAACTGTCGAAAAATATACGGCTGAATTTTTTCACTATGAAATTTTATTTTCTTAAGTGTTTTCAGTGCAATTCTATTTTTATAGGACGACTTGTTTTACAAAATAGCACTGTCACAGTGTCACAGTGATACGTGATATCATTTGCTAAGTTACGGCTTCTGTATAAAGTAACTTATATTAGATTACTTATTTATAACAATAATTATATTTATTAATTTATAATTACTTTTTAAGATTAAATGAGTAAATTATTTTTTAAGTTAGGTTTTATTGGAGTAATTCGTAATTTTATTGAGATTTTGAGGTGTGTGATGTATTTCGTATTTTATTGATAAATATTTTTAAAACGATATTATTAGATATGCTAATTGTTTAGCGACAGAAGTATAAGGCCCTATAAGGTTTATGAACATTCATGTATTATTTTACCTTGTAGTGGCTGATCTGAGTGTTTGGCTTATTTTGTCACTGCCAATGTTTCTAAACAATAGACAAATTCTATAAAACCTTTGATAAAACTATACTGCGTATTTCTAACTTGTATCAATTTTTAGGTGATATTTACTCTGTACCTTAGTATTTTGAACAATGTGTACCGTAATTTATTTTAGTAATATCATACATACATAAGTATAGTTGTTCAGTGTTTTATGTATAGGGAAACCAAAAAAAAAGGAAAAAAAAAATATAAATTTGGAAATTCTACTCTATAGCATATTAATTATACTTATTATGTAAATGTCTACTTCAATAAATTAAATAATACTTAAATGTTCGTTTTATTTGGGATTAAAAGCACGATTAATAAAATTAAACATGATGAAAAGTCGATTAAATCATCTCTGTATATACCATTTTTTTATCGACAATTTTACCACAATCATATATATTTTTTTGTAGCGAAGGAGATTTAACATTTTTTACTAATAAGCTATATTTTTTAATATCATAAAAATTGACAGAAATTATTTCAATAGCAATTATAATTGTGTGTACCTAATTTTTATGTATCAATCGTTGTAATGTTGAGATATTTTGAGATATGTAAATAAATAATTGAAATAAACTATTGCAATAGAAACGATCAACATAGTCACTGTGTGTAATTAAAAGTTGCAAATAAAACTGCAATATCCTAAACTATTTCTTTACAAATTTCGTAATTAGTACATTTCTGTAAATTGGAGTCTCTAGTTACAATTCTTACTTTTGATCACAATCTTAACTATGTATATTTGAGTCACTTTCATTATGTTGATTTGGTTGCATCACTACGGAATACGGATGATTAATTGAAAAGAATACATGTTATAGTATCGTTGCCAATTCGTGAGTATTTACCCAAAAACCGGGAAATTTTATCGATTTTATGACGACAGGTAATTTTGTTGGGTATTAATTTTGATCAGGTTAAAAAGCTTAATTTATTTTGAAATATAAAATAAATATTTTTATCTATCTCTGATACAAATGTTATTGTTCAGTTCTTTACAATTTTTATTAGATTCAATTTTACTCATAGTTGAAAATTATAATGTAATTATGTTTTGATTTGAATATAAAACAGCTTATTGAAGATAATTAAATACAACCTCTTTTAGCTACGCGAGTAAGTATCAGTAAAGCAGGACGTATTTAAATGTTACGAATGAACACTTTTTGTTACGTATGTTATAATAAAAGCATTGTACATTAAATTGATTTGGTTTATTATTTTCATTTCCGTGCATGTAAAAACCTGCAATTAATTAAATGAAAGTGTAAGCCCATATTCTCCGATACCAACTGTCTATATTTTTTATGGCTAGCCTAACGTTTTGTCACCCACAATACTGTTCTTCTTAGTCAACTACTAGCGGAAATTAGTGAAGTTAATTTTTAAAGTCATTTTTTTTTAAGTCTAATGTGAATAAAATGAAACTGATTATAATGGCTATCTAATATATTATTTTCTTCTATTTATTCTATTATTTAAGCGCTTGTTAGGAGCTGTAGAGGCCTACCAGGCCAGTAGCGTAATAGTCAGAAAAAGGTTGTTAAGCTAGTAAGCGGGCACAAGCGAGGTTGATGGTCGGCTAAACTAATGATTCTCATATGGCAGTACTGATGCAGTTTGTCAAATTGACAGTTGACATCTGTTTTTGTACGTACCTACCTAAATTTATAATTCTAATCGAAAATGTATACGCTGATTTGAGAAAATTGTTGAGAAATATCTTTATTGTCAAATTTATGACATTTAAGGCTGGTAAATTCCGCCTTTGATTTCAAAAACCCAAAATGTCTTCGTCAATATCATTTAACGTGTTGTTACAGTGTGGTTTGTTATTATTGTGTGCAAATTGCGTGAGGTTGGAAAATTATGAACATGATTACCTAAAGGACCGTGCCATAAATTTATCGAGAAGTTACTCTTGGTGGCCGTCAATTCACAATGGAGCTGTGTTGCGAAGTAGGAGACAGGCTGCACCTGCTGGTATTGTGGGCGACACTGAAGGCGGAGAAGTGCAGTCAATGGTACAGCCAACGCAACAGCCTGTACCCACTACAGTTTCTACGTTGAATATTATCCCCGCTGTACCAGGCACAGACCAGAATAAGACGGTTATCAAAGATGGACAAACTGACCCACTCAAAGCTCCAGCTTCAAAAGGTAATATTGAAGTAATAAAATTTGTTTCTGGTAGATTATTAAATATAATTATATTCCATAATAATAGTTGTGGAATATTTTAAGATTGAAATACTCTAATTTCATTCTTTGTCTCTATATAAATGTATAGATGGATGTTTGTATATATATTTTAAATTGATAGACTCTATAACCTAGTGCCATTAAAGTTGTCACATCTAATTGTTTTCGTTTTATGGAAAAGGTTTTTTTGTTATTCATTTTATTATAAGTCATCACTGTAGCATATGTCACTGTGTAAGTCATGACTTATTTATATTTTTACCATAGTATATCTTTATTAAATTCTATAATGTATTTGAAAGTTGACTAAGCTACAGGTAGTTTCTAGTATGTATGAAAGCAAAACATTCTTTACATTTTTCATAGTTATAAATAATTTAACAATTTAATTTATTCCTTTTATTATAAGTTTTGGAGTATAATCTGCTCCACCATAATATGATCCTCTTATCAATGTTATACTGCCAGTCAATAGGGTGAAATTTACCACCACTGTGCTCACAACACCCACTCTGCCTTACAAGTGCC
The DNA here is from genome assembly GCA_035772565.1 of Antheraea assamensis. Classification (NCBI taxonomy): domain Eukaryota; kingdom Metazoa; phylum Arthropoda; class Insecta; order Lepidoptera; family Saturniidae; genus Antheraea; species Antheraea assamensis. The sequence goes on along the minus strand of JAQQSE010000031.1, from coordinate 6,110,631 downwards.
TGACTTCACTGAGGCGAATGCCTAGTGAACGTATTACTTATGTACTATTGTCATTGTAATTTTAATTTCGTAATTACACTCTTAATAACAGTTTTGTGCTATTTCTACATGGGGATACATTACATGTGAAGAATGGTATTATTATCCCCAACAAACTAAGTTTAAAACAATAATAATACTGTTGCTTATGATTATTAATACATGTATAAGTTCGTGAAACGTACATGCTTGAAACATACACATGTTTCACGAATTCATATATGTATGAAATAATAGTTAGCGTTGTTTAGCTAAACTTAGTTACACTCGGGATATTCGGTGACAGTCCAAGCCGAGATGCGCCGTACGCCCCTTGTGCTGGTTGACTATATAAAATCTGGTGAGTATCTTAAGCGCTCCCCTTAGTAGTCCGGTGAAACTGTTGAGGTCTTGTCAAGTCAGCAGTGTAGACAGTTTGAAAAAAAAAGGAAAATTAACATAATTTTTATGTTGGTACTTTTGCATTTGGTTTTTTTTCAGTGCAAAAAATTTAGGATAGTTTGTAGTAACAAGATTGCAGTTTTTTTTTGTTTAATTTTCAGGTAACGAAACAACTGTAGTCTCAACAGTACCCGCCACAGTGATAAATGATGCGGACAAAAAAGTGAATACAACAATTACAGACAAGTCAACAGCAAAAAATATTGATTTGAATAACCCAGGTGTGTTGAAAAGAGGATTCATTGTTTTTGGTGGATTCACCCTCCTAGCAGTGGCATATTTCATATTCTACAGGTAAATGATGCATTTAGTTGTTCAAAGGAACATTATTATAAAAGAAAATGTAAATTATAAACAATACACAAATTTGTATGTTTTTTAGAAATAATTAGTAGTTGAGATATCAATTAAAAGTTAGGAACATTTTAGTAGAAAAATTTTTTTTTTGTTTTCGAACTGATCTACACTGTTAGCCTGGCAAAGCCACTACAGTTCCACCGGACTACAGAAAAAATATAGTAACTTTATGAAATGTAGTTTTAGAAAAATATGATGACAAATCAATAAGAGGAAGAGATAACCTATGCTTTCAGTATAGGTACAAATTTTTAAATTCTAGTGTTAATATGATATATGGTTTATTGTATTAACACACTGTTGACTCCTCAAGAGTTAACTCTTGTTTTCATGGCTAAATGTTGATGAGGGCTATGGGTAAATTTGTGGTGCAAACATTTTTTTTTAGTAATAGGGAGTAATAATAAATAATAGACAATGAAATGATCTAAATTCTCAGTGTAATTTCCATTTTTTTTTTTAAAGCAATTTCCAGTCAACAGTGTGTTAATACTTAATAATATTGCCTTCTCCATAAGAAAGATGACTAAATAAAATTAACATATTGACATTTGCTTAGTTTTGATAAAGTAACAATATATTTAGCTTAACAAGTAAAATACATGGTATTTGATAATAATCATGTATACCTCAACAAAACTGCATATAAGGATATAATTTATGAATTTTAGTATATATTATTGATATTGATTATTTTTTAACGGACTTGAAAAAAGGAGGAGGTTATCAAATCTCTGTATTTTTTTTTTATATGTTTGTTACCTCATAACTTTCGACTGGGTGAACCAATTTGGATGACTTTTTTTTTATTTGTAAGCTGCACTCTCGCTTAGGGTATATATATTTTTCTACCTACTACTACAAATTTGCGTTGGTGCCGACTTCAGATATATTATTAGGTAGCGCATGTACTAATATTTTTTATTTAATTTCATTAATGTAATAGTTCAGTCATTTTTTGGTTTTTAGTGCTTTCTTGTTTCCTTAGTGTTTCTTGATATTGAAGTCGGTTTTTTTTTTAAGTTTTATTATTTTTTTACTAATAGCTATTCCTTATGCTCTTTCTTTTTGATTTCTTTGTTTTCAACAGTCAAGATCTTAAATATAACTACTGAATTTCAAGTGTTTTTTTATTCCATTTTATGGTTAGGAAAACATAAAATATCAAAATCATGTGTTATTTTGATTAGATATATCATTTTAATTATGTTGTTGATAATACCATCATAAGAATGTCCTCACTATCTTAGGCAAAGATTTTCTCTGAGGGAATGGATAGGCCTACTCTTTTCAACTTTAGTGCATTAAAACACCTGAGATATCTACATTCCTCTATTATTATAATACTTCTAAAATATTTATTTATGATGTGTTCCTTCATTGCTGCTTGTAAGTAAATCGGCCACCACATATTTTAATATAGACAAATAAATTTTGATTTCCAGAAGTAAAAGCAAAAAGAACGACTCGAGCAATACACATAGCACAATAGATGCAAACCAATTTCGCTATGGTGTCCTCCAGTCAGACGATCAAAGGGACAACCTCGAATTATCGAGAGTACCATTGACAATGGAGTCAGACGATGATGAGGATGAAGATTTAGAAATATTCGACTTGGAACAAAAGAAAAAATCATTGTCCTATGTCAATTTACAAATGAACGATGAAGATATTGTTTTAAGTCGATCAGAGTCCAGAGGAAATGAAATAGACAATCTCTTATTGGACATTGAAGATGGTAATTCTGAAACATTGATTAATTGGAGCAGTAGTGGAAATAAGTCAATATTGTAAGTTTCTATTTTTGGGCAATACTTTGTTGTTACAATTTGATAGATCACGGTTCCTGGGAATTATAAGCCCTCCACCTATAGTAGTACATAAAAGGTATGACACAACTCATCAATACCTACAAATCTCAGTATAATTCATTATGAGGATTACATGACTTATTAATTAAAGCTAAATTCCAGAGAGCTATTTATTTCTACTTGCCACTTGTGTTTTGTTTATGTATAGAAATGAATAAAAACAATAAAATATGAAATAATTTATCTGTCTGATTATTCCATGTAATGTTAAAATGTGAAATTATAGATTTGGAAAATAGTTGAACCAATTATTTTCTTGAATGCTTTACAAATAAAATGTACAATGTAAATATGCAATGTATACAAAATATTGCATGTAGTATGTACATTGTTATATGGATCTATATATGCCATGTTTGTGCAGACTGGTTTAGCCTTCAAGCGGGTTTTGAGTATAAAGTATGACGTAGTTTTAACAAAAAATCTATTTATAATTTTTGGTAATTACCTGATAACAATGGCTGTATTAACTAACTATCGTTAAGTCATTGGTATCGTATTACTAATTTTATGAAGTCAGTGTTGGATCTTAGTAAATTTAATGAGTATCAGTTGGAGCGTCCACGTTTCATAATTTAAAATAAATCATAGGCTCATTATTGGTGCCAAGAATAATACACGTTATTGTTAGCGAGAAAAATGGGCATGGTGTAAATTGAAATAGGTTTCTCAGTTTTGAAAATATGTAATGTGAAAAGTCAACTCGTGATGAAAATTAGAAGTGATCTAAATCATAAATATAGGTTGGCGTATAAAATAGTATAGATTAACTATGAAATAAATGCTAAAAGTGTATCACAACTTCTCAAATTATTTAGTTTAAAATATTGGCGGCCATTTTTCTTTTTGAATTGACTAAACTCTATTGGCTTGATGGGCATTCATAAATTCACTGAACTAAAATATTAGCGGCCATTTTGTTCCTACATGGACAGTTAAAATGTTGGAAAATGACTTATTGTGCATTTATTTTACCGATATCGAATTTCAAATATCACCTTGTCTTATTTTTAAGTTATGTTACTAATATATATATGATTATTGTGTTTTGATGCGCAAATTAACTATCGCATTTTATTATAAGTTCCATTGCCTGTAATTATTTCATTGGACTTGCATTATAACTAGTGCGGGATAATATTATTATTACCTTATTGTATAAATTAAATATGTTTGTGCTTCTCGTATACATATTTGTGTAGAATTTAATTTTTTTGACGATAAACTTTTTAATTATTATAATGTTATATATTATATGGCCTTAATGAAGGATATATTAAAGCGTTAGTAATTACTTACTTTCTCAAAATATCTTCTTATTCTTAACTAATGTAATATGTGCGATATATTTTTCATTTATTTATTTCCGAAATAAATAATTATTTTATAAATTTTTATAGTGTTACAAATAGAAATATTTTTGTACCTATACAAAATTATAAATTAGTAACTACTAGAATTGTTAGAAAAGGAGCTCATCTAGATACTTGTCTACAAGAAGAACGTGTATTTTGGGTGAATCAACATATTCGACACTCCTTTGTGCTGAAAATATCTGCAAGTAACGCAGAAGAAATATCAAGGTTATAATCAATATAATTTATTTTACATTTCATTGATTTTATAGAATTTGCTTTGAAATTAGAACAAAATTAAACTCTTTAGCAATAACATCGAACAAGGAATAAAATTTACAAAGATTCTGGAGATAGACCAATAACAAGTTGTCGCGTGGCAAGAAAAAGCGAATTCACTTAGTGACAGCCAATTGATGTTTTTCTGTCCTTGTCGAACGATGAATAAAGAATACCAGATATATGAGCTATTATTGCTGATGCATATTTAGTACTATCTCTTTTTGATATATGCGAGCCGAGTAGTGGTAACGCTGTTGATATAGTTTTTTAAGCAGTGTTCAGGACAATCAAACAAATATTAATATATAACAAATGTATTAATCAAATGTATGGTACCATGATCGTGTTCAGATAAGAAGGCGATTCATATAGAAATATAATGTATATGCACAAGGTTCTTATATAATTTATTAAAGTTATTGCAAAGGAAGTACTAATAATTGACTTCAGGCACACGATTTATTTGTAAGGATGGAATTTTTCATTAACAACCATGGAAACTTCTCGATATCTAAATTACAACAATCTATAGGATCTTATTTATATAAGCAATATACATGCAAATAAATTCTTTTACGATACAAGTTATTTAATGTATTTTTTTACAACATTGTTACAGAGAGGGCATGAAAGGAGTGCCTAAAATGTTGATTCACGCGTTTAAAGGTTGACTTAAATCGATGTACGCTAGTATTTTTATAGTTATTATGCTAGCGAAAAACGAACTTGTGAGAATTAGCGCTATATTGTGAATAATTATGAGTTGTGAAATATCATTCATATCCAGATATTTTTTTATCAAAATTTTTATTCAATTACATTTTATCTTAGAACTATTTCTCGTTATAGATCTCTAAATGACTATTCTCGTATCTTTGACACATTTGTTATGTGGTTTTTGAAGTATATCAACTTGGCTGTCGATGAAATAGACACTACAAAAATGTGTTTCTGTTGATATTTATTATATATAAATTTCTTTCAGATATATACATTTGAACTAGAGTAAAAGGATAAATTTTAATAGTTTCATTCCATTTGAGTTTGACAAAAGGGCGTTTATTCTATTTACGTAGAGGAATTCGTTCTTAAAAATCGACTAAGAAAAACAAAAAGAGTTAGGACTCTGTATATTTTTTTGTAACAATAACCAAATGTGCCATTTTGGGTTCTGGGGAATATGTTGTTTATTACAAGAACAGCATACTGTTATCAAATGCTTATTGCTTTTTATTGTTATTTAAAATTGAACATTATTCAATGAGACATAAAGTAGTAAATGTAAATAATAAGTATAAAAAATATGGCATTTAATTTTTCTTAATTCAGGGCTCTACTAACAATGGCAGAGAAGCATTCGAAATATAATTTTACGTTTGCAAAAAGGTAACAATATTATTTAGTGTATTATAACCGGTGTTGAAGTTTATCTATCTCATGTACATAATATGTCAATATACATGCATTTGTACTATTCACAATTCTAAATAATCTAATCAGTTGATATATAAAAAAAAATCTATATTGGCCGATGGAACTTTACCGACTTTATTATTAGACCCTTAACTTCGTATATAAATCTATTTTTCGGTCGTTAGACGAAACCTGAGAAGCGCACTACTTCTTTTGTTATGTAGAACTGAGGTATCTTTAGGCTTAATTGAGGAAACTTTATATAACGGTTTCTATGTAACGTATTTATTGCAATGCACAAGTGGAGTTATTAATTACATACATAAAAAAATTTATTAAGTCAAAAAGTGTTGTTTGTTCATCCTTTCACACAAAATACACAATATGTTAACAAGCCTCAAGCGCGTATATTTATTTCTAAATAGCATTTACGACAAATCCATATTTGCGTAACAGAAAAATAACAAAGCTACAATGTAAAGAAAATTTAAGTGGTATCGTCCCCAATAACTACAACTTGTTGTAGGTCATAACTTGTACAAATGTTTCTTAATATTTCTAACTACATTTACTGTCATGTTGGAATTTGAGAGCTTGTTACCAATAACGTGCACAGTACCTTAACAGCGATCTGCTGTTGCAAATGCACGCCATATTGGCACGAAAAGTTGTAGAACGATTTATTTTTAAAATAAAATTATATACATATGTATATTTTTATGTAAAAAAAACCAGTAAAAAAATATCATTTGCCCGAAATACATATTAATTACGTGTACATGTCTAAATTTAAAGAAATTGTAACATTATAGATATCTACTCATTCACGGCGACATTAAAAAGCAGCGCTGCCTATAATTTGTTTGCTGCCGGACCTTTAGTGCCAAATTAACATTCATTCGTGATAGCAATTTGTTCTTAATTTTCTATCAAATATTGATTAGGATGATGAAGTGCGAATATATTAAAAAGGAAAAATAAAAATAGATAGAAACGAGTATTACACCACATAGGTACTCATGTAAGTGATTTTTATTTTAACTGTACGGTTAAAAGCGAATGACGCGACGTTGTGTCGTACATCTCTTTCGCACATATAACAAAGCGCAATCGATGTTTCTTTCACGCTATTTGTCGAGAACGAGACAGCTTGTGTAAAATTATGACGGGAGCGAGAGAGACAAGAAACTTGTAAATAGTAAATATTAAAATACTAATGGGTTATAAGTATGTTTTTGTTTTCATAAAACGCTTTTTTTTGCATATTTTAACGCATAAATGGAAACCTCGTCCACTATAACGTATATTAACAACAAGGATTTCTGAACAATCATTTCCTAAATGAAAATTTGAAATGTATACATCGATAAAGAATATTATTACTTCATAATTGTAAGTTACAAAATAAAACGTGTTTGTCGTGTAATATTTTTATTATTTCAAAATTACATATAAGTATAAAAATTATTGTAGCAGCACTATTGCGCTGATTATCACAATGTTAAAGCTTTGGACTGTGATAATAGACGAGAGATAAAGTATAAATGAATTTTTCGTGTGAATTCGTGATTATATCAGTTGTGATTGTGCTCTCTGTCCCATTCTGGTTGTTATCGGCTCGCATTTTATCAAAAGTAAAATATGAAGTTCGTTCACGGAAAAATATTGCCACCCTATTGCAATAATAACATCATTTAGGTACAGATATATATTAAAGTAGGCTTGCATGATTCAAAACATCTGTTCTCTTGGAAGAATCTTAATGCCTACATTTAATTTAGAAAAAAAAATGTAACCATGTTTCATTTAAATGTACTCAAATCAAACCAAATTTGATATTTTAATAAAGACAACTTCTAAGTTCCTATTCGCTTGTATGATCCAATATTTAGTGTTTATGCTATTGTTTATTGTATTTTTTCTTATCGTACAAAATCCGATAAACGCAGCCAGTATGTGGTGACATTTTCTTATGCTTCTCCCATACCTGCGTGTATCGGCACAAAGTTTTGTCTATGGTCAAACTAAATTCAGATCTGGGAAGATATTATCGGATACTTACTTACTAACTATCGGATTGCGTGACGATACACGCAGCACAATAACTCGGGCTGCGGTTTCTACACACATCAAAGGAACTTGGAGACGCTAATTTCGTGTTACTATTGAAATGACAATGGTATGCTAACGTTATTCTACGCCTTTATCGGAATTAATTTTGAGGTTACTTTTTAGCGGCACGAGTGACCGAAGCTTCGTCGCGCAGATATGGGAGTAGCATTAAGGCTAGTTCATACATTAGTAACTATTGCTTAATAGTCTATAGATGTTATATTAACCATATAATAAGGTTGTTTTTAATTTAATAAAGATGTATGATATATTAATTGTTTCTTGTTTACATTATTTTAAAAGTAATTTAATCTTTGTCTTATCATTTAATCGTTAAAACTGAATTTTAAGTTGGGACTTGTAGTATTTCAACATACCTACTGATATTTTTTTTTACATGTTGATTATATTGAGTATCTGTTGCGCATTAATTTTTAGAGATAAGTTTGAGAATTGATGCTTAATATGGGTGTCTATTTTTTCGATTCAAAGGATCTTTGATACGGTGAATATTTCTTGAAGATGTCAAAGAAAAGGTAATAATTACCTTAGGATCAATAAATTGTCTCCAACGGGCTTACGAAGGAGAAATATGAAGTGTATTTTTGATCTCTTATTATTTAATATGAAGACATTTTTCTTAGATATATTCAACCGTATAGAAAAAATTATGGAATCGTTTTTTTTCTTCCAACTGACTACACTGTTGACCTGGCAAAGCCTCTACAGTTCCACCGAACTACTAAGGGGAGCGCTTAAGGAACTCACGCGATATTATATAGGGTTATGGAATCGTTTAAGCCACTAGGTTAGTACATATAATACTTGACAATCTCACGTCACGTAGAACAGTTACGGCCGCTTTCGAGCGGTTCACTGGCAGACTGTATAGCAGACCAACGAAGACGCTCACAGTGACGTCACACTTGACATTCATACAAAATCCTTAAAAGAGTTATAATGCGAAACTCTTTTGTGGTAGGAATGGTAAACAGCGTGTAACGTAACGGGGGTCGGATGGGGAATGTAGGAGATTGTCTCAACGTATGTTTTGACAAGAACAAGTAATAAAAATTCGTATATGAAAATGTATATCTACAGAATGAAAATATATTGTCAAGCATATATCGTTATAGATGGTGTTAGTGATCGAGTACCGTTTTATTATACTTGGGATTTTTTATAATCTATGACACTTTGGGATATCCAATCTTCTCCTCTTCTCCTTATCTCAACGTTGAGGGATAATGAGAAAGGAAAGATATAGCGGACTCATACCGACTAAAACCCCTTCTGGCCGCTCAGCGTGTTTGTAACGTGGGGTTGCGCGAGCATACTCCACGCCAGGTCACCTGCAAGTGGTACGTAAGGACCCGATTCCCGGTAAGAGAATTCCTCCCGTGCTTCTCCTAAGAAGAGATGGCAGATCCGTGCTTCACCGTCACGGGTCTTCCTAACGCAGCAACGAATACCACCCCGTACATAACCTGAGGTTTAATCAGGGAGGCATTATGTGAAACTGACTGCCACCTCTCCTTCCTTGCCTTGTTCTTCCACGAAAATGATAAAATATTTATTATAAATGATTATCACTTCCACCCACCTACCACAAGGGGTCACTGTGGGGTACGTAGAATTATTAAAAATATTAAGAGGAAATATTACTGACCAGAGCTAGAAAAAATGTTAAACATTTTGTAAATAAATGATGTACACGTCCGTACTATACTCGTATGAATTCTTTATTAAGACTCTGTACTAACTACACTAACACACAACACTACAATGAGATATGACCTGCCTGTGATGTCAAATTACCGACAAATGTTTACTGGGCTAGTTAGCTGCTTAATTACAATGTATATAAGGGCGATTAATAACAATATTTTAATTATCAATGTTGTCATGTTGAAGTCGCCTTAGCGAAACTATTTAGTTGTTTGACTGTCTCTGAGTCGTTTTCATAAGGTCACAAGTTTTAATTTGCTTACTCCAGCTACATTATACACTAGCTGTCGCCCGCAGCTCCGCATTCGCCTTTTTTATAATTGTAAATTACTTCTTATAAGATCAGTTATCTGTTAGTGAAAGTTCCGTGAAAAATGGTTCAAACATTTTGGCGATAGTACTGCAAACAAAGCTACGGATGACAGCTAGCCTAAAATAAAATAGCCTATGTCACCCGCTGTAATTTTAACTATCCGTTAGTGAAGTTTCTGTCAACATCGGTCCAGCCGTTTCGGAGATTACTCGGAACATACAGACAGACAGTCAAAAATTGTATCTTTGTTATCAGTATCGTGTATACGTTCATATCCAATCAGTAAAAAGTCGTTATTTTGATATTACAAACAGACACTCCAATTTTATTTATATGTATAGATTAAATGGGCTGTAGTAGGTTTCGTTTTTTAAATTGAATCGTAGTTTATTTTATTAGGTCACACACACACACTCATTTATAACCAGAAACAATATGAATAATCTCTTAATCTTGAATAACGTTGTTTATTGCATTGCATATAGGTCCACGCTGTAATTTGTACACGATATTCATTGTGTAGGTACTATGGAAGCATGACTTCATCAAACATTCTATATTTTCCATAAATTAATTTCTATAATAAAGGTTTTGTGAACTGAATCCCAAAAACATAGGCCTTGTTCGAATATATTTTATTTTAGTCTCGTATCCTGGAGCGTCGCACGTACGAGCTTGTCCGTCTAGTACATTGAGATAAACGAACCGACATATTGTGGATACGGTAAGCTGCATTCTTTATTCAATTCACTGGTAATAATAAAAGGGTTAATTGGTTGTCTAAATTTATCTAGTAATTTTTGCGTGATGCATACATAACGACAAACCTTTAACACTTTAATTATGTAGATGTATTCACGCTGTAGCCTATACAGAAGAAATAGTGAACTATCATTCCAATTCAAATATCATATTAAAAATGAATGTAGATTTCACCTTAGTGATGTTGCTTGTATTAAAATTGCACATTTCGAAGAATGTGGAGTATATATACATTTTATATAACATTGAGTGTAGCGAAAGGCTAAGTTTTCAGAATTTATATAATATTACACTTATGTATATAATAATGATTCTAAAGAGAAAATAGATACAGTAAATTTAAGAGTCAATTAATTATAAAATGAACCGAATAACAACTATAACAATTAAAAATACATTCACAAATGATCTTGGAACTTACTAAAATATTATTTTAGTTCATTCCGTACCTACATAACTACTGCAAGCTTTATACTGAAATTCGTGTTTGGCCCAAGTATTACGAGTAAAGCGATGTTTGCAGAAGCGATAGTCTTTAATTAATATTTTTATGACTAAATATAATAATAATTAATAAACTATTCACTCGAGAGCAAAGAAATAAGTAAAATTTAACATAAACCTCGAATTAAGGTTTTAATAGCGTTAACACTTAATTTTCCCCAACTTACATTTATGTCCGATTACTAACCGTATATTTCCTTATTATATGGTGTATAATATTCGAAGCGATAAATATTTACATACTAGCTTTTGCTGGATTGAGATTTCACTTATCACTCGATGACAATACATTTTTTTCTGAAGCCCTGACAACGTGTATGCAAAATTTCATAATGGTCGGTTCGGTAATTAAGCCGTGAACGGTGAAACCGAAACAAAAAAAATAAAAATAAAATCTCATTTATAAAATTAGTAAGTGAGGTACCCGTTAAATATACAGCAATATCGGTAAATAAATACGAATATACATTTATGTTGCCAGCGGTGGTGAGACCAAAGGTAGTAAACAGTTGGAAAAGGTTTGTAGAAGACTTATCTAAAATAACTCATTAAAATTCAATTTCGAATTAGTATGTTAATATGACATACTGCTAGATGTTCGGATTTATATGGTAAAGGACCCGATACGTGGAGTTGTAAACACAGTACTACAAAATAATGCCAAGGAGTGTTAATGCCAGGCGTGCGCGGCCGATCGTAAAAATTAAGCCAAATCTTACATCATAAGATGACAAACATGTTGTACCGACCCTACTTAGGTGGGTTAAGGGGATAAAAAAATACATATAAGGTATTTTCTCATTATAATATCAGTAAGAATTGTATCGTATAACTGATTTTCATAATTCTTCCTCATATTTCTTGTTTAATACGTATTTAGGTGTGTAACCTACCTTACAATACCTATGTAAGGTCGGCACAACACGTTTGTCATGTTGTGATGCATGATTTGGTTTAATTTATATCATCGGCAGTACGCGCCTGACATCAACCCTCCTTGGGGCTATTTTATACCACTAGATGTGAGAAAAATATGTAACTGTTGATTTCTTTTCATTTAATGCAATGATATGAGCTGAAGAGGTGATTATGGTAGTTGATTCCTTCAGGTAGAAAGTTTTGCCCAGCAATGGTACACATACAGACTGACATAATGTATTATTTCTTTATAGAAATAAGGTAGTTCAAGGAATATAAATCCTGACAACTTCCTTTTCGGGTTATTTTTGCAGGATTCACGGTTTCGGGGATTTAACAGTACTTCCAACGAAACATTATAAATGACAAAGGAAGTTTCTTTATTTGTCTATTTCGTCTTAACTGCTTAATCGATAATCATAAAATATTGCATACAAGTTGCCACGGGTACAGAAAAGGAAACAGGGTAACGCTAAAGCAAAAGCTAGCTGATAATAAAAGCCGTGTTGTTTTTTTTAAATAGACACTGTCCTTGAGATTTAGCTTATTACTGATAGTTTATGATGATATTTATTACATTTAATCTCTTCAAGTGATTGATTTCGCTTATGTCACACGTCCTGGCATTTACGCCGGAGGGTCGAGCGGCCCGCGGCCAGAGGGTTGGGCCAGTCCGGGCGGAAATGAAAAATAAACACGTCCGGACGTCGCACGTCGCACCCGCGCCGCCCGCGTAAAATGGAAGGGCTGTCGCAACTCATGCTATACACCCAATAGTTACATGCCGTAAAAAGTAAACAGTATATTTAGCTTGTTCAGTTGTAAACATCAATAAAGGATGACTATTTTGAATGGGTTGTAGTGAATATTTTTTTTTTGTAATAATAATATTTTATTAAAAACAAGACAAAAATTACACTGGTACTTAATCTATTAGATTAGAAATAATAATGCTATAAAACAAAAGAATATATATAAACTTAATAATATCAGGTAAGGCTTATTATTAGGTACCAGTAAGTGTTATCGTTGATATCTGTACTAGTATTGTACCTATCACAGATATCAACGCCCTCCGTAGGAATGAAATACACAAACTATAATTATTTCAAAGGTACGCTATAGTGAGTTAATGAGTGTGTGAGTGTATGTATGTATTGGTGTGTGTGCGCGTGTGTTTATGTGTACATGTGGTTACGTGTGTGTGTATAATCTACATATTCGAATTAAAACCTACTTGTGCCCCAACAAATCGGTACCCTATTAATCTGATAATAATGTTAAGTATAATATGGATTAGTTATAGAATTACTAAAGTGCATGATTTTGGTATTACGAATACAGAAGTAAAATTATTGTTGCTTAGCGAAGGTTTGAATAGCTTTATTTGTGAGCAAAATCCGTGATTTATAATTTCTATACTTTATTTCAACCACTAAACCTTATGAGGTAGCAGTTATGTTTGTATGGTTCGAAGATAATAGGGGATGCGAATAGAATACTGTTGGAATAGAACTGAACTGAATCGAATAATTTTAACTATTTTTTAATAAAAATATCTATCTAATAATTATTAATTATTTGAAACACTTTCACACAACTTATAACACAGTGTTACTATTATTCGGATTGTTAGAATATTCGGATTGTTCGAATATTCGACTCTACTTTAGAATCGAATTTCTTGATTCGATTAAGGATGCGTAAACAAAAATATTTGCACACTTACGTTATACTAGCTGTTGCCCGCCGTCACGCATGCGTTTTTTTTATAACTGTAAATTACTTGTTATAAGATCAGCTATCCGTCAGTGAAAATCCCATGAAAATAGGTCCAATCGTTTTGTAGATAGTACTACAGATGAAGCCACGGATGACAGCTAATCTAAAATAAAGTAGCCTATGTCACCCGCTGTAATTTTAACTATCCGTCAGTGAAGTTTCTATCAAAATCGGTTCAGCCGTTTTGGAGATTACCCGGAACATACAGACAGGTAGGTAGACAGACAGACAGACAAAAATTTTAAAAATTGTATTTCTGTTACCACTATGTGTATACGTTCATATCCAATCAGTAAAAAGTCGTTATTTTGATATTACAAACAGACATTCCCATTTTATTTATATGTATATGTATAGATATAGATTATAGTTACATTATGTAACACTTTTGCATAATTTTTACAACTTCGCTTTACTTCAGTAAGCCGGATTAATGAGGTTGTCAAGTATTGAATAGCTGGATCGATAACTCAGGTGAATAGGGCGCGTATTCGTGTCGAACCAAATTAATTACTATAATTACTCGATTGATTAGCGACATAGCCTGATATTGAATTAATTACGTCCTATTCAGAATTGCGAAATATATGACTACAGCTTACTATATAGTCTGCTTTGCATTAAGTACGAGGACAGTTTTATTTATAAATTATTACCCGAAGTTATAACAAAATTATTCTGTTGTTAGAAAGGCAACACATAAAAGATTAATGAAAATGTTTTATGAGCATTTCTAGTGATATTTATTTACGCATTACGATTCTTTACGTAAGTCATTAAAGGAATCATTAAGTTAGCTATAATAAAGCATGGGAGAGCCTCAATCTACATGCGTCGATTGCAGGAGCACCAATGGAACACTTATTTCTGCTGCAAAACAACAGTGCTTACCTTACTATGTATCGCCATATTGGTACACGAGGCGTTGCAACTCCGTCCTCATAAGTAGTTATTGCTATATAGCTATAGGCTATAGTGACTATTCAATGTGCGAGCAAACGGGTCATACCGCGAACTATCGCGGGTGTCCCCGTGCGCCTCGCTCGACCCGTCCCCGCCGCGGTGGACGTGCGACCCGGTCCAGGGCGCACGGCCCGCCGACTCGGACGAATTGGCCTCCGCCTCCGCCCATACAAAGCCAGATGGCTTTCCCTGACCTGCCGAGCACCTTCAGTGCGCCGGCAGCATTCGCTCCTGCGCCGAGCGCGCTCTCCTGGCGCGTAAGGCCTTCTGCGCCAGCTCCCTCGGCTCCTAAAGCCAAGCCCCAGCCTCAAAAGGCTCTGTCCACTCCTGCGCCACCTATCGCGGCTTCAGTATCGACCTCCGGTATCGACTGTATAGCTCGTCTTCTTTTAGTACACGATGTACAAGAGATAATCGCATTTAACGCGCTAGTTAATAGTACGTCAGAGCTCGGGCTCTTAAACGCTATCTCCGCTTTCCCGGCCGTTGCGACTACGGTACAACAACTAACCCGCGCCGCGCATAAATAAATTCGCGTAAATCAAAACATCAGTTTGAACCCGCGTGTTCATATACAATAGACCGATACATTAGGATTTGTTACGTAAGTAATGTATTTAGTTAAATCGGCATCGTGCCATTGTACTTTATTTTTTCGCTCGATCCCTTCTCAAAAGATGCGTGTTTGCGCCCACGCCTGCGACTCTCTCTGCTCACGCCGCCGTGAGCGAGGGGTGAAGATTCGATCCCGCACACTCGTCGCGATTTTTCTTGTAACAGCTCGAGCCTAGGTAGTCCCTCGGTGTGGAGCCCTCGAGTATGTTACTCGCGCGAATACAATGATTCACACTTGTTTTACATTTACACGATCACCCCACACACATGCACATCTAGGCACACAGTGGTGGGCTGTTTTTTTGCCCTTTTCGGACTGAAATAAGTCACATAACACAGTAGTCAGATACCAAATACACATATACATTCGTGAAACATGCATGGTCACACATGCATTTTTCACGAATTCATATATGTGTATGAAATGGAAAGATAGCTTAGCTAGCTTAGTTAGATCGGGAATCCGGCGACAGCTCAAGCCGAGGTGCACCGAGTGCCCTTGAGATGTTTCGCCTAAAAATCAATCGGGTGAGTGCCCTAAGCGCTCCCCTTAGTAGTCCGGTGAAACTGTGAAGGCATAATGCTGGCAGTGTAGGTCAGTTCGGAAAAAAAAAGAGTCTTCAATGTCATCATGACTCTTGCTATCTCATAATATAAAAAAATATAGCTTCAGTTAGCTCTTTGAATGATAATTTTTAGTTAGATTTCAAAAGATTAGTTCACTAAATTAAGTAACAAATAACTAATAGTTAATCGAATAGACACGTTCTTGCGTTTATGTTATATAATAATAGACATATTATGATCTCGAAAAACCTATAGTAACCGGTTGATAATGTTTGAAAATGGGTTCCACTAGCGAATCGTTTGAGGCGATCTAAGACATAATATATTATACATAATTATATTAACTATCAGTAATATTATTCTGTTATGTCAATATCTAAAGGTTTCTCATATAAAATAATGTACGGCCGAATTTTGATTTTGTGAAAAAATAACAAAAATTTTTTTTTTATCTATTTAACATTGAAAACTTTTTCTGATTAAAAAATACGAAACAACTGTATGATCTTCACACACACACACATACAACTTAAAGGATTGTTGAAATGGCTCGGTGTTTGCGCAATGTGTTCACCGCTCGACGCTCGCAACTCTTTTGGTTTGTGTTTCGACCAACTTTGATTGAAACTCTCTTTATTCTGGCAAATTGGTAAAACTTTCTCTATTGCTTTTCTTTTCGCCATTACCTGCAACTTTAATTTATTTTATATGAGGATGTATTACTGTAAATAAAGTTATGAAACTCAGGTGTTTGCCGATGTTTTATTAATTAACGTAAGTAATTATCTAGTATTATAAAATCAGTGTTGCTCTGTCACAGCTTAAATGTATATTGAATATGACGTTCATAAAATGTAGTAGAAGTTTCTAGTCTCTTTCTATCATAATCAAACAATCTTTAATCATTATTCAGTTTTCAGTTTTAATAACAGTTTACGAATATTATATATTTCGTTTTATTCTTTGGAGTTCCGAAAATCTATTCAGACAATTAGTTAATCACAGGGAGAATTACATTTGGAAAAATCAAAACAACAATATGACGATAAAACGATACGACATTCGAAAAGTTTTTAAAAATGAATAATAATTAACAGACTTATTTGAATATGTTAAAAAAAAAATAGAATCTTACACAGCATTTTATACTGGTACATCCTAACGTTCATTAGGTAAGATAAGAACTAATGTTTGGAAATTCCGAAACAGTAAGTCACATATAACATTACGAATTTAAGGCAAATAAATATAAATCGAAATGTAAAGCAAAGAATACATCGAAACAATATATAAGGAAGCAGTAACATGAACAAATCAATGTATAAAGAGAGTATGTATAGAAACTTTGTAAAAAAGGGAACCAAAGATGAGTAAACAGAAATTGAGATAAAGAAAAATATTACAGAAATGTAAATAAAATTAGGAAGCATAATAGTAAAACACTAAAACCTACAACAGGAAGTAAAATAGAAATCAAGATTTGGATTTCGATAAAACCTCAAAATAAAAGAAATTTCCATATAACAAAGTTACGAACAAACAGATCCCGAAAATAAATCTAGCAAAACAAGAAAATCAGAAATTTCAACAAAAATTAAATGAAAACACTAAGAAAAATTAAATAACTAACCTATCCAAAGTCTCAGTCCATTCGTGGCCGAGGTGAAACGCGCAACGGATGCACATAGCACACGTACTTAAAAAAAAAACATTCAATGTTTAGTACTAAATAACTAAAATATAATTATATATGCAGATATTTGAATTATTCCATCGACAAAACATATAATCGATTTGTTATACGGACCTAAAAGCATTGCAAGTAGCGGTTCACATAAACCTTGGATAACTGCCGCTCGACATCGAAATTAGTTTCGTAGTACAATATAATAAATCCGGCCCATCGGGGCAACGTTAAACCTTATTCACAATTCCCCGTCCGCTTCGGAACGTAAGAAGCTTAGGAGGGCTGGAAAATGGAAAAGTTAATTTTAATGCACCGCTTGCAGTTATCTCGTTATCCGACTGTAGTTGACTGAATGCGCATTCTGCTCCTGAAAGGATTGAGCCGGCTTCGTACTACTCTAAGCTTGCAATACTGGAAAAAGTTCTTATAACTTTCTGATTCGTATCTAACATTTATTGTAGATGATCTTTCAGATGCTGTTGTAATGTAAGTATTTTAATTGGACTTATACAAGAACTTTGTTCTCGAGAAAATTATTTGTCTTTTCACCTGGATTCATTGTAGGCTATAATGCAATTGTTACATTTGTCAAACGGATTTGCTATTTTAAAATTACTTCTTTTAAATTTTAACTACTTACTTTATGAAAACGTAATATAGCGTAGGTAATAAAAGTGTCGTGCAAAGGGATTTATCCATTTCAGAAATTAACCAGTATAAACATCAGACACTTCAATTCTATTTATGGGTTTATTATATTGCATTTTCGTAGTATAATAAAATGTATAAATACACAAAAAAAAACATCGTCTTCATGTCGATTAACCAAGGAAAAGTGGTAATGTCTTTTTATTTTATTTAGAGATAGTAAGAAACTGACAAATCGATAAAAACAAGGCGTTTACATTTTACCTAACTATACTAAAGGTGGAGTTTGTTCATATAAGGCTTTTATTTCTTATATATTGTCATTTTAAATATTTATTTATAATTCGAAAAGATATTAAATATACATGTACTTATAACTGATCTCAAAGAAAGAAGCTTATGTGTTGGCTATATATTTGTATGCACGCGGTTTTTTTTCAGAAACTACAAAACCGATTTTTTATTCTATTATCACAGTAATGTATATATTCATGGGAACGGACAATATACCAACCGTAGCCGTGGCTCTGCTTGCGTAAACTATTCAATTATTGTTTTTAATGTATTAAAGCTTTCTCAGTATTGCATTTTATATCAAAATATGAATACAATGCCTTTTTGTATATAACATTTATTATCTAAACAGTTGATTACCGTAAATGACGTAAATTGTGAAAAGGAAATTATTCATATCCGTTGAGTATTTAAGATTTATATTATTGATTTTAATGATTAGGAAATATACCTATGATTTGTCAAAAGACTCCTGTAAATCGGCTCAATTATTTTAGTGTTATAAGCACACTAAATTGGCATATAGATACTTGTAGACGTTGCCTTCGGAAGGCTTGCTAAAACAGACAAAATATGCGTACGCAGATGTAATAATTGTGTTGTCAGGTTAGTTTTTGTCTTTTCTTTTTCTATATATACTTTTTATTGAAAATCGAATTGAAAAGTTTTCTCAAGGATACTAGATGAATTCAATAAATAACCGCGATACTCCTACGATCAGTTCGTTCAAGTTTCTTCAAGTTTTCTTTTATTCACAAAGTTGTAGATACCCGAGACCCATCTCTCTTTATTCAGTTTTGCTGAGTAATAAGGATCCCCACTAAAATAAACTTATGATAATCAATACACCGTCTTAAATAAAAATAGTACTTGGTTAATAGAAATTTAAACATAAATTTAAGGGTATTTCGTTCATTAATGACTAACATGCTTGTAAAAAGTTATTTGAAATAATATAAATATGGGCTAGATTTTCTTATAAATTTACTGTTAGTGTATGTTGGGTATCTGCACTTGAGAACTAGTTTCCATTGTATTTTTTATGTATTAGCTTTAGGTGAAATTACAGCACACAGTGTTTGATTTGTCACGTCAGGGAGAAGAGTGAAATGTCCGACTAAGACCAGCTCGCTTCGATTTTGTAAAGCGTTCTTTCTATCGCACACCGCAATCACTGTGATAGACAAAGATAACGCTATATGAAACCGAATTTAGCCGACTACATCGGTCTTCTTCCCGACACCACGTGCCAAATTAAAAACCGGGTATTGTAGGTATATATCATTAAAAAAATGTACCGCTGTAAAACTACTGATGCATGTGAAATATTGAAAGAGACTGTTATCGAAACGTATTTCAACCATTTTTATTTAAATAATAAAACTGCTATGGGTATTTTCGTCATTAATTTCGTGCCGATAAGCAAATAACGTCGCGTTTTTACAAGCGAATTAGACACAAAAGTCGTCCAACGAAAGACTCCTCAGAATAAAAACGATATAAAAAAATTCAAGTTTCAGAATTTTACGGCATCAAATATATATCAACCAATGTAGTACTAAAAATAAGTCGATAGAGGACGCTTAAATAAATCTAACGGTTACGTGACATTGTATAATATCAATTTTACTACATTTCCATTTTCAAATTAGTTACTCACTTCATCAGTATGTTCTTCTTGTTTCGTAATTTCAGTAATTTTCAAAAAAATAAATGTTAATATTAATAGAAAATATAATATTATTATGAAATGTGGAAGGTAAAACGAAATATAAAGGAGAATATCTTAACGATGTATTTACAGTTTTCTGGCTCGCGTAGTCGAGGTAATGGGGAAATGATTACTCATTTGCCGACGAGATTACTAGCGTGTGTAATGGAAAAAAGATTTTCAGGATATTCCCTTTTACAGGTTATTTACGTATTCCGTTTATCCATCGGAATGGGAAATAAATTCTGTTCATCCGTTTACGTGTAATTTATAATATGACTGTGCGATTTAGTGCAAGAAATATTTAATAAGCTTATAGCTTTTATCAGACAAATATTAAGATTTTAGGGTTAAAGAGATTTTTTTAAGGTTCAAACCTATAAAAATATTTTTTACAGTTTACTAGCTGCCCACCCCGGTTTGGTATGGGTGTACAAATAATGAAAATGAGACTAAATCCTTCTTTTATAGTACGACAATGTAGCGAAATAAAATGAAGGAATGATTGAGGTAAATAAAATCTGTCAATTCTTACAATATTATCAAAGATCTCTTTACTATCTTTTATCTCACTCACTCAGTCACTTTTTTATATTGAGATTTTTAAACTCTTTCACTTTTTCTTACGAAATTTCCAACCACTTCTTTTGCTACAAATCTTGTCATAACGCTTATAGACGTAACATAAATAATTAATCAGTTAGGTGCCGCCGTTCTGAAGTTATGCGCTTACAGACATTCGGCAATCGAATATAAGTTGTCTAACGTTATGCAATGACCATTAAGAGCTGAGTAATTACTACTCGATGTGTATCGTAAAGTAACATAAGCAAGAAAAAACTAATAGGTATACTAGTAAGCCAACAATAGTTCCGATGGAAAAATTAAACGCAAACATTACACCGGGGCTTAGATAGTAGCTAGTATTAGTTATTTAAACTTTAGTATTCAATAAATAGCATTCAAGTGATTTTTTTTTATATTATAGGGAGCAAACGAACAGGTGGGACACGTGATGGTAAGTGAACACCACCGTCCATAGACACTAGCAACACCAAGGGAGTCGCAAGTGCGTTGCCGGCCTTTTAATATATGTGGGCCTCCGGCACTCTCACTGACCGAACGAAACGCAACAGTGCAACCACTGTTACTTCACGTCGGTTTTCTGTGAGAGAGTGGTACTACCCCGGGCGAGCCAACCCATTCACGCTGAAACCAGTAACAGCTTTAGCGTAGCTCTACCACCTATGAAATTATAAGGTCAGTTTCACACGAAATATAAGTATATCAATTATTTTCTATATGTTCCTAAATCAAGGTACATACATTATTATAAAGTAGACCAGAAGAGAAAAACTTTTTATCTGACATACCGTATTCAGGTCACAGACTTAGTTTCATTGTTCATTCGCCGCTTGTCACGCAACTACGATTATTTATCCTGCAAATCGAGTGATACGGGTCTCAAAAGGATACAATATAAATCAACTCTTTCAACTTGTTCCCGGGGAAGGCAATGTATCTGGATTTCGTGTCGTTATTAAGGTGTTCAGGTACAATACGTCTTGTAACTTTACCCTGGAAGTAAAATGTTTTGGTTAAATCGCTTTTTAAAACTATTTATCTTTTTATAAATATATTCATTTTTTGTTAGTTATCCTAAAATAGAGTGTTTTTTTTTCTATTTTAAAATAAAATGGATGAATTGTTATATTTGTGTCTAGATAATACCCCCGACTATGTCTGCGTGATTCGATATTATCTTAACAATATGTTTTATGTATAGAGGAAAAAATATAAGCACCACATCGCTTGCCCCACTTCTCCACGGCGAGAAAACTATTATAAAATCGTAGTCTCTGAAAACATTAATAACTTTATATAAAATGAAATTATCGCGTTATTTTTAGATAAGGGCGAAGTGTCTAAGTACAAAAAAAAATATCGAAATTTATCAACTAGCCTTTACATTATATACGCACAACAGAAGACCTCTACCACTTTATTTATATACGATAACATATTGATATGTACTACCACTAAGCAATCTCAGGTTGTGTAGTAGTATGCTACCTAATACGGAAATATTGCCGTCACTATTGGGTATAAGAACAGAATTGTTTAATTTCTGAATAGTATAGAAAAATCTAGAATTTTCAACAAAGAGTATACAGAAACTACCTACACAATAAGTTCGCGCAATCGCCGTCGTGTGTTGAGATGCTTCACACACAGATTTATGAATTCTAGAATAATATCTACTGGATTATGAACAACAAAAAAGAATCGCGAACCTTCCGCCTCTCGTTTATACAGATATATAAGCGAGTCATTATTTAATTGGGCATACAGTTATATATTACAAATCAGAGCAATAGCAAGAAACAATCAGAAAAAATCTGGAATTGAAAACGACTGTGACTACAAAGTACAACGACCTCTGAAGTGTTTTTCTCTTGTTTCAGCGTGTGGGAATACATTATTTAACCATTTACTATTATGTATCGTATTTTATTTATCTCCGAACGTAACCTTATGTCGCAAGTCAACAGAACAATTTAAAGACAATAAACTTCAAACCGTCTTAGTACGTTGAACAGAACAATATCAGTCTATTGCTAGTAATACTAAAAAACTAGGGTTGACAAAATTATATAACTGAGCTGGTGAGAAATAAATAATTAATTTTACATCCGTATTCAAAGTTTTCTTATTGCTGTTTTTTCATTGTCGCGTGAATCACTTGGGTGATAAAAATATATTTTTGGTAATTAGTTTTATTGTTAAATAAAAAATTACATATAAATATTTAATAATTTAATTACAAAATAATAAGTACTTATATATATTCATTGAACGCGTTGTGTCTACAAAGAAATTCGCATTTATTTATACAAATAATCTACATTTTAGATTACGTTAAAAATTATATACGTTTTAGAAAAAAAAAATATTATTGACCACAATATTTTAACCTAATCATTTATTTTTATGAGTGCAATTTTCACGTTTTGTAATTATAATTTGAGATCCATACAAGTTGTTCGTGCGTTTGACAACCCTACGGATCCGCGTATCATGCTTTCCCGTGTCCTCTCTATGACAATCACAAAGCTCAGTTTTTGCGAGGAACCAATATGTTGGAGTTCAATTGTACGGAAACAAGTCCTCAGACGTCTTACCATCCCCCATTTACCCGAAATCAAATATTATTTTGTTGTATTTAGGGAATTTATTTTATTGCCACAGTGGATAGAAAATACTTTATTGCGCATTCAGTTTTATACAAAGACGAGCTTAATACCACAAAATGTATTGGTCCTTGTATTGCTTAAGTAAAAAATGTGTATGTTGTCGGCCACAAAATACGGAGTAGATATTATAAGATCCAGAAGTGTAGAATAGTTTCTAATTTTAATTAATTTAATTAATAACTGTTTTTATCATACTACGAACTACTTACTCATTTTGTAATTTTGCGCTGCTTATTTTTTTATTTTAACCTAGTACTATATCTATAATGTATAGCTTAAATAAATTGATAGAGGTCTGCCATTATAAGCGTATCACAGAAAACCACTGGATAAATTTCTCTCAATTTTTTTAGTTTTATTTCTTAGACACCTAGGTCCTAATCTTTAAAAAAAGTATATCAGGATATCTTAATTTAATATAAAGTTGTTCAAGTTTGAAAATATTATGATTTTTATTTAGGACTATGCGTTCAGCGATGTGTATTTTCTTGCCTGGGAGAAGTGAGGCAAGCGGTGCGGTGTGCATGTGCAGAAAAGGCAAAAAAGGGGAAATATTTGTTACTAAGAAATTTGTAAGCAAAGTATATTTTTGTTTTAGTTTTTTATGTTTTTTCTCCTCTGTACATAAACATTGACAACTCAGTCAATGTCACGGGTATCAATTAATTTACAATATTTACAGCACAATATTTGTCTGTCTTTAATCTACTTTTTATCTGAATATTGGTATATCTGAGAGACCGAGAAACTCCAGAACATTTGATTGATAATTATAAAAAATGACATCCCTAAAGGAGGCGGCTTTTATGTTATCCATTCTACTATAACTTATCACTAGATAGTGCTAGGATATATTTTATTGTTATAAAGTTTTAAACTGTAATTTAACACGTACGAAGTCACGGGTGGTAGCTAGCTTCATATACGAGCAAACGTTTATCTAAAACTAGCGACCCGCCCCGGCTTCGCACGGCTGCAATGTGGATACTAATATGTGGCAGTGTGGAGTAATTCATAATACTATGATTAGATATACAGCTGAGTTTTCATGAGACAGTACAGACATGTTTTCTTTGGAGTTTATTTTTGAAAGCACGTCATATAACTGGTAGTGTGAGAAGCACTCAACGCTCAAATCTAAGCCTGCAACGTTGAATGTTTGACCCTGTGACTTATTAATGGGCATTGCTTAAATTGAAAGGGTAACGCCCCCAGCTGCTGTGCCTCTGCGTTTTAAATCTCTGATATCTTCTAAGTTATCCATTTTAATGAAATACTGCTGAAGACAGTTTTGATCTACATGACATGTACAACATATGTAATGTATTTAATTGGATAAGGAATAATACTGTATTGTATAAAATTGCTAGGTAAATAACACATATTTTTTGTAATATGTAAAAGATAAAAATGGTTACTGTGGTTATTCTTTAGAGATAAATATATACCGTCAAGGATTTTTTTAAAGACCTATTTAAGATATATAATTCCGTAGTACATTAATTTGATCCATTTCGTAAGGTTTAGCCACCGTTTGCGATTTAAGCGCACAAAAATATATTTGTTACGATATCACATTAAAAATCTTTGAATTTGTCGGCCTTTTCTGTACTATAATATTTATGTATTATATATATAAACCTTCCTCTTGAATCACTCTCTCTATTGCTGAAAACTGCATTAAAATCCGTTGAACAGTTTAAAAGATCTAAGCGAACAGACAACGGAAGCGACTTCATTTTATACTATGTAAAGATTGATAATTTTATACAGTACCATTAGACCAATTCCAAATATGAGTTTAGAAAACGAATTAAACAAAATATTTACACGATCAATCGCTTAAAAATTAGACCACTGTTATTATAGAAAATTGCTTAAGGTGCATTTATACTTATAATAGCTAGAATAAATACAGTTTCCGCAATGAAAATAGCGAGCAGATTGTCCAATGTCGCCGCCACAAACTTGGGCTATTATGACAGACAAAAATAGTTGGAACTTTGTCCCAACTTGGCAACTAACGACGCTTGTTATTGCCTTACTTGGGCAATATTTTTCTTGTGTACAATGTCGGGGAAGAATCTTTATAATAAACTATTGTATTAACGACGTTTTTCTTACTACAAATCGACTCGGAATGCTTTACAAATTAATAAATAAGGCTTACATTAACATGCACATTTGACTGTTTCTATTATCCCTATATACATTGTACATTAACGGGATTTAATAATTATTAAAGTACCCTTTTCATTAAAACGAAGAAGTGTAAGTATTTCCATAGTAAAAGAACGTGTAGTTATAACATTTTTTACAACAGATATTTAATTATAAGCAAGACGCATAACGACAAATCTCGGTTTAATTTTTCGCTGATCTAATTCTCAAGCAGTATTATATAGTAATGAAGTCCACGTATATCAGTGAAAGCACAAAGGCTGTCAGAACCAGGGATCATATCGTTCGAACAGGTAGACAAATTAATCCGATGCAATTTTATCTAGACGTCCCTATGCGTTCGTTCCACAATGGTCTTTAAGTTAAGGATATTAGAAAAAAATCTTGTTCAGTAGCATTCGATAATTATATTACCAGCTTTTGCTATCGCAAATATGTAGTCCGGTGAAACTGTAGAGGCCTTGCCAGGTCAACAACGCAGACAGCTCGAAAAAATAAAAAATTGCAAAAATACATTACACAACAGTTCACACAGTACATAGCACACTAACAACCAAAAAACACTAGAAATATTATCGCCTGAATAATTAAATAAATTTAAATATTGTTTAATTTTAAAAGCCTCTGAAAAGTTCCATAATCAGAGTAGCCGTAATAGACTTGTTTCAGTTAGTTATGTGAGGGCGAGAGATACAAAATGAATACATCTAGTTTTCACCCACTATTCGAAATTGGAACAAATTATTAATAGAGTTTTTCCCAAAATTAAAGAAATGATTAAGCAATTAAAAAATAAATTTTAAAATTCGAATGCTAACGCAATTTAAACAGATTATAAGGAAGTTATTTCAATGGTATTTTGTAACAAACAATCCAATCAATCCTTTCAATTTTGACAAATTTGTCTTTCTCTGAGAATGAAATCAAAGTATGTACGTGTTCGAAGGTAGAGAAAAAAGTGCCAGGAGGTCCTAAGGTGGGAGAAGTGTAAGAACTATGACTCGAGAATCTGAATTCAGGCGTGGTCATCCTTGAAACTATGAGAATGGTCTTGGCGAAATGGTTCCATTGGCGGCTCGGTAATCTGACCTTTCGGCTAATGTCCGTATTCTCGGGACATCAGAACATGGCTGTTTCGAGAGCTATCTGTATGGTATAGGGCGGTAGGTTTGCACTATGGTGCCATCGTTATACTTGCAAGAGGGATAATGGACAGCACACATTAGACTTGTGACGACAATCGACAATGATCTCTCGTTTCTGGTCGTGGTTCAATCCACGAAATTGAATGAAAGTTTGTCGCCCTATACTGTGAGCGAGTTATAAAAAAACTTTATTCTCGGATTACATACAGTCCATAGTTTTGTTAGTATTTACTGTTTAATTTTAGTAACAATAGTGCTTACGTGACTAGGTTAGTATTGTTAGTTAAAAACAGATTATCTATTTTTGAGATTTATAACTGTCCCCACCCAGTGTCTCTGGAAGGAGCAGTCCGGTCTGGCAGCAATCATTTTCAAAATGCTGTTGTGACTACCATGAAGGCGCTGCAGTAAAGAGGCACGCTTATGCTCACGAAAGAAGGAGAAGAGAGAGGGAGAGTGAGAATGAGTGGAATACAGCGCTTTTCTTCGGTTCGTTTCTGTCAACAAATTAGGTGTCGGAGGCCGCGTAACGATCTTCGGCCGTCTTAAGTGAGTGTGTTACTTGGGTTGTAAATGTCTTACTGCTCGCCAAAGATGTGAGATGAACAGCGAAAAATGGATTCACGACTATGTAACATATTGGCAAATATTCTAATAAGTCAATATTCTTATAACAATTATTTTCTACAAAAGTAATTGTATCTAAATTATTTAAAAAAAAACTTGTTATATTTTAGCTACTATTGTGGAACAACTGTTCCCATGTTTAATTGGCCGGCTGCGAGGTAACGGGTATTCCTGTTGTCCTTTTGTAATATGATGTGATCCCCCTAAGGCTGTACGGATACTAATTAAAATTCAACTTTAGGCATCATTTCATAGAATTGTGAAATGAAACGACATGAAATTAGTAACGGTGATTTAGCGTATTAATTGTATAAATGTTATTTAAAAAAAAAATCATATGTATTGTCATCATCATGAGCTGTAAGATATTTCCACTGCTGGATATAAGCCATCCAAGAAATCACCTCGTCTACCAGTCCTATCATATTTCTTCACATTTCATAATAATTTTGCGTCCTCGCTTTGAAAGAGAGAGTACATATGAAAGTTTTCCATCTGAGTGTACACTTCTGTGAGTCGCAAAGCCAAGATTCCCCTGCGTATCAGTTCTATAGGACAGCGCTATGCAACCGAGTTGTTTTAAAGGAAAACAAGGGTCGGCTGGGATCGCCTCATTTGTGCCCATCTCACGAACTCACTTTGTTAAGAAAACAAGCCGCCCTTTGACGTACGCATCAGATACTTTTAATGCATATCTCGGACGGAATTATTGATAACTACATCCGATCAGGGGAAATAGATTTATCCTTTTGACTTTTGGATGTTGCGGGAAACGTATTGAATTTTTTTAACCGGAAATCAATGAATATTTAATTTCACGTTGCAATCGATAAGGCATTAAATTATAATAACATAAACTTGTAATAATCTCATTGACTATATGAACGTAATATTAAGCAGCCGATATATACAGTGAGAAGTTTTATTCATGTATTTGATTAAGAATTATATGGAAATTGTATATTTAACTAGATGACTCAGTGAACTTCGTGTTGCATATATTTGTGTAAAACATGGTCAAGATTTTTATTTACATTATAAATGCAGTTATGCACTTAATCAATTTAAAGCTTTCTCATGTACTATTTTTATTTCTGTAACAGAACTGCTTTGCACTCCAACAACACAGACCATAGAGATCGGACCTCATACTACAGCTAAATTTCTGAACGCAGATATAAATATTTGACAAAGGAATGACAATTTTTTATTTCTAAAGTGGCAAAAGATATCAAATGTTTCATGGCCAGGAATATTTTGTATTTGAAAATAAAATTGCCTTTTTTAGTATTTTCCTTTACTTATTATTTCTGTTTTCACCGTTCAAACCTTTCCTGAACTCCCACAAATATTTCAAGATCAAAATTAGCCAAATCGGTCCAGCCATTCTCGAGTTTTAGCGTGACAAACGAACAGCTATATATATATATATATATATATATATATAAGAATAATATGTACGAAGAATAATAGGTTGCACAGATTTTAAGTTACATTTGATAATTCCTTCAGTACTAGCTCTGTAGAAAAGGCCGAATCTAAAAATTCGTGTATTTGCCATTAAGTGTCATTAAACCCGATTCCGTCGTTTCAGAGATTATCTCGGAAAAACCGGCGGCGTTCCAATTTTGTCTATATGTATAGATTTATTCATTATAGATTTATACAAGGAGTTGGGGTTACTATGAAAAGTTAACTCATTTTTCAAGAAAAATAAAAAATAAAACCTCCCTTACAGTAGCAACCTGAAGGTTTCGATTTCGGAATTTCTTATCCTTCATTCATTAGCAAGTTCAATCAGAGGGCCGCAGGCTGCAGTTATTTATTACCTTACATCGGCCCTCACAATTACGCCTGAAGGAAAAACTTTCTCCATTACCAGCCCTCCGGTAGGCTTTCATATAGAAAAAAATGTACACGACTGCGTGTAGTGCGTAATGGATTTGGGATCTCAGTTTCGATTTCGTTTGTGACGATTGTATGGGCTACACGACTATTGAGATTGAGTAAATCGGGCTCACTTTCCCAAATAAATGATCTTCTAAGGTGCTACTTACAATTTTTGTGGGATTGATAAAAGGCGCATTAATGCCGCTGAAATATTTAGTTTTTCCATCTTATTTTAACCGGATTTGTTGGTAAATCGAATATTATAAAATTCAAGGGATTGTTTTTTTTTATACCAAAGGGCAGCAAAAGAGCAAATGTCCAACATCTGATGGTTAATGGTTACCGTCGCCTATGGACAACTGCAACACCAGGGGCATTACTGTTGTGTTGCTGACCTTGAAGAGCGTATTTTAATCCATTTTTGAATAGCCATATGCCATAACCCAGGGGAAACCTAGTCCACAACGCCAGCGTGCGCATAATAACGCTTCTAGAGAACATTACGGTTGTCGCCATTCTTCGGGCTTTTAGCGTATGTCGATGAGCAACCCGCCAGCGGCAACTAATGCAACTAAAAACTTGATGAAGAAAAATCTCGTGATGAAATTATACCATGTAGTGGGCATTTTCTAAGCCCAGCTAAATATTTTTTTTTTTTTATGTTATAGTGGGCAACCGAACAGGTGGGTCACCTGATGGTAAGTGATCACCGCCGTCCATAGACACTAGCAACACCAGGGGAGTCGCAAGTGCGTTGCCGGCCTTTTAAATAAGTGGGCCTCCGGCGCTCTCACTGACCGAACGAAACGCAACAGTGCAAGCACTGTTACTTCACGTCGGCTTTCTGTGAGAGGGTGGTACTACCCCGGGCGAGCCGACCCATTCATGCTGAAACCAGTAATAGCTTCAGCGTAGCTCTACCACTACCAAATACCACACTCGAATTAAAGATGTGTCACCAAGCATCTGTTGGTGTATTGCGGCAGTTGTACTTGAGAGCCATTCCCCTAGGTTTAGCGTATTTACCACCTTAAACTATATCGTCATTTATCATTAGATGATGTTGTGGTCAAATGTTAAAACTTATAAAATATTAAAAATTCGTTAATTTCTACAACTATCGGACAGATTTGATGATATAGCTCATTTTTTGGAGAAGTTATATATAGCTATATGTAGGATCCTTAGAAGAGGAGTAGTCAACATTCAAGGCGTCGGTCATAAAGTATTACGCTATGTATACGCTATGTATGCACGAAATAAAAGTGCGGACAGGTCGTGTGGTACGGCGCTGGATGCTATGGGTAGAAAGGGACTGCAAACGCTTATGCCAGGGCGGTACCATTCCGCTCTGTTCAGTCGCGTTTTTGGCTTATGCTTTATATAAACTTGACCAACTGTGATGACAATAATTCAGAAATTTAAAAGCTAGTGAATCCGCTTTATAATCCGATAATACAGATAAAAAAGCAAAAATAAACTAAAATTAAAAGCTAAAAATGAACTATTTTATTTATTAACTCTATTAGAGTTAGTATCATTATTGTTTGTTTATTTCAAAATATACCTTAATCCATTTCTATAAAAAAAAACAACAAAAACATAAAAAAAATATACGCTATGGACATCCTGCGTTTTTACGCGGTAAATCGTAAATTGTGTAAACGTTTTCGTAGCCCGGTAAAGGGAAGTTTTATTAAATTTCAACGTATGGACTCGTCTTCAGATTGTCGGCACACCTGCCTTCTGAGTTACGGTTTACTTCTTCAGCACGTGTTATGGTTGTTAAATAAAAACGCCATTTTAAGAAGTAGCTATAATATGTATATTAACAATGTATATATACTAAATGTATCTTAATAGAGTATATCTATTTATTCCTATAAATAATCATACACTCATGTTAAGTGCTTGGACAATATACAATCGAAAGCGTTTAGAAGCAATTGCCGTAGTCCGGTAAAACTGTAGAGGCCTTGCCAGGTCAACAGTGTAGCGCGTTCGAAAACTAAAAAAAAACGACACAATTGAAAATTTCAGTTTTGCGTAAATTATTCAAATCATTAGGTACATCTTTATCAAATAATGTAGGGTTATTCTATATTAATAATAACTACTTTTAATTATTATCTATAATATATCTGAATTCAAATATTTCATCTTTTTGTATAAAACGTTTTGTATACCGCAAATCACATTTAAACTACAGGAAGAAATCTATTGATCAATTAATAAGAGCTTCAATACTTCTCGCTTGCTCTCCGTGCGCGACTCGTAGTAAAAGGTTTTGGTTGAAATATCTTTTAAATAAAAATATATTTGAAAAACACGGGCACAACTTCATATAAAAACATTTCAGAATAAGGATAGTTTCTTCTGACACATATAGTTTTGATATTAAATACTATTTAGACACAACTGATATATTGTACAAAGAAAAGTAAGTCATGTAAACTACTACAGGTAGTGTTATTTTAGTATCCTTCCGATCCAGCAGCTGTCGTGTACGGACGTGTCCGTTGCGCGCCAGACGTTGTTCCGCGAACTAATAAATTGTCGTTCAGGTGCGCAGTACGGTCGAGTGACTCATCGCTCGATACTATTGTGTTTCTGAACTTCGATTACTTCCAAGAAACGCACCTGTGTGAAGTGTTTTGTTTTGTGCGATTGTTATTGTGATCGTAAACCGCACTTCTTAGTGCGACCCACGTGTTAAAGTTTACAGTGTCTACAAGTGTGTGAAGTGTTCCGAAAATTTGTTTACGCGCACCCCCCTGCCCCTCAGGCAGGGAGGTTATTTTGTATCGCACCGTGCCCGTAAAGTTACGGCATGGCGTCACTACAGGAACAGTTCGATAGGTTGCGACATCTTGTCGCTACTCGCGCCCCATCGCTATTCACGGAATTCGTTAACGATGCCGCTACCACGTCCTCGGAAAATGTTATATGCGTGCCCCGTGTGGCTACGATGAATTCTTTCGCGTCATTGGCGTCATCTCTGTCTGAGGAGATCCCGGAGGATAGAAGAGTACTTGAAGCTACCATCCCAAACTCTAGCTCCGATTCCGATATGGAGCTCGATACCGGCGCGTCACCCGCAATCACGAACGATGGTTTTACAACCGTAAACCGAAAGCGGCAACGGCCCGTTCCCGTCACCTCGCGCGCCTCAGATTCCGAATCGGGTACGGAATACCCGGTAAGTAAGAAGCCACAAGTAGAGGGTGCGTCTGTCTCAGCCAATCACAAGCCGACTCACTCAGGTAGGTCTAGTTCCGATCTTTTATGCCAAGCCCGAGCTACAGGTTCTGTAGCCGAGGCCAAGAAGCCCCGCACTCCACCCCCCGTTACTATACAAGACAAGGCATCCTGGATGACGATATCCACTCGGTTAAACGAGAAGAACATCCGGTACACGTCCGCCTTGAATACGCCTGCAGGTATTCAAGTAAAAGTTTCATCTACCACCGACCACCGCAAGCTTACCTCTCTTTTCCGAGAGAGGAAGCTCGCTTATTTTACTTACGCACTCGAAGAAGAGCGCCTCCTTCGCGCTGTAGTTAGGCGTGTCCCGGTCGAGTTATCGACCGATGATGTCTCAGGCTCCCTTAAGGAGCAAGACTTTCCTGTCCGAGAGGTACATAGGATGTACCACCCTCGTACCAAAGCCCCATACCCAATGGTCCTGGTCGTCCTCGACCGATCACAAGAGGGTAAGGCTATTTTTGGCCTCACCTCTATCTGTGGCCTCACCGGCATCACTGTTGAGGCCCCTCGCAAGTCCCATACTCCTTCGCAGTGCCATAACTGCCAGAGTTATGGTCATTCAGCCCGCAATTGCCATCTTCGTCCCAGGTGCGTTAAGTGCCTAGGGGACCACCTTACGAAGGAGTGCGCACGCACTCCCGACACTCCCGAGCCCCCGAGCTGCGTTCTCTGCGGTAACGCAGGTCACCCCGCGAACTATCGCGGGTGTCCTCGCGCGCCACGCACACAACGTCCCCGCCAAGCGAGACAAGCCCGTAGGGCGCTTGTTGTCTCCGCACGTCCCCCGCCTCCACCTCTCATGTCCGTGGAGGCCTTCCCTGACCTGCCGGGTACCTCCCGTGTCCCGGTAGCGCCGGTTCCCACACCACGTGAGGCACCCTCTGTGCCGCGCGTGCCCCAGTCCTGGCGTGCGCCCGTAGCGCCCTGGGCTCCTAAACTACAGCCTCAGGCTCTCAAGCCTCAGGCCCAGCCCCAACCACAAGGAGCGATGCCTGTCCAGGCTACCCACGCTTTCTCGTTCTCCCAGTCTGGAATTGATTGGCTGACACAGGTACTGCTCGAACACGATATTCAGGAGATCGTCGCGTTCAATAAAATAGTTAACAGCAATAGGGACATCGGCCTCCTTAATGCGGTCTCTTCATTCCCAGGCGTTGCTGCGACGATACAACGCCTTGCCCGCGCCTCAGTAAATAGTAATAAATAGATTTCGCGTCGTTAAATAGAATTAAACCGCGTGGTCTTTGTCTTTCGTTCTTTAACGCGAGAAATCTTCGAACACAACGAGAGTTAGTAGCCGCCTTCTTACGTGATAGACAGATAGACATATTTTTAGTTCAAGAAACGCTTTTAAAACCGAAGATGAGCAATCCCGCGATCGCGAATTATAGTATAATTAGAAACGACCGTGTCACCCGCGGGGGCGGCACTTTGATTTATTATAAACGTTCGTTGTATTGCATGCCGGTAGAGCCGCCCATTCTTTCCAATATGGAAGTGTCAGTGTGCAGGTTAGGCATGACCGGTCATCAGACGATTACAATAGTATCCGCGTACCTTTCACCGAATAAAAAGCTTCTCAAGTCCGACTTAGAGGCGTTGTTCGCTTTAGGGAATTCGGTCATTATAGCCGGGGACCTCAACAGCGGGAACGTTATATGGAATAGTTCGAGTACTTCTCGTAACGGGGTGATTCTCGACAAGCTAGGTAATGATCTCGCTTTTGATGTCATAGCCCCGCCGGAACCCACTCACTATCAGGATGGCTGTCGGCCGACAGTGTTAGATGTAGCTCTGTTAAAGAACGTCGCGCTTGAGGTACGACTCATACAAGTCGTACACGAACTCGACTCTGATCACCGTCCTGTGGTATTACAGTTAGGTTCTAGTTCCGACATCGATTTTCAGCCCGCGCGCGTAGCTGACTACACGAAGCTTAGTAAATATTTTAAAGATAATCCTTCCTCGGTTAGTTTAAATAGAATCCCGGACGTGTTGGTGTCTAAAACCGACGCGGATCAGGCTATCGATTCCCTGGTCGACTTTCTTCAGACCGCCGTTAGGGAGACCTCGAAAGAAGTACAAGCGGTGAATGATCGCCGCTTTATACTCCCCAACGACGTGAGAGCGTTGATCACGGAAAAGAACGCTGCGACTCGAGCCTACGACACTTACCCGTCCGTAGATAATCGCAATCGGTTACGTTTGTTACGTAAATTAGTTAAAAAACGTATTTCGGAAATCCGAGACGCCAGGTGGGACAAACTTTTGGAGGAGATCCAGCCATCCCACGTGGCGTATTGGACACTCGCACGAAAGTTCAAATCAGATCTCAGTACACCGATGCCCCCATTAGACAGAGGTCCTGGGTTGCCTCCCGCGTTCGATAGTATAGACAAAGCGGAATGTCTCGCCGCGAATTTAGAGGAGCAATGCTCTCCGAACACTGCTAACACTGACCCTATCCATATTGGATCGATCGAATCCTCGGTAGAGCGTTCTCTCGCATCTCCTCGCGCGGATACCCTAACCCCGGTTAGTTTCGATGAAGTATCGGCCGCCATCAAGCGTCTCAAGCTTAGAAAGTCGCCAGGTCCTGATGGGATCAGGAACGAGGTACTGAAGCTCCTTCCTGACCACATTATAGCTCTCCTGGTCTGCATCTTCAATGCGGCCATGTCCCAGGGTCACTTTCCAGCCGTCTGGAAAAAGGCCGTAGTGATAGGAATTCACAAACCGGGCAAAAAAGCTACGCTTCCCACAAGTTATCGCCCTATCAGTCTCCTCGATACATTAGGCAAACTATACGAGCGGCTCCTTCTGAACCCTCTCCAGACCTCTATTTCAGAGTTAGATTTGTTACCACCTGAGCAGTTTGGATTTCGAGGTAAACACTCATGTACGAATCAAGTACACCGCCTC
The DNA here is from genome assembly GCA_035772565.1 of Antheraea assamensis. Taxonomy (NCBI): domain Eukaryota; kingdom Metazoa; phylum Arthropoda; class Insecta; order Lepidoptera; family Saturniidae; genus Antheraea; species Antheraea assamensis. The sequence continues at coordinate 6,074,980 of JAQQSE010000031.1, read as the reverse complement.
ACGGAGTACATTTTTTCTAAATTTAACGAAGATCCCCAAAAGAAGGTCAACCCGGATAAACCTAAACCGAAACGCACGATAGCAGTCTTTTTCGATGTTGCCAAGGCCTTCGATAAGGTCTGGCATGCCGGGCTCGTTTATAAACTTTTTAAGTCTCGCATACCCGATAGCTTAGTACATATAATCCGCGATTATCTCACTGATAGGACTTTCCGCTATAGAGTGGAAGGTGAGCTATCCCCGCCCCACCCGATACGCTCAGGTGTGCCCCAAGGGTCTATTCTTGCGCCCTCTCTCTTCAACCTGTTCATCAGTGACCTACCTCGGTCCCCGGGGATCGAGGTAGGTTGCTGTGCTGACGATACAGTTATCTACGCTTCCGGTTGGCGGCCGGACTTTCTTAGAAATCGCATCAATCGAGCCATCGTCACACTCGGTGAATGGTATCGTCAATGGCGAATAGAGGTTAATCCCGAAAAAAGCGCCGCGATATTTTTCGACCCCGTAAATCGTCCGCAACCCAAGTATCTAAAGCCCCTCAGGCTGTACGAAACCGAGATTCCTTGGGTACGTGAGGTCAAATACCTAGGAGTTACATTAGATAGGCGCCTCACTTTTAAAGCGCATACTGATAGAGTTCGAAACAAGGCCGCTATGGTCTTGGGTCGCTTGCACCCATTAGTTTGTCCTAAAAGTAAAATGTCCTTCAGACATAAGCTTACTTTGTATAAGACGTGTATCCGTCCTATTCTGACATATAGTTGTCCCGTTTTCGCGCATATGTCAAGTTATAACTTCGAAAAGTTGCAAAAACTACAGAATCGTTTTCTTCGTAGGGCAGTAGGTGCCCCTTGGTATATCCGGAGAGTCGACCTCCACAGGGACCTGGAGATGCCGTCTATCTGGGAGTACGTTAGGACACTCACTAGTAGCTATTTTGAGAAAGCCGCGAATCATCCCAGTCCGTTAGTGGTATCCGCCGCGACTTACAACACCGTACCCGATGCGCCGCGTTACAAAAGACGTCCGCGATATATTTTTACAGATCCTCCCGACAAAATAACGGCAGCTAACTTCCAGTACCCTTCCGTCCCTCGAAACAGAGCGTGTGCGCGCCCACGTCCGCGTAATCACAGATCACGCCGCCGCGGCTTGACTGTGAATTTTGCTCCAGTACACTCATCTTTTTTTTTTTTTTTTTTTTTTTATATCATAGGGGGCAAACGAACAGGTGGGTCACCTGATGGTAAGTGATCACCGCCGTCCATAGACACTAGCAACACCAGGGGAGTCGCAAGTGCGTTGCCGGCCTTTTAAATATGTGGGCCTCCGGCGCTCTCACTGACCGAACGAAACGCAACAGTGCAAGCACTGTTACTTCACGTCGGTTTTCTGTGAAAGGGTGGTACTACCCCGGGCGAGCCGACCCATTCATGCTGAAACCAGTAATAGCTTCAGCCTAGCTCTACCACCTACAAAAATATGTGGGCCTCCGGCGCTCTCACTGACCGAACGAAACGCAACAGTGCAAGCACTGTTACTTCACGTCGGTTTTCTGTGAAAGGGTGGTACTACCCCGGGCGAGCCGACCCATTCATGCTGAAACCAGTAATAGCTTCAGCCTAGCTCTACCACCTACAATCATCTAGGCCCCCCTCGGCAGCGGCTCAAGCCGAGGTCCGATCCTCCGGAATGGAGCCCTCGAGCACGTTGCTTGCGCGACAACAGTGACACTGAATTAATTTTCAAACACTAGTTTTTGACACACAACACCGATCACCCCACACACGTGCACATACACACATGTAGGTACACATAGTGGTTGGGTTGTTTTTTTTTTTATTTTGAACCCTTTTCTCGAACAGAGTTAGCTTATACTAACTTAGTAGTCAGATTCAAGATACATGTATGAGTTCCTGAAACATACATGCTTGGTACACGTGTATGTTTCACGAATTTATATATGTATGAAATAATAGTTAGCCTAAGCTTAGTTAGACTCGGGATATTCGGTAACAGTCCAAGCCGAGGCGCGCCGTGCGCCCTTGTGCTGGTTGCCTACATAAAATCGGGTGAGTGCCTTAAGCGCTCCCCTTGGTGGTCCGGTGAAACTGTGGATGCCTTGCCGGGTTGACAGTGTAGTAAGTTCGAAAAAAAAAAAAAAAAAATTTAGTATCCTAGTACATTATTATAACAGAATGTTAGTTCTATTATGAAACTATAATAGTTTCTCAGTTATAATAGTTCGATTCAATTGTCTCTACAAATGCTAATGAGTTTCATTTCTGTATAAAACGACATCTGTTTATTTTAATACTGGTCTAACTGGCAGAATTTTTGTTGAAGTTTTTGGATTATGATTTCTTTGTTTTAGTTTAATTCTACTAAGATATCGTATTTTTTTTTTTCGAACTGACTACACTCCTCGCCTGTTAAGGTCGCTACAGTTTCATCGGGCTACAATCGTATATTAATAGCTTTTACCCGTACAATATTTTACAGGACCAGTACTTTTTTATGCAAGTTCTTTTCCGTCCCTTGATAACATGCTTGCAAAATGTCATGATAAATGAGTTAAGGCGTCAAAGCGTAATAAACAAACATTATCATTTATAATATTATTTAAGATTAGGATTATCTGTATGCTTCTCGAATTCAATTGATAAATTTGGATTTGTTAAAGAAACTAGATGGTCGAGTATCGTTGAGCAAAATGGAAACCACCTGCACAGGAAACGTTATTATCTCATTAGAGGTGCCCTTCCCGTTCCCTCAATTTGTAGCAAACAAACGGAATTTTAATATTATTCCTGTAAAGTCTTGTGTTCGGTAATCCTAAGGCGCTTTGTGTTTAAGGATTCGAGGAAACAGCCGTTCGTTTCTGAAATTTATATTTTTGTTTATCTTGTTTAACTGGTTTTATGTAATTATATTCTGATATACTCGTGAATGGCTTATTACTTTTATATTTTTCTTTAATATTTACTATATAACAACTAATGAATTCGCTTTACAAAATTTATACAAGATGCTTAGGCTAAATATGTAGTGAGTATTCACTGTTATTAAAATTTTGAATTCAGCATTGCATTATATGGAAATAAAATACATTAATTTATCTAATTGTTAACATTTCTTTTAAACGTAAAAAAAAATGGTTGTCTGTAAAGTCGGTTTACGGACGATAATTTTACATGATAACGTCATAAGAAAACATTAATGAATAATTGTATACTTTTATGAATTGAATTGAATTATTATAATTGAATTACCGATGGAGGGGAAGATAGATAGATAGATGCGTCACAAGCTGAACGCTTAGGCCAATCGTGCCTCCCTATCACTTCTTCAGCGCTCTCTCTCGCATACTCGGCTCAGGCGGAACGTGACAATGAGTCATGCTTTTTCGTGCGTGCAGCCGGCGTCAGTTAATTTATAACACGTTATCACGTCAAAAAAATAAAAGTGTTGTCGTTTCTATATGACTGTAAATATTTATTTTGGGATCTCCGGATGCAAAGAAAAGGAAAAGGGACCAGCTACATTATTGAGAAGTAATTTAATTTTTATACAAGACACATGACAATGTCAAATTTTAAATTAAGAATAAAAAGAAAAATTTATAATAATTGTACACAAATAAGGTTGTTCTTGAACAATGACATACATTCGCTAGTGTAGATTTTGCTTTGCCTACTTTAACTAAATATATACAAGTTGTGTATAAATAAATATACAAATAAATATTTCGTTGTATATGAAAGTAGAAATAAATGTTATAATATAATTAATAAATATTTCACTGCTTAGCAAATGCTTTATAAAAAAATGTTACAGCAATTGAACGACGTCATGTAGAAGTGGATTAATAAGCCACAAAATGTAAAAGTTACAAACACAAATTCAAATTCAAAAATATATTATTTGTTAAAAAAAAAAAAAATCAACTTCATCAATAATTTAAAATAAGATTAGACTTTTAAGAATTTTCTACTAGGAATATATTAGTTGCAACTTGTGGATAATTCCCAAGTAATAATAGCATTTTACTTATTTTGATTCCTGGTTTGGTGTTACATAGCGTAGTCCTTATTTCTCCTATACATATACTAAATAAATAATTAAAAGACTTTATATATGTGATTTCTATTCTTGGTATTTTATATATGGTTAGAATCTGACAACAATTTCAATTGTTATACGAATGGTCTATGATAAAAGTGTTAATAATGTACCTAAAAATATAAAGATAAACAAGGAAAATCACACTTTTTCATGATCTAAATCGAAAGCAATTTCGAGGGTAATATTTCACGTGGCCCGGACCTATCGAGATCTACACGTATCGAGATAAAGAAACCCCCTAGTGGACGTTGGATCTCGGATAACAATGCAATTCCACGAAGCCCGTTGTAACCATGAACAGTGTAAACGGCTTGTATAATATGGTGGAGTTCACAGTTTAGGTAAATTTAATATATTAATGAGGCGGGTTTAATTGTTACTATAACAATATAATCGCGTCCTTTTTTGTTCTTACCTAATGTTTGTGAGGTTAATGGACTTAACAAGACTTATTGACAGATAGGGGAGTGTTAAAGTACTATTTGACGGCCTATATTTTATCTACCGGGGTTGTCAGTGTTTAACAAAAAGTCGTTAAGTTACTTCAATATTTATAATTCTATCAACAGTGGTATATGAACAAGTACAATTTAAACATATATATTATTGAGAAGGCAAGCGCGTCCTTTTTTTTTTCGAACTGACCTACACTGTTACAGGCCGCTACAGTTCCCCCGGACTACAATAATGCCCGGCCCGGTCAGACTAACACTAATGTGGCCATGCACGGCGCACCGACGAACCTTCCCCGAAAACTACGTAGGCAATATTGTCGCTACAACTATACTTGCTAGATATCGACGATGCAAAGGCTATTAAACTTACAAACAAGTGACATTCTTTGTACGTTAGTTGTTTCACATTTCCAGGGTCGATATCATAACACTTTTTCATAGGAACTTTGCAGTAATTGTAATAGAGATAATTTAATATTGATAAATTGGGGTAATTGTAGTAGCATTCTAAATAAAAAAAACAAGGGAAAGCTTAACGTTAATGTTGACAAAATACTTCGTTTTTTTTTTGTCTGGCATATATTGATTTGGCTGAAGTTTAAATAAAAATACGATAGATAAAATGTTTATTTCAAAATACATTTTCGCTTCGGAGAAACCATAATATTTCCCCCAATTTCTGATCCAATTTCAGTCTGCATTGTCAGTTAACTTGATTCTAGAGTAACTCGGTAGTGACGTTTCCCGCTTACGTGGAAACGTAAATGTTTCTGGCATCATGTTCCGCATGCCAAGCAAATGCCAGTCAGACAAATTGAGTGTCGCGATAGTGGAGCGACAGTCTTACTTGAGATTGAACGAGGTATACGAGTATATGTGACTGTTTTCTAGTAGAAACTTTTGCCCGTGTTATTTCTTATTTGAATACTCCTCTCAGTTTTATGACTTAGATGTTAATTTGAAAATATTAATCTGTTGATTTTTTTTAAATTATCTTATGTTATGCTGAATTTGTATTAGCGCAGGTTTTTATGTTTATGCAAATGCGTAATAAACTTAATCAGATTTTATTTTCAACGTGTATGGCGGCCATTTTGAATTTCGCCATTTTGTGTTTATTTCAGTTTCGTGTATTGTCATCAGGATAGAACAACATACAAAATCGGAAAGTCGTAGGTCTAAAGGGATTAGTTTTAAATTCAGCTTGTAAGATTTTACCCAAATAAATTAAAACATTCCAGCTAAATAAAAACTTGTAAAATTATCAAGCACCATTTTTCGAAAGGATTCATTTAAATAAAAGTCTTTCAATATCTATGGAATTAACAGATTCATCATTTTAGTTTTGGTTTAAGTCGTCTGTAAGCGATACCCGCAACTCGATATTATTTTGTAAGACAATAGGTGAGAATAGAAAATTAAGAGAGCATGTTGTATGAACATATCGAATTAGTTATATAAATGTTACTGTACCCTCATAAACGTCAAACGAGCCGGACACCGACCCGCGTTGGGTTTCAGTGATGTCATTACCCATTAGAACGAAAGCGTGAACAATATGGTCTTTTACGAAACTGTAAATCTTTGGTTTTTGCTATGTACCCACAGCAAATTCTATGATATAATTATGAAAATTAAGTTGTCGTTATGTAGATAAGTGCGAAGGAATCACAATTACTATTATAAATGTGAATGTTGATTTGTTTATTTTGCAAATAAACGCTTTAACTAATCATATTTAAATTCTTAAAACACATTTTCAGGAGTATAAATATACTTTAATACTCTATATCCAAAAAAAGTTCTGTTACCTAGGAATGGGTCAAATCCAAATGAAAGGTTAGTGTACAATACTATTTAGTTTATCTTTCCATCCGAGCGTGATATTGTGTCTATAATGTATTTGATCGCAAGTACAGTGTAATAGTGTAATCCACAAATAACGGTTAAAATCTAAATATTGACATCCATCGGTTGCTGCCGCTGTCACACCGGCTTCCAAGCCCCTCGGCAGCTAGAAATATAATGTGTCTGTGAAAAATTTATCGTCATGTGATACAACGCCATGAATTTGTTAATCAATTGTATCTTGACAATTTAAAATAGTTTTATGTATTAAAAATTAAATAATACAATTTGTTTTGATCAACGGTTTTTGTCAAACGCTAAATTTATAAGTATAGATTATTTGATCGCCACCATAATATGTTGTTACAATAAAACACTTATGAATTATTCAAACTAGTACTAACTACTACTTCGGGAAAGTAAAACAATTATACGATGGTGTGTTAAGGTTAACAATAAAGTTAATGAAGTAATTTAAATTACGATATGTTAATTAGTTTTTAAAGACAAAATCCGAAAGTACATGTATTTTGCTTTTTAAATTGGATCATGTACTAGAGAGCGCTAGTGCTGTCTTTCCTGTGATTACAGGAAATCCAATGGACACAAAATAAAAGTAGTTAGAAGGAAGAAAATAATAGATTATACTGATAATGAGAAATTACTACAATAAAAAACTATAACAATATTTTCAATCTAACTAACATGTAACACGAAATACGAAAATATTAGAATAGGTTAATGAATAAAGACTTATTAAAATTATAAAACAAACAAAACTGGTCAAAAATATTCATACATTCAAACGATAACTACAAAGGAAAAAAAAAATACATAATTTTATTGAATTTCGAGTGCCGTGTCGTAGGCAAGCGAGATCTTCAATTTTGTTTTAAAAACGAATCCTCGAACGAAGAAGATTGTTTGTATGACATAAAAAAATAAATAATAATAACCGTAGTATTATTCTCCATCGAGGTAAAAATTATTTACAACGTCCGCGAAAGCCTTTCACGAGATCTCGCTCTCAAAGTGTCTATTGTGTTTTAACACAAAGACTCGACAGGGCGTATCTTTCGGCAATCCACTGTGGCAATTTATTTCGTAAATACTCCATCATTTTTGGTTTAATGATTCCTTTGTTTTGTTTCACGGATATTACAAATTATACGGCTAATTTATTCACTGTTTCATTGCAATATTAGAATATGTTTCCGAGGACATTTCATTATTAATTTAAACAATATTCATTTTTGTATATCTTCATTAATATGAATACAATTCTAACTCGGTGTTAATAATTCTTTTATATGTTAGTATGTTATTATGTATGTATGTATGTATGTATGTATGTTGTTTGTATGTTAGTAGTAGGTGGTAGAGCTACGCTGAAGCTATTACTGGTTTCAGCATGAATGGGTCGGCTCGCCCGGGGTAGTACCACCCTCTCACAGAAAACCGACGTGAAGTAACAGTGGTTGCACTGTTGCGTTTCGTTCGGTCAGTGAGAGCGCCGGAGGCCCACATATTTAAAAGGCCGGCAACGCACTTGCGACTCCCCTGGTGTTGCTAGTGTCTATGGACGGCGGTGTTCGCTTACCATCAGGTGACCTACCTGTTCGTTTGCCCCCTATAACATTAAAAAAAAAATGTTTTGTGTACTAATTCTAATTCGATTTAAGCTATTTTGAGAATTTATTTAACTGAAAACATGTTTTTTTGTATTATTATTTTGCTAACAATTAATATATACACTCTTTGAAAAACAATGCAATGTTTAATTAAAACCCTTTGCATAGTGGCAGGGTTTTTTACGTCCCACTTAGTTACTGGCTACACCATCAAGTTGAAAATCTGTCGCCAAGCATTTATAGATATATTCCAGCAGCTCCATTTGAGAACCAGTACGCTCTAAGTTTAGCGTGTTTACCGCCTTAGACCCTTTCGTTGTTTGACATGAGGTGTGATTGTGGTCAAAACCTAAGAACGTAAAAAATAAAGTATATAAAAAATGGAAGTTAATGAGTGATACAACTAAAGCACAACAACTCCATAAGTCGTAAGTAATGATGCACCCATGCGAAGAGCGGCTGATTTATAGTATTATATTAAGAAGAATGAGTAATATAAATAACGATATATAGCTATGGATTTTTTAGAGAATGATCGATAAGCTATTTTAAGGGGTGATAAATTTAAATGGTTGAACAAAATTCTGACACTGCAATTAAACGCTTTGAACGAGATCATAAATTTTTTTTCGTACTGTCTACACTGTTGACTTGGCCAGGTCTCTCTACAGTTTCATCGGACTACTAAGGGGAGCGGTTAAGGCACTCACTCAATTTTATATAGCATCCAGCATAAGAGCGCGAGATAACAATTACATATTACAATGTTTATATATGTCAGGGTGAAGATATAATAACGTTAAAGTAAGAGTATGACGTCATCTGTAGTGACATCGTGGTTCTTATTTAATCGATCGATCCACCAAGACCAATGGAATAAAATCGTTAGTCGATACAGAAATGTAATACTGAATTACGAATTATCCTTAGATGTGAATGTAAAACATCTGAGCGAGAATCCCCAGTGTCTACTCGTCGGTCGTCTTTTACGGCATTCAGCTATGGTTCTTGGTGGATTGATAGATCAAATCAGAACCATGACGTCATATGGATGACGTCATACTTTTACGTGGACACAATTTTATCTTCGCCCCGACATATAAATTTTAATAGCTGATACCCGCCCGCTTCTCTGTTTTTTAAAAAATGAGCAAAGGGTGAATGGAATCCAATAAAATAGCCTATAATCGTCATAACAAATTTCGCATCCAATGATTATGCCTGTAGTACGTTCAGTAGTTTTCACTTGGTTGAGTTTCAAAGGAATGGTATTTTGAATATGTACATAAAATCAAAGGAATAACATCTTTCTTAGAAGAAAAGATTAGCGACCACTTCAAAAATAATACGTTTTCTTTTATCTCAACAGCAAATGAGAGAGCTCAAATCATTAAAAATATGATAATGCGTTCGATTTCCATTCCTTTTGTTATTTGAACTTCGTCCCATCTGATATTCATGTCCGAGTAATCATCAAGTCAAAGCGTATGTCAGTCGGGAGAATCTCTCGTATAAGTGAATTATTCCGAGTCACGTACAGACTCGAGTGACTGAGGCTTCAGATTTACTCAGAAATTTTAATTACATATCGGACGGAGTCATGTGGAATGGAAAAGATTCCTGAATGTTGGGATATCTCATACGCGGAATTAGCAGAGGCGCTTTGTGGATTTTTGCGGTGCAGATTTTATTTAAGGCTTTAGCATTTTAAAAGTGGATAACGACTTTGAATGGGCGGTTTTAAAATACGTATATTATATCCGCATGTTTTAATGCATAAAATGTATATATTCTTATCTCATCTGTATTGTTCATATTACAGATTCCAATACATATTCTATTATGACATACTTTAAGCAAGAAAATGTGATAAGAGTTAGTGATCGACACGTAGATAACTATGAGAATTGTGTACTAAATTTGCAGAGTTGTTTTGTAAGTTTGGAAATAAAACAATTGGGATAGAATTTATCAACATCGGAAAGGAGTTTCAAAAAAAAAAATAAACAAACGGAATTATTTCTTTATCGCGTTTTCAATTCGTACGTCGCGGAGTCGAGCTTAATGTCCATAAGGTCTGCTTCAAAGTGCAAGCAGGTACGAGCGCTTGCGCGGGCGCGTGTAGTGCAAATGTACGTAGACGACACTAACATCACTGTGAACGCTAGCGGCGTAACGTCTACGTACATTTGACGCGTTGTACATTTTGAAGCGATAATGGCTCATTTGGTAGTGTGTTCGAACACATCGTCGAAGGACGTAGGTTCGAATCCAAACAACTGAGTCGGAGCTTTCGGTGAAGGAAAACATCGTGATGAAACCATAGTTTGGTCGTAGGGCTTTTTCTAAGTCCGTCTGGCTAGCTACCACCCTCAAGTTGAAAATCTGTCACTAAGCACCTGTTGGTGTATTCCGGCAGCTGCACTTGAGAGTCAGTCTCCCTATAGGTTTAGCGTGACTACCATCTTAGACCACATCATCATTTAACATCAGATGAGATTGTGGTCAAGCGCTAACCTATAAAGTATAAAAAAATAATTATATTATTCATAGTTTGTTAATTGTCAAATTACCCATAGTTTATTCGTACTGTCTAGTAAATTACAACCCAAGAAAAAAAACAACACTGATATATGATACAAAGAAATAACGATATAAATCTAAATAATAATGAAATGTATGCCATTAGTACCTATTCATAGCTGCCATATTAAAAAAAATAAAACCCTCATTACAAAGTTAGTGGTAACAATTTTCATAATGGTTGTTCAAACATATGTTATGGTGCAGTTCGATTCTTAAATCTTTAACATATAGAACATTCAGTTTTATGATAAGATATAGATATACATATTCATATAGATTAACATTGTTCTATGTTTAAATAAAATGAATATACATTCTTATCGATATTACAACGTGCGTCTTCTATTTTCGAAATTCAAAGAAATGGTGACGGCAATTTTTTTTCCAGGAAATGTGCGCACATTTCTTTTACATTGTTGTCAATCAGTCAACGCCAGTGTACGTATTTCCTTTTCCACTTTTCTCCTTACTTTACTGATTTGATTGAAAACTTCCTTACCCCACACCTGAGACACGGAAAAGTGAATCCTTATTGGATGTTACGTTTTCTGCTACTATTTGTAAGTTTGATATATTTCTACTTATTGTCATTCTAAACTAGCTTTTGCTCGCTGCTTCGCTCGTGTCAATACGGATTTGTTCTAGCTCTCGGGAACAGTACATTTTTGCTGGTATCCTACCCTATGTCTTTTTCTGGTACTGTGTATGCAAAATTTCATAATTACTGGTTGAGTAGTTAATGCCTGTAACCGTAACAAAAAAACTCATATTCACATTTCTAATATTAGTAAGGATTGTATAATACGTAATCTTGTTAATTAAGCATAATGCTTAAATTAAATAATTAAATAAATTAAATAAGCATAAGCTGAACATATAAAAATTGTAGACGTTGTTTTTTTTTAATTGTAACTCTGGAAAGGAGATGGCAATGTATCTATCTAATGGTAGGTACAGAATATTAGTACAAAACACTGTTAACTATTGAGAGATTTGCGATCTATCGAAAGAAGTTATTGTCCTGCCGCCCTACGAGACTCACAGTTCACTGTCATGGTTTTATTACCACGTGTATTGCGGTCGCAATCCAGTTGAGTATAGACACCCCATCATCTTGCTCGGTAACTGGATATACATTAGACTAACCGTTAAAATTTGATTTTTCCAACGACCCCGAAAACTTTACTTTCGATGATAAACGCGCGGAAGAAAGGAAATCGTTAACAACAACACGTGCCGCGATAAGGTTAATTTTTTGGTAAAACCATGTTATTGTGGAAATGTATCATTAAATATGCGATTGTCATAATTTTCGAAATTTTATCCATTTATTTTAGGGAAAATAACATTTGTCTTGGACATTTTTCAAAAACTCAACATTTACTAGAAAACGACCTTAGATAATCCTGAGGCACGTGTTGTTCTTAATAGAAAGAAATGATTTTTCTTCTGGCGTTTTTCTATCAAAAGGAAGTGTTTTAAAGAGTGCCGAAAGAATGTAACGGCCATTTTAAAATACGTCGGTTGACATCGCATCCTTTAAGCATTTTGAAAACGATATTGTTAATATTGAATTTAATTTATTGCCGTAGCAGGAGTCTCGCCGTACAATATATACACTCAAATAAAAGTTAACAAATACGACAATTACAATTCAAACAAAATAAACTTGCCTCATTAAAACCCACGTATAACAGCGAAAAATTTTACCTACCTCTGGGGCACATCGCACCCGTGAATGTTAAGCATGGGTTAAAATTGTTGGCTCGAATTCGTTTATTCGTCCCTAACCGGGTAGACTCGAGGTAGGGTAACGAACGTTACAATTGGTCCCAGGACGATCTGAGTTTCAGGTTAACTGGCTACTGTTCCCTTCTAACAATTGCTGACGGAATTAGGCCGGGTATAATGTGAAGATTTATGGTAACAAATGTATATATGCATGTTAAATAATATTATACCTCTTGCACTGTAATATAAAATGTGTATACTGAAATTGATAAGTAGAGCATCTGTTTGCGTTTAAAATATACTGAGAAAAAAAATTTGCTGTTCAATAATACATCAATAAATAAATAGCAGAACTGACCAGTCAGCTGGAGTTCAGTGCTTTAAGGACAGAAGACGCCGATCAATTCTAGCGCTGTCAAGCAGAATAGCAACCGCATCCCATCTTTTCCTTTCCACTATAGTACTACGCGGGCGGGTACGCGTCTCCACAGATTCACAGTAGCAACCATCTCGGCAAGAAAGAAGAAGTTCGAAAATTATTATCTTTGTCGTACTGTGATGATGTGGAATCGCCTTCCGACTAGTGTGTTCCCTCCCTCTTATGCCTGCTGCTGCTGCTGCATGCTGGTATTTAACAGCGACAGTCGCCGTTGTTTTTGGATAAACAAATAACTACTTCACTATTCAATTAAATCAGGTAGGTATTATTCCCTTATTAACATTTATTTAGCAGATGTTGTCGAAGCCTTAATGCATGTTAAATGTTATAGTTTTCTCGTTCAAATTTTTATGCATTTTATCAATGCGAAATATTTCGCAATCATTTTTATTAAGATAATTTTAAAGGGAATAATAATACATTAAATAAATAACGTGCTTAAGGGTGACAGTTTTTAAAAGAACCAAAAAAATGTATGACTATCTTTTTATTAAGTAATTTCGATTTTTGGATAGTTAAAAAAAATATATCATACCAGTAAATGGTTATAGTTTTTTTTTAATATTTTCTAAATTATTATCTCAATAAATTTTACAACAATACATTGTTAATTAACTTCATTTTTTTTTGGATATTTATAAACATTTTATTTTATTAGACGTTAGTGGTAAAGTAATTTGTCTTACATTTCTTTTTTTATTTTCACTAAATTATTATTTTAATAAATTTTAGGATATCCTACAGTATTTATAGCTACCTTAACGGTTTCAATTCTTCTTACTGTAATTTCTACCATGTAATTCCATATAATGCCACAATTTATGGACACACGAATTTCAAAATACGTGCAACTATATGCGATGACAATAGAGAATAGAATGGTGAAGCATAATATGATAAAAAGCACAGAAGAAAATGAAATCCATACTATTTATATATTATACTATGGGTACCAGACTATTGATATATTACATGTATAGGTACTTTACACCCAAACACATTACCGACAATTATGCTCATCACACAAAAGTGAGTCATGTATTATGGGGGTCAAATTCTCAATTTCTCGGCTCTATAGTAGAACTGATTGCTATTGCGGCATTTTTTTTTTTTTTCGAACTGACCTACACTGCCAGCCATTGTGGCCTTCACAGTTTCACCGGACTACTAAGGGGAGCGCTTAGGGCACTCACCCGATTGGTTTTAGGCGTACATCTCAAGGGCACTCGGTGCACCTCGGCTAGAGCTGTCGCCGGATTTGCTATTGCGGCCCGAGACCTGCCAGTAGTACTTATTATCTAAAAGAAAGAAAATATAAGAAAAACGAAAAACAATTTTATTTAAAAGAGAATATCTGGAACATATTCAGTTACAAAGTAAATTGTGATTGTATAGGTTTCTAAAATAGCCCTTTTGTAAACAATCGTTACACAAATTATGTTTACGCCGTTTTGCTAGTGGCCATTTCTAGGAAATTCCAACTGACACCTAATTTTGTTTTATTATTTCATTGGAAGTGCTTCTTACGTCATAGTAAACTTTACTAATATCTATATGGGTATACGAGTATTTTAAAACATTTATTTATTTATTCGACCACGACAAAGTGACTACACCGTGCCTCATGCTAAGCATAGGCAATTCAAACATAAAATCTATCATCGAAGGATCTACAATTCTAGGATATGTACTAGTTGATTTTAACGCGTGACGAATGAAAAAAGTCACTGGGTTTATGCCAATTTGTGTGATGGAAGCGGTCGACTAAGGCTCAAATATCCTCGTGATTACTACACACTTATGCACATTACATATATATGCAAATACTAGTAACTCAATCTTGTAGTCCGGTGAATCTGTAGAGGCCAAAGAGTCAACAGGGTGTGTCAGTTCGAAAATAAAACTCAATCTTAAATACAGTCCTTGCTTAATTTTCTCAACTTAACCATTACAAGAAATAAATACAATGAGCGCTGGCGTCTATGGCACAGACGCCAACGTTAGCTTAAATTGCCACCGTTAGTAGCATTTTTTTTATAATTAATTAATCATGTAAAATTTTGGATATACATTATTATTATTGTTATGTAATTATGTTTTTGAACCTCTCTGATACTTACTATTGAACTAAGTAACAAGAGCACCTCCAGCAGAACTGACCAGTCAGCCGGAGTTCAACCCTTTATAGACAGAATATGCCGAACAGTTCTAACGTTTTCAAGCAGGATAGCACGTTAGAGACTTTTTATAGCTAGCCTTTCTCGTGATCCCAGCCTCCTCGGATGTCCGTCGGGGTTAGCTGGGATTATCCAGTTAACAGAGATGACTATTGGGACTATTTCCGTGGATATCATCCTTAACATTTTCGAAACCTTGTGAGCCAGATTTAGGTATTTAGTTATTTTATCTGCTTCGGCTTTCACGAGATTTTCGTCAAACATCCACGAGAAATATCCTTGACGGTGAGTGTTTTATTATTATTATTAATGTAATATACATACTGAATTTGGAACACGACGTGTCTAACCGTGCTACTGTCGCTGCTGTTACACTTGATGATATGGTTGTTGCACTCCAAGCAAATACAACTGACATATCCTATTACCCTGCCATTGCATATACAAGAGTGAAATTATTTATATATATTTTAAGTTGTTTTCTTAGCATCAAATACCCTAAGTACAGTTATTGGCATAAATTCTTATCTATCTATATAAATAAAAATGGATATTGTTATATCTGACGTTGACAAATTTAAGGCCCTTTGTCCGATGATTATATAACATCTTAGTGTTTTTATGGAATATTAACGCTATTATTACCCAAACAATTATCGTGAAATATTGCAGTTATCAGGGGTACAGAAAAGACACAGGGGATATCTGTCGTTTATAAAAAGTACTGTTCCCGAGGTATAGACCCAATCTATATTAGCGCCAACAAATCCATGGACTAAAGGTAGTTTATTATATTTTAAGCAAAATACCTGTAGATTAATTTAGTCGTTAAGTAATGACCCAAAAGCTTTTAACTTTACAAGTAAAAAAAAAACTCGCAAACTCCCATTAAACTCCGGGGAACTCCAGTCACCGTAAACTTCTTAATAAATTCGTCCATCGGAAACCTAAAGACATTACGCACAGGCCCGGGGATCAACAAAGAGACGCCATTTGAAAGCCGTTCCTTCATCTATCAGAGTGACACGCAATCAAACAATACAATAAAACTTCTCTTCCGAAAAATACTTGAAAATAATTTCCCCATTTAAATTCAGGAGGGTGGGCTCTGTGTCGAGTTTGGCGCTAACAAAGGTTCTACGCCGTGAAGGTAATAACTGTTGTGGCAAGGTAACCGTTCATTCAGTAGATCAAGTGCATTGAAACTTTTTAATTTGTGTAAAAAGGTTATATGTTATCACAAAACAACTATAATGACACAAACTTTGTAGAAGCTAAATTTTCTATCTTAATTATCGCCCGAAGTGACGTGAAAATGGTTTCGGTTTTTTATGGGAACTAAGTGATTTATTTATATCAATTATTGGATGAAATTTTATTATAATTGCTTAGCGTCTACAGAAGAACGTAATAGTATGTAGCTCAGTTAATATTATGAAAAATCCCCGATCTGCAACAAAATTCTCGTCAAAATTTATGCTTGGACAAATCATATACATTTCATTATAATATATATGTATGGATTCCCCGAGAAATGTTATGAGAATTTAGAAAAATAGTCTACATTATACCTAAAAAGTTTTTATTCTGAAACGGAAAATTTTCAGATTTACAAATGTAACCTTATTATTGCTTGACAAATAAGATCACTAATAATAACATTGGACATATTTTCTTGCCTTTAAAAATGAATGTATTGATCTTACTTTATAACGTTCCTTACTCTAATATGGAATATAAAACTAGCATAGACACTGACGTTTCATATTTACAGTGCGTTAAGGTGCTGTGTGCATTGTGACAGTAAAGAAGATTGGAATAACGAAATGAAACAGTCGCATCGAGGGAAGATTAAAAAAAGCAGCATTTGTTACTCCGAGCCCAGCGGCCGGTTGTTCTCTGTTATGTAACTTTTTATGATGCTATTCCTTGATTACGTTTTTGCTTTTTTTTAGATAGAGGTCTTTAGCCAAAAGTTTGATATCCTTCTAATAATTCATCGAAATTGTGTGTTTGAATGAGTGTTAATTACACATTAATATTTTTTTAAACATTTTGTTATTAATGGAAAAAATATTTTCGCTTATTGTTATTTCTTGGAGTAAGACTATATTTCCTTTGCTAAAGTCCCAGCAGTAAAAGATTTTCAAACAAACAATGTACACTTAAGAAATTCATCAATTTGCATATATTGTATTTTTATGTATAATAACTTACCCCCAAAAGAAGAAAAATTTCAAAATTCATTAAGCGTCTAACATTAACCTTGAGTAACTTTTACAGGAGTCGATTTATTTATTTATTTAGGATAGCTAGTGTATTGGTATACATCAAACATGAATTTCACATTATATACGAACAGTCTATAGGCATATCGGCCTTTAAAAGCTGCCACAGTATACGCTATTTGGTAGACAATTGCAATTTAATTATTATAAAAGAAGACGTAGACAAAATACAGACTAACATAAGCTAACAATATTATAAAGAACCATTATATAAGAAAATATCGAGAATAAGAAACACAGAAATACAAAATCAAATAAAGTTAAAATTTATGAGTTGTTAGGAACTAAAACTTCATTATTTATCAGAAAATCATAAAATACCTTTTTTTAGGGCATTCAATTTCCTATAAGAATGTCAGTTGGTTTTTTGAAAGGATAATTCAAGACTGAGTTAAAAATTCCAATGTTTAAAAAAAAACAGTATTAATTAAATGAGAAATGCACAAATTCGACTCGCGATCTCTAAGCATCAGTATTAAGAGCCTAAGAATTTGACAGAGTCTTCGTTTTTGTATTCTCTGACAAAATGTTACGACCGTTTCTAGAAAAATGAATTTTTCTGGTACACCCTAATGTATACATCTAAATGGAATTATTAGTACAAAGTAGTAATAAACAAGAATTTTGTAACAAGGAGCACCATTTTTTTTTTGCGTTATGAATTACTTGTATATTGAATGAAATCGAATATAAATGAAAGAGTTGGGGATGACGTAAGGCCATTTCATATTTTCCATTATAGTTTTGATTTTTTATTGTTATATACACATATATATATAGATAATAAATTGATAAAATAAATGAAATGTATAACGTTCAATATTTTTGTTAGATTTACTACTGAGTAAAGAGATAACAAACTCGAATGGATGAAATTAAATAATACAATAATAACTCCGCAGTAAACAAGCTACTGTTTCAGTTTATTATTGCTTTATTGAGGAAACTTCAGCATTACCGTTCGCGGCGTGCTTCCAACACTTTGAAGTCTACTACACTTTGTCTGTGAGGTTTAGTTTTTATAAAACAACTCTCTGACTTGTTATATCAGTTGTGTTAAATTTAAAATACTTGAATACATTCTGCAGCACAGTCAAGAGAGCATTGAATATTGCGGGCTTACCAACATTGTAATATGTATCATAAGGATCGATTAATAACATAAAATTGACATAACTTTAAGAAACATTGGGATGGTATTAGGTTTGGACACCGCATTTATTGCTTTTACTCGGAGTTCTACAATCAGCCTGAACTTTAGGCGAGAAAGATATCTTGATGAGACTAGAGTATGGTGATGGGTGATTTTCTAAAGTCCGTCTAGTTAACAACTGCTGACAAACACCGTATAGGTGTATTCCGAATACACTGTTCCAGAGCGAGAGCCTCGAAATTTTGCGTGTCACTAGTTTGGAACACATACCACTTAACATTAGATAAGATTGTGATCATACGGTAATCTTAATAAATATAAAAGAAAGTGAGGGTAGTACTTCTGTAGTTGGACTTTGTAGAGGTTCTACCATTTTTTATCATCACTATGTTTTTTTTTATACTTTATAGGTTAGCGCTTGACCACAATCTCATCTGATGTTAAATGATGATGTGGTCTATGATGGTAGTCACGCTAAACCTAGAGGGAGGACTGGCTCTCAAGTGCAGCTGCCGGAACACACCAACAGGTGCTTTGATGTGCAGCGAATTGACTAACGTATAAACACCCTCAATGGCTCGTTAGCCAATTAGCGTTTTCGTTGTCATGATTGAATCTCGTCACTCTAGAATACCTCGATAATACTGGGACAGTAGAAAAATTCAAAGCAACTAATTATTTTAGACAGTGTAGTACATATAAATGTAAATATAATTTATAACAAAAAATTAAATGAATATATTAATGGAACATTAGGGACTATAATTAAGCGATGTGAATGACATTCTATATGTTGTACTTCACTAACAGGCCTGGCGGACGTTGTCCTGCCCTGATAATAAAAAAAATATACACTTATGTGCATGAAATTCTTAAGGTAACTAATGTATTTAATTAGATAAGGATTAATACTGTATCCGCCTTAATAGCCTTCTAATTACCTCGCTGTATGTGGCAATTTTTTTAGAAGATAGATGGGTATAGTATGCTATCCTTAAAAGATAGGTGTATACTATTATAGACTTTTTTGTAGATCTATAAAAGAGGAATATCTCACTATGCGTTGGGTTGTTATATCCCAAAAGAATTACGCAGCGTTTTTGATGAAAGCTCCCAAGCGGCTTCATTTTTTCCAATACTTCCAACAACTATCGTCATATTTCAACCAATTTATACAAAACCTTGACAAATTATATACTTACATCGTCGTCGTGTATTACTCTATCTATTGGTGAAGTCCGAATTACAATCCGTTCAGTAGTTTTTGAGTTTATCGTGAAAAGACAAGCAGACAGACAGACGCGACAGGCGACTTTGTTTAATTGTATGTAGTGATAGTGACTGCATTATATTATATGATACTGCAATAACACGACATACAATGACAATTAATTTTGTTCAAAATCTATTTACATACATGAGAACGAAATAATTTCCAGTGAAGAGGGTTTAGCAATAATAATTATGTGTCTTGGTAATACATTATATCGTCAGAACTTAATTAAAATATTTTAATATACTAAGTAAGCGGGTGATGTATGCAATGTTTGTATTCAATTTACAAGCGACGTACATACGACGTCGTCTCGAAATTTGCTTTCCATTAGGAATTTACGAATAAAGTAAATTTGATACCTTCAACGTGCAATATTAAATGTTATATAATATATATATATACATATTAGAAGTGGTATTATATAATATAACAAAACTGTAAACCATTTAGGTAAGTTGTGATAGATTAAATTCCTTTTGTTCACAACAGTTTTTGAATCTTTTATTATGCTTATCAAAACTGACCTACAACGCAAATATGTACGCTCTTATTTGCAAAAAAACTGTATGGTGGTATCAAATCGTGTGTTTGATGTTACTATCATTCAGTTGGGAGTTACTTATGTAATACTTATCATTCCTAATTGATGACTATTTATTTTTGAATTATTTTTTACTCAGATAAATTTTTCGTTTTATTTATATGTTCTTTATGATTCGTTAAATATATGTAGCGTGTGTGTTGAAGTTCGGCTTCCATATGGTGAGAATCTACTAATCTAGGTTTTTTGTTAAGTGTTTATTATTAAATATATATATATATATATATATATATATATATCTGCAAAATCAAAATACATAAAGAGTTTTTAACGGGAACGAAACCAAAAATTTGACGATTCTATTTCTTCTGGTGGCAACTTTTTGCCAATAGTGCGGCGGTGGGCGATAGTAACCGCGTAATAGTTTTTTAATTACAACAGTTACTAGCTTTCATATTGTTAACATTTGTAGTATTATATTATTGTTTCTTTTTAATATTTGATTGATGAAGGTGTTACTTTTCGGAAATCCATCATAAAAAATTGGGGTGGATGTTACTTCGCACTTCCAAACAATTAAAACAATTCTTAGCGGAAATGCGAAGTAACATCCACTCCAATTTTTTCTATCAATAATCAATTAATTATAAACTTTAAAACTTACAATCTTGTTATGCTTGAGTATATCTACAAATAAGTAAATGAATAAGTAAAATTGATAAATAAATGGCAAATAAATAAAAAAAAAATCTTTTGAAATGATAATTTTAACAAATTTAAGGACTTTTGAATAATCTACTAGAACATGCCAACAATCAAGCCAACATTGCTTCAAATACTTACTTACTTATTAGCTATTATACTTGTTAGCAGGTGCGGGACTAAAGAGGTTTAATATTACGCAAAAAAATTGATTTATCACGCGGAAGTTGCAGCGCTAATCTTTAACAAGTTCTAGCCAGTAATATAATAAGTAGGGTCGGCACAACATGTTTTCCTTTTCCACTCTCTTCTCTCAGATGTCATTTTAGTATTGACACTTTTTATACACATGATCATTCTCCTCACAACCCATCCACACCTTTTCCGGTAAAAAAAAAAAATTGAAAATTGAGTATTGGTACAAAAAAAAAACTCCGGTTTTTTTATTCACCGATGTAATTCTTGTATTATACAGTTTATTACAATTTGTCCGCGATTTCGCTCACGTTAATGTAGTTTTCAACTATCCTCGGGAACAGTTATTTTGCCTCGATGTAAGGTATTTTTTCTGTATTCCTGATGACGTGTGTGCAAAATTTAATGATGTTATATTGAGTAGTTAAGACGTGAAAGTGTAACAAACATACAAACTCATATTTGCTATTTTAATATTAGATCTGACGTCACTTAAGACGTTTATACAGACACCTCATTTAATATCAATTTATTTAGGCAATAGAGTGGTCTAAAGAAATAAATATGTGAACTTTGTAGGTGGTAGAGCTACGCTGAAACTATTATTGGTTTCAGAATGAATGGGTCGGCTCGCCCGGGGTAGTACCACCCTCTCACAGAAAACCGACGTGAAGTAACAGCGCTTGCACTGTTGCGTTTCGTTCAGTCAGTGAGAGCGCCGGAGGCCCACATATATTAAAAGGCCGGCAACGCACTTGCGACTCCCCTGGTGTTGCTAGTGTCTATGGACGGCGGTGATCACTTACCATCTGGTGATCCACCTGTTCGTTTGCCTCCTATAATATATATATAAAAAAAAAAAAAAAAACTGTACACATTCGAAAAATGTTACTATATTTTTTTGCGGTTAAGACGAAGGCATTGCCTTCTTTTTTTAACTATATTCATTGTCATGCGTGCTACAAACTTTCAACAGGTGTTAAAAAAATACCCCATATCAGCAATTAAACTAACATTAGTTACTTAACCGATAGTTACTTAACCGATGCTTAAGTATACAAGTCTTTGTTTAAGTATCTACTATTAAGTTTAAGACTTATTTCTGAATAAAATATCATATAAAATGACATCCCGAGGGAATCGATACAATTAAACTAAGCCCCCTGGTTGGATAGAATGAAATAGAAAAGCCGCTTATATTATTTGAAGTCGATCTGCAGTTGTACCCTCAATGTCTTATGCCTACATATCATATTACATTGTAACTAATTACCTATATAAATAAAATTACAGAGGTCTATCGATGTACTCGAATCAAGTAAAAATACTGTAGAGATTTCGACCAAACCCATTAGGAATATAGAAGTATATTGTTTCCAAATGCTAATAACACTAAAGTTCCTTAATACATATTAAAAATAACGACCGGTCACTTTATCATGTTTTAAGAGCGTCCACCAAAGGGCACCTCAAAAAAAAATTAAGAGGGCTCTTGCCATTAAAAAAAAAACCCAAATCGTCGAAAATCCTTTTTTTTCTATTTCACTATTTTCAACCATTAAAATGATTTGGATCCTGAAATTTTCAAGTCGATATTTTAATATTTAAAGGTCACTCATGATTTTTTTAAGTTTCCTGATAGAGTACCTTATACCTTTTCGACTGACATCTGGACATGAATATTAACGACCTTTTTATTATTTTCTTGATGTTGACATATTTAAGAATAGAATTGTTTTACATCTCTCTACCCCTATTTAAATGAAGGTGTAAGGTACTCTACTTGGAAACTTGAAAGAATCTTTAGCGACCTTTAAATATTAGAATTTTGACTTAGAAAATTCAGGATCCTAACAATTTTGGTGGTAGTGAATAGTGAAATAACAAGAAAAAAAATAAAAATAAAAAAAACTATTTTTGACGTTGTCGGAATTTTTTTTTAATTTCGGTCGACCTCGTCAATTTTTTTTGAGAAGCAATTTGGAGGAGGCTCTTAAAGCATAATATAATAAGCTAACATATTTTCTTAAGAGGATTAAAAAATAAAATGTTTTTTTTAGGGCCACTCTATTGGTGCTATTTTCAAACTTCCTCTGACATACTCATTCTTAATCTTATCCATTCTGGTTACACCACACATCCATCTTAACATTCACATCTCTGCCACATGTAATCTTTTCTCATCCGTCTCTTTCGTAGTTCAGCACTCGGATTCATATAACACGACTGGTCTTATTATAGTCTTATACACCTACCCCTTGAGTTACAACGTTATCCGTGGGTCACAAACTACCACAGACACCTTTCGACATTTCATCCATTCTGCATTTATTCTATTCCTTGCGTCCTTCCACCGTCGTTTTGGATTAATGAACCGAGGTACCTAAAATTGGCGCAGGCTGGTGGGATAATTCAGTATTATTATTTTTTTTCCAAAATTATTTATTCATTATACTAAATAGTTTGTAAATATCTGCTAAATGAAAAAAAATCAGGAAAATTTGTTGAGAAACAGCGGAGAAACTTGTACTTAACTGTTTTGTCTCTGCCATTTTGATTATAGAAAGATTAATAAGTTAGAAATTCTAGTATTCTTTTCTGATTTATACATTTATCTTAAAATTCTTTTGTAATTTAATAGAGAGATGATTTCAATTACAAGAAATATATATTATACTAGCTGACCCCGACGAACTTCGTACCGCCTAACAGTCGATTCTTTAATTATTTTTTTCTAATACTTATTCTGCTATTTGGGACCATCGTATAAATATATTGACTTTTATAATTATCCGATACTAACGTCACTCAATTTTTTTGCTTTCCCGGAGTCTCTCCACTAACACTTAAACTTTATGCTATAGTATTAAAGTTCAAATTGAGTTTTAAGTATTATTATGAATCGTTTGTACGGGAGTATAGAAAATTATAGTTTTTAGACTTTTCAGGCAATTTTTTTTATTTTTCTCTCCGTAAGATCCATCCTTGTACTTGAAGGAATATTCTAAAAAAAGAATTAGCGAAATCGGTTCAGCCGTTCTCGAGATTTGCTCTTAGCAACACATTTAGCGATTCATTTTTATATTATAGATATATATACTCAAAATAATTCCTGAAATTCATGACGTTCTTCTTATTTCAAGTGTTTTACACTACGGATAATATCTGCTCTACTTTTAGGCTTTCAGCGTGCATTTAAGCTCGGGTTTAAAAACTTTCAGAATTCTTATGAAAATAGGTTTCCGAGTACAAATATAATAAAACTGTGTCTTTTTATCCATCACATGGATGGTTGTAGTAGGATTTGAACTGAACGTAATTATAATTCAAAAGTAATAAAGATAACTGTTGAATACTGAAATTAATGTACTACATACAATTGGTGAATACTAGATACAGGGTGATGTAACTTTACTATTATGCAATGATTCAATCTGTTAAAATAATAATATTGACAGGAAAAAGTAATAATAAATGTATGCGACGCCGCAGAGCATAGTTAGTTTAAAAATATAATAACGAAAAACATATGTGACGTACGTAAAAGTTTAGGTTTTAGCCCATTTTAAAAACGAGTCATATCGGAAACATTTTTTGTTTTTGTGTCTGAAATTTTTCAGACGATTTTCAATATTATGTTGAAGTTGTGAAAGACTCATGTAGTAAATTAGTTTAATTTACCAAATTCGTACCAAACATACAAACATACACACTTACCCAGAAGGATATAAGTGGGTTATTCCAAAGTCCAATTAGTCCAAAGTCTGCAATAGTAAATAAATTGCATAAATCGTTATTCCGTTTTGAAGAATCTAACAGATAATAAGGATTTTAATCATGTTTAAAATTCCCTTTTTTTTTGCATCACCTCAGTATTCATATAAATTTATATCTTTCGGTTCCCGTCGTGTCTAGTGCACACTGAATCAGAAATAAGCCGCGCTGAAGAGAATGGGTGGCGAGAATGACATCCCACAAGAGCCTCCCTAGTACCATTTTTATTATTTACATCCCATTTTCAACGTGTTTGCTTTGAATTTTACTTTGATTTCAAAAACCTGTGTGATCTGAATACGTTCGGTGTACGTGGTTACTGTCAGTTTTATGGTGAGTGCTTGCGTTGCGTTGATAGAGTTTGCTAGGTAGGATAGGGGACCCGTTTTATACATATTCAAGTTCCATCATGTTTTTTACTGTAATGTAAGTAAATATTTCTCATTATTTGTAAGTTAGGTAGTAAAAAATTACTTTCACGTGTGAACAATCAGTTGCTTAATATTAATGTACATGTTATTTAATATATAGGGCAATTATTACGTTAATAATTAAGTTTTATTAGAAATAGAAAAATAATATCACTTAATTATGTTAAAAATTTGTAGGTTATTTGTGAAGCTATTTTGATTGATACGTTATTAATCTTTATTCAATTGAATATTTTGTTTACATTTGGTATTTAATCTAAATTAATATACCCTTTACAAAATGCCATTTTAATCAATAACTAGCAAGATATCACCGTTATAAAATTGTGCGCAAAAAAAATGTCGGTCTATACGACCGTATTATAATACATCTTAATCGCTTAGTCACTTAAGATGTCATATATGTATTCGCAACTGTACGAAGCCAGACCCGGTCGATAGTACTATCATAATTAAATAACTTTGAAATTCTATCATATATAACTTCATAAATCAGAATAAGTTACACGAAAATTGCCTCCAAACCGATAATTCAGACGTATTCAGTGAACACATTAGTCCGTTTTAGAGAGAGCGAGTGAAATCATGCAGTATTTATAACATACGGGCGAGTTATAACTTTGCTGGGACGTTAAATTCCAAATGAATAGGCGGCTACAAGAGAGCATTAACTCAACTCTGCGTAAAGTAGGGAAACGCGCTCCAACGCTCAACAAATTATTGTCAAAGATTAATGGATATTTAATCAGATAATACCATTTTTAATAATGAAAATGATATCAAAAAACTAATTTAATATTTTTTTGAGATAAACATAAAAGTATTTAAAATTAAATATAATTGTACATGTGAAATATGACAATTTATGCCGAAAAGAATTCCATCCATTAAAATGTCATATTTTTGGTAATTCGTTTTTCTTCAAATGCCGATATTTTGTTGAAGAATTTAAAATGTAATGGCATAGAAGTGCTAATGGCATAGTTATTTTAGGATCAACTGTTAGCTTCTTCAAAGGAAGGCGTATCTACTGTTGGCGACTATACCAAACTGACCAACGGTTATTTAAAGATTATCCTCGCAGACGAAGTAGATTAAACTAAGCATCTGAAATAATGTTGCCAGTGTTGTAAATTCTTATGACATTGATGGTGAGAACATTTTTAGGTAGCATCTATGTTATCTTTGTCTTTGTTTTTATACTTGACCACTATCTCATATGAAATGACTGTGGATATTTGTTAAGATGGTAATGCACTGAAACAAATGAGGAATTTGCTGATAGGTGCAGCTGCTGAAAGCCAACGGAATTTTAACTTAGGGGTGATAGCTAGCTAGGAGGGTATTAGGAAAAGCCATACGTTTCTTGGTCAATCGATCGTAGATGCCGTGTTAGGATACGCTACCAATTCGAGAATTCATCGCTTTAGCTGTAGAGTTTTATTTAATTACAGTTCTACATGGTTAATTATTCTATGTCTGAAAATCATCTCTGAATCCCCACTCGGCGCAGCACTCGGTACCGTACGGCTGTACATTTGTCACTGAAATTACAAAAAGCTTGCGGCTCCGCGTCGCTCCAGCGGCGGGGACGTCGACGACATAATGAGTTTAATTTCGTCAACGGCTCTTAACGTTGCACATTATTTAAGTGTTCAATTAGTATAGAGAGTTTTCCCGCAAACAAGTTTTGTATCAGTTAGGCTCATGCGTCATTGCTTCTTGTGCAGAGTGTAGAGATTTAGAATTGTTATCTGCTATCTTACTATTGTTTTCGTTCTAGTCTGTTTACATTACTAATATGATAAATGCATATGAGAGTTTGTTTGGTTGTTACGCTTTCACGTCTTAACTACTTGACCGATTATCATGGAAATTTGCATATACCTTGTTAGCGACATAGAAAAAGGCATGCCATTCGGGAAAGGACTGTGTCCAGGGGTTAGGTCAAATCTAAATAAACGCGAGCAAAGCCGAGAGTAAAGGCTCGTTATTAAATATATTTGTACTAAAAATGATACAACTTGTTATTTTATTCTTCTCGACCAAAATCAAATTCTGATGTACATATCTCCTTATATCAATTATTTTTATTTGCTACATGCATCGATGATGGCTCAGTTAGTAGTGTGTTCGGACAAAGCGTCGAAGGACGTAGGTTCGAATCCAAGCAACTGAGTTGGAGCTTTCGGTGAAGGAAAATGTCGTGATGAAACCATAGCTTGGTGTTAGGGCTTTTTCTAAGTCCGTCTGGCTAGCTATCACCCTCAAGTTGAAAATCTGTCAATAAACACCTTGTTGGTGTGTTTCGGGAGATACACTTGAGAGCCAGTCTCCCTCTAGGTTAAACGTGACTTACCATCTTAGACCACATCATCATTTAATATCAGATGAGATTGTGGTTAAAACGTTTACCTATAAAGTATAAGAGAAACAAGAAAGAAAAAAAAATACGTTTAATTGTGATAGTAAGTAGTTTAATATTAATGACATTATATACTCGTATTTTTGATATTTGAGAGCAAAGCAATGATGAATTGATGGTAGTATGATAGGGTATAATGTCGATCGACGTTGGTTTAAATCCTGCAATATAACTGGTTTATCGATGAAGAAAAACATCGTTATGAAACCATGATGGTAGGACTTTTTTGAAAGCTCATCAGACTAGTTACCACCCTCAAGTCAAAAATCTAACGCCAAACCCCGTTATGGGCGTGCATTATTTTATAGTCACACTTGAGATCGCGAGCGTTTAGGTTCAACGTATTGCCATCTTATACGAGATCGGCACTTTACCATCAGGCGCGTACAATTTAAAAATAATATGGTAATAAAAAGTTTTTTTTAGTTATAAAAATTTATAAAAAATTAATTTAACTTGGTGAATTTTTAGATCTCAGGCTATATCTATGTTAAGTCTCATTGCTATCCGTTCAGAGTTTGTTTTTCTTTTTTCCCCATTATGGTGTCTGCCTGTGTTGGTAATTTCGCCAGTATCAAGTAAGTTGTTATATTTTTTGACAAACAATGAAATAAATTGACACAATTCACTTTTAAGTTTATAATATTAATGTCGATTGTAATTAAATACACACATTATTTAATTAATAACTTAAGCAGCTTTGATAGCAATTTATGTCCATCATTGGTTAAATTATAAATCTTGACAAAATCGCCAATCGTTTATGAATTTAAATCGATCAAATCACGATTCCGCTTTAATTAACAATCATAATTAGATTTTTGTTAATAATCACAGTTAAGTGGAGATGAAAATCGGTAATGCCTCGGAGATTTCTCACGCCCCTCCGGGTTATCTGTTTCCGATTAGACTAAGAAATAAATTTTATTGTAGACCCTGAGAAACAAAAGGGCAGGATAGGGAAACTTTGAAGATTAATTCTGCCGATAAAATTTCACGCTTCAAATCTTATTACTACCTACTGGGAAGACATTACTTGGACTGATATAGAAAACGTCCGTAGACTTAAGCGGTTTTAGAATAAAAAAATCTGTTGTTATTTATGTATGTATACGAAGTAGTCAACGGATTAAAAAAACCTTCTTAAAAATAGTTTTCGGTTTTGTATCTCGATTTTGCTTTGATAAAATTAGGTATTTATTTTTCTACAATTTTAGAGATATCAAAATTATGTTATTTTTGAAATCTATGATATGGGAATTTCTGACTACATTTTTTATTATCATTGGCCATATAAATGTAAAATAATGCGTTGTAGTAAAACAAGCTTAAGAACAAAGCTCTAGATTATTCTTAATTATACGTTACGAGTAATGTGATGCTTCAGCATAACTTAAAAATTTTAATCTGCTTAAAGGTGAAAGGAGATATATTTCAGTAGTTGTTATTCAAAGACACATATAAAACATTGTGTTAAATAATATATAAACAATTTCCACTTTTTTATTTTCTAATAATTTGTTTTTATACAAAAAAATGTAAGGACATTTTCTACTTTCAAGGTAAGTTATAAAAATAAATTTCAAGGTGCTTAATTAGTACCTACTTTTATTTTTATTTCTACTCTTTATGCGATTGCAAAGTCTACATCTTTAATTTGGCTCAGCGAGTAGGAAAGAAGAGGCCCGTGGTCCCCAGAGTCCCGCGGGACGCCGCCTTTTTATGGCTTCTTTCAAGCCGACAGCGCTTTAATGTACGCTAAGGAGTATTTTATCTCTTTTAGTTCCTTCTTCCAAAGGAAAAGGGTTCATTTAGTTTGTGACACACTTCTGATAGCGGAAAAAGATAAACCCATCTTGAATTTATCTATTTTTTTCCGTTTGTCCGGACTTAACGGTCACAGCACTACATAAAGGAATGATAATATAAGGATGTATGTGACGTTTAGTGGGAAAATAGAAGCGATACAGAGGGGACAATAGTTTTATTTTATCAAGAGAGACGAATAGTCGACTGAAATTGGTGGGGGGTTGGCGCCGTACGGTCGCTTGAAGGAATATATAGCCTATTAAACGAAGAACCTCATTTCATATAATATTACGGGGAAAAAAGACTTTTATTAGCGGTAGACCCTGTAATCATCCCATGCCGAGAAATTGTCGATTTCGGTATAACAACCCCTATCAATTCAATACAAGATTGAATAAATATATATAAAGAAAGTATTTTTTTTGTTCCTGTACTTGTAATTACATGTGAAACTTAAGAAAATTTGAACCGAGTTTGTTCTATTTTTTATATTTAATGCTATTATTTAATTTGAGTGAAAATTAGTTATTCTCGTGCAAACACTTTCTTTTTTGTATCACGAGAACTACGTGTCTTATCCAAATTAAATATAGAGTTCCTGTAGAAGCGGAATCGAAATATGTAGTTATTTCGGCCGCTATGACGGCGACACTATGGCCTAGTGGGGTAGGCAGCAAGCTACCGGTGGCACGAAGTCCTACACCGCTGGATCCTCTCTCACCAATTACAGGGCAAAGAACGTTCTCACTAACCTGATGGTGGTCTAAGTGATCTATTGTTTTTTTAATTGTGTTTTTTACTTTACACTAACAACGCTATTATCGATGTTACGTTATGCCTATTATTATTGCTTAGTTCGCATGGAAAATCGTAATGGCATGCTATATAGCCCAGGTAATACAACACAAAGTTCTTTATTTACCAGTAATCGTATCGACTAAATTGGTTCTACTGTTTTGGCCTACAAAAAGTAAACACTAGTTTTATTTGCTTCGGCTTCGCATGGGTACATTAACGAATAAAATGCGAACTAATCTGACTGAATATAAGTCTATCAATTCTGTCAATATTTTTGAAGGTCTATCTACTGTCTACTGTCTCACTCACTCACTTTCTATATGGAGATTTTCTAAATCGAAATTTTCACTTTTCCGTACGATTTTTCAAACATTTTCGTTAATACAAACCTTATTATATTACAAACACAACAAAAGAATTTTCCAAATACGAACATCTTCATCTTGAAGTGATGCGCTTACATACATTTGGGACTAAAGTATAATTTAACCCATACAGGTCTTAAGGTATGCTTAAATAATATGTTAAGAAATTATACAAATATTTATTCGAAGTAGTGATCGTTCAGTGGTCGAAATTCCACCGTAATTTACTATTTTTAACTTTGTACTTCTGTAATTATTGCATACAATTAGTTTTGAACTGTATTCTTTTTTATTACGTCGGTTGCGAACATGTAAAAATACGACATTATGCATGCAACTATCGATTTATTGGAATACATATATAATTCTTCTATATGTGTGTACGTGGCTGAACTTCTAAAAGGCCCGATAGATTTTGATATTTTTTTTGTGTGTTCAAGAATAGTTTAGATTTAATTTTCACCCGGTAGGTGGCGCTGCGGTCTAATTCTAGCATTTTTTTTATTATTAGGGTAGGTCAATGTTAGCAGTGCCCGCTAGTACTATATATAATTTCTTTAGTGACAATCTCTACGCAAACAGAATGTTTGCCAACAGACTAATACAAGTTTGATGTTTACGTGTTTGACATTCAATATGAACGTAAACAATGAATACTTTATTTCAATTTAATCTGTTTGTAAAACATTATATGTTTTTTTTATTATTGCTCTTTTTTTCCATGTGAACTTTAAGTATGCCAAATTTCAGTCTCCTCTCGTGAACGTAATGTCCTTAAAAATCATTACGAAGGTTCACTTTATGTATTTATTTATGAATTCCTTTACCGCATGAACAAGATTAACAAAAACTAAACACATTCCTCTCGGTAAGAGTCATGCTCGTTTTAATGTATTTTTACTGGTAACAAAGAACAGACAGCGAAAGGAAAACCGTAATGAGAAAATGAGAATTGAATTTCCTTTGTCAGCCCTCAGCTGGAAACTATGCACGTTGAGTGAAATAAAATATAATTAACTTTTAACTCTAATTTAAAAACTGTTAACGAGATATAATTTTTTTATTAATTATAAATGAATTGATTCTTTGATTAAATGTTTGTATTTCTATATTAATAGTTTTTGAATAGAATCTTTTAACTAAGTAAACAAGATATAAGTTCATTTATTAGAGTATCGAATTACTTGAATCGACGTTACTTTGCACGTCTGCCTGGAATTGATTAGCTGCTGCCACGTCTCGCGATTACACGCGTTTCGCTCCCTACATGTTGAATATTACGGCGCGAGCGACCGAGAGTGACTCATTGATTGGCAGCGGCCAACCAGTTTCAGGCGGAATTGCAAAGTAACGTCCATTCAAGTACTTCATGATGGATTTACGCAAAGTAACGCCTACATCAATGAAATATCGAGTATCAAATTGTTATATTATAAAATTCTTATTAGAAGTAAGGTTACTTATCATCTTTTGTTCTAATGATGCCACTAATTAATGTTTACTAGCGAAATATGATCCTCTATACTATTTCCTTTGTGTTATTCTCTCAATGATATATATGGTGACAGTCGCATTGTACAATATTGACTTTTGATATGACTATCAATACTAATTTTGTGTAATTTGTATTCGACATACAGATCTAAATTATTTATATATCTATATAGATAAAAAGTAATCGCCTAATGTATGTAAGCGCATGCCTTTAGAATTGTTGCATGTATTAAGCTAATTCTTTAATTTTTTAATTGTGGGGACAAGGTTTGTATAAAAATGTTTGAAGAAATGTACGGAAAAATTAAAACAAGAAATAGATTAAAAATATATTAAACAATGAGTGAGACAGAAGACAGGAAATCTTCAAAAATGTTGATAGATCGACATACAGATGTTCAGTTGCCATTTTATTTCATTGCACGGTTGTATTGTAAAGGAAACATCTGGTCTTTATTACCCGTAACAATAAGTGTGATTGTTGTTTCGATGAACGTTCCTATCAATAAAGATGTAACTTTATAGGCGTGTAAATATAATTATAATTTCTACGTTTTTTTTTCGAATTTTTAAATTCTTATTAAATTTCAAACAAAGTATATACTATGTTTAACATACACTGTTTTAAATATTGAAATCTATTTCAATAAGTGTCTTTATTATTATGTATTTCATATGTACTTTCAATATCATAATTTATATATGAATAGCTTTCTAATCATTAAACAAAATAAATATTACTTTTATAATTATTAACGGTCTTTTATATTTGCGTTAGTAATTAATAGTTGACAAAAACAATTAAACTCACTCCCTCATTATAAATGAAAATTATTCATGTCGTTAAATAATTGGAATTCATGTGACGGTTATTGTTTACGCATTGCATTCAAATTACCTTTTCAATAAACATTAGTGGAACAAAATGCAGTTATTGATATAAAATCAATACATACGTATAAAGATGAAGTATCTTTTTTGTTCGTCTATTGTTTTTTTAGCAGATACAGATTGTTTAGACTATTCATAGCCTATTCACTCATAACCTAGGTTATAAAATGTTTTTAAACGGAGACTAAACAGTAATAATAAGATGTAACGGAGATAGCTTACAATTGGAAATCTAAAAGAGTTAAATATGGGTAGTAATGAGAAAATCACAGTTAAAAAAAGTAAAAGACTGTCCACAATTATTTTAGATAAAACGGGTAATTCCTATGAAAGATCGAAACCCAACTCACTAGGACGAATTCGCATGCATCAACTAATTATTAATGTATTAGACTAATATTTAGGATTTTTATTTCTATTAGAAGTCTTAGGCTGAGTTGCACCAAAATCGTGGTTATTGTAATTGTTAAAGTTAACTTTAACAATGACAAGACTTGCTAACAGTTACATTTGCCAAAACGAGTTGCACCATCAAACATTTTGTAATTGTTAAAGTTATTAGGGTTGCTACTTCAATAAACCAATTATTCCCTAAAATCAAAAAGGTTAACATATTTTACTTGGCAGGACTTTGTTATAAGGTGGCGGCGGCACTCGGCCGGTTGCTCCCCAATATCGGGGGGCCAGGTGCCGGGTGCCGCCGACTATATATGGGAGTCGTGCGAGCGATGGCCGTCTACGGGGCCCCGGTGTGGTCCGATGCCCTCGGTGCCGCTAATGTGCGGGCGCTGCGCGCTGCGCAGCGCATTGTGGCACTGAGGGCTATCAGGGGATACCGCACCGTGTCCTCGGCGGTGGCCTTCACGCTCGCCGGCTCCCTGCCCTGGGAGCTGGAGGTGGGGGTTCTTGCCGCCGTGTACGAGTTCACGGCGGCAAGGAAACGTTTGGGGGAGCCTCCGGCTCCCAGGGAGATAGAGGGAAAGAGGCGAGAGGGGAGGGAGACAGCAATAGAGCGGTGGCGGCAGGATCTGGCGGACGCGCGTTACGGGCGGTATACGGTGGACGCCGTCCGCCCGGTCCTGCCGCAGTGGTTAAATAGAGAGTGGGGCTCCCTGACGTTCCGGCTGGTGCAGGTGCTGACCGGCCATGGTTGTTTTGGTTGGTACCTGCACCAGATCGCTCGCAGGGAGACGACCGCCGCATGCCACGAATGCGGCGCTGAGGAAGATACCGCGCAGCACACACTGTCTGAGTGTGCTGCGTGGGAGGTGCAGCGCCGTACTCTGGCTGCGGCGGTGGGAGGAAATCTGTCGCTGCCGGGCGTGGTTGCGGCCATGCTCGGCAGCGAAGACGCCTGGAAGGCGATGGCCTCTTTCTGCGAGGATGTAATCTCGCAGAAGGAGGCGGCGGAGAGGGCCCGAGAGGCGGACCCTCTCAGTGGCCGTCTCCGCCAAAGGAGGGCCGGTGGAAGGAGGCGGCGATTTGCCCTCCTCCTTCCACCTCCGTAGCCGGACCTGAGGGGATGGGTCGGGGGGCCCATCTCCTCATTGCACAGGTACGACGGACGAGGGGAGGTAGCTGGTCGTGTACCCAGTGTACCTCCCTATAAGGACGGAGCCCGGCGGCCATCTTTCGCCGGGCTAACCGCTGGGGGCGGCATGGTGATAGCTCAGTTCGGTCCCATGCCGCCCCAACTTAAAGCGGTGGCCGGTACACCGTGGGGTTTTAGTCCGTGCGAGCCGGACATAACCCATTCTCTCCCCCGGGAGGATGGGTATCCATAAGGGATTTCCCCACGTTAATAAAAAAAAAAAAAAAAAAAAAGGACTTTGTTATAAATGTCACTATTGTTGTTCTGTGACTGTCAACAGATGTACATTGCGCGCAAATATCAAATTGATACAATTATTTTCCTCTGTTATTTACTTTATGTCTATTTCTGTGAAGTTGTATATTGGAATTTTTGATATCAACATATTTTTATCAATGGCTAATACCGAGAAAGTTAATACCACATTGGTTACCGCATTCGAGAACAATATAAAGTAAGTAGTATTGAATTTATTCAAATCTACAACAACATTTGAAAATTTCATATAAAATGTTTTTGTTTTCTTTTTCTTTGTGTGTTGTTAGTGTGTGTGTTCTTAGAAAAAATGTTATCTTTCTAAGACGCAAATTATCTTCAAATATACTGACTTCGTCATCGGAAGAACTATTTTCAGTTTCCCATAGGATTTCTCTTAGTAACGACATGACATTATAAAGTTTTTTCTAGTGAACTTGACAACCGATTCAAAAATTGACATTAACAATAACGCTAACCGGCCAACATGGAGCGGTAATAGTTAACGTTAAATCGTGACGTCATTTTAACCATTACCAATTGGTGCAACCTATTTTTTGCCTAACAATAACTTTAACCGAATTTTTAACTTTAACATTGACTGGTGCAACTCAGCCTTAGTCTTAGTTCATCAAACTTACGATAAAAACTGGAAAGATAGATATTATAAAAGAAATCCTAATTAATGTTATAAACTAGTTTCTGCTAGTGGCTTCGCTCGTATTAATGTAGCTTTGACCTACCCCTCGGAATTAATACTTTATTTTGAGGTTATAAGATAACCGTATGTCCTCGTTTTCGCACCTAACAACGTTTTATGCAATATCACATGATAATCAGATCAGTAATTAAGGCGTGACACAGAGACAAACTCATCTTCGCATTTATTCAACATCTCTTGTTGATATAGTGCTGCAATAAAATATGGCGCAAGATGTACGAGTATATCTCTTGTAAAGACGCTTCACACTGTCCTGAAGTTGTGGGTTCTTCTTTTTCTTCTTAGCGCTTTCCCGGGTTGATGCCAGGGTCTGCTTCCTGACTTAGCTTCTTCCACTTTGCCCGCTCTTCGGCATCGTTTTGTGCAAGGTTGGATTTACATAATATTTTATGAGAGTGTCGTTGAAGTGTCAATAGAGTAATAAATAAATTTTTTTTTTATTACATTACTAAATATACAAATGTGTCTGTTATATAATTGTGTCTTGACTAGTCAACCGACCATCTTAAACTTTTGAACACATCTTGTCAGAGGTACAGACAATTATATATGTAATTTTTTAACCAGAAAACAAGTAGTGTTCCATAGGTATAGGTCAAAATTACATCAAAGCGAGCCAGGTCGTGGACAAAAGATAGTTAAATACATATTCACTTGGTATTCTGTGTTGAAATCTCGTAGTAACAGTCGATATTTCAATCAACCATTATTCAGGTACTGAAATTCATTAAGATGCTTTCACTTTTTAATGTGTTATTATGACATTACTAAAATCAGTTTAAAAGATTAGTAACGATTCTACGAATGCAAATTTCAATACAAGTTCCACTTATATATATTTATAATCAACATATGTTATGGAACAGAGGAGACATCTTAAACTGAAAATGAAATTGAATGTTGAACATAATCTTAGATATAATAGACATGTCATTCTCGAAAATTAATCCTAATAAAGCCCTAAAATACTACGACACGACGGCTCCATTGTCATCAGGTCGCCATTTTGCAGGACATCCGATAATGGAAGCAATTAAAATGTATGGAGGCTTAACTGCAGTGCCCTGTGCCGAAATTAATTTATAGTCATGCCAAAATAGCCCCATTTTCCGGCTGTATCACCCTCACTCCTGCGTTCCACGCTTGTAAACGCTCTGTTTAGCGTTTGCCTGTAATTAAAGTTATTGAATTATACTTCGGAAATAGACTAATATTTTGATTCTAATTAAAACTGAAATATTATTATATTTAAATGTGTCGTTGGTTTTATTTTAATTAGTAGCTATGTCGAAATAAATCAATAATTTCGTAACATTTCTTAATTATTGAAGTTATACTTCTTTAGGGAAAAATGAGGAGAGTAAATTTTTACAATGCGCCCGCACACCGTCATGAAAAACCGACGCTCTGAAGTTAGCTATAGTCAACGTTTTATTCAAAAAAAGTATGTATGTTTTAAATCCATTTTTTCTATTGTTAGTGTCGTTTTTTCTACAATCGTAGAATAAGGCGAAAGATAAAAAAAATTAAAAGATTTTTATCTTGTTACGCCAAAGAAGTATAACTTGTAACGCGTGTACACACACACTTTTTTAATTATGCTAGTTTTTGCTAGCTGCTTCGCTCGTGGTATATTTAGATTTGTATCTATCCCTCAGTAATAATACATTTTTTCTAGATGATAAGTACGCTATGTCCTTTTCTGTACTCTTGATAATGTGTGTGCATAATTTCATTATAATCGGTTGAGTATTTTTAAACGTGTAGTAGTTCCATTATGATTGGAAACTAGAAAGATGTATTAATTCAATAGATCCGAAACATTTCTTGTTTACAATTTTACCAGCTTATGTTTTTTTTTAATAATGGTTCGCCAAAATGATAGCACAGTACCTGGTTGGAAAGTACTGTACAGTTCAAAAACAACAGCGGCAGTCGACGCCATCATGCGGACCTGCAAAAGTGCCTCTTCACTTCTCGTTTAAAGGACCCAACATCGTAGTTATGGACTTCATTCGTCTTAATGCAGATTTGACCTATCCCTCGGGAATAGTATTTTTTTCTGGTTGAGAGATAGATACCCCATGTCCTTTTATTCTCCAGTACCAATTACTACTGGTATGAGTAATTTCAAGATTATCGGTTGAGTAGGTACTAACGGCGTTTTTTTGCAGCGACTATACGCTATCGGGCTGTTGGGCTGTTGGGTTTTCACAGCTTCACCGGATTGCGCTTATAGCGCTCGCCCGCTTGGCAACAAGCACCAGGATGCCAAAGTGGCCAAACCTAGGCTTGGGCAGTTGCTTTGGATGCAACAACTCGAAGCTATCTAAGCGAACCTAGTTAAGCTAATTATACATGTATGAATTAGTGAAGCACACATGTGTCTCAGCATGTGTGCCTCACGAACTCAAACATGTGATTACTAACGACGTGAAAGTGTGACAAACAAACAAACTTACATTTTCATAAATATTATAAGTTAGGATAATTCATCTAATAAAGTTGAAATAAAATGAACATTTTGGGATTTTTTCTATAGATCAACATAATGACCGTGCCCCGGTGACCACGGTGACCACCGTGAAGTCTACACTCACCAACGTCCTGGTCATGCCAATCTTTATGCCTCTTAGCAGTTAGGAACATACACCAGGGAACTTTTCAAAATCGAATAGAACATTTATAGTGACTGAAGTACTGCTAAGTGTATGATAAACTAAGATTAAGTAGGTGCCTAACTATGATACCAGGCCGTTCTGGTGACTTTTTCTAAAGTACATTTATTTGAAATTGGTTTTATTTTTTGTTAAAATTTTATATAGTAACCACATTTTTTTTTATATAATAGGGGACAAACGAACACGTGGGACACCTGATGGTAAGTGAACACCACCGTCCATAGACACTAGCAACACCAAGGGAGTCGCAAGTGCGTTGCCGGCCTTTTAATATATGTGGGCCTCCGGCGCTCTCACTGACCGAACGAAACGCAACAGTGCAAGCACTGTTACTTCACGTCGGTTTTCTGTGAGAGGGTGGTACTACCCCGGGCGAGCCGACCCATTCATGCTGAAACCAGTAATAGTTTCAGCGTAGCTCTACCACCTTTATTTACATACATTTCGGCTGCGTCAATTTATTGTCACCCTACAATATCCAATTTGTCCCCCACATCTCCCTGTCATCAATTAGCGGTCGCGTTAGGTTCTTGAACGTCTCAATATCTGAATGGTCTTTAAACGGTTTCACACGAGTAATTAAAATGTACGACGGCCAATTTTTATTTAAATGAAAAAGAAAATTCATTTTTAAGATATTTTGCGTTTGTAAGAAATAAACAAATAATTCGGATTCGCTTCACATAAACTGTACATACCAAAAGTTAAATCTACTTAGATATACTCTCTATTATTTTTTTTTGTGTGTGCTTTTTGGTGCCCAACATATACATCAACATCTTCTTACTCTTATCCCATCTAAGCAGGGTCGGCACAATAAGTTTTATTCTTTCACTCTCCACTGTCGGATATTATCTCAGTATTCACACCTTTTATACATATATAATGGTCACACAATCCGTCTATACCTTTTTCGGTCTTCGTCTACTCTTATTTCCGTCTACATTTATACTTAAAACTTTTATAGTCACGTGAATTTCGCCAATCCTTACGAAATACCCATACCATGCCAACCTATTACTCCTCAACTTCTCTATCACTGGTGCTATTTTCAGACTTCCTCTGATATAATTATTCTTATCTTATCTTATTCTAGTTACACCACACATCCATCTATCTTACTATTCGTATCTCTGCCATATGTAATCTTCTCTTATCCGTCTCTTTCTAAGCCCAGAACTCATATGCATATACCATAGCCGGTCTTATAATGGTTTTATATACCTTCCTCTTGAATTTTAAGAGAATTTGTGGATCACAAGCTACCCCAGACACCTCTCGTTATTTCATTCACTTTGCATTCATTTTATTCCTCACGTCCTTGTTTATGCCACAGTCGTTTCTGATCAATAAACCGAAGAAAAACCGAAAGTTGGAGCAGTTTAGTAAGGCTACACCATTTAAGGCTGTATGAGAAAAACTGAATGGACGAATTCAGTTTTTAATCAAATTTCATCAGAAATTTGCAATACTAGTACTTTCAGTAATCGTATGACCGCAGCTGCAACTCTGAGTTTTGTTGGTTTCAATCCCTCGTACGATAATTACTTGTATGATCCGCAAATATTGGTTTGTATTTGATTCTAGTTTGTATCTATTAATTGTACGTGTATAAAATGGAAAGTCCCTGCGATCCAGAGTTTGATTACTAGTATCAATCAGAGTTGCCTTTAAAATGTGTTAAAAGAAATCTTCAGAATAACATTATATTACTTAGGAACACATTCTATCTTATAGTATTTAAAGAGTACAAATATATAATAAATATAATATCGAAGTTTTACTTAATTAGACTAAATGAAAACTTCACTAAAAATTAATAAAGGCGACTGTAAAAAGATAATAATATACTTTCGATTCAACACTTCGTAAAGGTAAAGTGCAACGGCATCAAAGAAAAGTCAATGCTTGTGCTTAAAACGAACCAATTAGGGGGAAGCAATGCAGAGCAACAGATAGGGAGGGATCTTTTCGAAAGAACCGTAATTCTATTAAATGATTAAATAATTCAACCAAGTTCAAAGGAGATGCGCTTTCACAAGCAAAACGAAGCAAACAACTTCGTGAATGTAAAGGAGGGAGGAAAAATGTGGACGCCTCGCTTTGCGTGATGGCTGACAAAGCGTTTTATATCGATAATAATTTTTAATAAAATATATATTTTCGAGCGTAGGCCCTAATGTGATGCGCAGAAGTTACGTTTGAAGACCCAATCACATACAAATCAGTAGAGATGATTATTCTGATTGTACGTGTACCTATAAAAAAGTTAGGGTCTATCTTTTAATTCTTGATGATTTGTGTCTATTATTTATTAGCAATCGCTTCTCCTTAAATCTAACAACACTTTCAAAGATGATATAGCGCCAAGATGATCGTTTTAAAAGGAGCCTGCAATATTAATTATATACTTAAAAAATGTTATAAATGCAGTAAAACGGCATGCGCTGCACGTTACGGTAAGTAATTACTGTAAGTCATTGTCCTATATAATGAGATTCGATTAAGACTGCAGTTCTATCCAAGATCTATTATCACTGGTTATTTACTTCCGAGGATTACGTCTCGTCTGCCAATGCCTTTTGTAAACAATGCTCTTCACGGCGAGAGAATGTGGTGAGGCCACTGCTGCTTTATCAGTTTGCATAACTTAATATGCACATAAAGCTGCGTTATATTATTTACTTTGAACAAAGTTGATCCGGTAAGTTAACTTCGACGCTTCATCAAACGACAGAATTTTGTTACTGTATATCATATTAAATTTCCTATTATAAAGTTATTTACAACAGACAATAAAATGTTAGTTTCTATATATCAATAAAATTTAAGTGTTTGTTCTCTGACCGGGTTAAACTCAAAAATGGCTGTACATATTTTAAGAATACTATTACTGGTAGATAACATATTTTTCAAAGTATTATGTAAACTCTATATCTTTACACTCTTTCATAGGGTCTAAGCAGTATTGATAAAATTTAAGAGAGTTACATTACAACGATAAAAAGGTTGCACGATAAGGGTTGGCTATTAATGAGAAATATATAATTAAAAAAAATCCAAGCTAGTGTTTAATTAATTCAGTTAAAACACGTTCTCATGAAATAATAAAAGCATTTTCTAGTCAATATATATTTAAAACATACAGTATTTGATATGTAAATATTTAAAATGTGCATATATTATACCTTTATTGCTTGCAAAAGATTATTGTATTGTATATATACTTACAATATTTTTGTTAAAGATAAAGATTATGAAAATTGTAACGAACTTTAACTAAATATATTCCGGAATTATTATTATGAAATATTCTTATTAAAAAAAAATAGTGATTATCATTTTTCAAATTGTGCTTACTTGCGATGTCGTGTCGATATCGTAAAGGCACGACACTGAAGTCAGTTGCCGTGTATACTGCCTTTCAAACGGACTAACCGGTGCAATAATATGCACAGAGCACAAATTACACTAATTTAGCTTATAAGACGATTTTATCTGATCTCTTGAATGTATTGAATGCTTTCTATGTGAAAATTGAAATCACTTTTATATTCTTTTATAATATTTATAGATTTATGTATTTTGCATGATATTCGTAATATATTTTAGTAATATCTCAAACTTCTTTTTCCTTTGAATTCTTCAATAAATGAATAAATAACAATTGTATACGTTTTATAGTCACGATTTTCAATTGTTCAACAATCAAAATTCATGAAAGTTGAAAGAAATCCTTATTCTCATATTTATTTCAGATGTTAGAAACTATATTATATGAGAAAAGTATTTATAATTCTATCTTTATTCTAGTCATAGTGCTTAAATAGCAAATTTTTGGTTGTGTGAAGTATATTTTATCATTTATTAAAATATCATTTCGATTCTTATACGAGTATACAGTACCATTATAAAGAGATCACAGTCTCGGTGGTCGAGCAGTTTGATCGGTGGAATATCAATTCGATGTCTGCAGTTTCGAAACCCGGCTAGTATCAACGAATTTTAAGGAATATAAATTTTCCGATTTCAATTGGTAACGTTATAGGCTGACGGTGAAGGAAAACATCGTGAGGAACCTTGAACCTGAGTAATGTTCTTATAGCACCACCGTCTGTGAGAAATATATAAAGCTTTGCATTTGTCGGAGTTTGTAACCGCCAATACGTCGTGGGCTTAGTATAACATGCTTTAATGCTATCAACATTAGTATTTTAATTATCTTGTACTCATTACTTATGTAATAGTGGTAGGTGGTAGAGCTACGCTGAAGCTATTACTGGTTTCAGCATGAATGGGTCGGCTCGCCCGGGGTAGTACCACTCTCTCACAGAAAACCGACGTGAAGTAACAGTGCTTGCACTGTTGCGTTTCGTTCGGTCAGTGAGAGCGCCGGAGGCCCACATATTTAAAAGGCCGGCAACGCACTTACGAATCCCCTGGTGTTGCTAGTGTCTATGGACGGCGGTGATCACTTACCATCAGGTGACCCACCTATTCGTTTGCCCCCTATAATATATAAAAAAAAATCTATAGATTTTCTCTTTCAGTGACATAATCTTCTTTCTCTTACATAACTTAAGTAAAGTCGGCATAACATGTTTACCTATTCCTCTCCTCTATCAG
This sequence comes from Antheraea assamensis, assembly GCA_035772565.1. Classification (NCBI taxonomy): domain Eukaryota; kingdom Metazoa; phylum Arthropoda; class Insecta; order Lepidoptera; family Saturniidae; genus Antheraea; species Antheraea assamensis. Next base: position 6,031,972 of record JAQQSE010000031.1, on the reverse strand, counting down.
CAGTCAACTCAGTGTTCGCATCTTTTATACATATATTATTTTTCACACGATCTATCCATACCTCCTTTTGTTTTCTTTGACTACTATATCTGTTCAGCTTCAAAGTTAAAACTCTTCTAGTTATATGACTTTTATACCTCGTTATGATATGCCATACGATACTAACCTACTTTTCTCTGGCACTGGTGATATTTTCATACTTATTATAGTCGCATTCGCATCTTGGCCACATTATCTATATAGGAGAAAACAAAACAGTCAACTGTTTGTGAACCGTTTTTCTTTTCTTTTCTTTGGTAGCTATTGACAATCCTTACTGTTATCGGGAAAAAAAATGAAATTGTTCATTTTTTTTTCCTATATCATCGACGAATGTAAGCATCTATGTATAAGTCTTTATTCATCATATTTCACTGTACTTATGTCTACAGTATTTGTACAGTCTTTGTCAATGAAGCCTCAATAATGTTGTAACTTGAATTATGGTTCAATTTCGACCATTGGATCACTAGCCAACAACTGCTTACTAATATTACAGTAATATATTAAATCCATATAAAAATCAAAATTCATACTTTATAACAATTCACGTATAACTATATGAGTTAAATAATAAAAAAAACCATTTTAATAATTGTCACAATCATATGGTTTTTCAATTTCCCGCATGAAAAATTAAGTCTAAAAAAAGACACCTGATTTTTTTTAAATTATAAAATTACAAAACAAACCCCTCATTCAGTATCAGATAAAAGGTTTTTATCTCCCGCTACCCGATCGTTGATGTAAATAACGAACTCATTTCTTGTGGTTTTACGAGGGCAAAGGGAAAATTATTTTTTAATTTCTTTTAACAGTTTCAATACAGAAAGAACGGGTCAGGATAATGTTTGTTTTTCACGTTTTATTAAAATCTTTTTAGTACTATATTTTTAATAAGGATAACATTCTTAATTGGGTGTTGAGGAAATCTATTTTATGTATACATAAACATGGTGTTGTTAATTACTTGAGATTTATAAACTCTAAAACTGTATGACCGATTACAATGAAACTTTGCACACTTGAGTTTCTTTTATACTTTATACCGCGTTTGACCACAATCTTATCTCATGTTAAATGATGATGTGGTCTAAGATGGTAGTCACGCTAAACCTAGAGGCAGACTGGCTCTCAAGAGCAGCTGCCGGAACATACCAACAGGTGATTGGCGACAGATTTTCAACTCAAGAGTGCTAGCTAGCCAGGCGGAATTAAGAAAAATCCTACCACCATGTATTTTTACTGAGAGGGATACTGGCTCTCAAGAGCAGCTGCCGGACCACACCAACAGGTATTGGCGATGAATTTTCAACTCGAGGGTGCTAGCTAGCCAGGCGGAATTAAGAAAAGCCCTACCACCATGCATTTTTACTGAGAGGGATACTGGCTCTCAAGAGCAGCTGCCGGACCACACCAACAGGTGATTGGCGACAGATTTTCAACTCGAGGGTGCTAGCTAGCCAGGCGGAATTAAGAAAAGCCCTACCACCATGCATTTTTGCTGATGACAACTAATGATGTTGACTTCTTAAAATGGTCACATATAATGAGGTAATTGGAAGGCTATTTAGAGGGATACAGTATTAATCCTTATCAAATAAAATCCATTAGTTACCTCAAGCATTTCATGCACATAAGTATATATTTTTTACTATCAAGGCAGGCCAACGTCCGCCTGACCTGCTAGTGTATAATAATTGAACTTATTTTAATATATACATACATACTGTGTGCCATTGCTATCTGCAATTCCAAAATCCTCAAAGAAGAATCAAAAGTAATATGAGATTTTTTTTTACTGGTTAGTGTATCTAAGATTTGTAATGAGACAATATTGTAAGTATATGTTACTGTGAAATATCGTATATTGGTTCATCTCAAATTTTACCAGTTAATATAAGGATTTACTGAGATGAGTTGGTACATGTGTTCATATACATTCGTGAAACATGCATGGTCACACATGCATTTTTCACGAATTCATATATGTGTATTGTATGGATAGATAGCTTAGCTAGCTTAGTTAGGTCGGGAATCCGGCGACAGCTCAAGCCCTTGAGATGTACTCGTACGCCTAAAAAACAATCGGGTGAGTGCCCTAAGCGCTCCCCTTAGTAGTCCGGTGGAACTGTGAAGGCCTAATAAGCCGGCAGTGTAGGTCAGTTCGAAAAAAAAGAGTTGGTACATGTACGAATTTATATTACTCCAATTAACTATATATTCTTTTTATCACAAGTCCAACCCAACTTAATCGAAAACGTAGGTCTCTGATCGCGATAGCATTAAGGTAAATGTTAACATTTCCCAAGTGAATAATGTACAGAATAGTGTAGTGAATTTTACCGTTAAGAGTTGGTTATTCTTAAATTCTACTGAAATGTTCTAATGAAATTACGATTTTTTGTAGTTACATCTTGACAGTAACATATACAATACAAGCGTTAAGTATTCCAATACAGCCGCCGTGAGCGGGGGGTGAAGATACGATCCCGCACACTCATCGCGATTTTTCTTGTAACAACTCGAGCCTAGGTTTGTCCCTCGGTGCGGAGCCCTCGAGTATGTTACTCGCGCGAATACAGTGACTCGCGCTTGTTTTTCATTTACACAATCACCCCACACACATGCACACCTAGGCACACAGTGGTGGGCTGTTTTTTTTTTCCCTTTTCGGACTGAAATAGGTCACACAACATAGTAGTCAGATGTAATATACACATATACATTCGTGAAAAATGCATATGTGACCATGCATTTTTCACGAATTCATATATGTGTATGAAATGGATAGATAGCTTAGCTAGCTTAGTCAGATCGGGAAAGTTGGCGACAGCTCAAGCCGAGGTGCACCGAGTGCCCTTGAGGTGATCGCCTAAAACAAATCGGGTGAGTGCCCTAAGCGCTCCCCTTAATAGTCCGGTGGAACTGTAAAGGCCTTATTGGCTAGCAGTGTAGATCAGTTCGAAAAAAAAAAAAAAATTCCAATACGCCGCTAATGTATAATGCCTTGATGATCCCTTGTCCATTCAAATGTATAATACCTCTTCTACGTTACCATTATTGCACAGCAAATTTGTCCATTATTCGTCAATCATATTGCGTGCTTCGTTGTGACAGGCAGTTCATGTAATTTTTCGTACGAATGTGCTATCCATTACATTTAAAGTGGTGGTTACGCTTATTATTTTAATTTTTTTAGTTTTCCTTTTTATTACGTGAATAAGTGTGCCAAAATGTCTTTGTAAGTGTTCACTGTGTTCTTTAAGACCATTCATTTGAATACTGTTCTCTTTGGGGTTTTTTTTATATTATAGGGGGCAAACGAACAGGTGGGTCACCTGATAGTAAGTGATCACCGCCGTTCATAGACACTAGCAACACCAGGGGAGTCGCAAGTGCGTTGCCGGCCTTTTAATATATGTGGGCCTCCGGCGCTCTCACTGACCGAACGGAACGCAACAGTGCAAGCACTGTTACTTCACGTCGGTTTTCTGTGAGAGGGTGGTACTACCCCGGGCGAGCCGACCCATTCATTCTGAAACCAGTAATAGTTTCAGCGTAGCTCTACCACCTACAGATGTATAATATATGCGTATTATAGTAATTATGTATAGTATTCAAATTATAGTATTAATAAAAATACAGAAGAATCGGGGTAATCTATTCATTCAATCAGTAAAATTATTATTTATATTTAAATTGCTAACACTAACCATTCGAGGTACATCAAAGTAATATACTACTGAATATTATTTTCTAAAAGACTCACAAAAAGTTTGGAATGTCTACTTCGTAAGGATAACCTTCAGTAATTATTTTTACCTTCTAGATAGATATTAATGCCATTTTGCTCAATATAGTAATCACCATAATCCAATGAAATATGTTAATGACATTGGACATTCAACATACATGACAATTGAATTTACATGAAAACTGCAATGAATATTTTGGAAGATATCAGAGACAAAAAGGTACACACAATAGAAATAGAAGTGTTTGCTTAACGACCCTCATGATACTTCTTCGACTTTGAAAAGCCATAAATTTCAGTGTCCAGAAAGGGATCAGATAGTAACTGTGTCTAAATTACTTGAATACCTATGACGCCAAATGATTAAATACAATACAGCCGTGCGACGCCTGAGCGGATTGCTAGTATAAAATGATATATGCCCGTAGCATAATCAGAAAGGATATTTAGGTATATGTTGAGCATTGTACCAGGCTGTCTCTCTCTTAGTACGGGAGGTCGGGTATTAGGCTGGACAGGCCGCCGGGGTGGCATGGTGCTAGCTAGCACGAGCTCCTGTCGTCCTATTGTTGTGGTAGAGGGTACACCGTGGGGTTTTGCTGTGGGGGACAGCAGCTGAGGTAGACACCATATTTTTACTACAAAAACGGGCAGTTCGAGCAATTTATGATATGGGACCTCGCGAATCATTAAAAGATAAGTTCCAGGAGTTCGGTATCCTAACTCTGCCCTCCCAATACATACTAGAAAATCTAATGTACGTCCGCAAAAACTTAGATAAGCTAGATTTCGTAAAGGACCGACATAATCTAAATACAAGAAATAAGAACGGATTGGTCATTCCATGTTTTAGGCTCACTAGGACCGGTAACAGTTTTTTAGGTAATAGTGTTAGGTTTTATAATAAAATTCCAAAGCACGTTACCGATCTGCCGGATACTAATTTCAAGCACCATGTTAAGCAGGTTTTAATATCTAAAGGCTATTACAGGGTGGATCAATATGTGAACGACGGTGACGTCTGGAAATGACGCCCTCTCTGTGCATCCACCAAAACCGAATGTAATTATTTATAACTATGTTTTAAAAATGTGAGTTATAATATGTTAATGAAAAGATAAACCAGATCGAGTTTCTTGCCGGTTCTTCTCGATGACTGGGTTGTTTTCCGAACCGGTGGTAACTTTGACGTTCATAAGCGCCTTCTCAGGGCCTAAACTGAATAAAGTATTTTTGATTTTGATTTTGTTTTAGTGAGTAGGAGTCTCACACTACGCATTCTCTCCCCCAGGAGGGTGGCGTCTCCATGATGGATTTCCCCACGTAAAATAAAATTAAAAATGTGTATGCTGAGAATATAACAACGGGTTAACCTTATAGACAGACACGCACCAAGCTTGTCGCATGTACAAGAACATCAGACCCCTGCAGGCTATAAATCCACGCGTATTTAATGAGTTTCCTCCGTCGTTAAGCGTCGGTCCCCTGGCAATAATGCAGCGCTATCATCGCACGACATTATCTGAAATGTTTCTGAAACATATGTGACGAGAGCTTCCACGGAATGGGTGTTTTTTTTGGTAAATTTTTGTAGTACATTAAATTTTTTTTCACTGTTTTCGTTTTATAATAACTTTCACGTTTGGTTGCCTAACGTACAAATAATAAAATTATTTCAAATTATTTATTTTACTTTTATAAGTTCTTTAAGTTATTATTATATTTTAATTCCAGTTATAATACATAATTCATAGTAAATATAGGGTGTTAACACGTTCACCGACCTCGTGAATCCTTGCAAATAAGCTTTTCGGAGCAGGAAAACATCGTGCTGAAACCATTGCATGACGGTTAGGCTGTTTCTAGGCCGGCCTGGCTGGCTAAAATCTTCGAATTGAAAAATTATTATCAAGCACCGATAGCTGTGTTCCAGTAGCTGTACTTGAGAAACCGTCTCCACCTGAGTTTATCGTTTTAGACCACATCATTTATGTAAGATTGTGGCCAATCGCTTAAAGTACAGAAAATATGTTATTTGACGCGTTGAATAAGCTCCGTAGCGCAACGGTAGTGAGCTCTACTACTGAGCCGAAAGATCGCGGGTCCGAACCCCGTATATGAATTTTGTATGATGGGCATAACTGCCGCTCCTATTTGCATATTAAACATCAACATATATATAATTGTATGTCAGGTGTTTATTTAATACAGTGCAAACTATATTTGGTTTGAAATTAAAAAATCGTGTGTAAAATGTGTCCTTAATTATTTATTTTAATACACTAATTTTTTCGCGGCGGTATTCTAGAAAAAAGATACTGGCAGAATGTATATTTAACACTGAAGTAACTCTATCCCTGTTCCTCATTCTTATTATTTTCCGACACGTGACAAATAATTTAACTTTGTTTTCATTTCATAAATAGGAGAAACGAATTAGCCGCTTCATTTAAAATCGATAGAGACACTTTTAATACAAAATGTTCCATTTTCCCCTACCTAGTATGTATTAAGCGCGTACTTATACGTTCACGCTGATCAATCACTTCACTTGTTACTTGACAGCCCTATTATTACATGTCATTAGTTGTCAGTTTTCCATTTAAAGTTTTCAAATTGTCTGCTGCATTTAGAAACGTGTAAATAATTAAATAAAGCGTGAAAAAGCTTTTATTTTGATGGAGTATTTTGCGTTCTTTGACTTTTTATTTAATAACATCTGAAGAAAATAATATATGATTTGCAGCCTCAATCTATTTTCGTTTGGCTTTTGATAAAGAAGTAAACTTTAATTCAATATTTTAAAGGTAATAAAGGTTTGTTTTTTATTCTACCATTCATCTTCATCGGCAGCCTGTAAGAGATCCTCTGCAGGGCCATAGGCCTCTTCCCGGAGGAAGGTATGGGCATAATCACCACGACGTATTGGCGATTTCAAACTCTGAGAAAACCATAGTTCTATAGTTTTCCCACATACGGTGGTACTAGAAGAACACTTCTCAAGTTCAGGTTTCCTCACGATGTTTTCCTTCACCGTCAGCCGATAGTGTTACCAATTGAAATTAGTTAATGTAGGCGAACTCCGAAAAATCCGTATGAACATATCGGGGTTTGTGCCTACGGACATTGGAAAGATATTCCACGGGTTAAACCACTAGACCACCACGACCATCTACCCTTATTTCATTTTTTGTTTATAATGGATAAACTTAAACAGTACTTAAGCGATTTTAAAATTTCTTTCGTTTACATATTACTTATTTTGGTTTTAACGTCTGCATTAACGCGATCGAAGCCGCGAGCAAAAGCTAGTATAATATAATAATAAAACATTTATAATTAAAAAAGTGAATTTCTTTCTTAATAAAAGAAAATCAAAGTAACCAACTACAAAAATGCTGAATCTTCTTAAAGTTATATTAATGAAGGAGTTGTTCATTTAAAAATACATTTATTATTATTTTTTTAATGTAATGACCTACTAGTACAATATTGTTATAGTCTATACCACTCCCACAAATAAGACGAATTTAATGACACCCTATATATACATCAAACCGTTAATCAAACCGTTTAAGCTATATAGCGTGACAAAGAAACACACATGCACACACATATATACATTTGAAAAATATTACACTAATTCTGTGCAGTAGGCTAAAAATATTCAAGACAATTGGAATTATAGACACGAAATAAAAAAAAAAATGTGAAACACGACATAGCACGAACTCTTAGATATACATACAAACGGAAAATTTATCTAACAAAGAAAATTCCCAACTTGCCGGTTTCAGGGATATTAAAAGGATTTCACCCTACTACGTATCTGTCATTAGCTTTTGATCTATTTAACGGCAGGTTTATGAGCTGTTTAGATATAAATGAATGTTTGTAAATGAACGCCGCCCGAAGGGAGACAGGTTGTATTAATGAAATCAAAGACAGAACACTTCGCTTTATAGTCACTGATTGATGACGTAAAAGGGTTGTGTTTATTAATGCTCTAGCATTTTCATAATAATCAGTATAAGCGGTATCTGTATTCTGATTTTAATAGATGTTCTATCTAATAGATTGTGTTTTTAGAAAACATCTGTTGAATTACATTTTTGAGTGGTTATTTGGAATAGTAGATCTTGATTTGTAGACTAGAAACTATTATTTGAGTACATACTTTAATAATAATTTTAAGATTTGGAAAATATTCTGCATTTATATTCGAAAATGTTGAAGATGTACATATTACTAGATGGTGCTTTAACGAGAACTATGTCCTTTATGTGGATTAAGTTTGGGCTATTTTATTTTTGTCATTATTACCAAACCCCTACAATTATTTTACAGATTCTTAAATTACGTTTGATAACTGTTTTCTATACTACTGTTTAGCTCTTATGGATAAACATAATTATTTGTAAACTAAATAATACTCTTTATTAAACTAATCAACAAAAACGATGACTAACCGTGCTAGTTCAGTAGTTAGCGTGTCCGAGCACTGTGGCGATAGATGTACGTTCGTTGCCTTGCGAATGACACGAAATTTTTGGTGAAGGAAACATTGTGATGAAACCATAGGCTGGTGGTAGGGTTTTTTCTAAACCTGTCTGGGTAGCTAGCACGCTCGAGTTGAAAATCTTTTTACAAGCACCTATAAGCGTTTTCCGGCAGCTGTACTTGAGAACGAGTCCTCAATATTTCCCATATAAGAATACATCATTATTTAATATGCGGGGAGATTTTGGTCAGACGCTAAAACCATTGAAGTGTAAAAGAGACTTGTTTTTTTTTTTATTTACGTGTATAAATAACATTATATAAAAGTTTTAGTATGCAAAGCTATTTAATCATAATGTCTCATCTGCAGTTCAGTATCACGATAACGGTCCTTGACGTATTCGTCAACGGCGAACAGCGAAAATCATTCCCTAAGACTGAACTGTTATAAGGTGTATCGAAAAATGTATAAGTAATCTGTGTTATTATTTTATACTTTTCAATATCTGTTCAACCAAGTTTTTTTCGAGGGTTATCATATATCTATTCTTAAAACTTTCGCAAAAAGAGTATGTTTTCCTTAAAGTCTTCGTCAATATATTGACAAATCGAGGACTCGTTGTTAGTCGTAAACTTTCTATAATATAATTGAACGCAGATGGAAAATATCTCGCCGACACTAATTCGTGGAAATCGATTAATTTCATTATGATATAAGTCTCAAAATATACTTTTATCAAAAAAAAAGTTCGTCGCTAAGACATAATGGAATATTTAATTCAAGACGTCTTTATATTTTTGAAATCAACTTGAAGCTTGGATTGGGGAGAGTGACAGAAGCTTTCAAAGGAGGTCTGCGCCCCGCCCTCCGCCTTGATTAATTCGAGGGCTGCTCTTAAGCTAGATTAAAAGTTCCCGTACTAATTCATCGAAGAATGCGTGAGCTTATTATTAGAAATTAATAATGTACTCTCTATTGAAACGCGAGGAAGAATGTCCTTGTTCATCAGCCATAATTAGTAGCTTCATAAAGCGATTATTTTATACAAATTCCTGGCATTATTTGAGTTCATTTTAGACGAATGATCTCTTTCGAAATTTTAAAGTTTTGAGATATGTTACAACCTATTCAGGACAATATATATTTCATGGAAAGACATTCTATATATTATATATTACAATCTATATACATAAAACAAGTCTAAATGTGTATTGTTTGTCTGGGGTAATATTTAAAATGACTGTAAGGTACCTGGCTTTTGATTTGGTACGTTGCGGAGCAATCCGAGGTAGTCGGCTAAATTCGCTTTCGTATTCGTTGTCATTGTTTATCGCAGTCATTACCCTGTGCGACAGAGAGAATGCTTTAGAAAACCGAAACGAACCGATCTTAGCCGGTCGTCTCGCTCTACTATCCGACGTGTGAAATTAAATGCCGGGTACTGAACCGATTTTGACAAGTCCATTACCGGCAGAGGTCTTTTCATATGATTATTGAGATTACACTACGTTATGTTATCGGTGTTATGGAGTAATCGAATGTAATAAAAAGAGGAAACTTAACATCGGTAAAAAGGTAGCACATAAAGTAATATTCACAAAATTAGGTATAATAAAGTTTAAAAACGACTTAATCAATTTTTATGACAACGAAAACCAGCTAGTAAATAATAACTTTTTTTTAAGTTGGATGTAGAAGATACATTAAGTCCTTTCTAATTATATTGTGGTAGATTCAAAATATTCAATTAATCGATGTAGATTGAATTATACCAGAAGCTTCTGAAACTATGTACTTTTTTATTATTTTGGTTTGAACGAATGTTTCGTTGTCTTTTATGCATCTAAGCAGCGTTCCTGTCAAACACTATAATTGCTATGCGTTGAAAACTATTAAAATATTGATAATAAAATCCTTCGGGTATTTATTCCCAGTTAAGTGTTATTTCATATCAAATTATTTCATAATTGATAAATGAATACGGAAACAAATTATTTTCCGTCGCCGTATGAAATTAAAATTGACATTTCGCTGGCGCGGTCCTGCGCCGTTCCTGTGGGGACGATACGGTGCGATTTATTTTATTACTCCATTAAAAGCTTACAACAGATTGTATACGTGGGTACATTCATAAATATTTTAATCGTTTAAACAACAATATAATGTGTTGCGGAAAATATACGATCATGTTCGATCTGCTTCTCCAATATTCCAAAAAAATATAATTTTATCGTTATATGACCCTTCATAAGACCCAAATATAATAATTTACCTATACTAACATAAAAAAGCTCAAGCGATTATTTGTATGAATGTGCTAACTACAGGAGTATTAGATAGATTTGAAAATATATTTTTATGTTTTATAGTCTACTAGCTTTTGCTCGTGGCTACAACATATTTTTCTTGATAAAAAGAAGTCCTGTCTGCTTTTCTGTATCCCTGAGAAATTGTACGCATAATTTCAAGATGATCGGTAGAGTAGTTAAGGAGTGAAAGTGTAATAAACAAACTAACTTTCGTCCTTATATAATATTAGTTGGGATTTATGAGAATGGTTATAAAGAATCCTAAAACCGTACTATGACTTTGGCGTGAATCGTGAATGATCATACAAAGTATAGGTTAGAGTAGAGTAGGTAATAATTTTTGACGTGATAACATCTTATAAATATTTATTTTTTGGTGTGACGAATTAATACAAGACCTTCCACCATGATATGACTTTATTACGTTTTTTTTTCACCATAAGCTTCGGCTCTTCGCTGAACTCCAAACTACAGAAGACGGTGAAGACAGAGACAGTTGGTTTATATTTCTGCCTATCGCCGTAATTGCGCTGTGCGATAGACTAAACGCTTTAAAAAATCGAAGCAAGCCCGATCTTAGCCGTTCGTACCACTCTTCTTCCAGACATGTCAAATCAAATACTGGGTGGTGTATGCCGAACGATACTGTGCGAAGTGGCGAAGAGCCATCAGCGCTTTAATAGCTTACAACAATATCAATAACATAATTGAAATATAATCCTGAGTGTTGGATACTTCCTCAATTTAATACTTCGTTTTGTTTTAAAATCATATATTTATCAGAAGATGGAAGAATGTATTCAAGTTCCAAACATTTATATATAAGATTTAAAAACAAAAAGAAACGAGAAATTTCTGCCATCATTGAGTACGAAACACCTGATTTTGTTTTATAACAATTACGAAATATTTTTACCGTTAGAACTATAATATTATGTTTATATATTCATTAACAATTATTAGTATGCATAATAAGAAAGAAAATTGTTACAATTGTCTACGTAGTTTATGACATGATCTGTTAGTGCAACAAATTTAATTATGTCGTGTCTACGAACCGTGTGATTGTCAACTCACGGGAGTATGCAATACCACAGCACATCAAATATGGTAAATTAAATACCTCGCTGTTAGACGTTTGTTATAAATCTATACGTAATATATCAATAAAGTAATGCATGCTAGTTAATTTGGGGTTACTACGTACGTAACTTTTGACTAACAGTCTTACCTTTAGAATAAAACTTAAGCACACATCAATGTTTGTAAAAAGTTACATAAAGTTTCTAGAGGTGACACTTCAAAAGTGAATTAGTTTCCAAAGGTTTTACATTTTTTAAGTTAAAAGTAATCCACTCGCTATTTCTAACCATGCTATGGTAAGTAAGAAAGAGATACATTGCTGTATTTGTGTTAGGAATTCTTGTTTCATACCAATTTACATACAATTATTTACTTAAACCGCGAATATTTATTTGATTTATGAAGGCGTTTACTTTGCAGTAATCCATCATGAATAATTATAGTGGAATTTACTTCGCGTTTATGACTAGAAGTTATAGGCCGCTGTCATGTCTCAATACAACAAAAAATGTCTGATTGTATTTGCGCAACGTGTATCTGAAAAGGTTAATCTGAAACCAGTAATAGAAAAAGGCGAAATATTGATAACTGAATAACAAAATGTAATTAAAAATTCGCCCTTGGTTGACGGTTGAATCCCACGTTGACGGATGGTTGGTTGAATCTGTCGTCGGTTTAACTGACACTGTGGGTATGAAACTGTAAAATATAACAATTATAATTAATTAATGTATATTGTAGATTTATGATTAATAATAATAACGTGTAAGATAAACGTATAGTTGGCGCCCGATCGGATCGAAAGAGTCAACATCGATCTGAAGATGTTTCGCCACGGAGCGAAAAACGTGTAATCAATTGTCATTATTATATATTAATCTGCGACATATTTTAATTAATTATAATTTTTATACTTTACAGTTACATAACAACAGTGTCAGCCGACTAATGGTTCAACCATCCACTAACGTCGGGTTCAACCATCGGCGAAGGACGCGTTTTTGAATATATTTTTTTGTTTCAGTTATTAATATTTCGGCCTTTTCTATTTCTAGTTTCAGATTTAACTTTGTCAGGTACTCGTTACGAAAATTAAATCAAATATTTTTTGTTGTAGTGAGACGTGGCAGCGTCCAATCAATTCCAGACGGAAGTACTAAGTAATGTCCACTATAATATTTAACAAATATTAGTTTCTATGTATGCGAAAACGAAGGATTTTGGTTTGAATCGTGTACTTTCAACATTGTAATAAAAAATATATCAATGAGTCAAAGGCAACCGTATAATTTGAATCTACATTTGTTTATATTAAACAATTAACTAGTACATTAAACCTTTTCTTGTAAAATAATTAATAAGGAGAAATAAGACCGATATAGTAATATAGCTTTATCGTTTATTTTGGACTAGAAATATAAAAGTACAAATAGTGTGAAATCTATACAGATTTCAGTCCTATCTGTGGTCTGGGATTCATTTGTTATGTCATTTGAAATAATAATAGATTGTTTTTCCTATTATTTCCTGAACATAAACAAACATAAGTCATTGAATTTATTATCCATATGCCATCTGAATAATGCTAAAAATTTAATTCTAATTACTTTTAATATAAACGTATTAGATTAGGACAATCGTATCTATCACATACATATTTAATCCCTACAACAGTGCGTAATTACAAAACCCTTACCCGGTCTTAACTATGCAATAAATTGTTCAATGCAATTACGCTTGGAACATGCGGTCGGTGAAAGATTGCTGACGCTTCTATTGCACGGGTACCTTTAATACGTTATACAGTATAAATTTCACTGCATTAGAGATATTAAGCTGCTAACGTAGTGAGAACGTAGTAAGCCCGGAGCACACTATCCTGGTACCGTTATGAATTTTGCAAGCTTTAATAGCAAAGTAAGTATTTTGGATGCAAATATTTCGGTCTTACGTTATTAAAGGAGGTCTTTTAATGTAAGTATGGTGGGTGCGAAACAGATAAACAATGTTTGTACCATTTTGAGAAGTCATGATTTTCCACGTTTTATATAGGCAAGGCCGAACTGAATACTTTTGATTATTGTCATATTTCTAATTAGCCAGACAATTATCATTACTGTATAGTAAAAATCTATATGTACATATAATGGAAATACAGTTCATTTGAAGTTCCTTCACGACTAATCTATCGAACGTAATAGCGTAGGTTAGTCTGGAATTTTTGTATATGGTTTTAGGCTACTTATTTTCTTGAATCTTATGATTTAATACGGTTGACCCTTTGCCATTTTTTAATGCTTATAAAAGTGGGCGGGATGCGGCTAGTTACTTTATAATTAATTCTGAGAACATTCTATAAATTTATGAATTGTCATATACTTTTATAATTAATATCTCTAGTTTCATTTATTAAATGAAAATTATGTTTAATAAAGATTCTGATAGTAAGTTGAATATGGGTAAAATAGTTTTGAGGATCTTTCTGACATATTTAGCAAATATTTAGCTAAATTGTTCTCAGTTTTTTTTTTAATATATATTATAGTGGGCAAACGAACAGGTGGATCACCTGATGGTAAGTGATCACCGCCGTCCATAGACACTAGCAACACCAGGGGAGTCGCAAGTGCGTTGTTTTAATATATGTGGGCCTCCGGCGCTCTCACTGACCGAACGAAACGCAACAGTGCAAGCACTGTTACTTCACGTCGGTTTTCTGCGAGAGGGTGGTACTACCCCGGGCGAGCCGACCCATTCATTCTGAAACCAGTAATAGTTTCAGCCTAGCTCTACCACCAACAAAAACAATACAATATACAATACAATAGAACAAATATTTACCTATAATATTGTTTGTTTTCTAAATGTATGTTATACTTCCAGAGCGAACTCGTACTAGTTGAAGAGTTGGAGCACGTAACGTTTGTATTTGCCGCGAGTAAGTTGGCACATTGCGAGGTTTTATCTCGTACAAAAGTTGTATGCTTAATTAACCCGAAAAGCTCTCAAGTTTTCCCGGCACGTTGTTACGCCGCCAGCGGAGAACTTGTTACGACGTGTTATTAGGTTTTCCTACCAAAAAGTCTTATGTCATCATGCAACGCTAATTACCCGTTTAGCTGGACTCTGTTTTTTTTTTGTGATTTGATGGCAAAATTTATATCCACATAAAATTTAATCAAATATCCTTAACATAATAAGAAAATATATAAATATCGTGTTGTATACATGTTTTTTTTTTTATAAATCAAATCAAATCATTTAATCTTTCAAGAGACAACGAAGGTCCATAACACAAAAATATACAAAACTACCCACTTAATTAAAATAAGAAATTAAATATAATTAAACTATAGATTATAATTAAATTAAATAGACAATTAAACAAAAATGCAACATAGTGCCCCAGTGTTATATAACCACCGATATCCAGTGTTTCAGATAAGGACTATCATAAATATCTACTAATGTTTCCATTATTCTGTTGGGACTGTCGCGAAGTCTACAAAGGATGTCTATAAATGCAATATTTTCTAATGTAACATACGAATTGATACATTCGTTTTCGTAATATTTTATCTTTGAAGATAACACATTCTGTAAAATTATTACTTTGCTGTATTAAAAAAAAAAAAGCATGGAGCGTTTTTAGACTGGAGGCAAACGAACATGCCACTCACCTGATGGTACATGATCACCTCCGCCCATGGACACTTGCGACACGAGGGAAATTACAGATGCGTCGCTGGCCCTTAAAATTGGAGTAGGCTTATTTCTTGAAAATTTGCAAGTTATATTCGTCTGGAAACGCCGCCGCTGAGAGTTCATTCCTATTAGTATGTAGGTATTGTAGTTATTAATATTAAATAATATCTCAACAATAACTAAAAATCATAATTTTACATTAAAAGATGAATAAGGTATGTAAGCAACTTAAAATGAATGATATTATTAACCTAAAGAATTTTAAATTCTACGTAGTGGATGCCATCCAGATGGCGGTCAGAAGAAAATGTTCCCAGAAGGCTTGTTGCGTTGCCTCGTTGTACGACAATCTTGACCGACGTGATGGTTATCCCTCACAATTTCCTTGAAGATCTGGATTAATTCCATGATTAATAGTTGCAGTAATTTCCCGCTTGCCACTAAAACGTCGTGCCTTGTGATATGTAGCTCATATCGTCTGGGGCTTCGTATGAGTTTGGTAATTTCAGGGTAGAATGAGAAGTTCCGTTCTCTTTATTGATAATATTAGTTTCACTATATTTCCAGTCGAAGCTGTGGTACTAAATGTACATATGTAATATATACCTGAGCTTACTACATATTTGTGAGTATTGAATTCGATTTCTTTATTTGGAGCAAACAAATCTATAAGCAATCATGTATTTCTAAATTTAGCTTGGCTTATACTAGCCAAATGACTAATGTACATGATGATGATAATGGACGCGGTCAGATGCGCAGGATATATTAAGGTGCACAAGTGTACGCGCAAGACACAGTTGCAGCGCATAATCATCCTTGTTATTCTAAACCCAGTGGAACGGGTACCGTTACGACCGAAGAAGGACTCAGATAGATGGTACAGTATCACAATGATAAGGTTACAAGGGGTCAGTACTATCTCACACTCCCTTAATCGCCTTTTACGATACCCACGGGAAGATATGGGTAATTAATGTACATAATTACATACTGTTGGAGAAAGGCAGGTCAGATGTATGTTAACACGAGACAAGCCTTGGGCTAAAGCTAGTAAATAATATACCAATTAGTATTTAACACTCACACTCCCTCCCATAATTTACTTTTAACACCACTATAATTAAAGTCTGGTTACGATATTTTACAAAAGAAACAAACATTGCATGAATACCTATTTTTGCATGGAAACTCTAGAATATTCAAACGACACAAAGATAAAACTGAAATAAAACGAATATAACCGTTTCGTAACATCGCAAGGTGTCACCCGTTTTTTTTTGTTACAACTGAGTTCCGGTTATTTGTTCGTAATACACGACTGGTAATACTTTACTTGTTTAGTGGGTATAAAAAGTTATGAAAGTATTTTGAAATAAGATTCATTATGGGTGTATACAAACTGTAACAAGCGAATTAATGTAGACTGAAAAACGTTACCAATGTTCAATTTATCATATATGTAAAATGGAATGAAATCCCAGTGGCAGCGTTTCCGGACCAGTACAACCCATAGACCTTCAAGGAACGAGGCTACTTCGTCCTCAAAGGCCGGCAATGCAACTGTGATGCCTCTCGTGTCGCAGGTGTCCATGGGCGGCGGTGATTACTTACCGTCAGGTAACCCATCTGTTCGTTTGCCTCCAATCGCATTAAAAATAAGTCTATCCCAGTGAAAAGTCAATCAATAATTAGTGAATATAAATACATTTCTATTAATTTCAACGTTTCTTGGTATATGGATAACGGTTTTTGGAATAAAATCACCATCAAATTTGAGCAATATCAAAAACATCGTTATATGATAACAGTAGAGCGCTTTTATTACATGATTTTTTAGTTATAATTCACGAATCACAATTCCGTCACACAATTCCGACAGTGATTAATAACGTGCCAGTGAGTTTTTAGGTAAAGCTTGATAACAACAGTATTGAATGGTTACTTAATATGTGGGCTGAGGTTACCGTTAAATGCTTTTTTAAATTGATATCTCCAGATCTTATGTCTAAACTCACTTACTTAATATATAAACAGCTGTTATTAAAGGGCGATTGTTACTCACTTTACAAAGTTTGACGGCATTCTCTCGGAGTTTACCGAAAAAGAAAAGTATGTTTAAAACGCCGGCATCAGCATTTTGCGGTAAAGCGTTTGACCTCATTTCTAAAAAACTTTTTTCCCTTCAAGTAAGATTGATGGTTTACGAAAAAAAAAATTTTTTTTTTTTTCAATGAAATAACTTTGACCCAAACAGATTCTTGGAAGGTTGCCTGTATACCTTTTATTTTAAAGGTATGTTTTAAAATAAAAAGTGTGCCTTTCAGATTATATTATTCTTGATTAGTTCTGAAGCAGTACGGCTTAAGGCAAGTGTGTTCGAGTACTGCATCGATAGGTTCGAATCCATCGTGATAAAACTAAAGCATGGTAGTACGGCGTTTTCTAATGCTCGCCCTTTTTTTTACATGGGGAAGATCCGTAACGGATACCTACCCCTTCGGGCGGCGGGGGGTTGGTTATGTCCGATTCCCACGGACTAAAAACCCCATGGTGCCTTCTCATACCTATGTGCCCGGGGAGCAGGAACTGCCAACGTCACTACTTCTGCATCCCCGGCAGGTGTCGGCCCCTCTTGAGGGGCCCCGTCTGCGGTGTGAGAGGTCAAGATGGTAGATCCCTCATGAGGGGGCGGGTGTTAAACCCAATGCGCCTCCACCACGTGGGCCTGTGCAGATACACACCGCCCAATGCTCGCCTGACTAACAACCACTCATAATTTACAATTTGTTGTCAAGCTCCTTAGGTCTATCTGCAAGTCTGTACTTGATAGCCAGCGTCTCTAGGTTTAGAGTGCTTATCATCTTGGACCACATCCTCATTTTACATCAGATGATATTGTGGTCAAAGGTTGAAATCTCTAAAGTATATTAAAAAAAATGATGAATTCTGACAGTTATACTTGATGCTCTCTACGCTTATCATGTTACCTGTTTGCATTTTACATATGGCATCTCGGGCCACATCGTCCCAAAGCATCAGGTAAGATTACAGCATTAAAACTTATATATATTCATATCTAAAATACTTAATTTTTTGTTTTGTCTATATCTGTAAGTTCTCCTAAGAGTTTCAAATAAAATAAAATTAGATTGTCAAAATTCGTTTTGTCTGGCTGGTTATTGTTACAATTTATTTCGATGCAACCCGCATTATTAGTTTCACAGCAAATAATTTTCCGTACATCACGTATCACGCGCAACATATTGTACAGATCACGATGTTATAACCGGTACCAGATGTTCGCGTTCGTTTCCGATCTCACCCCTTAACTGAAAGCAATTTACACCCTTATTGATTTATGATAGGAAAAAAAAACAATATCACACAATTTATGTTTTCAGTTACATTCGTGTTTTGGATAAATATGTAGTACATAACCGGAGTTATGTATGTGATAATAATAATGTGTTATTTTGCGCATATCAACAATTGTGACAACTGTGCACTTGTGTGATAGGGTTTGTGAGATTCTTTAGTTGTCAGGGCAACATTTATATCTATACATATAATAAAAATGAAGTGTCTGTATGTAATATCATAATAATGACTTTTTACTGATTGGATATGAACGTATACACGATACTGGTAACAAAAAGTAATTTTTAAAATTTTTGTCTGTCTGTTTGTTCCGGGTAATCTCCATAACGGCTGGACCGATTTTGATAGAAATTTCACTGACGGATAGTTAAAATTATAAGGGGTGACATAGGCTACTTTATTTTAGACTTGCTGTCATCCGTGGCTTCGTCTGTAGTACTATCTCCAAAACTTTTGAACCATTTTTCACGGAACTTTCATTAACAGATAGCTGATCTTACAAGAAGTAATTTACAATTATAAAAAAACACATGTGGAGCTGCGGGCATCAGCTAGTTCTAAATACAAATTATAGGCAAACTGACAAGGACCTTTACTAAGGTTTTGCGAATAGTGTTTGAATAGAATCGAATCGAATTTCCAATTGAATATTTACAATACTCAAATAACTTGAATTACCATTCTATAAATATGTATTAATTTTAAAATATACGAAAAATTTCAATTATTGGAGTAGTGTCATAGCAATTATAGCAATAGATCGTATTTTTTATAGAGTTTTAATTATTGTAATGGTTTGAATTATCCTTATGTTGTTCGACTCAAATCTCGAATCAAATTATATGAATCAAATCGCTAGTAAGTAATTCTTATATTAAAATATGATATATATAAGTATGTAAAATATTACATAGGCAACAGATTTCCAAAGGGATGAAATAAATTTGTTGCTCTAGGAGGTTTCAGTATCAATAATATGGAAACCGAACGCGCAGCAATAGACAGAAGAAGCATATATTTTAATAATGTAATCTACGCTACGATTGAGGTAGTTTGTACCATTAATATGTTTCATTTAAAAGCTACGTTCGGTAATAATATAATCGGCTGTAGCAGTAAAATATAAAACGTGTCCGTAAGTAAGGAATCAAAACGAAAAGTTTCATTTAATATCTTAGAAAAATACTACTTTATTAATAATTGTATTATATATTAAATATAGTGAATTATATATTATATAAAAAATAATAACAAATAAAATTTTAATTACATTCCTACAAGTTCAGTTTTGCGGTTATACAACTGGCAACGCACGATACTTGCCGGCTCCAATTTCAATAGTTACATACACACGCATATGATAGAAAAAGATAGAGAAAGAGAGAAAAAGCCATGGAGTTGGCATAACGATTTTTCCTTACATGGTGATTTCTACCAGTCAACTACTAGCGCAAGCCGCGTTAAAATACTTCGGTCAAAAATGAAAAATAACAAGTATTCATTTAAAGTGTTAAAGAAAACTTACTGCGTTTGAAGAAGAAAAAACATCACTTGAACAATACAAAGTAATGTAATGCGATTTTAGTATCTGTTGATACAATCACAAAGGTTCCCGGGCACCCTTTGTATGCGGATTGATAGCCAAAGATGTGCCGATCACAAAGCAATGCAAGGAATCGAAGCGGCATCTCACAGGAATGTATTTAGTGGGAGGTCATACTCTCTGATACTGTGAATAATGTTTTATTCTACAAATTTTAACTATAGATGTGTCCTTTTTTTACCACTACAAAGTAAGTATATTGTATTTGGTGGTAAAAATAGTGCAATGCAAAAACCACAGCAACCGTTAAGAGACCACAGGACAGTCCTTTCTGCACTGTAGGATTAATCCCCTTCAGCACATATGCTGACTCTGGGCCCATTTGCCCCACACAATGTACTTCATTGAAAAGTTTTCTATTTGTAAGTTTTATTTTTTTTATTTATTTGTTTAGATTATAGCTATGTAATAATTGTAGTAATAATTGAATTGTGTGAGGTAAATAAATGTGTTTTCTTTCTTCCATTTCTCTCATGCTGATGGTCAAGATTTTCATATATACGTATATATTCGTACACTAGCTGATTTCCAAATGTAACAAAGACTAAAAGACAGACACTGTAACAAATTGATCAACATGTACATATCACTATGTATAGCGATTTGGATACATATGAAAACATATATCTTTATTGTGAACATATTATGTGTTAATGTTTATACGGGAAATTAAGTACAAGTTATTCATTGAAATATGAGTGAAGTCAAATCTGAATTTTGTGTATAACTAGCTGAGATCTACTCCGTTTAGTTTGGTATTAAAAAATGGCAAATGGTCATTCGAATCCATAAAATTGTTTCGCATTATAGCCCAACGCCGATACGTTCAGAACTATTGCCTATATAAAATCGGGTGAGTGCCTTAAGCGCTCCCCTTAGTAGTCCGGTGAAACTGTAGTGGCCTTACCAGGTTAACAGTGTAGTCGATTAAAAAAAAAAAAAAAGAAGAACTATTGTGCCTCAAAGAAACATTATTTTCATTATACATTGATGGAAAATAGATTATAGATTAAACATTAGGTAGGTATTGTAGGTGGTAGAGCTACGCTAAAGCTATTACTGGTTTCAGCATGAATGGGTCGGCTCGCCCGGGGTAGTACCACCCTCTCACAGAAAGCCGACGTGAAGTAACAGTGCTTGCACTGTTGCGTTTCGTTTGGTCAGTGAGAGCGCCGGAGGCCCACATATATTAAAAGGCCGGCAACGCACTTGCGACTCCCCTGGTGTTGCTAGTGTCTATGGACGGTGGTGTTCACTTACCATCAGGTGACCCATCTGTTCGTTTGCCGCCTATAATATAAAAAAAATAAATATTACAAACTGATGTTTAAATTTTTAAAAATAAGCATCAAACTATCTTATTACATCGTCGGTAGAAAGTCTAATCGACTAACGTGTAAATACTGCTAATGACTCCTTAATAGTTAGTCTTTTCTCCGTTCATATTATTAACAAAAAAAAAAATATACAATATTTAGGACCTATGGAATTTTACAGCGTACGTTCCCTATTGAAAGCGATCTCAGTATTGGAAGTACGATCTATCAATTTGTTTAATTGGATTCTTTTCTTTGTGATTTTTTCTTGTGTTCACAAACAGCGAGCAGACTTATTGAGATTTAATGTTATTCCTTTTTGGACGTTGTTTCTGTTCTATTATTATTTTACGTTATGATTTTGAGATTTTATTACCTTTTGAAATTGTCTGTACAATATAATAATTATCTGAAAACTGAAGTTTCACATAGAAATGGATAACATTATGTGGGATAATAGAATATTCGCAGGATTCATTGATTTTACTTTCAATATTAAGTTTCTTTTGATATTGTACTTCAGGATTTAAATGGGAATAAAATTATTTAAATAATTATAAATATTTTTATGTAACACGGAGATGAACCGTTAGTAGATTCGTCATCATCATCATCATCATCAGCCTATTAGAGACCCACCGCAGGGTCATAGGCCTCTTCCCGAAGGCTTCGTAAGTGGTAGAGCTACGCTGAAGCTATTACTGGTTTCAGTATGAATGGGTCGGCTCGCCCGGGGTAGTACCACCCTCTCACAGAAAACCGACGTGAAGTGAAGAAGTGTTTGCATTGTTGCGTTTCGTTCGGCCAGTGAGAGCGCCGGAAGCCCACATATTTAAAAGGCCGGCAATGCACTTGCGACTCCCCTGGTGTTGCTAGTGTCTATGGACGGCGGTGATCACTTACCATCAGGTGACCCACCTGTTCTTTTGCCCCCCTATAATATAAAAAAAAGGTATGGGCATAATCACCACATCAGCCCAAGTCGTATTGGCGATTTCATACTCTGAGATATCCACAGTTCTATATTTAGTAGATTATAAATAAATAATTTTTTCGCATATTATATTAAATCAATTTTTTACTGAAACTTTGTAGGTTATGTAAATTTCAGTGAACTTATTTATTTTTATTAGAGTTTAGTGAACAATTTGACTTTTTATATTATGTTTGAAAATAAGAGAATCCGACATAACAGGTCAATAAGAGTCATTATTTTTCATTATAGAATAAAAAATTGAAAGGTGCTGAAAAGAAAAGGAAAAAAAAATAAAGGTTATTGTTGGGCAAATTAACTGTCTGAAAGATTGATGTATTGCTTCCGTTGATAATATTCCGCTTTATTTTAGATGAAATATTAAAAAATAATTCAAAGTTTATGCCATTTATAAATATCATAAATCAATTCCACGAATACCCATGAGAATATTTCTAGCAAATTTAGCCGCTTGACGTAAATCGTAGGCCCGATTCCAGCTACATTCATCTAATGTCATAATACCTTTACTGCTTGGTGATTTATATTCCGAATTATATTAACGCACTAGCCGCCCGCTCCGGCTTCGCACGGGTATAAAATATATAGCCTATGTCATTCACTGAAATAATGATTAAAATCGATCCAGTAGTTTTGATTTATTCATTACTGCCGTCGCCCGCACACATTATTTTGATAAATCTCGTAGGGTTCAGCCTGCGTTTGTTGCAATGTAAACGGAAAAAATGTAATTATTTACGACATCACATTAGAAACCTCAAAAATAACAGTATTTCTTCACTATTTAATGGATGTTATTATACATATAAACCTTCCCTTTCAATCACTCTATCTATTAAATGAAACCGCATCAAAATCCGTTGCATAGTTTTAAAGATTTAAGCATACATAGGGATATAGGGACAGAGAAAGCGGCTTTGTTTTATACTATGTAGTGATAACTTAGAAAAACATACAACGGTCGCGGTAATACATACTAGGAATAATAAAGTTAGGAAAAATTTCAACCTCCCGTTCTTCTTAGAGGTCGTTTTTCTTACGGTCTGAAAGGTATCCCACTAATGACCAAACTTATGCTTCTAATGTATCTTTAAACGCTTGACGCACGGACCATTACAACTAAAGGTACCTACCTATATCCGAACGCCGCGTGTTGTTTTTCCACGCTTATGAGATAACAAGAACAGGAACTTATTAAGGAACTTAAATGGGGAATTTAGTTTCGTCGTAATGAGGTTTCGTCTGTTTGAATTAAATACTGAATTCAATTTATTTGGATTGTCTTCGATTTAGCTCTTTGATGAAAATTTTCGATGGAGTTTATAATGATAGCGTATAAACAAACGAGATATAATCTATGTAAAACTATTACAAGGAAATGTTGGACTAAACTGCTGGAATATTTTCCTTCAGAACTGTTAGAAATTTTTACGCTTAATTGATTCAAATGACATGAAAATTTACAGAAAAGCTGGTTTATTAATAATACATTTCACCTATTTGATTAGAAGGAGGTAGAAATATAACAAAAAAAGTGCAAATTTAGATGGTAAGTAGTAGATAAAATTATATTGAAGAAATTATTGTTATTTTGCTGTTCGTTATAATTATTAGCAATGATTATCTAATCGGTCGGTATTATCGTAACACGCGAGCTACTAAGCTCTGTGGAACATCCAGTAGGTGTCAAAGAGAGCCTTTTTTCATACTAAAAGTTGTGATACGAACAATGAACATTCTTTTCATTATCGCGGAATTGTTACAAATTGCAATACGATATAAAATAGCAAATTACGCAACAGCAGAATAATTGAAAGCAGTATATTTACTGCTGATTTATAATATTTATCGGAAAATTAAACTACAATGTAATAATACATTATTGATATATAAATCTAATATGAATTATCGTCATTAATAACAAAACATAATTTTAGTAACTTTTTATCGCGAATAAAATAAAAATTTTACAATTTTGCCTTCGACAGACAATGAAGTCATTTATAGGAAGTGCTAATTTAATTTTAAATCGTTTTTTAATCTTTAAAAATAATAATACTTCAATCACAGAAGAATTTTCGGTAGTCAGAATATAACATTCGTTACGTTTATGTTTCAAGAGATCTGTTTATTTATTTAACATTTTGCAGATAATTTTAATACTGCGTAAAAGTTTAACAATTGAATACCTGGTAAAACAAACAAGTACATGTAAAATAAACCTTTTGATGCTCGCTACCGACTAAAATATGAGTATATTGGACATACACTGTTCTGTTCCAGTGAGCGGAGTGCTCCGGGCGGTTTTTAACCCGTCACCGGTCGAGTGGCATATTTCGAGGTTAATTTTATCGTTAATATGAAAGGTATTATTATAAATTATTATTGTAGTATATACGAAACATAAAGTGACATATTTGAATCGAGCAATCCCATTAGCAGTCAAAGTGTTTTTGGATGTTAAACGTAATTAGCTACTTTTATTTTATTGAAACAGGGATTGACAGTACATTGTTTTATGAAATATGTTGGGTTATAAGCGTTAAGTAGGTTATTAAAGGACATCGTCACATAGATTATGTTTCAAAATGTTATCTACAAAGATAATGATATGATTCAGGACAGTTACACATCAAGATAGCTTATACATTGAAAAAAAAAGTTCTTGGAACGGAGTTCATTAACGCGACTTGCGTAAGGTAAGAGTTAGCTGATATAAATCATGACGTAAGAAAAAAGCGTTAAGCTTTTCTATCGCTCTCCTTCGATTCAATTGTTTTTCTTTTCTAGCTTACCAATATTATTCCACTGCACTTAGCGGTAGCTATGGTATTAAATTATGAAAAATTCAAACCAAAGTTAACTATAAGCATTTTTTGGAGATTTCGGTCTTCGGTTTCTCTATAGTTTTTACATTTTAATTTGTCAGACTTTATTTCTTTATTCCATATAACCGGAAAAGTGTGAAGTATGATAGTGGACCGATATAAGAGTAGAAGAAAACCGAAGACGGTATGGATAGATTGTGTGAAGAATGGTATGAGTATAAAAGGCGAAAATAACGCGATGACGGCAGACAGAGAAGAGTGGAAGAGGAAAACATGTTGTATATTATTAGTACTCTTTCATTGGGGCTTAAGTAGTAATAATAAAATATGGCCAGATGTAACTTATATTCACTAAAATCATTGTTGTACTCTTTGTGCACTAATAAGAAAAACAATCCAGATAAAACATGTCATTTCCATAGAATAATAAAACTGTTTCCTTTTCTACTAAAATGTCTCTACCTTGAAAGAGGATGTTTAGCTAAGGAGCACAGAGTAAATATTGTCCTATTCCGTAACATTATACGTTTTGTTAAATTCGCACAAACCGGAACATTAGAGAGCGTCCGGAACTAAATTTCGCCGCGGGTAAATGGACTCTGCGTTCAAAACCACAACCCCGGGACTTATTTAG
The DNA here is from genome assembly GCA_035772565.1 of Antheraea assamensis. Taxonomy (NCBI): domain Eukaryota; kingdom Metazoa; phylum Arthropoda; class Insecta; order Lepidoptera; family Saturniidae; genus Antheraea; species Antheraea assamensis. The sequence goes on along the minus strand of JAQQSE010000031.1, from coordinate 6,005,822 downwards.
TCTAAAACTACAAATAGATATTTTCATGTTGAATGAATTTAATGCACGTCGAAATGAAACATGGTTTTGTTTGAAATGGACAGGAACAGCAATTCCTTTCTGTAGAATAAGCTATTATGCGAGCGGACTTTATTAATAACTAGCTGATAGCCACGACTTCGTCTGCTTTATGTTCATAAGAACGATAATACGAAACGTTAGTAAATGTAGCAGCCTTTTGACGCTTTCTGCCTGGAGTAAGGTGGAGGAGAAATTATTAAGCAAGCTTCAATATTTTAGGCATATATTGATATGATTCTACTTTGTTTATATTTGAAAATAGAATAATACATTATTTTTGAAAGTTACCTTTACATAGTTTCAGTTTACATAAACTGAAATATAAAATCTTGGGGTTTTTGTTTGTTTATTGTATGTCCCGGGGCGTCAAACTCTTTAGCTTTGTTTTTGATGACTTTACGAAATTATTTTCCATCTTCAATAATTCACGAGAACAAGCTTCCTTGTTTCGACAAAGTTTATAGTTATATATAGTTTATAGATGAAGTTCTTTACTTTATGGTTACATTTTAATATGTTGAAAGTTTATGTAACAAAAATTCATCATTTAATATTCCCAATAATCCATTATCTAATATTCGTACGTTTTAACTTTTGACCACAATCTCACTTGATGTTATGTGACGATGTGGCGCTTAAGACCGTTAAATATATTCGGGTGGAAGGAGAGGAAGAAAATCTCATTTAAAAGTTGCCGTGGGAGAAAACCACGTATAAAAGTTACAGAGAGTGGGGGAGCTAGACACCGCGAAGCACACTTTATCTGAGTATGCTGCGTGAGAGTAACAGCGCCGCATTCTGACTGTGGCGGTGGGTGTTGATCGTTGGCTGCCGAGCGTGGTGAAAGCTTGGCAGCGACTCGGCATGGAAAGCGGTGGCTTCCTTCTGCAAGGAGGTCGTCTCGCGGAAGAAGATTGCAGAGTGTGTACGCGAGGAGTACCCTCTGATCGGTCCTCTGTGTCAACGGAGGCCCGGTGAAAGAAGGCGACACTTTGCACTCGTGCTGCCATCGCTATAATTGAACCTGGGAAGGTAGGTCGGGGACACATTTTCCCACTGCACAGGTTCGGCGGACGGTGAGATGGTCGCTGTGTATCTGGTTGCTTCCTAACTAGATTGGGGCCCGGCGCTAACCAACGCCGGGGTGGTCGCTTGGGTGGCACGGCTGCATGCGCAAGCGACCTCGTGCCGCTCCAGTATAACACCGAAAGTACACCGAGGAGCTTACTTGATAAGAATCTGGCACTAACCTCCTTCTCCCCTTGAAGGGTGGTATATTTGTGAGGATTTCCCCGCGTAAAATATGTAGTTAACCAGATGGGCATTAGAAAAAGCCATGACACTATACTGTTGTTTCATCAAATATTTTCTTTCACCAAAAGCCGGGGCAAGATTCGAACTTCATTAATCAACACGGTGCTCGAGAAGACTATAAATAAGCCATGATTGCCTTAAAATTCGAATGACGTATAGAAGTAATAGTAGTGACTGATTACGTTTACATGTTTTTTCCTTTTTTATTTTATGTTAATATATACCGATTTTCTATATGTAAACTATTCAAACTGGTCACCAAAAGATAGAATTCATTTATGCACTACCTTTTGGTCGCGACTTCGCTCGTAATTATGAAGATTTCGTCCTATCCGTCGGAAAAAGTAATTATTTTTCTGTATGAATGATACTCCATGTACTTTTTTGTAGTCCTGACAACGTGTATATAACATAATGTGATAATTGGGTGAGTAGTTACGGTATGACAACATAACAAAGAAACAAATTAAGTTTCTCATTTATAATATTAGTTGGATTTACTTAGTGGATACAATAATATTTTCTGATACTATATGAATTAAAATAGATATCCACGCAACAAAAGGGAATGTCGACGAGTTAAACTATATAATACTGTAAGTTATACCGAAACGTCCTTTGAATGTTTCAGACATTTCAATACAACTTTTAGAGTGTAGTTAGTTGTTTGAAGGTTTTCTCTTTAGAACAACAAGGATATAAAAGCCGTTTAGTTTCGTTCTAATTAATTTAGATTTGTTAACTTTTAGAATTTTATTACATTGAATTCAACTAAACAATAGTTTCGCGTTATCAAAGGGGTGATTTAAAATTTTGCTTCGCTTTCAATATACCAAAAGATAATATAATCGGAAGGAAAAAATAATATGCTTACTAGAATATTGAACTCTAATTCTAAGTACGATAATACGTGTCTTATACTAGTAACATATACTTTATTATGAAACTGGCTGGAGTTCGTAGTGATTTTTTTTTTTTTTATATAATAGGAGGCAAACGAACAGGTGGGTCACCTGATGGTAAGTGATCACCGCCGTCCATAGACACTAGCAACACCAGGGGAGTCGCAAGTGCATTGCCGGCCTTTTAAATATGTGGGCATCCGGCGCTCTCACTGGCCGAACGAAACGCAACAGTGCAACCACTGTTACTTCACGTCGGTTTTCTGTGAGAGGGTGGTACTACCCCGGACGAGCCTACCCATTCATGCTGAAACCAGTAATAGCTTCAACGTAGCTCTACCACCTACAAGTTTAAGTGAAAATACTTTTGTTGATCATCACTGCTGTCTAGTACCTTGTTTTGGATTGGATGTGTTGTAATTTGTAGGTGCTGGTAACTAGGATTGGTTGGTATCATCGAAATTGGCAGTTCTATATTCCTCACAGACGGTGGTACTATAAGAACATTTCTCAGGTTCAGGTTTCCTCACGATGGTTTCCTTCACCGCCAGCCGATAGTGTTACCAATTTGAATTAGTAAATGGACGCGATTTCCGGAAAAATTCGTTGGTAAATGTCTGTATTCGAACCCGTGGACGACGGATTGATATTCCACCGGGTAAACCACTAGACCACCACGACTTTTACAAGTTTTTGGCTCTTATACAATAGTATAATGAAGTGTTTCCTAAATGGTATTATGAAAATTCCACTATTTTTAGTGCAAATATCGCAAAAAGCTGTACACCTGTTTCAGTATTTATTTGTATCTACTACCCATTCTTAGATGTATAAACAGATAAATGTATATTTTTTATAATTATACATTACAGAACTTTAGTCTATATAATGATAAAACTTTGAAAATAATTACATGTCTGTACAGATAGAATTAGTAATTTCTTTATATGTATGCGACATAAGATATGGATACATTAATAAATAATATGATCTGCTATCTTTTTTTCGTGCTTTTACTGCCATTAATATCGATTTCGGGATACCCTGAATTCTTTTCTGTACCTCTAAGGATGTGTATACAACATTTCATGACAGTCGATGAAGTCGTTAAGGCGTGAAAACTTAACAAACAAATCCAATTTTGCATTTATCATCTTAGTAAAGTTTAGTAAAATTGTATTTACTGTCCAATTAAAAATTCATATACTTATATTATTTTTTCAGGAAAGTAAGAGGGAAAAATAATTCACGATTATAGTAACTACGAACTCTTCCAGTTTTGCTAGATCGCTGCCGTTGAAGGAAGGGTCAAGTCTGGATGTGATATATGAATAGACGCGCCCTTTCTTTGTCCCGTTAGATAACCGCGAGGATTCGTATTGTCGCTTGAATACATTAATCATTAAAATTACTCCGAGGTCCGGCTGGTTTGGAAGAGGAGTAAACCGGGTACTTGGTATATGGGACTTGAAGTTTTTAACATAATTTGCAAATGTGTAGAAATAACTTTTATGTGTGTGGCAAGGAGTTTTGTGCCTTTGTTGTTTTATACTAGCACGGTAAAATACCGGTACCGTGACTCATCGTGAGCACAGTATAATCAAGACCATCGGAAGATCCGCAGTCAACGCAGAAAACGAAACAAATGTGATTCTGGAATTCCTACATATTTAGCAGAATTGCACTTCTGGTGGGTGTGGATGTCAAACAATTATTTCTTTATGATGATTATCTTTCCAGTTATGTATAGGCTGTATTTGAAATTCATATTTTTCGGAGTAGTTTTTTTAAATTGGACAAATTTATAATAAAATATTAAGCGTATTAATTTATATAGGAAAAATATAACAATTAAAAAAAATAAACTCAAACTTAAAACAAAAAATGAAAATTATGTTTCAAATTAAAGTAAATAATTTGAAACAAAATTTTAGTAACATGAATAACCGTTTCTTAATATTTTTTTATTTACACACTAAACCTTTAAAAAGGATAGAGCATTAGTTAAAAAGACAATATAATTGACGTCTGGTAATAGCCTAACTTTGTTGAGTATCAGATATCAAAATTAAACTCTATGACATTTATATGATTTAAAGTGATATTAAAAGGTATAATCCTGTTTTAGCGTATGCAAGAACTCATAATGCTTTAAAGCTATTAACTATAGTATGTTATTAAAATCAATAAAATATAAACAAAAAAGTACACATCTGAACAAAAATACCAGTCGTTAGTAACTGTCTTTCAAGCATCGCGGCTGATGGATAAAATCATCATCATCTTACTCTTATCCCACCTAAGTAGGGTCGGCACAACATGTTTTCCTTTTCCATTCTCCGCAGTCGGATGTCATCTCAGTATTCACACTTTTTATACACATATCATTTTTCACACAATTCATCCACACCTTTTTCGGTCTTCCTCTACTCCTATATCCGTCTACTTTCAAACTCGAAACTTTTCTTGTTACATGACTTTCATCTCTTCTTATACCGTACCATGCTAACCTATTAAAAACAACGTAGAAAAATATAATTAATAATCTTAGTCGTGACTGAATTATAATTTTAATTCATATCGATCCAATTCAGTTTTAAAATAAAAGAATAGTGGTATAATTTATTTGTGTTCATATTTACATTTCTTTTCTTGCTTAATAAGGTTTATGTGCATTACCGGATAGAAGGAGACAATCGTTTCTTCCGTCTGAATGAAGATTTTTGCCACAGGGGGATCACAAATTCACGGTTCATATAGCAATTGAGAGGTATGTTCTTCCAGTGATAAACTTGCAAACGATAAAATAACTGATGCACGTACTACTTAACCACTGTACTGTACAATTATGTGCTTTATTTTAATATAGACATATTTTTGAAATTTTTAATCGCCTCTATATTTTAAAGTCATTATTTTAAAGTTTTAATTACTACAAACAGCTACATCGTCACTTAACGTCGTTATAAGATTTTAGTTAAACAACACAATCCATTCGCATGACCTATAAAAACATAAAACAATCTCATAACTTGTACCTCTTAAAAGATATCTAATTATTTTTTGTTATATAATGTTCCCAGATTCATAATCGATAATTTTCAGATGCATAAAAGAATGGCTGGAGGTGCTAATTATTAGAACAACTAATAGTGCGTTGCATTATTCCTACTCAATGTATAAACAAATTATTGAAAACATCATTATTCTGCTGTTTATTATCTGTTTTCCGTTATTACTATTGGCAATATAAATGGTCGACCTTAGTCATCGGAACGTTTGAACAAGCAACCATTACGTATGAACGAACATACCGTAATACGAACAACAAATATTAATATAGTAAATTACCCGACAGCAGAATAATTGACTTAATAACAACAACTGTTTTAAAATAACATAACAGCGTAATTCGTTATTAGTATATAGCTGCTATTATTCAAAAATGGATGTTGTTTTAATTAGATTACAAGTTGAGTTTTGAACACAGACTCATAATATATTAAGTAAGAATATGACCGAATGATGCTAACAAGAAAGTTTTTGAGTGATTTACAAGAATGTTTTGAAATAAACAACGATTCTTCTGAAAAAGAGCATAAAAAAACTGTTTGGGAAATCGGAACATCATTCAGAAAATTACCTCTTATCCTTAGAAGCGTAGCAGTGATGCTTTAGACGTAAGTTATAGGATTTTCGTGAAATCGATATGAAGATTACTCATTAAATTATTTTCTATTCAAAAATTGTTATTCCAAAATATAAATATAATATAAAACACTATTTCTTATTTAATGTTCGTTTTCCTTAACAAAAACATTCTTATTGATTAAAATGTCGAAAGGAAAAAAAAAACAATTTTCAATTCTGAAGGTTACATCTATATTATATTTATATATATATATCTATATATATATATATATACATAAAAATGAATTGCTCTTTGTTTGTCTCGCTAAAACTCGAGAATGACTGAACCGATTTGGTTAATTTTGGTCTTGAAATATTTGTGGAAGTTCAGGGAAGATTTAAAGGATGAGAAACATAAATATTAAGTAGAGGAAAATACTAAATAAGACAATTTCATTTTCAAATACAAAATGTTCCTAGCTATGAAAAATTTGATGTCTTTTGCCATTTTAGAAATAAGAAATTGTCATTCGTTTGTCAAATATTTATGGGTGCGTTCAGAAATTTGTTTCTTCCATCGCTGTAGTATGAGATCCGATCTCTTTGGTCTGTTTTGTTGGAATACAAAACAGTTCTGTTTCAAAAAGAAACCTTTCAATTCATTAAGTACGTTGTTGTGTTGCATTTACAACGTAAATAAAAAAAGTACATTAAGTTTTGACCACATGTTACACAAATATATGTAAGTGATACGAGGTTCACTGGGTCATCTAGTTTTTGAATAAAATTTAGATTGTAAAGTAGCTATAAGTGAAATACACTCTATATATGTAGTACAACTCTATTTTGAACAAGTACTTCTTAATTATATTATGTGTATGTGTTACCCTTTACATATACTTAAGCAGGCGATGTATCGTTTACTTGGACCACGCGCTAAAACCTTTTTGGTGATCCGCGATTCGGGTCACGAGTCCCAGCTATGGGCCGTGTCCGATAGATGGCTGCTCATCCCGGATCAGTCGTAGAACGGAGGTGTCCTTAATGGAGATTTTACACGTGATTTCCGGGACCCGTCGACATTTCAACCGATACATACCTTGTTTATGATACCCATTAACCTGAGTAAACAGAGTGAGGATTTTTTCTCGAGAGGAATATATTCAACTATGTTTCAGTCGATTATTTATTTTGTTTCACTGATCGTGACAAATTTTTTGTCTCTCAGTTGACTTGTTTTGTTCGTATCCTTACTAATATTATAATGTAGCTATGTGAAGCGATGATAGATAGGTAGTTTCGTTAATAATACATTTTAATTATAATTTCTTGATTTAGGATTTGTAACAAATATCTTGTCCACAGTATATAAACACAGTATCCTACTTATAGATGTATGGTATTATAGGCCGGTATTGTCCATCGTAAACCTAATTTCATAAAGGAAAAACGCATCGTCATAGTTCCGCGTGGAATGGCGGCTTGTAAGCTGCGCGGCCCGACACAGATTTCTGAGCTTTATTTTTTCAGGACCAGGTGATGGATTGCTCTGTGTTTTCTTGTGTAATTTCCGGACGCTAATTGCCATGGGCATCCGTCAGGGGTACACGGAAAATAAAAAAAAAACAGCGTTAATGTTAGACGGTCGAAGGTAACAAATAATTCCTCATATTGTTTGTTGTATGTATTTTATGTATATAACATTCATTTCAGTTAAGATATTTTTGCAATCTTCTTTATGCATAACACAATTTATGAAAACGAAAGGGTTTAGTGGAAATTATAAGCAGTGAATAATAAAACACAAGTCGGATTTTACAATTAAAAATATTACGTTTAATCTTTTCTTATAAAATTTGGCTGTATAACGTGTGGGCCTTTGCCTTTGTTAGTAGGTAACAACAAGCATACATATGGAGTTTTTGGCGGGATCTTGGAATGTCATGTAGTGGATTTTATATTTTATTCATAATCTTGTGTTATTTGGCTCTTGGTTATTGTGCACAAGTGAGATGGATGGAAAATAATTTCACGGAGCATGGATTCCGACATGCCACAAAAACTCCCTGGAAAGTTCTAACAAGACGGTCACCATCTTATTGGTTCATTGAAATGATCGCAAGAAACTTGTAATATCATTATCTGCTCGGCAATAGCAGTAATAATATATAAGAATATTGGTTGTCAAAACTAAAAAAAAGCGTACGCATGGTGAAGGGGCTGATGGGACCGTGTAAATAGGTCCCACCAGGAAGGATGCGGTGAAAATAAAGTACAAAAAGATGCGTGAAAATGAAGAGAGAGAGCGTGGAGCGGTAGGTGGTCTTGCCTATAAATAAATATAATAACAAGACCCCAAATAAAAAGCGTGCACTAACCTGCAAACTCAGCACCTCGTACGGAGCAGCGGCGTCTCAGGATCTCACTCGTAGAAGAGTGGGAGCGTATTTAATGAAAGCGTTTCGACGTCCACTGCGTATTATAGTCTCAGTTCTTTGGAGTATATTTTTCTCCGTTGAATCTTGCGTTGCCCAAAGCGAAATATATATGTGGTATAATAGTTGCGGTGTCAATAATTTGTTATAATTCTAATTGTAGAGCGGAAACATATATATCTGCGGTGACAAATTTTTCTAATTTTTAATTGTTAATGCGGTTATGTGGTTGCAGTGACAAGAAATTAAATCTAATAGTGACATATTCTGCATTTTCTTCTTTTACTCGTCGAAATGACAGCATTACAAAAGCGTCTGCATGCTCCGTACTCGATCAATGAGATGCAGGCCAGAAACACATCTCATTATCTGGAGCGCAGTCATTATATTTATTTAAGGGCGATCCACATGGCTTTTGATTCTTTTAGTTTTAGTTATGTTTTCCTATGGTATGTACAAAACATTATATTTTAGGTATTAAATAATATATTCTAGAAAATCTTAGTAGTTTTATAAACAATAAAACTTAAAATGAATATTGTCCTAAAAGACATTGTATTAATTAGCAACATAAACGTGTAAATAAATTTCATATTTTTTTATAAAATGAACATTTATTTAAATATATGTTTGCTTGGTAACTCTAAAACATATTTATCTAAGTAAATAAAAAAACTAAAACATTATTTGAATACATTTAATTTCTCCGCTCGCCCGGGGTAGTACCACCTTCTCACAGAAAGCCGACGTGAAGTAACAGTGCTTGCACTGTTGTGTTTCGTTCGGTCAGTGAGAGCGCCGGAGGCTCACATATATTAAAAGGCCGGCAACGCACTTGCGACTCCCCTGGTGTTGCTAGTGTCTATGGACGGCGGTAATCACTTACCATCAGGTGACCTACCTCTTCGTTTGCCCCCTATAATATAAAAAAGCCGTTTCCTAAAATTCAATTATTCGCTTAATAGTATTTAGATTTTGGTCCATGTTGTACGATAATTTATTTTGCTATAGAAGGCGTACTTTTTCTATTATTTATTATATATAAGTATTGGTTTCTAAATATAATATATTTGTTAATATTATATTTATACTTCCAACGATTACAATTATTGATATTCATGCAGCAGTGAGAAGTGACATCAAGCAAATTACGTTTTGCAATCACGAATATATTGACTGATATATGACTAATTAATAAGTGTATTAAAATGTACTCGAGTGGGAGAAGACCACAATGCGTATGGTGATAGCCCGTCAGAATGTCTCTGCTTATCATAAAGTGTAAAGAAGTTACTTTGTCGTGTTACAATAAAAAAGATAGTCCATACTTATGTACACGCGTTAGAAGTTATACTTCTTTGGCGTAACAAGATAAAAATCTTTTCATAAATTTTATCCTTCGCCTTAGTCTACTTTTATAGAAAAACCAACGTTAACAATAGAAAAAAGGTATTTAATACATGCATACTTTTTTGAATAAAATGTTGACTATAGCTAACTTCAGGGTGTCGGTATTTCATGGCGGTGTGCGCGCGCATCGTAAAAGTTTACTCTCATCATTTTTCCCTAACGCGCCAAAAGAAGTATAACTTCAAAAATAGATTATTACTATACATCGCTACGAATTAAAATAAATTTCTACATGGAATCACAGACTCCCCGTACATTCTTGAGCGCTTGAGCTTTGCGATTTTACGTTTGAGCAGTCACCTGCATGTCAAAAAAACTGTTTACTTGCGTCATTGCAACACGAATATCGATAAAAATTTCCCTGTATATCGATTATCATCTTTCTATAACGCTGTTCGCACAGAGATTGATATTTTTTCAGGTTCTGTTACCTCTATTAAAAATAATCTTTAAAGACTTAAGTAATATAATTTCTTGGATATTACTTTTATGATGGATTAGTTTACTATGTGTTTGTACCGCCTACTGTATTTTTTCTTTATCTTATTTGCCTCCTGTGTCCACATCTAGGAGAGTATAATAATCGCATGATTTTTTCAATATTGCTCATTTTTCAAGTATTTAAAACTTACTACAATCTAGAGTCAGTTTTATGGACAAATAAAATAAAATAAAAAATTACACCTTAAGTACATACAATAACTATGGTGCAATTTTATCGACTTTAACCTTTACATATACTCCTCTCTACTATCTACATTATTTAAAATAGTTTTGACCCATTGACCTATCCCTTAGGAACAGTACTTTTATTCTGGATAAATGCTAAACTATGTTCTTTTCTGTACTACTGGTAACATATAAGCAAGATTTTATAAGAATCGGTTATATAGTTAAAGCCTGATAGCTTATTAAGCTCACATTCGAATTTTAATATTAGTAAGGATTTAATACACTCGGTTTAAGTGAGAACTTTATGTTTTGCATTAGAAATAAATACAATTTAGAAACGGTACCATTACTAACTTGTCGCATAGTAATTGAAAAAAAGTACATTAATTCCCTTTCGTAACAAAAGTACAAGACGTCGAAGCGCTTAGCGGAAAATCTGCGCATAAAAGAAAAGGAAAACATTAAGAATTTAGATTGGTAGTAAACTTTGAATTGAGTTTTGTTGAAGTAAGTAAGTAATCATGTTCTTGAATAATTCATGTTAAGTTCGTTTGTTTTTTTTTTTTTTTAGGGATTTATAGACAAATCGCAGTTTAAATTCTTTGGTATCCATTATCATTAATTTACTTTCATTTGCGAATTATTAAATGACAGATCAGTGGAAATATAAGTGGTTGTATTTGCAAAACAATCGGAGTGTTGTTTGTGCATTATTCATATATATATAAACAGATCATGTAAATAACTTTCACATAATCTCACAGATCAAAACGAAAGTTGACATACTGAAGTTTTTTCTACCTATGGTCGTTGTGTTATTCTTTTTAATATAAGTCACCGCTAGATGGTGCTATATTGTAGTTTGTTGTTATTAAAATTTATCTTGTAATGTAACGTAGACGAAGTCGCATACAGTTGCTAGTCTATACGTATAAGTGAAATCGGGTTAACATCCAAAAATGTTGTGTCAATTTTTAAGGGAATTTTACTAACAGATAGAAGAGTATTTATTTAGGGTATGTAGGTCACTTTTCTGTAGCGAATAAGCACTAACGACTAAATTTAAGAAGGTGTTCACGCTCAAAATGAAGAACACTGTACATGGAGCGTGACACCGACGAAAACGGGCCAATAGCGACACATCTAAAAACGTCCGTTAAAACAGTGACTCTGTAAATCTCGCAATATACGCATCATATCAGACAACGCACGCATTATTATTTCATTTAAGCCGACATATGTAGCCTCAAAAGGCGCGAACATAGTTTTGGTCCAATCGAGCCGAATATCTCGAAGCTTGCAATCAACAAAGTCGGATAATTACGCAAAAGAAACCAGAAGACTTGAAAATTCGTTTCAAGAACGATAAACGAGCAGCGAGAATTTGAATATTCAACCGCCACCTGGTCAAGATCGTCGCAAGATTACGGCCAGAATCGCCATCAACAGCAGCATCGCAGCGCATTGTGGTGAGACGTGCCATCCAAATTCTCCTGCCCCAAAATTACCACATTATAACCTCGTACTCCTATTCAATTCCAGTGTTGAGTCTCCTCGAGCGTGGTGTGCCTACTCATTTTACATAGCATCTGCATCCTACGTTAACCTGGTTCGCTATACTTCGGTCTACCACAGGCAGTGTCGTTATTTGAATACAAAAACCAGTAAGTACTCGCACATACTTTCAAAATGACCACTCATAGTGAATCTATTGACAGCAAAAATATAGCGAAGATTAAAGATCTCAATAGAAAAAGAGGCATAATTAAAGGTAGATTAACGAGTTTTAAAAAACACATTGTATCATTAAAAGAAACAGTGTTGTCCGTTGAACAACGTGCCGAGTTGAAATTGCGTATTCAAGGTCTCAACAGCTTATTTTCAGAATATCACGAAATTCAAAGTAGCATTGATGAGTTGGTCCCTGACAGTAAATTAAACGAGCAAATAGAAGCACGAGAAAACTTCGATATCGAATATTACGCGATTTTAGCAAAGGCTCAATGTATGATAGATGATGGGTTTACATTATCATCTTGCGCAGACAGTTCAAATACACAGTCAGTAAAGTTACCTATTATCACCTTACCCGAATTCGACGGTTCATACGACAAGTGGCTTGAATTTCGAGACACCTTTTTATCTCTAGTTCATTCGTGCAAATCAATCACAAAAATTCAAAAATTTCATTATTTAAAGTCGTCTTTAAAAAAAGAAGCACAATCAGTAATTGAGTCGTTAGAATTTTCGGCAAATAACTACGTAGTAGCATGGGAATTACTTCTGAATCGCTATAACAATAGCAAATTATTAGTGCATAATCACATAAAAGCATTATTTTCCATGCCTACTACATTAAAAGAATCGTCAATTCACATACGTAAGCTTATTGACATTACATTAAAAAATCTACGTTCACTTAAACTACTCGGCGAACCTACTGATCACTGGGATTCACTAATAATTTATATGATTGTGTCAAAGCTAGATCGCACGACCGAACGTGAGTGGGAACAATATAAAAACATTTCTACTAAGTGTAGTGAGGACTCTAAATCTCAAAAAGTTGATGACTTATTACAGTTTCTTAGAGATAAGGCAGATATGTTAGAATCTTTACAAGATCCACATAAACCACATACAAACCATAAGTCATCATACATTCCAAAAGTTCACTGCAACATTATCACGCAAAAGACAGAAGGCAGTTCTAAAATAAATTACAAACCGATAGTAAAACGGCACAAGTTATGTATATTATGTAACACACCGCATCCTTTGTATTCGTGTCAACGTTTTCTTGATCGCGATATAAAAGAAAGAAAAACATTTGTTACTAATAATAAACTATGCGAGAACTGCCTTCGTCCAGGTCATATAGCTGATATATGTAGATTTGGTCCGTGTAGAAAATGTGAGAATAAACACAATACTCTAATTTGTGACCGAAGTACGGGCGATCAGAAAATCACGCGCACAATCACCCGTCACTCCGGCCACGCGGCGAATGAGTCACCGAGCTACCCCTCCTGCGGATCGGACGCAGTCGCAGGCGCGGGTGCAGGGGCAGCTAGCGGCTATACACACGCACAAAGTTATACTATACAAATAGATAACGTTCATAACAATATTCATAATACGCAAAGCGAACAAACAATTCTTTTGTCCACTGCACTTGTCGATGTACCTGACAGTTCAGGTAAATTATATAGGGCACGCGCATTGTTAGACAGTGGCAGTGAAAGATCTTTTATAACAAAATCATTTTGTAATAAAATAAATCCGCAATTAATACAGTCCACACAACATATTCGAGGGGTTAGCAACATAGTCACACAATGTATTCAGACGTGCAAGCTTGAAGTTAAATCTAAAGACGGCACATTTCATTCACATAATATACAATGTTTAGTTTTACAAGAAATAACTTCGAGATTGCCAAGTATCACAGTGCCGCGTAGGTTATTTAACATTCCTCATAATATCACTCTGGCCGATCCCACATTTTTTGAAAGTCAACCTATAGATATGTTAATAGGCGCAGACTTATTCTGGGATCTGCTTAGTGAAGGAAAGATACGCTTACCTAATGGCCCTTTGCTTCAGAATACTAAATTAGGCTGGATAATTTCTGGTTCGGTAAATAATTTCCGAAGAAATCATTAAATAATATACAATGTTAGTTCACGCAAACAACAACTCTGCAGCCTATAGATACACAACTACGTAGATTGTGGGAGTTAGAAGAATTACCAGCCTATCAAATATCAACTATTTCACATGGTGATGAAATCCTATTTTAAATACAGTTTATAGAAACGACAAACGCGCAGTCGACGGTAGGTTCTGTGTAAACATACCATTTAAATATTCTCCTGATACGTTAGGCCAAATATACGCACAGGAGGAAGGCGTTTTTACGCGTTAGAAAAACGCTTAGATTACAATCGCAAGTACAAGAATATGTACTCAGACTTCATCTGTTAGTACATTGAATTAGCTCTTACGAGTCGCGTGGAATCTTACGGAACACTACATTATTTTATGCCGCATCACGCTGTTTTTCGTGAGATCGACGCGACAACTAAATTTATTTTCAATTTTATTACGATTCTTTGTATACGAGTATGTTGCTTGTACGGATATCAAAATATTCTATAGGCAAGTACTAATAGACGAATCATCACGCGTCTTGCAATTAATTGTTATGATATAGATCATGTGATCCGTTAAGTATATATAAATTAAATACAGTAACACATGGTACAACATCGGCACCATTTCTAAGTTGTAGGTTTGGCACAAGAATGCTCAAATCCTGGTATCGCGCAATTTCTACAAAAATAAAAAAAACCAGCTGATTTAGTGTCCCGAGGTTGTAACCTAGACGTTCTCAGTACTTTCATTTTATGATAGAACGGAACCCAGTAAGTTCAGAAGTCTGATATGAGGATACCTCAGCTAGTATTTTCACCGTTATAGACCTACCTGAACTAAAGCCAAATGTCATACATCGATTTAACACGCAGCAAGCATCCATTCCCTTATTTCCATTTACTAGATTCTCACAGGATAATCGCTTACAACGTCCCATCGCGTTTATGCACCGATTTATTTATAATGCGCGCAATTCCGGTGATAAACGGGTCGGCATATTAAGTACATGTGAACTTAATGAATCTATTTTAACTCTAGCTAGGTTCTCACAACAGGAAGCCTTTAGAGACATATACGACTCATTTTTTAAAAACGGTTATATAAAGACTGCACCCGCTCACTTATTGAAATTATTTATTTTTTTTTTTTAATAAAAATAAATTGATCCGAGTAGGCGGTCGTATTGAGTATGCCTCAGAATTTAATTATAATAAAAAGCATCCCATTTTACTTTCATGTAAACATCATTTTGCAACGTTATTATTTCGGTACAAGCATCAACAGTTAATGCATGCCGCGCCACAATTTTTATTATATTCAATTCGGGAGTCTTGGTGGCCAGTCGGTGGAAGAAATATGGCAAGAAGTACGTGCCATAACTGCGTCACTTGCACGCGACTACGTGCTAAAACTTTTCCACCAATTATGGGCAATTTACCACGAGAGAGACTTGATACGGGATATCCATTCGTACATTGCGGTGTTGACTATGCCGGGCCAGTATTTGTTATGAACCGTCGCGGACGGGGGGCAAAACTAACTAAAGCATATATTGGTTTGTTTGTCTGTCTTACAATACGCGCTATCCATTTAGAACTTGTCAGCGATTTATCATCAAATGCATATTTATTCACACTTAAACGTTTTATTTCTCGCCGAGGTAAGCCATTGGAAATATTATCTGATAACGGAAAGAATTTCGTTGGATTAATGAATGACCACAAAATTTTCTTACATAACTGTTCTGAAGAAACCAAGGATACACAATTTTTCAGGGCATTAATTTTTAAATTTATGCCACCTTATGCCAGTCATTTTGGAGGCTTGTGGGAGGCTGGGGTAAAAAGTACTAAGCATCATCTGAAACGTGTAGTAGGTAACGCACACTTAACGTTCGAGGAGTTTAGCACGGTGTTGATCGAAGTCGAGGCCGTCCTAAATTCCCGACCTCTAACACCACTGTCCTCAGATCCACAGGATTTTCGTCCAATAAGTCCAGGATATTTCCTAATTGGCCGTCCACTAACAGTGCCCGTGTGCGTTGATTTAAGCGCTACAAACTCATCCAGGCTCACACAATATCAACGAGTGGAGCAAATACGTCAACATTTCTGGGACCGGTGGTCCAAAGAGTATATCTCCGAGCTTCAAGCGAGAACCAAATGGCAAGTAAGAAGCAAGGAAAACATAAAAGAAAATACTCTCGTCCTTAGTAAAGATGAGAACCAACCTCCTTTAAAATGGAAACTAGGGCGTATTTTTAAAGTATTTCCAGGGAAAGATGGCGTCTCTAGAGTAGCTGACATTTTAGAACTCCGGGCGGAGTTATACGCCGAGCATTTTCGAAGATTTGCCCGCTTCCGCTAAACGACGAACAATTAATGGGCAACGCGAGATCTTCCGGTGAAGTCTACAGCAACGAGGGTTGAAAGCAACATCTTTCAAGGCGGGGAGTATGTTCACGCTCAAAATGAAGAACACTGTACATGGAGCGTGACACCGACGAAAACGGGCCAATAGCGACACATCTAAAAACGTCCGTTAAAACAGTGACTCTGTAAATCTCGCAATATACGCATCATATCAGACAACGCACGCATTATTATTTCATTTAAGCCGACATATGTAGCCTCAAAAGGCGCGAACAGAAGGGTATCGATAAAAGATTTGTATGAATTAAATACTTAATATTAACCAACTAAGGCATATCCTATAATTATTCCCAATAGAACATGTAATTACCTTGAAACTACAAAACCGTTTTCATTTCAAATAATTTACATTGATTCTTAACTTCAAAAGAAATGAGAACAGAGGAGGAAAGGAATAAAATCATTTATTATTGATTCCATATCAAAAGTAAGAGGTGATTTTTGAATAATTTCCGGAATGTAAAATTGGATTGAGGATTTGAATAATGCATTTTTATGAATATTAATACGTATGAGAGACACCAATAACATTTCAGATATTTAACTCTTGGACTGTCCAAAACCATAAAGATTTAAGTTTAATATAAACGAATGTAGACCTCATAAGGCACAGGTCAACAGACTATTGAGAGCATAAGCTTAAAAAAGTACGTGATTTATTACGAAACTTTGAATAATAATAAATCATATATTTTGAAGTTATTATTTCATTTGTACGAACTTTTTTTATTCTACCATGAAATAAAAAAAATAAAAATTAATAATCAACCATTTTGAGATCTAGGTCTTAAAAAACAGCCGAGGGGTTAAGACAATCTGATTTGAAGAAGAAAAGGGATTTTTAGATTATTCTATTCAATGCACCTTATGGCAAGTACTATGTTATCCAAACGGAGAAAGAAATAAAGAAGTAGATATATCGTATGAACCAAAGCAATACAATCATATAATTGTCATATAGGGGAATAAAAAATGTTCAACAACTGGCAACCCCATTCAGCAATAAGCTACAGTACAGTACAAGCAATAATGCAGGTTTTCAATGGGAGCCCATACGATATGAGGACGGCAATTCGGTGGATATTCATGTAACAAAACCTAAAAAAAAAACACTAAATTAGTAACAATGATACAGAACACAGCATTGATAAACACGTTATATATATACTGTTGCTATAATAATAATAATATGTTTGCATCAAAACCTTAATAATAAAATAATTATTTTTAAAGATAATAAATATATGTACGACTTATATTTCCATATATTGTAACAGAACTTAAAATAAGTAGATGTGCGTGAATAGATTGTATATCTATTTCAACTATTATTGTGTTTGAACTTGAAATAAATATTGTGTTAATAAATGAAGTACTGATGTAGAGATCTACAATTCTCAGTCAGTCGCCACTTTCATGCTGTCCTGCAAGCTCCTTGATAGCTGGATTTAAACTGGCTCGACTTGAAATGCGGCCAAGTAAAAGGAAGTCCCTATGCCGGGGTTTTTTATTATTATACACACGATAGAATAGAGGCATGATCCAGTCTAGTGCAGATTCCTACTATTCCTGGAGGCAAATGATTATTGGTTTCACTTAAATTTTGAAATATTTAAAAATTACTTTCACGGTAAAAATTGCAATTTTTAAGAAAGTATTTTCGAACCAATTAGGGAAATAATTAAATTGTCTGTCATACTATTTGGAGAATAACTTCATATCATGGATGGATTATTCTTGTCTTTGTCTGATTGGTATTTATAAATCGATTAATATATACTATACATAGTACATTATCTATTTAATATATTGACGAGTTTAATAGATCACGGTCAACTTCTAACTAACGGGCGGTATTGCGGAGTAATCATATTATTGCAAGTACTGTAAGCATAAAAATTAAAGTGAGTATAACTAAGTAAAATATAATAAATATATACCGACAATAATTTTATCACAAATATATAATTTGTCACCAACTTTTAAACGCAGTAATGTCTTTACTTTTATTATAAACTGCTTTTGTAAAAAGTACGCACCTGTTAAATTCAGGTTCTCTGTGGTCAGTCGACTAGATGAAATACACGTATATAATAAAATAATATATTTGCAGATTTTACATGTGTTTTACATCGCCTTTTTTTCCAAACTGTGAAATAGAACATGTCTCATTAAAAATATATATTTTTAAATATGAAAACAAATAAGTATTCAACAGAAAATACAAGGAGATTTTTAACACACCTTTCGACGACAATTTACAATTATGCCAAACAGATTAGGTTTGCTAAACATTATAGACCTTGTTTCAACATAAAGCTTGAATTTAAAATTGTCAAGTGGCAACCTGGAAGAGCTGTCAGATTGTTATCGACGCTATTTGAGATGTTTAGTCGATTCTTCTTTTTATTTATTAAAAATTTCTACCGTTGTCTTATACACAAGTAAAACTGTAATAGTCTTTTAAAGCTTATAAATGGAATGAAATGCAATACCTGAATATAGTGTTTGATTTATCTATAAAGTCTTTACAAGTGACCAATCAATTATATTGACAATAATTTCAACAGGTAAGTTGAACTAAACCTACTGAACAACACAAACGTTTATGTGAACTTAACGGAATACAGAGACAATTTTCAAATCAGACGAACATCAAGGAATATTATAGTATTTGACCATGATCACGGTTCTGGATACGTGGCTAGGGAGGTGGTCAACAACGTTTTAAATATACTGTATAATTTATCGTACTTAAAATGTATCAAGGTTATTTTAATATCGTCACTAAAGTCTGATGTAAATGTGGTCGGAGTTTGTGCGGTCAGGGTTAAAATATGAATATAAATCGAGAAACTTCGGTGTTGTTCAAATCCATAAGGAACTTTAAAATTATTAACCCTACGATGTTACAGATTTACGCTCCATAAATCCGTTTCATCATGAACGTGGAAATGTTGTTTTGAATATTTTAGAGTCGTAAAGTTGATGTCGAAATTAACGGGATTTACGGTTTTAAATCTTTAATTTTATTAACAAAGCGGTCAAAGTGTAGTATATAAAGGGTTTTAATATTTATAGTCATGAAAATCTTATCGTAGTTCCAGAGATAAAGGCGTTCAAACAAACAGAAGAACAAACATTCTCTTAAGCTTTGTAACATTAAGTATATACAGTAAAATAATAGTAAATATCACCATTTAGATTATATTTTAAGAACATTGATAAAAATGACCATTTCTTGTTTTATTTTATGACAAAAATGTTTTTTTTTAATATACTTTATAGGTTAGCGTTTGACCACAATCTCATCTGATGTTAAATGATGATGTGGTCTAAGATGGTAGTCACGCTAAACCTAGAGGGAGATCCAATCATTTAAAATATTACTATCTAGATTATCTGTATTATAAAGTCGGTAATTGTAAAAATTAATAAGATTCTTTTATATAATATGAGGAATATTAATGATTAATATTAGAGAGAACTTCAGTTTTCACTAAAGAAAGTCACATTTATAAAACTATATGTTTAGACACTTCATCATTATAGCTTAGTTACCTATCACATAACAATTAATAGTCTTTCTACGCACCTACTAACTATTGTTGATACAAATAGTTACTAATATCCATGTAAATAAAACAAAGTTAAGTTTGTTCAAACACTTATAATTCAATAACGACTGTACAGATTTTTAACATTATTAATTAACTCTTTGGATTTGTCTTCATCCCGAATAGCAGAATAATTATGAAATTATCGAACAATTCATATACAAAAAAATAGTGGATACTTATGTACACGCGTTAGAAGTTATAGTTCTTTGGCGTAACAAGATAAAAATCTTTGCAAAAATATTATCTTTCACCTTATTCTACGTTTGTAGAAAAAACGACACTAACAATAGAAAAAAGGTATTTAATACATACATACTTTTTTTGAATAAAATGTTGACTATAGCTAACTTCAGGGTGTTGGTTTTTCGTGACGGTGTGCGGGCGCATTGTAAATATCTACTCTCATCATTTTTGCCTTAAAGCGCCAAAAGAAGTATAGCTTCGAAATATAATTTTTATCTATCTCTTCTTCTATATATAAAAAAAATAAATTCGGTTTATTTCCATCATAGCAAAATCACTATGAAAATGTGAAATGTCACCAGATGAAGTTATAAGTATATATTAAATAAAGATAATAAAAAAGAAAATGACTCATGCAGCGAAATACACAGCATTAACAAAGTATGTATCTTGCTGATAAGCCATTGAAAAACTCGGTTTTGCATTTTTATAACATTTTTATTTACTTTCTATATACATATATATTATCGTAATAAACTGTTTAACTTGGTAAACTTTTAGTAATCATTTTATAACGTTAATAAAATCATAAATTAAGTTTAAATAAAAAAATTCATGCCATTCATTAACTGTTAGGCGGTACGTAGTTCCCCAGGTCGGCTAGTGTGTGAATAATAGACAGAAAACAAATGAAACCTTTAAGGAAGTTCGATTCGCAAAGGCTTGCTTAAACTCCTGTCTCCTTGGCTTTTTTTTCACATTCTAAATACTTCTTATAACATCAGCTAGTGAGATAGACTTTGCAATAAAACTGAAATTCTTCCATTCAGATCACGTGGCGTGTATGTACACTAGCGAGCGACGAGTCGTCGGAGACACGAGCGAATTTATTTGAGTCTCCAATCAGACCCCTAGACGTTCGTAGACAAAGCGCCTTCTAGAAATTCCACTGAATTGTGTCAAACCTTTCCGCTAATGTTTATTTTCTTTATATTTGCTCTAAGTTTGGAAAAAACGTGTGTCGGTTACGAGAGTGTTATTTCTGTCAAATTGCTTATCAGTTATTATTGTTATTTCTTAAGTACTAAATCATTTACCTTTGATACTTTCTTTATGGAAATTACCGCCTTTCCGAAGGGATTTTTTTTATTATCCGCTGATCTAATTTTTTCGTGTTAATAAATAAAATGACATCGACAAACACAAACAAAATTATTTTGTATATAAGACATCATCATCATCATCTTACCCTTGATGATGATGACTTATAAATAAACAACAATATATTCAACAGCAGCAAGGATCTCAGACTGCTTTGCAGTAGTATTAGTTTATATATAGAAGCGAAGGAAGTATTATTTATTTATTTTATTAATATGAGAGTCGTATAACCTACACTAGATTTGACTGCGGCAGTTCGCTCTAGTGTTATCTGGTTCGAAGTGCGTGGTTGGTAACACGTACTGATACGGTCGTTTTAACGTAGTTCTCAGTAGTACCAACGTATTATGATCGGCCTCATTACTTTGGCTCTTTTGACGTTGGATTGCATACAAAATTGCTATTTAAATACATTAAAAAACCTATATTATTATTATTGAAAATAACTGTCTGATTTTATTACTTTCATCGCACGGCGTTTGCCAAGTTTATTTTTATTTTGTATAGACGCTGTGATGTCATAGTACACAATTGATTGGCTATTTTTATAGACCTTCAGTAAGACTCGTTAGCTCAGTAGGTTAGAGCGCCGATATAAATTTAAACTTGACCATCGGAGGGCGGAGGTTCAAATCCTTCACGAGTCATCAATTCTTTTTACACTTAAATCTGAAATACTAGTAGCATCAGCCAGTTTCTTTAGGCGATTTTTTTTCTTTATATTGTTGTGATAAGTATACTAAGGCTGTGATGGCAACCACCACACCCACGCAGGTCGGGGTATCTAGCCTAAGGAAGTGGACTGTATGTTAAATTGGCTGGAGGCAGATACCCCTTTGAAATATATGCCGAAATGTTTCGTTATAACCGGGATAAAGGCTCACTTACCTGATAAGTCTTCTCTGCCGCCGTTGCCGATCTTCGAAAGCACCAGTTTTCGAATATGCACAAAACATAAACACAAAAAAAAACAGTTTTTCGCGCCGCCGAGCCGATAACGATCGAGCGAGTCCGTGTGTGCGAGAGGGTTCCGAGCAAGTGACCGATCATCACCGATTTTTGACATAAATAATATATAATAATTTTGACTACCCCCCAACCAATTTATGCCCGAACAAAGGCATACATACTACTTGTTGCGGACAGAGAATCATGTGCAGATTAAATTAATAATGTCTTAGGGATAACAAACGTGTCCAATAAATATACGGCGCGCGTCACAGGAGGTGGCGTCTATACGAAGAAATGCGGAAATACGTGAGCATTTGGGCCATTTGTTTAAACGTATTCTGACAAACGCATCGCAAAAGATCTCAGCCCGGCCGATGCTAATGTAGAACATGCGAACACACACGCGGAGTGCACTCATTGGCAGACCACAGCGGGGAGGAATGTTGATAAGGAGCACGAACGGACACCTAAAAACAAACGCATAGTAGAATCCGATCAGGATGGTCACATTCGACAGATCGAGAGATAGTTCGAGAGGATGGTTCGAGATAGGAGATACGCATTAATTAGTATACAATATTAGCATCATCTTACCCTTATCCCACCTAAGTAGCGTCGGCAGAACATGTTTTCCTTTTCCACTCTCTTCTGTCAGATCTCATCTCGGTATTCACACCTTATATACACATATCATTTTTCACACACTCCATCCACACCTCATTCGGTTTCCTCTACTTCTACATCCTTCCACGTTCAAATTCAAAACTTTTCTTGTGATATGACTTTTATCTCTTCTCATAATATGCCCGTACTATGCTAACCTATTACTCCTTAACTTCTCTGTCACTGGTGCTATTTTCAAACTTCCTCTGATATACTCATTCTTAATATTATACATTCTGGTTGCACCACACATCCATTTTAACATTCGCATCTCTGCCACATGTAATCTTTTCTCATCCGTTTCATTCGTAGGCCAGTATCATCCGGATCCAAATAACACAACTGGTCTTATTATAGTTTTATACACCTTCCCCTTGAATTTTCAAAACTGCTTATAAGACTGTGTCAAATACTTTAATATATTACATACTAATACCTACCTATAAGTATATGCATTATCTGTCATGTGGTTTTAAGAAAATTAAGGGCATAAGGGATAATAAAAAACCAGTAGAACTTCCTTCTATTGAAGTGGATTACAAATATCGAACAGGTCTTATTTCAATAGCAAAAGTATCTAATTAAACAAATACAATTATTAATATAGAAAAAAAAACCTTACTTTCTATTTCAAAGACGTTATACTTAAATATTATATAGCCCATCTCATTTCCACAAGACGAATTTAATAACACCTCATATATTGAATCAATCAAACCGCTTAGAGCATCATTAAGAAGAAGTCATATGTACGTACAAGCACTCGAAACCATTATCATCCTTCTGGCATTGGGGAAAACGTCAATTCGTTTAATTAGGAACAAACTCGAGATGTATCAAATCGTTATTAGTTGAACAGAAGATTAGTTCGAGTACAAATCTATTATAACTCAACATTTCCTTAATTGAGAAGTAAATGAATAATAAATGTGTGGGTATTATTAGTAATAATAATACGATGTGTGGTGTGGAGTAGCCAAACTGCAGGGAGAATCTTTTTTTAATAGTAGTGAAGCGTTATTCAACCAATTTTTTTTTGTATATTATAGGGCCAAACGAACAAGTGGGTCACCTGATGGTAAGTGATCACCGCCGTCCATAGACACTAGCAACACCGGGGAGTCGCAAGTGCGTTGCCGGCCTTTTAAATATGTGGGCCTCCGCTCTCACTGACCGAACGAAACGCAACAGTGCAACCACTGTAACTTCACGTCGGTTTTCTGTGAGAGGGTGGTACTACCCCGGGCGAGCCGACCTAATCATGCTGAAACCAGTAATAGCTTCAGCGTAGCTCTACCACCTACAGTTTCAGTATCCTAGTCTCTGTGCGCCGGGTATCTTATTCTGGATGCTAGCGAGATCCAAGCACGGTGCACCGCTGGCCGACCGCAGGTTGTAGGGGGCCCATAGTAGGTTAGCCACCTATGAAAGGCTGCCCCGTCGCCTCGCGAAAAATCCCGAAATGCTACGTTATGCCGGTTGACGACCGAATGGGAGGACCCGGCGGCCATTTAGGAGGGGTTCGGGCGTCCCCGCAGTCTCCGAAAGAGATACCCATCAGCTTTGCTTTGCTTGGTAGCTTCTTGGTCAGACACGCGCCACCTCATCCCCAAATTATTCCCCTAAAATTCACTATATTTAAAAAATATATATATCTAGATGAATAACAGTCCCTGAACTATAAGAAAAATAAGAGCCTTCAAATGGATTGTGACCACGGAACCACCAATATAAGTCAGATAATAATATCTCAGGATTTTTTTTTATTATCATTCATACATCACTCTATTTGACGGGTAATTTTCTTTATATAATTTCGTTTATTGTAGAGTGCGATTTGTTTTCGTTTTCAGTATTACATTATGGACTGTGATTTATAAAAATTGGAAGTAAATTGCGTTAGAAATAGAGGATTTATAAATTACGTACAAAAATATATATATAATATATTTTTACCGTTCTAATCTTCATGACTCAGTTCCGACAATAGGTATGAAAAAATCTAAAAATAACAAACTAACTTGCACATTAACAAAATTAGTTAAGATCAATGTAGCATTAAATGTGGGAAATCTACAGTTAAAATAAATACACACAAACTCTTTCAGCTTATTTTTATAATAACCGATATAAGGTCAACGCGAACAAAAACCATTTCGCGTCAGTAATAGGATTACTGGTTTTATTACATGCAGCAGAAATATCGTTAGGAAGCCAATTTCGGCGTCAGATATTGGCTATTAGCGCACGCGGTAATACCTCCTCGATATTCATGTAGGCATAACGAGCTCAACTTGAGCATGTTTGTGGCTCAGTTATGCGTTAATGACAACATTACAACGTTTTGCCGGCGTTGTTCTACGATTTCTGTTATATTGAAATAGGCACTTCGCAAGTGCGGGCACTTAAGTAAATCGGTGTTTAAGTTGTCGAGATTCGAAACCGTGTGCCACGTGACGCCCGTTTGATAAGTGCCGAAAACTGGTGTATCTAAATACATATTTCTGGTAATCAGATTTAATCGTGATTCTTCGAACAATAATTCTATATTTCTACTTCCTTTACTTTATAGGTGGTAGAGCTACGCTGAAACTATTTTTGGTTTCAGAATGAATGGGTCGGCTCGCCTGGGGTAGTACCACCCTCTCACAGAAAGCCGACGTGAAGTAACAGTACTTGCACTGTTGCGTTTCGTTAGGTCAGTGAGAGCGCCGGAGGCCCACATATATTAAAAGGCCGGCAACGCACTTGCGACTCCGCTGGTTTTGCTAGTGTCTCTAGACGGCGGTGATCACTTACCATCAGGTGTACCACCTGTTCGTTTGCCCCCTATAAGATAAAAAAAAAGTGATTTTTTTTTGGATTTTTCATGGAAAATACGTATCTTATTTGGTAAAGAACTGGGGATTTTATCGTTATTGCTTTGCTCTCATATGGCAAATTGCAATATGTTTTTAATGTATGTAGCCTAAATGCTTGTTCAGGGTTATATTTCAACATAAGAACTATATTAAAGCAGTTGTTTTCAAATAATGTGCTATTTATCGCGAATATTGTATGATTTGCGTTAT
Organism: Antheraea assamensis; assembly: GCA_035772565.1. Classification (NCBI taxonomy): domain Eukaryota; kingdom Metazoa; phylum Arthropoda; class Insecta; order Lepidoptera; family Saturniidae; genus Antheraea; species Antheraea assamensis. The sequence continues at coordinate 5,979,661 of JAQQSE010000031.1, read as the reverse complement.
ATATAAGCAGATATAAATAGTTTGGTAGTTATATTATTGTGAATTCAATTTATACTTCAACGACAGACAGATTTACGTTAATAAGTACTTTTCCTTATCTATAACATAGTATAAAAAATTAACTCTAAAAGATCCACATAGCACAGATGATTTTAAAGCACGAATAATAGTGATATAATTAGAATAAACTTGTTAACTCTTTATCAATAAATAATAATACTATCTTGGTTGCGTATAAATAAACCTTTCGATGTAGACTATAAATTATTTAAAAAAGTCCATAGATTATTAATAAACTAACTTTACAAGATTATATTTAAATTGGAAAGAAATCTGAACGATGTTAATTAATTCCAATCTGTAATCTAACAACGTAACCTCTTTTATAAAAAAAAAAAACATTTATTATAATATTTTATACTGTAAATTTATCGGCTCAGTATTGATCACGAAAGAGGTCAACTTCCAATCTCATTAACTTCTTAATTAAGAGCCATAGACGTGATCTGACTTGAATATTTTAGAGTGCGCCGTCGGTTTTGTTTATGAAAAAAAAAATGCGCTGTATTTGATTCCGAGGTATGAAGTGGTTGCGTGGAGCCAATTAGTGAGATGTGTCGATCTACGAGCCACCGCTGCGTAGGAATTTCAATTTGTTCGTTGCAGACTTCAGTGATGTTTTATAGCAAACTTTTGGTCCCAGAGCGATAATTGCACGGAAACTGGACGCTTTATGTTTGGCGGTGCCCTCGTAATTGCTACGTGAATTTTCAGGACAAAACTTCTGTCCAATCAGTTATGGTAATGAAGCGGGCGCCGATACTCGGGGTTCTGATTTTCAAGGGAAATCATTTGCTTTGCGTTGATAGATGTAGAAGTAAAATTCGTTCATTAAATCTATATACATTGTTATTTAAGTGTTATTTTAAGTATATATAATAAAAGGAAATTATTTCATATGATAAATAATAAATTTACATGTTTTATAGTTACCACAACTTAATTATTGATTTTACTGTAACTTATATAGAATGAAATATTTCATTCTAGTCTTGTTAGAATTAAATCGATTCTTGCATAATTTATTGTGAAGTGCTGGCGTTTAATCCAAAATCTACGCAAAATAATAACTCATCATAGCTCATGGCAATCGGTTGAATTGTGTAGAAATGTATAAAGGAAAGGCATAAAAGACATATTTTTTATTTTGTATTCAAAAGAAAAATAAGACTAAATACTATCAATCAATAACTTGTATAGAGTTAAATGGGAATCTGAAGGGAAGAATCTAAATTACTGTATTGAATAAAAAAACGTTTATGAAATGTTACATCTTTTAGTGGCTGATATAGATAAAGTTATTATTTTTTGGTTTTAAGAAATTAGACCAGTAATACCAACAAGGTTAGTAACAATAGAAACAATGTAGTAGTATATTCCTTATTAATATTGGTATGACAATAACCCAGTACAAGTTATCCTATAAAATCTACGTGGTAGAATTCAATAAAAACGGTGTAAACAAACTCGTCAATGTCAGAAATTTCCCATGCACGGTCGTACAAACATTCACGATCCCACGGGTGCCTTTCCACATAACAGCACTAAAGTTATCACACGATTCGTTGAGCCCGCGCTAATGAAATTAACCCCCATTTACCCCGGGAACGAAACGCTGGTAATGAGATGTTTCCACTGTAACTACTCGTACATATGTGTTAGTTAGGTTGGAATGACTGACCTCGAAGTCATTAGCCAGATGGAAGATCATAGATGATGTTAAAATTCAGTTTGGAATAATCCTGTTTGTTTTTGACTAGTTGTTCTGATATTTATATACAAATAGGCGAATTGAAACAATTCAGTGTACCTGTTTCTTCTTCATTATTATTTTGTTGTTGAAATAGTTTTTTTTTTTCGAAGAGTCAAAGCATTTATTTATAAATCTATCTATACATGTCATATTTGATGCTCCTTACCTCTATTAAACTAACATATGTGTATGGTATAAAATACGTCAATAATACTGAAACTTAAAACTTAATGGATTATGGTACATATAAGATGACACTCTTATCAAACCATTATTAAATGGGTGTTGTTAAAATAGTTTTTGACGACTTATACAGCAAATTCGGTGTTGTCAGTTTTAAACAAAGCCTTGGCGAGTTCACCAAGAATTCTTTCCGCAAAGTATTAAAGCCAAACTACAGAGGTTAAACGACAAAAACTTGATCATAATATAAGAGGTTGTTCTGTAAAATGTTTTTGAACATTTCTGTAATGTCATTTGCAAGCTATACAACTCTTATTAAGTCAAGATAATGACGTTTTAAAGAGATTATGCGAAAATACGTAGATGTTCGTAGAAGAAGGCCAAATATTTTCATAGCTATCCTGTAAAATGCATTACTAAAAACCACATAAGGTTTGCGATAACAGAATGGTGCGTGATTTTATTCTTCTCTTATGCGATCACCATTTGTACGACGTGAAGCATGTCGTACTCGTTCTACTCCGTTCCATTTAGGACACATCATATACCTGGAATTTTCAAGTCGGCATAATAATGGGGAGTTGAGATTTTCTTATTCTTTAACGATCCCCAATGTTGTAAACTATTATAAACTGAAACTAGTAATTTGCTGAAATTACGCACGCGTTTACTATGCTGTAATTATTTTATATCTATTTATATATGTAAAAGAATAAGTGACTGACGAAAAAATTACGTATTTGCATGTAAATTTTCGTCCCCTTATTCACCATCTTACGGGTTGAATTTCCAAAAATCCTTCCTTATTGTTATCCTTTGATAGATATGTTAATTCAATTCAATTTATTGTGCAAGAATAATAAAATTGTTTTTGTTTTTGTTCAAAACTTAAATTGACACCCCATATATGAAGTTTCTTTCAAAGAAAATGGGGACGTTTATGAATTATGACTACTAAAGGTTTAGCAAAAAGAAATATTTAGTATGATCACCGATACGGAAATGAAGCCCTTTGAGAGTAGATAATAACGTTTCAGACGCAGACGTCGCCATGGACGGGACTTGGACAGGATTTGGTTGATAGGATTTTATTCTGATGCTATTCGATAAAAATACGACATCTTGTCTTTTGTTTTACATCGACATCGAGATTTGTATTAACCACTCTTGAAATACCTTTTACGCGTCTGTATAATTTTATATATTTTTATTTACATAATTATGAAAACGGTTCTTTTTCGCAAAAGTTGTTTACATCATTATAAATTTGTATAGTATTTCTTGCAACTATTTTCAGATTCACAAGAAACGTGACTAAAAAAAAGAAATGTCGATTATATCATTCGAAATATATCAGAACACTAAGAATAACTGCACAACTTACATCGTATCCCTTAGGCTGGGATCAGTGCCGTTGGTCAGATGGATTATACGTTTCACTTTGTTTTTCGATGGTAACTCCTCGGTTAATATTTCTATTTCTTTATGGTTATAAATATAAAATAGACGTGTGCATGATTTTCAATTGTCAGTTCTAAATAACCAACTTTTTGCGTCACTCTGCGGAAATGGCAACTAGTGCAAGGGAGCCAAAGTCGTCGAGCATCAACTAGGGCATGTAATTTAATGTAATGACTCTATGGAAGCTAAATAACTATACATATATAAAACATCAATGGAATACTATTTATATATGCCTTCATGTATTTAGAATCTGACAATTTTTCGCTAAGACCAACCAAAAAGAAGAGGAAAATGGGTCGGCTGCAATGACAATCATTTTCTTATAACGTGGGAAAATAATACATAGCGTCTCCTCCAACCACTACCACCCATCCGTGATTTTTTATCGAGGTCATTTCTTCATACTCTATGATTTTTTTATATGGTTTTCTCCCGCTATATTTTTTTAACGATATACCCTACCTCCCTCTAACTACGTATACCTCCATATGCGCTAAGGATTTTTTGTAAATGTTTAACTTGGTTTTTCTCATAGTAACTTGTTAAGGAGATTTTCTCCCCCCATATGTCCCACGGCCTCTTTGTAACTATGTATTTAACGTGGGTTTCTCCAATCGTAGATTTTCTCCCTCCATGTAATAGGAATAGGGTATGTTAGATAAATGAAAATTCACATTTATTATTTCTTTTTTATTATTGTGAATGAATTATTCAAATGATATTTACTTTCCATGAAGTGCAAGTATTGTAAATGAGTTTCATAGATTTTAAGGATTTCGTTAATCATAGACAATTTTAATTTGAATTAATGTTACCGAAGTTTATTGTGCCATTAAGATTCCGCAGTCCCGAGGAGTTATGTAAATAATACCATAAGTTCTTACGGCACGAGTTACGGCGATTATGTCCCTTTTCATTGTACTGTGTAAACTCAGAACTCCCCGAGGTGTATGTTCGTACACGTACCCTGACTAAATTACACGTAAACGTATCTAGGTAAGTAAAACGTTCGTTGTACTCTGCCATGATATTAAGATTCTCAGTAACCTATTAATATAAATTAAACCGTTTTTTTTTTAGCGTGACTACCATCTTAGACCGCATCATTATTTAACATAAGATGAGATTATGGTCACAACGCTAACTTATAAAGTATCAAAAAAAAATGTTTAATTATAATTATTTGTCACAGAGTTTTTAATATTATACGAATTATTATATACAATAAAAATTAAAGAAATGCACATGACGGACTTGTGATTTTGAATTGACTTGATGATCATATTTTTTGTATACAATCAGTGTCAATATCAAGTGTAGGTATATATTGTGCGTATTTGAATATGATTACAATCATCATCATTCATCATCAATATCAATCATCAATAAATAATAATAATTATTTATTTACATATAATTATTGATAAATCTGTATGAAATTCAATGTGAACGTATTTGATTATATCTATTGACTTCTATTGTGTGGTTATGCGTGCACACATAATTTTTACATATGTGATTTTATCTAACACTAGCTGATCCCGGCGAACTTCGTAACGCCTAACAGTCGATTTTTTAATACTTATTCTGCTATTCGGGACCATCGTATAAATATTGACATTCATATTTTTACGATACTAACGTCACTCAATTGTTTTGCCTTCCCGAAATATATCCACTAATACTTCAACTTTATGATATGGTATTAAAGTTCAAATTGACTTATAAGTATTATTACGAATCGTTTGTATGGGAGTATAGAAAAGTCTTGTTTTTAGACTTTTCCAGACATTTTTTTTTATTTTTCTCTCCGTAAGATCCATCCTCATACTTCAAGGAATATTCTAAAAAAAAAATTAGCGAAATCGGTTCAGCTGTTCTCGAGTTTTGCGCTTAGCAACACATTTAGCGATTCATTTTTATATTATAGAAGATTAGGTTAATTATAAGGTAATTTTATAAAATTAAGTAAAAAATAATTATATAATAACGAACATTGTCGTCTTGATGTTCTTCACTAACCTTAACTTTATAAGGGCTTAGTAACGTATTCACATGCGGCTAATAAATCATGCGAGTGCGGTTTGCCTACCAGTTTCAATTTAACTTTCATCCCGACGAGCACAGTCTGGAGGCACTGCGTAGTGACGTCACAGAACTGTACAAAGTTTAACACTAAATTCGTTATACGTCTCGTTGTTGTTTCGCTTGTAACTAATACCGAAATGTAATCAACTATCTTGTTAGAAGTGCCCAATAATATACGTTCATTTATATTTTTTTATTTATTATATTATAGGGGGCAAACGAACAGATGGGTCACCTGATGGTAAGTGATCACCGCCGTCCATAGACACTAGCAACACCAGGGGAGGCGCAAGTGCATTGCCGGTCTTTTAAATATGTGGGCCTCCGGCACTCTCACTGACCGAACGAAACGCAACAGTGCAACCACCTTCACGACGGTTTTCTGTGAGAGGGTGGTACTATCCCGGGCGAGCCGACCCATTCATGCTGAAACCAGTAATAGCTTCAGCGTAGCTCTACCACCTACAAAATTTGTACATATCACAAACTGTAATTGTTTTCTATGATTTTTCGAACTGACATACCCTGTTGGCTCTTTTGGCCTCTACAGACACACTGGACTACAGTTTTCTATTGTCATATAACTATTACTACCTACGATAGGTACCGTAAACATTACGCGTTCTTAAAAAAAAAATAGTGAAATAATTCCATGTACGTAAATTATTAAAACTGAATTTAAATAATATATATTTCATTAGTTACGAATTTTATAATATTCAAATGGATTGTGGCATTTTTAGAAATATTTTTATGTTATATACATTTTCTATAGTATTATTTTGAGAATCTTTTTCTATAGTATTATTTTGAGAATCTAATATTCCAGTTTTTTTTATACTTCATAGATAAGCGTTTGACCAAAACCTCATCTGATGTTTGAATTATGATGTGATCTAAGATATAGTAATCACGCTAAACCTAGCGGGAGACTGGCTCTCAAATGCAACTGCCGGAACACACCAACAGGTGCTTGACGACAAATATTCAACTTGAGAGTGGTAGCTAGCCATGCGGACTTAGAAAAAGACCTACTACCATTCTATGGCTTCATCACGATGTCTTCTTTCACCGAAAGCTCCGATTCAGTTGCTACGATTCAAACCTACTTCCTTCGACGCTGTGTCCGGACACACTACCAACTGAGCCATCATCGCTTCAAAAAAGCTTCGTAAAGCGTTATATATATTTCATAAAAGTGTAATATTTCGTAAAACATCTGTAGTGCATTAATACAATAATAAAATAAAACTAACTACGAGCTCTATGATTAAAAAATGCTTTTAACACAGAGTACACATTCACGGTAGATGTATGATGATGGGCGGTGCGCTGGTAAACACTGCCTAAAAGCCGAAAGCCACATCTGAATTAAGCCCATTAAGGTGAGACCGCAACAATCGGACACTGTGTCCGTCCGTCCGGTGTAATGCATCGGCCCGGCGGCGCGGCTGCCACACGCCGCACACCGCGCCGTTTTCCGGTACATCGAACCAGTGATTTTGTTACAACCCTACAATGTAATTAGCTGAAAACGTCACGATCACAGAATATAAAAATAGTATTATCAAAGTGTTAATAATAGACTTCTATTATGATAACCGAAACAACTAATTTTATAAACTTAATGGTTTTCGACTGAATATATATACGGTAGGGTAAGCAGATATATTAATATATTACAGGTAAGGTAAATAAAGAAAGTTACTGTCTTCGAAATCCATCCGGAATATTTCAAATATGTATGAAATACTCTATTCATGAATTTACAAAAAAACCTACACAAAGTTAAGAAAAAAAATCCACATATAAAAATAGGATCTGCCGGTAAAAGTATCCATATTTTATATTGCTATATATTAAATGGGTATACAGTTCTCGTAAATCTTTTTGTCCACTTTGAATATAGCCGAAAGTAGAAAAGGTTATTTTATATTTATTTTATATTTTATTCTATATTCACTACAACTTTATGGAAACCAATATTTAAAACTGGCAGAACCTTAGTTTGTTTGTTCCCATGATGTTGTATAACCTAGCAGTGCTATTTTATCAGCGACTCTCTTAAGTTTGTTCTAAATAGGATAGAGTGGGCTTAATGAATTAGATTGTATATAATGTCCTTGTAAACACAAAAATAATATAAATACAAGAAATATGTGAACCGAAAATTGTACATAATGTTAAAAAAAAAAAAAAAACGAAAAGTCGTACTGTTGCCAATTTACTACACAGAAGTGTACAACAAAACACACTACGAATAACACTGAAATACTTACAATAACGAAACAACTACATGACTTGTTATTGACATTTCACTGGCACAAAACTACTACGAACTATATATAACGTGGATGGACTCGACAAATAGCCCCTAACCGCGACGCGTGCGTGCATTCTCATTTACTATGCAATATAATTAATACGAATGTCATTTATTTTGTTAACAATTATAGATGTGATTGTTTCGTTGCATTCTATTAAAAAGTATTACTATAAATCGGGATAGTATATTTGATGAATTATTTCATTTATTTGAAGTTTCGAAATGCAATATATTTCCATCATTCACTGTATAGGTGTACTATAATATATTACTGGTACTATACTATACTAAGCTCACATATTGTATTATTTATATCATCATCATCTTACCCTTATCCCACCTAAGTAGGGTCGGCACAACATGTTTTCCTTTTCCACTCTCCTCTGTCAGATGTCATCTCAGTATTCACGCTTTTTATAGACATATCGTTTTTCACACAATCCATCCACACCTTTTTCGGTCTTCCTCTACTCCTATATCCGTCTACTTTCAAACTCAAAACTTTTCTTGTTACATGACTTTCATCTCTACTCATAATATGCCCGTACCATGCTAACCTATTACTTTTCATCTTCTCTGTCACTGGTGCTATTTTCGAACTTCCTCTGACATGCTCATTCTTAATCTTATCCATCCTTGTTACACCACACATCCATCTTAACATTCGCATTTCTGCCACATGTAATCTTTTCTCATCCGTCTCTTTCGTAACCCAGTATTCGGATCCATATAACACGGCTGGTCTTATTATAGTTTTATACACCTTCCCCTTGAGTTTCAAAGTTTTATTGTATTATTTATATATGAATCTTGAAATCGGCCTGAATTTTCAGTGAAGAATTGCATCATTTTGAAACTATAGCACCGAAGTAAGGCACTTTCTAATAATTGTTGAGCTACGTAACAACCCCAAGTTACAAGTCTGGTGTAAAGCGTCTTTAGGTGTCTCCCAAGTACAGCAATTGACAACTAAGTCATCTAGGTAGTTCATATTGTCACTGACTATCACCTGAGTTTGTAGTCTAATGCTAGCTGATTTATTAAAAAAAATATTTTTATTCAGTTAATATTTAATAATTTGTAGATATTTGTTAAACATCATCAGCCTGTAAGAGAACCACTGCTGGGACATAGACCTCTTCCCGAAAGAAGGTATGGGCTTAATCACCACGTCAGCCCACGACCTATTGGCGATTTCAAACTCGGAGAAATCAACAGTTTTATATTTTCCCACATACGGTGGTACTACAAGAACATTTCTCAGGTTTAGATTAACTCACGGTATTTTGCTTCACCGTTCACCGATAGTGCTACGAAATTAAACTAGTAAATGCACGCGAATTCCGAAAAATTCCTTGGTTCAAGCCGGGCTTTGACGTAGGTTCAACAGATATCAAATTGATATTCAACCATCACAATTGTAAATATTTGTTACTTTTACATATGTTTGTTTTATCACTCAATAATTTCATTTTTAAAATGACACAGATAATATAAACAAAATAAACATTAGGCAGTTAACAAGCCAAGTACAAATTGAAAATACATTTACATATTTCAAAAGCTACATAATTTATCTCAATAGACAATCGCAAATTCGAAACAAAACAATAGGTATTGATGCATCACGTTTTCGTCCAATTTCATTGATCCACAGGGTGTGGACTAAATATAAAGTTCAATAAAAGTCCCCCCTATGTGATAGGAAGTCCCGGATTTATCGGGCTAACCCCATATAAATAAATAAAATGGAGAAGCATGCATTCCTTATGAAGGTGGCCGACGCTCGAACGAGTTAGTGAAACTATTGATTCGGATGTGAAAACGTTATTGTTATGATTTACTTTGTTTTTATTTTAAACAAAAACTATGGGAAATATTCTAGTTTAATTCTAAAAAAAAAAACAACATTCAAATATGCTCATTCTTTTGTACTCTGTAAGTTAAGTTATTGTAAACGTTAAATTAAAATCAACTTTTGATGAAGCATGTACGATAGTTAACATTGCTACCTGGTGTGGACTAGTGGTAGTCTGCAAGCCTAAGCACCGCCATATACTAGAAAAATTATCGTCTAGCATCTACCTTTATATTATAGTAACTGATGATTTCATGATGTCTCCTTCGAAGCTTACTGTTTTATCATCTTTGACTGTATTATCAGTGGCAGATTTTAAGATTTGGTGCCTTGATACCTAAACGTCGCGGACCTATTAAATAACGAAATAATAAATTGGTAACGATTAAGATATGTAACAAGTATTAGCGAAAGACCTTAAGTTTTTTTTACATTATAAAGTAAACGATAAATTAAGGAAAACACTAAAAACTTACACATGTTTTTTTAACGAAGACACTTAAAAACCTACCTTGCAGATCCACACATATTTTACTTTTCTGTCATATTCAACCTAAAAGCGTGGGATGCCCCCCTTTGCCTCCCTTTACAGCTTTGTGCTCTGCTCCATGGTCGCGGGGTGATTACGCTCCTGTGTATCGTCCCTTGAAATCGGATGTGTTTTTTTGGCTAAACCCTTCCTGTAACACAAAATAGATCTAGCTTAGGATAATGGTGGATATGTATTTTTTAACCATTATCATATAATTACTAAACTAAATATGGTACAAATTTTCAGTCATTTTTACTTTATGTAATTTTATTAATTTCTGTGATATATGTCAGGATGTATAAAGGTCACAAATGTATACGACAAATTTTTATGATTTGCGACGTTGCTAAAATATCTAATGAATTTTAGTCCGATGAAACTCTGAAGGCCCTCAGGCCAACAGCGTATAGTCAGTCCGAATAAAATCTAATGAATCTTGCATCTTCGTACAGTCTGGTTATTTCTCACAGGAACCTCAGGTAGTATCAGTTAAAAGATGCCGTAAAATAGTCATTAGAGGCGCAAGACATAAATTAAACTGTTTAACGCTGGAAGGTAATAAACAAGGGTTAATAATAGCCACAAACCAGAAGATGTTGAAGACTCAGTTTAATTTGATAAATTATCTGTTAAATAATTGAATAAATATGGAGACACAATTTCATATACGGTTATTTTATTACAAACTAAGTATAGCTTGTTTTATGTCCATTGACATGCGTATAAGATATTTAATATCCACGCATGACAATTATGCTCGTCTCAAAAAATCATTCATGTTCGGAAGTAGCACCAGTAAATTCTCAGATCAGTATAGATAGAGCTTACTAACATTAGATTTTTTTTTTTGGATTAAAATATACTTTGTAGGAATACTCTACAATATTGCCGTGAAAAGTGTGGGTAAATTAATTGTTTTTCATCTATACGTATAAATAACATTGAAGTGTCCCTTGTTTCTTCACGGTAATCTTCGAAACAAACGGACCAATTTTAAGAAAACCTTACTGGCAGATAGAGAACTGTACACACTATTATCTACACTATATATCATTATACCCAATTGGTAAAAAGATTGGGTTAAGTAGTAATAACAGAAATATAATTTTAAAAACAAATGACTGCTCACAATTATGTAGAAACATATATATACGATGAAAGATATTCTTCTAAGAAATGAATTTGTGACTACTGGATGTTTCTATTTTTTTTTTATTTACTTAAATAAGTTTTATTTGGTACCAAAACATCTAACTCTTGGTTAAATCAGATTAAACTAAATTTAACTGTCGGTAAACTTCGATCCGTTAGACCGGAAAAAGAAATATGGCGTCAGGTAACAGGGATTCAATTCAATCAGCTCCCTTGCTACCTTGCTCCCTGTGATTTGATGAGATTGTTGAAAATCAGAATGGGTTGAGAAAAACTTGCTTCGTTACTTGACTAATGGAAATTCCGTGTTGCTTGCTTTTGAGTGAAATACGTGTGAGGCTATATTTAAAAAGTCTATCTTATATATTTATTTAGGAACTGTCTAGCCGAACAGGTTTTGATAAAGAGTTCCTTTTCAATTATTTATATTGTTTGTCTTTGAAACTTATGTGCATAATTGACATATACGAGTACATGTGGAACTACCAGTAAACGCTCCAGAATGTTTTGATTAGTAGGTACGTCTGCTTTGAATAAAATAAAAACTACGATGCTATCCAATCCCTTGCTTTTGCACTATATGTTAATACTTCATTAGATGACAACCTCATATTTGAATAGAAATAATTCCTAGTAATCTTGTTCTTTGTATTGTATTTTAAGATATTAAGCATTTACTTCAACTATGACAAATTAATGAAACATCACTATCTCTTTTTAACCATATCAAAAACATTTTTCTGAATTTTTCACATTTTTTACCTAACCAAAAAAAGTTATGAATAAAAAAATAGGTTTCTTTAAATACCCAGAACTTTTTTTAAATTGACTTATTGGATTTTTTTAAATATGTGTTATCTCCAAGGGTTTTTTTTTTAATTTACGTAATAAACAAAATTTCAAAAAAGACATTAACTCTTTTACCACAGTTAACAGAACATCACTAATAAGAAACCACAACTATTCCCAGACTGCGTCGTATTTATCACGGTATTTTGCTGAGATTGTATAAAAAAAGTTTGGCTTCACCAGTGAGTTGCGATTTACAATGTTCTAGCTGTACAACCTTGATCATAAAATATTAGAGGATGTGCAAATCGAGGTGGTTTGAATACATAAATAAACGAATGTGTAATGAATCGTTTATTCCACTTTTCAAGTGATAGTGCCCTAGTGGAGGCGTATCCGTATACAGCCACAATGGAATTCCGAAATGAGCAGGAGTTTTAGGTGAAGAAAAACATCGTGATTAATTATGATAGATATGGTTCTTCCTAATACCCACCCGGTTGCTACCATGCTTAGAAATCTATAATCAAGTGCTATTTATGTTTTCCCACTACCATGCTTGAAAGCTACTTATCTAAGTACGTACGTAATGTACATATTACGTTCTTATTTTTCTTCTCCAACTGACTAACGCTGTTGGTCTGACTCCCCTTTACAGCTTCACCGGGCATGGTTAAGCGAGCACTTAAAGCACTCAGCTCTATGGCAACATGTTGAAGGGCATCTACGTGGCCGAACGTCCGCTTAAGCTGTTGCCTTGAATATTAGCCAGATGAAGCTGTCAAGACCAGTCAAGCCAAAAGTGTCAGTCCGAAAAAACTGTTGCCTAGAAGGCAACATTGCGACCGTTGAATCTAACTAAGCTAAGATAGTTAAATTAGGCATAATATATGATTTAGAGAAACGCATATGTGTACCTACATTGTACCTCACGAACTCATACATAGATTTTGAATCTGATAATTTGGTTAAGCTAAACTGACCAAGTTCGAAAAATAAGGGACAAAGTAAAACCAGGCGTACGTAAAAACTACCCACATATGTGTTGTGTGTGTGTGTGTGTTGCGCTAGTGACTTAAAATTTTCAGTATCACTATATCGCGCTTTAGATGTCTTAACATAGCTGTACAAGGACCAAGATCTCGCGGTAGGCCAAAAAAACGCTGGCTGGATGTTGTGAAAGCCGATATGCAGGAGAACAACCTAGGACAGAAGGATGCCGAAGACAGGGCAAAGTGGAAGAAGCTCAGTCGGAAAGCGGACCCTGGCGCTAAGCCGGGAAAACGCTAGGAAGAAGAAGAAGATTATATCGCGCTAGCAGTGTACTCGGGGGATTCACTCTGGAAAATTATCTTAGGTCTCATCGCCATTGATATCCGGTGAGGGTGGATCAAACGCTAAAAGTATGCTATAAAAGTCGTTTTACAGCACTGTACCACCATAAACGCTAAACGGAACGATACAGTTTCCCATTTATTTGCATGCAATTTACTTAAAATCCATTCTCTGTTTCGGTATCGAGTGAGTTATCGTATCATTCGATTACAGTCGTGAAAGATCGAACATCAAAAAGGCGTACCGGACCCGATGGTCGATTTGTCAACATCATTGCGGTTGTCCTACTGTCGTCCAAATAAATTGGATGGGGTTTAAAGGTGCTTAAATGTACTCGGTAACGAATGAGCTTTGGTTTTTGTTCGACAATTTGTTTATATGTTTAGCGGTATTTGGTAACAAGTTTGTAACAATTTGACGTATTTCGATATATATAACAACATCTATATACAACAGAGTTGGCAAAAATTAAAGGTAAACGATTTATTTTCTATAAGCAAATAAAGATTAAAAAGAAAGGTTAAAGCTGGATTTTAAAATGGTAACTTCTTAACTTAATTTAATTATCTTAATTTTTCTTTAAGTTTCATTCCATTATCTTTAGTTATTAAATTAAAGTAAGTAGTTTGAAGCGATGATGGCTCAGTTGATAGTGTGTTCGGACACAGCGTCGAAGGACGTAGGTTCGAATCCAAGCTACTGAGTCGGACTTTTCGGTGAAGGAAAACATCGTGATGAAACCATAGCATGGTGGTAGGGCTTTTTCTAAGTCCGCTTCTAAGCTACCACCCTCAAGTTGAAAATTTGTCGCCAAGCACCTGTTGGTGTGTTCCGGCAGCTGCACTTGAGAGCCAGTCTACATCTACGTTAAACGTGACTTACCATCTTAGACCACATCATCCTTTAATATCAGATGAGAATGTAGTTAAAACGTTTACCTATAAAGAACAAAAAAAAATTGCCGTTTAACTATACAATTTTGTATTTAATTTAACGTTAATAATTATGTTGACTGTAATATGTGTGTAGTTATTTTCTTTCTTGGTGTTTGTGATGTATCCCCTATAATGTAAACTAAAATTGGCGTACTTCTTTATAGATGTAAAAGATTTTAGTGTTATGCATAGTTGTATTTAGAGGCTGCGTTGTTAAGGCTTGGTTTATGGCTCGCACAGTTCACTCATACAATTTACCAATTTGAAGCGATATCTGCCATCGTTTTACTCTTGCGAAAAACTTAATTAGAAAACTGAACGATATTATAAAAGTCCTTGTATTGCGTAATGCTCGTTGGAAAAGTTTAACAGAACGAAATAAAATAAAAAACATTCGTAAGGTTTATAACAATTACAACTTAAAATAATCTTGTAAAAATCGTATTTTTGTAATTTTCATATTTATTTTAACTAATTCGTTCTTGCGACTTTCTTCGTAATAAAATCATATTGTTGTTTCATGAATACTACATGTGTTGTCTTGTTTAATTGTAGTCTGTTTTTTTTTGTTGCAATATTGTCATTAGTGTTTAAACTTTTGTAACTTTCCTAATCATTTCAAGATACCTCTGTTAAATTTTATCTTTACTACTTAGCTCCTACGGATAGCATAATTGTATCCAGGTTCTCTGTTTACCTATAAAATTGCCATCACGCTCGATGATGTTTTCAGGTTCGTATTTGTAGTCAGTATACTATATGATTTACACTTCACTACATAGTATAAAACAAAGTCGCTTTCTCTGTCCCTATAATCCCTATGTATGCTTAAATCTTTAAAACTACGCAACGGATTTTGATGCGGTTTTTTTAATAGATAGAGTGATTTAAAGAGGAAGGTTTATATGTATAATAACATAAATTAAATAGGCGAGAAATACTGTTATTTTTGAGGTTACTCCAAATTTAACGCGTGCGGGCCACGGGGAGTAATGAATAAATCAAAACTACTGGATCGATTTTAATCATTTTTTCAGTGAATGTCATAGGCTATATATTTTATACCCGTGCGAAGCCGTAGCGGGCCGCTAGTATAATAATATAATGGACTCGCAAATATGTTTTTACTTTCATAGCCTTTTTTCGAACATTTGACATAGAATATATCCTTTTTAAATACAGATTTTTAAATACCAAAAAAACGCAAAGAAATTTTTAACATAAAATACAAGGAGATTTTTAGCAATCGCTTCAACTATTACGTTGATTGACCAGGACAAGAATTGGTCACACAATTTTATTTTTATGTATCAGATTTTGTATCAAATTTTTATATGAATAGCCGTTTACGTTTTTACTACATGTATCCAAAATGCGCCGGAAGAGCTGTACCAACGGAGAAATAAATAAATATTCACCATGTTACTCGTATCGCATTATTCGTGTGTTGGTATAAATTCAGTGTTGAAACATTTAGACCACGTTCCGGGCCTCCGCCCTCCGGGTAGGGGAGCTCGGACCGGGCCGGCCTTTTTATGGCGTGATATGTACAGAATTCGACAAATACATGGAATTTTTTTTTTTGTTTTATTCAATGTTAAACCATAATAGGAATTAATAACCAGATTCTCTCGGTAACATCACCTTTGTTTGTAAATAGCTGAAAATAATGTATTTTAGGGTTTTTATTATTTTTTCAATTGACAATGGCATAATTTATAGCGTAAATAGAAAAAATAAAAAAGTGTTTCTAAAGTCGTTTTAGAACAGATTGTTGCCGACGTTTATATAACATATTTGACATTTTTCTTCTATTTTCAAAAATAATTACAACATTTCACAAATTCTTAATTTAAATTGTACTATTACGACAAAGTCATACTGTTTAAATTAATGTGTTTATGTAATGATAAAATATTAATTATTATATTCATTCATTCATTCACAAGGATTTGAACAAACGTACGTCGATGGACGCAGTGTACGAATACAATAACTACTGAAGCATCAATTGAATCTAATTATAAGCTTAAATTTATATTATCTAACTTAACTATTAAATACTAATGTAAATGTGTAAATACTAATCCAGAGAACAAATATTTATATAATTCAAAAAGCTAAACGCACAACTAGGGTTACCACCATATTTTTTTGCAAATAAAGTACATTTGTTATTATAGCTAGAAAAAAAGCACACAGTATTAATATATAGTACATTTTTTTTTAATTATTATTAAGCATAAATCTATAAAACTTTAAATCTTATTGTTATTGCATTTAAATCGTTTCGCTCGAAACAAACAAGAAATTGTGACAATTAATGACAGTGACATTGTTGACATTTGAGGTTAAGTGGCGTTCAGAAATATTTGTTAAAGAAACGAGTGTTTAGGTGATATGGCGTTAGCGAGTGGCAACATCGATTGAGCAATCGATGTATTTCTCTTAAAGAAAAAATACACATGAATAAACTGTTCAAAATCCCAAAGAAACCAAATCATGCCAAATACTGTATTTTCGTGTACTTTATTGTTCACATAAAGTATAGAGCACAATTAACTGAAATAACGTACAATAC
This sequence comes from Antheraea assamensis, assembly GCA_035772565.1. Classification (NCBI taxonomy): domain Eukaryota; kingdom Metazoa; phylum Arthropoda; class Insecta; order Lepidoptera; family Saturniidae; genus Antheraea; species Antheraea assamensis. The sequence continues at coordinate 5,962,605 of JAQQSE010000031.1, read as the reverse complement.
TTTTTTTTTATGCTTTATAGGTAAGCGTTTGACCACAATCTCATTTGATGGTAAATGACGATGTGGTCTAAGATGGTAGTCACGCTAAGCCTAGAGAAGACTAGCTCTCAAGTGCAGCTGCCGCAACACACCAACAGGTGCTTGGCGACAGATTTTCAACTTGAGGGTGGTAGCTAGCCAGACGGACTTAGAAAAAGCCCTACCACCATGCTATAGTTTCATCACGATGTTTTCCTTCACCGAAAGCTCCGACTCAGTTGCTTGGATTCGAAGCTACGTCCTTCGACGCTGTGTCCGAACACACTACCAACAGACCCATCATCGCTTCCGAAGTATTTCTCTTAAAGAAAAAATACATATGAATAAACTGTTCAAAATCCCAAAGAAACCAAATAAAGTATTTTCGTGTACTTTATTGTTCACATAGAGTACAATTACCTGAAATAACGTACAATACTTTATTGTAAAGTACGGGTGTCAACCCTACGCACAACGGTCGCTATTTCTTGGGTGATAAGTTATGGACAAACACACAGAAAGCCGGTTGCATTTTATAAGAAGTGATCTCTTATCGCTAGCTGCTTCATATATTATTCATTTGTTTCGTGGCTGGTGTGTTAGGCTATACCTCGCACGTTTATGCATACGGGTGGCGTGTTTCCAATACATTTTCGTGCCGTTTGAAGGGGCTTCTCAGATTTATATAGCCGGGTGCTATCAGTGTTTTGTGAAGTATTAAGCTACATTAAAAAAAAGGCCTAAATATCTTTGGTAGGTTACGCTTTATAACATAAATATCTACTTAACAGCTAACTAAAGATAAATCTTTTTCACAAAATGAATAATGTATGTACTGCTCGTCGTATTCTTTAAGTTATGTATAAAAACATTCACGTGCGTGTTTAGTCGCCAACTTAGTACTGTAAATTGTGGAACATTAAGGACGTATGCATACTAAAGATATATATTAATCGAATATATATTTCTTCCATACTCATTATATATAAATGTGTATAGAAGCTGTATCTCTTGTATTTGTCACCCGATTGTCTTAAAAAAAAATTAGGAGACAAATGTTTCTTTTTGTCACCTTCGACGAGTCGAAGCTTTTATTTATAAGTCTCTATTCGTTATACATCACGCTCCTTACATATACTAATCTAACTATATATATGTATGTCAGTATAATTAACTATATATAAGTATGTATAATACTGACATATACATTCTTTGGCAAGGAAACCTCAATAATATTTAAACTTAAAAATTAATGTATTATGGTCGAATTTCGACCAACAGACGATCAGTAGTTTATAATAATCGATAATATTATTTATATATTAAAAATTTTGTTTTTCGACATTTTCATGGATTACCAGTTACAGTTGATTTTCATTTTGCTTTTTTAAATTGAGAAAGTTTATAGGTTATCTAATATCACGCTATGATCATTAAGAGTCGAACAATTATTACATACAGTGTAGGTTAGAAAGAACGTAACGAATTGACAGTGCGGGCGTGCCGTGTCGCGCGGCGCTGTGTATCATCGTATCAGGGCCCGAAGGTGGGAAATGTTACACGCGTGTGCAACCGTGGTATGCGGCCTGTTAATGATATTTAAGCAAGTATCGTATTAAATAGATTCGATTAAAATATATCAATAAAGTAAAAAAAAATGTTACAACATATAAAAGTTAGCTAATACTCGTGACTTTGTCTGCGTCGTTTTTTATTTTTATAATACGTTTTATGCACAGAGGAAAATACCTAAGCACCACACCATTTTCTACTCTTCTCCATACAAAGAAAACACACTTCGGTGAACGTGTACTGCTCATAAAAGATCGAGTGTCTAAGAAGTAATAAAAAAACACATCGAAATCAATCCAGTACTTTTTGAGTCATGCGCGCACGAAAGTGACTATAATTTTATTTATATAAATCATAATTTTTGATGGCTTTTCAATTTTTTTTTCAACTTTCGAATCAGAACAAGTAGTAATCATCATCTTACCCTTATCCCACCTAAGTAGGGTCGGCATAACATGTTATCCTTTTCCACTCTCGCCTGTCAGATGTCATCTCAGTATTTACACTTTTTATAGACATATCATTTCTCACACAATCCATCCACACACTTTTTTCAGTCTTCCTCTGCTCCTGTATCCGTCCACTTTATTAGTATCAGCTAGTAGTAACATTTGTAATTATTATAATATTTAAAGTATTAAATTGTAGCATTTATAATAGTGGTCTGTGAACTCCGACTTGCATGTGGACAGTGCTTAAGTAGTTATTGTTAGCTTTAGTATGGAATTGTTAATTTGCACGGATATGCCACATCGGTTTTCCATTATAACCAAGGACTAAAATTATCTTAACGGTTTGGGTAATTAAAAGTTATTCAAGCAATTTAAAATCTTGTTTATAGAATGAAACAGTTGATAATAAAGCCGTTTGAAACGAGTTAGTTCTTAATATCGAAAGATGTTCTATGAATGGTTTATCATATCCTTTATAAGCTATTCGCATTAGCGGATTACAAGCGAAAGCTTTCTATGTTACCAAGTCGACCTGTAATCGGCTTGCTGACCCTTTATGTGAGTAGTGGGTGAGACGTATCGGTCGCTCACTGAGATTCTAAAATGCAATAATACGTATGGTAAATACGTCTTCAAATAAATTCTATTCTCCATATTATATTTCTAAATTATGTTACATTACACTATATTACAAAATACCAAAATACCACTGAAGATTTTAAAATATAAATTGAATTAAATTAATATTTGGAATTTAAAATTAATAGCGTTGATGGTTCAGTTAATAACGTGCTCGGACACCATATCGGTAGTTTTGTATACATGGACATAATCGGAGGTTACAATGAAGAAAAACATCGTACTGAAAACATTTCTAGTTGAAAACCTATCGCCAGGCACCCGTCAGTGTGTTTGCGTTTGAGAGCCAGTCCCTCGTCTAAGTTTAGCGTGTTTATCAATTTAGACCATCGTCATTTAATATCGGATGAAATTGCGGTCAAACGCTAATGCTAATAAAGGGTAAAAAAAAAGTAGTGTGTACTTATGTACACGCGTTAGAAGTTATACTTCTTTGGCGTAACAAGATAAAAATATTTTCAAAATTTTTATCTTTTACCTTATTCTACATTTGTAGAAAAAATGACACTAACAATAGAAAAAAGGTATTTAATACATACATACTTTTTTTGAATAAAATGTTGACTATAGCTAACTTCAGGGTGTCGGTTTCTCGTGACGGTGTTCGCGTGGCATCGTAAAAATTTATTCTCATCATTTTTCCCTAACGCGCCAAAAAACGTATAACTTCATAAATTATGAACGATAAAACTACTGTAGCTAGTAAAAATAATAATAATTTAATGTCAGCCTCTATTTGTATCACTGCTGGGCAAAACTTTCCTGGAGTAATCAACTAACATAATCAACTCTTCAGCCCACATCATTGTAGTGAATGAAGTAAAATCAACAGATGCTTATTCTTCCCATATATAGTTGCACTATAAAATAATCCGAAGGAAGATTGATCTCAGTGCTGTCAGGCAGGAGCCCGAAAGTAAAAATTAAGCCAAATCATACAACACACGATGGCAAAGATGTTGTGCGGACCCTACTCAGTTGGGATATGGTTAAGAAGTAACTTTTCGCCTCCTTCTACCACCTTAGCCGGGCCTGGGAGAATGCGCTGTGGGTCCATCTTCCCATTGCACAGGTCCGGCGGATGGAGGAGACGACCGAAGATGTGTACACGGTCGTCTCCTGACCAGGACAGGGCCCGACGGCGCTGATTGACGCAGGCGACACGATGAATACTCAAGAGATCCCGTGTCGCCCCAACAAAAGCGGTGGATGTACACCCTGTGGTTTTAGTGAGTAGGAGTCTCGCACTACCCACCCTCTCCCCCGAGAGGGTGGCGTGTCGATGACGGATTTAGCCATGTTAAAAAAAGGGGGATGAAGGTGATGATAATGAAAAATAATGTATCAAATATCATTTACTCCTAGAGTCATGCCATGTCAATATTAAAAAAGTGTTTATCGTCGGTTCAAGTATCTTAACTTAATATTTTGAATGTGATTTTGTTTATTATTTTCCCACGATTTAAAATCAACTTAACCGATTGTCATAAAATTATGCAGATACGTTGTAAAGGGTACAAAAAAAGACATAACGTACTTTTTATCTAGCACGAAGTGTTATTCCCGAGACATTTCATCTACATAAATGCGAATCAAGCCCCAGGCAGAAATTAGTTTCTATTAAATCAATATGCGATTTCGTATGCCGTAAATAAGGCTTAATAACAATAAAACTAAAATGTAATTTTCTATTACTAAAAACATTTCAGAATAGGTTCTTTACATCTGGATGTTATCTTGTACATACAAACATATTCACAAGCTTTACCGCTTTAAATAACAGTTGATAATAATTACCACAGCAATTAAATTGGCATAAGTACGAGAACTTGATGAATATAATGTGACATTTCGAGTTCCATTTAAAACATTTCACTGTTGTTTTTGTTTATCGAAACAGCTCAGAAGCAGTTGTGGAAAATGGCTCGTAAATAATGGAAGCATTTCGCGCAACGCGTCGAAGCCTTTTCTTGTATTTATGTTTTCCCTTTCATCGCTTCCTGCGTGCTCAGTTTGAGGTAACTGTTCATATACTGTTATACACATACTCCGTATAATAATGTTTATATACTTTTCTTTTGTGAAATAGAAAATTTTTGAAATGTTATCAAAACATACTTTATTACACTATCGATAGATGAGAAGACTCTATATATGTTATAGCATAAATAATATATTTAGAATATTTATATATGTATGATGTCATGAGAGACGACACCATCTTTAATATCTAATCGATCAATCAGCCAAGATTAAGATAAAATAAATATAAACCCATAATATTTTTGAAATGGTTGAACTGACTTTGTTAAGTACTAGATACAGAATTTTAGTCTTAGTACGTCTTAGTCGATAGATGGATTATAGATACGAAACAGTAGCGATCACTACAGATCACAAAATTATAATTCGAGAAGCAAGAAAGCCGAAATGTGCTATAATGACGAGGAGAGATATGAAGGATATACTAGGATGTTGTCCACTAAGGTGGTGTTCTTCTACTGTAAATTTACCATCCGCTGGCACCGCCCAAAGTACCTTCAGCAGCAGAAAGTTTTGTCACCTTTATAAGGACGTGATAAAATTTTGGTATATGAACTCGTGTAAATTCAAAACGCGGGACACTGGTTGCGAAATTTGTAATATTTTACACCTATAACTGCGTTAAATCTCTCCTCGACTGTAATATTTGCAGGAGCGCATGAATGCGACACGAAAACACTCGTCAAGTAGGCGACGTTCCGAGAAAGAAGCGGTGACCAATAAGTACACGATTGGAAAAGGGGGGAGTTAGGTGTTGGAAAGTAGACATTAGTAACAAAATACAATCCAGCCGGCAATAAGCACTGACAAAACATATTTAATATGCAAATACCAAAACTATTTTCATGAAAAGTTTCTCGTGGGTATTAACTTGTTAATAACAAAGGCGAATACTTTAAGCAATAACTGCGAATTTAATTACGAAATATTTGCCGAGATATAAATAGTCTGAAGGCTTGAGAATTTCCCGTTCCATGGCCACTAGCCGTCTTTTAGTGTATCCAATCAATAGTGGTTGTCAATAGTATTTTAGTATAGTTCGGGAGTAACCAGTCAATAGCTCAAGAAGAGTCAATAGTATGATTTCAATTAATAATAAAGGCGAATACTTTAAATAATAACTGCGAAAATAGTTACGAAATATTTGCTGAGATATAAACAGTCTGATGGCTTGAGAATTTCCTGGCCTGTAGCCACTAGCCGTCTTTTAAGATATTCAGTCAATAGTGGGTGTCAATAGTAATTTAATATAGGTCGGCACTAACCAGTCAATAGTACAAGAACGGTCAATAGAACGATATCTATAAATACACCGATTTAATATACAAATTTATAAACTCTGAAACATCCTATTGATTAGGTTGAGACTACATTTTAAAGTTGATTTTACAAAATGAAAGTAAACAAAAAATTGTGAGATCGCGGAAACTTTGAAGATTTAAAAAACTAAAGTTGTGCACTGGCGTGAAAGTGCTAGGAAACTTAAAAGCTGGTTAAGCCCAAATACATACGGGTGTATAATTCATCAAACAATATTTCATAAATAAATTAATCAACCGATTAGCTGTTTTGTTGTGATATATATATATTTATATATACATACCTTTTCTTATGTTACCGATATATTATTTACCGATTTGCCAGACTATAAGTTTAAGTACCATGTTAAACGGGTTTTGGTGTCAAAGGGCTATTATAGAGTGGATCAATATGTGAACGATGGTGATGTCTGGAACTGACTCCTCTTTGTGCATCCACTAAAACGATTGTAACGTATAACGTATTTTAAATATATAATTGTATGTTAAAAAGATAAACCCGATCCGAGTTTCTTGCCGGTACTTCTCGATGACTGGGATGTTTTCCGAACCGGTGGTAGTTTTGACGTTCATAAGCGCCTTCTTAGGGCCTAAATTGAATAAAGTACTTTTTGATTTGATTATATTGATTCATGTTATACAACTAATCTATTTCGTGAAAACATTTCGGATTCTATATTGAGAATGCTGAAGTAAAACATATTTATGTTATTTTAGAATGCGTTAGTAGGTAATATATTAGCGTTTATCTGATTGGCTATTATTTTCAATTTAAAAATGTTTCTCTATCATTTTTTCTGGGAAATAAGAACCAGTGCGTGTTTCTGTGTTGTGGTTTAACAAGGAACACATTTCATTCAACGTTAATTAGTCACAATAGAATTAAGGACAAAATATACGTTACCTATCAAATTGTACCTTACTGTTACCATGAAATCTCGTTTCTAAGACGGGAAGCTTAAAAGTAACCAATGACTAACCATTTAATTGTACAATTTATTGGTGACTAGTTTTTGCCCACGGCTTCGCTTGCGTTAATATATATTTCACCTATCCCTATCCCCCTATACCCTATACCCTTTTATGTACCCTTGACAACGTGTATCCAAATTTTCGAGTGACCAGTTAAGTGGCTAATGTGTCAAAGCGTAATAAATAAACTCAGAATTGTATTTAAAGTAGGTGTAGTCAAGATTGTTATTGTTTGGACGCGCAGTGTTAGTTAAAATTATAGCCAGTGTATTTTAGCTAGTAAGCCGCCATCAGACAACACCTTGGCAGGCACTCCGACGAAATTGGAGGAGAAAATAAACACAAAAGTTCACGTAGAAGATTACATCTGAGAAGTCGTATGCAAACGTGATTTTGCCAGGTGCCTCGGCTGCGTACGCCAGTATTACAATCATAAGAAAAATGAGAAACTATCAAAATGAAAATGACGCTCATACGAAATAACGAGACAGACATCCAATTCCTTTTCGTCGGTACATGTGTCTTTCTTATTTTAGCACAAATTAGATTCTTTTAGAAATTCCATGACAGGTACGTTTACATTTTTATTTGCCTTCTAATTTGTACAGGTTTAAGGTTTACTTTTTTACTAGCTTTACGTCGCAGTTTTGCCTACATGCATGTAGATCCGATGTAGCCATTACGAATAGTACATTATTTCTGTATGAAAGGATCAGATGAAGGAATTTCATGACGACCGGTTGTGTAGTTAAGCAATGAAAAGGCAACAAATAGACAAACTCATTTTCACATTTATAATATTACTAGCTGACCCGGCGAACTTCGTAACGCCTAACAGTCGATTTTTTAATAAGAATAAGTATTCTGCTATTCGCGACCATCGTATAAATATTGACACTCATTTTTACGACACTAACGTCACTCAATTGTTTTTTCTTCGCGGAACCTCTCCACTAAAACTTAAACTTTATGCTGTAATAGTATTAAAGTTCAAATTGAGTTTTAAGTATTATTACGAATCGTTTGTATGGGAGTATAGAAAAATGTTGTTTTTAGACTTTTTCAGACATTTTTTTTTATTTTTCTCTCCGTAAGATCCATCCTCGTAATAATATTCTAAAATAAGAAGTAGCGAAATCGGTTCAGCTGTTCTCGAGATGTGCGCTTAGCAACACATTTAGCGATTCATTTTTATATTATAGATTACTAAGGATGCGAATATAAGTTTGTGTTTGTGTATAAGTTTGTGTATCGCGTCTTAACAACTCAAGCGTTCATCACGAAATTAAGCATATATTTTGTTAAAAATACAAAAAAGGACATAGGCTACTTTTCACTATAAAAATGTTACTGTTCCTGGGGGATAGCTCTAATCTATAATCACGCGAGTAAAACCACGGAAATGAGCTAGTTTATAATATTAGTTAAGATTTTTGTAGGTTAAATGTTATATCATCTGATAATAAGTGATGTTGTAGCCTAAGAGGAGCTGATAAAATACACCTATAAATGCTTGGTAATGTTTTGATCTCGAGGATGGTATAGTCTAGCTTAGACGAGGAATAGAAAAACATTAACACCATGGATTTTATAATTTTTCAAGGAAAATTAAGACAGATGCAATATTACCTTAGATTCAGTGTTCTCATAATGACAATATCTCACAGAACTATTGGTATATGACTAGTGGTATATAATTCTTAGAAAAATGAAACCGGGTTAACGTACACGTTTTCACGATCAACTCTACAACAAGATAATTTTCAGCGACCTTAAATAATCCAGTATTATTGATAAGACTATCTGTTAAAAAGATTAAGAATGTTTTAAAGGTCCTTTAAACGTATTCTTAGTTTTAATTGCGCGGGAAATATGCTGACTTGATAAAATTTCAAAGCGGTAGAAATATTCTAATAAAACACACCAAGATTTGTCCGTCTTAGCAACTGACTTTCACAAAAAGCATTGTTCATTTAAATATAGCGGATAAATTGGAAGTCTTACATAACCGAAGGCACGACAGTTTCAGGTCAGTTTCCCGCTCCATGATGAAGGCGTGTGATTTACTGTATCCCCGGTTACGCTGTGACAGATGGGCATTCGTGTCGCGGCCATCCTTTAATCTCAGCTATTCGAACTACGGACACGGTATTCTTTATAAAATAACATAAAAAAAGGTTAGCAAAATTGACAAAGAAATTAATAACCGATAGTGTTATCAATATAAATTAGTAAATGTACGCGAATTCCGAAAAAATCATTGATATATTCCAAGTAGTATGAACCGACGAACATTGAATTGACATTCTAACGGTCAAACCACCCGACAACAATGTGCACGTCACGATTATCTATTGTTTTAAAAAATATGTAATGTTTAATTGTGTGGACGACAATAATGGCTCTATTTCAGTAATTAATACCGTTATTGTATTATGTTACCCTAATTGTTATCATAAACTGTTGTTCGTTATTTTGCTGTTATGTAATTAGTTGTTTTGTATAGTATTGCAATTTTTAATAAGGACACGACAATGAAATGAATACTTGTTGTTCGTATTGTGACTTCGAGTGTGAGCAACGAGAAGTCCTCTCTCTTTCACGTCTATCGGTTGTTGCATAACATTTGCTTTTTCACGGCTACGATAACACTAATTGATCGTTGTCATTATCAGTAGTAATAACAGAATACAAGTAATCAAGAGCAGTATATAGTATATATTAATTGTAATATTTTAATTACAAAGTGCCAGATCTGATATCATTAATAAATAAATTTCGTAACTCCACAAATCTAAATGTAGTAGTTCTCATTTACTAAAATATCCGGACCATCTGCGACCTCATGACTGTTTAAGAAGATTTATTGTTTTTATTACTTCTAGCTATAGGTAACAGTTAAGTAGAATAATTATCTTAATTTGGTGTTATTATATTGTAATAAAATATATGTAAATTTTTACAAGGGTACTCGTTTCTACAGTATAATGTTTACATTACTAAAGAAAAAAATTTAAAAGAAATATAAATATTCGTTAAGTTGGTAGTCTTCTTGTTTTGGCACCGCAGAAGCACTTGCCAGTGTCAATGTTTTGTTTCAAGTAAGTGTCTTGTGATAATTATAATGATAATGTTCTAACAAGATGGTGGTTTCCTTGTTAGAACTTTCCATGGAGTTTTGGTGGCATCTCAGAATGCATGCTCCGTTGTATTATTTCCCATCCACTTCACTTGTGCATAATAACCGAACTATATTACGTAAAACACCACCAATATTACAAAATATAGAGTCTAATAACACAAGATTATGAATAAAATATATAAAAAACGCCCAATGACATGGGAGTTTTTTAAACATAATTGTCATGGCAAAAGCGATGCAAAAGTTTTGTTCTTTTTTGCATATGTCTATTCTGAATTAACTAGATATTGGAAGGATTTGTGGCTACAATTTTATACGAGTTATTTCTCTTCTCCTTGACGAATTGCATGAGAATGTCATTATTTACTTGCAGTGTTCTAGTAATTTCAAGTCCCGTTGAAATACATCTGAGATTAATTACTATACGTCTTCGAAATCATCAAATGATTCTATCGCAGACTTCTTATACATCAAACCGAAAAGGTCGAGAGGAGACATACAAAGGTATTGACAATAAGTGCTCTAACCTCTTCGAATCAAATCTTAAGGAATTCTTGAAGTAGATGTTCAAACATTTGCACAGGTTTATTATCGTAAGAAGAAGTACTATAATCAATAATTTTAATACAATTAAGACATTGTGCCTACAATACCTGTGTCCGGTTAATATTTGTGTCACGTGGAAGGAAAATCCAACGTATAAGGTTCGACGGCGAGAGTATCACCACGATTCCTATTTCTACCATAAAGTATCAATGGTCGCGTATCTGTTCGGCCTGGTATCGGCGACAGTTCAAGCCGAGGCGCACCGAGTGCCCTTGTGCTGATCGCCTGAACAAATCGGGTGAGTGCCTTAAGCGCTCCCCTTAGTGGTCCGGTGAAACTGTAGCGGCCTTACCAGACCAACAGTGTAGGTCAGTTCGAAATATATATATATATATATATAATTTCGGCCTGGAAGGTTAATTAGGAATACATTGGAGAAATCAGTCAGGCCCCCGGATTATTTTAGGTTGGTTATACTTACTTACAGGCTGCAGTGACCACTTTATATGTAAACTGCATACCAGTTTGGTATTTTTTTTTTTCATAAAAAAGCGTCATTTAATTTAATATGTGTTTCGATCATAAGTTTTGTTTATTTGTATTTTAGAATAAAAATTGACCAGGAAAAAATATTATTATATAAAAATGCTGATTTGAATAAATGTTTATTTATTGTTTATTCGCGTTGAAAAGCGAGATTTGATACACAAAATGGAATAATTTCCTGCTTTCGAAGACAGTCAAGCGTGAAACTCTCCGTTATTAAAATCTCTATCGGGAAGGTTGACGCGTAAATTTTTCCATCCCTCTCGAGTCGTGCCCCATTGTTCTATGAAAGAAATATCCGAGTCATTTTTTAAACTGAAATAGTTTTTTTTACTCATGGAATATATGAAAAAAAACGTGTATTAATATTTTGATACTTGAAGTAATTTAAATTAGGATCCATTTTGTTTGCTAAATATATGTGGTACATAGTCATATGTCTGTTTAATTAATTGATGTATACATAAATATGTTACTTGTAGTTTACAACGTTGTATTCAAACAGACTGTTGTGTATTAAATATGTGTCATATATCTTTTAATATATATTACTTACTACTCGGTACCCACGAATTAATTCCCGTGTTAATAGTGTTAATATCTCATAGGTAATTTTGTATTTTATCTGACACGAGTTTGGGATTTATTTATTTGGAAATCCAACAGCATACATGTATCTTTATAAAATAACTCATGATATGTAATAATTAAAGCCAAAACAGAATTTCACAAGTACAATGAAGTGATGAAATTAGTGGACCGATTTTGACAGAAATTTCACTGACGGATAGTTAAAATTACAGCGGGTGTGACATAGGCTACTTTATTTTAAACTAGCTGTCATCCGTGGCTTCATCTGTAGTACTATCTCCGAAACGATTGGACTTATTTTCATGGGACTTTCACTGACAGATAGCTAACGTTATAAAAAGGAATTAAAGCTTTTTTATTTTGAACTAGCTTTTACTCATGGCTTGGTTTACAGTACTATCTATCACGGAACTTTCACTAACAGACAGCTGATCTTATAAGAAGTAATTCACAATTTAAAAAAACGCATGCGGAGTTGCGAGCAACAGCTAGTCAATAAATATAAATCTCTTATCGATTTTAAGTTGCATTCTTTATATTTTGTTATTACACCTTAATAAGTGTAAACCCCTAACTAATACTCAGAAAAAACTCTATCCATTAGGATAGATTTAGATATTAGTTAGGGTTTTATATTTACTAATGTAAAAGAGTCTCCAAATCTATTCAAAGCCTTGACGAACATAATACATTTAAACTTTACTTGTATAGCTTATTTATAAAAAATTAGATTATTCATAAAAACTGATGTGTCTGTAATCTTATTAGAGAAAGTTAAAATAGAGTTCTTATTAATAAAATACTTTATGTATAATCAGATGTTATAATTTATAAAAATATAGTCATTTATAACTCTTTTGTTACAAACTATCAGTTACTCGCTACTTTAACCGCGTGAAATTTATTTAAAAAATCTTTTTATAGTCTATAATAAAGCATTGGGCGCGCAATTTCGGACACCGCTTCTTTATTTTATTGTATTTCTGCGGAACGCTAGTTTTTCTAAAATCTAAAATAAAAGAACTGTAAGTTACTCCTTATAACATTAGTTACCTGCCAGTGAAACTCTCGTTTAAATCGATACACCCGCTTCCGAGATCAGCTGGAACAAACAGAGAGACAGACAGAAATTTTAAAAATTGGTTTTGTAAAGCTAGAAATGTAAAAAGCTATTATGCACAAACATACACTTCAATTATATTTGTGTGTATAGAGTAAATGAAGACAAAACAGAAAACGTGCATTCAATTAGTCTAAATGAAGTCTTACACTTTTCATTGTCTGTGCCCAGTCCAGGAGCAGGATAATGGGTACCTCAGTCTAATGCTCAGTGTTGCATTGACGATCCCCTCTATCTCTCCAACTCACGCCGCCTCCTGAAGCGAATTATCCAATAAACATAATGAAAATTTAAGCCTACAGACGCTGACAATAACGGAGAGACGTCGCCCACAGATAATCCTTGCCGGTTTCGTCTCAGACGGAATAATACGTAAATTAGACTGAACTGAAACGGATTCGAATAATGGCTGTCGTGCTTTACAAATTATATGTTTATTTTAGTGGCATTTAATGAAAACTAGGTATCTATATATAAAATAATACAGGTTTGTAAGTACGCGCATCACTCAAAAATGACTGCATACATTTGGATTATCTTTGTGGTTTACATGTTTTTTACCCGATACATTTATGTATTATTACGATCATAATTGACGCTGACAAAGTCGCGGGTATCAAGTAGTCTCACATAGGTTGAATAGATACCTTGTAATATTGTATGCATTTGAAGTTATGATTATTTAAAATTTTAATTTTAATTTTTAAGGTGGCAGAGCTAGGCTGAAGCTATTACTGGTTTCAGCATGAATGGGTCGGCTCGGAAAACCGACGTGAAGTAACAGTGCTTGCACTGTTGCGTTTCGTTCGGGCAGTGAGAGCGCCGGAGGCCCACATATTTAAAAGGCCGGCAACGTACTTGCGACTCCCCTGGTGTTGCTAGTGTCTATGGACGGCGGTGATCACTTACCATCAGGTGACCCACCTGTTCGTTTGCCCCCCCTATAATAAAAAAAAAATTAATATCGAAAAAATGCAGTTTTATTACAACTGTCAACATTTGTTTAAAGATTTTATATAATTAAACCATTGGCCATCATCGCTATTGTGACTTGCAAATCTCTCTATATTATACTTGCGAACCAAAAGTCGCAATTCAAATTCAAAAAACGCGACAAACTATAAATCTATGGTTTTGTGGTTCTATAATCTTGATTCTAATAGGTTATAGCAAAATAAACATACAATAAGGTTAAAATGTACAGCATTTCCATTTTAAAACGATTACGTAAAAAAACTCTTAATAAAAAGTAAACCATTTTTGTTTAAAAACGTATGTTTTGACACATACATCTTGACATTTTTTAACCAAACTAGCTGATACCGTTGACTTTGTCTGCGTTCTTTATTATCTTGCTAAAATATTTTATGTAAAAAAGAAAAATAACATAACCACCACACCGCTTGCGCCACTTTTCAACGTCAAGTAAACAGACATCGTTGAACGCGTGGTGCTTATAAAAGTCGGTAGTTTCTCAAAAGTTCATTAGGTTTTTTTAGTTTACTATAGCGACGGCTCGCGAACTGGGAGTCTCGTTCGAGCAGCGGCCGGGTGCGCACGTGCCCGCTCGCAGCTCTGACGGTCCGTTCATTCGGCAACTCGCGCGCAGTTGTCGGATATTTTCGTGTGTGTCCGGAAGTTTAGTGTGTTCGAGCGGCTACTGTCGATCGTACGCTCTTTTCAGAGCGACGGTGTACCTCCATTAGTGCACCATTTAAACCGCACTTTTCGGTGCGAAGCCGTGCACACTGTTTGCAGTGCGTCGAGTCGCCGTGCTACGCGTCGTGCCTCGTGCTGCGCTTCGAGAGTCGTGCAGCGCGTCGTGTGCCGTGCAGAGCGTCGTTCTTCGCGCCGCGCCGTGTGCAGTTTTGAAGAGAAGATTCGCGTTCGCGTCGCGTCGCGTTTTCCCTTTGGCCCGGACACGGATTGTCCGTTAGATTTGAATTAGGCGCACCCCCCTGCCCCTCAGGCAGGGAGGTTAGTCATGTCTACCCCCGCGACCCCGCGTGCCCATCCGGCCCTTCCGGCCGTTGATGATACCGTCCACCTCGAAGAACTGTTACGCTTCCACATGTTCGTCGAAAAGGAAGACCCGCAACTCGTCACGGAATACAACAGACTCCGGAAAGTCTACGCGCGCAACCCTCCCGGTAAGATACCGCGTTGTTTCTCCGCGAATCTCCCGGACGACCCGTTCACGAGGCTCTCGGAATTCGATTCCGATGACGACTCGGATATGGACTACGATACTGTCCCCGCGACCGCGCCCGCGACGGAAACCACGGCCGCGACCGTGCCTGCGCCCGCGACCGTGCCTGCGCCCGCGACCACGCCCGCCGATGACGACGGTTTCACAACCGTCACGCGCCGCGGTAAACGCCCACGCGCCGCGATTCAGACCGATAGCGACTCTGCTGCGGGACGTCCGACCCCAAAGCAGCCTAATATAGGTGGCGCTCGGGTGCCCCGAGCCTCTCCCACGCCCTCTGCCGCGAATTCGGCTAAAGCCTCGGCTGCGGAACCCGCGGTCGCGGCTAAGAAGCCACGCCTACCGCCTCCCGTCACCTTCCGTGACAAAGCTCGATGGGTAGAGATTTCTGAAGACCTTAAGTCGAAGGAAATCGTCTACCAGTCTGCCGTCAACACTGTTGCCGGCATTTCTATTCGTGTTTCGACCCCCGATGAGCATCGCAAGCTCACCAAATACTTCAGGGAGCGTCAGCTCCCTTTCTTCACCCACGCGCTCGAGGAAGAGCGCCGCCTCCGTGTCGTCATTCGGGGAGTTCCCTCTGAGCTCACCGAATACGTCATCTGCGACTGCCTGAACGGTCAGGACTTCCCAGTCCGGAGCGTGCAGCGCATGCGCCACCCCCGTACGAAGGCCCCCTTCAACATGGTGTTGGTCACTCTGGACCGCACCTTGGAAGGCAAGGCCATTTTCAGCCTCAACTCAGTTTGCGGCCTGTCCCCTGTCTTCGTCGAGCTTCCTCGCAAGTCCCAGGTACCCTCGCAGTGTCACAACTACCAGGTGTACGGTCATTCCGCCCGACACTGCCACCTGCGTCCCAGGTGTGTCAAGTGTCTCGGGGATCATTCCACTAAGGAGTGCCCCCGCACTCCCGAATCCGTCGAGCCTCCGAGCTGCGTCCTCTGCGAGCAAACGGGTCATACCGCGAATTATCGCGGGTGTCCCCGTGCGCCTCGCTCGACCTATCACCGCCGCGGCGGTCGTGCGACCCGGTCCAGGGCGCACGGCCCGCCGACTCGGACGAATCGGCCTCCGCCTCCGCCCATACAAAGCCAGAAGGCTTTCCCCGATCTGCCGGGCACCTCCAGTGCGCCGGCAGCATCCGCTCCTGCGCCGAGCGCGCTCTCCTGGCGCGTAAGGCCTTCCCCGCCAGCTCCCTCGGCTCCTAAAGCCAAGCCCCAGCCCCCAAAGGCTCTGTCCACTCCTGCGCCACCTATCGCGGTTTCAGCATCGACCTCCGGTATAGACTGGATAGCTCGCTTACTTTTGGTACACGATGTACAAGAGATAATCGCATTTAACGCGTTAGTTAATAGTACGTCTGAGCTCGGGCTCTTAAACGCTATCTCCGCTTTCCCGGCCGTCGCGACCACGGTACAGCAATTAACCCGCGCCGCGCATAAATAAATTCGCGTAAATCAAAATATCAGATCGAACCCGCGTGTTCATACATAATAGACCGATACATTAGGATTTGTTACGTAATTATTTAGTTAAATCGGCACCGTGCCGTTGTACTTTATTTTTTAGCTCGATTCCCTCTCAAAAGATGCGTGTTTGCGCCCACGCCCGCGACTCTCTCTGCTCACGCCTCCGTGAGCGGGGGGTGAAGATTCGATCCCGCATACTCGTCGCGATTTTTCTTGTAACTGCTCGAGCCTAGGTAGTCCCTCGGTGTGGAGCCCTCGAGTATGTTACTCGCGCGAATACAGTGATTTATACATGTTCTACACCTACACGATCACCCCACACTCTTGCACATCTAGGCACTCAGTGGTGGGCTGTTTTTTTGCCCTTTTCGGACTGAAATAGGTCACATAACACAGTAGTCAGATACCAAATACACATATACATTCGTGAAACATGCATGGTCACACATGCATTTTTCACGAATTCATATATGAGTATTGTATGGATAGATAGCTTAGCTAGCTTAGTTAGTTCGGGAATCCGGCGACAGCTCAAGCCGAGGTGCACCGAGTGCCCTTGAGATGTTTCGCCTAAAAACAATCGGGTGAGTGCCCTAAGCGCTCCCCTTAGTAGTCCGGTGGAACTGTGAAGGCCTAATAAGCCGGCAGTGTAGGTCAGTTCGAAAAAAAAAAAAAAAAAGTTCATTAACTTTTTATTAAATGACTAGCGGCCCGCTCCGGCTTCGCACGGGTACAAAATATATAGCCTATGTCATTCACTGAAAAAATGATTAAAATCGATCCAGTAGTTTTGATTTATTCATTACTGCCCGTGGCCTGCACACATATTTTGATAAATCTTGTAGGGTTCAGCCTGCGTTTGTTGCAATGTAAGCGGAGAAAATGTAATTATTTACGACATCACATTAAAAACCTCAAAAATAACAGTATTTCTCCACTATTTAATGGATGTTATTATACATATAAACCTTCCTCTTCAATCACTCAATCTATTAAAAAAACCGCATCAAAATCCGTTGCATAGTTTTAAAGATTTAAGCATACATAGGGATATAAGGACAGAGAAAGTGACTTTGTTTTATACTATGTAGTGAAGCTATCGTGATATTTTCTTTGTAGGTAATGACCAAATGACTATGAAGTGAAACAAAAAAAAATTTGACTGACGTCTATCCAATACTATTGTCAACTGACAACGTAACTGTGACACCCCTCGTATCGCAAGTATCCATGGGCGGCGGTGATTACTTAACATCAGGTAACCCGTTTGTACGTTTGCCTCCAATCGCATAAAAAAAAACAATTACAAACATCTATAACTTCATTTATACGTGTAATAGTACCCCATATTTTATTTTACGAGTAAAAATTTTATAAGTAAATATTTATAGCTATTTCGTTATGGTTAACAGGAATTGATTACTCTTCGAATTAATTTCGCCGGCTCCATATAACATGCGACGTGACATGATTACCCTAATCCGGGAGACTCGTTAACGAATAAAACATTTACACGGGCCCCGGGCACTCGCCCCATGAATATTAATACCTTACTTTCTCCACTCTACCTGAAAGTTTATTTCATTAGTGAAAAGCTGACGAACGGTGTGAGGACCAGTTATGAATATGAGTTATGTTGTTTACATTTTGATAACTACCACGTTGGGTGCTTGAAGTGTTACAAGATTGCTATTGTTTACCCTTTACCATATTTCATACTTCAAAAGTCGTGGTGGTCTAGGAGTTAGACAGGTGGAGTATCAATCCGATGTCCGCAGGTTCGAACCCCAGCATGTATATGAATTCGCATACATTTACTTTTTAACACTATCGGTTGACGGTGTAGGAAAACATCTAGAGGAAACCTGAACCTGAGAAAAATGTTCTTGTAGTCCCACCGTATGTGGGGAAAATATAAAACTGTATGTTACTACTGTATAATATCTCGTAGGCTGGCGTGGTGATTATGCCCATACCTCCCTTCGGGAAGAGGCCTATGGGCTAGCAGTGGGTCTCTTACCGATGATGATGATGTATCATATATCTTTATATATTTAATTTTTCTGTATGTGTGTTTGTCACTGAACTCCTTTAAATGTTGGACCGTTTTTGTCAAAAATTTTGGCTGTGTTCGAGTGAGTCCTTGGATCTTTTAGTTTCACAATTAGATCCGGCTTCATCGGTGTTCGGTGTTAGAAGAACTTAATATTGTAGAAGGAATGGCACTCGTTGACTGAGAAGGGATTTTACAAATCTTCAGATTTTTTATTATTGCTAAATGCTTTTTTATGGTAACATGTTACAAAAGTCTTTAATTAATAGGTAATTTATCAAATAAAATTTATTTTCAGGTAGTTTATAGACAATATATGGTTTTATTATAAGATAATTATTTTATTACAAAATACAAGTATTAGTACAGACTATTTTATTACAAAATACAAGTATTAGTACAGACTGACTACTCAAAAACCCTGTTCTCTCTGCCTACGTCAATAGTTCAATATGCGATGATATTAGTGTGTGCGTGCACCACAGAACGCTGTGATCATAATATACTATAATAATTTAATAAAATATGTATCATAAACTTGTAGCAAAAATGACTGAACTCAATTCATTTGTTACACTTAAAGGAAAAATACTACACGGCGTTCATTGAAATATTATTATTTGTAAATTCAATCCAAATTTTTTAATCAGTTTATTAGTAAAAAATGTGAAATAGTAGGTAAAATATGCGGAAAAGTACACAGGAATTTAGATAAATATGTTTTAATTTGTTCTTAGCAATTTAGAAGTCCCTTAAATGTTAACGATAATCTTTTCGAAAATAAAAAAATTATTGCTTTTTTTTTAAATGAAATAACTACTGCATATAAGTCTTTTAAGCCGCCCCTCTCAACTTCATAACAATTTTAGGAATAATTATTTTTAAAATTATAATTTATTACAAGTTTATCCATTCTCACAAATCTATAAGTTAAAATCTGAAGAAACAAAATTAAACTGAACTAACTCGCATTCAATTAAAATCCTCTAGTCTAACCTTCTGTAAATCAGTGCTGAATCTGCCGTAAGCTATTATTTTAATAAACTGTAATTAAATTCGTTGCAGAGGCGTGTTTGGTGTTAACAATATACCAGCTTGGTATCGCGGTGCGCACGCTTTCGCAATTTGAACTACGTTTCACGACTTTGAACATGCTGTACTTGTATGCTCCAAATTATGGCCATAAAACAAGCTGTAAACATATATTAATTTATATTTATAACTGATAACTGTATATTTATAGTGTATACAGAAATACATTCACATTAAACTTTTTTATCAGTATTGATGTATGTATATATAATTAAATTATAATTCCTTTGAGGCCCAATCACGTCAAAACTACTGAACTTATCGCCATGATTTTTTTACCCCTTGCCATTTAAAACAAGATGTTCCGTAAAGAGACACGACAAAAGTGAAAAATTTGTATTACAGGAAAACATTTGAATTAAAAAAGGTTGACGATCAAAATTTCAAAGCTCTCCCATAAAAAGTTTCACATCAACAACAAAACGCCAACGTCACGCTGTGTTGCCAGGCGGTCACCCATCCAAGTAGTGATCACGCACGGCGTTACTTAACTTCGGTGATCGAACGAGAACCGGTGTTTTCAACACTGTACGTGACACAGTGCTTAACCCCACAAATGTTTGTCGCACAAAGGGTTGTTGATCGAAAGTACTGTTTTGTAATGTCATAATTGCCGATTCATACCATATGGCATAGGAAGCAAAGAGCGCATTATTATTCATTTATATATAGCAGCCTCCATTTATGTCATCGTAGTGATACGTTCACTATAATACGATGACACTAAGTCGCCATTTTACTTTATCATAACGTATATATTATAAATAAATACAACTCTCAATGTAAAGGCTTTTGTATAAAATTAAGTAATATTTATTAAAAAAAAACCCTCGATTTCTGTATTTACGTTATTTCAGCTAAGAAACAAGGAAATATGGTTTTGATTTAATTTTACATTGTTTTCTAAAGTATCTCGGCAAAGAAGTGGGGGTAACTCCTAATACTAACCATGTATTATTACATATTATAAAACAAAAGCCATCCGCCGCGTCTGTCTGTCTGGATGTTCGCGATAAACTCAAAAACTACTGAACGGATTGTAATGCGGACTTCACCAATAAATATAGTAATTCACAGGGAAGATTTAGGTATATAATTAGTCAAGTTGAATATAATAATAATTGTTGAAAGAATCAGAAAAAGTCAAGCCGCCTTAAGAGTTTCATGCACATAAGTATATATTTTTTATTATCACAGCAGGACAACGTCCGTCGGTCCGGCTAGTGAAATATATAATGTGACTTACGAGAATATCGGGAAAATAGTAGCGATACAAAGTACAACTATCCCTTCATGAACTTTTTTTAAATAATGGAACAATAGTTATTTACGTAATGGAATTACTAATTTATAGAGATAAATACACTGTGATAATTTAAAAAGCAGACAATATAGCGAAACAGGAATCTTGTATGGAAATTATTTATAAAACCAAAAAAAATAATTCTAAAGTATCTTAGTTTAGTGATTTAAGATGGGGAACACTTCCAAAGTATTTGAGATTTTTTTAAGATTTGCATTAAAATGTAAATTTTAATTATTCTTCATTGGAGTTTGATGTTGTACATTTTAAATGTGATTTAAGTTTTAAGTACAAGCCAAACGAAACTCGTCTTGCTTTTTTTGTAAAGAAATGGATAAGGAAAAAGCCAAGTAGATTAAATCGCTCATTTCATGGACGAACATTTACACGAATAGAAACATGTTATACTAACACAACAATTTGCTGAAAATTTCTCACGTACAAGTGAAAATAGCACTCTCAGTTACACACTATCAAGATAAATCTAGTGTTTAGGCAAATATGTCCACGGAAGCTATTTATTACTATATCTATAATATTCGTAGAAAATACTAGAGAATAATTAAAACGCAACAAGCTTCCAAAATTCAAAATGAATCTGAGTTACTTTAAATAGCAAACATTTGTACAGTTATAATATTTTTAAATGAAATAATTGATAACCAAGTAGAAGTTCTTATTTTCATTGTCGTATAACTGTATTATATGTTATAAATTATAGATTTAATATCCAATTTGGAAAATGTACAATTAAAATCGACTATCATTAGTAAAATCTTTGATAACAATTAAATATTGTCTATTTTATTGAAGCTCGTTTAATTTCAACCCTATTCATATTTTTGTTTTATATCGACTTATTGATAGTAGTCCTAACTCGGTGGTGCAGTTAAGTAGCAGTTTAAATATTATTTTAATTATATGAGAAAATAAAAATAAACAGGGTGTTAAAAAATATTCTCTAAAATATACGTTAATTGTAGTAGAAATAGTTTAAGTTATTTTAGTACCTATTATCGCAAGTAAAAAAAAATGTTTGGCGCAAAAATTTTCAGTTTTTCACCGTTTGAAATATTTATAGTAGTTGGTGAGAAAGTTTTTATATCTTGTAAATGTAGAATATGTATACTGACATTCGTTTTCACATATAAAAATTTGTTTTTCAAAGGAATACGAATCGCGTTAAAAAAATGACTCAAAAATGTTAAATGATATTTTATTCACTTCATTTTGCATAATACTTTGTCTAGTTTTTTTCCATTTCAATTCTATGTTTTCATTTATTTAACAGTCTAGAATTTTAATAGTCTTGTGTGAAATAATTTGTCGTAAAAATACATTTTGAAAGAAACCCCGTGAATAGATTAAAAAAAACGTCTAAATATGTTCCACGCTTATAAATATAATACAAAAATGTAAGACATTATTAAAATGTTGACATAAATAGCTTGTATATGAGAATCATTGTGATAGCGAAGACGGGTGTGCATGCGCGGTAACAATAAAGCTATAAAAACTTGAAATTACGGCGGCCTATTGTTGGGTTCCGGAGTGGAGTGCTCTTACGAGTCCTCGCAGCAGACAATATGCATATTCACCGTATTCACTCTTTACGTACATACGTTATACCTATATATGACGCGTCTAGTAGGGGACGTTATGTCTTAGAAGAATATTTAGGTGGAAAGGATACAAGTATAATGCAATTTAGTATGACATTAAATTGGATATTGGTGGTTGATACCGGTATACATTAATACTGTTTGCTTGGAAAGATTTTTAAGGTATCTATTTTCGACGTGTCCCTAATAGGTGGCGCTGCCACGCATATCAACTTCGACGTCCAAGTGATTATTATGAAAATTGTTTCAATAACAAGTTCTACTGCGGTTAGGAAAAATAAAGCAAATAAAGGGTTTTTTTTTTTAGAATCCAAACTTAACACGACTACGATTTTCGATTCTTTGCAAATTAAATACTTTCCATAATTTTATAGTTAAAGATAATTTGATTCATCGAAAAAAGTTAAAGCTAAGTTTCTTTATTTACTTCCATTTCTTCTAAATGTTTCTTTTTGATCCAGAGAACATAGTTGTTACCGTAGTCTCTGGGTAGTGTATTCGTGATTTAAAACGTAGGAAAATCTCGATTTCCTTGTCCTTTTTCTGTACATAGGTTCACTATAACCGGAGCAGTAATAACAGCGGTAGTGTGCACGGCACGGCCCATGTAAACCCACGTATGCCTGCTTAAACCGCATTTATATTCATATCACCCTGTATTTACATTCCATACGGACGAGGTTCCATTTCAGTTTCGTTACGGTTTTCGGATGTGGAACCCTCTTGCGGAACCCTAAGCCCTTAATACGTGAGCCGATACGCAAAGTATACTAATCAGCGAGATTTGAGCATATCGAATTATATGTACTATTGGTCGTCCAGCTGTCGAAATTCGACTATAATTCTTGTATTTCTGTAAGTGTCAATATTATTGTGTTTTTTTTTAATAAGAAGTGCACAGGCATTAACTTTGACATGGATGACACGAAATGTGTCTCACTAAAGTATACGTGTGTGGTTAGCTTAGCTCGAATGGTTAATTTAATTCGATTAGCATTGTTTTATTTAAGGTAACATCTCAAGCCAAGATTCGACCACTTTGCACCCTCGAAATTGTTGCCATTTGTCTGAGTGCCATATGCGATCGCTCTAAAAAACCCTGTGATGATGGAAAAGAAAGCCAACAGTGATAAGTTCGAAAAAACAAAAGTTCTTTAGTTCTAAATTTTTTGATAACACTAAACGTTTTCAATTGGTACATAATAAAAAATAAAAATCAGAAATAAAGCTGATAAATTGAGATGAAAAAGGTACTGAACAGTTTTGTCCTTGCATATTTATATAAAGAGATTTGATTATACTAGCATCAATTCACTCTAAATTGATTACTGAATGCATTTTCGAATCCGAAAGAATCGAATGTTAAGATGCACGTTTATTGTAATTTGATATCTATGTTTTTACTGTTTATAAAATATATAAAAATAAAGGACATTTTTAGAAAGTTACGGTCTCGTTCACAATAATAAAAAAATATGCCAGAAATATCTCGCGATAAATACGGGCCGGTTCGTCTTGCAGTAGGTACCTACTAATGCTGTCAGGTTGCGAAATCACCTGTATTTCTGAGCGAGGGATTGCATTTCGTGCACTTCGATTTCTGTGAAATACTAAACGGTGTAATGCGAAATACACCAAGAACAAATATCATAGTACATGGAAAAGATCCTATTTTTATTTGACTGCAATCTTCGAAGAGGTGTTATTTTGGATTTGTATTTGTGACATGCGTGTAAAAAATGCATTAAAAGATTTCTGTAATATATATTAATTATTTAAAAATAAATGTCTATTTCATGTCTGTTTTTCTGTTGCTTTAGTTATTCTAAAGTTCACAATGGATTCTAGTACGTCTTTGACTAAGGTCCAGGCAATTTTTCCCGAAACTTTATATGCACTAGTGTTTGAAATTCGACTACAATTCAAGAACTTTCAACATTAAGGAGAAAAGCATTTTTTTTTATGAGGAAAAAACTAAAGCTTGTTAATAGTTACTAAACAGATAAAACTGTCGAAGATCGGCGGGTCTTTTCTTTCTGGCTATTTAAATTTAGAAGATAAACCTTGCACTTGTACAAAATAGTTGCATTTTATAACCAAGTCGTATGAAAGAAATTTTCAGGTGCTTAAATAATCTTTACTGAAACTTCAAAAAATCATGGATTTAAGAGTTAAGGCCGCAACAGTGTCACCGGACTACCGATGGTTTATACGCTTATGACACTACATTAGTACATTACACTAAAGCGGAGCCGGGGCGGGTCGATATTTTGTAAATATATCATTTGTATACATTCGTATATTTGGTTTTCGATTACAATTATTCGAAAATATTATATAATAAGTCTAAATAATAATAAAAGTGTACAAACTTTATAAAATCCAAATACTACATTTATTTTAAATGCGCAATATATATTTAAGGCGCGCATTACCTGAAAACCCCGTAGATACTAAGAAAGTTTACTTAAACGTAGTTCAGTAACGGGTGTCTTTTTCTAAAACTAGGACATTCCTATGCAAAGGAGCAGTGTATACTGAATAGAATTAGAGTTCTAAAGTTGGAATTGAATTGTATAAAAAGACGTCTGTCTGCCGCGCGTTGTCACCGAGCCATTAGGGAAACGAGCGATCATTTATATAAAGGATTTGTTTGAAAAGATCTTGTTAGAAAACTATTACAAATAATTGATACCAAATTAGTACCATATCGGTAAGTGATTTAAAGATATGCATGTTTATAGAAGATATATAAGGAATATATACTGGTTATGTGTTTCGTCCATATTAAGGGACAATGTTGGCGATATTTAAGCTATACTATCGCTGGAGTAAACAATTTTATACTGTACGTTCTATCGACCTCTGAATTATTAATTGAATGAAATAATAGGAATTAATTAATTTGAGAAATGTGAGCGTCATATAATTACTGCAATTTTCCAATTGTATCACTATTTTTAAATATCGAGCTCTTCTGCAGGAATAGCGATTCGTGCTATAAAATGACGTAACAAGTTTTTCAAAGTTTTTTATTCGAACATGTTGTTTAAATAACGAACTGTTAAATAACTGACTAATATAATTTACCGATTTAATTATAACGTATTGAAATTGACACAGATTGTACCATTTATATTTTATAAATATAGAATATGCAATACATTCACATTTGAATACTAAGATTGATTGCATTATATTTATTACGTCTCAGTTTGAAATCAAAAGAATCATAAATAGCATAATTTCGTCTAATTCTGAAACGATGATGGTTTAGTTGGTAGTGTGTTCGGACACAGCGTTGAAGGACGTGAGTTCGAATCTGAGCAACTGAGCCGGAGCTTTCGGTGAAGTAAAACATCGTGATGAAACCATTGCATGGTGGTAGGGATTTTTCTAAGTCCGTCTGGCTAGCTACCACCCTCAAGTTGAAAATCTGTCGCCAAGCACCTGTTGGTGTGTTCCGGCAGCTGCACTTGAGAGCCAGCCTCCCTCTAGGTTAAGCGTGACTTACCATCTTAGACCACATCATCATTTAATATCAGATGAGATTGTGGTCAAAACGTTTACCTATAAAGTATAAAAAAAAAAAAACAGAAAACGCATTTTCTGTTCAACTTCATTTAGAAAAAAAAAACATAATAACAATTTTAAATAAAATATATCTTATAAGTGCTAGTAATAAATGTATCGATGAGTGCCCATTAGCTTCTTAATGAATATACAAGCTTCTAGTTCTATTTAAAGAAAAATAAAGAAACAGTATCGATAACCCATTCACAGCAATAGGAGCCCGTGATAATGGGATTAATCCCATATTAGTTACGAGAGAAAACATCGTTAGGAAAGCAATTTCGGCTTCACATATTGCCTATTAACAAGTTTCAGAACGCTTTTATTTTTCTTATTCGATATTACATTATTACAA
The DNA here is from genome assembly GCA_035772565.1 of Antheraea assamensis. NCBI lineage: Eukaryota > Metazoa > Arthropoda > Insecta > Lepidoptera > Saturniidae > Antheraea > Antheraea assamensis. The sequence goes on along the minus strand of JAQQSE010000031.1, from coordinate 5,935,969 downwards.
TATATATATTATGCATATGTTAACAACCTTTTAATTTTCCGATGTGTCTTTAGAAAAACATTATTTTGCGAATAGAAAACTAACGACCAGCACCGACTTCGTCTAAGTGCTATTTACAAATATAGCATTGTGCTTGTTCAAAAGATTTAGACACGTCCCATATGATCCCTTTTTTCGGTGCTTTGACATTGACCGTTCATCAAAGTAAAAAAGGCGATCTAAGGTTTGTCACTCAGACAACTACTTTTTTGGGAGCGTAATTTTAAATCTGTCGTATTCTCTGAGATAATTAATAAAGTGATATGCTTTAAAGAGATATTTGTGTGCAAAAACATAACCAATATAGTAAAGTGAGTAAGGATTAATACAATATTTTTGTAAGTAGCTTTCACAAATAATCCAATATTTTTTTTTTTTTCATATTTTAGGGGGCAAACGAACAGGTGGGTCACCTGATGGTAAGTGATCAAAGCCGTCCATAGACACTAGCAACACCAGGGCAGTCGCAAGTGCGTTGCCGGTCTTTTAAATATGTGGGCCTCCGGCGCTCTCACTGACCGAACGAAACGCAACAGTGCAACCACTGTTACTTCACGTCGGTTTTCTGTGAGAGGGTGGTACTACCCCGGGCGAGCCGACCCATTCATGCTGAAACCAGTAATAGCTTCAGCGTAGCTCTACCACCTACAAAATCTATACAATAATATGTAAAAAACAAACATTGTTACTGTGACTTGTCCTTAAGAGGTACTAATCTACAATCCCATACCTTCAAAGGATTTTAATGTGTACAATTTTTACCTCATGAGATTTAGCCAGCGTTAGCAATGTAATCTCCTGAAATATATATTTTATGAATTGTTTACCATACATCGACTTTTCTTTGATTTTATATAAATATATGTATATTATATATACCTACTAACAAAAAAATTGCCATAGTGATGGTGAAAACTGTATCAAAATCCGTCGCATAATTTAGAAGCAATAAGCGCACATATATTACTGGATGTCCCGGTGAACTTCGTATCACTTACATATATTTGTGTAAAATGTGGTCAAAACTTAATACAACATTTTTATTTACATTACAAATGCAACACAGTTATGTACTTAATCAATTTAAAGCTTTCTCATGTATTATTTTTAGTTCTGAAATGAAACTGTTTTGTATTCCAACAAAACAAGCCAAAGAGGTCGCACCTTTTACTACAGTTATGAAATATACAAATTTCTGAACGCATCTATAAATATTTGACAAACGAATGACATTTTATTATTTCTAAATAGACGAAAGACATTAAATGTTTCATAGTTAGGAACATTTTGTATTTGAAAATTAATTTGTCTTTTTTAATATTTTCCTTTACTTATTTTTTTATGTTTCTCACCGTTTAAATCTTCTCTGAATTTCCACAAATATTCCAAGATCAAAATTAGCCAAATCGGTCCAGCCAATCTCGAGTTTTAGTGAGACAAACTAACAGCAATTCGTTTTATATATATACAGATATAGTATAAAAACTCGACCAAAGCCGCGAGAAGAACCTAGCTGATTGATATTTCACTCGCAATGTCTATTTGTATAAAAAAAAACAATTGAATATTCTTTAGGAAAAACGATTTCAGTTATTGTTTCGCTTCGAACAATACGTAATCCCTAAAAATGTTCCAAACTCAATTTTGTAACAAAAATACGGCAAGTTAGCAAATCGTCGGCACACCTGTGCCTGAGGAAAGCGCCCACATTTGCATCTAATATCTTTAATAAATCTCAAGAAAGTTCTTAACATATTCATATATCCTTTACGAGTGCCAATGGATTTCAGTAGCTTGAGAAATAGCTGCTTTATATTTCGGTAAGAGCTATTATTATAAGTTTTCATATTACTAAAAGATTTTACATTGTTTCATATTATTGGAAAGATAGTAAGGCATATTATCTATACATTATCAATGCGATTGGGTGTTCGCTTGTTGCGCTGTCACGTCATAAGGACCCAACGAAACATGATGAAATTTTTACATCATGTTCTGAGGAATATACTCGAAAAGGATATAATAATAATTAATATAATAAAATATTAAGAATGTAATGAGGCGCCTCTCATTTAGAACAAAAAAGTACTGTTCCCGACAGATAGTTTAAATTTAAATCAACGCGAGAAAATCCGCGTGTAAAATATAGTTATATATCTAAATAAAATAAAAATGTACAACCGATTAAGAAATAAAAAAAAAGAAATATAGGTATTTGAATCATTAGCAGGTAATTTTTTTAACGAGACATTTTCTGACAATGTTCATTTGATACTCTTTCACGCAATAATTACTCAATAGATTTTGATAAAACTATACAGTAAAATAGTATATATACATCAAAATAACTGTATAGATTGTAATTTATAAACATATTGTTTAAATTGATCTAAATTGAATCATAAGTGCTAAGTAAATTGGAAAAAATCCCGTTATTTTAGTGCTATCGCGGCGTACGCTATTTTAGTTGCTCGAAGATAATGTAAGGTGTTATCATTTATAAAAAAAAATCAAAGAAAGTCGCGGGCAGTTGCTACTATATTATAAAGGACATTAAAAATAATGCTCTCATGTTTCCTGAAGGGAAAATTTGATAGAAAAAATTGTGTGTCTTAAAAAAAAAGTCGAGGTTTTCACAAGGACTGAATGCCGACTGAAGTGAAAATTCAAAACAAGGACATAACTGTGTTCTTTTTTCAATGGTTAAAATCAAGTATAATCTGGATTATTTCAGATATATATTCATTTAAAGTTTATTAGTCTGGTTTTCACATTAATTGGCACTCCGAGCAATAATTATATACGCTTTTATACAGTTTATATATTAATCAAGCATATGAGGAGCTGCACAAACTCAATACAAAATATCAATATTACATATACGCTGGCCGCTATATTACACGTCTTAAGTCTGGCGCAAGCGTTATACGAGTACGTCACATGCATGTCGAAGTTATCGGTGACGCGAACCCATAAGTTGTTCCCCTACCTAAATTTGCTTAAAGCGACTATGATGATTAAAAACGCGTTAAGTACCAACCTGGGCTCATTAAAATTAAAATAGTTATTTTAAATGAATGTATAAATGAATGTTGACCGCATGTTTTCAACGCATTCAGCTTGATTAAAAACCACGGGCGAAATTAATTATGAAATACACGAATTTTATTAATATACATTCAGCACTGAGTAGATATTTACCTCATATGTTATGTACGCATACTGGCCAGTGAGTGGGTAGTTAATAGGTACTTATAATATTAGATAGAAAGTAAAGGTGATCTGCTCACAGAAATAAAATTGAATGATCTGTCATTTTTGTTCGGGCTAGTCTCCGAACTGACTGTACCAATTTTAAAGAGATTTTACTACTAAATGATAAAGTATTATCTAAACTATATATCTTTACGCTTTTTTGTATGGGCTAAGTAGTAATGATAAAACATATAACTCATAATCAATAAAACAGTTAATAAGTACAAAATTAAAATTACAAAAACTCATTGTAGTCCACAGTTAATTCAGATAAAATACACAATTCCCAGTAAATAACAAATCTATTTTCATGAATCTCAAGTTACGAAACATTCGATAACCAATCATACGGTAATGCCAGCTATAGTATATAGTATATAATGGGAGACAAACTATAAGGTAATGATTGTTAAAGAAAGAACTGGCAATAACCTATTTGTAAAATTGAATGTTAATAATAGAAATGTGAACTGTAGAACGTCTGGAGGTCAAGAGAAAATAGAATCCCACGCAATAAAATGGGTACGAATACGCCCGATAAAACCTTATCCCACGCAAAAACCAATAAATCTATACAATGAAAACTACTATGATACGAAGTGTTTACATATAAGCAACATACAATCAACACCGCAGTTAAAACCAGGAACACATTAATCAAAATATATGTATCCCGTTTTTTATACAGTGAAGGGTGCTTTTCAATAGTTACCCTTTCAAATATTGGTTTTTGTCGACGCTCACCGCGGTCCAGTAAGAGCAAAGCCATGTTTTTCCATTTACAACGGTACGCACGTCCGCGATATCTTACTGCCTGAATAAAGGTTTCTCTATGATGGTTGTATAGTGCCACGTCATTAACCGTTGAATATAAAGTGAGGGAATGACAAAACATGAATTAATTTCAGATATGTCGCACGGTACGATGCACACCCCTAATGCGTGATACACACGTACGCGTAAACAGTTCGTCCAACAATGTACTTGTTATTGTAATTAACAACATACAATTGTAATACTTGAAATGAATTTATTTATTAATTTTATTTAATTTAATTCTTCTTTATTTTCTATCTTTTCTATCTATTTTCTATCTTTATAAATCATCATACCATTATGTTTCGACTAATTTAAATAATATCTTTAAAAACCTATGTGTTATTTTGAAACGTAAATTTTATCTTTGTACATTTTCACGAAAATCCATTGAGTTGTTTTTTTGTGTAAGAGTAACAAACATTCACGAACACTCATAAACTTTTTCATTTGCAATATGATTTTTAAGCAACGAATTTTTTATAAGCGTTATGGATTTGAAGAATTGCCATTATGAAATGGTGCTCTAATAAGGCAATTACGCAACCCTTTTTTGACTCTGTAGGTTTTAACCTTTTACCGCAATCTCATTTGATGTTAAAAATGCAATGTGATCTAAGATGGTAAATATGTTAAAGCTAGAGGAGGATTGACCTTCAAGTGTAGCTTTCGGAATGCATCTATAGTTGCTTGGTAATAGATTATTAACTCGAGATTGGTAGCTAACTGGACTAAAGTTAAGAGAAGCCTTTGACATTTGTTTAATTTTACATATAACCTGTTCTATGACTTATAAATAATAGATATACATAACCAAATTGAGACGTTTTTTTCTGAACTAACTGACACTGTTACCCTGAGGGTATTGACAATTTTACTTGGCTTAGTAGTAACCGTAGAACTACTTCAGGTAAAATGCACAATGCAAGGGTGTCAAAGTAGCCGCCTCTCGGTTAAGGTTTTAGCCGTGCTTGCAGTTCCGTGAATTCAAATAATATTTTTTATTTTTATATTATAGGAGCCAAACGAACAGGTGGATTACCTGATGGTAAGTGATCACCGCCGTCCATAGGCACTAGCAATACCAGGGGAGTTGCAAGTGCGTTGCCAGCCTTTTAAATATGTGGGCCTCCGGCGCTCTCACTGGCCGAACGAAACGCAACAGTGCAAGCACTGTTACTTCACGTCGGTTTTCTGTGAGAGGGTAGTACTACCCCGGGCGAGCCGACCCATTCATGCTGAAACCAGTAATAGCCTCAGCGTAGCTCTACCACCTACATCCTACAACCTACCAAATCGCTGTAAACAGAAATATTTGAATGTTAGGTGATAAAAACATCTAAACTGTCATCATTTAAATATATTCTACTCTGAAGGCTGTTGCGCCAATGTTTTTACGACAATAAAAAAGTAGTATAACAAAAAAATATGTTATGTGAACAACAAAGCCGTGTGTCACAATCGTTTGCACGCGCGATAACAACACCCTCTGTGGCGAACGTGAGGAAATGCGCTCAATTATATCACCCCCCTCCCCCCAGTACAGCTTTTTGGCTTATTTATCAATCAATCTCTGATCCGAGCCGATAGCCGACACCTCAATGTCAATATCATTCCGGTACTGTTCCGTCAGTTCATTTAAATTAATGGACTTCTTTTTAATAATTGATTAAATTGTAAGTAATATTAAAGTTCCCTCACTGTTTAAATACAGTGAAATTTAATATTTATTCCATAATTTGTTACTTATATCTAGTGTCTTTAAAATATCTTATATTTGGACGTACATATGGCTAGGAATTTATTCACAGCAGTGAACGATTATCATTTTCAATACATCTTAGAATTTGGTAAAGTAAAACTTTTTAATGAAAGATCAATATGAGTATAGTCCTTTGTAGGTGGTAGAGCTACGTTGAAGCTATTACTGGTTTCAGCACGAATGGATCGGCTCGCCCGAGGTAGTACCACTCTCTCACAGAAAACCGACGTGAAGTAACAGTGCTTGCACTGTTGCGTTTCGTTCGGCCAGTGAGAGCGCCGGAGGCCCACATATTTAAAAGGTCGGCAACGCACTTGCGACTCCCCTGGTGTTGCTAGTGTTACGGACGGCGGTGATTACTTACCATCAGGTGACCCACCTGTTCGTTTGCCCCCTATAATATATATAAAAAGGTATTTTGTTCTACTAGTTTAATAAAGTTCTAGTGGATCTTACTGACGGCACTGAATATATAGGCACAGAACACTATTTAGGCATAAATACGTATATACGTATACGTATAACATCGATACAATTTAAGAATAAATATAGCTCATTTTTGTATTCCTATAATAAATAATATTTTAACCCCTTTTTTGTGTTTAACTCTTGACTGTGTTATTCGGAATTATTATTTAAAATGGCCAAAAAATTGATGAGTACTGTACGTACAGCTTAATTCATGTAGCGTTACGACAAAGTAAAACGTGTGGCTCATATCCCACTTAGTGTACAGTATCGAGATGTCAACATTTTGTTTGTTATAGACAATAATTAAAAAAATAAAACACAAGAGAACTGTTCGCCCAAATAATCGGGATGCAGCGTACTGTAAATCCTATTTCCCGACAAGAAAAAAATCATATAGAGATTTGTTAGGAGCTCTGTCACATACCTTCGTGGAAATTCGTCCATTAGTATGACCACGTTAAATATATTATAGGGGGCAAACGAACAGGTGGGTCACTTGATGGTAAGTGATCACCGCCGTCCATAGACAGTAGCAACACCAGGGGAGTCGCAAGTGCGTTGCCAGCCTTTTAATATATGTGGGCCTCCGGCGCTCTCACTGACCGAACGAAACGCAACAGTGCAAGCACTGTTACTTCACGTCGGCTTTCTGTTAACGATATACTAACACGTTATATATTTAATGTTTTCAGTTGCAACTATTTTGGTTCACTCCTTAGTATAACACAACCGATCATATTGTTTTAGCTATAACTACCACTCTTACATTAAAAAATTGTTACCAATTAGTCAATGGTGTAAAAGTGCTACCGAACGCTAACCTTGTATAGGTTTTATCATTGGACCACAATTTTATCTGATGTTAAATGACCATGTGATCCAAGATTGTAAATACTTTAGACCTAGAGGGATTGACACTCAAGTCCAACTGCCAGAACACAACGATAGGTGCTTGGCGACAGATTTCTTACTTGAGAGTGATAGCCTAAAAACCCTAGCACCGTATATGCCCACATATTTTATTTTCAATACTTACCCTATGCTAGAATAACAATAATGCGCCTCTCATAAAGTTATTCATAAGAGAGTTAATTCTCTCTTGTTTCACAGATTCACTACAAATTACAAAACAAAGTCGTCCGCCGCATCTGTCTGTCTGTCTAGTTGTTCGCGATAAACTCAAAAACTACTAAACGGATTGTAATGCAGTCTTCACCAATAGATAGAATAATTCACAGGGAAGGCTTAGGTATATAATTTGTCCAGGTTTTTTTTTTTGTAAATTGGTTGAAATATAATGATAATTGTTGAAAGAATCGGAAAACGTCAAGCCGCCTTAAGCGTTTCATGCACATAAGTATATATTTTTTTATTATCAGAACAGGACAATGTCCGCCGGCCCTGCTAGTATTTATATATATTGCTTTTGCGTGTTACCAAACATGTATTTAACGAGATTTCAAAACAAGTTTCATTAGCATTGAAAATGCATTTAAACATTCATATTTTCCAAGTCGTTACTAATTTGGCAATGGGCGGCACTCACAATCTCAGCCGCTGTGCACGCATGTAATACACATTAGAGGTTGTGTCGGCACGTGGCCGACACGTGTCTAGGAGAGGACACGTCATTAGCCTCACGACTCGTCTCGAGGGAGAAGCTATAAGTTTTTGTTTAACTCCTAGGCTTAAGGTATAAACTGTGTCTAATCTTAGAACAAATGTTATTACTCTCTTATTTTCTCCGATATTAAGTTACTGACATTTATTATTAACTCTTAGTATATGTATATATTACATTTCAATCACCTGTGTTGGACACCAATAAAAACATATAACAACAAATTATAAATATTAAATCAATTTTATCCTCGGTACCATCAAAAGGAAACGTATCCGGAACTCTGGTAATGATTATTCGCTTGTTCCCAAGATCTTTGGTTTGCGAGACGCGTTAACTAATGTGCTCGCGAGTTCCTTGAGACGGTAGCATGCACTTAGAACATACAGTCTTGTCGTTTCAACCCCAAAAGACACAAATATGTGCACCCCTACCAAGGACAGCATATAAGCGATGATGACTCAGTTGGTAGTGTGTCCGAACATAGCGTCGAAGACGTAGATTCGAATCCAAGCAACTGAGTCGGAGCTTTCAGTGAAGGAAAATATCGTAATGAAACCATATCACGGTGGTAGGGTTTTTTCTAAGTCCGTCTGGCTAGCTACCACCCTCAAGTTGAAAATCTGTCGCCAAGCACCTGTTGGTGTGTTCCGGCAGCTGCACTTGAGAGCCAGTCTCCCTCTAGGTTAAACGTGACTTACCATCTTAGAACACATCATCATTTAATATCAGATGAGATTGTGGTCAAGACGTTTACGTATAAAGTATTTAAAAAAAAAGTTACATCGCTTGTGGTCCTCTGCGCCGATCATCAATGTAAAGTGTATGGTGATTTCATTTAGTACCATTTACAAAATATGAAGTCATTATTACTACATATATTTACTAAGGGTATGAAAAGAAAATTTGTTTATTATAATAATATATTATATACAGAATATGTTTAAGAACATCAAATTAGAAAATAACACCTAATTCTATATACCTATTCATTATTCATAATATTTTTTCCTTGTAATCACTCTTTAGTTCTTTTAAGAAGTGTTAAGTTTTGAGTAATTAAATTTTTGTTTTATATAAGCCTAATTTAAATTTCATATATGTATTTATATGAATAATATTACTTTTCGAGAAAATTTTTTTTTAATGAATTCACGATGCTTTTTAAGTACAAAATGTTATATTTTAATATACAGTTATGTATAGCGCTACATACAAATGGCTACCAAACTATTTCCAGTAGTACAGCCCTTGGGATTAGTACCATATGTTATTTTCAAAATCTGTACATATAAATAAAATTGTAGTGTCTGTCGTTGGTTAGAGCTAACAACCGAAAGCGTTGAAGTCATTTTGCGAAAGTTACACTGGTAAATAGAGGTATTTATTTCTCATTCTATTACTTATACTACTGCCATTTTTCTTGGGGATTAAGCAATACATATAAAATTGGAAAAAAAGTAACTTAAAACGGTATTTTTTTAGGAATTTAGTGGTCATAATTAAATTGTAACTTATAATTTAAAATGCAGCTCACAATTAATGCAAAGAAAATAACAAAAACATGTTTACGATAACGAATCGACGGGAAGCGGTTAGTTTAGAATAAGAACATAAATGTATTATATTAGGAAGTGAATTCTTTATGAAATACTTAAAATGTAGCAAAAAAAAAAACATTAATTAAGGAAAGATAACGCTGTCTGTTTATCACTTGGTCCCATAAGAAACGAAAAAAAGGGGTTAAGAGTGGATAGTTCTGACTTTTTTTAGTTTGCAGCGCAGTGGAGGAGTGTTCTCATTAGATTGCAATTTAGTAATCAACACTAACGAGTGTTAAATCATACGTATATTGATGTATATATAAAAGCGGCTTGTTATTTATAGCACACAATAAAATTTGGTAAGCGGAAATATTCCTGAAAAGTAACCACTTTCAACATTATCTTTGTTTGGTGTTGCTTATGTCTGTAGTTAACTTAATTTTTTTTTTTTTTTTAATAATACATTTGAAGTAGGTACTTTGATCAATATCATAAATGTCATAAAACAAAATCTTTTATTTTAAAGAAAGTGAAATAATAATTAAGATAATTTTATTTACCAATAAACCATTTAATAACTGATAGAACAATAAACTTAGTGAGAAATCTTTAAACTATAGAAAATGTAAAACGTACTTAATAGACTTACTAACATTTTAAATGCTAACAGGAGTATCTCTGCTCGTTTGTTACCCTTTCATGTCATAAATACTCAACCCATCTTCATGATATTTTGCATACTCAGGGGTACAGAAAAGGAATTAAATAAATACATTTTATACAGAACAAAAGTATTGTTCTTAAGGAATAGGTAAAAACTACATTGACGTGAGCGAAATTAACCCTCCTCCGCTGATTTTTGTTTAGACCCAGATCTCAAAATGGCGGATTATGTTTTCATTTATTTTTTAATTTCATTATACATACAATGTACGATACATTATAAATATCATGGTTTAGTAAGAAAAATGTTCGTTCAAATGAAAAAATATCTTAAAAATACATTTCACATTAATATTATGATTTTACAATACTTAATTTGCTATTTTTCACAGTTTTGTAATTAATCGGATATTTTTTAAGCTTATTCTACCAACAATCTGTTGACCTGTGCCTCATAAGGTCTACATTCGTTTGTATGGAACTAAAACCTTTATGGTTTTGGACAGTCCAGGGTTTAAAGCATTTCTAATACCTTGTTAAATGTACCGCAAAAGAAATCATAAAATAATAAAAAAAATTAAAAAATATATAACAGTATAAATTTTAATAATTCCTATGGCATTGAAAAATTATCTGCGAGTTTTTCTCGAGAGAGCCCTTTCTTATAATTAGGTCTTTGTTCATCCGCCCAGTTCTTTTGTTTGAAGGTAAGCCGGGACAAATAACAAAAGGCTACGAGACGAGGGAAGCAAACAATGACGTCTGCTGTAAAATCATGCCTCGGATATATTTCTCATTCATGTCATCAAGAATCGATACGAAGCCAGGAATATATCCGGTGACTGCGTAATTAGACACATCGAATATAGCGTTCTTATTCAAAACTAGCTGTTGCACGCAGCTCCGCTTTTTATAATTGTAAATTACTTCTTATAAGATCAGCTATCTGTTAGTGAAAGTTCCGTGAAAAATGGTTCAAACGTTTTGGAGATAGTACTGCAAACGAAGCTAGGGTAAAAGCTAGTTCAAAATAAAAAAAGCTTTAATTACTTTTTACAACGTTAGCTATCTCTCAATGAAAGTCCTATAAAAATAGGTCCAATCCTTTTGGATATAGTACTACAGACGAAGCTACGGATGACAGCTAGTCTAAAATAAAGTAGCCTATGTCATCTGCTGTAATTTAAACTATCCGTCAGTGAAATTTCTGTCAAAATCGGTCCAGCCATTTCGGAGATTACCCGGAACAAACAGACAGACAGACAAAAATTTAAAAAATTGAGTTTTTGTTATCAGTATCGTGTATACGTTCATATCCAATAAGTAAAAAGTCGTTATTTTGATATTACATACAGACACTTCATGTTTATTATATGACTGAGTCGTATATAATCAAAAGTGGCTATCTACACTTCAACACATTTTTGGCAAAATGGAAAAAACGTTTTTTTTCTAAAGTATAGCAGTGATGATGAATGTATAAACTTCATTTTAATCTATAGGTAGTTCACTTATATGTCACCATAAACTTAGTATGACAAAGTTTTAAAATAAACCAATATTAACGTTTTTATGTTGGCGATAGCCGCATTTGATGCTAACCTTAAAAAATGGCCATATTTGATACTAAACTTCTTCACAGATAGCTATATTTGATGTTGATTTACGAAAAAAATAACGATTAATCTTAGGGCTGCCAAAAAAAAAACTATAAGGGCATTTTATGTTTTATTAAATTCAACTAATGTATTAAAATTATAGGAACTTTTTCTAAGGTATTTGAGATGTAAGTTTAAAAGTTATCACAATCTGATGAATATTAAAGAAAGCGGTATTTACTATATATAATGTTAAACTCTAAGGTATGATGATGATGATGATTACAATGTTCTAAAGTAATGCATAATAATAGAATATTATAATATAATCAAAAGAAATAACAATATTTTATTACAATAGTATAAATTCACACATTTCAAGTTTAGTCGCGAATAACTTATTAGGAAAAATGTATCTACGAGTATGTAATAAATCTACAACTCAAAATAATTTTAAAACAAACTCTCGCGTGTCAAAAACATCAATACTAACTTTCGCTTATACATTATTTCTAGTATGCATTATTCTTTTATTCTAAATTCGTAAATCATTCACTTCATCGAGTCTCTCTTCGCAATAAATTTCTTCTGGACTGGATGTTGCTGTTAGTTGCTCTTGTAGAAGTATCAACTCTTTATAAAATGAATAAGTAGGTAATTCACTCCAAACAGGCCCAAAATCTTTTTTGTTTTTATAACGGTAAAATGTTGTGTGTAAAGCTATTATGTTTGCCATGGTAAGAGAAGAAGCATTGAAAAGATTTAGTGGAATGATCACATACTCTTTCGGGTACACTTTTTGCTGAATACCTAAAAAATATAATATTGTATAGTACCATCTAATGAAAATTGTAGGTAAACTATTTGATTATTTCATACTCAAAATATAATAAAAATATAATAAAATATTTAATAACAAAAGAGTAGTCAACCCTAACTAAGTACTTACTTCATTCTCTTAGCTATATTTCTTTTCCAGTTTTCTGGATTTCTCCGTTGTTTCCTCGTATGTCGATCACTTATTGGCGTAAGTTGAGTATCCATTTTATAAATTTAGATAAAATTATGTCGTTTTGATAATTTTAACACATAAAAATCACTTAAAACATGAGTACACAAGTTAGTAAGATCGTTTGAATTTGCCATGGAACCAACTGACAAATACGCGCCTGTGATTGGTCGAGAGATTAAAATAGCCATTTTTGAGAATACATTCCAAAAGCTGGCCGCTTTTGATTCTATAAATAAAGTTTGGACATGATTTACAAAGTGAAATAGTCATTTCTGAACATTTTCTATAACACGATCGTTTTTATTCATAATTTGCTGTCTTGCCACATAAATAACTTATTTTTCCCAAAAATTGTAGATAGCCGCCTATGATTCTATACGACTCATGTATAGGTTGAATTATTACGCTGAAGACCGAATTTCGATTTGTAGAAGTAACAAATATTCGTGTGTCCGTTTTTATTGTCCTCTTTAATTATAGATCGCATAGGATCGTTATATAGCCGTGTTTTTTTGGAAATCTTGAAGTAGATAATACTAATATATAAACTATGTATACAATAGTATTCATTATTATATATATATATATATATATATATATATATATATATATATATATATATATATATATATATATATATATATATATATATATAAATAAAAGTCAATGTGCATCACTTCACAATGACTGCATCTGTATGCCTAATTCTTTTTTCATGTGTTTGTAATTTTCAGAATAAGGTTTGTTTGATAAATCGTACAGGGAAGTGGAAATTTTTGGTTAAAAAATCTTCATATAAAAAGAGAGTGAATCACTGAGAAAGGGAGAAGGGAGAGGATCTTCAAGAATATTAACATATTGACGCTCAATTATCTCATTACATGGTCCTTCTGTAAAGAGCATGTCCCACTTTTTTTTTGTTAATACATCATACGAAGCCGGGGTGGACAGCTAATAGTAATGTATAAAATTATGAACAAGGTCGGGGTTGTAGAATGGTACCCGGTGAACTATCCATCGGGTGTTCACAGGGTCTTGTTTTATATGAGTACCGGTGGTTTTTCAATACGCAACCAAATTTCTTATTTAGTAATTGATTACCGCCACCCGCGGACAATAAATACACAAAGAATGCGAGAAAATTTGAATAATGGAGAAATTTTAGTAGTGAAGTATTATAAATAAATATTTTGGATTTTTTTTTTATAAACGTTCGGCAAAATGACTGTACAATACCTGATGGTAAGTACGGTACAGTCCAAAAACAACGGCGACTGTCGGTGTTAAATACCAACGGCAGTCGTCGTCATCATGCCGACCTGCAAAAGTGCCTCTTCACGCCTCGTTTGAAGGACCCCATATCATAAGAGGGAGGGAACACACTAGTCGGGAGGCGATTCCACATCTTCACAGTACGACAAAGATAAAAATTTTCGAACTTCTTCGTTCTGTTGTCTGTGAATCGATGGAGCCGCGTACCCGCCCGTGTGGTTCTGAAGTGGAAAGGAGAAGATGGGATGAGGTTGAATAATTCTTCAGAACACTCACCATGATACAGCCGATAAAACACGCTCAATGAGGCGATATCTCTTCGTAACTGTAGCGGTTCAAGGTTGTGACTTTTAAATTCTTTAAGGGCTTTTATATTCGTCAGTAATTCGTGGATTATAGCAGTACTTAGAAGGAAAATGTATTTACACAGCATTGAAGTGAATTAGTAGATGTTGTTGTATAAGGTATTGTAAGTCTAATAAGAAACACTATAAAGATTATATAAATAAATAAATGGGCAACGAAATAAATCATAATGACCTTTATATGGAAATTATCCACATGAGATACTCCTCCATAGATAGTTTTTCATCTCGCAGACATAATGCTCGATTAACACTCCATAACGGTCAACCGGAAGTGTGGACGCCATGTTGGCGGTGAGATAGCGGAAATATATCGCCGGAAGTCGGCAGCCATTATTCAGGAGAGGAATCTTCCGTTGTCACTTCATATAAGCACTTATTTCGACGATATCTTTGTATGGGAGAAGGTAAATCACTGAGGTAGTGTTAATTAAGTACAAATGTTATTATTTACACAAAGGATGATTATAGGTCCTTAGTAAATGATTTTCTAGTTTAAGGAGCATTGATTTCTTTTCACTTAAAGCAAGTTTACCAAAGCGTACGGTTCTGATAGTAAGAAGTCTCCGCGGTCTATGAACACTTTAAGCTTAGGAACCATCACATTACATTATACAATTGTTTACACTCCCCTTTTACAAAATCCCATAATATAGTATCTTGGAACCTTTTCGTTCCTCAGGTGACACCTTTTGAAGTTTGTGACTTCACTACAAGAAGTACGAGATCAAGTCGAGAGAAAGCAGGACCTGCGAAAGCTGTACGCTGACACATCTTGTCGCCCGTCGCCTAGCTTTCAGGTTGGTGACATAGTTCTTTTAAATACGCATACACTTAGTGATGCCTCAAAGGGTCGCACACGGGAGCTTATGCCTCTGAGGGACGGGCCTTACCGGTGAGATGTCGTGAGATTTATCTCAACCTCTCCCCCTGCACTAATTTCACATGGCATCTTTTAAAATGCATATTTAATAATATAACTTCTAAAGCATGTTCATAACACTTTTCTTTAAGTTTGGACTTATGACATCGACATGTACTAACAAACGCAACAAATATATTCCGCTATATTTTAGCAAAATATGTAACCATATAAAATTAATAGTATAGCAGAACTGACCAACCTTTGACTCCCACGGTCCTATTCTAGGTATGGTTCCGCAAGTGACCGATTATGCATTTTTCCAATTACGCAATCACTTAAGGATGTATAGTCTATAATTTTGTATTTTCTATTCTTAGACAAGTTTCTTTCATCGGTTATTATGCAGCCTTTAATTTAATGTAGCCTTTCTTACAAAGACTTAGACTATGAAAGTATTAATACGATATTACGATAGTAATACTTATAAATAGAAAAGTTATTAGAATTACATTTATTTTTAGTTATCGATTAGAATTCGATGTTTACTGACTTAACGAGTTTCGAGTATAGGATTTATTAGTAATTGTCGAATCAAACGAGCCAGCGCTTGTAGTGAGAAAAATGTAGAACATTTTCTAAACAAATTTGATGCACATACATTATAATTAAATATAGTATATTTTAAGCAATACCGCATTTAAAACAAATACATACAAAATGTATATCTGAAAGTGCTTTAAGCAAAAATTAACATATTGTGCGGGCGGGCTGAGTATTATCGTGAAAGGTATGGTACTAAAAATAGATTAGTCGCTCGATGAGAATCAAGCATTATCAAAAAGCGCCTAACTGTGAATGCCTATGTCAACACTATACAGTGTGGTCCAATCGGAAATAAAGTTTCATAGGCAACAGACATGCTTTATACGGAACTAGTTTTAGCCCATAACTTCGCTCGCGTCAATGTAGATTTATCCCATTCTTCAAGAACAGTACTTTTTTGTGTATCAAAGGCAATAGGGCTTTTTCTGTAGATCCGAAAACGTAACAAACAAATAAGTAGGTATGGGTATTTAAAATATTACAGTAAGAATTAGTTTAAGTTTACTTAATTGCATTAACATTAATACACAATTTTAATAATCACGCACAAATGAAATATCTTGTATCAAAATATCAGATGTTAAAAGTTCTCACATCAATAACAAGCCCCGATGTCAAGTTTCATTAACAAAGCTTACTTACGAAGTAAGCGGACGAATTCTTGCGTATTACGTGTGTAAAGGCTTAATTAAAATGCCTTATACTTAATTAGGTAACAGGCGGTACAATATTGTACGAAGTTGTAAGACAATAAGAAGGAAGTGATTATAATATTACCGTACAAAGTAGGATGTTTTCGGCCGGTTATTACGACGCTCACTCAACAAGTTTCATTTCTTACTCGCCCCCGTATACAAACTTTATATAATAATTATGATTTTCTTCGTAATTCTCTATTCTCTAAAATGTGAATTATAATTGTTTGAACTACTTATGCCCGGTTTCTGAAGTGTTTTTAACTGTAGTATATCTGTTCAATAGCGCTATCGGTTCGATAACTTGTCAAATTGGGTTTCTGAACACACACTTCATACGATATATGTTAGATAACCTCGGTTCAACTTAACTGTCCAATATTGGGCGTTTATCTGTTCGATCAGTTTTGTTTGACGTTTCATCTGCCAAAACTGTCCTGAAACCCTTTTTTCTTTGTGACAGTATACTTATTTTAACACAAATGTTGTTTAAATTATTTCACGTTTTATTTCACGTGAATACGTGAATTAAAAAGAAAGCTAAAAAAATATTCTTAATAAATAAGTATACTCGTATAAATTGCAATTGTGACTGTTAATATCAGAAACTAGCTCGTATATACAAGCAAAGGATCCCCTGATCTTTTTATTATAAGTATACCTTGATATTAGAAACTACATATTTCTAATTAACAGACTACAAAGAAATGAATCACAGGTAACAATGTATTATTCATGTACATCTCTATAAGACCTTGTTTAAACAAATAATCTAAGAACAACAAGAGGTCACATTTTTACAATTTCATATTTTTGTAGCGTCGCAACGTATTCCGGTGAGTTGTTTTCGACGAGGGTACGTACTACAACGCGTTTCAAACGCAACCGTTTGTCTCGGTGTTTGCCCACGTGTTCGCTCCCACGGAACACACTGTTGTTACTCAGCATTATGTTAATACAACGCACACATTATTTCACGTACTTTTGTGCGTGTTGTTACTTTTTGCACGTTACGTTACGATGTATATTTTAATTTTGTTTCACGTCGCCCTTTCATGATGTACGGATGGGTCTGTTGTTAATTGAGTGGAGCGTTGACGACTGCTTTTCGTTTTGTTACGGTATCATAAAAAATTATATTGTTCGAAAAATATACATGTTCGTGTAGGAGAAACAAGATCAATCGAAAATTAATAATGTATGCGATACCTAAAACAGCAGGTATAGCTATACAACTTTCTATATAGCAACAAAATATTTGCTCGCCTCTTAAGACATTCAGTCAATTGTAGATAATTAATACACATTTGATAGTAATACCAATAGTAATTCAATACGCTACAATAGTATCTAGATAATGGTATGAATACTAGGCTATTAGTGCAATCGCTTAAGCAATAATTGCATGGTTTCCATCAACACACCTGTATGTCTGACATAAAGCGCTTTTCATCAGTATGTGAGTGGCATACAAGACGTTTATTTTATTATGTTGTATTTAGTAACACGACTATCATAACATATTGATACAAGATAACGAAGAAATCAACGATTAAATTAAAAAAAATATCAACTACACGACACTGGTTAATAATACTCGTCTGTAAGAGTCTCACTGTGGGGCTTCTTTTAAAAAGAAAAGTACGGGTGTGATCATCATGCCAGACCACGTCGTACAGGCGTTTTCAAACGTCGAGAATTCTGCGGTTCTGTATTTTTGTCACATACGGTGGAGTACTACAGGAACATTTCTCATGTTCAAGTTTTCTCGCAAGGTTTTTTTTGTCAGCCGATAGTATTAGCATTTTAAAATAGTAAATACACATTAGTTTCAAGAAATTAATTGGCATGGGATGGAGTTGTAGCGTGCCGACATATAAACGTAACACCACCGGTTCAGCCACTAAGCTCCCACTTACTAGTCGCTTAAAATAAGTATCAAAATATTACATACTAAATACGGTTTACCTTTAAATTACATGGACGAATTCAAACCTACAGCCCTATGCGAAAATACGAAACGAAGACTTTTAATTAGTTGATCAGTTTAAAACGGTCCCATTTGAATACTTTAAGTTCTTAAGTGTATCATTACCCTTTGCTAGCTTTGTTCGAACTCCGGCCAATACGACTGATCGCTACGAAGTTGCACCCGCTCCAAATTAGAGGTGAAATTCTACGAATAAAAAGCCAATATTATTGGGCACATAAATGAACTGCGCCCCGATTCCAATGAACGATTTTATTACAAAGAGAAACAAGCCCATATACCGAATACATAAAGTAGATTTTCCTTTAAATGCCAATCTTTTGTATTTTATGCAAGATAATATTATTCTTTTATCAACTGAAATAACATTCATACTTGAAAAGAAGACAACCTACACACACAAGTTAAAATACAATAAATATATTCTTCTGTAAGACGGATTTCAGTTTTTTTTTTTGCGAACTGACCTACACTGTTCCGGATTTCAGTGTCATCCATATTATATAACTAGCTTCCATCGGTTTAGAAACCTTTTTTAACCAAAAATAACTCCTAAATTGAATTTACTCCCACAGTCAGGGAACAGTGAAATAGTTATGCCAGACTCCTATTGGCTAAAACCAGTGACTGCACTGTGTCTTTCTCAACAGGCTCTCAGATTCCTAGTTGACATTCACCGCAATCCTGTCCACAGGCTCCGTTTATCCATAGATGTTAGAAGGGATACATCTTGTTCTTACGTTTCACAAAGAGCTAGAAACTTAGCTCTTCTTCCACTGATCTCCAGTATCCAGTGATGGATGACTCTGAGACCGTCATCTGAAAGATGTCTTATCAAAGTGGTATAGAGTGGAAGAGATTGGCACCCTTGCCATGCCTTTTTTTTTTTTTTTTTACGTGGGGAAAATTCGTAACGGATACCCACCCCGTCGGGCAGCGGGGGGTGGGTTATGTCCGACTTCCACGGACTAAAAACCCCACGGTGCCTCACACACCTATTGGGCCGGGGAGCAGGAACTGCCAATGGCATTACTTCTGCTCCCCGACAGGTGTCGGCCCCTCTTTACAGGGGCCCCGTCTGCGGTCTGAGGGGTCAAAATGGCAGACCCCTCAGGGGGGGAGGGTGTTAAGCCCCCCCCCGACGAACTGTGGGAGTCGCTCGGCACAAGCGCCTCCACCACGCGGGCCTGTGCAGTTTAACTCTGCTCAGGGCGACGGACGTTGTGCCTGCGTTTAACTCCTGCACGTCGATTCCCTTTCTCTCATTCTCTCTGTTTCCTCTTTATGTAAAGAGACACATTCGCAAAATGAGAGCATCATATTTAATTGCTCATTCATTGGAGGAGAGGTAACAGTGCCCATCAGTGCGACAAATTTTGTTCACAAATTAACCCATGGTGAGCGACGAATGTGACGCGTAGTGCAACCGAAGGTATATTCTATATTCTACTAGGGGGGGCTATGCAGGCCTAGACCTGTATCACTGCGACCAGTTGATCTATTGTGATCGCCCCCACAATGTCAAAGCTCGCTACCTAATCCTATGGCATTTATGTACTGTAGGACTTTTTTAGCAGGGAGCGCTTGTACCTCATCCGGGAGCAATACATGCTTTCCCAGAATCCGGTTGCGTGTAGGCTTCAGTGGATCACATTCACACAAGAGGTGTTTTGGGGTTTAAACCAAAGGTAACTAATGGTCTTCAAAAAAAACCAGCGGTTAGTTTTTCCTCAGCCTAATACGGTTCCACCGACAGCTGGAATGCTTGTGCAGCTTGAAGTTTTGAGCTCTGTCCTTCTCATTTATTTTATAAATAAGGTCCTACATTTTGAAATTAATTTCATTGTTATTATGAAGAAATAATGTTATTAATTAGATTTAATATAATTTTTCATTATAATTATTTTGACTTTAGACAAAACAACGTTTATAAAAAAAAATGAGGAAATACTTTTACCAGTAACCATTTCACGTAAATTATCTACAAGCTCACGTACGTACAGTTGGAAAATTATAGGGTAAGAAAGACCCCGTCTCATTATCCGAAGACAGCAAATAGGCGGAATCTACGAAATACAGAACTGTGTTAACCCCTAAGCTATTTCGAATCTTTACTAATGTTGTAAAATCGAAAGTAACTTTGTTTGTTTGTTACGATTTCACACCTTAATTACTCAACCAATCATTATGAAATTTCATATTCATATTATCACGGATATGGAAAAGGAAATATGGTACCTATTGTTTACAAAAAAATTACTGTTCCCGACGGATTAAAAATGAGGAATCAAAACTACATTAACTAAGCCGCGAGCAAAAGCTAGCAAACAATAATTAAATACTTGGTTTTTATTTATTTGAAAAGCGATACTTTTTACGTTCCCTTTGCTAAAATTGTGACACATCATCTGTGTAGTTTATTTCTATCACAGAATTAACTAATACCTGCGATTTCGTTCATGTGAAAATGCTTTTTTCGTATTATGATAAATTTTAGTTTTATCATTATTTCTTAGGCTCTTATAAGAAGTGTAGTGTAACGTCACCTACATCTTGTTTCTTGTTCATCTCTACATTAATATAAAAACTCCCTTCATACTGGTCAAATAGTACTCTAGTAACATGCGTTCTAAGAAAGGAAAATTTTACAAATGATCTTTAAACTATTCTGTCGCTTAACTTTTAATTTCAATTCAATTTTAATTTTTAATATATTCAATGTATATACACAGATGACAACATAATATATATTTCCTTGTATATAAAATATTATAGTTTTCTTTCTATTAATAAACCCGTTGGTATATGTCCTGAAGTATGAACTAAGGTACATCGGAACACAAATACTTCACTTATTCGAACTCCCTTCAACAATTTAACCTCAATATTTTTTATTCTATAAAATTGTACCAGTTTTCTTTTTTGCTCACTAAATAAAACCCATATATAAAAATAATACCTTATTTCTATCCACGCGTTTTTACGCACGGGCCGCCAATACGGCCCCATAATTTGTGGTAGACAGCGAATAGGCGGGTCGCGGCTGCCACATTGTTGCGACAATTTCTTCACTTATTCATGATAATTGACGATCCATTACAATCAAGTGATAATGGCTTGTGCATTTCCATATATACTAAATCGTTCTTCCGTGAAAATTAGCAATTTGTTTATTCTATCAAAGATATGATATTACTAATGTAGTAATATTAATTTATATAAGACAGTATAATGTTAATTCGCGGTTTCTTTATGAAATTTTGATAAATCTGTGATATATTTGACTGAAAAGTTGAGTATTTACTATGGATAGATACAATAGACCACTATTAATGCTTACTTCTTTCTATGTATTTTTTTATAGTTTAGTGTTTCACCACAATTTCATCTGATGTTAAATGATGGTGTGGTCTGAGATAGTAGTCACGCTAAACCTAGAGGGAGACTGGCTCTCAAGTGCAGCTACCGGAACACACCAACAGGTGCTTGGCGACAGATTTTTTAGTTTGAGAGTGGTAGCTAACCAGGCGGACTTAGTAAAAGCCCTACCACCATGCATATACTCATGGTTCTTACATACAGCGAATTTATAGCAAATGATATACTCTTATTCTGAGTTCAGGATACATAAAAAGCTTATGGAGTGCGACGTTTAAATTAGGGACATCTGTCAATGTTTTTTTCATTTGTATGTACTGGTAAAATTGTATTGTTTCTTTTTTTTTATAGATCTTAGAACATTTCAAACATGAAGTTAGATTCTTTGGAGAAATAATTATTTGTAATTGTTATTTATTTCAAAATAAAAAAGTAGTGTGTGTGTACTTATATACACGCGTTAGAAGTTATACTTCGTTGGCGTAACAAGACAAAAATCTTTTCAAAAATGTTATCTTTCGCCTTATTCTACGTTTGTAGAAAAAACGACACCAACAATTGGAAAAAAGGTACTTAATACATACACACTTTGTTTGAATATAATATTGACTATAGCTAACTTCAGGGTGTCGGTTTTTCGTGACGGTGTGCGCGCGCATCGTAAAAATTTACTCTCATCATTTTTCCCTAACGCACCAAAAGAAGTATAACTTCAATAACAAAATAGGTTGATATTATTTTTTGCTAAAATTTATAATATGATTTATTTAGTCATCAAATAATAATCATCAATTATTATTGATTGACGTGATATATAATATTATCTTTACCTAGACATAGAAATAAAAATGAAGTGTTTGCCCTGCATCTATGTTAATTTTACGAAATGCCTGAATCGTTTCTGATATGGAATTTAGGTACTGCCACATAGATATTTTTTTTTTTTAGTATATTATCTAGGCTACTACATATCATTACGCTTTTTTTATATATGATAAGTCATTATAATAACATATACTTTAATTTAGGTAATATAAATAAATAAAAACAGCATATAATTTATTTCATATAAAGTATATAGTTCTCATGAAACAAGAAACTATTTTCTTTCATTATGTAGTGTTAAAATAATTATTTCAACAGCTAATTCTAAAACAATAAAACCAGATCTATAAGCGTTTATATAGATATAAAAAACAAAACAGGTACTCAATTTATCAAGCTAACTCGATTTGCATCCCAACACTCCCGCTGTAAAACTCCATTATGATGTAAAAATTCATTTCTTTATCTACATGTACGGAATATTTAAACGTTCATTAATATTTGACTTTCTTTCCCCGATCTGGGTTGGAACAAAACTCATAAATATGTAATGGTACGCTGGTGCGCGGGCTATGCTAAACTCATAGCCCGCTTGTTCATAAACAGTTCCGATGTAATATTATGTAACATCTATTTAAATCCACAATCAGGGTTATTTAATAAGGCTTATCTATATACTTGGTTTTATTTGAGTTATATATGATCCATAGCGAATGAAATACACAACTATATTCATATTTTAGTTAGTAATAAACAATTATTTCATATAATGGTAAAACTATTTGCAATGCGAATAAAAGTTTGGGAGTTAATTTTGATTTTGAGTTTTGATGAAATTCTTACTAATAACTATGTGGCGTTCGGCCTTTTTTATGTACTCTCTGGTCGAACGCGCATTGACACAAAAAAATGAATAACGTTATTCTAAAAAATGAGACAAGACGTCTCACATATAACACAGGACGTCTAAATAATAACGACGAAACCCTCGAGGCTACCAAATCGCCAAAGTGGTGACCCTCGACTTACGACACCTAAGTCAACGCATCGGAGACGGAATCGTGGCCTGCACTTCACCCGGATTTTTCTTTTCCGGCAACGACGCAGTGTGTATTGGGTGCATATCACTCATCTCCAATTGCTGCATCGGTATCTGGCGGCCGATAGTTTCCTCGAGATCAGCGTACTTATTCGACCGGCATTATAACTTTAAAAACCGTGTTGTGTTCTAAGTGCAATTTCGTGTTATCTGTGTGTGTGATTTATAGCTAGTTCGTTAATAATCATGCTGAACATTTTTGATTATTTTGCATCATCGAACTTTTAATTTAAGTTTTGGTTTCATCCGTAAACCGGCGGTCATCGATCGACCACCAGCTTAAAAATCTCGGATGATCATTCTGTAACGGAGACGTCATTTTTCTTTTGTTGCTTTTTCTTTTATCAAACTTTTACAGAAACGTCATCCAAAAATGTCACACACATGACATCAGAGTTCCTGAATCAAAATAAAACTTTTTTTTTGTATAGGAGTTTTGGACAATTACTTTTATACTATTTCGTGATTTGTGACGTGCTTATTGTAATTTTTTTTTACTCACCTAAACAAATCTTTATATATATTTATGTTATTCGAAATAGCAATTAACCATTTCTTAATTGTATGTTTCACAAACATTTGTATATTATTTAATTACTTTTAACTAGTGGATGTATGTGGTTCACACTAACTATTTTCTGTTTTTCATTGTTTGGTTGTGTGCGTTTAACTCTTAATTGCTATTCTTTTCTGCCTTTGTTTTTGTATCTGATTATTCTTATAATTGTGTAATTTGTTGTGTTAAATTTTGTTTACATTTATGTATAATTATTAATTATGCGATTATTTCCAATTCACGGGGAAGGATAAGTCTAGTAACGTCTAACGCGCATATAATTTTGGTATTTCCCAGTTTGCCTACCAATCACAATGGATGAAGACCTGCGTGCAGAGCTCGAAAGCCTGCGGGCACACAACGCTGCACTGGAGGCACGCCTTCTTACACAGCCAGCACAACACCAGGAGAAATCATCTCCAGTTCACGCAATATCCGTGAAGCTGGCCCCGTTTTGGGCAGATAGACCTGCAGTGTGGTTTGCTCAGGCTGAAGCCCAATTTCATTTGGCAGGAATCAAAAGCGATATGACTATGTTCAGCCATGTCATCAGCACAATAGACCAGCGACTAATTGGCGAAATTGAGGACATCGTCATGGATCCTCCGCCTGAAAATAAGTACCAGATCTTGAAAAAAGAACTTATTCGCAGGCTGTCTACTTCTGAACAACAACGTGTTGAACGCCTGGTCAGTGACGAGGAACTGGGAGACCGGAAACCAACGGCCTTTCTACGACGCCTTCAATCTCTCGCTGGGAAATCAAAGGATGACAGCATCATTAGGCAACTTTGGATGCGTCGATTGCCCACCCAGGTTCAAGCAATACTGGCTGCGCAAGAGGACCTCAGCTTGCAAAAACTAGCTGAGCTAGCAGACAAGATTATTGAGGTAACACCAGGTCCATCGCAGGTATACGCCGTAAACAGCGGACCTAATGAAGACCCCTCGATCAAAGACCTCTTAATTCAACTTAATAAAAATTTTATGGATTATATGGTTTTGCAGTCACGTGGCAGATCTAAAAATCGAACTGCCTCACGGGTCAACAGCCGAAGTGGCACGCCCGTAGCCAAACGTTGCTGGTATCATAAAAAATATGGCACCAAGGCTACCAAGTGCACAAACCCCTGTGATTGGAAGCAGGAAAACTCAACCAGCAATCAGTAAGGGCGGGACCTGATTGCTGTTCAGTGGATCATAGCCGCCGTCTATATGTCACAGATAAGGAGACCAAACACCAGTTCCTAATTGATACCGGGTCTGACCTATGCTGTTACCCTCGCCGCTGGATTCGAGATCAGAGGTATCCTTCTGACTGGGAACTTAGTGCGGCTAACGGCAGCACTATCAAAACTTTTGGGACTATAAACCTTAAACTTAACCTTGGACTGCGCCGTAGTTTTGTTTGGCAGTTTGTGGTTGCTGACGTCAGCACTGCGATTTTAGGATCAGATTTCTTAGCACACTACCACCTCCTGCCAGACTGCCACACAAAGAGATTAGTTGATGGCACTACCGGTTTAAGCATCACTGCTTCTGATGCGTCTAGTGAACAGCCCAGCGTCAAGGTTATCAATGTTCAGGACTCTGTTTTTGCACAAGTGCTAGCCGAGTTTCCTGATGTTATTAAACCTCCCGGACTACCACGGGAAATAAAGCACAATACTGTGCATCATATTCGGACCACAGAAGGACCTCCAACTTCTTGCCGTCCTCGACGTTTGGCGCCTCACAAATTGACCGCCGCTAGAAACGAATTCGAGAATATGGTACAGAACGGCACTGCGCGACCCTCGCAAAGTGCTTGGTCTTCTCCGTTACACATGGCTCTCAAAAAAGACCAGTCATGGCGTCCATGTGGCGATTTTCGCGCCCTGAACGCCAGGACCATACCGGACCGTTACCCAGTCCGACACATTAATGACTTTGCTCATAATCTTTCTGGGGCTACGATTTTCAGCACTATTGACCTTGTTAAGGCTTATCATCAGATACCTGTTGCTGAAGAGGATATCCCTAAGACCGCAATTATTACCCCATTTGGCCTTTTCGAATTTCCTTACATGACTTTTGGCTTACGAAATGCAGGTCAAACTTTTCAACGGTTCATCGATGAGGTCACACGGGGTCTTGATTTTGTTTTTCCTTATGTAGATGACATCCTCATTTATTCAGCAAATGAGGCTCTTCACAAGGAACATCTGAAAATCCTTCTTAAGCGATTGCAAGATTACGGTGTTGTAGTCAACCCCTCTAAATGTGTTTTTGGTGCAAGAGAGGTTTTATTTCTAGGCTTTAATATCAGCCCGGAGGGCACGCGTCCTCCTCAAGACCGTATTCAAGCCCTTCTGAATTTTCCCCCTCCTAAGACTGTACAAGGCGTGCGACGTTTTCTCGGTATGTTAAACTACTACCGCCGTTTCATACCCCACGCCGCTCAGTTTCAGGCTCCCTTAATCGAAGCTGTTGTCGCTACCAATGGAAAAGGTAATAAGCCATTTGTATGGTCACCTGAGCTCTTGGTCCAGTTCGAAGCTTGCAAATCGAGCCTTTCGAACGCTACTCTGTTGCAGCATCCAGTCAACGGTGTACCTCTTGGTTTGTATACGGACGCATCAAGTATCCATATTGGATCCTGCCTTCAGCAGCAAGTGAACGGGCAATGGTGTCCGCTGGCCTTTTTCAGCAAAAAGCTAACTGCTCAGCAGACACAATGGCCAGCCTATTATAGAGAATTATTGGCAGTGTACGAAAGCGTGCAACATTTTCGCCATATTCTCGAAGTTCAGCACGTTTCGATCTATACAGATCATAAACCGCTGCTGTATGCGTTCATACAGCGGCGAGAAAAACTGCCGCCTTCCCAATTGAACCAATTATCGTTTATAAGCCAGTTTACGACGGACATACGATACATCAAGGGTGAGGATAACGTTGTGGCCGATGCAATGTCGCGGATAGAGGTAATTTCGTTAGAAGAAGATTACGAGACTCTCGCAAAATCACAAGAGGATGACCAAGAACTCGCGAGCCTACGTCAAGGGAAATCTGGCCTCTCATTTAAGCAGGTTATCATTCCAGGGACTAAAATTTCCGTACTATGTGATGTGTCTACTGGCAAGCCTCGTCCTTACTTGACTTCTACATTTCGCCGTGCGGTGTTTAACAAGCTTCACAACTTGAGTCACCCTGGCGTACGAACAACCACTCGCCTTCTGGTTGAACGCTATGTTTGGCCCTCGATCAGGAAGGATAGTCGACAGTGGACTCAGTCTTGTACGGCCTGTCAACGCGCGAAAGTAGCCAGACACATCTCAGCTCCCCTCGGTACCATCGACCAACCATCTGGTCGGTTTATGCATATCCATATCGACATTGTGGGACCTCTGCCCGTTTGCAATGAACATCGATACTGTTTAACTGCTGTTGACAGAGTTTCACGATGGCCTGAGGCGTGGGCCATGCGATCTATTACCGCCGAAGAAGTAGCCGACACCCTCATTCAAGGGTGGATATCGCGTTTTGGTGTGCCTTCGGTTATTACGACAGACCAAGGCACCCAATTTGAGTCTGATCTGTTTCGCCGACTCATGGAAACATTCGCCACAAAACGCATTAGGACGACCGCCTATCACCCCTGCGCAAATGGGATGGTTGAGCGAGTGCATCGCCAAATGAAGGCAGCCCTCATGTGCCATACAGAATCATGGGTACGGGCTCTTCCCCTCGTCCTGCTCGGAATGCGAACAGCATTCAAAGAAGACATAAAGTCCACAGCAGCAGAAATGCTGTATGGGGAAACGCTGCGTTTGCCGGGAGAAATGTTGACATCTGCCTCTGGCACTGACGCTCCCAACGACCCGGCCGATTATGTAGTTCAGTTACGACGTAAGATGTCCGACCTACGACCTATACCAGCCTCATGTCACGCAAATCCAGCTGTTTTCATATTTAAAACATTGTCTTCAGCTTCTCACGTTTTCCTACGGGATGATACGGTACGGCGCCCACTACAACCTCCTTACACCGGTCCGTTCGCTATATTAGAACGATCTACCGATGGGAAGACCCTGACGTTAGATATTAAGGGCAGACAGATTGTGGTGAACGTGAACCGCGTAAAGCCAGCTTTTTCTGAGTCTGACTACTGGAAACGTCCTGCAACCGAAGACTCAGCTGACTTATCTCCTCCAGACCCACCTCAGGAGTCGAAGCTTTCAACTGCAGATGTCATCTCCCCTAACTCACGACCTAATGCAACACGATCCGGTCGTCGTGTAAAATTCCGGAAAACCGAGGATTACCTATATTTTTAGATACTTATCCTTCTCCGTGGGGGGGTGATGTGGCGTTCGGCCTTTTTTATGTACTCTCTGGTCGAACGCGCATTGACACAAAAAAATGAATAACGTTATTCTAAAAAATGAGACAAGACGTCTCACATATAACACAGGACGTCTAAATAATAACGACGAAACCCTCGAGGCTACCAAATCGCCAAAACTACTTATTAATTATTATTTTTTTTATATTATAGGGGGCAAATGAACAGGTGGGTCACCTAATGGTAAGTGATGACCGCCGTCCATAGACACTAGCACCACCAAGGGAGTCGCAAGTGCGTTGCCGGCCTTTTAAATATGCGAGCCTCCGGCACTCTCACTGGCCGAACGAAACGCAACAGTGCAAGCACTGTTACTTCACGTCGGTTTTCTGTGAGAGGGTGGTACTACCCCGGGCGAGCCGACCCATTCATGCTGAAACCAGTAATAGCTTCAGCGTAGCTCTACCACCTACAAAAAATGCAAATGTGAATTTAGTGAAGGGTATCTTTCATCCGGTAAAGAAAATTATTGTTCCCGAACGATAGGTAAAATTTACATCAACGCGAATATAGGCTAGTTTGTACAAAGTTTAGAATAGACAAGTGTTAAGGAAAAAGACTTCTACATCAATATAAAATTATTACTTTGACGAACTG
Organism: Antheraea assamensis; assembly: GCA_035772565.1. Classification (NCBI taxonomy): domain Eukaryota; kingdom Metazoa; phylum Arthropoda; class Insecta; order Lepidoptera; family Saturniidae; genus Antheraea; species Antheraea assamensis. The sequence continues at coordinate 5,906,557 of JAQQSE010000031.1, read as the reverse complement.
TGAAAATCAAAGTGTCAATAGTAGAATGAAATCGCTTACTCGCTTATGACGCTACATTTGTATATTACATCTATGAGAAGTCGGGGCGAGTCGCAAGTTTATATAATAAAATACGATTAATCATTCCGAAGTCGTGACATCGTTTCTGTTGGCAGGAATCTGCACGGTCAACGATCTCACGGCACGTGTCCTTCGGTCTCAAGGCTAACGATGAGGTAACTCTATTGAGGGTTATATAAAAAAATAATTTATTTAAACTAATGATAGTTGAAGTTAAATGTTTTCGTAATTATACTTTCTAACTACAACATTGCCTTGATAAAAAAAATATCTAGACACGAAATGAAAGGTGAACGAGAATATTTATTTAATTCTGATGTTGATCGTAAATACCGAAGGACACTTCCAAATATTCGTACCGTGGATATTTCAAGCAACTTTATAAAAGGTCAAGAATTCCATTTGTCTCAACGAAACGTCGATTTGATCTTATTTATTAAATTCCTTGTGCCCTAACGTTTCGAGATACAGAAGCGAATTTTATATTTAAAAATTTCTGTCGTTGTTATGAGAGAAGAAATACCATGGCGAGACTCGGTGGAATTTCATTTAGCGTACATGTAAGGAAACCGATGGATTAAGCTTCGAGCTGTACTGATTGTTTGATTTTATTTTTTATCCTCTCTGACTTCATATACAGAATTGAATTAAATTGAAGGCTCACAATCATACTTGTCTCTAAGGGATTAGGTGGTCATATATATACATATTATAAAACAAAGTCGTCTGCCGCGTCTGTCTGTCTGTCATCATCGTCATTTAACATCAGGTGAGATTGTGGTCTAATTCTAAAACTTATAAGGTAAAGAAAAGGTTTTATGAAATGTTTTTTTTTTATTACAATAAAAATAACTAGTATAATCAAATAGTATAATTTTATCTGCCATCTTAGAGCACGTCGTCATTTAACATTGTGTTCAACCGCTAAAATTTATAAGGTAAAGAAAAGGTTTTATGAATTTTTTATTATTTTGCTTTTTTTCATTTTATTACATAAAAAAGTAACCAGTATAATCAAATAGTATAATTTTGTCTGCTATCTTAGACCACGTCGTCATTTAACATTGTGTTCAACCGCTAAAACTTATAAGGTAAAGAAAAGGTTTTATTAAATGTTTATTGTTTTGCTTTTTTTCATTTTATTACATATAAAAGTAGCCAGTATAATCAAATAGTATAATTTTATCTGCTATCTTAAACCACGTCGTCATTTAACATTGTGTTCAACCGCTAAAACTTATAAGGTAAAGAAAAGGTTTTATGAAATGTTTATTGTTATGCTTTTTTTCATTTTATTATATAAAAAGTAACTAGTATAATCTGATCTGCCATATTAGACCACATTGTCATATAGTATCAGGTGAGACTGTGATCAAACGCTAAAACTTATAAGGTAAAGAAAAGGTTTTGTGAAATATTTTTTTTTCCTTTTTTTAATTTTATTACATAAAACAGTGACTAGTATGATTAAATAATACAATTATATTATTTATAAATGATATATAATTTACGTTTATTCCATGATTCTAATATAACTTATACAAACTCACTTTACCGACCGTCACGAGAATCCAAATAAAAAATAACCCCTTCCGATTGACCGCGACCCACGGGCGCCAGGTTCAATAACATCGTCATATTTTTCTCTAACATCGAAATTGGAATAAAAGGACGGAAGGGAAGTCCTTGTTCGGAATTGCCGGGGTCGTATACGTACTATAAATAATGGACACAATCTGTGCGATTGCTCGCTTATGTCGATGTCGGACGTGCGTGTCGTATGTGTGTGTGTATGTGTGTCTATCAGTACAATATTCATATTATTACCATATAATGATGTCTCATAGTTTATCGATGGACTAACGTTTGACAACTGTTCTAACTACGTAGCAATTTTTTTAATCGACAGTGTAATATATCTTCCAAGAAACCAACGTTTGTCTACTACAAATTAAGACTCGATTTGCACCGAGCAATAACAAAAGAGCGCCCTTTCTGAACTCTCCTCTACGGGCTACAATGTAGGTGGAACTAGATCAGTCGCCTCTTTGTTACGTTATAAAAACGTAGTATATATAAATGCGTGATCCTTCGTAAGATGTAGGTATTCGTTGATAGTTCTAAAACTATACAAAATAATTAAATTATAGTACTTTGAAATACTGAAAAATCTAAACATAAATACTCGCAGTTATACGTTAAATTAAATTTTATCTATAAAGAGTTGTTAGTTCTGTTGATATACCTACATACATATTACAGAATTTAATCAATTGGCACCTACATACGTCCTTTTAGTTAAAATAAAGTTTTCTGTAAAATATTTTCTGTGAAGTCCGCACTTCACATCCGTTGGCAATAGATCCACGGTCCCCCAAAAAACTATAATTCAAAGTATTGCAACACCGACGTACACTGATTAGGTTTGATTCATTGAACAATTAGCCTAGCTCCGATCAGTGACCACAGGCGCACATAGACCGGAAATACATTCACAGGAAGTGGTCGGCCATAACTCAAAGAGAGAACATCCGGTGCTCATCGTGATAACGTATTCGAATTCGGCCTTTGAAGTGAAATTTCTTGTAATGAATATGTGAATCGAATTGAATTGTATAGAAATATATATATTACCTTCATCGTACATTCGAAATAAATCTATATCGATACCGACGTAGAGCTTACCTAGCAATTTATAATATTATTAAAAATAATTAAAATAATATTAACTTTTGCCCGTGACTTAGCTCTCGCTAATCTCTCTCTCTCTAGAGAACAGTAGGTAGTTTTTTAAGGTGAAAAGTATCCTATGGCAATTTCTGTATCCCTGACAATGTGTACACAAAATAAGGTACTTATCGGTTGAGTAGGTAATGTATGAAAGCGCAACAAACAAACTTATAGTCACATTTGTAATATTAGTTAGAATAGCTTTTAAACCTATACATATAAATAAAGTTAAAACATATGAAGTATGTCTGTAGTTTTTCTGTTTTAATCTCTGAAACTGCTAGATATTTTTTATGAGAATTTTACTAAAAGATAAAAGATTTTTTTTTAATATTATTAGGGGCAAACAAACAGGTGGGTTACCTGATGGTAAGTGATCACCGCTGTCCATAGAGACTAGCAACACCAGGGGAGTTGCAAGTGCGTTGCCGGCCTTTTAAATATGTGGGCCTCCGGCGCTCTCACTGGCCGAACGAAACGCAACAGTGCAAGCACTGTTACTTCACGTCGGTTTTCTGTGAGAGGGTGGTACTACTTCGGGCGAGCTGACCCATTCATTCTGAAACCAGTAATAGCTTCAGCGTAGCTCTACCACCTGCAAGTATGGACCAGACGAAACACGCAGTTCCCAAGAAACAATAAAACCTATTTTCATGAGATAGAAGTCGCGAACACTAACTAATGTAAAAACTATGGTAGACGATTTATAAAAAAAAGGTAACCTTTATTAACATGAATACAGAAAATGGTTCTTAATTATATTTATCATCTGATATCATCATCATCACATCATCTTGTACTATATCATCATATAACGTCAGGTGTGTCTGTAGACAAACTTTAAAACCTTATAAGGCATTAAAGAGGTTGCATTTAGAAGTGAAATTCATCAGTGAAGTTGAAAGTTGCGTTCGAATCCTGTACACAGTTTCCAAATAAATCCTTTGATTCGTAAAATGGAAGTTACAACAAATTTTCATCAATTTATCCTCAGTATACTTTTAATTAATTAATATACAAATTAAATTTCCAAAACAAGTAAATAAAAATTCAATTAAGTTATGAAGCGAGCGTACACTTAACGTTAACGTTGAAGCTAATCTAATTTAACGCGCCTAATCATCGGGGAAAATCCATTCTTTCCACGTTTTATAACAGAAAATGTTCACAAAATGTTTTTATACAACGGCCCGTCTTAAATAATTACGTACGTGCAGTCTGACCCCTCATTTCAATCTAAGAAGGAAAGAAAAAAGGCGGGCGTGCGTAACAGCTTGCTGTAACCGTTATTTATGAAAGGTCCTCCAGATTTTTCGGGGCAGTTAAAAAAGTTTTTCCATTACGAAACTTAACCGAAATACGGTGAGAGGTAGCGAAACATGAATAATAATTAACAAGCAGATTTAAAGTTGATTTCAAAATGTATAATACGGTTTAGAGAAAGTTGTATCTTAATGTGAAAATCTATTTCGATTAATTAAATCGTGAAAAATATGCGTGTGCGTTATAAATATGCGTGTGTGGGTGGGTCCCTACACTTGTTTTAAAATTTCTTTATTAGTTACTAAAATAAAGAACTATACTAACTAACTATATTAAGTATAAATATATATTTCAAGAATTATTTTTGTTTTAATTTGTACTGAAAAATATTAAAATAGTTGTGTGTGTTATATGTATTTAAAAATTTAATCTCTATGAATATATCGAATATGTCTACCACTGTGCGCGCATCACGTAATAACTTCTAGATAGATCTCGGTCACAATTGCTTAGTATTTCTTCCTCTTTAAAAAAAAATCACGGTGCCTTCGTTTAATATAATGTATTTGAGTTTTAACAAACCATGGTTTTTGTAACAACAAAAGATTAAAGACATTTTGTAAGTATTTTTGCTCTGATTTTTTTTTAATATTTTTTCTTCGGTATACAAAGTATATTGTTAAGCCAATAGACAATGCAGACAAAGTTGCGGATATCACCTAAAAAAACGAATTTACTTATATTTCACCTTATTAATGCAGCAATTATGAAGAACACATTATTGCTATGAAATTTGTAACAGGCGTCAATGCTTTTAATTACTTTGATGGGATAGTATAATTATTACCGGATAACGGTCGTGTTATGTAGACGAAGTTCGAGATGTCTTCAGTGAAGGAAACCAGATGTGCCTGCGGTTTGCAGACCTCGGGGGCCCCGCCACATAAATTACGGAATGTCGGGCCCTCGTTACATTGTAAAGAGAACACAGTCCGGGAACATCATTCTGTCTATTAGCAGCTTGTTCAGACAAGTGCTCCAGTTGGATTAAAATAAATCGCTTGTTTAAAAGTATAATTTAATTGAATCTTATTTCAATTATATACGAAAGAATTTTAATTTAGTCATATATTTCCTCTGTTTTTGGGCCAGATAAAGTATTTGGAGTTTATGAAAAGTAGTTTATGCATGAGTTTTATTACCTCGTTGTCAGACAAGACATTCTATTAGATATCTTTTATTCAAACAAGTTTTGTTTTCCAACTGAATGTTTGCTATTGGCCTGACAGGCTTTTACAGCTTTAGCGGCCTTTTTGTTTGAGCGCTTCAGACATTCGGTCGTATGGCAACAAACTTAAGTTTGCTTGAGGGCGGTAAATGGCCGAACCTCGGCTTGGGCTGTTACCTTAACATAACATCGCGAATAACTAAGCTAGCTAAACAAATGATACATATATGAATTAGAGATACATATATATATATAGTTGCATGTATATCTCTCGAACCTGTATTTTGATTTTTGTATTCAACCAAGAAAGGTATATGCCGTTTTTTTACTAAAATCATCAACAACATCACATATCAATCTTATGAAGGTCAATAAAATAGTCAATTTAGAATTAGAAAGAAATAATTATATGCATATATAATATAAGAAAAAAAAAATATACTGCACAAACCCTTTTTACGAGTTAATCTCGCTTAACACTGTATTACGTAATACATACTTGAGATGTGAAAGCCAAACATTTATACAAAGTTTTCGTAGTCTCGTAGCGCGAGCGGGATTGTTGTCTGGCTAATTGTGTAGAATAACACAGAAGATTGGGTTGGCTCATAGCCTGAGGTCGGGCAAAAGCGACGCCGGCTCCGAGTGGCAAGTTTCTTGGAACTGACTTTGTTAACTACGATAACATACACGGATATCATAACTATAGAAACGGTATGATTCGATTTATGTATTTGATGCATCTGTGGTTGTACTGATTTAAATTAATCGAATGAAATCGCTCTTTGAGGAATTCTAAAGGTGCTTAACTTTTAAATTGAAAAATGTATGTAGTCCTTTTAAGTTTTTGTACAATATTTTTCCAAATTTTTTTTTTTTTTATCTTATAGGGGGTAAACGAGCAGGTACCTGATGGTAAGTGATCACCGCCGTCCATAGACACTAGCAACACCAGGGGAGGTGCAAGTGCGTTGCTGGCCTTTTAATATATGTGGGCCTCCGGCGCTCTTACTGACCGAACGAAACGCAACAGTGCAAGCACTGTTACTTCACGTCGGTTTTCTGTGAGAGGGTGGTACTACCCCGGGCGAGCCGACCCATTCATTCTGAAACCAATAATAGTTTCAGCGTAGCTCTATCACCTAGTAAATATAAATGGGTAAAGTAAATCTGTGTAGTGTACATTTTTGTGTTGCATTATTAACTTTTTAAATGTTGCACAACGTTATTTATATTATAATAAAACGTCGCTTTTATGAAAAAATATAACTGTATATTTAAAATACGTTTGGATCAACTTGTTAATTTTTTAAATTAATATATCCTTACAGTTACATGAATAAATGAATCATGAATTCCTTTAGTAAAATTAAAACAAAAACGAGGCAGTAGTAAGGATTACCGACAGAGTGAGAACTAAAACAATGCAATAACTGTATTCTTTTTATTCAATTTTTAAATCAATTTTAGTCTGAATTATATAAATTTCGTAAATTGTAAATTGTAATGATTAATATTAGTCCGGTTGTCACATCTATTGGCTATATAAGCAATAACTATATGCATTTTTATCTAGTTTATTAGTTAAACAAACGCATGATGGGCTGCACAATCTCAAAACAAAATACGATATTACATTCACGCAGGCTGTTATACTACGCGTTGCTAGTCTGGCGAAAGCGTAATACGTCACTAGCATGTCGAGGTCATCGGTGACGCGAACCCATAGGTTTTTCCCCTACTAACAATTACAGAACGCGGCTAAAGAAGTCTTCACTTCAATAATTCTGAGTTAACCATTAATTACATTTTTTTTAGATGTATACTGTCCGGACATTTTCATAATTTTCATATGTGGGTAAATTGCGATACTGGACTCTGATCTTGCAACAGTCAGTTTGCTTTTTAACGTACGACGGACTAAACACTCTAACGGATCATTTTTTTGTGTGTGTGGTTTTTAGAGCCTTCCAACAGGACAATAAACAATTTCGTGATTACTGTGAGTACGTGTATGTGACGGTGCACCGTAAGAAGGAGATACAACAGCCCAGGTTAGTGTGGGTTGGCTTGTATGGGTTTATGAGGGGTCAAGTGGGGATGAGATACTTGTACCTCGGAACCGCAGGGGGTGGACCCACAGGCGAATACAGTTCCCTCGTGGAGCCTTAGCCTGCCTCCCAAGACCGTCAGTGCGTGGTGAAGAGCCACATCCTACACGAGGTGACCCTGTCTAGCAGAACACTACGGATCTAGGCTAGAGAGCCGATAAACACTCCTGGGGCTCGGTTCCAGAACCGGGTCGGGGCGTATACCCCGGCAGACGGCGCCCCTCGCAGTACCCCTCTGCTTATCAGAGGGGACAGGGGATGGGGTTAGGACGGGCCTGCTTCGGTTCGCCCGTCTGAGGGTGGAGGGAGAAAACCTCCTTAAAAAGTTACCGTGGGAGAAAACCACGTAAAAAAGTTACGGAGGGTAGTGCCTTCGGGCGGCGGGAGGGAGGAAACCTCGGTAAAAAGTCACCGTGGGAGAAAACCACGTTAAAAAGTTACGGGTGTTGAGGAGACAACCTCGTTAAAAAACAGACGGGAGGCCTTCGGGCGGAGGGAGGTAGAAAACCTCGTTAAAAAGTTACCGTGGGAGGAAACCACGTTAAAAAGTGACAGAGGGACGGCCTTTGGGCGGAGGGAGAGGGAGAAAAACCTCATTAAAAAGTTCCTGTGGGAGGAAACCACATTAAAAAGTGACAGAGGGGTGGCCTTCGGGCGGAGGGAGAGGGAGAAAAACCTCATTAAAAAGTTCCTGTGGGAGGAAACCACATTAAAAAGTGACAGAGGGGTGGCCTTCGGGCGGAGGGAGAGGGAGAAAAACCTCATTAAAAAGTTCCTGTGGGAGGAAACCACATTAAAAAGTGACATAGGGGTGGCCTTCGGGCGGAGGGAGAGGGAGAAAAACCTCATTAAAAAGTTCCTGTGGGAGGAAACCACATTAAAAAGTGACAGAGGGGTGGCCTTCGGGCGGAGGGAGAGGGAGAAAACCTCGTTAAAAAGTCACCGTGGTAGAAAACCACGTAAAAAAGTTACAGGTGGTGGTGGTTGGAGGGGGTGACCCGTTGACTGCCAAACCGGACCAAGGAGGGAAGGGGCTGGGGACCTGACTTTCCATTGCACATTGGTTCGGTAGACGGGTAGGCAGCTTGACCGGGCTGTCGTCGCGGTCAGGGCGTTCGCGCTGGGCCTTGTCGCCGGGGTGGCATGGTGCTTGCTTGTTCGATCCCATGCCACTCCATAGCGCGGCAGACGGTATCTTGTGGGTTTTTTTAGTCAGTAAGAGTCTGACACCCCACAGCTCCCCAGGGCTGTGGGTGTCCAATGAAGGATTTCTTCCCACATAAAAAAAAAAAAAAAAAAAAAAAAAAAAAAAAAAAAGTATGGGTTTATGAAAATACCGGACTGAGGGTTGAATCAGGCCATCCCGGATCTGTGTGGAATATTCGCCACAACATATACTATTTTTGTTTTTCAAATATTTTACTGACATATCTAGTATAAGTTAGATGTATGCAGTTGTAATAGGAATAATAACAACGTCTTGAAATTGTTTCTTGTAGTTTGCGGCTCAATTTGATACTTAATTACATAGTTTAACTCCAATTGCTCGCTTTATGTGTTAGTGGTTAATGGAATATTAGATATTAGTAATGATGTTTTCGCTTTGTTCAGTAATGAAACTTTTATTGTGACCTTAATTTGTTATTTGTTACATTTTGTTGAAGTATTAATGGATGTTTTCAATTAAACACAGTTTTCGATCGTGACATCCATTAGAATTTCATTCGTTTATTTTTTGTTGACAGTTTTATTTTGTTATTATCTATAAATATTACTGTAGTCTACTGGTTAGAAACAAATACGTATTCATAATCTCGAGGGCTATGGAAAGACAAATGAATATCAGGGGGCTGGCGTTCCTTTATAAGAAATTGTTGTTGAAAATTAAAGATATAAATAAATATTACAATTACATAGATGTTATTTAAAACTCGAAAATCGTATACAAAAATTCGAATCTGATTAAACAACTATAGATAGGTTCAATTATAATTAAAGCCAATTGGATTTGTACTTTATCTGCTCTAATGACGAACGAGCAATATTTCTCGCACAGTTTTATGAATATTGGTAGTGAGAAATCAATATTAAATGAACTCTTATTAGTGATTGTATAGGAAATGAAATTACGAGGACATGTATCCAACACTCACCTTTACACGGAGATCCGCTTCTTCGGGGTACCCCGGCTGAGTTTATGGCTTAGGCCGCTGATCTTGTTAATAAGGCACTCTAGTTCTACACTGGCACTAGGTGTTGTACAGGTTTTGTAGTGCTATTAACGATATTCAATTGTTTTGAATGGAGTTACGCTCATAGCGGTTGAGATGTTGCGCGATTCAAAAACGTACTCTCGTTGTTTGTTAGAGGGCAGCACTTGTGTTCGGATAAAGTGCGTTCACGAAGATAAGTGAATAGATACATTCCATTTCACGTAAAGTTAATATAAAAAAAGAAATGATTTGTGCTAACATAGAAGTAATAAAGAGACGGAACAGTGATTATGGCTCCTGTTGAATGCACGGAATTATTTGTAACAAGAAAAACGTAATAGACTAAACACGTCGTTTAAGGGTGGATAGGTTAAATAGTTTTAATTATAATTAAGTCAATTCGTGATAATAAATTTAAGAGTTATATTTCTTATATTATAATGCATTTTTAAATAATTTTAGACTTACACATGTCCAAAAAACTTTTGTAAAGTCTTCAGAAAAATATCACGTAAGTATAAAGGTTAAATGTAACATGGCATAAAAAGATGGTTCCGTAAACAGATTGTAAAAGTAATATAAGAAATAATAATAACGAGTGCATCTTAGCTCTAAGCGACGGCGAACATTGTAAGGTTAGGAAGTATTCCCCGGAGCCTCGTAGACCGTCGGCTACGGCCCGTAGCAGACGTAGCGGCTACGGTAACGAACGTAGAGTTGCGATATTTCAGAATTACTTTATAGTGTGTTGATTTATTACAAAAATAGCGACCGACGGTTTCGTACTGGAAGGAAGTACTGATGAAGTTTGAACTTGATATTTTATTAAGGATAAATGAACTTCGTAATTTCTTGCACGTAAACAATTATTTTATGTAAAGTCTGTACTTTGTATAAATAGAATGTATACGTATTATACATATATAACTTTTGGGAGGACAGGTTTTACAAATAACATTGGAAATAAAATCAGAGTCCCTAGTAAGGGAACTCGAATGAATGTAGATAACTTCTACTGTGTGTCTGTGGCTGTGTTTTCTACTATTAATTGATTTAACACACTTGGAACGTGTGAGTTAAAAACTATCGATTTTTGTACATTATGTAATGTATATTATAGTGAACAACATTTAGATATCATTTCAGATTCAATCTGTTGCCAAGCACCTGTTGGTGTATTCCGACAGCTGGACTTGAGAGCCAGTTTCTCTCTAGGTTTAGCGTGACGTAGACTACATCATCATTTAACATCAGATGAGATTATGGCCAAATACTAATCTATAAAGTGTAAAAAAGAATCCCTATTGGCGATAATATAGATTATAATGATAAAATATAGATAAGTTCGGTATTGTTTACTATAGTTCGTGATTTGTAAATGGATCCAATACATATATGATTACAAATCAAATAATAATTGTGGTACTTAATCAATATTCTATCTTGTATGTAGATAAAATAATAGAGATCTGCTGTTGGGCGCGCATCACTCAAGCACTACTGGATAAAACAAACTATTTTTAGTTTTACCTCATTGACACTCGGGCACAGGTAAGTAGGCTGTTGGCAGTGTAAGCTTAAAAAAATAGCTGATTTATTACAAAACTTCGAAAAATAACAAATTATATAATTAAACTAAATATAATTGTAATTGTAAAATCACAATTTTTGTGTAAAATTTCGTAAAATAAAAAAAAACAAAAACCTAATCCCCATTATGAGATCTGGGTCCCAAAAAAACAGCCGACGAGTTAATATAAAGTTAATAAAGTTTTAAATATCTACGATTGTTATTATCACAACGCGTTCAGCGGTATGTGTTTCCTTGTTGGGGACAAGTGGGGCAAACGGTGTGATGTTTATATTTTTTCATCTGTAAATAATATATACGGTTAAGATAATAAGCGACGCAGACGCGGGTATCTTCTAGCGTTGTTTTGTAGTTTGTACTGAAATGTTAATATAATAAGAACATTTTACTGAGGACTGTTCATTCTACAATAATCATAAGGCATTGTCGAAACGAATGTAATCAGTATCGTTCATCGCCTCCTCCACACAACCGGTAGTCGGATTTCTTGAACCGTGAAATTTTATCAAGAGAATTAATCTCGTGAAACTTTCTCGTGGACACCGTGCTTTTTTAAATTCAAAACCGAATTGATTTTCCTCGGACCTTCGAGTTGTTTGAGTAAAGGTCAGCTTTGAAGTGTTCGAGATTAAATTCTTTAGACGAGTTTTCTTTTTTCACGATATAAAGTTATAAATTTGAAAACAGTATTTTACTAAAGCATTAATATTTATAATGGTTTGAATATTAACGAATACAGACTCTGTGATACATTATTTTACACAGGTTTTTAGTAATATAGTAAGTAGTACCAGTTTGCATTATGCTTGTTTTCATTGAATTCTATTTCTTTTTTATTCGATAACGAAAAGAGTAATTGAATAATGAATTATTATTGATATTATTTGCATGTTAGTCAATTAGCTTTTCCGCTATCATTGATATAATGCTATTACTTCAATGTTATATTAAAATTTTGACCTGTCTGTATAAATTAATTATTCTTTTCTATTGCACGATATTGTATATAGAGTGTATCTATTTTTCACGGTTCTATCAATTTAATTAGGTTCGTCTTTCTTTGAGGGTTTCTTTTTTTGGTAACTATATAAATATATTTTTTTTTATTTTTAACTATATATAATTTTTTATGCGTATAATCATTATTACTCTTACTAATTTTATAAATATGAAAGCGAGCTTATTTATTACGTTGTCGCGTTTTAATTTTGAATATACGTTGTTAGAAGTACAGAAAAGAACATATATATATATATATATATATATATATATATATATATATATATATATATTTCATACGAAAAAGGTAATGTTCCCGAGGGTTAGAGTTAATGTACATTAATACGAGCAAAGCCGTGAGCATAAATTAGTATTGTATAAATGGGTCGAGTATTTTTCTTTTTGCAATAACAAACAGACATGCAAGATGTACCTAAAGTTAGATTGTCGCTGCAATCTATGACTATAGGTGCGTGTATAACACACCTCAATAGGACAGTAGTTCTGAGTTCTGACTGTTCTGAGCCCAGTTGTATTATTAGACTTGAGAATTGAGTTGGAATAAATACCTCATATAGTCACCTCACAAGTTTAACCTCTGAACCAGGATACGGTACCGGAGCCACTGTTACTTTGCGATAGGAATGTGCGTATGAAGGGTTGCTCCCGTACACAAACGTTGCATAGATTTCTCCAACTCTTAAAGAAAGTTATTTGAATAAACATGCTATCGTAACGATTTATCAATTTCAAAAATACTTTCAAATCGGGTGAGTGCCTTAAGCGCTCCACTTAGTAGTCCGGTGGAACTGTAGAGGCCTGACGAAGCTAACAGTGTAGGTCAGTTCGAAAAACAAAAAAAAAAACTCAAAAATATACGTTCACGTAATCAAACATTTACACTGCATTTTGAATAGAAAGTTATTGTTATTTCACTTGAAAGGTAACTGAGTAAACACAGCTTTGCGGAGTTTAAAAAAATAAATATAGAAGTTGATTCCGTTCGGTATAACTCCTTGCCCCCGATTGAAGGGAGGTATGTAATTACTATTTGCAACATGCAAAAGGCGTTACTCTATTTCCCTCCCATAATATAGCTTTTTAAACTGCTTGTTACCTTATTAAGGAATAGTATAAGTAATGTGTTCACATGAGCTCATTTGAGTGTTGAGTTTAGTGCTTAGGCTGTTCGAACACCGCCTCGATTGACGTAATTAGCTGGAGATTTCCGGTGAAAGAATACAGCGTGATGAAACCATAGCATGATGGTAAAGATGTTAGGCTTGGAATTAGGCTCTTGTAGGTGGTAGAGCTACGCTGAAGCTATTACTGGTTTCAGCATGAATGGGTTGGCTCGCCCGGGGTAGTACCACCCTCTCACAGAAAACCGACGTGAAGTAACAGTAGTTGCACTGTTGCGTTTCGTTCGGCTAGTGAGAGCGCTGGAGGCCCACATATTTAAAAGGCCGGCAACGCACTTTCGACTCCCCTGGTGTTGCTAGTGTCTATGGACGGCGGTGATCACTTACCATCAGGTGACCCACCTGTTCGTTTGCCCCCTATAATATAAAAAAAAGGCTTTTCCTAGGCCCGCCTAGCTAGCTATCCTTAAGTTAAAATCTGCACTCGAGAGCCAATCCCTCCCTAGGTTCAGGCTATTTACCCTGTTAGATCATATTGTCATATAGCATCAGGTTGTATTGTAGTCAAAGGCTAGCATAGAAAGATCGAACCCGACCAAAACCTTCGATATGTAAAACCCTTATGATACATCAAACGTTATTGACGTTTATCAATCAAATCTCAGCTCTATATATCTATAGAAGAAGATCCATTTTTATATGTATAAGATAGATGTACAAATTGGCCCTATAGAAATATAATATAAGCTTAAAGAGACTACTAAAATGACTAATACGCCTAGACAAACATATAATTAATTGCCGGTCATTTTATCGAGTAATGGCATACCTTTACCTTGTTGCCTGTTAAAACGTCTCGTTATAAATATATAGGAACTGATCTAGAAGCTTTGACTTGTAGTTAAATATTTATTAATCTACGCCCAGCCCAAGTTCCTAGGTTTCCTTTTACACTACAGGTGAGCGTTAAGGAAGGATTTTCGAAAATTCAATCCCTAAAGTGTTAAAAAAGGGAATGAAAGTTTGTATGAGATCCGACATTTTCCATAAGTCGGTTATTATTTTAAATGCATAATTATAAAATAAAAAGTCGATAATAATCAATGCATAGAAAAAGATTGCTGTAAAATATGTCAATAGGGCACTAAAATAAAATTAATAGATTTTTTTTTATTATTTTCTAAGTAAAAGTGCGTTACGTACACTAGATGTATATGGAGAATAGAACGCATAAAAATTTACAAGTAATAATGTTTCCTTAATACAGAGCTCTCGCATTCCGCGTGAATGGAAACGTGTATTCAATTCTTAAGACTTTGGATGAAGTAAGAACACCTTTATGCATATGATGAGAAATCTTCTATAATATTCTACTTTATGTCCTGTCCAGGTGAATTTGCACCATTCCGGAATATAATTGATTTCTGTCCTGGTACTTATAATCTAAATTTATCCTCACCTTCTAAGTCTCTTAGTAAACTGAATCTCTGTATACTGTTATAATTATAGATGATACTAACAGTTATGTATCAGTAATTAACTATTTGTAGTGTTATTTTACAATATTTGTTATTAAACTTATGTCATTATTCCACTGTTCAGTAATTTGAAGTTGTATATCGTAATGCAATTTATAATAATGACTCAAAATTTAAAGGAATATTCATTTTTGGTATCGTGATTTTCAACGCGAGTAACGTGAAGCGCTATTATTTTCGCATTTAGGGTGTTATGTAATGCTTGTTCTTTCATTTCGCACGTTGTGATAACACTGACCGATTATTTTTGCCAATAATAATAACGGAGAACGGATAGTCAACAGCAAAATAATTCTGACTTCGATTATTCGTTATTGATATTAGTTTTCGTGATAATTATATTGAACTGTTGTAAGATTACCGCCGGTTTTGAGCTTATACACACTTTTCTGTGCTATGGTAAATAATAACCACTTCTAGTAATAAGTACAAAACTTTTATATTTAGGTCTCAGAAAAATATACGACATTGATATTAAAAAAATATCGGTTTTCATCGCTTTGATATCAGGTTATCGACCTCCAGTGTCACGGCAAGCGACTTATAAAACATTCATGAGCTCTGCCGTTACTCATTCATGACGTCCAACGCTCGACGCCGATCACAAAGCTTCCCGAATATCGCAACGGTTATCCTCTATTCTGGATAATGACACCTTTTTAACGAAGAATATATTTGGAAAAGATAATATCAAATAATTAACTTAATGAATAATAGAAGAACAAAACTAACCAATAGATATATTGTCTTTATTTTTGTTTATTTGAACGGGTTAATCTGTTTTTTTTTTCATTTCATAGTGGACCTAGGTATTACCCTGACAAAGACCTTAATAAGCCATAATTATACAAAAATTATTAAATTGTAACATGATAAAAGATGTTAGGAGACTGTAAATTTACAATTGTATGTTTATCATATGAGGAATCAAATGTAGGTTAAAAGGTTCTAGAACACACACACAAAACCTTCTGATAGGCCCAGTTGTAGCTAAAAATAGTTTTGTGAGCCCAGAAATACAACACAATTATCAAAATTTCTCAAGCTATTAGAAGGTGTTGTGGAAAATAGAATTACGAACAGGCGTACAGCGAAATTTTATTCATAAATATTTGTTGAATAACATATGTGTAGGCGCTATTTCTCATTACTCTGTAGTTATTACAAATGGAGTATTTATCATACAAAATGTAGGTCTGTAACTATATTATTTGAAAACGAAACAATAATATGAACAAGTCACGGGCTGCGGCGAAGACTATCGAGGGCCGAGAGTGAATTACCCGTCAAAAGATAACCATTTTAAAAACCAAACGCAAGTCAAACGCGTTCTGCAGTTAGTTAAGAAAAAATAAACTATTATTCTAATAAAAAAGTTAAATCTTTTTTATACTTCGAAGCAATACGATATCCCGCTAACAAGAAATACGCGTCGAGACGTCTCGAATTTTCATTACCAATAGATTCCCCGTCAAGATGAGGAGACGGAATCGCAACAATGCGAACATTATAAATGCAAGGAAGGCTCGCAAATTTATTGAAGAAATATTTTAATGCTTAACAGAATGTTCAATTACTTCGGAATCTGAAAGCGGAGTCTGTTAATATGCGCCTTAATGCGCAGACAGAAATGTATACTTCCATCTGAACAATGCATGAAGGAATTTTTGTATTGTTTATAAATGTTACGCTTATAAGAAGGACATTCAGTATTTGTTTCATTTGAAATTTAGTTTGTTATGTTATAAGCATATTTTAAGCTTAATCTGTTTTCACTTCGGTATGAAAAATATATATATCAATAAGTATAATAGTAAATAACGGTTATGCCATTATTAATAATAATGCAATACGTTTACTTCAAAATTATGTTGTTGTTATTAACTGTTGATAATTATTCTGCTGTTAAGCTATTTGCTGTTTTGATTTTGAATATTCGTTATTCGTACTATTGTTTTGGGTGTCAGTATTCTTCTTTCGTCTCTTTCATACCTTTTTTTTATATTATAGGGGCAAACGAACAGGTGAGTCACCTGATGGTAAGTGATCACCACCGTCCATAGACACTAGCAACACCAGGGGAGTCGCAAGTGCGTCGCCGGCCTTTTAAATATGTGGGCTTCCGGCGCTCTCACTGACCAAACAAAACGCAACAGTGCAAGCACTGTTACTTCACGTCGGTTTTCTGTGAGAAGGCGGTACTACCCCGGGTGAGCTGACCCATTCATGCTGAAGCCAGTAGTAGCTTCTGCGTAGCTCTACCACCAACAAAAAAATTTAATTGGTAGTTGTATAATGCCTGCTCCTTTGCGCACCGTGATAACACCGGCAATTGTTATTATGTAACGGACGTTGAATAATTAACAGTAAAATAATTACGGCTTCAGTAATATGTTACATATTGTTTAGGAATATACTTTTGTTTTACTCGTCGAATACAGATCACCTCTAATATATAATTATGTATATGAAAATAAGTATAAAATATAACTTTTGCAGGAATCTTAATATTACCACGGCTCGGTTAGACAATCTTATTAATATTATAAATGTAAATAGAAGTATGTTTGTTTATTACGCTTTTACGCCTTACAGTAACGTGAGCACAGCCGCGAGCAAAATCTAGTATGATATAATAAGAATAACAATATTTTTTCTGTAATTATTGACTGTATATTTAACAGTAAATTGCTCAAAGACTAACAATAAAATTATGAAAATGACTAATTCTTTTTTTGTAGCTTTTCAAAATAAAGACAAAATAGAAGAGAACATTTCTTAAAGAGAAAAAATTAATTAATTAGCTTGCATTTTACATCGAGTGGTCTTTGATGGAAGCAGTGATTATTTATTTGCACCTTAAAAAGGCAACTCCATTAGCAGAATGAGCGACGGGAATGAATAGAGGTCATTCAGGAGATGTCGCCTGTCGCGGAAGAGAGTAAAGGGAAGCTCGGGGGTGGCAGTGAACGGGCCCTTTCTGTAACATATATATTTCGATAGTAATATTTAGGTACTCTAAATAAGTGGAATAAATAAATGAAATAATAGATATTGTAGTGTAATTTTTTAAACATTTTTTTTGTTGACAATGGTGGCAAACAACCGAGCGATCTGCTTGCTAGTAACCGGTCACCACGACCTATGTACGCTTACAACACCACAAGCATCTCATGTACCTTGGCCGACCCTTTGTTAATTTTATTGTCCAGTTACTTATTTCAGGAAACTGTCGTCACCTGAAATTATTTATATTGAATTTCAAGTTTTATCTATATAATATTTATAAATGGACGTTGGTATATTTAAGAACGATAAATTCCGATGTCATTTGACAGATCATTATGAAAATCACTATATCCAAGAGTTTTTTTCATGGAGATTATTCCTATGTATGTTATTATAACTCACCGCTATGTAGAGCTAGCTTCTACATTCCTGTTATTCAGTTCTAAATTAGTAATTGAACGGGAACGAAGTCACGGGATGTTATAATTTTATTATAAACATTAGCACAGGACATGTAACCGACTTGGTATTAAGCAGTTACAACAGCATATGACCAGTTACATTATGCTGACAGTGTTGAAAAAAAACACTTTTTTTTGTTTTGGAGTTAAATAACAACAAAACAAAGCTAAGTAACTAAATACATTATAAATATAGTTGTTTATATATCTATATTGGAATGAGCCATAATTTATTTAATTAGTACTTGGTATGAAATGCAAAATATTTTCTTTTACTATATAAAAAAACCTATTGAATGTAATAAATAGCATAAAACAGTTTTAACTTGGTGCAAAGTTTAACAAGAGTTTTTCATTTTAAATAACGATCGGTCGTCATGGCTAGACATTACAGTCGATTGACGGCGAAATCGGTAATAAATCAGTTTGTACAGGGAATTTATTTACTTTGGCCCCAGTGACATTTATAACTCTTGTAACCATATGACGGGGTACATTTTTTATTATAACATGAATATTTATTCTAAATTTGACTGAACCATTTCTTTAGCTTTTAGCAGGAAGCCCAGCTCTTTTGTATTTATTTGAGAGTCTATATATTAGAATTATTATTACTTTTAAATTTAAAATTGTACTAAATTTTATTGTAATATTACAATACAGTGTATTTGTAGCCAAGTTACTTATGTGAACAAATTGTTATTTATAACGTCAAAGGTGAAAATTAATATGTTGAAATTTACAACAAAATATCATACACAGCGAAGTTCTATTATTTTATATATGGAAAGAAAGAAAGAGAGAGAGAGAATTAAAGAAAAAAAGAGGAATAAAAAAAATCGAACAACTAGAAACCCCATTCAGCAATATGCTTCAGTATAAGCAATACTACAGCGTTGACTATAACCCCTCGGCTGATTTTTTGGGAACCCAGATCTCAAAATGGCGGATTATGATTTTATTTTATTGTTTTATTTCACCTCATTATACATTCTAAATCACATAGTTGAGATAAAATAAAAATTCGTACAAACTAAAAAATTATTTAAAAAACACATATTAGACAAAAATTTTACAATATATAATTTGTTATTTTTCAAAGTTTTGTATCTCATGACCTCTACATTCGTTTGTATGGAACTTAAACCTTTATGGTTTTGGGAAGTCCAGTGGTTAAGTGGGTTCCCATTCGGCACACGAACAGCCAATCCATGGATATTCATGTAACAGAAATAAAAAGAAAAAACCTTTTAGTAAACCAAAATTATACAGAACACATAACAGATGAACACATTTTAAACACAGTTGCCATGAATTTAAAACAAAGTGTATCAGCAAAGTTTAATCCAAGTAATATATTTAAATAGAATAAAAACGTATAAAACTGGTATTTGCATAAACAATTACACAAATAAACAGAACTTATAATAAGTAGATGTATGTGAATAACAATGATTGGGTTTTCAAGTTGCAATAAGTATTGTTTATATGAATTAGTGTTTAAAGATAAGATTACTTTTTTTGGAACCAAATGACGGGAACCAAAAGTGTTTTCAAAATATCGGTTTATTGCCATTCCAGGTAAGTAAGCTTAAAAAAAAAACCATATAAAACACGACTGTAGCGTAAGGAGCCGACAACGTGACTGAGTCGAGCGGTATGGTACCTAGTTGACATAAGCATTCACATTTCGTCTCTACTTCGTAATACTTGGTTTTTGTCAGGCGGCTAACCAACTCTTGTCCCTAGATCCCAGCACTGTGTTACACAGCTATTTAGTTCTTGCTTAACGTACTTTCTAACCTCAACATTGTTAGGGACCTTCCTTCATAAAAAAACCTGACTTGTAAACTTTAGAAGTACAGATTTAGAGAATTTAAGCAAATAAAGAAACAAATTACTTCTTGAGCTTTATTATATTTGTATAATCATTGTAATTATTAAACATTATATTAAGCATTCTATTAATTTTGCCATTCAAATCCAATAGTAACACATTTGTGAATGTGATTTGAAATCATTTTTAACAAAGCGCATTATAGATAACGGAAACAAATAAATTGTGTATTTATAGAATACGGATACATTATTTAATGATGCATCCCCTTTTAGCGCAACACGCAAAATGCTGAGAGGACGCACAAGTATACGGATATGCGATAACGAATGCAATTTTCCAAGTCCGTGAACAGAGTTTAGGCGGACCCGCTCTCTTCCCTACTATCTTTACGTAAGGTACCACCTGGATTGCAAACGTTCGCCACTTCATGTTTTATCTCTTATTGCAGAATGTTATATAATAGTGTTTCTTTCATACCGTCAACCTTATGATCTTTTGAAGTAAATAAATTATTTAGTAGATATTTTGGTGGCCTAGTTACGTCTATGCAGTGTTCATCCAACATTCTCAGTTTGGCACGTAATAATTATTTTCATTACCAACAGTAAAACCTGCTTTTTTGTCATGGTAATAAAATCCATTAGTAAGCCGAACGTTCGAATGTAATTGTTCGTTACATGCCACGATGTCAAATATCTGTATATATATATGTATTTATATATGGTATAGTAGCCATTACAATACAATATAAGCTATGTTTAGTTTGGAATTAAGTTAAATACTGTCCTCATCTTATTGTCTCCAAATAAATTTGGTCGTTGGTCAAAAATGGTGTTCTATTACAAAATCGAATACGACCAACTAATTTATGTAGATACATCGATTCTATTAAGATAAAACATCGTACACAAGACAACATGTGTTCTTTATATAGAAAATGAAACCGGATAAATCGATAGCCGATACTTCCCTATTGAATCGGCTAATGCGAACGGTTGGTCATACCATAATAGAGTTAATGCCCCGGGGATCACTATTTAGTCTGCATAATCCCCTTTTACAGAAAAATGAATACGCAGAACTTTTATGTAAATTAAATGTTGGGTTCGCATGTGTCTAGCATTATCCTAGGCGGGGGTGATCGATTGTTTTATATGGAAATTGTTGGTAATTCCGTACCAACTGTGACCCTTTTTCACGTCTCCCATATAGAAATTAAATCATTGAATTGAGACTACAAATCTTAATTCTTCAGAGATACTTCGGATACTTTTTGCACTTAAAACATTTTAGACATTTTATTGTTTTATTTTCAAAGCAAACTTACATCTGAAACAGTAGAAGTTTAGGTTCATAAAAACTTCGATAGGTAGAAAGATGCAGAAGGAATAGAAACATTGAGAAAAGTATTAAATTTTATTAGATAAATGAAATTTTGTGCAATTAAATTTGCACAGATAACAAGATCTCCTATCTTAAGCACGTCACAGATATTAGGAGATTATTGTAATTTATACACATTTTTTTTCTAATACGTTGTATTTAGGTTTAGACATTAATATAAAATGCTAGTTCATGACTAAACACTTCTAAAAATCAATGTTTTGCGATAATCAATTATGAGTTGCGAATTAAAATAATTACAATACCTTGGTAAAATGTACTGAAATTATTCCACGATACATAAACATTTCAGTATATCCAGGCGTTAAGCTCGAAAATCGATGGCGACGTCGTGGCTCCCCCGCAAGAAACTTTCTAACGACATAACCGCGTGCAATTGATATGCCCCAAGAGTAGGCCCATTGTAAAGAAAGGAAAATCCGTATCCGAAAATCTTCGGAGAGTTACGAGACTCGTCTGCATCAGTATTCAGACGTCGTGCCCTCCCGGTGTCGGTCGTCCTTCCCTCCGGCCCCCGCGCCTGGAACCGGTAAACTCCTTCGGTAATTTGACTTTGTTGTTATAACTTAGTTTTAGTTGTTTGTCGTCGTCGGCAGATTTATTACTTTAGTGAGATCCGATAAGCAGTGACAAATGTTCCATTATAGTTTACAATTTACGGCAACATGATAATTAATTCAAAATTCTTTATGTATAATGTTTATGAACGTATATATATTTTGGACTTTATATTATGTTCGTAAGCGTTTGTCGAAAACGTAGGAAAGGTCGTTACTTACGTACATATCTTGCATAACAACAATTAGTACTTCTCGGAGGTACACGATAGCAGCTGTCTCTGGGCGCAGTTCAATATTTATCACATGAAATATACGACTTTTTGCTATTCCCATTATAGACAAGATTATGATTTATGCTGCAGTCAATTTCCTATAGGTACTTATGGTAGCTTAATTATTTAGTTTGAAAATAAGTATTGGTAACTTAATATTATAACAAACGTTTAGAGACAAACAGGTATTCACTTGTTTTTGTTACAGGTTTATCGTTTGAACACATTGTCACTTGTTTTCAAAAGAGGATAAATGGCGTAACATGGTAGTGTAATAGAAACCTAGAGAATGGACTGAAATTGTAACAATCGGAACACAACTACAGATGCTTAGTGAGAGATCTTCAACTCGAGGGTGATACCTAATTAGATGAATATTTCAAAGTGCTCCACCACTATACTACGTGTTATTATACAAGCAAGAATTTATACTCCAGCAATCTCCGGTCCAGTATATAACAACTATAGATTCGATATATATAAACATGTCATATCATATTATATAATATAGTACACGTTTCAAAGTTCCGGGTATATCGATTTACTACTGTTAAATGACCGACCGTATTGTGGTCGGTTTCATACAACCTGAATAGAGCGCATACGTAGTTGGCTCCATCAAATTGCATAGAATGGAAGCTAGAGCACTCATCGGACGTGCCGTGTTGAGGCTAAAAATTTGAATGCAATATACGTAGAGAGCGAATGAAAGGGAACACCGGCGCTTACCACGCTCAACGCTACTCCCGACCACTCGGACGTCGCGCACAATGGATCAGCGCGGACTCAATCCGATATTGAAATTGGACTGAGCTTTAATTTTCTTTCGTAGAAACTTCTATTTCCGACATCAGATGAATTCAATTGCTCGTATATATATATATATATATATATATCTTTTACTATCTAATATTTTTTATCTTTAAACAAAAAAAATCTCAAGGCAAATGTTTAGAAAAATATATTCTATATTATTACAATTATCATCGCCATCATAACACCAGCCTGTGAGAGACACTGCAATGCAATGGCCTCTTCGTGAAGAAAAGTATGGACATAACCATTATTGCAACCTACGACGTATGGGCGATTTTAAATTCTGAGCAATCTATAGTTCTTTTTTTTCTCACATATTACAAGAACATCTCTCAGGTTCAGGTTTCTTCACGATGTTTTCCTTCATCGTCAGCTGATACTGTAACCAATTTAAATTAATAAATGCACCTACGTGAATTCTGAATAATTCGTTGGTACATATCTGGAACGTACATACGAACCTGTGGATATCGAATTGGCATTCCACCAACTTAGATAAGCTAGATTTCGTAAAGGACCGACATAATCTAAATACAAGAAATAATAACAAATTGGTCATTACATGTTTTAGGCTCACTAGGACCGGTAACAGTTTTTTTAGGTAATAGTGTTAGGTTTTATAACAAAATTCCAAAACACGTTACCGATTTTCCCGATACTAATTTCAAGCACCATATCAAGCAGGTTTTAATGTCAAAAAGGCTATTACAGGGTGGATCAATATGTGAACGATGGTGACGTCTGGTAATGACGCCCTCTCTGTGCATTCACCAAAACCGAATGTAATTATTTATAACTATGTTTTAAAAATATGAGTTATAATATGTTTAATGAAAAGATAAACCAAATCGCCGGTTTTTCTCGATGACTGGGTTGTTTTCTGAACCGGTGATAGCTTTGACGTTCATAAGCGCCTTCTCAGGGCCTAAACTAAAATAAAGTATTTTTGATTTTGATTTTGACCAGTCAAATCACTCGACCATTACGACTTATACTTATGACGTATTGTTTGTTATAATCATATAAGCAGAAATCATAAAATTATCCCAATAGGTAGTGTTTTGTTTTTTTTTTTCTAAATTAAAAATGTATTCCAATCGAATTACCATTCCATTCCATTCTATATTAATTAAATCAAAATTTTTCTTCACAAAAGTATTTAATTATACATTAATATATTAAGTAGTCTGTACATAACAATTGTCTTCGAAATCTCTTGTGCAGTTTACGTTTTAACATATAGGTACGTCCATTGATTTCGATGTCAATGCATTCATAGTCACGGAGGGTCCTGTCACCCCAATCATGACCCTTCTGTGATCATTAATGATGCCATCCCTCACGATGCTGTAATATAGGTCACTGTGCAAACAGATCTCAGGGGTGGTTGGCCTATGGGGGATGCTTTAAGACGTGTGGTTTGTCGGATAAAGTTTTATGTCATTTTTAATTAGTTGGTCATTATACAATTTTCGAAGTACTAGCCTCGACGTCGCTTTGTTGACGCAGTCTCATATTAGTGGAAACGATTTACGTATAAAAAGTGCAATTAATTGTTCAAGACAAAAAAAAATTATATATTTTCATACTGCTCCTGATTTTGATACATTCATATTCTTCTTCTCGATGACTGGTTTGTTTTCCAAACCGGTAGTAATTTTGACGTTCATAATAAGCGCCTTCTTAGGGCCAAAATTGCATAAAGTATATTTTGATTTTTATTCATTTTCATTTTGATTTTTTCAAACGACGAAAGAATGATATTGTTCAAATATTATATGATTTATTATTCGCTTACGCTTTTTAAAGTTATCCATAAAAATATATATATTAAGATCATACTACACATGTTACCGCTAAAGATTGGAACACTTAAATTCACATTGCCAAGCCAATCTACAAATTAACTGATTTGCTTCGTTGACGTACAGAATCAAATGTCAAGAAACAACAGGGTTTGGCTGTGTTTTTTTTTATCAAAAATTAAATATCACCTAAGAATTTAACGTTCACCGGCACATTCCCATACAGTTGAAATGACGAATGAGACAATTTGTGCATTCACGAATCACCTAGATAATCTGTAGAATAATTGATTTGTACACTTTAGCGGTAACATATATGTAAACAAAATTGCTTCAGGTTTCATAAAATTTATGCGTATAAAATTAAATACGAGTTAATGTTTAAGATAAAGTTGATAATAGATAATTCTGCACCCTTTCTTATAGAGCTATAAATTACGTGCGATCGTGTACTTAGCAGACGCATGTCGTAGCCATTAGAATATCCCTTACAACAGAAGCAGCGGATAAACCCTTACTACAGAAATATATTTTTCTGATTTACCCATATCTGAAGTATGCAATACAGAGTGGTATTTATTGTATTACAGAGTTGAAAGTGTAATGTATGCTCCAATGAGTTGAGAAATATTGAAATTGGGCTTTATTTCGTTATTATTAAAGAGTAAAATGTAAACTTATAAAACGCATAGATAACTCAGTGACCTACATCTCTGGAGAGAAACCAAACTGCGTTAGATACGAGTGAATCTGTAGGGGATATAATATTTATAGGGTGCATTATGCACGTGACATTTTTATGTTTTCGGCATTGCGCTAATGTTATACGGAGTTTGTCTTTGTGTTTATTATAAAAGTTATGAAATTATTCTTGTAACATATAGACTTTTGTAACAGAGAAAACTAAAACACACGATTGGAAAAATAATGATATTTTTTTTTTGTAATTTTATTAAATCCTCGGTTGAGTTTTGTTAAGATTGATATATATTTTTAATGCACAGGGTACACATACCATACTTCAGCATTATATAGTACATATTAAACTCAAAATTAAGACGAAATTATCAATATATAATTAATATGTATATTAATTTTTTTTCTTCTATACTTTATAGGTTATGTTTGACCACAATCTCATCTGATGTTAAACGATGACGTGGTCTAAGATGGTAGTCACGCTAAACCTAGAGGGAGACTGGCTCTCAAGTGCAGCTACCGGAACACACCAACAGGTGCTTCGCGACAGATTGTCAACTTCAGGGTGGTAGCTAGCCAGACGGACTTAGAAAAAGCCCTACCACCATGCTATGGTTTCATCACGATGTTTTCCTTCACCGAAAGCTCCGGCTTAGTTGCCGGGATTCGAAGCTACATTCTTCAACTCTGTGTCCGAAAACACTACCAACTGAGCCATCGTCGCTTCTAATCTATAATTTAAAGTCTGGTAAGTTCCTCGGTATATTTTTATGTATAGTTTTGTATCCCCTACTATTTATTTTATGCTTTATTAATTAATACCGGTATATTCTAATAACACTTTAAAACATGTTTCCACTCAAATTTAAATAGTTCGTGAGAGCACCGTAGCTCTGAATCTGGATATAATCTTGAGAATATGTAAACAAAATCAAAGATAAAAAATAGCTTAGCTTAAATTCTACATCATATTTTCTCTCGTGCTTTGTTTTTATACTAGAATTCTTGACGGTTCCAATAAAATGACAGTGCAACGGAAACGACAAGTAATTATTGTTTAATTCTTCGTCCAATCTTGAGAGGGGACAACGCAGCTGACTCTCAATTGTCTACCAAATTACTGTTTGTATTTCACTACAATGTTATTTGCACATGCAAATCAACATTTTGTTTTCACCCCGTCCTTAGATGAAGCGGGAAAGAGACGACGTTATCTATGTCTGTTTGACACAGATTTGCATAAACTATTAAGAATTAACAGCTGAGTTTAATATATTCTGGAGTGTTTTATTAGTAGGCAGTCGGTTTGTGTATAATTCGGAATTAATACTGTACGTACAGCCAATCAATTTTCGTTTTATTGCTTGCAAATGTTTTACTAAATTTATTATACTACTAGTCGCCCATCCTGGGTTCGAACGGGCGCAATTATATTATTCAGTGACGTCATAAGTGTCCACGTAACTTTGACACGCACTATCTGTGATATCTTTGGTTATATGTTGTAAAATGGCAATCTTGTTCTGCATTAAATCCTCAAAGTATCTAACTAACTATTGGATAAGAATGAATGCGTCTAAATTGGCTTGGTGTAGACAACTCATTATTTTACAATGATTTAATTTATTTGAGTAATATAGCCAATGGAATTGTAGACTGTCCAGTACTCGTGCCCACAACTATATTAAGAAAACTTCAACTATTACATGTGCCACTTGTAAGGACAACATACAGAAAAAATGCATTTCTAATTTGTGCATGTAAATATTTCAATTCCTTAGGTAATAGTGTAGATTTATTTTATACGAATGCACTATGCCTTAGACAATGTTTGTTGACAGACTTTTCTTTCTTTAACTCTAACCTTGTGCTTGTAATCATTATGCTTGTTATTGTTGATTAGTATTTATAGCTGTCTTTTCTTTGTTTATTTATATTTTTATAAGTGAAAACTTGTAATTAGCCTTTAAATATGTTATTATTTTGTTATTTCATTAATGTTAGCTGTAAGTTTTCCTAAATAAAAAAAATAAACAAAATATGTTAAAGGTGAAAACGATTACTGTTGTTTATTGTTAGTAGATAGAAAAATGACCCTTTTCTCTAGGCCTTTTTAAGATATACTCGTACAATTCTGTAGTAAAGAAAGAAAACATATTTATTTGCAACATACAGTTATTACTACATATGATTACATACATATAATCGAAACAAATAAAAAAAAAACATACAAGTAAAAAATTTCAAATGTGTATGTGTGTGGCAAATGGACCCTGAGTCAGCATATGTGCTGAAGAGGGCTAGTCCTCCAGCGCTGGTTTTCACTCAGGACCCAGAGAGTTATGCCTGCGCTACGCGATGATGTGCATGTGTTGTAGCGGAATTATATGTCCGTTGGAATAAACAGAAACATTCGTTGAATGTAATAATATGTGTAAATGTAATGTATATTGTATAGTAGGTACAATATTTTTATGTACTTGTACAAATAATAACAATAATATTAAAACTCGTTGCACAGCTTAAAAAAAACTAAGGGAACACACAAACAGACGCGGAACACGACTCGATTTCGTACTACTTATTTGTTGATGTGAATATACTTAAATAGTTATGGCTCTTCCTTATTCACTCTTCCAATATCCTACATCATCCTTCATCCTACATAAAGTTCTTTCTACGTAATAATTACCTAAGTGAAATATATTTTCTCAAAAAAAAAAATTAATATAACTCTACTAGTTGTGGAAAATACGGTGTAAAATCAATACACCGTTGCGTCCCCTCTAATGCTATGATGGATCGAGTAGTGCTTATCTGTCGGCGACATCACTGACCAGTGTAAACATTTATTTCGGTAGCTCTTTTGTTGTCGTAACACCTATTGTAATTACTGTATTTTGAACCGTAACAACATGTTTTGTATTACAAAAACTAAATGATGGTAGAGCTGGTTCAAATCCCGCCTCGAGGTGAAAGTTTGTCGATAAGCACCTATTGGTATATTCCAGCAGATACACTCGGGGGACAGTCTCCCTCTTAGTTTAGCGTATTTACCATTTTAGACCTAGACAAAGATAAGAGAGAAGAAGAAAGACAAAGACTAGATAAAGTATTAAAAAAATAACGGCGCTGATCACAAGATTCGACAAACACACGAGAAAGAAACTTTTTGGTGGCAGCGATTCGGAATCATAAACAAATCAATCCATTATTAGATTGTAATGCCTAATTACAATATTAAGTTCGACTAGATTTATATGACGTTCGTGTTAGAATTCCATAAACTTTTTTTATTCTCTGTAGTAATTATTATTTTATTGTTTTTATCTCAAACGAAAAGAGTAAAAAGTATATAAAACTGCTTTCATAATGAGTCGTTAAAATTCTCAACAATAATTAAGAATATTTTATTGATAACATTAATACAATTTTATTACCTATTAGCCGATACTCGTGATTTGGTTCACGTGAAAATGGTTTCCTTTCGGGTTTGTTGTCTTTTTTTTTATTGTAGCTTTATTTACTCTTTAACTCTTACAACATTAATATACCGATTTAAAATGACTTCTGCTTAATCTCATCATTACTGATTAACTCCTATTGCTTCGAGAGATTAGTTGTTATTGTCATCGTACTAATTTCAATTTTCTAAAATTGAACGATGTATTGTATTGTATTGTATATGTGTGTGTGTGCGCGCGTGTGTATGCGTGTGCGTGCTTGCGTGCGTGTGTGTATGTGTATATATGTGTGTGTGTGTGTGTGTGTGTGTGTGTGTGTCTGTGTATGTATACAGTTTTATAAATGCAGTAACATTATGTGAAACAACGTTTAAAATGTTTATAACATTCAGTATACATTTACATTCACATTGACGACCTTAAATATACTAAAGACAATGGTAAATAGCTTTTGCATTCGGCTTTGTTAGCGTGAATGTAAATTGTATTATTTTCTGGATGAAAGATTTCTGTTTCCCTAACAACACCATTATCATTACATTGCCCTTATCCCGCCTAAGTAGTGTCGGCACAACATGTTTTCCTTTTCCACTCTCGCCTTTTAGATGTCATCCCTATATTCACACCTTTTATACACATATCATTTTTCATACAATCCATCCACACCTTTTTCGGTCTTTCTCTACCCGGATATTCGTCTACTTTCAAACTCAAAACTTTTCTGTATCTGTTTCTGTTCTTCTGTATCCCTGATGACGTCTATGCAAAATGACATGATGATAGGTTGAGTACTTAAAGCGTGAAGTTGTCCCAAATAAGTGGGTAGGTGGTAGAGCTACGTTGAAGCTATTAATGGTTTCAGCATGAATGGGTCGGCTCGCCCGGGGTAGTACCACCCTCTCACAGAAAACCGACGTGAAGTAACAGTGCCTGCACTGTTGCGTTTCGTTCGGCCAGTTAGAGCGCTGGAGGCCCACATATTTAAAAGGCCGGCAACACACTTGCGAGATACATCGGCAGTCACGTTGTCGAGACGCGCGCGCGTAAAGGTCCCAGATCGTCGTTCGCTTATTTGTAGAGTCTCGTTCGAGCAGCGGCCGGGTGCGCACGTGCCCGCTCGCAGCTCTGACGGTCCGTTGGTTCGGCAACTCGCGCGCAGTTGTCGGATATTTTCGTGTGTGTCCGGAAGTTTAGTGTGTTCGAGCGGCTACTGTCGATCGTACGCTCTTTTCAGAGCGACGGTGCACCTCCATTAGTGCACCATTTAAACCGCACTTTTCGGTGCGAAGCCGTGCACACTGTTTGCAGTGCGTCGAGTCGCCGTGCTACGCGTCGTGCCTCGTGCTGCGCTTCGAGAGTCGTGCAGCGCGTCGTGTGCCGTGCAGAGCGTCGTTCTTCGCGCCGCGCCGTGTGCAGTTTTGAAGAGAAGATCCGCGTTCGCGTCGCGTCGCGTTTTCCCTTTGGTCCGGACACGGATTGTCCGTTAGATTTTTTAGGCGCACCCCCCTGCCCCTCAGGCAGGGAGGTTAGTAATGTCCACCCCCGCGATCCCGCCGCCCCTTCAGGCCCCTAAGGCCCTAGATGACACCGTCCAACTCGAGGACCTCATTAGGTTCCATATGTTCGCGCGTCAGCAAAATCCGCTGTTAGTTTCAGAATTCGACAGGCTCCGACGCACTTACGCGCGTAACGGGTATAAGAGTGAGTTCGGAGTCCCGCGTTGTTTCCGCGACGACCCGTTCGCGCCGCCCGACTGCGACTCCGACGATGACTCCGACATGGAGCTCGACGCGCCTCGCGCGGCCGCGCCCGCGCCCGCGACTTCGCCCGCGCCCGCGACTTCGTCCGCGCCCGCGACATCGTCCGCCGATAATGACGGTTTCACAACCGTCACGCGCCGCGGTAAACGCCCACGCGCCGCGATTCAGACAGATAGCGACTCTGCTGCGGGACGTCCGATCCCAAAGCAGCCCAATATAGGTGGCGCTCGGGTGCCCCGAGCCTCTCCCACGCCCTCTGCCGCGAATTCGGCTAAAGCCTCGGCTGCGGAACCCGCGGTCGCGGCTAAGAAGCCACGCCTACCGCCTCCCGTCACCTTCCGTGACAAAGCTCGTTGGGTAGAGATTTCTGAAGACCTTAAGTCGAAGGAAATCGTCTACAAGTCCGCCGTCAACACTGTTGCCGGCATTTCTATTCGTGTCTCGACCCCCGATGAGCATCGCAAGCTCACCAAATATTTCAGGGAGCGTCAGCTCCCTTTCTTCACCCACGCGCTCGAGGAAGAGCGCCGCCTCCGTGTCGTCATTCGGGGAGTTCCCTCTGAACTCACCGAATACGACATCTGCGATTGCCTGAACGGTCAGGACTTCCCAGTCCGGAGCGTGCAGCGCATGCACCACCCCCGTACGAAGGCCCCCTTCAACCTGGTGTTGGTCACTCTGGACCGCACCTTGGAAGGCAAGGCTATTTTCAGCCTCAACTCAGTTTGCGGCCTGTCCCTTGTCTTCGTCGAGCTTCCTCGCAAGTCCCAGGTACCCTCGCAGTGTCACAACTGCCAGGTGTACGGTCATGCCACCTGCGTCCCAGGTGTGTCAAGTGTCTCGGGGATCATTCCACTAAGGAGTGCCCCCGCACTCCCGAATCCGTCGAGCCTCCGAGCTGCGTCCTCTGCGAGCAAACGGGTCATACCGCGAACTATCGCGGGTGTCCCCGTGCGCCTCGCTCGACCTATCACCGTCGCGGCGGTCGTGCGACCCGGTCCAGGGCGCACGGCCCGCCGACTCGTACGAATCGGCCTCCGCCTCCGCCCATACAAAGCCAGAAGGCTTTCCCCGATCTGCCGGGCACCTCCAGTGCGCCGGCAGCATCCGCTCCTCCGCCGAGCGCGCTCTCCTGGCGCGTAAGGCCTTCCCCGCCAAC
The DNA here is from genome assembly GCA_035772565.1 of Antheraea assamensis. Classification (NCBI taxonomy): domain Eukaryota; kingdom Metazoa; phylum Arthropoda; class Insecta; order Lepidoptera; family Saturniidae; genus Antheraea; species Antheraea assamensis. The sequence goes on along the minus strand of JAQQSE010000031.1, from coordinate 5,874,433 downwards.
TCCCTCGGCTCCTAAAGCCAAGCCCCAGCCCCCAAAGGCTCTGTCCACTCCTGCGCCACCTATCGCGGTTTCAGCATCGACCTCCGGTATAGACTGGATAGCTCGCTTACTCTTGGTACACGATGTACAAGAGATAATCGCATTTAACGCGTTAGTTAATAGTACGTCTGAGCTCGGGCTCTTAAACGCTATCTCCGCTTTCCCGGCCGTCGCGACCACGGTACAGCAATTAACCCGCGCCGCGCATAAATAAATTCGCGTAAATCAAAATAACAGATTGAACCCGCGTGTTCATACATAATAGACCGATACATTAGGATTTGTTGCGTAATTATTTAGTTAAATCGGCACCGTGCCGTTGTACTTCATTTTTTAGCTCGATTCCCTCTCAAAAGATGCGTGTTTGCGCCCACGCCCGCGATTCTCTCTGCTCACGCCTCCGTGAGCGGGGGGTGAAGATTCGATCCCGCACACTCGTCGCGTTTTTTCTTGTAACTGCTCGAGCCTAGGTAGTCCCTCGGTGTGGAGCCCTCGAGTATATTACTCGCGCGAATACAGTGATTCACACATGTTCTACACTTACACGATCACCCCACACTCTTGCACATCTAGGCACTCAGTGGTGGGCTGTTTTTTTGCCCTTTTCGGACTGAAATAGGTCACATAACACAGTAGTCAGATACCAAATACACATATACATTCGTGAAACATGCATGGTCACACATGCATTTTTCACGAATTCATATATGAGTATTGTATGGATAGATAGCTTAGCTAGCTTAGTTAGTTCGGGAATCCGGCGACAGCTCAAGCCGAGGTGCACCGAGTGCCCCTGAGATGTTTCGCCTAAAAACAACCGGGTGAGTGCCCTAAGCGCTCCCCTTAGTAGTCCGGTGGAACTGTGAAGGCCTAATAAGCCGGCAGTGTAGGTCAGTTCGAAAAAAAAAAAAAAACACACTTGCGACTCCCCTGGTATTGCTAGTGTCTATGGACGGTGGTGATCACTTACCATCAGGTGACCCACCTGTTCGTTTGCCCCTATAATATAAAAAAAATAAAATAAAAGAAACTGACATTCGCATATATTATAATAGTAAGTATTAATAAGTATGCAAGGAATCGAGGATTAATTTAATTTTCACGTCTTAAACAACCGCAACTCACGCGTGCATCACACGATAACTCCAGGACAGACGTGTTCTAAATTAATTCACTCAATTCTCGCATCCAGGGTCACCGTCAAACAGTAACGTACTAATAAAGTGACGATGACGATTGCCCAAATTTAATTACGCCGATGCATCCTAACCCTTTGGAAAGGGGCAAAATGGGTTCTAAAGTTCGAACGACACATGGGGCCGGACTTTTATAATTTTATTAATGATGTAATAACAGTTCTGTCAGTCGCATGTGCGTGCCCGTGAACGATAGTGGAGTCGTTATTTCGGACGGGTTCATATTAAGGGGCTAGATTGGGGATCATCTATGAAATCCATGGTATAAATGATCATTAACAAGGAGAAATATTAATAAAGAAAAAATAATCAACTGCCAAAATACAAACTCTTTTTTTTGCTTATTTATATTAATGTACGAATTCTTAATTTTATCCAAAATTTTCAAATCAACCCATTACAGTACGACCATGTAATGAAACAAAATGACAACTGAATAATTGGACTTCAATCTGTCAATAGTTTTGAAGATCTCCTTATGGTCTTCTGTCTCACTCACTTACTCGCTTGTTCATATGGAGATTCTTTATTTTAATTTTTCACATTTCCGTACGACTTTTCAAACATTTTCTTTTATACAAACCTTGTGTCCTGGCAGTTACAAGCACAACTAAAGCGTTACCCAAAACCGTATTGAGTTGACATACATTCGGAAATAGATTTTTATTTATATAGATATATGTCATTCCCATGATTAAGACGAACCTAAGGAGACCTCATATCTTGTAATCCATAAAAATCAAATATAATTTATTCAGTTTAAGCCCTAAGAAGGCGCTTATGGACATCTAAGTTACCACCGGTTAACAACCCTCTCGTCGAGAAGAATCGGAGAGAAACTCGATCTGGTTTTTCTTTTCATAATTTTAGGAACATTACGAACATATTTTTATAGTTATAAACATAGATAAAATTACTTATGTTTTTGGTGGATGCACAGAGAAAGACGTCATTTCCAGACGTCACCGTCTTTCCCATATTGATTCATCCTATAACAGCTTTTTGACATTAAAACCTGCTTGCCATTAGTATCCGGCAGCTCGGTAATGTGCGTTGGAATCTTATTGCAAAACTTAACACTATTGCCTAAAAAACTGTTACCGGTCTTAACAAGCCTAAAACATGGAATGGAATATGAAATTTATGTCTTAATTCTTGTAAGTAAGTAAAGGACGTAAAAATTACAAATAAATCTGATATCTTGCTTAGTTTCAACTAATGAGAATACCCAGAAATTATTAACAAAAACAACGAGAACAAATCGGTAAACAGAAACATAATTTTTTATGCGATTCCATAAAAATGTATGAATGAGAACCAGATTTAACTGTGAATGCCATTTAAAAAGGTAACATTATATCGCGATAAGAGTGCACGTATACGGAGGGTACGATATTAAAAGGCTTAGAAGTGTTGGATCTGAAAAGCCTCTGAACATTTCTGAACCTCGCTCACTTAAGCACAGTATTAAGGGCACTTTGGATTTAAGGGTGACCGTATATTATAGCCGTCTTTTCCTATAGCCATAAAAATCTTATACTTTGATAACCTACAACTAATTATTACATTTTTTTTATTTTTTAATGAAGTAATTAAATTGGTCATTCTTTTTTTCTAGCTTCTTGTGTGTCTTTGATTTTAGTTTAATGAAATATTCTTTTATGAATATTAATAAGTGTCATGTTTTTTATTGAGTGTCTTTTATATTTTGAAACGAATCCATAAAGATGGTTCTCAATACGGTTGTATTTTTTACGCTTGTTACTTCAAACCTTCGTCATGAATAAATCAATTTCGAAAATTCTTTCTTTATTCGAAAGAGGATATTTTCATAGAGTACCGTTTTAATTTCATTAGTATCGAATATTACATTTCGAAGATACCTTAGAGAATTCCTCAAAATCAAATAAAAATGTGTAGTAGCAGAGATATTAGTAGGTTTATGACTATTCTATCCTAGATAGAAACCTAACTATGGTCAAAGTCGTTCTGGTGTATTTTTTTGAAGTCGATTTTGTATTTTGTTAAAATTGTATGTATTCATTGTAATATGTCCTTACTTGATTTTAAGTTACTTTTGTTATGTTTTATCATTGCTTTTGTAGTTTCTATGGAATTTAAAATGCTTAGAAAAAGTCTTCTACCTGTCAATAGAAGTTTAATCAAAGTCATTGTAGCTGTGTAGGGGATTAGCCCAGATATACACTGGGCACTTGAGTTTTTTTTTATAGATATAAATCTTATTAACCAATAATAATGAGTATTTCAGAAAAGTACACATTTTTATAGAAGATGTATATATTAGAAAAATAACTTGCACATTATTAATTTAAAGCTCATAATGCTGTAGAAAATTGACACCTATAATTTATTAGATTAGAGCGTAAAATTATATTAGATCTTACAAAATGACATGTTCTGTATTAAATTTTTATTGACATCGTAAGTAATATTATATATGCAAAGCTGAGTCTCTTTGTTTGTTACGCTTTCATAAATCAACCACCTATTTTCACGAAATTTTGTATACATGTTGTCAGGGATACAAGAAAGAACAGAGGACGTATACCTATTTTCTAGAAAAAAGTAACGTCCCCGAGGAAACGATGAAATCTACTTTACCGGGAACGAAATCGCGAGCAAAAGGTAGTTTATTTAATAGTTACTATTAATTATAACAAGTAATTGAATTATAGACAAACGGATATTATGTTAATATTATTTGTATGAATAAATCAATACATACCAGTTGTCGTGTGTAGTTATGGGAAAACAGATAATATAAAAACCTAGCTAAAAAACCATTTAGGTACGTCAAACTTTCAAGATATGCCTGTAAGTACGGTCTAGTAGTTTTACCGGTGGAATATCAATCCGATGTCCGCGAAGCGATAATGGCCCAGTTGGTAGTGTGTTCGGACATTGCGTCGAAGGACGTAGGTTCAAATCCTAGTAACTGAGTCGGAGATTTCGGGGAAGGAAAAACATCGTGAAGAAATCATAGCATGGTGGTAGGCCTTTTGTAAGTCCGCCTGGCTAGCTACCACCCTCAAGTTGAAAATCTGTCGCCAAGCATCTGTTGGTGTGTTTCGGCAGCCGCACTTCAGAGCCAGTCTTCCTCTAGGTTTAGCGTGATTACCATCTTAGAACACATCATAATTTAAAAGCAGATGACTTTGTTGTCAAACACTTACCTATAAAGTATAAAAAAAAGGTTCGAACCCCGGCATGTACCAATGAATTTTTGGAGTTCACGTACATTTACTAATTTAAATTGGTAACGGTGAAGGAAAACATCGTGATGAAACCTGAACCTGAGAAATGTTCTTGTAGTACCACTTTATGTGGGAAAATATAGAACTGTGGATTTCTCAGAGCTTGAAATCGCCAATACTTTATGGGCTGGCGTGGTGATTATGCCCATATCTTCTTTCAGAAAGAGGCCTATGCCCCTGCAGTGGGTTTCTTACAGGCTGATGATGATATATCTATAGTGAGATATAGTTTTACACGTATGTCTTTAGTTTGATTACGAACAGTTTCTCGATCGCGTAACTCAGAATGCCTCACTTCGAATAATATAGTACTAAATGGTACTATGTTTATAAAGGATCGTTAAATCGTATCGGTATAGCGTAATATTTCCCATAAATCGGTATCGACAAATTGGCTTATGCACAAACGTTTTCCATTACCGAAATTGACACTCAAAACACCGCACCTTTCCTGTCGAAATCATATTTCAGGCAATAGAACAAGGTCCCCGATGGCCGGCGCTTAATCAAGCAATTAATTTCTAATTGAATTACATCCGTCATCGGGCCGTGAGTGGATGCCGACCCTCATTTGGGGATAGGTTCAACCTGAAAATAATTTCCGACGTTCTGTATCTGGTCTCTTTCTACTCCGGATTTTATTAGATATTTTTCTTTCTCGATCTTTTTTGATGAAGGATCTCAGTTTTCTCTTATAAAGTCTATATGTTACAGGTATTTCGACTAAAAAATATGTGTAGTTTAGTTTAGCAAAGCTAGTTAGACTCGAGATATTCGGTGACAGTCCAAGCTGAGGCATGCCGTGCACCCTTGTTCTAGTTGTCTATATAAAATCGGGTGAGTGCCTTAAGTGCTCCCCTTAGTAGTCCGGTGAAACTATAGAGGCTTTGCCAGGCTAACAGTGTAGTCAGTTCGAAAAAAAAAAACTAAGAAATATGTTACAATAATTAGTTATTTAATAAAGGTATTTAGCTATACTTCTGAGCCGTGAACTCACGTATTCGATCCTCGCATTGTACTTTATTCTGATGAACATAATTTTCAATGATATATCTTCCTATCCAATATATGTGTATTTCTTAGCTGTTTAGCTACCATAATGTATGCTTAGTATTGATTAAATGATTACATGTCACCATTATATCTCAATTTATTTGTTTAATTATAATGTTCTGGCTTTACTGATATCGAATTTATAACTTGTTTGTTCTACAATAGAACGCAGTCATGTAGTCGTTATGGATATGAAGAAAATTTGAAGGATGCAATATAATATTGCAAAATAACTCTGATATTGTTTTTCAATAATTTACTAAACCGCTGATGTTTGTATATGGAAAAATTTAAACATAAATATATGAATTATTTTAACTTACCGACTTGTTTACGACAGGATCAAAATTATTTGCAGTTCCGTGTAAGCTAACAAATTTATTTTATTCCGACCCTTTGCATTTTTCATTCACGCGTCCGTTCTCCGGCGTACCCGTTCCAGCTACGTCGCGTCGCTGATCAGTTAACTTTTAAAGCTCATTAAAATAGACGGTTCGTTCAGTTCGTGTAAATTTCCAAGCTGGCGGAAAATTAAAACGATACCTGCGGCGCCGCGGCCTCCGCGTCACTCACACGCTGGCCATTGTGCAAATATGCAAAAGTGGAACAAAATAGAAAAACTTCGCGTTTTCATACGTTTACCTAACTAACAAAAGTTTATCGTGCTATCGTGCTGATACAAAGTTTCACGAATTTTATATTTTCCCAGTGTAATTTTTACTTGCGTACATATCGAATGTTGTTTTAGTGAATAGATTGGATATTTTTACAATTTTCAGTTATATTTTAAAATAAAGAATATGAAATATACAAAAGCGAATATCGTCAATATTTGTGATGTATCAGTAACGTAATGTAATTAGTTACTTAGAACATTGGAATATTTTTAAACTTTATAGGTTTTAACATTTGCCCACAATCTTATCTGATTCGAAACGAAAACTGGCTCCCAAAGTGCAGGTGTTGGAACACATATACAGCTTCTTCACGACAGATTTTCAACTTGAAGCTGGTAGTTAGCCAAGCGACCTTAGAAAAAGTCCTACTATCATGCTATGGTTTTATCACGATGTGTTCCTTCTCGGAAAACTCCGACTTAGCTGCAAGGGTTCGAAACTATATCGATCGACATGGTGTTCCAAAATGCTATCAAATGAGTAATTATCGTTTCAACCTGCTTGCAGATGGACATGATGGTAAAAATCAATGGACATTACTTTTTCCAGGAATCACTACTAGGTTATAACGTAGTTTCCTTCAAGAGTAACCGCATAACTTTGAAAATGTAAATTGTACTCAACTCGATGTCATAAAGAGAGTCTTTTAATCATAATTTTGCGTTTTATTCATTCATTAACATAAGCCCGATAGAAAATTGCGCCAATTAACCACAATTGAAAGTTAATTATGATTACTTTCCTTTTTCATCCTCATGAAATTGTTGTTTCACACTCAATCTAAGCTGTATGAGAAATTCCCATAAACATTTTTGTACCTCTGGATTTATAGATTTAAGCTGTGTGTGGCTTTTCTTCTATAATGTGGATACTAGTAAACGTTTGGTCTTAATTACATGTAGAAAGTAAAAATAATTATCATCGTCGTCAGTAGCCTGTAAGAAACCCACTGTAGAGCCATAGACCTCTTCCCGACGGAAGGCATGGTCATAAACACCACACTAGCCCATGACGTATTGGCGATTTCAAACTTCGAGAAATCTACAGTTCTATATTTTTCCCATATACAGTGGCACTACAAGAACATTTCTCAGGTTCAGGTTTCCTCACGATATTTCCATTTACCGTCAGCCGATAGTATAACCAACTGAAATTAGTAGGAGTTCGTGGAAACTCCAAAAAATCTGATGGTATATAACGGACTTCGAAACTGCAGACATCGGTTTGATATTCCACCGGTCAAATCACTAGACCACCACGACGAAAATGAAAACGATAATTACATCCGCTCGTTCAGTAAAAAACTGACGTCACTAATAAAATGTACTGTAACGACCTTTTCTCCTCTTTATCTCAGCTATTGCAATAGTATTCAAGTCGTACATATTACTAGCCGTCCGGCCCTATTTCGCCTGTCCGTCTGTTTACACTAATGAAGAAAATGACACCTCAGCTTACTTTATAGTACCACCATGTAAGGTATGAAATAAAATAGTAAATGTCAATTTTTGTAGTTATCCGTACTGTCTTCTGTCGAACTCACTTATCTAAATGGAGATTTTTAAATCCAAATTTTCCACATTTTCCTATGATTTTTCAAATATATTCTTTCCTACAAAGCTTGTTCTTAGATTTACAAACACAAAAAAAAAAAAATTAAAGAGATAGGTCATGGCCGTTCTGAAGTGACACGCGTACTTATATATATTGGGCAAATTAATTTTTAATCTTATACATTAGTTTGAAAATTAAAGTAATGTTTAATATATGTTATAACTATTGATATCTTTTGGTGTCTAGTACAAAAATACATATATAAAACGAGTGAGTCGGTATGTGCGTTGTTATTTCGAATCTGATCACTTATCCCCTCACATTGATCGAGACAAAGCGGAATGGCATACGAGAGATCGGTATGTACCTTAATGTGGGATGAATATTCGGTTATCAGGCAGTTACAGACGGCCCGGGCGGACCACAAGCTGCTAAATACCATTCAATAATACACCGACACATGTGACGAGTGCAGAGTTGAGATTTGCTTTATGAATTGCTTGTAAATTGAATATTCTGTGTCGACAATGGCAACGCATACTTTTGTTCGGTACGATTTAAATTCATTCATTACGAGGCGTTATTATGCTTTTGTTCACTGTTTTCTTTCAGACATTGTCATTGTAGCTTTCATGAGATACGATTATAATACTATATGCATTTCTTTTTTAGTTAAATTGGCTTAGTTTATTATTGTATTCATATTAATGATGGATAGCTGCCTGTTACTTTTTCACGCTAAAGCTAGTGAATAGATTCCTGTGTAACTTTACAGTAATGTAGATTATACATCTGAATAATACACAGGCTATAATAATTAATTCACATGTATTTAAATTATATAAATATACCAAAACATAATGATAAGTATCAAGTAAGTCGGAAAAATTCTGCCATCTGAGAGCTTTTTCACGAATTAGTACACCAGTGGAGGGCAACGTTTTTCAAAGCAAGTGCCCAATGAAATAAATTTTTTTTTGGTTAGTTTTTTTTTGTAGATTTGCAATATATTCTCAAGTCACTAATTTTAGTGACATACACTATCAATTTAGATGAATATGACATTATTATTAATTACAATAAAATTATTTTAATATGGTTAATAAAAATTTTAAAAATGGTGTTTTTAAATTAGTATTTTGTAAATCTTGCAGCGGGCGTATTACAGATCAACCGTGGGAGAACTTGCGTCCGCGGGCGCGGTATTGACCACCACTGGTATAGACCTTTAGAGTTATACAAAGGTAATGTATGGTATATTCATTTATGAAGACACATACGCAGGTGAGGCCGCTGTTGAAAATAAGTTAATAATAATTATTATTATTATGAGGAAACAATGTCATCCATGAGTATTTTATTCCAAACCAACCGTAACTTGTATTATGGTAAATAATCCGGTAGCATGCATGCATATATAGATATTAAGCAGGCGGACTCAAAACGACAGTTATATTAAACACATAGCAGCCAGTCTTGTGCGGTAATCGAAATCACGACCTCTCAGCTTAATAATAATAAGATTTAATAAGACCAGTAGAAATTATACGTACAAAAAAAATTAATTCAATCCAATGCTTAGTCGTTGTGCTTGGACACGGCGTCAATCGAAAGTAGGTTTGAATGCTTCCGAAAAACAATCGTGATGAAACCACAGCATGGTGGTAGGGCTTTTTCTAAGGCCACCTGGCTAGCTACTATCCTCAAGACAAAAATCTGTCACCAAGAATCTGTTTGTGTGTTCCGGTAATTGCACTTAAGAGCGAGATAGCGTTTACCATTTTAGACTAACTCGTCATTTAACATTTGGTGAGTTTGTTGGTCAGACGATAAAACCTATAATATAAAAAAAAAATACCTAACTCAAATTACACATACTTATATAATCATTGGAGTGTAGGTTTTTAACATGCAGTACTGTTTTTATGTGGTGATTGAGATTATTAAAACAATGCTGAGAGTGATTTAAATTATTTTTATTAAAAATAGTTATTAAAAGATTAATACAAAAATTAAAATTCAAAACATGGTTCTTCTTATTTTTTTAAAAACTGACCATTTATTCCCCTGCAGATATTAATTCCCGATCCGGATTTACAAAACTTAATATAACCCTACAGTATAGAATTTAACCGAAAGTATAAATAAAATAGGCTTTTTTACTAGACGCATATTTATAATTTTAACTTACACATCATAATTAATTACTTTCGCTATAATGTAAATTAGCTGATAGCTTAACATAATCATATCAGTACGATATATATGTCCGTTTAGTTATTCCCGTATTTTGTAGTTGTACTAAAGAAGAATCTAGAACCTTTATTATACCTGCAATCGATTGCCAATAATCAAAACAATTGAACAAATATTGCCAGTGTGTTATTTACCATGCGAAGTGTTCGACAATACAGGAACTGGTTGTTCTTTAAGCCGAGCATATTATATGTGAACTGTTACATTTATATCACCATGTTACATGTCAATAATGCTAGGGTTTCAGGTAATGAATGTGACAAAATAAATCGTGTTAACAATATAGTCTGAGTCAATCTTTTGGCCGCTCTGAATATATTCGAAAGTTCGAGAGTTGCGCGTAATATGGTCAAGAGTTTAATACAAATCAAAGTTAAAATATTATTACAGCACTCTAAAGTTGCCATTAATTTATCCTTAAGTTGTCTCGATGTTATTTATACATCACTACATATTATAAAATAAAGTCGTACGCCACGTCTATCTGTCTGTCTGTTTATATGTTCGCGATAAACTCAAAAACTACTTAAGAGATTGTAATGTGATCTTCACCAATAGATAGAGTAATACATTAGGAAGATTTAGGTATATAATAGGCCAAGGGTTTGTGTAAATTGGTTGGAATATAACGATAATTGTTGAAAGAATCGGAAAAAGTCTAGCCGCCTGCATGCTTTCGTCGAAAACGCTGCCTAATTAATCCCTTTGAGATATAACACAAAAATTGAGATAATAAACGTAGCAGGCGAAGTCGCGGTATTGAGCTAGTATAATATAATATGTATTTATACCTAAATTTCAGATCTGAGCAACTATATTCACAGGGATCAAAAATGTTTGCCGAAGACTATGGTTAGTTTTTAAGCTGAACGTATTTTATGTGAACTATTAAATTTACATCTCCCCACACTACATAAGAACGCTATATTTTAAAGTAACAAATGTGACAAAATAAATTACGGCATCCATATTTGTGGTTATTTACAAAAAAATAAAGGAGAATCAGAATAACAATCAAGTACCGTTTAAATTTGGAAGCGTCCTAAATATAGTAATAATAATAATATATATCTTTACTAGTACATAAGAGTAATACAGTTGATATGCAATAATATAAGTTGTGCTAATCAGTTATAATAACAAGTGGTTACATACATAACACATATCACATTATCTTACGTCGATTACAAATTTAATATTGTAAAAGATTTTTGATTTTCAGTTCACAACTCGAATGTTATATTACACGTTAATTAAAAATTGTTTTTGCTACAAAAGTTACAATTATGGCACATGAAATTAAACTAAATTATTTAAATCTAAAGTTATATATATTAACTTAAGAATAAATATAGTTTAAATAAATTATTATTTATTAGGAAACGAAGTTATCTAATTACTAACTTGGACAGTGGACTATAATTTTGTATTTACACATTTTAGGCATTTACATACTTTAGTTTCAAATTATTGCCAAGCGTTAATTTCTATAAGTTTTCTATGAAATATTCATACTTATTCTAATGATATCGTGATTAAAATTCGTTTATTGATATTCAGACGGACATACCAATTGAATTGTATCAATTCCGATTTATAACATTACAAAACACGGAAATCAGAATCGATATCTTTAACTATTATTATTTAGTACATACGACTTTATTATCATTAAGACATTATTTACAATATTTGTATTTACAAAATGAAATACTTTATATAAAAAAGACTAGTAATTGAATCAAGGAAATTCAACGCTATACTTTTATTTGTGCACTGCGAAAAATTAGGCCAACAAAAATCGATATCAATATTTTCAAAGATAGTCTCATCATAGCGGAAAACGTATCACTTCTCGTCTTTCAAGTGCTAATAACACGAATACAAAGTACATATTAAGTTCTTTACAACACCAATAAGTTTAGAACGTGAGGAAGAACTGTGATCTTTCTTAGTAACATCACTACACTATACATAGGAAAACTTTGATCTACACGTCCGTTTGGCACAGTTCGCCGAATACCGGCAAGGCGTGATACTACCGAGTCACAGAGTCCACCCGTGGATGAGGTGCTGGGGGCTGATGCGTCGGTACAAGCGACGGCTTCGAAGCAGTGGTCACCGCCCCTTGTCCGTGACGGAACGATGTAAGCCGAGCGAGGGTTCTAGTTCCATCGTTATCGAAATTAGGCCTTTCGTACTGATGTTGCGGTCTTTGCCTCTGTCCACGAATTGCATGTAATTCATCGTAGCAACCTTCGTCCGTGTAATTTTCATCGTCGGATTCTTCTTCACCAAAAGCACGATATGTAGGTTCAGTCTCTGAATTTTTTCTTGAGTTTATACCATAAGTCCTGCCAATAAGTGACTGGGTCACATCTGTTTTACAATTATTATCAACTTTACGCTCTTCCAAACTTTGATTGTATCTTACTTGCGCTTTCTGTGTCTTCTCTAGAGAAGGTAAATCATAAAATTTCAATATATTCGTTGGGCCTTGGAAGTATTTTTCACTATAGACATTTCGATTATAATAACCACCGTTACTAGCTGGATATAATTCCTCGTCAGGAGCATAGCGGTTATCAAATGAATCAACATTTTTTCCAGTTGGCGGGAACCATCCCTGTCATAAAATCAGACAAATTTGTAAACGATTGCATATTTTAGATAATATAAACTGAGTTTAGTTAGTTATCAACAACTTATTAATAATAATTTAACAAATTTAGGTGAAAAGGAATAATATATAGAAAAAAGAATCAAATAAGATAATGCTATGGTTATTCATTCATTCTTTATTATTGTATATAATAAACGTTAAAATTGTTAAGAACAAAAAGTAAGAGTGATTCTGATAATTATCATTCATATAAAACAACTATTCAATATTGTTTCTATTTCAATATACCTATATAAAATGAAAATAACTTACCAAGGAACTGACACACTGTCTCGTATTCGCTACTAAAGTAACCGAAGCATATGCAGCCGGTGAGTTGGCTGTTTTGCTTGTGTTCCATTCACCAGCATTAACTCTCGCTGATGTTACTTCTGCATATTCTGGTAAAACCTGAGCAACCTTATCATATTCGGAGTTAGTCTTCTCTTTGCTCTGAGTCGTTTGATTACCGGACATGCAAACGCCCGGTTGGTTTTCCATCCAGAGCAGCGATTCTGTTTTAGTCACTGTGTTCTTATTGTAACAACTGGTTAGAGGATGTGACAATGATACAGCGGCCTTTATATTCATTTGAGTAACTAAACTCGTTCCATTCGAGTCTAAAACAAAAATAAAACTCAAATAAAAACAAAGAAAACCAACTGTGGTTCTCAGTGAAGACAATGCAATTAACTATCGATTTCATAAAGGGAATGCAAATGATCTCGTTTACTTTCGTCTTAAAAGATGTAAAAGAGGAATAAACAAAGCGATGGAAATTGGCTTAAAGGTAACTAGGTGAGTCAACAAACGACTCGCCGAGAGAAAACAAAATAGAAAACATTTACATTTACTGGGTCTTTATTTCTCGGATTTGTATCATTCCTTTGTACCCCGAATGTGAATGCAAAGTGAAAGAGATCCACTGCGCTCGCGAGAGGGCTCGTGCTACCTTTCAACTCGAAAGTAATCTAGCGCCCTCCCCGACGCATGGCAAAGCCTCCATCAAACAAACGTTCGGCGCCCTGTGCCACCCCACAATGTCCGTGGAATGTTTTTAATTTTGAAATACTGACGCTGATTCCATGGAAAAAATAAACATTTGAAGATAAGCTATATAACTGTTTATTTTCGAATTATGTTATCTAAATTGTGTATTGTGAATGTGCTTATTATGAACACGGTAGACGGAGCGAAGTCGTGGCAGATATGAACGTTGTTTACTTCCAATGTTCCACTGGTATGATCAGTAGAACATAAGATAAATATCTTGTATATGTTGTTGAAATTGTTTTCCTTAATAAGCTACTAAAATCAATATTTAATTTTTGCAATTTAGGATTCCACATATATGTGTGGATATTGCATTGCCCAAGAATAATATAGTATTACAACTGTGAAGAAAATAAATAAAAAATATGTATTATACTCCATACCGTAAATATTTGGGAGAGCGGATTTCTTTGCAAAAATATTATGTTTCCGTACATAAATAATACCGCCAATCACAATTATTTTAAACAGAACAATGGCTCCAATCAAAACGTAAAACCATGTTTCCATCACAAAGTCTCCGGCAACGATAGACACTTCACCGTTCGTCGGGTATCTGAAATCGCATTAGTTTATTAGAGAAGTCAGACATGATGTGTATTTATTTTTAATATATTAATCTATTCATTAAACTAGTTATACCTTGATAATGGGTCTAATCCTACTGAACGTGAGTCGATGTTCAAATACACTTTTTGACTAAAAGGTCCCAGACCGACTATATTTTCAGCGGCAATTTGAACTGAGTAACTGACTCCAGTGGTCAGATTTGTCATAATGAGACTCGTAGCTTGATGCACAGTTGTATTTATAGCGACCATAGATTTGTTTGCAGGTATGTCCAACCAATTTACCACGACATTATAGCCAGTGATAATTCCGTTCTGTAAATATATCTCTGGAGGAGACCATTTCAAATGTACTGTTGTAGTGTTCAAAATGAACATTTCTATATTTATCGGCGGACCGTCTGGTACTGAAACAAAATATTTTTATTTTTAACACCTACATTAGGTGAACCGAAAAAATAGAAAACGAAAATATATATCATGCATATATATACATAAAAATTTAAATCTCTAGAAATTAAACAGTACCTGGCATAATTAGCACTTTAAAAAAAACGAAAATTATCATGACTAGTTTTATATTTAAAATCCTGCCATCGTAACGTATCTCACTAGTGGCAGATTTATATATTAAATTATATATTGCTTAGTAAGTTTAATTAAGTTATATATGAAAAAAATAAGGACAAAGTTGTCGTAGAGCTTGTAACATGGTTGCCGATTACATTCGATACACAAGCAAATTATTGTTGATGATTTTTTGCCGAAGCTAAATAAAACAATGCACCAATATTATGGCAAATAAATGGCAATAATTAACGTGTCTAATAAATATTTGATTTGAACATTATAACGTTGATGCAATATATGCTTAGTGGTGGTGAAGTTTATACAAAAAAATAGATATATAGAGACGCTCTAGAAAATAAT
The DNA here is from genome assembly GCA_035772565.1 of Antheraea assamensis. Lineage (NCBI taxonomy): Eukaryota > Metazoa > Arthropoda > Insecta > Lepidoptera > Saturniidae > Antheraea > Antheraea assamensis. The sequence continues at coordinate 5,859,169 of JAQQSE010000031.1, read as the reverse complement.
CTGCTGTTGTTGTTCATGAAAGGCTAATGTGAAAATTTTTTAGATTTACAGACTCCAAATCAAATTTTGATATAGTACGATAAATGTGGATATAGATCAAAAAACAAAATATTAAGTCATATATAAGATTACTACTAAATTTAATTAATTTCAAAAATCTTACCATCGTCCAATGTTTGAGCAACCCTGGAATTCGATGGTTTCCCCTCAAATTTCTTATAAAAAGGTATAAGGAAAAATTCATATTTTGTATATTTCCTCAAAGACGTAATTTCATAACCGGAGACGTCGTTAGAATGCAAAATAGTTTTCATTTCGTATTCCGTTGTTGTATTATCAAGCGGTCTGAAGTATATAAATAATCCTTCCAAGTAATAAAAGTTTAAAACCTCCCACATAAGTTTTATAGTTTTGGAGTCAATTGGTGTTGCTTCGATCAACTCTACGATACTATCGGTTAGTATATTATTTCTGAACTCTGTACTATTGGAATATATTCCAGACTCCCATAAAGAGTTGGAAACATCGCCAACAGTTACAGAATCTGAAACGGGGCTAGGACCAGACAGTCCGTGTGAATTTTCCGCACGAACAATAAACATGTAAGTGATGCCACGAGTAAGAGATTTTGCTGTATAAATAGTTTGATGAACCCGCTTCGTCATAACCACCCACCCTCTCGAGTTCCTGGGTGTGTTATTCCCTGACAGTGTTTCTCTTGAAAATACTTCAACTCGATAACCAAGTATCGATGAAGATCCAATTTTATTGTTTTGATTCCATGCTATTGTAACACTGTTTTCCGTGACATTGTAAATTATTGGTTTTGTCGGTGGTCCAGGCAAAGCTGATACATCTGGCGCTCGAAAGAAATGAATATTCGGGTTTATGGGACTGTCAACTATTAAGACTCCACTCCATACATATTTACCGTGGCGCGACGAAGCAACGCAAGTATAGGTACCGGTATCGCTTTTATCTAAATCCTTCAATATGAGAGTTCCGTCATTACTAACATTCCTCCTGTGATTTTGTATTAATGCTTCCCCTTCAAAATACCAAGCTATGATTGGTTCAGGTGTACCGATAGCTGCACAGGGGAACACAGCCATCGATTTTATAGGTAACGTTTGGTTTGAGGGCCCGTTTGTTATAATCGGCGGTGGGCGATCATCGTCTGACGTCACGGTTAATTTCCCTCTAACAAAAGAACTACCAGCATAGTTTACAGCCGAACAAACTATAGTATTTGCACTATCGTTTTTGTTGGTGGCGTTAATTGTTAGCACAGAGACTCCATCGAGAACCGTTGAAGCGTGGTACTTGCCTCTTGATGTTCCGGGGAATATTATAGTTCGGTTACCTTCTATACTCCAGAACATAGTCGGTTCCGGTCTACCGAACGCAACGCATGTAAATTGAGCCATATTACCACTTTCAACGTTTAAAGAATTAGGTCTTATTGTTATTGTAGGAGGATCTAAAAATAAAAAATATTATTGTTTGTTTTTATTATTATCATTTCAGTATCACATATGTTTACGTTAATTCTTTTGTACAATACGTGTAGGCAGATTTAAAATATCAAGATCGAAATACTTAGTGGTTTAGCAATTTACAAACCTAGATTGTTTTATTTTGTTTAGGTTAAATACGTGTATTTTAATTAAAATACAGTAATAACAACTATTAATATATTATGAAATTACTAAGAAGAAAGTATAGACAAGTTAAAAAATATATATTACTAATATTAATAGGTCTTTTTTCGTATAATTTTATAAACTTACCATAAACTGTCAAATATCCACTAGCGCTCACAGCGCCAACAGTATTTTCAGCTTCGCACGAATATTCTCCTTCATCACTCAAAATAACCTTATCCAACCTTAGGCTTCTGTCATCCAAAACTTTAACACGACCGAGAGGCATGTTTCCACCTCCAGCGCTTCTACGCCATAGTACGTCAGGGAGGGGATCTCCACCCACCCGGCATTGGAACGTCACGCTCCCGCCGGTCTGAGCCACAACGTCCTCAGGGCCCGTGATTAAGTACGGCTTAACTGTGCAGTGAGAAATATCCGTCTGAATTATATGACAAAAGAGGCATTCACGGGAAATGTCGAGTTAGAACAAGAAATTAGTGAAACTCGCAGCTTAGCGATATTAATGGAATATGACAAATCTTTTTCGAATAAGCGAAGCGTAAATTTGGGTATGAAATTAGCTTGTGTGCGTTGATATATTAAACTTACTGTGTATTTTCAACGTAGCTATGGATGATTCTCGTGTTCCTGCAGCGTTCCTTGCTATACATTGATATCTACCAGCATCGGTTTGTCTAGCATCTTGTATTACAAGATTGCCTCCATCGACTAAATTCATTCTGTAGCAATTGAATAGTTTTTATTTACGTTTGTTAAATTTTTATAAAGAATAATTCAATAATACTGCTTTATTTTCAACAAAGATCAATGTAACGATTTATTCAAAGCCATTGAAATCTAGGGCGGAATAATTCAATAGGAAATTAACATCTAATAAGGGGTCCTGTGAGTCAGAACTATTGAGATTTTTACTTGATTGCTTGTCGACCTCTTCAAAATATCCCCTTCTTTTATAACTTTGATGTACCCTCCCTTAGGCTGTTAATTATTTTTATGCTGCGCCATACGTAACGTACGTAATAGCAATCGCCCTCAAGATTTGAGTACAAACTCATAAAAATTCATCGAGTAAACAAAGTGAAATAAAATTGGTATAGAAATATTTACAAATATTATTAATTTCGTGTTTCTAGCTTGTGGCACTTCAAACTTTATTATCATATTTGAAGATTGGTAAATTATTTTTGATGTGATAATGTTTTATAAATCAATGAACGCCGGCTACACGCACGAAAAAGCATAACTCATTGTCACGTTCCGCCTAAGCCAAGCGTCAACTATTCTTTATAAAGTGAACTAAAAAGTTAACGCGGTTTCCATTATTTATTACAACAACAATTGCTACAAAAAGTAAGCAATTTTTATTTAATGTTTTCTTATGACGTTATTACGTTAAAAATGATGATTTTTTTATGCTTTTATTGGTATAGTGACGGATTATTAACAAGTATTCTGTATAAACTAAAATAACAATTAAAAAGTTAACTGAAGTCTAAACGATTATGTAAATATTCACGCATTATATTTAACAGCAACCGCGATAAAGTACAGTTCTATAAAAAATTACACGGAAGACTACGGACATGCTCGTTAAGCTCTGCATAAATTAGTAGCTTTGATTGCTTGTGGAATCACACCTCGATTAAATTGAAATACCATACGAGGTATCCGATATCAAACGACTCTATTCGTGTAGCTACTCACAAGGCTATCGAGTTTCTACCGTCCTACTTAGCTGTCTGAGAACACTTATTATCTACCTCCGAATTTACTCCGAACTTATACATTGTCAAATTAAGTACTGGGTTAATTCGTACCTTTCATTGGATATCTGAAACTTCTTATTTTCAAGTAATAACTAAGGAGTTTGGTAGATTTTGAAACTTTGTGGAATCGTATAGCTTTTGTTCTAGGTAAGTGGCGTAATTTATATAGAAATTTGTTCGTAGATAAAGTTTTATCACAGACTAATGGCCAACCGTGTTAAATGTTTAAGTATTATACGAACCGAGAGTCGCTATCGAAATGCAAAACTTGACCGTTCTTCTTCCAGTAAATATTGGGTTCTGGAGAGCCTCTGGGTGGAGAGCATTCGAGTGTCACCGTGTCTCCTTGCGCTGACTGTGTTGACACTGGTTCTAATCTGAACTCTTCGCGAAGCACTATAAATAAAAAGTATTAATTAGTAAGACACTCTTTCTGAACAAGAAGTACTAGATAGCTTTTGCATGTAAATGACAATTTTAGTATAAGCAGTTTCTTAAGGAAAAACTAAAAAGAACATAATTATATATGTTTATAATTTATTCACAAACAGTATTTATTATTAGTTTAAGTTCATATAACCAAGATTTGAACTCGAAAGTAAAGGATATTAAAGCCTAATTAACTTAATTAATATCAATAACTTACCAGCAACGTGTAATGTAGCATTACGGCTCCTAGCAGTTCCGTAGGGATTGGTTGCTTCACACCAATACACGCCTGCATCTGAATGTGCTCTTCCATGAGTTGCTCTCAGAAAGAAAAGACCACCAGCCGGTAGAATACTTCTGTGGGTATCGGAAACAACCAAAGTGCCTCCTTTGTACCACTTTATAGTCGGAGTAGGCATTCCACCAGCTCGACAATTAAGTGTTGCCGGTTGATGGCGGGCTACGGTGACGTCTATTGGTTGCTCCATGATGTAGGGAGCCTCTCCACTACCGACGTAGTCATCACTCATGCCGGCATCTATTGGACCTGTACACATTTTAATTTTATTTATGTTATAGAAATCAATTTTTTAACTTAATTTAATAATTTTGTATATAATACATATTTAAATACATTTCCAAATGTAGCCAATTAGCTTATAGTTCAAAAGTGATAGCCTACGAATATCGACGGAAAAGTTTCAAGCTTCAGTCTTGATTACTAGACACTGAGTTTGGATACTAGGCACAGCTTTCTTTTACATTAGTACTTTCAATGAGTCTATTTTTAATATCGTTCATATCGAATGATATAGAACGTATATCATGCCCTGTATTATATCGATTACAATACAAACACTTGAAGTCAAGTATTATTGCAGTTAGCGTGCTTGCCCAACCGTCTATTGAAAGGCGACGCCGCCAAGTCTCGTTCGGTCACACCCACTGCAATTTTCCATCCGCACACGAGCTTTATTTTAAATAGACCCAACAAAGGCCCTTTTACCACGGTTTATTATAATAATAGGTGGAGTATGTCATTTGCAGCTACTCTCAAGCGTCGCACGTTAATAATGAATCGTAAACATAGGCTTGCTTAGTTTCCCCTAAGGATGCTGGTCTGTACTCCCCCCTCCACTGTGTTTGCAGCGGAACGCGCAGATGTTAGTTTTTGACACTCGAATTGATGTATATCTATTGTTATGCTCCGCTATTGTAGCAACGTAAAAATCGACAGGCGAAAAAAAAAATCGATTTGGTCTCCGATGTGTGTGATGTGAACCGCGACTGACTCAATTGTAGAAGGTTATTTCGAAGTGAAATCAATAGAGATTAGTCTTTGTGTCATTTTGTGTATTTATTCACGTGTCCCAGATCTGTAAACGCGGTGCGAATACAACGGCTAATCTATAATTAAATCTGCATTTGATATATTGGTAATCGTTCTCTTAGTGTTTCTTTTTTTATTATTTCTTTAATTTAATTCAATAAGCACTAAGAGCTTATTTATTTTTATATTATATAAATAAGTAAGCAAATTCCAGCAATAAAATTAAAATTTAAGTATGACTAAAGTCTTTGAGTTTACATATATTTTTTTTGTCTTATAAAATACAATGTTATTAATTAGACTCGACTATTAAATGTAAGTCATCATCATCTTACCCTTATCTCACCTAAGTAGGGTCGGCATAACATGTTTTCCTTTTCCACTCTCCCCTGTCAAAAGGCATCTCAGTATTCACACCTTTTATACACATTTTTCGGTCTTCCTCTAATTCTATATCCGTCCACTTTCAAACTCAAAACTTTTCTTGTTATATGACATTCATCTCTTCTCATAATATGCCCGTACCATGCTAACCTACTACTCCTCAACTTCTCTGTCACTGGTGCTGTTTTCAAACTTCCTCTGATATACTCATTCTTAATCTTATCAATTCTTATTACACCACACATCCATCTTAACATTCGCATTTCTGCCACATTCAACCTTTTCGTAATAGGTAATAATTCGTAGGTAGGTAGGTATTATTAAAAAAAAAGTACGTTAAGGCTTATGATTGAGCACCACGATTTTGTCCACTCGATACATTAATTTATAAAACAAAAAGAATAAATACATATAACGTGAGTGGACGTTTTTCTCTAAAACTGATAATTAAAGGTGAATGTTAGGTGTCCGGCCACTCGTTTATTCATAAAAGAAAAGGATTACATTATCATTTACAATAATTATTCATTAATAAAAAATAAGGAATATTTTTAATCCAAGTTTCACATATTTACTACATTTCCTTTGACCTTAAGTAAACAATGGTGGCCGTAACGAAGAGGCTCTGTCAACAGTGATCGTTATAAAGAATACCAGAGACATAACGATAGTGGCAACTTTAATTATAGCTGGCCAACATTTAGACTACATGAAAAATAATATTATAGGATTTTTACTAATATTAGCCTACCTAGATACCATCCTAAAATTGAAAATCTGTCGCCAACTATGTACAAGTGGGTTCCGACAGCTGCACTTATGAACCAATCTCCTAAACTTATCTAAGCCCTAATTAGCCAAGTCTATGCTTAATATACAACTGTTTTGGTCCACACCGCCATTTAGTGTCATATAATAATGTTGTAAGCATCTAAAATATGACGAAAACATATGATTAAGCTTATAACAATGCAAAAAAAACTTAAAGATAAAATACATTAATTTTATGGACATTAATGAGTAATCATACTACATTGTAGTTACAATAGACTAGCATCATTTAATATTCTTAATGTCATGTGAACATGTCATAAGGAATGACAATAACATTTCTGAAGCGAGACACATCCGTACACTTTTAATATTTCACAGTAACATAAAAGCATTCAGTTAGGATAGATGAATAGATAACTTCGAACCGGCTGAATTGTTGCCGCGGCAAAGCAAAATTATTATAACAGCTTGCGCGACACCAATATATTAACTGTCAGACATATAAAACGACCAAGTGCAGTAGCGTTTTTTTATCACATATCGATGACTTATATTATGTGTTTTGGCTTAAATTCAAGGATGTAGTAGCGTACTAGCCGTACGATGCGGTTTCACTCGCGGTTAATTTCTCCCATTCTCTGCCCTTGAGCCTGCGTCGCTTTAGGGTACGTCCTGACCTACATTTTGTATAGAAATTGCTCCGCATCTAAGTGTCATAGTGTGATGTTAGATATAAACTTCTTTAATAAATGTACTATAAAATACAATTATTTTTTTTATTCTGACTGGTAGTGAGCATTTAAGCATACGAAAAGACAAACAAACTCATGAGATTGTTTATGATACTTGTATATTTAATAGCCCTTTTAAACACGTACACTCAAATAATCAATGGCAAGATTTGGAAATTTCTAAAGACAGCTTCTGATTAATTAAAGCATGTTTTATGAGCCTTATTGCAACTATTTGTGACAATTACTCATTTCAGTGGCTTCACCTTCTTCTTGTATCTATTATTTTGATTTATTTTCTTTATGTAATACATAAACGTCTTTACCTACGAATACTGTTGGGGTCGACACCGCTACCGAACGGTCACCGCCTCGGAGGGGGTGAGGTGAGGTACGGTGGGGCGGCGTTCCCCTTGGCGGGCGGGTTTATCACTCTCGAAAGATGTGAGCGAGAGCGCCGGTAACCCGCCTCGGTGACGTCAGCCGGATGCCGGTAATAGCCGATAGGGGCCGATGCAGTGCAATAATGCACGAACCGTACGAGAAAGTGACTGACACTGACTCGGGTTGTAAAATAAAACACGAAGTTGTATTTAATAACAACCCCGAGCCAACAACCTACACGATTGACAACACTCTATATTTAATCTATGTTCAAATCCGTCGAAGTACTATTCACGATTTACTTGTTCAATATTTCACTGTTCACTTATTCAGTACTCGCCGATTCTTCCATGTGTTGCTTACTGAAGTACTGCGCGCTCGAACTGTGCTTCCCTACAGCGCCGCTAGCGCTAAGGTACATAGCGGCGTTACCATAATGAGAGCCACCCGAAAATGAGGCGGCTCTAACTCTATTTTGCTTATGTTGGCTCGGGATTTCTTCTATATTTATTTCGATATTCAATATATATACATGTATTATATGTTATTTCGTACGTAAGCACGATCTGCACGAAATAAAACCATAATCTTAAATCTAACTTAAATAATTTGTACACAAAGGCGAAAAAACCCTCAATAATTCACCGAATTCTTAGTGTTAAAATCTTATTTTAACATTTATAGGGTTTTTCTCTATTCATCTCTTCCATATTTGTATTTATTTGTTACTTCTATGTTATCTAAACCTAAATACATTCAATAATCAATAGTTTAATGATCTTACAAGCTAACATGCACAATTGTTTTTATTCAATATTATCTTCTATACATTCTACCTCATATTTTATCAATACTTATTCTATAACATGCATATTAAATCTATTTAGTCTATTTTTCCTTAAAATAACACAAAATTCCATACTTATAGTGAATAATTACGCATTTCTATATTCTAAGTATTAGGCCGGCGCGTCCCGTCCTCGCAACCGATCGCTCCCGGTCGTGAGTCATCGCTAGCGCGCTTTGTCCTCACAACTTTCTCTTACCGGCTGCGAGTTTTGGCGCGCTCCTATTACTACGCGTAATATTACGTTTGTGTTTACATGTATTATTTCTATATATATATTCACATGCATGCAAACTCTATATACATGCAATCTATATAGGCATGCATTCTATATGTGCATGCAATCTATACATTTCTGCAATCGATACACATGCAATCTATGTAATTCAATGTAATCTATATGCATGCAATTTGTATCGATGCAGTCTATTTCTCCATGCAGTTATTTACGCTAATGTAATCTACACATCAACGTAAATTTTATAATGTGAGTTTATATTTCTCACGTAATCTTCATCTATAATATCTATGTAACTTATAAATCTATGTAGTTTATATCTATAATATGTCTTAATCTATATTATAATTTCTATGTATTCTATGATCTACTTAATTCTATATTAAAATTCTATAATTAAAACACAATCTATACAAATTTGCGACTGACGCGCTTCGTCCTCACAAGTAGTGAGCGGCGCCAGTCGCGAGCTCTCGTGCGTCGCCAACAAATACTATTGTTTTAATAATGTTGATTACCTGAAAACAGTACACTAAGTTCCTAACCAACAACTTACATACACATTTTAAATGTTTCAAAATTGATCGGACTTCTATACAAAGTTTTGGTCTCCTCAATGTTCATTTTTCAAATATTTATTAATAGCCAATTATTATAGTATGAATAACTGTAACTTTGCATTGCTCTCTCTCTCTCTCTCTTTATATAACTTTTGAATAAAATAGTTATATATAATATTTATAGACTACATAACTATCGAGTGAGTCACATCACTATTTCTAAAAGCGATTCATAGACACAAGACGTGTAACGGATAAAAATATGATTTAGCAGATTGCGAAGGACATAAAATGTTGTTTATGCTTATATCCGATACGTTACTTTATTGCGCGTAAAACCTAACTTTACTGCATAGTTGTCCGTTAGAAGTCTATCGATTATTAGATATTTGATGTGATATATTTTTGAAACCGCAATAAAATATTGTATATATAGAAGAAAAAAAACAAAGATAGTAAACATTTATGTCTCATTGGATCATAATAAATAAATATAAAATAATTCAGTTTATATTCAATTTATGGCCGGTCACCGTATCACGTGTTTCGCAAGAGTAAATCGACTGCAGAAATCGTTAAATAACAGCTTTACAGTGACAAATACCAATATATACCCACCGTAATGTAAGTTAATATTTTTTTTTTAAATAAACTTGCTCGAAGGAAGATTTTTTTATACTATACTGGTAAGCGTTTGACTACAATCTCATCTGATGTTAAATGATGATGTGGTATAAAATGGTAGTCAAGCTAAGCCTAGAGCAAGACTGGCTCTCAAGTGCAGCTGCCGGAACACACCAACAGGTGCGTGGTGACAGATTTTGGACATACACAAAGGTAGCAAGCACTACTACCATTGCTTTGATTAACTAGTTGAAACCGTTATTTTAAAATTTTCTACTTATCGTTTTGTTCATGCGAAATACGTAATTACGGAGGCAGCTGGTTTTGTAATAATTATATTAACTTTCGTACTACACGTTCGATGAACTTCGCCTACGAGTAATTAATTACATCAGCGAGCTAGATTGTAACGCAACCCAGAATAAAAATATCATCTAATACCTAGGTTTATTAATGCGATTAGATAAAACACCGAAAATTTCTGAACAAAAAAATAATTGAAATAAGGTTGTGAATACTGTAATTAAATACTTTATAATTGACCAAAGACTGCATTAATAATACTAACGATTACAAAATTGTAATTACTTTTTTCTGGGGAAAAGTAAGTCGCGATAATCGTAACAAAATATATATATAGTATAGAGTAAGTTGCTAACAAAAGCTCACATACGCCAAAGGGAGTGATTTATCAACTCGCACGCGAGTAGTTACGATCTATTGTTCCAAATATCTTTGTTAAAAAAAAAAATCGCGAGGGTGATTTTGCCCCCTTGCTAATTTATACCACTGGCACATGTTGACACGCGGAATAAGAAAAAATAAATAAAAAAAAAAAAACAGCGTAACGCAGACACGACTTTCGCTTTTAAAGCCGTCGGCCACGCGGCCCGTCGACGCCGAATGTTTCAAGTCCATTTCAAATAAATCGTTAATGTTTTTTGTTGGTTTGAAATTGATAGCACTCGACTGTGAACTGTAAACTTTCCGGTAAAATGTTATTACCTTCCAGTATAGGTTTATAGTTGTTTAAAGCGTGATTCCCTTTGATTTGTAATTTATTGCAATTAGAAATTGTCCAATCACAAACATCAAAAGGCTGAACTGTAAATATACGCGCCTAGAAATAAATTAACCTCATATCCCCTAGCGTCAAAGCAAGTTTGAAGGTTTTATTATATCTATCAAATAATAAAATATAAGTACTTTAACTTTTGTTATATATACTGCAATACATTTAATTCAATAATATACGTTATTCAATTATCGATATGAAATAAGAAGAATCTTTATGTAAATAGAGAAGGATGAGACAAGACAGTGCCTTTTCTCCTCTGTTTCTCAACTTATTTATTTTTTTGTTTAATAGCCATTAACAAGCTGTAGCGTTATCAATAAAAATTTGTAATTATAATTTCTTTTCACACCATCGACGAGTTAAAGACTTTATCTTTATGTCGCTATTCCTCATACTTCACGCATTTAGAATAAAAAACTAACCTTATTATGTCTGAATTTCGACCTCTGGATGATATTTTTGAACGATTTTTTAATTCGTTACGAAAAACTCAAACACATCAAGAGTTTTTGACTTCACCCCAAGTAACACGATAGTCATTTGATTTTCGAATATCTAATTCTAATAGCCCGTGATTGGCTCCCTTAGGAGGTAATCATGATTTTTGAAATTTCGAACACGTGTTCAATTTTGAAACCCTCTTTGCAATGTGAAGCCAACGACGTTATTACGCCCGACATTAGTGTTTAATTGGCTATGATCAAAGATTTACATTCGAAATATTTTTAAAACGTTTCAAATATTCTTAATAACACAAAAGTTACTAATAATAATAACGCCATTTATTCCATATTTCAAAAAGATACAAGTTTTTAAAATTTGTTTTATATTGTTAGTAAATTTGCTTAAAATTATTGTTAGTGTATTATATTAAACTTCTGTTTATGATCTATAGACCCTTGTTTGGGTAAAGGCCTTTTTTTTATTAACGTGGGGAAATCCGTCATGGACACACCACACTCCCGGGGGAGAGAGTGGGTAGTGTGAGACTCTTACTCACTAAAACCCCACGGTGTACCGACCGCCGCTAGGTTGGGGCGCCATGGGATCGTGCAGTGCTATCACCATACCACTCCAGCGGCCAGCCCAGCAGAAAGTGTCTACCGGGCGTCGTCCTAATAAGGAGGGCAAGCTGGGTACACACCAGCCGCCCCCTACTCGTCAACCGAACCTGTGCGATGGGGAGATGGGCCCCCCGGCCCGTCTCCCCAGGTTCGGTTGGGTAAAGACCTCCTTCATCTTTTTCCAAAGATCCTTGTCCTTGGCTAAGTTGATCCAATCGTTTCCTGTCACATGCGTAATGTCGTCAGACCACCGTCTCATTGATCTACCAACTGTCCTCTTTCCTTGTGGACCTTTCCATCTTACAGTTTTTATGGTCCATCTTTTATCAGTGTAGCGAGCGATGTGTCCAGCACACTTCCATTTTAATGTAAGTGCATGCATAAGAGCATCACTTATTTTCGTTTTTTGTCTTATTATGCTACTCTTCACTTTGTGTATTCTCCTGACTTTTAACATGCTCCTTTCCATAGCTGAATAGAAAACTTAGCACATATTAAAAACAACCTTGTCTATATCAAAAATGAAATAATATGTACTTTAAAATATTAAGCTACTTCTACAAACACACTATACTGAAGGATATTTCATAGAACCCTTACTAATATATTATTATAAATATGAATGTGAGTTTATTTATTTGTTACATTCTCACACCTTAACCACTCGAACGTTTATCAGGAAATTTTGCATACACGTTGTCAGTGATACAAAAAAAGGACATAACATAGGATACCTTTCATCTAGAAAAAAAATATACTGTTTTGCGGGAGATAGACTAAATTTATAAGAACTCGAGGTAAAGACAGTAGAATATAATTTTGGTACGTGTAGTCATCTATAAACTTCAATGTTTGGGAAATGTACAGTTACTGTTTGTACTAGTTTCAAGACCAGGGATTTGCACCTTAGATTAATGAAGCATGAGACAATTGCCTTCAATATAACTCTTTTAAGTAAATAGAGATTATTAAATATATGCCTACTATACTGCGCGTATAACGAAGAGTATTCTGAAGAACTTTTTGGTATGGTGCCCTCATCACCGTTCCAAACTCGCACCACCCGCCGCTGCTTGTTGGTTGCTCATCCACATACCCTAAAGCCCGGCAGAATGGCGACAATCGTAAGGTTCTCTAGATGCGTACGCTAGTGTTGTGGAATGGGTTACGCAGCACGGTGTTCCCCTCAGGGTTATAACATGGGGCTCTTCAAAAAAGGATTGAAATACGTTCTTCAAATTCGATAACACAACAGCGATGCCTCAGGTATTGCAGTAGTACATGAGCGACGGTAAACATACGGGCCGTTTACCTGCTTGCTGCCCTTTGACATAAAAATAACAATACTGGACAGAACTAGTCACTAATAGGTAAATCAAACTACTATTAATTAGTCATATATGATTTAACTTATTTACTTATTACACAACTAACGTCATTATGGAAAATTAGAGAATATTATACATACTAAATGTAAGTTTTAGTTTTATAGAGGAAGGAGAATTTACGTATATCCAAGCTGTAATATAGAACCATTAATTCTGCGTCCACACGTGGAAGTGATATTTTAAAATGAATGCCTCTTTAACACGAGTAACAACTGAACGAGAAACAAACATACTGAAATGTCACGGCCAATGAAATAGCACTTAACGGTGCAAAAAACTTTACAAGCTCCTCAGACAGAACACATGTGTTCAGAATTAGCCGTTTAAATTCAACGGATGGATGGATTACTTTAATATGAGTTTCGTGAGTTACAATGTTTATCTTGTATGGGGTCCTGAAGGGACAAATTGTTGATACAGTGTCATCTTTCATAGGGTCCGCCGACTTACCTTGCTCAGGAATAGCACCGGGTTTTATATATTTTTGATCTAAAAGTGTACTGAATTTTAAACTTTAACTTCTGCCTGATAAGGTTTTGTTCATTTGTGCTGTTATCTATTCCGGACATTCATGTGACAAAGTTGCAGGAAATGTTTCTATGACAGTTGCAACGTCTCTCAATATGAAGGTTGTTGTTTTGACTTACGGCGCGTGGGTCCATGTAATAACATATCACGATATAGCTAAATAAAGTAGAATATATTAAGATAGTTCATTGTGATTATTACTTTGTCGATTTTAACAGATTTTTCTTGTTCTTTCACACTGATTTATAGAAATAACTAGTTACACATATATTGGAGTTCAGATAAAATTCGTCTTTCGGGCAGTCTTCATACTTCGATTAGTCGTGAAAGAATAACATAACAGCAAAAAAAGAAAAATTATTGTCTTAAAATAAATAAGTAACAACATAATAATTACCTACCAAAGTGAAAACTGGCTACCTTGTCATTTTAATACGCACTTTGTATAAAGTTTTTAACTAAAGCTGAGTTGCACGAGTCAATGTTAACGTTAAAATTTCGGTTAAAGTAATTGTTAAGCGATAAATAGGTAGCTCCAGTTAACAATGTTTAAAATGACGTCACGATTTATCGTTAACAATTACCGATTGATGTTGGCCGGGTGATGATATTGTTATTGTCAACTTTAGACGTTCATGACAATTTAGTAGTAATACTTTAAAATATTATGTAGTTATAATAAGAAATCCTGTGGGAAACTCAAAATAATTCTTCCGGCGAACAGAAATAATACATATGCGTCTTGGAAAGAAGAAAATTTATCTTCCTAAATTTAATCGGTTCCCTAAACGGGGTAAAGTAATATTAACGAACAAATTCCGGGTGTCTAAAAAATTTGCAGGTACGCTAACTTTGCACTTAAAGCATTTATTAAGGCCGCCAACTACGAAGTAACTACTGTTCTGTTTACACGTGATTAAAATTCAATATGCATCATAGAATAAAATAATATACACCACTATATAGTAAACATGTAATAAAAATATATAATACACTTGCATTGCTTTTCTCCAAATTAACCATTGGTATAAATATATCAATATTTAATATACAACTTCACAGAAAGAGACACAAAGTAAAAAACAAAGGATAGTAATTAAAACACATTGATTTTTTACACGCAATGACCATCTGGCGAGGGATACAAGAAGGACTTGCCAAGTAAATAATGTTATCCTCTTCGATTTTAGGGACTAATTGCTTTATTTACGTTGTAACCCTAATAACTATAACTATTACAAAACGTTTCAAAGTGCAACTTGTTCTAGTAAACGTAGCTGCTAATAGCTCTTGTCATTGTTATAGTTAACTTTAACCATTACAATCACCGACATTTGGGTGCAATTCAGCCTAAGTCTACAAAATGTTACGGCCAGTACTCTTATCAATGAAAACTTATGCATAATATGCATATATGTTCAAAAACACGAGTAGATATCTCATATAAAGCTATATTTTATCAAATACTTAGCGGATATTTCAAATATTACACTCAACTAATTTAAAAAAAACTTTACAAGTTTGATGGATCGCTTAAAAAAAGATAAATCGATGTTTACATTTCGTATGTTCTGATACTTTTAACTAATAGCTTCCAGTATATTTTGAGTCCACCTTAATAAGTCTTACCATATACAAACACAAATGAAAGGAAAAAAGTGAAGTTTGCAAAACGTAAGCTATCTGATCGAGGGCTTGTGAGACCGACGACACAAAAGGTTTTTTGGCGATCGTCCCTTACGATAACGAATCCTGATTAGTTCCCTGACATCTATATTATAGGATCAGCAAACACGATAAACATCTGCAGACAAAACAAAAGCGGCTACCTATACTTTATTACAGACTTACAGTTATACGCCGACAAACTCAAAAAGACCTATCAACGCATTACCAACGGTCATATTCGTGGACCTTTTAATATCAGACGTGTTATACCTTCAATTTTCTCTTTTTATACCGATTTCCGCCTGCTTCATACACAACAGAACTTTAAATTACACGTTTTATATTTTAGACGTATAAAAGTTCGTTTTATGGGGGTCACATGAGCGTCAATATTCATAAAAGTCAGTTTTGTTTAGCGTTAGATTTTTAAGATAAGAATCATTTTTCAATTCTCCGCTTCGA
Organism: Antheraea assamensis; assembly: GCA_035772565.1. Lineage (NCBI taxonomy): Eukaryota > Metazoa > Arthropoda > Insecta > Lepidoptera > Saturniidae > Antheraea > Antheraea assamensis. The sequence goes on along the minus strand of JAQQSE010000031.1, from coordinate 5,843,247 downwards.
ACACAATGACGGGCACTATGAGAGTAAGCCACGTCTATTGTAAGGCCCCGAGTTTACTGTGTTTATTTTTATTATTTTCTTTTTACTGCATTTTACGCGGCATACATCACGAATTACACACAAAAGATGTGCGTCGTTTAACATTAGCCTAACTCCTTTACGCTTTAATAATAGCCTGGGGGCGCTCGATTTTTATATCGACACAGTTTAAATAATTGAATTACTGTGACACTATATCACTGAGGGATTGATGATGTCCAAGTCGGTGGTTTCTGTAGTCTGTTGATTGTTAAAAATATATATGCAATACACAGATGTGGGTTGGAAACGCATGTGTGTTTTGTTAAGCTAATTAGATTAGTCAAAGTTACGCTTTCCTCTCTTACTGAAATATTAGTCTCGCGAGTATCATTATGTTCTGTTTATTTGTAAGGTTTTTTAAGGCGAAAAATATTGAATCTGTGTTATACACAAACCATGCTCTACCATTTTTATTTTTTTGTTAAATTAATTTCATATGGTATCCAAATTCCTATATTATAATAAAATCACGTACTGAGTAAATACTTGAGATCAATCAACTTTCTACTGCTTACACTTTTCTGCTCCTTAGAAAATAATATAATAGTTATTATTTACTTTATTTACTATTTTTTAGTTGTGTTAAAAAATTAATTGTAATAGTAAAATTAAACTTGTGCAAGAATAATACCCATAAATATTATCATATACATATTAATCATTATCTTAAGTTAGTTATAAGTGTAGTTAAGTTCTTTGTTAACCATAACTTGTAGTTCAATTTTATTACTTGTAATTTATAAATTTTATCTTGATCTTTTTAGGTAATATTTTATATATTTTTTCAATTATTAATCTAGCATATTTTATACTAAATATTGTCAACCTAGATAAGATCTCTGTCTGGTGTCAGAGGTTTTTTACTTATTTCTCAATAAAAAAAAAAAAATAACAAATAGCAAAGTTTATAGATTTTCCAAACAGTGGATTAATATTATTTTTTTCAACACAAGCCGACATCTTTTAAGTCAACTATAAATAAAGCAATTTCTCAAGAATGACACGGTTATTTTCGTTTCTAAGTGTTGCCACAAATCTAAGATGGTACGGCAAGGCACTAAATATCAAATAGTACGGGGAGAGCGACCCCCAAAGGAGGGAGCGAATGCCGAGCCATTAGCGCCTCGTGAACTTTGACTGCGCCACTTCTTGTAGTGATTTTATTTTAAGTAAATTGATAAATGAGTATTTCTCTCTATTAAATAATACATAAATGTATACTTTTTATATATGTATATATACTTCATAAACAGCATGTTAATTTTGTATTTACGTATATATAGTACCAGCTATTTCTATGCAGTCATTATTTTCGAGTTTTATTTTATATCTATATACTAAAAAGATAACTAATTGACTGGCTGGCGGTTTACAAATTTGCAACCCCTTTTTAATCGACCTAAGGGATTGAATTTCCAAAGAACCTTCCTTAGTGATCACCTCCTCCTGTGTATAAGCAACCCGCATGCAAATTTTCACGACAATAGTTTGGGCTATGTGTTGCTATTTCAGTTAGTTTTTCTTTTACATATATACATAGATGATAATGCCCGGTTTCTGAGGTATTTTAAACTTGTCAAATTCGGTTTCTGAACACACAATCATACCGTATATGTCAGTTAAACTCGGTTTAACTTAACTGGCCAATATTGGACGTTTCTCTATTCGATAAGTTTTGTTTGACGTTTCGCCGGCCATAACTGATCTCAAAACTTTTTTTTTTGTGTCGGTTTACTCATTTTAGCACAAATGACGTATTGTTCTTTAGATTATTGTTTATTATGTTCCGTAATATGAATAAGGATTCGAGATTTTATCGTAGTTCTATATAAAAATTCTGTAGATGATTTCTAGTAAGTCTGTACTTCGAAATAATTTTATGTTTATTTATGTTGACACACAGTCTTTAGCTACTGTCGTAATAATATTTTAATATCGATTTCGTGATTCATGATTGTACATTTTTTTTAATCTATTTATAGCATTCATACAAATAATGATTTCAACAGGATTGCTGAATGTAAAATATAACTGAATTAAACAAAACAATACTACTGTGCATGATAATACTACCATTCACGCAACAACAAAACCAAAGATTTTTTATAATGTTGAACATTTCGGGAATGAAATTGTTTACACGGTCTTTCAGAAACAGCTATGTAACAAATCATCATATAAACTTTGGAATTAAAATAAATTAAGCCCCACGTGTCGAAATTGGAAAAGTAATCTGCTGATAATCAAACAACAATTATTGATCAATTAAAATGGTAAAATAAATTTTAGACACCACTTTGTAAAAAGAGCCATCTAGTGAACATAAAAGAACTAGTTATTGGTTTCATAGATATTGGACGGCTTGTAGTGTATTCAGAAACGCATAGTTAAACGCCGATTATCTTATGGATAATATTATTTAAAATCACAAGAAATTTTCTTCTATATTTGTTTAACCAGATATTTTAAAAAAGAATATATAAATAAGTATGATCTGACACTTAAAACAGTAATAAATAAATATCATGAAAATGTACATTTACATACATGTACATAAACTAAATGTACATTATACGCATATTTACTTATATATAAATAATAATAATAAGTATATATACACTACATAACTTATAAATATCAATAGTGCAAGTAAGGAGCACTAAATATAGAAATAAATAGAATTACACTAGTGTTCTTTATGTTAAAATAAAAAAAATTCAACAATTTATTAACAGGCCTTTAATAAAACTTCTATCAGTGGAATGATTTTTACCAAACAAAATATTTACATTACAAGCATTAAATTATATCATTCACTTAACTATAATTACTCTGTAGACATATATTATCGGTTTGATAGGTATATTAATGGTACATATATAATCTACGCTGTACTATTTTAAAGAGTTTATTTAATTTTTATCATTTCTGTATGAATCTACGCGGTTTGTTTGTGAATTGTCAGTATTCTAAATATAGTTCTTATATATAATTAAAATGAAAGAAGTTCGTAACAAACCTGAATGTAGGAAAATAAGCCCCAACAAAGACGTCACCACAGCTAAGGCTTCCATTATGTTATTCACTGCCACATCTTCATTTCTTAGTTGTAGAAATAACTGATACGATACAAATTCTTCAGTTTCATCTGAAAAGAAAAATAAAAATTAAATACTATTTTCTAGAATTATGAAAAGAGAGAAGGGATACTCATAGGCAGTGAATGTTTGGCCATGGACTTATACATGTGCGACACTCGGTATGAATGTTAACAAGTACTAGTTAATGTCATTTCATATATCTGTAACGCATAACCTAATATTATAAGTACGAAATTAATTTTGTTTGTAAAATGTACCTACTTTTCTCGAGGCATAAACCAAATTTACATTAACGCGAACAACACCGCGAGCAAACGCTAGTTATACAAACATTTTATCTTGCTTCATGACTTTTCCGTATGACCTTTAACTATGCTAAATCGTATGTGTGTGTGCATACAATATGCTTAAAAAAAGTACAAAGTATTCTTCCCGGATACATATGTACATATATTCTGGAGAAGAGCAAGTATTTTGAACGTATTTTATTTAAATAAAGGCAATGTACTCACATAATTGACTAATAGATGAGTGTTAAATTTATTATGTGTGTATATTAAGGGTCCGTCCTTAATACAGTTGCCGTACACTTTACGTGGAATTTCATAAAACCCTTCCCCTTTATTTAATATACGTAACGAGTTAACCGTACCCGCAAACCTTGCATTACAGTAAATTTGGGACAGAGAGCTCTCATCTGCAATTCCTCTATAAACTTACCACGAGTCCTACTCGAAAGTAATTCGATGGGTTTAATGGAATCTCGTGTTTGATTTGACTCAAACTTATATATTACTGCTACTAAATGGAATGTATTTACTTGCCCATAAATTTTTATACATAACTCGCTTTAATAAAGTTATAAATGCATTTATTTCAGTTTTTGTTTCGTATAGCATCTATTTGTTTATTGGTGATCGTTTTTTTTTTCTTTTAAATTAAGGCTGGTGTTAGATAATCACAATTACTCATCAGATTGATGATGAGTAGGTACGTAACTCAAGTTCAACATATTGGAAAAGCATCAGATTCATTTTTGAATGTTTGTTCCGAATTCTTGTCGGTAACGTATCTGTACGCGAAAGAGCAGGTGAATTGGAATAGGAAAGGATAGGATAAACGACTAAATCGTATTTATTTGGACTATAATGAACACCGTAAGCAACTGTTAAACGAAGAATCGGAAGTATTGAATCAGTTCTTCAAAATTGTATTCGAATTAGATATAAACCGAAATCTTGTCAAAGTAAGGAATTTGTAAGCTATATAACAGATATGTTAACCAGTAATTAGGAACATTAAGGAAAAAAAGGAAGTTTCTGACTGTAAATATTCCGATATAATGCTACCGTAAAATCGTTTCTGTTATCAAGGTCTCTACATAAAAATGGAGCATTCACCTGAGATCGATAAGCTCCAACAACACGATTGTTACTACACGTAAATGTATATTACATGGAGAAGGTGTATATGCTATTTTTGTTTATTATGACTCGCTACTATGCATATTAGCGCCTGATAGATCGGAATACTCGGCGACAGTTCAAGCCGAGACACACCGTATGCTTTTGTGCTGATCGCCTATAAAATCGGGTGAGTGTCTTAAGCGCTCCCCTTATTAGTCCGGTGAAACTGAGGAGGCCTGGTGAGGATAACATAGTATGAATATATTATATAATAGGAATATTTTCACCATATTAATTTTACTAAAAACGAATTTACAACGAAACAATTATAGTAACACGTAACAGCAAACATGTGTGGAGCCGCGGACACTGCTAGTTATTAATGGATTAAAATAAATCATAATGTAAAGATTTATTCTGTTAGAAACATATGTATTTTTAAAGGTTTTTTTTCATTACTTTACAGACGTTTATTCTCCCGCTTTGTTGAATATAAAATATATTTTATTCCCTAACATAATCAGTTACTACGCCAAATTTTATTAAAATCCGTCCGGGCGTTTGAATGAAATTGGTAGGAGACTTTCCAATAAACGCCATTACACACTTTTAATGTATAATGACAATATATATAGCTTTTTATTGCAATTTTTAGAACAATAATAATAATAATCTTTATTTGTAAATCCAGTACATAGGTACACATAAAATGGGCCCCTACCTCCTACGTTAGTGTAGACTGTGTTGTAGGAGACAGTTTAGATTTACATACAGAACAATAAACGTAGCCATAAATTAATTACTAAAGCTATTTATGAATAACACAAATTAAAAACCAGAACAGTATTTCCGAAGATTATTTCAAACAAACAAATAAATATACAACAATACATTTAATAATAACATTGAAAGTTATTCAGATTTGTAACTGTGACGTCTCCTAAAGATAATTTCACTGATAACTGATTGACAGCGTCGCGCAGTTTCAATTATGATTGACAGCCCTACCAATGATCCAATAAATGATGTGCCTGATTGGAAACAAATATATCTAAGCGAAAGGCAACGGACATGGTTGTTTAACCCCGTCTACGAAAAAACACTTGTGCTGCCGCGAACAATGTCTTCTATCCCACATATAATAAGATTTAAAATCCCGACCACGACTATAACCCTGATATAACTTTTGACTTATTGGAATTAGTTTAGACGTTTCATTTGAACTCTCTTGACAACTTCCGCCATTGTAGACAGGATTATGCTTATTGATTTTGATATTTCTCTTTAGTTATCTTCATGATACAAGAGTTTTTGGCGATTTTGTAGCCTCGAGGGTTTACGTCGTGATGAGCATATTCGTTATTGGTCCTTTACCATTTCAGAACAATTCACACAGACGAAATTCAAATATATATTATTTATTTAGTCGGCCTGTGTTATAACATATATGCTGTCTGATTTTTATATCGTTATTCTTTATTTCTCGTGCCAGTGCGCACTGATGACTTCGACCAGAGAGTACATAAAAGAGGCCGAACGCCACAAGTTATATATTACGTTAGACAATTTTTAGGAACCGATTTGAGATTTCAAAATTTGAATTATAATGTTACGAATAACCCACTTCACATTCGCAATGTACTAATGTGACGTCATAGCATTGCAAACAATTAAATACATATATACTATTCGATCATAAAAGAGGCCGAACGCCACAAGTTATATATTACGTTAGACAATTTTTAGAAACCGATTTCAGATATCAAAATTTGAATTATAATGTTACGAATAACCCACTTCACATTCGCAATGTACTAATGTGACGTCATAGCATTGCGAACGATTTAATACATATATACTATTCGATCATAAAAGAGGCCGAACGCCACAAGTTATATATTACGTTAGACAATTTTTAGGAACCGATTTCAGATATCGAAATTTGAATTATAACGTTACGAATAACCCACGTCACATTCGCAATGTACTAATGTAACGTCATAGCATTACGAACGATTAAATACATATATACTATTCGATCATAAAAGAGGCCGAACGCCACAAGTTATATATTACGTTAGACAATTTTTAGGAACCGATTTCAGATATCGAAATTTGAATTTTAACGTTACGAATAACCCACGTCACATTCGCAATGTACTAATGTGACGTCATAACATTACGAACCATTGAACACATATATACTATTCGATCCACTCTGTGGAAGTACTTTGTCGTATACAGTTCATTAAATCTTTAGAACCTTCGTAAGTCTCGGACTTACGAAAAAATCGAAATTTTATTTAACTTGCAACTGATTTTAATTAAATGTAGTACGCGTGAAGTAAACTATTTGTCATTCCAAAAGTATTAGCCTATTAAAATAAACATGAATACTTTCAGAAATCTTAGTTATAGTTATATGTTAATAAGATAAAACAGCACGTCCAAAAATAATTACTGTGTGAAATACGCGTGTGAAGCCGCGGGCAAATGTTAGCCTTATAAATACACGCTAGATAAATAAACATCCAAAAAAAGTCTTAAATAGCATAATAATAGTAACGGATGTTATTTTGTATTTAACGACACGCGTCTCGCAAAAGGAAATTATTAATAATCTATAAAACTAATTCTATGAAAATAGACAAGAATGGAAATGCTTCAAGTGAATTTATACTGTAAACTATCGTAATAGTATGATAATATAATACATATTAGCATCCAATTATCTAGATCGGATCTAAAATCCAATCTAAAATCGGCTGAATAGACGAAATTATTGAACTGCATCGCTGAATTAATAAACTGAAATGGCCACTAAAATGATCATTAAACGGAAATTAAACTGATAATTTCAATATATTGTTAGTTCGGTGTCAATATATGACATAGTTGTGTGGCAAATAGAAAATAACAACCTAAGCTCATCTATTGTAGACATTTTATAACATTCTTATGTTAAAAGTATAAAATAATCTTTGTTTTATTTATGTTACCAGGAAAGATTTAAATTATATTGGAAATGATTTAAAATAACGCTACTCCCACACGTAGTATACAACTAAACACGTGTCTCGTCTCTCCATGTTTCATCTCAGACTTCGACGTTTATCTGTAGGCGAGAATAATTTTTCTAGTGCATTAACATCATAATATTTGAAAATATATTCAAATAAATCACAGGTATAAATTATAAAAACAATAGCTATAAAACATGTCGAACTTTCCGCAGTTGAACATTTTTTACTTTATGTATAACGTGATAGAACATCGTAAAAACACTCATTGTTGAAAGGCATAGTAAAACTTCAGCTTTATTATTATTATGCTGTAATTTTCTACAGAACATTTCGTTTGTAACTTAATACAACATCATTATTTTAATTAATGTCTAAAAAAATATGTATTTTTTAGTTCTTTCAAAAATATAAACTGTTGAGTTTATTTGTATTGTGTTCCGAAGTGGGTAATCAAAACTAACCTCTCCGAATATAATAATAATATAAGGTTTCTCACGATGCACATATGTGCTTGATACAACCGAGTTAACCAAAACAAACGCGGCCAAGGTTAAGCTTTATAATTTATTACCACTTGAACGATGACAAGGCGCCGGTTACTCGAAATATGTATCGCACCATATAAACAATGGACTCTTACGGTAAACATTATTGACAGGCATAAGTGCTAACGGATGGGAGCACTATGAACTTGGTAAGCGTGGCAATTCGATAGGACGGCGAAATACGAGCGAAGTTTTTAACGGCTTCCACTACGCTTCGCTCACGTAAACCTGAAAAAATGGAAAGCATAACAAATTCTAAACTCAAATATCCCGTAAACGTCACAAGTTTCTATAAAAGTGGCTCTTACAAAAGACGTCATTAGTATGTAACGACACTCGAAGGCATAATGTGACTCTTGTTGACTTTTTTACTTTAAAGGCGCGGTTTTGAGATAACTTTAGCAAACGTACTAAAGCGTTGGTCTTCTTAATATTTATTTTTCACATACTGCTACGTCAACACAGTTTACTAACGTTTGGAGTTAGTGCAAGCATACAGAACTAGTTAATATCATTGTCAGACTAATGGCAGACGCCGATGCAGTATGTGAACTTGTGAACCAACTTACCGATTTTGTAAAATTTTGCTGATAATTTTTCGAGTGTAATATTTTAAGGTATATTTATCGAAACGGGCGTAACAACCTTATAAGTAATGTGCCATGTTGTACCGATAAATTCGAACGTATGAAAACATTTCGAACGTAACCTTAAAAGTTTATAGGAGAGTCTCACGAAACCTACGTTCCCGGTGCGATCACACGCCGTAAGCTTTTTCAAACGTGGGTGTATTACAAAAATAAATGGAAACATACTTTTGAATAATGTTTGTTTTGACGAGGGCTACCATATTTACGGTGCCATGAGAGGCGGGTGACGACGTGCCTTAGAGACCCACACAAAGAGGGAATTGATCGCTCAGATCTCGTAAAATATGAACGGCGCTTCAATTTTGGAATTGATTAATTGTTAGTTGTGTGACTTCTGAGATGCGAGTCTCCGCGATCCAATTTAAGAGTCGTCCGGGATGATCATTTGTCGGCAGCTTAGTTAGTTTTTAATTGCTCATGTCACCAATCGTTCACTGCCGACGTTGATTTAAACATTACCGAGCTACGAATTTAATGGGTAATTGACATTCTGGCTTTTATGTATGGACGTTGCTCGTGAAAATATGTTTGACAGGTAGAGGATTAGAGCGGTTTAGAACGTTTTTTTTTTTGTCGTTTACGTCAATGCGTGTATTGCCGAAATTGCACAAGTTTTTACAAAAGTTTCGGACAAAGCAATGCCCACCGCCGCCGACAATGGTATATTTTTGTTCGTGCGGTCTCCTCTACTGACAGTTCGCGTGATGTATTGAGCTCGGGTAAGGATTATTTTTACCTATTTCACAAAGTTTGCAATCCATCTATTGTATGAGACGGAAGCGGCTTTATAAAGCGGCGAAGAGATTGTTTATTATAGGTGTATGTGAATTGGGAACATTCATAATTGAAGATCGGAAATACCAAATTTTTTGAATTGAATCCAGAGTAGTTCTTCACTTAAATTCTTTTTTATTTTTATTTTACTATATATTTTATAACTACTTAAAATCTTACCAGGCGTCGTATTCCTTTTTGACCTTATTTCCAGATTTATACATATATCTAAATCCAATTAAAAATTTATTCAACATTTATTGTTAGAGACTAATGCTGTCAATATTTTTACTGTAATATATCTACTGTGATATCTTAAACTACAAATAATACTTAACACTTTAAAATGTAGATTATATTTAAAACAATACTTGGAACTCGAATCTATACTCTTCACAAATAGGCTTTCCAAAAAAACTATCTGACCAAGTAAAAAAAAACAACTAAAAAGTAATACACGCATATTGTCAATGCAATTTGTAATTCGCTTCCATATATAAAACAATTGTTATGTTTATTCTAATTTTTTTAATTAAGATTAATGTATAAAAGCATAAATACCTACAGTTAAGATTACATTTGTCTAAAACCCATATTTGCCAGAAATATCAAATTGTTGACACTAAATGGTATTTGTGATAAGTACTTTATCAAAAAATTCCACATTTTGTTTTTTTCATCAAATAAATGTAAATATTCATTTTAACTATTAGAAGCATTTACAATATTTAGTTTTTTCAAAATAACTTCTGAGTATATACGAGTATAAACATCGTACTGTTATTTTTATTTCTTTCATTACTCTCTTAGCTTTGTTTTATTTCTTTTTTTTTTACTTTTGCATTCCAAATTATTTTCATAAAATAGCAACATAATAACTTTAAATGTATAAGGTAAACGAAGAAAGTAAATAGGTTAAAAAAACCTAACAAAAACACGTATTGTATTTTAACATGCCTCGCCACCACGATCGCAGACAAAACAGACTTGTTTTATAAATATCGCAGTTTGCGTAAGACCAAGAAAGTTAAAACTTTGAAGTTTGGATACGAACGTCAAACGACTGCAGGTGAACTCGTGAATCGCAAAAGTTTTGTTTACGTTACGACCGATCGCGTTGCTCCATCGAAGTTTACTCTTTATTACATTTGATATTCGCGGGAATCATGTACGACTAACATCATAGTTTGCGTGTCTGTTCTTAGCATTATATTTATATGTCAATGTAGATTTGACCTGTCCCTTGGAGACAGTAGTTTCTCCGGATGAACGGCAACCTTTTCTGGCGCCCTTGATACCGTGTACACAAAATTTCATGACGTTCGGTTGAGTTATTAAGGGGTGTAAACCGTAACAAACAATCTCATGTTTCCATTTTATTAGTTAAGACTAGTTAGGATAGTCGACGTTTTTACACAAATTCCCGTATGCGTATAGTGAAAAAGTTTCGCTTACTTATAATTCTATATTATATAATTATAATTCTTTTAATAAATTTGAATATTAAAAACAAACAGCACACACACAAGCACACACACATTCACGCGCACACAACACACCTAACACTACTAACATTTAACCCTTTCCTCACTTCACACAAATTTTCAAAGATATTTACTTTTTTATTTATTTTTTATTTTTTTGAGGAACTCAATATGTTGCTCTGGAGGTGGGCGCTATTGGCTGCGACACAGTTTCACTAATCTAGCTGATAACGGTCATTTTTTATATTGTACAAGTTGTTTTTCTGATTCCAATAAAAAATATATATAATTCTATATTATATAATCATACGCTTCTTGTTTCATCTTTCACTTGCTTATAATTCGCTTCCTATTTCATCTGATTTCATTACTACATAATCTAAATAAAGCTTTTACCGATGGTAAGTTACTTCTATTCATTCTCAATATAACTAAGCAGTAACATAATTGAGCTAATCAGTTTCCAGGGAAGAGTCTAATGATATAGAGCCCAGATAATAATTGAAATTAAAACCGATCCAGGCGTTTTGGAGATTTGCCCAGACAAGCAATAGTAACTTTAATGTTATTTATATTTGCAGTACAATCCACAATTGCATTTAATTGCAATTCTACAACTATAATATTAACAAACTTTATTTCGAATAAAGTCTGTAGTATAAAAGGCGCAGATGATTCATAGTTATTTCGTTTTTGTTTTCAAAAAAGAAGAAATCAGCTTGTTATTTGCAGTTCGTGATCTTAAATGTATTAAAAAAAAAACAAATGTACGGTAGTATGAAGCAATCTTATAATTAGGTAGAAAAAATGTTATAACTAAATGTAATATTGTAATTTTATTATTAACAGTTGCTAGGAATATAAGAAGCATTTGATAAGGTGTTAAACCAACAACGGAAAACATCTTTCTATCTACAAGTTGTTGATACAAAGGAATAATGTAAAGAAACGATAACCCTTGACATGCGTTATCCTTTTATCACCAGACAGGAATTCAAGATCTTGACACATTATCATAATGAAGTACAACGTTCCGTTTGTGTATTAAAAAATATTTATACGACTTCTTAACTCGGTTGTATATTTGTTCATTTTGTTATAGTGTTGTTAATATACAGTTGCATATATTTAATTATTTTACAATTTACTCTGCTAACACGATACAGTGACATTGAAAATTTTTAGTCACTAGTTGAACAACACAATACAGATCACCCCTACATACGTGTACACAGACATACAGGTAGGTAGGAAGGGATTTTTTTTCCTTATTTTCGAGCTGTGCTAGTGTAGACTAGCCTAGTTTTCAGATAAGAAATACATGTTTGAATTTATTAAACACACATGCCGGTACACATGTGTAACCCACGAACCCTTATATGTATGAAAAGCTAGCTTAGACAGACACTCGGTATTGCTTCCAAGGCAACAGCCCAATCTGAGGTTCTGCCATTTTGGCAACCTTAAGCTTGTTGCCAAGCGGTGAAGTGCCTTAAACGCTCATTTTAGTACTCCGGTGAAGCTGGAAAGGCTCGTCAAGCGTAACATAGTAAATTGGAAAAAAAAAAATTTATAGGTTTTATTAACCTATGAAATATATATGCATTTGAGCACAATCTCACCGATTGTGGTCTAAGATAGTGAAAACGCTAAGCCTAGAGGTGGACTGGCTCTCAAGAGCAACTGTTAGAACACACCTATAATTGCTTGGCAAAAAAAATCCAACTTAAGGGTGATATGTAGCCAGGTAGGTATAGGGAAAAACTCGTTCCACGTACATGACTCACGTCGCATCTATGTGATGGGTATAAAATTGTTAGTAATATGTCTGTCGTCTTAAATATCTATAAGTAAGTAATAAAATTGTATACATTACCTATTTAGTAACCACTAGTAGTATAAATTTGACTGTAATTCATTCATAACTGAGTTCCAATATCATTGAAGTGTTTTTGAAAAATAATATACAATTACTGTAGATTAGGAGACACAAGCGTTAAGTTTTATCAAAGTGTAAATAAGTATTTGGACTTCAGTCTAGTATTTTTATATATATTATTTGTTTTTATCTGAGTATTGACGGTTGTTTTCAATAATCAGAAAAAAATAAGAAAAACATTGCTAGGTTAATTGAAATATACGATAAGGATGCTTGTAAATAACGTCTATTATATTGAAGGGACAATATCACATACGACAGTATGATTGATTCTAAAATAAACGAAATTTAAATTCTTTTGCTGTGATTGTTAACCAATCAGCAAAAGAAATTAATATTTTAATCCATTAAAATATAAAAAAAAAATGTGATACTTAAATTGATAGATTTTTTTTTTTTAAACAAACACTACAAAATAGTAAAAATGAAATATAATTATACGATGAAGAGAAATTTAATTCTGATAGCATTATAGATTTTAATACTTTACTTAATAAGTTGACATTTGGCAACTGTATTACGGTTGTACAAACTTTTCTATCGAAGTAACTCTATCCGAAATTATGTACTTGTTACATTTCTCATGGTTTAATGTATGTAATCTTAGCCTATGTATGTACGTACTAATCTAAAAGTGGCGAGTGTTTTAAAATTATGGGTCGTTACGCGTTGAAAATGATTCTAAATTCCATATTCAACTTGTATGTACACAAGAGATGTCATTTTTGACAGTTGTATCATATATAATATCTTCACGGTATTTGCTTCACAGTATGGTAAATAATAATACTTCAATTTCATTGGGACAAGGTAATTTTTTTATTTTTTTTTATTTATACTTTATAGGTTAGCGTTTGTCCACAGTCCCATCTGATGTTAAATGATGATGTGGTCTGAGATGGTAGTCACGCTAAACCAAGAGGGAGACTGGCTCTCAAGTGCAGCTGCCGGAATACACCAACAGGTGTTTGGTGACAGATTTTCAACTTGAGGGTGGTTTCTAGCCAGACGGACTTAGAAAAGGCCCTACCCATCATGCTATGGTTTCATCACGATGTTTACCTTCACCGAAAACTCAGACTCAGGTGCCATGATTCGAACCTACGTCCTTCGACGCTGTCTCCGAACACACTACCAACTGAGCCATCATCGCTTATTATGTACTGAGTAATCACAGACAGGTCTTATTTACTTGTTGTCGCATATTTGGATAGTGTAATTATATATGCTAAGTCATAATAATTATAGTATAAAAAATCAATATTTACCAGAAGATTGGAAAGTTTATGGACGTTATTTAAAATACATATTTGCGAAAGCGTCTACACGTTGATACTTACGTCGTGAAACAGTGATTATCATGTAGGTTTTTTTATATAAACAAGCGGCTATAAATTTCGCCCAGTCATTAATAAAGCTTCAGGTCGAAACCGAGGCCGAACCGCGCCGCGCCTCCCCGTAGGCTAAGTGTCAAATTTTCCACATCGCTAACCTTCTTTTAACTTTCAAATTACGGCTATAAAAATTAACAACGTTACAGAGTCGTGTCGGGTCACGAAACAAATAACAAGAGACCGAGTTATTTACTTTTTGATATGAATCTGAGTGACTTGTTTTTAATTACGTAAACTTTTTTTTTTTTGTTAGTCTTTTCTAAGTTTTACCATTTCACCATAATTTTAGCTGATAATAAAATACGATGTGGCCTAATCTGGTAACACGTTAAACCTAGAGGACCGGCTCTCAATTGCATATAGCGGAGAACATACCTATAGTTACTTGGCAACAGATTTCAAGGTTTGAAGGTGACAATTAACCAGGCAGGCATTACAAATAACACTATCATTATCGTAAAAGTATGTTGATGGTTTTAATTAAACGAAGAACTTTAAACATAAATTTCTTAATTCACAAATTATTCAAGTAGTTGCAGCTTCGTAATTTTAACATTATTGAAATTTAAAAAACTATATAAAATAAAGAGGTCGGTTGAACAGTTCAACCAATAAAGTTTATTTACAGTCGATTATTGTAAACGAAAAAATAAAATTCGTTTCGCAAGTCGTCGTACCTTTGATGTGCAAGAGCTTCTCATGTTAGTGACCGATTCATACCGAGCGACTATTTTAGGCGTTCGCCTCTTTGCGGACTCGGACGCGTTGAGCATGCCGAAAACTCGGTTACATTTGTTTTGTCCGAGTTGTTAACCACGGAGATTAAACAACCACATTGGTATTGCACAATGTTTGACCACATGTTTCTACCGGCTGCGAGAGACCGCGCACCACGCGCGCTATCAAAATATTGACCCTCTTATCCGCATCGGTGCTGCACTGTAGCACTTCAAACACAAGTGAGCACTTTTATTTACACACACCATTAGCTAGCACTTAATGTAGCATTAAAAATATTTGGTCAAGTCGAAGCCGCATAAAATTATACAAAAATTTCGCTTTATCACACTTCACGACCGGTTACGGCTACCTAAAACATTTTTTTGTATATCCGACATTCTAAATCGCCTTGTTAGGACCGTTTATTTAGGCCCAATTTTTTGTTACGCCACCGTGCTTAACCGTAAAGGGTGGCCGGCTACAATTAAGAAGCCCGTTACAGTTAAAAAATGTCACCCTTTCAAAGGTTCTTCACCAAACGATGCCCCAAAAAGAGGACACTTTTTATCACCTGGTTTGGAAGTTACAAAATTGTTTATCGAGTTGATTTATGCTTCCACCCCATCGAGGATCGGGACTCGACTGAAATGAATTAGATTGTTTAATTGGTCATTTATTTTCGAAGATAACAAAAACCAGTCAGAACGTTGTTTTAGGTCACCGAAGCGGCGCGTCGACGCAAAATCAAATATTCCATTCCTGACACTCGACGTGTATGAATTTTATGTAAAGGTACACTTAAAATTATTTGCTCAAAGTGGATATAATTCCGAGAAGATATTATTACGACCTGACAACCAAACATTTTTAAAACGAAATATATTTTTTATAGTCTTAATTTAGGCATCAGCTGTTGATCTAACGTAAGATTTATTACACGTAATTGCTATGAGCTACACGGCACCTCATGCATTATGGATTACGTTCGAAAAATATGATGTGCCTTAAAGAAAAGGTACAAAAGTTGTTACAAAAAAAAGGCCTAATGACCAGCTTACATTTTCCTTAAGCCCACCGGAGACGTAAAAATTAAAGGCTTATCTTAAATTATGCTTAATTGGAGGGTCTAAAAGTACAGATTGAATTTCAAAGAGTTGATTGATAGCTTTACGCTAAAGCAGTGTTTCTGATAATAATGGTCCAACAAATATCTGTATTTATTATCCTAATTACCATAAGCTACGATTACTGGGAAGGGCTTAATAAAAACGCTGATAACATTTTCAAGTGGCTTAGAACTTTTAGTGGATATATTAAGTAACGTTAATTTAATTTAGCGTCGTAAATAAACCAAATGTACGTGAGCGATTTAACGGAAATTTTATTTTTGCAGTTGGAAATGCGTTTGAAATTTTAAAATATTTTTAATGCATTCTTAATACTGTGTTTGTAATCAAAAAAATGTCGTATCGAGATTACATATGTAGAGTATTCAGCTATTGGTCTTGGTCAGTTTTTGGTACGGCCCTTAAAATTATAATGCAATAGCGCTGCCGTACGATGTCGAAGCTTAAATTCATGAATAAACTTTCGTATTTAGTACCGAATTTTTTCTCTTCCTCGTTTGGACCAAATACACAGAATTAACTCAGTTTAGCGATAATGGTTTAGTTGATAGCGTGTTCGGACACCGCGTCCATCGACGTAGGTAGTTTTCTAAGTCGGCCTGGCTAGCTACAACCATCACGTTAAAATTCTAACGCTAAGCGTCTGTTGGTGTGTTCCAGCAGTTACACTTGATAGCCAATCTCCCTTAGGTTTAGTGTACTTACTATCTTAGACCACATTGTCATTTAACATCAGATGAGATGGTGGTGAAACGCTAAAGCCTATAGAGTAGTTGAAAAACTTTAAGCTTGTGATTGTAATTTTTTTTTTATGTCATAGGAGGCAAACGAACAGGTGGGTCACCTGATGGTAAGTGATCACCGCTGTCCATAGACACTAGCAACACCAGGGGAGTTGCAAGTGCGTTGCCGGCCTTATAAATATGTGGGCCTCCGGCGCTCTCACTGACCGAACGAAACGCAACAGTGCAACCACTGTTACTTCACGTACCACCACCTTGAGATTCTCTAATTTCCATTTATATTAAATTTCATATGGCACAGTGTCGAAAAACCATTACTATATGTTTATGTCATATAGTACAGATTTTGATAGTAAATGAAAATATTAATAATGTTAATCTCACAGTGTGACACGATTCAATACGTGATACATTATGTTAATATCAAAAGCTCCGATTTCACAACGTATGTTTTACGATTTCGGTTTGGATTCCATTTTGTTATTTATGGATGGCCGAACCGAAGCTGTAGTATTTATGACACAACTAATTACAATCATTTGCATTTTACTGTTTATTTTCCCATAGTAGTAAAGTCATACTTTCATGATATCAATAAAAGTATAATTATGTAGCTATATAATACATAAATCATTACATTTATTCAAATGTACGACGTTCTGCAATTTCCAATTAAATTATATTGTGATTTGAAATTTAAAAAAGGATTTTTCAGTTTAATAATTAATTACGGGAATTAATTTGCGAAAATATTCAATATACACATATGAATAAAACTGAAGTTTCTTATTGTTTTTTCGGGAGAATTATAGAAAGAGCTAAACTGATTTTGATAACACTTGTACTAGCGAATAGAGGAGTTTTCAGTGTATTACGTAGACTGTGTATCATTCCGATTTTACATAGTGATTAGGTAATCACAAATTTTATCAGATGTAACTCAGTCAATATGGTTATAGGGATGAAATAATAAAGAAAAAATTACAATAAATAGACAAAAGACAGTCCATCATTAATCTTTTCTTTTTTTTTTTTTACTTTATAGGTAAACGTTTTGACCACAATCTCTTCTAATATTAAATCATGATGCGGCCTAAAATGGTAAGTCACGCTTAACCTGGAGGGAGGCTGGCTCTCAAATGCAGCTGCCGGAACATACCAACAGGTGCTTGGTGACAGATTTTCAACTTGAGGGTGGTAGCTAGCCAGATGGACTTAGAAAAAGCCCTACCACCATGCTATGGTTTCATCACGATGTTTTCCTTAACCGATAGCTCCGACTCAGGTGCCAGGATTCGAACCTACGTCCTTCGACGCTGTGTCCGAACACACTTGAAACAGGTAAACCCATTTTGATACCACTTGTACTAGCGAATAGAGGACTTTTCAGTATATTATCTAGTCTACGTATCATTCCGCTTTTACATAGTAATTAGGTAATGTAACTTGATCAATATGGTTATAGGGATGAAATATTAAAGAAAAAAAATACAATAAATAGACAAAAGACAGTCCATCATTAATCCAAGCAAAGTACGTACTCACAAAAAAAAACATTTTCTCGTTGTATTCCGGTAAAACTGTAGCGGCCTTAACAAGTCAAATTTGTAGACAATTAGAAAAAAAAAACATTTTATCAAGAACAAAGTCGCAGGTACGAGCTAGTTAAAAAAGAAATTGTAAAAAGGGATACTGATAATAAAAGATTTTCCCATACGAATAAAAATAATTGAATTTATTTCTACCAATACTTCACACATTAACATACTTCATTTATGAGTTGGGCTTCCTCACAGTGTTTCCTTTCACGATTGTTACTAAAACAATACCATAATGTTATTGTACGTTGTTTGTTTACTACTTATGAATCATATTCACGGAGAGAAAGCATCTAAGAGCCTAGGTTCCCGAACACAATAGTTCATTGTTCCCCGAAACTGTATACAATGGTCGTTCTGTTCCTGTTATTTCTCTCTTAATTCCGACCGAATCCTCAAAATAAAGGGTTGTTCGGATGTAGTGTGGCCAGATTGCTTTATTGTTGGATTGACCCATTTTAAAGATCTTGAAGCGCTCACCAATAAGATGTTTCTCGTTGGAATACGTACCAAAAAACGGTTCCTATTTCGAGAAACATTATTTTTTCCTTCGACTATTTCACGTCTATTAAGTTGCTTATTACTTGATAATGAGTTTTACGCGAAACAAATGTCATAAGTGATTGTTATAAATGGTGTCATAATGATGTTCTGTACGTTATCTAATACGCCGACTATTGATAACACCACAGAAGAACTGGACCACACCGTAGTTTCATATAAAGGAATAGACACCACAGGTGAAATACAGTGCTTGTCAAACTTTTTCACCGTTCCGAATGGAGTTGCGTAAAATACTAATATAATTTAAAACATATAATAGGTATATGCTTAACATCGAGACAGAAATAAATGAATACCAGTTTTAGATTCGTATAATAATATATATATTTTTTTAATCTTAATAATATGATGAATGAGGCACGTGTTTAGATTTAAATTGCAATATATCTGTCAAATTAATTTCATATTCACTATATATTTAAATGATATGGTCAACTCTTATAAATAAACATTTGTAATGACTGAAAGCAAAAGAGTGATCGATAGTTGACTCACTAAACTGTCATTGGTATATATCACAATTAAGAATATATAATACGGCGAAATATATTATGAGAAATAATTCTTGAAAATGTACTTGTTAAGCCCTCCTGGCCTAGAAAAATATAGATTATGGTCACGCTATATGTATTCTCAACGAGAAGAAAATAAACACTCAAAATTTTACCATATATAACAGACCATTTTATAATTATATTTAGAGTATATACAAAACGCTATCTAAAAATATTAAATACGATATCCAAATTTAAAATTGTAACAATACTATTTAAATAGCTATCCGTGAATTTCAATAACAAACGTTTTAAATGAAACCTTCTTGATTTATTACACTTAAAAAAAAAAACTTTCTACATATATCGAATAGAGGTGGTATTCAGAAACAACAACAGATGGTTCTAAACACATCTTGAGCGTTTTATAGCATTTTTTATTTTATTCTTTAATTCTGAGGTGGTCTGCTTTTGCGTTCGGTATAAAGGTTTGCTTGTTTACATGATTCTAGAGCTTGATGTTTTTGTTGATAAATTATTTTGAAATTTATAAAAATAAATAAATATATATAATATTTAGCAATACATTAAAATGTATTATATAGCTGTTATTATTTACTTCTTAAGTTTTTTTTTTTATTTCTGTCACTTACGTTACCACCACCATTGAAAAACCACTGAAAAACCTGATTAAGTGTAATATAAAATTACTTGTTAAGTATAGTATAGGTAGTCTGTAGTCGTATGTAATTAATTTATTACCTTTATGGAAGTAAGTCCCTTGGAAAATTTGTCTATCAGTAATCTGAATTGATAGTAATAGACAAAATAAAGAGATTGCCATCAGATGTGGGCGGGAATGAGACAGTTAATTCTAATTATGGCCGTATTGTGCGGCGAAATTTTATTGCTATCTCATTGGCGCGCTCATTACGTTCGCCAAACGTAATTGTGCGCTATTGTACTCTCACCACCCACGGACCTCGATTTTTCTCCCGAACCGTGTGAATCTGGAACGAGGGGACATCGTCTAAAGCGCGGGAAGTTTTCACTGACTTTTCGAAATTAATTGCTGATGCAAACTTTCCCAGAATTGACTCAATCGCATTGCGATAATTGAGATTTAAAAGTTAAGGTTACGATGCGGTCGGTACTCTTCTTAATTTGTCTACTAACTACAACAAAGTTTTGCATAAGCAACTAGTACTAGATACACAACAAGTATTTGTTTTAGGATGACATAAGATGCCATTCTCAATTTATAGTTTAAACGTTCAAAAATAGCCCGTGTTACTATTAACATATAATTTATTCCGTTAATACCCCAATCGATCTGGCTTACTATAATAATCAATGAACGGTAGGAAATCTTAAGTAAGCATTGTGTGCAATGTTCATTAAAAGTAACGAGCTTACTCTCGGGGGCTTTCGCTAAAAGGATAACAAAATAAATAACTGACGTTATTGTGTATCTATTTCTGTATGTACACACGTTGTTGGCCTTTTAAACTACAGCTGATGGCCTCTAAAGTTTCATCGCGGCCTGTCTGAACGATTAGCGGTCTGACAGCTAATTTATATACTCGAACTTACTATTCTATTCCCGGAGGGATGTACGCAGTGATAGCTGAATATAGACACGACGTTTAAAAATCATGTTTTGTGCGTTGAAATATTGATCGGTTAACGTAATTCATTCATGATTTACGGGAAGTTTATGTTAAGCACATCCTTCATCTATAACATATCATTTGAGTTCGTATTTTGAACGTGACCAGTAACATAACTGGAGGCCGTTCTTAGAGCGTATACGAGGGCGTATAATAATATTATTAAAAAATCCTTATTACCAACCAAGCATAAGCATAAAATGTATAAAATAAATAAACTTAATGCATATGGATGAGTAAACGTACATGAAATAGTATATCTAAAATGAATTTCAGGTTATGTATCGTATATTTGTACATACAAAATACAACATACAAAAAAGTTTACACATCTGTGTACAACAAAATTTTCGTTTGCGTTTACATTTGTACACATGATTACCTTTTCAACGTCACTAGTGATCAATCTTAAATGTATTTAATTACATTAGATATATATAAAAATAATTATCTCTAATTTAATTATTAACAGCACATATTTCAACAGGAACGAGTACGCTGAACGCTGTAACAAACAGCGTCATTATCGAACATAAAACCGGCAGATGCGTGCCGCTTACACCTCATTACTTTTTCCGTGACATTGCGCGATGCCATAAAAGATATTGAATTTTGTGATATCGTAAGTGTCTACTGTGATTTATATAATATAAAATAAAAATAAACAATTTTAACGGATTCAAATAGTACATAATTTATTCATGAGAATTTATTTAAATTTTAATAACAAACATACGAACACATATGTATTATATTTGAAGGTTTCCTGAAAATTTGAGACTTCACTATACACTAATATTATAAAACTTTAGAGATTGTATATTTCTTGTTTACTTAAACGAGCCGATATGTGCATTTGCATTTTATAGACTACTTGTTTTGGTAGAATATACGATATTAAACATTACACTATGACCTTTAAGAGTGGAGCAAATGTTATAAAATGTAGATCGGAAAAAGCGATAAGAAAGCACAAGGTAATAGTGAAAGCAGGCCGTGTGGCGCGGTGTGGAGTATCGGGAGTCAATGACAATTGGACCACCCGACGAAAGCCGAGGATTACCGAGGAGGGTCTAACAGGTAAAACCTATGTCAGCATGGTACTAAGCCACGCAGTTTTATGTCGTGGTCGGTCTCCTATGCTTCTTTTTACATATATAACCTCTAAATCGATTGCAATGTGAGTTGGCGCCAGATAGCCAGCGACCAGGAAAATGATTTTTATTATTATATAGAAAAACTACACCCAAGTTGATGGGCAAAGACTAGAAATAATAGACGTACGTAAGAACATTTTATAATTACTACTGGGTAAGGAAAAAGGTCAAGATGTCATCAATCCTGTTATAAAAGTTGCCAAGTCGTATGAAAAATATGATCACAGTTTTATGTTTTCTCACAATGTTCTTTTTCAACGAATAAAAGAAAATAATTATTATTCTATGACAAAATGTAAAATTCATTGCTAATAATCTAAATCAATCATTACTTCATATCTATGAATGATTATAGCTTAAAAAGTACAATTTTAAAATTTATCAATCTGGAATGTCTATTTGATTGCTATGGCTATAGTATAGTTCGACACTGTCTCAGATCGAACCGATGTTACTCGCGTCACAACATATATATTTATACCCTTTGAAATCTAAATCTGGAAACAATCTAAAGAATGAACAAACTTGTCAAATAATTTCGGAACAAATTGGTCTAACAGCTCAACCGTTAAATGCCCTTGTTACAAATATCGAATTCTTTGCCGAGAACGTTTCGTTAATTGTTTCTTAGTAATAAAGATAAAATAGATATATATTGCACTATTCTCTCTATTTTCTTGTATTTTATTTTAATAGGTGAAATACTAAAGTTTTAATGGCGTATAAAAGCTTTAATTTCATCTAATAAATATATTTATTATAAGACGAAAGCACTGTAGAGGTCTAAAACAGCCTCTGGAATTTTATTATCAATCGTTAATTACTGTTTTAAAAAAATTTAATTTAAGGTAAATTTTCCATATTTTACACACAGTATTTGCCGCTTAGATGTCCGTTTCGCTGTTCTAGCCAGCCATGCTGAACGTTGCGGTTTCGAAGTTCGAATCCTACACGAGCTTTGTGTGATTCACAAGTTTTTATTTTGAATCTGAGTTATACAGTGTGTTCGTTAATTGTATATTTTTATAGATATAGGGTGGATTACTAGTGCCGAAGGTGTATTACAAAACAACTTACTTAGATAGGTATAGACACAATCAATAATATTTACTAAATTGTAATGTTTACATAATTGAATTAAATCTATTGGTATACTCGTATATAAATAGGTAGAGACAAAATAGTTAAGTAATAGTAAGTATTACTATACTTAATAGTAAAAAAGTAAAAAAGTAATAGTAAAATAGTAGTTTTTAACTGTTTTTTTTTTGTTCAATAGGCATTTAAAAAGTTAGTGTTTTCCTTGGTAATGGAACTTCAAACATTAATAAATTATTGGCAAATATCGATCGGTAGATGATCCACTTGTACAGATAAATATGCAGATGTCTCACTGTACCATACTCAATGTAGCTACAGATTATGGTGTAAATAATATTAATGGGCGTGTTTTTCAAATGAATATATTAATAATGTCATATTAAGTTTTACATCGTCTTGGATATAACTTCAAATAAATTAATCTAACGCTTTATTATAATTCAACGTATGTGTACCGCCTCAAGCGAATTACGACTTTAGACAGCTAAAGACTGTAATTTGAATTAATTTCTCGTATACAATCAAGATAGTCTGTATAATTTATGAAATACAAGCGGTTACTTCTCAAGTACTTGTTTTTATACTATTTCTAGTTTTTAAAACTGATTAAAATGCACTTGTATATCATATATTCGTAAAATTCAAACGTTTTTTATTTCGCAATTATTAACAAAATAATTAATTATTGAATATCTTTCGGTAAATACCAAATAATATGGTCATAAGGAAACGTTTGAACAAAAAATCTCTAGGGTGTTTTCTTTGGTGGGCATTGGCTGACACCGAAGGAGCCTTTGGGTTTCTTTCTTTGTACAGTCCAGAAATACATAAAAACACAACACGCTAACTAATTACGCGAGAAATGTAGAACCAAGAAGATAATTAACATCCAAAATAGAATTAAACGCATTATCCCATATAAATAATGTCAACAGGGAAACAAATAGACAATGCAATGCAACGTACCATCCTAACAATATGTATAAATCTACCAAAAAACGTTATTCTGAAGCATCACCCTAAAAGCAGGGTTTGTGTGCATTGCATGCTCGTAAATTATCCGACGACAACGACGCACTAAAATAGCGTAACACCCCAAATAGTCATGGGAACGCAGCAGGACCATCCCCACACCGTGGGCTAAATACTTACAAATCTACACTTTAGGCCTCAATCAAAAAGACATCGACAGAGGAGTTCCCTCTTCGATTAGACATGCCCGTTCAATAAACAGTTTATAGGGGCCAACGAAATTTCTCAAACACAGCAAGCCCATCAGTCACGCGATGAAAGAAATTGAGTAAATTGGAATGAGGCGGAAGGATGAACAATGAATTGAAAGTCCCCAGCCGGAGGCATTGCGAATTTTTCTCTGTTATCCCAACAACAATGGGAGGCTCGCCTAGACAGACTCCAACAGCCTTTGTCTAATTAATTATCCCGGGATCAAATAATTATGCTGGAATTCGAAACTGAGATTGTACCGGTCTCGTGCTAAAATATAATAATTTCGAATACACATTGTTTGGTTATTAAAGGGAGATTTGACAAAAGTTAATTGAAATGAATTCGTTTTGAATGAAATTTTGGAATGAATTATTGTGCATATATATACTTTAACAAACGTATTAAAGAGCGATCTTGAGTTTGAAACTTATATAAGTACATTACAATGATATTTTATGTTTTTTTTTTTATAATTCCTATTTATCAAACATTTGCTCCTTTAGTACGTTCAGGTAACTAACTACTCTAAAGGCAATACGAATAATAATATTTGGTGTTATTAAGGGGGCGTCTATATAAATTTATCTCATAATTAATTTACCCCTTTTTTTTAGATGTTTATGTATTATATTACTATCCTTACCATCGGTATTGGTAGATCTTCAGTAACTGAAGAAAAATTAGGCAAAATCTAGAAACTTCGCTTATTAAAAAGAGTTCTATTTGTTATTTGAGTTTAAATTGACAGCTCTAATATGAGTACTAGACACACACGCACACACGCACGCACACAAACGCACGCACGCATACGCACATACACGCACACACACACAGAGTAATATGGTGAATGGTGTATGTGTACAATGGTATTGTTATTTTCAATTTCTGTACTAATAAAAATGCGATAGATTCCTAGGTACATAGTGGCAGTACTAGAACAAAATAGGGATATTTCCTATAATCATCCTTATTGCATGGCTCTTTTATATATATTATTGTATTTAACTATAACACGATCACTTAACCTCAATCCCGTGCAAAAGTCGACCACAAAACCGCGAACGATATCAGTATAATGTTAGTCCATACATTAGTATCGAATAGAAACATGTCGAATGAAATGAATGTATCAGCGTAATAAAATGAATACGGCTGCAAGTTCGGTGATCGGTCACTTACTAACACCGGTCGCCATTTGCAGACAATCAATAGATATCCATAACTTTATGACCATCAATCTGAAACGTTGGCGGTACCTATAACAGCTGATAATGTATCGGCAACAACCCAGCATTTAATTGTTGATGGATGGCAGGCCGAGACAGGCGAATTTCACGGACGGATATAATATTATATTCTGGTGAGGAATTTTTTCATTCGTTCCAGCCGTGCATATTCGATACGGATTTATGATTTTCATCTCTCTCATCTTACCCTCTTTAGAGCTCGGAAGCGATACGTAAAACGACGGAAGATATGAAGGGCGGTAATGTGGGGAAATTGTACTTTATTCGATTTTGATAGACTTGATCGTGGATTTAAGAGCCGCTGTCACTCACGGGTGATAAGCTAAGATTTTCACCCTTTCATATTTTGTCATATGTTATATTGATTGTTTTTATTCAAACTGTGCTAAATATTTTTGGGTTGATAGAAGATTTCCTATGGGCTTGATTAATTGTTACGCTATTAAATATTACCCGACACTCCAAATTTCGTTCTTGTCGTCGTTTCGTTTGTGGAAATTTTGTATATTTACCATATAACGATGTTAAATCACCTCTGTGAAAATTTTTATTTCTGTTTGGCCTTTATAGAAAAGCGTACTGTTATTCTCTAAAAACTTTTGTATCCGCCAGTTTCACTAAAATTTTGCTATTTCGGAAATTTGTCTTCTTCTTTATTTTTTGGCTCCGTCACGGTTTGTGCACTAGCCAGCATCAAGTAACAAGATTTTGCCAAGTAACTGTCTTGTGATAATTATAATGTTCTAACAAGATGGTGGCTTCCCTGTTAGAAATTTCCATGGAGTTTTGGTGGCATCTCAGAATGCATGCTCCGTGGTATTATTTCCCATCCACTTCACCTGTGCATAATAACCGAACTATTTTACGTAAAACACCACCAATGTTACAAAATCTAGAGTCTAATAAGACAAGATTATTAATAAAATATAAAAATCACTACATGACAGAGTAAGATCCCGCCAAAAACTCCAAATTAGTCTATATAAATAAATACATATTTTTTTATATGAAGATTATAACAAATATGTTTTTTTTTATTTATAAATGCAGTTTTTATAAACAACTTATTTTAAGCTAAGTGTCGAATTTCTGAACATTATCTAGCTACTTACTATTGATTGCTGTAAAAAAACTATTATTACACTAAGAAACGTTCTAATTATACGCTCAACGAGTCCGCACATCTTTATCTCAGTTGTCATAGTCAAAGGACATTGTTAAACAGTTACTAATACTCTTCCTTTGTGCCGATTAATTACACTGTTTGCTGTTACATTTTGAATAAGCCTACCTAATAACTGAACCTATAAAATAATTAAAATTTATACAAAGATATATTTGTAAGTTATATTTTTTTACTATCGTACTAACTGTAACTTACTACTTGTGAGTTGTTTTTTCTTTATTTTTGTTGAGGGTTTGTTCAAAAAGGACATGCCATCCTCATCCATACAACGAACAACAATTAAAAAAAAACATCTTACAAAAGAAAAGAATAGCAAAAAAGAAAACTGCAACTTGCAATCACTTTGTTGCCCTTATACTGACGTCTACCAAATTATAAATTAATTTGGCTTCTTCCGATGCTGGGCGTAATAATGTTACATTACAAAAGCCTATATTATAGTTCTTCTTAAATATCTGTCTTCTTTGAGAATCGTTCCGGACACATTCCATTAAAATATAATATACATCTTCGTCAGTTGTATAACTAAATGTTTTACCAAAATTTCATATCAATGAATGAAAAAAACTCTGAGATTTAAAATTTTACACAGACGATTATTTACATTTTAATTTTAATAAATTTTGGACTAAACGAATGACATTATCGTACACGTAATACAAATAGTTTTCATAAAAAAAAAATGTATAAACATGGAATTTTTTATAACTTGAACTTTGTAAACGGAACGTGCTTTTCACTATAAGGCACTTTTACAAGCAAAAAAAAAACGAGATGGGTGGCAACATCGTCATAAAAACTTTATAATATTTTTAGAGTACGTTATCTAAGTTACGTTATAAAACTTCTGAAGTAGCATTTTAATATATTTGCCCTCATGATAAGCTTTTTATATAGCATGTGCAGAGTGAACGCCGATTTTCATAAAAGAGAAATTAATGTATAGAATGTTTAGATTTTTCTATTTCAAATTGTATTTACGAAGTCGTGTTTGTTAGATATGTCGTTCAAATTAATATACCAATATACACATGTATATGACACCCGCAAATCAATAGTGTTCGTGCTTGAATAGCACGTTTTTATTGCAGATGAAGTACATTGATTATTATAGGTAGGAAAAAAAGTACATAGTATTAAAATAAAGTACAATTTGTTTTTTATTATTATTAATCATAAATGTATACAACTTTAAATCTTATTGTTATTGTATTTAAACCGCTTCGCGCTATACAAACAAGAAATTATGACAATGAATGACAGTGACATTGTTGACATTTGAGGTTAAGTTGCGTTCAGACATATTTATTAAAGAAACAAGTATTTAGGTGAAATGGCGTTAGCGAGTGGCAACATCGATTGAGCAATCGATGTATTTCTCTTAACGAAAAAATACATATGAATAAACTTTTCAAAACCCCAAAGAAACACAAATCATGCCAAATAAAGTATTCTCGTGGAATTTTTTGTTCACATAAAGTATAGAGTACAATTATCTGAAATAACGTACAATACTTTATTATAAAGTACGGGTGCCAATCCAAATTATAAATGGCCCCAGAACTGTGGTAATTTTAAAAATTATTGTCATTAGGTGAAACTGCATATTTGTTTAATGGTTCATAATATTAAAACAAAACATAAAACCAAGAAGTGTTTGGTTGATCCGGGATAATCTTAGAAATTACCCAAATAATTATAAGGATAATATAGGCAGATATAGGACTTGTCTAAGAACTATTTCATATACATATAATTAAACGACAAAGGCTGCCAAGGGATGATAAAAACGGTAAAGGACACAACACGCTGCATGCAAAATTAAAATTTCATGCTAATCGGTTGAGTAGTTAAGATGTAACGTGACAAACAAATTTAGATTCGCATTTAAGATATTAGTAACGATGGAAAGAACTGTTACAGTTTTATAACATTACCCTATGATGTTTCTGTGAACTTATTATCGGTTCTTATTGTGAAATTGTTGCAACATAATTGCGATCATGACATAAATTCTAACTCTCTATTACAATAACCCGGCGTTGAACAAAACCCCTTTTTTTCTGGAAGAAGAAAATATACCACATATAAAATATAATAAAATCAAGACGGCCTTTTCAATAAACAAATTCAATTTGAACCATATAGCGTTATCTCCTTGCAACCGTGTTCTTGAAAACGGTAATGTAGACAACCAATTACCAATTCGATAAGGGATTTATTTATGATCCCCGGCGGTCGGTGCGTGCGACCGAATTAAAATTCATTGTTCCTCTTATCCTTGAAACGAATGATATACCGAGGTCACGAGATATCTTTATTTTATCTGTGTAACAAGAATCGGCTTTTAGAGTAAAGACGATTCTGATAGCGAAGTGGGGGAGGAATAATTGACCTCTCCGCGGTCCGTATGTACACGTTAGAGGATTCCGTTGTATCCCGTGAAGTTTATTTTTAAAGCACCTTAAGTATCGGATTTCGTGAATGTAAATTTTGGATAGTTTTCGATTATCGTGTATTAGATGTTGATGTCGATAACGGTGTTGTTTTATTGCTTTGAATGTCTCGTAAAACGGTGATAACATTTTCATTCAGTACTAAAATACTAACAGGGTGATAAAAGCTTATTAAAGGTAAATTGACATACTAAGTTTAAACTGCTTAATATTAATATTGTTAATGAGAATAATTATGTTATTATCAGGATTCTTGAGAACGCGAAACGCCTCTAGTGAAATATTATAACAAAGAGGTTAATTATGTAAACATGTTTGCAGGCGGCAATTTATAAAATTGACCCGGTTCTAAAAATACTTTCGGTGATTCTATCTACATTCAAATTCAGGGTTTTAGGTTGCTAGGAAAGTAGGTGTTTTATTGTTATTGAGTATTATGATATAATTAACGCGTACTAAGTCGTGGGCAGTTCTTCTCCTTAATTTTTTGGGCTCCGTCACGGTTTGTGCAATAGCCAGCGTCAAGTAACAAGAGTGTCTTGTGATAATTATAATGTTCGAACAAGATGGTGGTTTCCTTGTTAGAACTTTCCATGGAGTTTTGGTGGCATCTCAGAATGCATGCTCCGTAGTATTATTTCCCATCCACTTCACTTGTGCATAATAACCAAACTATATTACGTAAAACACCACCAATATTACAAAATATAGAGTCCAATAACACAAGATTATGAATAAAATATAAAAACCACTACATGACAGACTAAGATCCCGCCAAAAACTCCTCGTGGGCAGTTGCCAATGAAAGTAATATTGATGCGTAGAAAAATGTATTGATACTGCTTACAAAAATTACACAATGCACTGTAAGTAAAAAACAAACCGAAATAAGGATAATGGCGCCATTAAACAAAAAGAACAAGCAATGACATTTTTAACATACAGCCAAATTTTAATATAAAATTTAATCTAATAATATAGTATACCTTATCCAATTAAACTTTAATTACTTTTCTATGATTAGTTAATCAAAACTGAAAATCGACCAAGAACCGAAAAAGAGATCTAAATTGGTGCTCCACGTTAGTGCAATGCACTTGTATGAAGCCAGGGCGGGTCGCTATTATTAAATATATAATAAACACAAATCCCAACAGTATTAACAAAAAATATCAAAATAATAACACTGATATAAAATTAACTACAAAAGAACCACATCGGCTCTCAAAACTAACAACGATGCGTGTGGCTTTTAATAAATATTTATAAAAACGTACATACTACTGTTACATTTTAACTTTATTTTGCAAAGTAAATAGTATAATGCAGCACTGTTCGTACCCTCAGTCGTACTCGTCGTGGTAAATATGCGCATATTTGTATATTGTATGGTAAACGTGTGCACACAAATAGTGTTGTTTGAGATGCATCCGTCGGTAACCGATGATGACCTTTGACTCTTACGCGAGAGCATTAAGCGACAGGATTTAAGGCATTATCCCATTCTCGTGTGAGCGTTTTGAATATGTACATAACAAATGATAAGATAAGATTAGATTATGAATTCAGTTATGATTTTTGTTCTCTTGTTAATTCCTCTCGGCATATTTGTTTTATTAGTTTCGTTTCATTTGAAGCGAAATTTTACCCGAAGAACTTGTAGTTTGGGGAAATAAGTATATGAGTTTTAATATTGGATGTGTTTCTAGAGTTATCAAAGAAAATACGTCGATTTTAAAGCACGCGTTTGATTGTGCTCCTTATTAGATGACTATTGATTAGAATATCGCAGAAACTTTGGGTCATTATGTGCTCTGAAGAACTTCTTCATATTGTTTGTGCCCTCATCACCGTTACAAACTCGCACCATCCGCCGTTGGCTGGTTACTCAACCACATACCCTAAAGCCTAGTAGAATGGCGACAACCGTAAGGTTCTCTAGAAGCTTCATTATGCGCACGCTAAGGCTGTGGAATGGGCTACCAAACACGGTATTCCCCCAGAGTTATAACATGGGGCTCTTCAAAAAAGGATTGAAAAACGCTCTTCAAGGTCGGCAGCACAAAAGTGATGCCCTGGTGTTGCAGTTGTCCATAGGCGACGGTAACCATTTAACGTCAGATGGACCGTCTGCCTGTTTGCTGTCCTATGTCATAAAAAAATAGCTTTTGCCCGCGCGTTCGCCTTACAGTAAGTTTTGACCTATCACTAGGGAATAGTACTTTTTTTTGTGTACCCTTGCCAACGTGTATCCAAATTTCATGATGATCTGTTGAATAGTTAAGGCATGAAAGCGTCTCAAACAGACAAACTCTTACTCGTATTTATAATATTAGTAAGGATTGTAGACGTAAAAAGTAGACAATATGACGAATAGAAACTAATAAATAAAAACTTCGACTTGTGGATAGTATAAATAAATGATGTCGACTTTTTTATTGATTACACTAAAACTCTTTCTTTTCGTCTTTATGTTTTTTGGCTCCGTCACAGTTTGTGCACTAGCCAGAGTCAAGTAACAAGATTTTGCCAAGTGTTTTGCGATAATTATAACGTTCTAACAAGATGGTGGTTTCCTTGTTAGAACTTTCCATGGAGTTTTGGTGGCATCTCAGAATGCATGCTCCGTGGTATTATTTCCCATCCACTTCACTTGTGCATAATAACCGAACTATATTACGTAAAACACCAACAATATTACAAAACACAAGATTATGAATAAAATATAAAAACTACTACATGACAGACTAAGACCCCGCCAAAAACCCTACACTAAAACTCATCAATAGCTACTAAAACAGAAACAAAAGAAAATCGGTTAAGAAACAGAGGAGCGAAAAAGGTACTGAACTATTTTATCTTTGTTTATTTTTATATGCATAGATCTTTATTACCTCGGATACCACCTATTTATAGGTTTATTAGGTACACGGTAGATTGATGTAAAATATAGCAATTAGAATGTTTTATACAATTTAATAATTAATTTCTCCATTTGCCATGTGGTACGAAATAGCAATCGTGTCCGACTTGTTGCCGACAACTACAAATCGGGTGTATCACCGACACTGAGGTATGGCGTTCCAAGATCAATTTATGTATATTTAGTAAAAAAAGTACGATGGAGGAGTGTCTCTGTTAATAAATATAAATTGGATACAGTGACTCTCTTTTAAATCGTCATGTTTCGGGATCATCCCGTGTATATCCAGTCGATAATATCTCAGACTAGCGGCCCACTCCGGCTTCACACGGGTATAAAATATATAGCTTATGTCATTCACTGAAAAAATAATTAAAATCGATCTAGTAGTTTTGAGTTATTCATTACTGCCCGTGGCCCGCACGCGTTAAATTTGGAGTAACCTCAAAAATAACAGTATATCTCCACTATTTAATTTATGTTATTATACTCGTACATATAAACCTTCCTCTTCAATCACCCTATCTATTAAAAAAACGGGATCAAATCCGTTGCGTACTTTTAAATATTTAGGCATACATAGGGATATAAGGACAGAGAAAGCGACTTTGTTTTATACTATGTAGTGATTCCACTGTGATTACCGTTAGGTACTTTATCGTGCTATAAAAAAATTACAAAATTTCAACTCCGTCTCATTTACAATGATATAAGTAGGTATATGGATTATTAACTTTACCAACGACATACTTCGCGTGGAGTTTAGCAAAAAAAAATCGTTTATTTAGTTTGTTATATTTGTTTCTAATTCAATTATTTTTTAAAATAAATATCATTAAATGTATTATCAAAATCAGTCCAACCGTTTTGGAAATTAGCCGAAGCAAATAGACAGGCATAGGAGAATAAAACATCGTCGTCGTGGAGTTTAAGAAAAAAGACTTGTTTCTTTAGTTTGTTACATTTGCTTGCAACTCTTTTGTTTTTATAAATGTCATAAAATGTATTATCAAAATCTGTCCTACATTTTTGTAAATTATCCGAAACTAGCAGACAGGCATAGAATAATAAAAAAAAAACATATACTTTTGTTATAATTACACTCTTTCATATCTATTTAGTAAAAATCTGTTATTTTTATTTACACATATATTATACTCGTATATACATATATATGTGTATGTATATATATTTTAATTATATATGTATATATCAATTTACAATAAATAGCTAAATACAACACCCACTAAAACTATTGGATGTTCAAATTACAAGAATTAATGTATCTATTTGTAGCCCGGGATGGCTTCCGGCCTTTAACATGCCTGTAGGAGTAGCTGGGTAATTACGATTTCTGATTTAAGTCTACAGTTTTAATCTTCATGTGGCAAATTGTTATAACAGATTAATTGAGAGGAAGCGTTTTGTTGTTGTTATGCTTAAAAAAGGTCCTATACAAAAAACATATTACCAACTTTTTGCGATATTAAATTCTATATTGTTTTTATTGTACGTTACTTAATAAATTAATTAAGAGTGATATTAATCCTTTACATTGTAAATGCGTATGTGATTTTATTTCACGCCTTAACTGCTATAGCAAACATTATTACAATTTGACATAGACGTTTTCAAGAGTACAGTAAAAGATATAGGGTAACTTTCATCTAGATAACAAAGTGTTCTCGAAACATTAACCAAATTTCAAAATATCAGTCAATAGCGCGGACGAATAGAAACTAGTATTAAATATGGCAATAACTTATATATAACATCATCATCAGCCTGTAAGAGACCCACTGCAGGGCTATAGACGTCTTTCCGAAGTAAGGTATGGGCATAATCACCACGCCAGTCCACAATGGATTGACGATTTCAAAATCCGAGAAATACACAATTCAAGAGCATTTCTCAGGTTCAGGTTTCCCCACGAAGTTTTTCTTCGCCGTCAGCCGGTAGTGTTAACAATTTAAATTAAAAAAATGTACGCGAATTCCGAAAAACTCGTTGGTACAAACCGAAATCCGTACGCGGACATCGGATCGATATACCGCCGATTAAATCACTAGACCACCATCACTATTATATGTATTCCATTTATTACCTATATATATATATATTTACTTGTAATGTAAGGTGATAAAAGGTTACTTAAAGTCATTTACAAGTGACATATATATATGAAATTTAAATACAGAAACTCGGGACGCGTTATACATTAAAATCTTATATATATATGATTCATTTCTAATTTTACTGTTAACTAGCTTCTCCCGCGACTTGTTCTTTTAACCTGTGTCTTACTCAAATCCGTCTATGGTTAATGTCATTGCAATTTCAGTGGTTTAGTGGTGGTGAAAAGGCAACAAATAAACAGGGCGACAAATTTACGTACGTTACTTATATCACTTAATGCAATGAAACAAATTTGTTATAATCAAGTTACCTGTTTATCTGATTAGGCGATACAGTTATCTAGAAACAATCTTTATTAGTACTTGTATCGAGAGCTATTTTGAATTTTTCTTATTTACCACTGCGTGTAAATTACTTAACACTTTGAATTATATTTTATACACAAATGTAAGTTCTGATTATTCTGATCTAAAATACACGGATTGTAACATTATAAATTGTAATACGAGAATTTATAGAAATGTGTAAATATTATGTTCTCTCATATATAAATATAATGGCGAATACATAATTTAAGAAGTAGGCAAGATTTTATTTATTCATATACCTATACTTCTTAAGTCATCATCAGTTTTGTACGATTTTATAAAATATCATTACAGGTTTTTTTATTCCGTAATTTTATGGTAACAGAAACAATATATAATATCAAAATATACTAAATAAATATACAGGTTGATCAAAAATATTTCCTAATTGGGGTCTCATTTTCAACTCTAGTTATAATGTAAGGTACTTTAAACCTAATAGTAAGATTAGGAATACTTTAAAATTAAATATAGTTTGTCGCGTATATATTTTTTTTATATACTGACCCTCATATAACAAAACCACAGAATTAAAAGTGACAAATATTGATGTAAAAAAGGACTAATATTTATTTAAAATATCAACAGAACTTATCGTGATTTTCTAAATTTCTATGTATACTAAGGTAAGTAATCTAGATACAGCAAGGCTTAACAGTAATTTAAGTAAATTTTATAAGGATTTTATAATCTTTTTTTAAATCGAAGTACATTTTCGCTAATTCATCTCGTCGCACTCTGGCGTCAGTGAGTGGAGTACGGTTCATCCGGAAGTCGCTTTTTTCATCCCGCAAACTCTTGAGTGCTCCGCAAAATGTCTCCGAAATGACTTTTTCTCCTTTTTAAGTACATTTGGACATTTTTTGCTCGTATTTTTTTATATTGATGTAGCACTTAAGTAGGTTATGGTTCTGTGAGAATATTGTTTGTTCCATTAATGGCAAATGTAATATAAAT
Organism: Antheraea assamensis; assembly: GCA_035772565.1. NCBI lineage: Eukaryota > Metazoa > Arthropoda > Insecta > Lepidoptera > Saturniidae > Antheraea > Antheraea assamensis. The sequence goes on along the minus strand of JAQQSE010000031.1, from coordinate 5,807,176 downwards.
AAATCAAATTTTAATATTACGAAATTAGGTTCTATCTGTTTGTTAAATTCTTATAAAACAATTTCAAGAATTACACACATTTCCTTAATTCTACTATTATTTCATTAAAAATTATAATTTAAATTATAAAATTCGTCTTATAATTCAAAATCTGTGAATTAACTACGAAATTCACTCAAGTTTATTATAACTATATGTACCTATAAAACATCATTAGCCTGTAAGAGACCTACTAGGCCCTGCATAGGCCAAAAAAGTTTTTTTTTCACTAATTTATTGTATATTTAAATGATAAAATTAATATATGTTACGATTTACCTCATACCGTTAAGAAAAAACGATTGTATCTATTGAAAATACTTTAAATTCGATTAAAATAATTTAAGTTTAAAATCAAAACAAAAGTATTTGATATTTAAATTTAATGTAATTTACCTAGAGAACTTCTACTATTTGTTTTTATTTCTATCTTATTTTAAATTAATGCTCACCTTATTCAATTATCCATTTATAATCATTCACTTAAGTCCTAAACAGTCACTGTTTCACAAGAAACGGGCTATATGATAAAAATCACGTTCTCCAATCACTAGCGTAATACGAAATTTGAATTTCGCGCCAAACGCATGGAGCGCTCGTATACTACCGCGCGTGAACGCTGCCGAGCAACTAAAACGGTCTGGCAACCAGTCTAGACGGGGGCGGTTGGGCGGGCGAAGAGCGCGGGGGAAAAATCACGAGGGCGAATCAACCCCAGCCAACATTTGCCCAGTAACCGGCCAAGCTCAAACATCAATAAGGAAGTATCCGATTAAGTTTTAAACTGCGTCTTTGTAGTCCAATTAACCGATATGATATCCAAAACAGACTTATTCCGCGCGTCCCTTAAAGTGATTTAGCGCCATTTCGCCGACGGCATATAATTAAGATTGGTAAATCTGAAAGGATCGCCTGTGGGAAACAAAGTTTCTTTGTCGGAGTTGTTAATACCAAAGATCTTTTGTCTTTAGATATTTTGTTAAAAGTAAATAACTTATATATAAAATCACACATAATTACCATAAATACAATATCCTGCAGTATTTCATATACATATATATATACGTGAAAAATATATATAAAATGAATAACCAATACTACTTGTCCGATTATCACGAAAGTGAAGCTGGCTTTTATTCATTTTACTATATTTAGTAATCGCTGCAACACAACATTTTATGTACGATTTAACCGACCGTCATAAAAACCAATAGTATATATAAATACTGTGACATTCAAAGTAATAAGAAAAATATGTATACAATATCCATTACGCAAGAACTCAACCATTTGTTAACAAGAGATAATAAAAAAATGCGTGTGGAGTTACAGACACAGCTAGTACCTGATAAAAGATTTAGAATTTGCTAGATTTTTTACGTTTAAAAATTTTTATATTCTACTGTCATATATTTTTGTCAATATAGTAAACCCCAAAAAAGTTAATAACAATCGTACATAATCGAATACCAATAAAGACTATCTCATATTATTTCATTTAAAACATTAACGCGTTAATCAATATATATTTTTCTTTCAGTATTGTATTGTTTGAGATTTTGAGTGGATAAATATAAACTTACGAGCAACTTTAAGTACTTAAAGATGCTTACTAAAATATGTTAATTACGTCCTTACCACTTTACCCATACTTACTCTGTACAAACATTTGGTAACTACAAATAAAAGTAGCCATTTGAATGCAAATTATTATTAAAAAAAAAATTCAGCCAAAACTTTTTGACTACTTTCACATCAAATTGTAATTTTAAGCAAATACACGATATGATGAGATAACAAGTAGCAGTAATTTGTACAACGTTACTTACATATCGGTACAACGTGTAGTAGTCAAAATAGATATATTGTCTATTAATAAAATGTCTGCGTCGTCAGTACAGTGAATAATCCGTATTGATCTGGTTTAAATTTAGTGCAGTTCCGCTAGTAGATCTCGGATTGCAGACTTCGCTGTATGAAGTGAAACGCTGTATATTTCGATTCGCGTAATTCAACGAATGAGATTTATAATTTGTAAAATCGCCTTATTTATATAACGATTTATATACATGGAAAAGAAGTTTTGACATGGCTTGTTAATAATTATTTTATATAACAATATAGGTATACGATAACGCAAAATGATTTTTTGATGGGCGATTTGACAACATTTAACCCCTTTTTTTTTTTTATTAACGTGGGGAAATCCATCATGGACACACCACCCTCCCGAGGGAGAGAGTGGGTAGTGTGAGACTCTTACTCACTAAAACCCCACGGAGTACCGACCGCCGCTAGGTTGGGCCGGCATGGGATCGTGCAGTGCTATCACCATGCCACCCCAGCGGCTAGCCCAGCAGAAAGTGTCTGCCGGGCGTCGTCCTAATAAGGAGGACAAGCTGGGTACACACCAGCCGCCCCCTTCTCGTCAACCGAACCTGTGCAATGGGGAGATGGACCCTGGACTGTCCAAAGCCATAAAGTCCATTCAAACATGTCAAGTTCCATATAAACTAATGTAGACGTCATGAGACAAAGGTCAACAAACTGTTGGCCACATAAGTTTAGAAAAATACCTGATTCATTACTAAACTTTGAAAAAAAAAACAAACTATGTATTGTAAAACTATAATTTTTACGTAACATACATTTTTAATTTTTTTTTTCATTTGTACGAACTTTTTTTTACGAAACAATGAAATTTACGATGTATCATGACTAGAAATTAAAAAAAAAGGACATATAATCCGTCATTTTGGGATCCGAGTATTAAAAACTAACCCAACTTTTATCAAAATTAACACCTAGCGCATAACTCGTAATTATAAGTACTCATCGATAAGCTATTGTGCCACAAGGCCTGTTGAATTGTGTTCAAGCGCTGATATTCAGACAATAATCGAATTATTCGAACAATCAAAACCATAGGCTTTTTTGAGTACCTCACTGCAAGAAGTATCAGATGTCTATTATGTATCTAATTTGAAATAAATGTAGGTATTTATTTTAACGGGCTTTGCAAAAACGATAACAGATTCTATTTTCATGTGTACTAAATACTGTACGAGTATTAGAAACGCTATAGGAATTTATATGCGTTTTAATTTATCTAGTTTCTTTCTGTCACCTATAATGATGCTATCTCGATAAGAGATGCGGGTGAAATGACAAATTGATGCATATATGACGCGTCGTTTTAATACGTGCTTCTGTTTAAACCGACACTGAATAATAGAGCTGTAATGATATGGCAACTTCATCATCGCGAGTTCAGTGCACCTCAACGAATTATAACATGTACTTGTCTAAAGTAACAATGCATGTGACAGTTTTATTGAAGTCACAATTTTTTATTTTGAATGTAATATGATTAAGTATGTTATTTATCTCTCTTCTCTTATTTATTGAGTAATTACTTATATCGGAAGAAAAATAGAATAAATTTTGCTATTTCTAAATAGCGAAATAGCAAGAAACATATAAATTTCGTATAATATTTTCAAATGCTGATATAATATTTGTATTAAACGAATTAGTAAATGAATGTTTCCATAATTTGCATTTTTGAAGTATTCTGTAGGTTAAGTTTACATTTTTACATAAGAAAAACTTCTACAATGATATACTTCAAGTTGAATTAATTCGTTCCACCAATTATTGCTTCGGTAAAAACCTTTACAAAAAAATAATATGATTACTCTTCAGTAATAACATAATATGAGTGACTTTGTACAAAATTATGTTGAAAACCTAATAATCTGTTGCATCCAATACAATTAACTATAATTTTGACCTATGAATTGATTTAGAATTATATTCCAAAACGATCAAGAAAATAAATCGGCCACGAACCTGGAACAGATTTTGCATATGTTTTTGTTAAGTAAATTTATAGTTCGAGACGACGATATGGAAAATGAGTTCGAGAACCATTTGTAAGCCTGGTACAATAGAGTTTCGAATTTTGTACTGAGTTTATAAAAACTTCCCTATAGATAGAGATTTCGGATGTTTGTTTACCCGGCCGCTTGGCGCCGTTTTACGTACGCTGGCCAATCAATAAAATAATGCATATATTTATAAATTCAGAAATTCAATTTAAAACAAACCTCAAACTTAATTAGATAAATATACACTCGTCAATTGACTTTTATTTATATTATACATTTTCTATATAATAATACACAATATAACAAATTTAATATCGTCACAAGTATTACTGATTGAATCCTTTAACGTTAACAATCGTTTTTGACGCCTGTGTTGACCGCCACCCGCCTCTCCTGGATGTTTATCAGAAAGTCCTGGAATCGTTCCAAAGTTTCACTACCGACTCATTAACGCACTAGTGTTAATGCTGCTGGATGCCCGTGAAATCTTTTAAGGCCACTTCACGGACGTTTTAATTCTGTCTCTACATTGCTTCGTTAAATTTGAGTGGTTATTTGGCTAGTGTTTCGAGGGATGGCAGGAGAATTTTGGGAAATTTTAATTCTTTTTTTTTTAGCGAATATTATATTAACACGATTGTATTATAAAGAAGTATGTACGAACTAAAATAATTTAAGAATTCTTTTACCTCGTGCTTGTTCCTATTCTACGCTTAAAACTTAGTCGCTTTTTTCATATAAATAACCTAGCAGTTACACTCATTACTATTCTTTATCTGTTTGTATCCTTATAAAAAACTATAGAAGATATTTAATTAGTTTAAAAAAAAAAACCTAATAAACAGCTATTTTTTTGCCTTTTAAATTCAATACCAATATATATATATTTTTATCGAACAGACCTACACTTCTAGCCTGGCAAGGCCTCTACAGTTCCACCGGACTACACAATACCAATATTCATAGATCAAGTTCATAGTTTGTAAATGCTTTTACCTAGTTTTTCACTACTTTAGGAGCTCGATTTCCAAAAATCTTTACTGATTCTTCATGCCTCAATAGTGCTCACCGACAGTATAAAAGGAAGGAATTTGCATGCAAATTCTCACGGTCCTACCTCCAGTAGTTTGGGCTGTACGTAGATATATCAGCCAGTTACCCATTTACATATACAACTATATATTAATAACCTAGCGTCGTTGTGAAATCAATACTTTCTATTTGCAAAAAGTATAATTTTTGGTCACATTACGTGTTAAAATAGCAATTTTAATTGACAATGTTCTAGCTGACGCGTATAGTATGTATTTTTATTTACCACAGTTCACCGTATAATGCTTTTATTATTTTATGATTTTAGAATTTTAGTATTTTATTAACGAACCTGCAGCAATCATCGAAATGTCAAAATCGATATAACGAAACAGAACAGCGATATGTCTTTTATTATTTGTACTTCGGTAAAGCTGTCAAGGCCCTGTGGTCTAACAGTGTTGGTCAATTAGAAAAAAAAGTCTTTTTTTTTCATAATATTTAAAGATATGTTGTGGGTTACTCTTAATTTTGTAATAAAAAAATATATCCACAGTGGAACATACTTAACAGAAAAAATAAATATTGGAAAAAATATATCAGGTCTTAAATAAAAAACATATTTAACAATGTACAATTCAGTTAAAATGAATACCTTAAATTTCGAATTTAACAAAAAGCCTACTCTCGTAATCTTAAAATTAATGATCGAAATTCAATTTTATATTGTACCTTTCGTATAGGTCGTCTTTATTAAAACCCATACCTCATCCCGGTCCGATACACATCCTCTATAAAAATATATATATACAGCTGCTACAACAAAGCGGGGTATCTACGCGTTTCTGATGGTCACTCATTGTTCAACGCCGAACATTCACAAAAGGCGACATCACAGATCACCCAAACTCCGACAACAATACTGTTTCGGTTTTGTAATAAGCTTTAGAAACGATCACAACTATATATATTTTGAACGAAATACTTTTACGAACGTAAACGACACAGGGTAAAAATTATTTTGTAGGGACAATTGGATCCATCGGGGACAATTGGATGCATCGGGGACATACATACCTGCGATTAAACTTTAGATATATGAAACGCAGTATAGTAATATAGTGTATACGCGTGGGTCGATACAGTTTTATTTTGACAAACGGTCGTGAATTCCTATTGTAGCCTCTACAGGGATAAATCAACGGCTGACATGTGATTTTTCGACTAAAAATGTCAAAAAAACGTAATCGTGAATGGACCTTTTTTCCAATACGTTTTTCTATACGTTTAAAAAGTACGGGTAACAATGAAATACATTTTCGAATCGGAATCACACATTCCAATGTAACCTGACTATGTTGTAATACTTATTAAAGAATATATATAATCTATATAAGAAGTGTCCCTTGTAATCGTAACAATTATTTCAATGGTTTCTTGTAATATCGACTTGGTGATTTATGACGTCACCCATTGAATTTCAATGCGCAAGACCACCCGCTAACTTACTAACGATGTCATTTTGTAGACAATACTGGTGGCACAATGCAAGAATAACGACCTTCCGAGCCGTGTGCCATTGATACTTGCGCTGGGCTAAACAGCCAAAAACAAAAGACGAATATAAATCACAACCCCGTGTACCCGCCGCGTTTAAAATCAAATCGGACAAGTTTTCTGTCAAATTTACTCCAAAAAATAAATGAACAACGTATTCCCTTCGAAATAAGGCTCAATTTTAAACAATGTTACATCGTGGACGTATTACAAATGCTCGTGCCAACAGTAACCACTTCCACGTAAACAATAGCCGCTTTAGTACGATGTTAGCATTACTTAAACGACCGCTGTAACATAATCATCGGTCCATTGTTGCGTGGACGATTCTCAAAAAATAGTGTTAAATGCCCCTATAATTTATTACCGCCAGTCTGTGACATAAAGCACAAAATATTTCTACAGCAGAGTGTAACGAATTGATTTTTAAATACGTCAATTTTATTGAGCTTACGTCTCTTGTAAATAATTGTTGAAGATAATTCATGCTCTTTTAGGAGAAATAAGCAGACAATGATTTTGCGACACATTTTTTACAAAGCATAGCAATTGTTCACAAAGTTTAAAATATTTTTGCTTGTTATTTTTACTAAGAACCTTTTTGTATGTAATGAATAATAGGAATGCTTTACATCATTATTATTATATAAGAGGTACACTAATTAAACAGCTGATATAATTACTTAAGTCGATATTAAACAGCCCAAGCATTTAGGGTTATTTTAAGGGTTGGTAACGCGCATGTAACGCAACTAGTGTTGCAGGTTTCGGTGACTGCTTTCCATCAGCCGGATCGCAAGCTTGATACCCACGCTCGTAGAATAGGACCCACGCTCGTAGAATAAGAAAATGTATTCAAAGTTAGTTTGTACGCATTCGTCCTTTGGCATAATTCAATGTATAACATAAAAACTACCATTACCAAAACATTACATGAACCTTCAACTTATTGGGTTAAATCTCAAATACAGTGTAAACTCTATATAACGACATTCGACTTAACAACGACAAACTCTTTAAAACGTCGCAATTACTTGACTTACTTGTTTGATTTACCGTGTTTTCTATACAATGATGTACTCTATATAGCATCACGCTTACTCTAAATAACGAGAACAATACGGCATTCTTCTTCTTGTTAACCTTATCCCACCTATGTAGGGTCGGTACAACATGTTTCTCATGTGGTGATGTATGGCATTATTAAGTAGTACTTTCTAAATAGCCAAAATTAGTGAGAGCTGTACTGTACGTTCTTTTGTATTTTTGTTTTATTGCTTTACTATCTAGCATGTTTACCTTGACTGATGTACCAAAACGCTAAGAAATACACTCTTTTGTTTGTTGTGTGATGAACTGGCACGTGTTTACTTCGACTTCTAGGCTATCAGTGTCGTTATACGTTATAGTGAACTTTTAATAATGCTATTTCATTTAATTCATATTGTTATTAAGTTATTTTTACATTTGAAAACATTTTGCTCTATATTCTAAATAAATATTATAATACTAAATTAATATCAATTTTGTTTGAACTGCAATTAACGACAACTCTCTATAACGCCAAAAAATGTATAGTCCTTTAAGTGTTGTTGTCTATACAACAAACTCTATCGGTCTTATTACAAAAACAAAAATGAACACGCGTTTAAAACGAGTTTTACAAAACGGGGTCTAAAATTTTAAACACATGTTTAAAATACTTAATTGCAAAAGAGTGTCTAAGTGGTCTCCAGCTAAATATTTGGTTTTAAGTTTTTTATTCAAGCAAGTTTGAATAGCATTCATTCAAATCAATCTCATAACACGAAAACGTTCCAATTTACGAATAATATTTTGTTTCGATCTTCATTAAGAATATTTATTTGTTTTAAGTGAAATTAGTAATAATTATTGTGACATTTGGTTTAAAGAAAATGATGTCATTATTAAAATATGCAATTTATAAGTTTAAAATAATACCCAAATTGCGTAAATTGAAAGAAACAACCGTATAATCTCAGAATAAATACATTGTGAAATGTCATATTGTAGTAGTTGTCATTTACCCATGAATCTTCAAAATTGTGTAATTTATCTACATCTTACACACGCAATCCATAATTTACTACAAAACTTATTTTGCCGGCAAATAGAAGGAAAATAAAACACAACAATAAAATGAGAACTATGGAACTTAGACAAGTGTTATACAATGTTTAAATTTAAATAGTATCTATTTCTAAGCAATGGTAAGACAAAAGACACTCTTGTGAGATCAAACTTTTTTGAAACAAGTGTTCGACGAGTATTTATCTTTTTTGTAATAACACGGTATGAGTTTATACTGTTAGATGTATTTTTATATATACACATATGCCCATCTAATGTTTTTATAGATACCCAATCCTCTTAAGGTGATACCAAAACAGAAACTAACGGCCAATTAACCTGCTTCATTACACTTAAACTGTTGTCATACTATCAAAATTAACACTTAAAATTGAGCCATCAGAAGAAGCAATTACGAGTAATTAATTCACGTAGGCATCAATTTCTATGGATAGGGCATAAAGTAAACTCGTAAACTTGACCACTGCCGTAGCCTAATTACCCTGTATCGTGCATCCCTGTCGCTCGTTAGCCAGACAACACGGGGCAAGTTAGATAGACACCCCCCTTCTGGACAATTTACGCCGAGGAACGTTCCTGTTAATCTAATTGGCGCTTTCACGTTCGCTCCGGTGTCGCCTTGACCTTTGTAATGCATTTTGTGTGTTGGTTTTTGACGTGACAGGACTTTCGAATAGGGAAACTTCGGACCGTTGAATCAAATTGTCACCGGCTGTTGGTTCTTCAACAATTTGTCTTTTAATAATTATTTACTAAAAGTAACGAACTTCGTATTTTTCTTTGAGATTAATAATCCAGAAACATTTAGGGTGTAACAACTTAATTTTATGATTGCGCCATATATTCATTTATGTACTAATACAATATTACTACATAGTATAAAACAAAGTCGTTTTCTCTGTCCCTATATCCCTATGTATGCTTAAATCTCTTGATACGGTTTTTTTTTAATAGATAGAGTGATTGAAGAGGAAGGTTTATACGTATAATAACATAAATTAAATAGTGGAGAAATACTGTTTTTTATGAGGTTACTCCACATTTAACGCGTGCGGGCCACGGGTAGTAATGAATGAATCAAAACTACTGGATCGACTTTAATCATTTTTTCAGTGAATGACATAGGCTATATATTTTATACCCGTGCGAAGCCGGAGCGCGCCGCTAGTACATTATAATCTCTGAAAGGACTTAACCGATTCTGGAAATTCCTTCATAAATAGTAAGCTATGTTATCCGTGAGTTATATGGGCTATATGTTGCTATTCATTTTCATATCGTAATTATCTGTACCACGCGGTTTCATTTGCATTATACGCAGCACTCGTATCGTTTGATTTTGGGATCCACCTGCACTGTTGCTTTTTTCTCGATTAGCGTACTTTCTGACCTACACTTTGAATAGTAATTACTCCACTCCTAGCAGTCGTAGCGTAATCACATATAACTTTTTTCAATAAACAAGCTATAAATTACCATTTTCTTCTAAATCTGAGATGTTTCGTAAGATAGACATATTAAAAAAGCAAATCATGTCTTTATGATAATATCTATCTGATAATATATAAATTATCAAGTTTTTTTTTTTTATATATAATAGGAGGCAAAAGAACAGGTGGGTCACCTGATGGTAAGTGATCACCGCCATCCATAGACACTAGCAACACCAGGGGAGTCGCAAGTGCGTTGCCGGCCTTTTAAATATGTGGGCCTCCGGCGCTCTCACTGGCCGAACGAAACGCAACAGTGCAACCACTGTTACTTCACGTCGGTTTTCTGTGAGAGGGTGGTACTACCCCGGGCGAGCCGACCCATTCATGCTGAAACCAGTAATAGCTTCAGCGTAACTCTACCAGTACTACTACAGTACAGTAGAGTACAGTACAGTACACAGTCTACAGTAGTACTAAGTCGCTTGGATATATAAGCATATAACAATATATACCTACTAATATTATTTTGTCATTTTTATAAAAGAGTATATCTGTGTACAAATAACGTAAAGGGAAAACATGGTTTACCTTATAAAACTTTACTGTCATAATAATCGCGTGCTCCAGAAAATGTTCTTTTGTGCCGCCCCCTCAACAGTTGGAACTGTTCATCGCATGACATCGCAAATTAACACATCTTCCAATCCCTATTCCCTAACATTACACACGTAAGTAATTACTCAGACAAGTTTTCCAGCCATTAGCTGAACACACAACGAAACGGTAAGGTCGGCCGGTAGGCACAGAGCACTGTTATGAATTAGAACGCTTTACGGTCTGTATAGAACAATTTTTATTATGAATATATTGTAGTGTTGTTTACAATCGTACAGATTAAATATACGCATTAATAAAAATAAGTTTTTTTTTAATAGCGTATATACAAATATCATTCCAATGTGGAAACTGATTACTGTTAAACTTTCAGACGGAATCAAGTTAATTCTTTTTTTCAATCATAATTATATACTCACTCTAAGCAGGTTTTAGTCATTTATCACATGACGTCATATATAAAATATTACGAGTAGGTTACATGCCGTTACTATATTTTGCCTAAACTATTAACTACTAACCAATATAATGTATTAGATACATAATTATCACTACATTTATAAAATAAAGTCGTCCGCCGCGTCTGTCTGTCTGTTTGCGATAAACTCAAAAACTAATGAACGGATTATAATGTGGTCTTCACCAATAGATGGAGTAATACACAAAAAGGTTTAGGTATATGATTTATTAAAAGTTTGTGTGAATTGGTTATAATATAACGATAATTGTTGGAAAAAGTCAAGCTGCCTGGGAGGTTTCATCGGAAACGCTGCCTCATTCTTTTGAGATATAACAATGTATAGTGAGATATTACTCTTTTATAAACCTACATAAAAGTCCAAAATGACATATACCTATCTTTTAAGGATAGCTTACTATACCCATCTATCTACTAAAAATGGTCACATATAAATGAGGTAATTGGTGAAGGCTATTTAGATGGATACAGTATTAATCCTTATCAAATTGAATACATTAGTTACCTATATATTTTTTTATTATCATGGCAGGACAACGTCTGCCGGGCGTGCTTGTTTATCAGAAATAAAACTAACATTATAAATAATAACCGAAATCTAACTTTTATATTTAAATCATAGTAACCACATTTATTTGACGAGAGTCAAACTAAACATTTTAAATAATCTCTATCCATTATCCTTCAAACATTTCGACATAAAATAAAAAGCTTTATTAATAAACACACAGGGTATAATTTTGCACTTCATGCGAGTGAAACTCTGGACGTAGCTAGAAATTCCTAAAAGAGAGCACATGTAACTCTATAAAATTATATTGCATGTTAAATATATATAAAATTTATGAACAATAGTAAATAATTGAAGTTTGGAATGTAATATTTCGAAACTAATTAAACACTCAAAAGCAGATGTAACTGAAAGAAATATTAAAGTTTAAAAAACATTGGATACATACATTATTTAGACAGTTCGACATGCATCTGATGAACGGATACCGTGAGAGTGAGTGAATACAAGGGTATCAGAGAATTTTTATATCGCGTGCAATAGGACTCCAATAGACACGCGGTTGATACTCACGCGATCATATTTCTTTAGCAGGGTGAAAGAAAACCTCTGTAATTTACCGTCACGCTCTAGAACGAATTATTGTTTGTCATAGTGTAGAAAGAATAACGGCAGTTTGGGTATTATACTTCGATATTTCTAGCCCACTACGAGTATTACAAACAGATTTATATATAGAAATAGCTTTTGCTCGCGGTTTTACCCGCGTTTATGTGGATTTGAGTTATCCCTCGGATACGTTTTTTCTACGTCAAAGATCCGTATATCCTTTACTGAACCCCCAACAATGTGATTAGAAATTTTTATGATAATTGGTCGAGTAATTATTGAAATAAAAACAAACTCCGTCTTTTTTCCATAAAAGGCACGATTTATTTAAATAAAAATGTACTTATCAGGCTACCTGTATGGTTATTAGCTGTAGTTAGACTAAATTGGTAGCAATATAGTATAGATCTTCTTTTTTCAATTATCTGCCTGAGTTTCTTTTTATATTTTTTAGATGTCTTAAATAAAAACAAATATAAAATCTTATATTTTTAACTTCCCACACCGCTCAAAATCCTTTTATTCATTTTTCTCTATATTTACAATTTATTAACTTATTCCGTAGTCCGGTGAAACTATAAAGGCCTATTAGGCATTAGCCAGCGTCGTAGTCAGTTCGAAAAAAAAAACTAGCTTATTCCCGCCCGCTTCGTCGGGCATTAAAAAATGACAAAGATTCAATCGAATCCAAAAACGAACTAGCCTAGAACCGCCTACGAAAAAATCCGCATCGAATGGCCTCAAATGATTGAGCTTCAAAGGAACTGTATTGTCCATTATATAGACAGATAGAAGACAACGTCTATCGGGTCCGCTAGGAAGTATTATGAAAAATTTAATTCTTTTATCAAGATCCTATAAGCTATTTCTATATTTTTAAATAAAACATATATAACGTAAGTACGTAAGCGCTTTCGGCTAGTTAGAAGAGAGTAACAGTGAAACTGATGATGTTGATGAGATCCTAACAGTCTGCTTTAGGGTGACATTCTAGTAATAGAGCTACAATTAAATAGATATGTACTATAAAGTAAATATTGTGACATAAATACGCTAAAACTTGTCGGAGAGAAAATTAACTGTTACTACGGAATCTACTACTTCCGTAGTTTGAATAGCGTCTATCTCACAAGTTAATCTAGCAAACTCAGCGTATATCTATAGTAGGAGAAACTACTTTTGAATTGTGGTCCTTTCGCTGTTTACCAACAAAGTTTAATAGGTGGAGAAATTTAGAACCATATTATAAATCGTTTTGAAAGCAGTCCGGTAATGTTCATCAGATCCATACCATTTCATTTTATGCCAACAAAAAAATAAATCTTGAACACTGTTGTTACACATTCCAAATTGTTACCTCAAACATTGTAAGTACGGTTTAAAAAAGCCAAATGAAATAGCTCCATATTTCATTTTAGTCCAAATAAGGTGTGTAATCATGAGAGTCAAACACAGATTAGAAATATAGTGCTAACAAGTAGAACTGACAAAAACTTAGAATGATGCGTTTTTATTTAGTTAAATGCACCTAACAACTTAGTAGTATTGTGAGATAAAAATATATGAAAATTCACTTAAATTGAAATTTATACTTTCTTTTTTTTTTAATTATCTTGGATCAATTCTTGATAACCCTGATTTGAAATCAATCCTTTTATAATAAATGTTGGTACTATAGAACCTCGATAAATCGAACTTTAAGCGATGATGTCATAGTTTATCCGACACCGCGTTGGTCGACGTAAGTTTGACTCTTTCTGCGAGGAAGTCGTCGCGCAGAAGGAGGCAGCAAAGAAAGCCCGCGATGCTCTAAGCGGTCCTCTCTGCCAAAGGAGGGCTGGCGGAAGGAAGAGGCGCTATGCTTGTCTCCTTCCGCCACCAGAGTCAGGCCTGGGAAGGTGGGTCGTGGGACCTATCTTCCCATTGCACAGGTCTGACAGACGGAGGAGAGGGCCGGTGTGTCTGACAAGGACGGGACCCGGTGGCACTGTTTTATTCCGGGCCAACCGCTGGGGCGGTACGATGAATGTTAAAGAGATCTCGTGCCGCCCCAACAAAAGTGGCGGGTGTACACCGTGGGGTTTTCGTGAATACGAGTCTCACACTACCCACCCTCTCTCCCGGGAGCGTGGCGTGGCCATGATAGATTTCATCACGTTTAAAAAAAATTGACTCTTTGAAACCGTGTCGGAGCTTTCAGTGTAGGTTAACATTGTGACGAATCAATCGCATGGTGGTAAGACTTTTTCTAAGTCCGCCTGCCTAGCTACCACCCTCGAGTTGAAAATCTGTCGCCAGGCAGCACCTGAGAGCCAGTTTCCCTTTCAGATTAGCGTGTTTACTGTCTTAGACCATATAGCCATAACACGTCATTTAAAAAAATGAAGACGTAAAAATAATCTACTTAAAAACGGTTCAACCTATAAAAGATATTGACATAGATAATCTTTTATAGGTAAATCTTCGACATACGGAGGCTTAAATTTTATCCTGCCTAATTTACAGTTACAAAGTTAGGGTAAATTTAATTTATTATTAAGATCATTTTTGAAGAAAATATTTTTAGAAGTTTTTTGAAGGCCGAGATCGAGTGAAAAACGTATTAGAGCTCGAAGAGAAGGTAATTCGAATAACCTTATTTTTACTATGTAGCGTGGAAAATTGTACGCCTCAGCTATAAAGGTAAGCTTAAAAATACCTGTATAAAATGTTTCTACTAAGAAAGCAGAGATTCAGTATTAAGCTTATCTAACTATATATACAAGCGCAATCTATATATAGAGTTGTCATTGTGTATGACGTAAATATGACGTATGAAGTGAATATTATTATTATTATATATAATAATTGTCAATGGGCTTATTAATGAAAGCATTAAGTATATTCGGCCTTTATACAATTTCCTGAAAGATTCACTTTCATCAGAATAGGCATCCGTGGCATTACGCTTTCCTATTACGTTCATAATATTTATTTTACGCATTCGCACAAGTTTTATGGAATATAAACTTTACGACTCCGGTCATAAAGTTCGTTCTTGTGTGAATTTATGGGGAATTCAATGTCGTTTCAAGTTGAACGAGTCCATTTCTTTCGCCGCCCATAATAATGTTTGGCGATTTATCAAATCGCAATTTCGTAATAGATACCCCCCTCGCTTGATGTCGTTCATGATAACAACTTATAAATTGTCCTGTTTGTCCATACTGTTACTGATATATTTATTCTATGTAGTTACTTTCAAACGTTTTGAACGTCGTTAGTCTGTTCTACGATTGGAAATATTCGAATGATTCTGATTGTAAAATGACTGAGATGTCTTTAGGCTTGGACTTCTTAATTGTTCGTTGTAATATATTTAGTTTATATCTACTCTATGCTTGCATAAATACGGTGGATATCTGCTTTATTATATACTACACCCGCGACTTCGTCTGCCGTTTTATCTATATAAAAGATTTTATATGCGTGAACCTATTTTTTTTTCTAAAATAAAGCCGATCCAGCCGTTTCGGAGATTAGCCGGAATAAACAGATAGACAAAAAAAAACTATAGCAGGACCGGCGGACGTTGTCCTTTCCTGATAATAAAAAAATATTTACTTATGTACATGAAACGCTTAAGGCGGCTTGACTTTTTCGGATTCTTTCAACAGTTATCATTATATTTCAACAAATTTCCAACAAAAAAACCTGACAAATTATATACCTAAATCTTCCCCGTGAATTACTCTATCTATTGGTGAAGACCGTATTACAATTCGTTCAGTAGTTTTTGAGTTTATCGCGAGCATCCAGACAGACAGACAGACGCGGCGGACGACTTTGTTTTATAATATGTAATGATAACATATAACAGTCTGTATTGTTACTAAAGTTTCATGCGGTATACATACACAAACGAAGTCAGAAATATAAACTGATACATTATAATTTTATGGTCAGCTTTGCAATCATATACAGTTTATAATTAAATATTGACAACATCAAATTCTGTGTCATCAACGTTACACATTATTGACTACGCTGTGAAAATAATCGCAGTCGAAGAAATTACGACCAATAACTAATCTCAAATAAAGACCTTTCTTTATTACACTAAATAACTCCTTTAATTTAAATTGTTGCTAATGACAAAGCAAAGAATAAGTTTCTTGTACAAACATAATATGTCCCACGGAACGTCAGGTTCGTTGATTATTTAAACATTATTCTTACTCAGTCACTATCTCGACCACTTGAATCAACACCCCTTAACATAGAATTCAAAAAGACCAACATAAATTACTCCAACGCTTTTTACGCACACGACAATGTTTAACCGATACATATGGGATAAAGTCATTTAAATCCATTGTCATCTTTAGGATACGACTTGTACTGTACTGGATGAGACAATAGTTAATTGCCGCTCCGGAAATATTGCTACACGATAACGAACCTTATTACTAAAGGGATTCGGTTACGAGAACTATTTAAATACATTATGGAAATAAGTTTGCAGTGGTAGATACAAAGAGGTAGCGATAAAAAAGATAGCCGAGTTACAAAAGCCTATAACAAAAGGTATTATTACGTATAAATGTATAGCGACCCACGCCGGTTTTGTTCCAGAATAACCCTGACCATATATCTTATACGGCGATATAAATAAGCACCGTCAAGTTTGAAACTTCACAACATTGATATCGTTAATAGAACTTCATTTTAATCTATCAAACTTCAAGTAACTGCTTATAAAATATACAAATAATTAAAATTGAAATGTCTGTAATGTCGAAATAACATTTTTTTATGAAACTGAACGTATACGTAGTACTTATAACAAAATACTTATTACCTACTTATTTTTCTCTGCCTGTCTGTTTGTTCCGGCTAATCTCAGAAACGGTTGGCCGGAGTTTGACTAGATTTTCTCTGGTAGATAGCTAATCTTGTAAAGATTATGTTAGGTTCTCATTTTAGAAGAAAAAGGGTTTCAAGCATACGTAATAGATTTTTTTTTTTTTTTTTTTTTTTTTTATTTGGTCTACGAAACTGAATTTAATTTTTACATTGCGAGATACTATTTATTGTATAATTATACTTAAAATTAAATTCTTCTCGACGTAGACACAGCCTACTTTGTTATACATGCAATAAATTAAAAAAAAAAGAGAAAAAATAAAAATAAGATACATAAACAAACATGGCGCGAATTTTTGAAAAATATACAATAAAAACAATTAAAACTAAAATTTTACACTTAACAAACAAATTACGGTTACAAAAAATTTTAAGAAGCATTGTCTCCAGTATGGAAACGCGCCTCAACGCGCACGTTTACACTAAACAAAAGTTTTTGCTAATTTCCATGCAAATGAAATCGCGGGTAACAGATAGTTCCTTTATAATTTAGAATATAAATACATGGAGACTAGAAGTGTAGTTGATTTTTTTTTCACATAAAACGCAAAGTTTTTGTTTGTTTTTATTGCCCTATAGTATGGGCTTTAATATAAGTTAGAACATATATTATTTTATCACAAAAAAAGTCATAGACTCCACAACATAACCTGCTTCTGTAGTAAATTCTATTATAATTCGTGTAACCTTTTTTTTTCGAACACACTACACTGCTGACATGGCAAGGCCACTACAGTTTCACCAGACTACTAAGGGGAGCGCTTAATGCACTCACCCGATTTTATATAGGCGAAATTGACAGTTGAACATTCAGTCATTCTTTTATTTTATTTTTTTAATACTTTTTGGGTTTTAACGTTTGACCATAATCTTATAACCAATCTTAAATAGCAATGAGGTAAACACGCTATACCTAGAGGGACTAGATAGCACTAAACACACCCATAGATGTTTGGTAATAGATTTTCAACTTGAGGATGATACGTAGCCAGACGAGCATAGAAAAAGCCCAACCTCCATGTCAGCCTTTTATCACGATGTTTTCCTTTACCGAAAATTCTAGCTCAGCTAGTACGTCCATCGATGCGGTGTCCGGAAACGCTACCGACTGAGCCATAATTGCTTCGAACTACGTACTACACTACAAACTATCTGTGACTTATTCCACGTTAAATTATAATAAAAATCTTTGTAACAGTAACGACACTTAGTAACGAGTTAGAATAAGTAAAGATATAACACAAAAACGTACTTCATACAAAACACTTACGTGTGCTAACTTATAAGGTGATACGGTACAGACAGTATTGTAGATTGTCAGTATATATGTCAACAACCATTTATTATTTATTAATAATAGACTTTATATATTTATATTCCTACGAGTTTTCATGGTCAATATTCTACATGTGAAAACTTGTAAATGGCCCTCAATCTAACCTACTAAAAAAATTGTTGCAGGTGTCTAAGAATAAGTAATAGAACACATTTCGATCATTGTTAGAAATGTCTGTCTGTCTGTTAGTTTGAACAGGCATCACTGGTAAAGTACTAGGTTTCTGATAAAACACCAGCAAGAAAATAATTGTAAAATAAAATTTCATATTTCACTGATAAATATTCAAAATTCGCCTGTTTTTACTGCCTTAAATTTACAGAATGATTGTGATGGAAAAACCCAAACCTCAAACCCTCTTAGCACGGCCATATATCGATCAAAAAGTTTTCTAGATTTCTCGGTGTATAAGATCCTAACACTTCGTTGAATAACTTCGTGACGTGGTAATTTTATTAAGTCCGCGCATTACTTTAGAAAGAACCTTTTGCTCAAATATTGAACACTTATAAACTGAAATCAAATTAATATAATATTCTAAGAATTTTACAATAATCAGCGCCATCAATAATTTGAAAAATTAGGAAAAATATTTGGCATATTATTATTAAACTACTTGACCGTTATTAGAAGCTTTCTATTGAGAGTAGCGTATCCGTTTCCGTTCACTTCTCTTTCTACCTTATATAGCTATCCCTTTCGCACCTCCTACTGTTCACCAGGGGGCGGGGCCAGAGCCGTGGACTTGGCCGCGGTAGATTTGTTCGTCATTGGCGTGATGTTTTCCGTTCGAACAACTTGTGCTCTCAAAAATGCCTCGCCGGTATTTTTATTTAAAGTGTTAAAGACAATCGTGAAAAGTGTCGTGTTATAACTTGAAACACGTAAGTTGCACAAGTATAATTAATGTTAAACAACAATGATGTACTTTGCATTGCCTCTTTAAATTAAAATTACGTAAATGTTCAAACTCCAAACAGGAAAATTTAATATTTTAATGGTTTTACGATTCCATTTTAAATTTGAACTTTATTTTCTTTTAAATCTTCTACTTGCATTTGCAAGGATTTTAAAAAGTAATTAGTATTGTATTATTCATTTCTACCTTAAAATATGTTCATTTTCTTTCATGAAGACTTTTTTATTGGTATATTATACACATGCCGTAGAAATTAAGCTTAAAATTCCAGGTCGTTTTTACAAAGAATGATAATAGTCTTGTGAAGTAAAAGTAGTCAATTGTGTAAAATATAATGATAATAGTTGTAAAACTAAATTTTCGACCTACCGATGGGAAATAAGGTTGTCGGTTTAATAAAATTATTATATTAAATCTTTTCATCGTAATACAAATGAAACTGGTTATTGATAACCGCGCACGATGAAAACGCTAAGAATTAATGACTACAGAGAAGGGAGGAAATCGACCGATGTGTACTGGATGTTGCGGAATCGACCGATGTGTACTTGATTTTTCAGAATCGACCTAATCAATATCTATCGTGGTACTTTCGAGTACTTTCGAGAGAGTACCTTCATAACTACTTTTCTGTGCCAACCTTCATAACTACTTTTCTGTGCCAAACCAATAAATAAGGAAAGGAAGGTAAGTGAGATCATTTGAAAATGTGAACGTCCTTTAACGGCGCATGGCAACCTTCGCGGGGTGTGCTTATAACAGTCTCATGCAAATTGTCTACTATTTTGACTTCTGGAGGATGAAGAAATGTTTATCAACCCATCACCGAGTATGCGTTCCTGATTGACACAAGCAAAGGTTTGGCCACTTAGTACACCTACCTCTGTGCTGTGGCAGTGTGAAATGTAGAGCTACCCTCGCGGGGTCTCATGCAAATTATGACTATAACCCATCACGGAGTATGCGTTCCTGATTGGCACAAGCAAAGGTTTGGCCACTTAATACACCTCTGTGGTGTGGCAGTGTGAAATGTACAGCTACCCTCGCGGGGTCTCATGCAATTTGCGACTATTTTGTGGAACATTCATTAACAATACAGAGCTACCCTCTAGGGAATAATTAATAGTGGTGTATGCCCTCCTACATAATAGCACCTTTTTGGAATGTGAGGTTACTATGTATATCCTGGTGGGTTATGCATTTCATGAGTCATGGGAGTTTTAGGGCATTCGAATCATACACTTGTAGGTAAGTAAGATATTGTGGTAATGTGAAACAATTAACGATAAATAATAAACCCTCGCAGGGTATGCCTATAAACCCTCGCAGGGTATGCCTATTATGACAAGCACATAACTACTTGTGGTCACTTTTACCTTCGTGAATATCGTGAGATTTTATGTAAATACGAAATATTCACTAGTGCAGTATATCAACCCTCGCGGGGGTATGTATGTTCTTAATGACAATCATATGCATCTTTTAAATATTCGTCGGGGAAAAGCCTTGCTGCTAAATCTTTTTGGAATATATTTTGGAATATGAAACATTGACTAACAGGACTAACAAACCTCGCGGGTTTATTCTTTCATGACAATCTCATTTGAGTTCAGGCCAACTTTTACCTTCGTGAATATCGTGAGATTTTATGTAAATACGAAATATTCACTAGTGCAAGTATATCAACCCTCGCGGGGTATGTTCTTAATGACAATAACATGCATCTTTTAAATATTCGTCAGCGAAAAGGCCTTGCTGCTAATTGGAATGTTTTGGAATATGAAACATTGACTAATAAACCTCGCGGATTTATTTTTTCATGACGGTCTCGTTTAAATTCAGGCTAAAGTACATTTACAACTTAGTTATATTACTGGTGTATTTCGCGCCTCACCGGGCGACATATTCTCTGGAAATATTTGATGGCTCGGTTTGGCTGGCTTTCTTCGCTGGAAAGTAGGAGTTGAAAGATACTACTATACTGAAGCGTAGTACTGCTTTTGCTTTGTTATAAAATTATAGCACATTATTGTGTGAAAAACTTTTAACAAAAGGTGTGGATAATTATGTAACCCGCCTTCGTAATTCATGTACGATGTGTAGTTCGGTGAAACTGTAGCGGCCAAGCCCACAGTGTAGTCCGTTCGAAAAGATTCACATTTGTATTATTGGATCACACCGCAACTAACTAAGCCAACTAGCTAACCTTACTGGAATGTGCCCACAGTGTAGTCCGTTCGAAAAGATTCACATTTGTATTATTTGATCACACCGCAACTAACTAAGCCAACTAGCTAACCTTACTGGAATGTTATATTTTTTGTCTGAACAGGTTCAGAATAAATAGCAATTATATTTGAATGAATGAATATAGTGTACTATAATTATTTAGGTTTATCTTAAGACGTACAAGCCGAAGTACATGGCCGAGCCTGTTACTGTATCTGACACTATTCTTCCCGTGACGTATACAGCATGTCCTAAATACGACAAATTTTTTATTTCATTACATGATAATATAACAATATAACGTGAGGTATACTAAGATTTATTTTTATCCTACCTTACAATAATGATGTAAGAAGTAAAGACTATAATATTGTGAACTTCACATGTATGTGCTTCCTTTAATTATGCTAGATGTGAATATATATCTGAATTGTCAATCTAAACTGATGGGGCCGGAGTAAGTCCAAACCAGGGATTCCCGAACTATTTTGGGCAAACTTATACCTCCGACTCCCAAATATTTTTTAAATAGAGCATATGCGTCAAATACAGAGAATCGAAGCTGCGAAGCTTCAGGCCAATAGCGTTTGATCAGTCTAGAACAAAAGTCAAAACGTGCCTGAATGACCTGTACGATCGAACATATTATCTTGTACGAACTTGTCTGTTATCTTGTACGAACTTGTTTGTTATCTTGTACCAACTTGTCTATTATCTTGTACGAACTTGTATTAACTTGCCGAGTTTGTCATCTTGTACATACATATACACGCTTAACGACTTGAGTTTTAAAAATGATACTTGCTGCTAAAATATTTGTCAATTTTATAACAAGTTGGTACACGTGACACAACTTTACAGTATTTTAAAAATATAATAATAAATTGGGTTAATTAATATGGATAGATTTTTAGACCTCGTTAACTCTAAAATTAGTTTTCATGTATATCGATCGCTTAGAGACCAACACCCTTAGGGAATCCGTGGTCTAAACCGTATGGAATATGTAACAACCTAAATATATGGTGTAGCTTATTCACGACCTGCTTATCGCAGCTATGGAAAATGGCAAGATGTAATTGAAATGTTATGGTAATACGTAGAAACGATAAATTTGATAACATTTTTGAGGAATTATGAAAGCCGGAGGACAACGGAGCTAGCAATGAAATTTAATAATTATCAAAGTTTAAAAGCCTTGATGAGTAAAGTACTAGTTACAACCTAATTTTGACATAATTTCATTTGAACCGGATATTTGATGACTTCGATAAGCTAAATATGTACACATATATATGATATTTGCAAGGACAGTATCTCACAGATTACGGATGCCCACACTACTACCTGATTGTAAAGGGACGTCTTTCGTAAAGATCTTTGTATTTTTAGGGATATTGGTTTGTAGTGTAATTTGGTCGAATAATCCACGAATAATCGACGAAATATTTTATTGGAAAACTATTAAGAGAATATCAATTCCATAAGCGACTTTGACTTCTTAAAATACATACATAGGTTTCAAATGATTACTTACCTGGACGATTTGAAAATAATTAGTTGACTTCATTCAGTCAACTAGTAGTTGACTCATTCAGTCAACTAGACTAAGAGAAGTTTCCGGTATATGATTAAACTACCTCGAATTCTAGTAGATTATAATTTAATAAATTATTGACATAAGTAACCGCTGGCTACTTCGTACACATCAGTTATACTATTGGAAATAGATTCGATTAATTTTTAACACTATATTTCGAATCGAATTAGTTCTCCTAGATAATAGAATCATATCTTTATATAATTGTATATTATGCGTCGGTGGAGACCAGTTATAACAGTGGTGGTTAAAATCTGGTAACGGTCTGTTTTTCTTATTTCATTGTCATTCGTAACAAACCGACGCTCGCCGGCCGCTACCGCGGCCGTCTCGCGCTTGTTATCAGCACAAGTCGAACCTAACCTAACCTACCACGTCGCGTCTGAGTCTGAGTCTTGATAGGAATAGTCAAAACCAGTATTCACTGGTTTGTTATTTTGTGTGAGACTGTGATTTTTCGGATTTATTGAACAATGTGGGATCTTACAGCAATTTATCAATTTCAAATATTTATAGATCTTCACAGCTCTATAATGCCCATTTTATAAGGCATACTTTTGGAAAACGAAAATATTGACTAGTTATGAACAACTGATTTTCTTTCGTGAAATTTTTCGTGACCATACTTGATCGCTTCTGTGTAAAAATAGAGTAACAGGACGGGTAAAATACCAAGTCTTCGGGGACGCGCAACAAGCTTAGCGTCTGTTTTAGAACGCTACCAGTAAGTACTTATAAAGTATTTTCACCACATGTAAATACGGCGTTGTAGTAATGCTTCTTTCAAATTAAGAAGCGCTCACCATCCGGTAAATTTATAAATAGGTATGCTTACGTCACTGATGATGTATAATTTGAGACGCTAGATTGATGTATGATTTTCTAATTAGAATTGTAGCAGAGAACGTAATTTTGAGAAATTATCTATTCAACACATTTAAATCGGTAGTATAGTTACTACGATTTGCTCAAACATACACATATTGTAGTTAGCCCAAAGTGGGAAGCGCAGTTACCGAAGTTAACAATTAACGTTATTGTAGTTAAAGTGTGTATGCGGTAGCTATACTGGGATTTCATAAATTAATTTACACCAAATAAAGTAAGGAAATACGAAAGCATTGCAAATCAAAATAGTAAACTGGTAATCGGAATACCCACATGCTAACACTGAATATTTTGTTAAATTAATTTAATACTCGAGGTTGGTATAGTGCGAAACGACGATTTCATCAGTTTTTATATATATTAAATAGCTTTTAATGCTCTTTAAACTTATTTCAAATATTGTTCTATATTAGGTAGATATATTAAATTATGATATTGTACTCCTATTTACTTCGCTTATTTAATTATAAGCTCTATTATTACGCACCATTATTTTTCGCACCTCGTATACACATATATAATAACATATATGTATTGGCGCACAAATATTTACCTATCCGATTATATCACATTGGCGTGTTCACCAGGCGATAACAAACAGGTCTCAATAGAAAGCTTCTAATAACGGTCAAGTAGTTTAATAGACGCGTTTTACCTGAAATAAAACGCATATTAAAATACTTACCTTATTAGAAGCTTACTTTTAATTCTGCCTGGTGTATATTTCGACACAATGACGAACAAATCTACCGCGGCCAAGTCCACGGCTCTGGCCCCGCCCCCTGGTGAACAGTAGGAGGTGCGAAAGGGATAGCTATATAAGGTAGAAAGAGAAGTGAACGGAAACGGATACGCTACTCTCAATAGAAAGCTTCTAATAAGGTAAGTATTTTAATATGCGTTTTATTTCAGGTAAAACGCGTCTATTATCAAAGCATTATAGACAGTTTTAATATAATATGAACAGTATGTACGTATATGCATCATAGAGATCTTATAAGATAAACGAATTACAATATTTAAAAGCAAACTTCCACACAAATAAAGTTTTCATTTCAAACTCACCTCACATATCAATTCTTATGGTCCAATGTATGAAAACAAGTTTAAACACACCAAGTCATTCGATCACACACCTTATATCACTGAAAATCATGAGACAGCGTCACTTGCAGTTCTTACGATATCGTGGGCGGAATGTCCGTTCGCGGTGTGAAACGCGTGCACCCCTCCCGGCTACGAAAACGATACTAAGGGAGGGCTAGAACCTCCCGGAGGCTTCCCAATAACAGACGCGCGCATCTTGTACCTTAAGCACACTATATAATATGCTTAAGTAGGGTCGTACCTTCATATGTTTGTACTGCAATATCAGAAACATATAAGACATTGTCCACAATCCACATGACTATGAGAAAATTTTGCGATGTGATATCACAGTGTCCCAAAGAAAAATACTTCCTTTTTTACCGTTTCATATGAAGCATATATGTACAAATATTTTGTTTAATAGCTATTTTAAACTCATATTTAATAATATATTTCACTTGAAACTAAATCCTTATTTCTAATCATATATTTGCTTCCAACAACTTATGTTTTATTATTATAAAATGCAAGTATGGCCACGATTTGTAACAACAAACTGTGAATGTCTATTTGAAGTTCATAATGTTCAATTTTTCAAAATACTCATGAGATTGTTTTAGAGAGCGCGTACCATGAGAATGAAGGTTAAGGTACTATATGCTAAGCACTGTTTCATGTTTGTCACCATACTACCAAAAGTAGTTTAAACCCTGGCATCTATTGTTCAGTAACGCTGTGAAGGTCTACGCTAATATCAGCTTCTTACGTCAAAAGAGCAAAATAAATCAATATTAAAAAGAAAAACTGTAAAGTGTTTGCTTAAATGCAAATATTATTTACAGAAAAGAAATGTAGTCAGTAGTCGGGAGAAGTTATATTAAATGATTGGTAATATAAGTGAGATGCATCTCAATCACTGCTATTTCACAGGCGCTAAATGAAAACCTGTTATATATTACCTGTGACTATTATTGTCACCGTGACTGCATTCATTTCTCGCTGCTATATCTATTTACAATATTTAACATTTTTGCTATTCTATTTTAATGTTTTGCAATAGAAATACAGAAAATAAATTATATGTATACTAGGGACTTTTAATGCCACGCAATCCAAAATATAAATTCACACGTGGGCGAAATCTTATGCTATTACGTTATATGCATAGCAGGCACTTGAATTTTGCAAATTATAAAGTTATAGTCGTATCTTAATCAAGCATTATGGATCCATGATATCATTTCACTTTTTTTAATGTAAAAAATAGCAGTGATGTATAAAATCATAGCGAGGAATATAAATGTTATAAATATTAACTAGTATGAGTACATTTCAAATTATATTAGTTTTAGTTATTGTTGCATTCCCATACTATTGTAAATTATGTTATACGTGCCAGTAGTAGTAATCAATAATACTTTAACTTAATTATTTTGTTGAACGTTTAGTAATTCAAATAGATCATAGAATAAAAATATATACATATATATATTATACTTTATAGGTAAAAGTTTTGACCACAATCTATGATATTATGATGATGGTAAGTAACCTTTTTTATTCAGCGTCTCATTAACATACTCTTTACAAAGTCACGATACCCTGACATACATGTAAACCTTTTGATAGTATAGAGTGAACAAAACTGAGAGTTTGTAAATCTCGCGATACACTTGACAGGTACTTGCGATACGGTGATTGAGAACCGCTGGCCTGTTACTTTTGGTATACTTGTAAACAAAACAGTTTAATCAACAATGTTTGCCTGCGCAAAGCGGCAAAAACTTGACCATTATCTATACACGTTCAAGATAAATTAATAGCGACCAGGAAACCAACAAAGCGCCGTTTTATTGCCGGCACAAGACAAATGCATTCGTTGTGTCACATGTCGACCGAGCAAGTAATATATTTCCTGTGCTAAGGAAAAATTACACACAATAAAAACTTGAGTTCCCGAGAAATTAACGATGTATGAGTTGACAGGGCCCGGCGAGCTTAAATTTAATGGGGAGGGAAAGTTATTGTGCCGCTTTTTTTCGCTTTCGAGCGTTAACTGTGTTTTCTTTTATCATAATGAAATGTTTTTCAGCGTTTAATTCCGTTCCTTTTAATGTTCTTTAAGCCATTAGCTTACAATGTTTTCGGGAGATACTACGGCCGGATTTTGAACAATACGGGCTTTTACTAAAAACGGACAATGGAAACAAAATCATCATCATTAAGAGATTGTTGTTAGCGACTACAGTTTTATACAATATACATGTTTTGTTATTATGTAACTAGCTGTAACTGGATGATAGGAAGTGTTATATGTCCCATTTAATTGCATAATCTAAATTTATACTCCGGTATCTTGTGAAAATAGTTTATTCTGTTATTGGAATTATGTTTTTTTATGTGAATTAAACCTGGGGTGTATTTTTTATTTTAATTGATTTTTTATCATTGCTACTCAACCTTTAGAACCCTCTTATTGAGTTTGAGTTAACACTACCAAAAAGCGCGAGATAAATCGGTTTAATTGTTTGGAATATTAGCCTACGCAAGCAAGAAATACTTAACGTATTTATAAATGTATAATTTTAAGGTACTAACATCAAGTATTAACAAAGTATGTACATCTAAGTTAATGTTTAAATTTCGTTCAAAATAATGGATTATTTCACGCTACTATACTATACTCGTAGATTATGGTGACAGTAAAAAATATTTATTTGGCTTTTCATAAACGCAAAATGGCTGCGAAGCGAATGTCACAATGTAAGCATACAACCTATAGTCAACAGTTTGTGATATTTCTACGAAATTGTATAAACGTGTGTATTTGGAGACGGCGCGCCGTCCAGCATTTAATCAATTAGCTGCCGTCAGCTATAAGCTATAGCGATACTTTTATATATGGGGCGTTACATGACAAACAGGACGGTTTGAAAAATGTTTTTTTTTAATTGCTCAATTTTGTGATATGTTTTAGTACTACTCAAGATAGCCTTTCTGGTAGATTTTGTTTTTTTTTAATAACTATGTTCAAAATAGCTATTATGTACTTTTCAATATCGAAAAATTGAAATATTCATAATTTCTAAATTTTGTTTTTCTATAAAGGACATGTATTTTTTTTAAGATAAATTTTGTACCATTTTTAATTAATTAACTTAGACATGGAAATCCTTTATGGAAGTTTAGATGCATTTTTTCATCAAATATCTTTCTTTTTTATTTTCAGACATATTATAAGTTTTAAAATATTATTATATGAATATAGCATTGGCATTAATGTGTCGTTAAATTGTCTCGATGTCATACATATAGCATGACACGTATCTATAACCTAAATTTGTATTCTGTGTGCAACTATATTTTGCATGGTGGTAGGGCTTTATCTAAGTCCGCTTGGCTGGCTACCACCCTCAAGTTGAAAATCTGTCGCCAATCACATGTCGGTGTGTTCCGGCAGGTGCACTTGAGAGCCAGTCTCCCTCTAGGTTTAGCGTTACTACCATCTTAGACCACATCATTATTTAACATCAGATAAGATTGTGGTCAAAGGCTAACCTATAAAGTATAAAAAAATATATATAAATATATACAGAGCGATCAACAAGTTTGCCGCGGACTGTATATCACATATCTCTATTGAAAATCAATAGAACGTACTGAAAACATAAATGCCATGAACGTGTTATCCGGTAGATTGTAGATTCATCTTTATTGAAGAGGTCCTCGCGACAAAGCCCGCTAAAGTTGTCAAGACTCTTCAGGGCAAAAGCGTTAGTCAATGCGAAAAGAAAAAAAAACCTGAAGATGGCTCTTAATTTCCATATAAATCATATCGCGTAGGTAATATTTCAGCTTTGAACATGTCCAATGTATTCGTTCCTGGTTAGGCCATAGTAATTAAACTCAGAAATATAGATAACACATTATTGTATATTATCAGTTATTTTCGTTTCTTTATGAGCATAATTTCCACAGAAAAATATTATTTAAGTAAACAAAAATTCTATTATTTTTCTTTTTACAAGTATATCTCATTTATTCCATAATCAGGTATTTTATTTGTATTATAGTTTTCGGGTAAGTCAGAATGACGTATTTTATTTTGAAATTAAGGCACATCGTTATTTTTAACGTATAACGGTATAGATATATGTAAACGGTTCATATTTTTGTTCATGTATTGTTAAACTTATTTACAACAATACTGAATATTTTATACTAGGTAAAAAAGCTCGTCGCCGCGCCGACTGAACGAGGCTATCCTTATTACGTTGTCTGGAGTAACCCTTCGCGACGGCGAGACCGAGAATTATTGTAACAAAAGTGTTCTCACTATTAACTTTATTCTTTATAGATAGATCCTTTTCTATTATCCATAGAAAAATCGAGTCACTATATACATTACTCATAAAAATATTATATAATATCGAAGTTCTTGTGATTAGAACATTCTCGATTAGACTTACAAACGTACAAATATCATGAGGAAAGTTGGACGATTTAAGAAATTCTCAATAAATCAATTACCAATACGCCGTAGACTGACTAGGGAAGTCCCTAGGTAAAACCGTCCATTAGGGTAAAGCGCTTTACCTAGTAGTTAGATATTTATAAAAAAAAAACTATTATACAATTTGTATTAGAATTTTAGTTTACAGTAACGTTTGTCTATCTATTTCATGTAAAACGGTTCAATCCGTTTTTAAATAAGCAGTCATTTGTTAGTTAAAATCTGTATATCTCATCCGTTTACACAAACGTAAAAGATCCTCCATATTGATGCCCCATCTATGGCCAAATTTCTCTTGTATTTTAATAATTCTAAAATTGTTCTTATGTTATCCACAGAAGGTTCGGTAATTACCTAAATAATACCAGAAGCACTCGTTAATAAATAATAAAACAGAGAGCCCTTCTAATTACGAACTAAGCTCTTAGAACTTTCATTGTAAGCTTAAGCATTAATTAATTAATTAAATAATAAGGTGTGCACTTAAAAAGAGTGTCTCGAAAAAGGCTTAAGTGGGAAGTTTCACGTTGCGGAACAACCGCGAGCCCTTAATCCTATCATTGTCTGTCGAAGCCTGGAAAACTGTACCACTGGAAATACGGATTACAGCTGTAATCTGGGAATAATGGTGAATATACGCTGCACTTTCAATGTGTGTCTTTGTTTGGTTTGTTTTTCAATTTAATGATGAATTAAATTCATATCCATGAATATTATTGTACTTTAATTTTTATATATGTATATATTTTCTGTCTGTTTGTTACTGAACTCCTTTTAAACGACTCAATCGATTTTAAAGAGATGCCCCTAGTATTGCAGTTATGAATAGGCGACGGTAACCATTTAACATCAGATGGGCCGTCTGCCTGTTTCCTGGTCTTTGGCATAAAAAAAACAATTGAACCCGAGAGATGGTACTACGATCTGGTTCTTGTTTTTTTTTTATTATCAGTGCAGGAGAAGAACGTACAACTTCCAGGAAAGTCTGGTTTAGTATAATTATCAATAAATTATGATTGCTTGTTAGTTGTATTTTTTAATAAATCCATTTTAAAGGTTTCTATTGCAGAGGTATTCCAACTTGAACCGCTGGCGATCCTGGCGCTGTAACTAGCTTTTACGCGTGATTTCCTTTGCGCTATTGCAGATTTGACATATCCCTAGGAAATAGTACATTTTTGCTTAATAAAAACTACACTATGTTAAATTTTGTGACTCTAACAACCTGAGTATAAAATTTCATACTAATCGGTTGAGTAATTAAATTGTGAAAACGTTACAAACAAACTCACTTTGGTATTTGATATATAAGTTAGGAAGTAAGGATAAATTAAAAAAAAAATAGAACATCTCTATGTGCGTTCATTTAATACAAATAACACATAAGGTGGAATCACGATATATATAAGACTTTATATGCAAAACAATTTCATAAGTACAATAATATAAATTGAACAATAATGAACGGAGAGAATCTCATTTTACTCATCCTCACGTCTGCAATTAAAATTTTGAAATTCCTCCCCAGTTTGCGAGTTTCAAGCACCACCTATATAAAATGAAGGAAGGTGCAAAACTCCAAACAAATTGCGTTAAAACGTAATAGAAACTCGTTTCCCGTAAAACTTTCCATCAGATTACGACGCAAATTCAATATTTAAGATTGATTTGGGCAGATGCTTGAAGGGCAAAGTCGCCGTCTTGCAAAAAGGGCAATCCAGATGTATACATATGTAGCTGTATGCATATTTCGGATGGTGCTTGGCTGGTAATCTGAATTTTTCGTATACAAAAAGATAATAACATATACACGTAATAATAATAAATGCATTGTTAAACTTTTAACTAGCAACTGTCCACGACTTACATAAACCATAACAAAAAAACGAAAAATTCGCATTTATAATGCTAGTTAGTCTTTATAACTGAAGTGGTAGAGCTACGCTGAAGCTATTACTGGTTTCAGCATGAATAGGTCGGCTCGCCCGGGGTAGTACCACCCTCTCACAGAAAACCGACGTGAAGTAGCAGCGGTTGCACTGTTGCGTTTCGTTCGGTCAGTGAGAGTGCCGGAGGCCCACATATTTAAAAGGCCGGCAACGCACTTGCGACTCCCCTGGTGTTGCTAGTGTCTATGGACGGCGGCGATCACGTCCCATCAGGTGACCCACCTGTTCATTTGCCCCCTATAATATAAAAAAAAAAAAACTCCAGTATATTGATGATATACTTATAGATATACATATAATCAATGCTAATAAGGCTATCGTGGACAGGACGGTGATCTCTGGTTCTATTTTTAATCACCCTGATGGTAAGTTAGCAAGCTAAACTCCTGGTTTTGATGGACGGTATTTCAATGAATTTTTGGTATTATTTGTACTGGGGATTCTATCATAGAATAGTTCTCAGAAAGTTCTACGATATATATACAAATGTTATTAACAAATATAATCATGTGACTTATGCCAATTACTATATTTATCGAGTGTAGTGATTGCTCACGACCGATTCGCTACTACCACGGTAATCCGTCATAGCCACTCACTGTCAGTTTGTCGCGTTTCAAAATCAGCCCGACTAAATTCAGCTACAGAGACTTTAAGACTGGACAGCGACGACTGTCGATGCATTGTATATACGTCTCAATGGCCACCGTTGTTTTTTTATTGAACTACGCATGCCGTCAAATACAATGCGACCATCTCTCTGTCGTGCTACAATAAAAATAAATATATAACATGAAAAAAACGACTTTAAAACGAATATTTTCTCTTTCAACATGAGCCGAAAATAAAACTGAACTATATAAACACAGATAATTCTCAGTCAATTAAGTATTATTCTTGGAAAACAGTCTCGCCTTTGTTAACATTGTAAGCGAGACGAATGTAAAAGCTT
This sequence comes from Antheraea assamensis, assembly GCA_035772565.1. Classification (NCBI taxonomy): domain Eukaryota; kingdom Metazoa; phylum Arthropoda; class Insecta; order Lepidoptera; family Saturniidae; genus Antheraea; species Antheraea assamensis. Next base: position 5,774,520 of record JAQQSE010000031.1, on the reverse strand, counting down.
TTTTACGACATGACCCAAAACGCGAAGATAAAGAGAGGAAAAAAAAATAAAATAAATTTCATACTTAAACCGATGGAAATTTGCATAATATTACGGCTCATCTGCCCTTCGCGAGATTTCGTGTACAACGTTCAACGATCCATAGCGAAAATTTACGAATTGCTTCGTAAAACTAATTAGACTTGCCAAATATGTTATTTCTATTCAACTTTTGTTGACTTTCGTACGCGTATCGACACTGTACTGTACACCCTTACAAATGAAGCGTAAAATGTCTGTGCAACATATATCTCGTAAACTATATCGCCTCCCTGTTCTTCTGCTAAACGCCCGGAGGCGTCCAATTTAAAAAAAAGAATCCCACAAACACACTGTTTCTCGCTCGAGATCACACCGCGCACTATTTGAATTTTCTCCCAAAGGAGGGTGGAATCAATTTAAATTTTAACTCACACTTAATACACCCTTGTTTGGTATCTAAGTGGTGTGTTTGAGTCACCCTCTGTTTCAAACGAGTAATAATACGTTGAAAAGACAAGACCGACCATCCAGTTCGACGTGAAAAACAATTTTCTTGGTGTGTTCGTTATATCCCTATAAAATTACATTTACTTTAATTTATAGAAAAAAAAAAACAAATCGCATAATCTTCTTTAGAAAAAATATATATGAAATTTTTATTTTAAACTGTTACGAAAACTATACGAAAATATAGAGTACAAAGAAATGAATTTAAAATAGATAAACTGATATTTTCAAAGGCATTTGAGTTTCTGGAAACTTATGTTGAATATATCTACATTCAGATCGCTAACCGATTTATTCTTTACTTTACCCTAATAAGGTAAGAATTTTGCATGTAGGCCGCCTTAACAACCGAGCTACGAGTACGTTAAAGTTTCCAGTAGGTATGACTGGTACGCGCAAGTTAATCAGTAATTCCAAACAGTCACTTATACCAGTGAGTATGAAGAAAAAATATTTTATGTCAGCCATTTGAAGTGATTTTTTTACAGCGTGATGTGTAATTTCTTACATATATTTTATATCATAATGGTAAATAACGATGAAAAACGTTTTTTTGTCTGTTTAATGCTGGAATTATATATATGTTATAAAAAAGGATTCCAAATTTGGGATGCACATTCGAGATCAGTTCGGACGAAAAAACAATAGAAGATTTTAAATGTTTTGATACGCTTCAATTCATTAGCTTATGTGAGTACTAATCGCATTGCTTTTGAAGCTCGTTTATTTAACAAATATTATCAATATACTTATCGAATATTAGTTTAGAATTGAATATAACCACCAAAGCTTTAATAATATTAACTGTAGTTAATGTGGTATCCTGAAGTTTATCATTATATGTTATTACGTGCTATTAAGCAACATTTAAGTCTAATTTATTAATACTACAGTAATATTGAACAATATTCAAATCTTCCTGAATGGAAATTGCATCAGAAATGGTTTTAACTGGACGAAGAAGTTTGAGGTTATCGTCATACAAAAGAATTTTACAACTTATAAAACAGGAAAAAACATAATTAATGGAAATGTTAAAGTGAAGAGGACACAACAAAGATCCCCGACGAACTCTAGACGGAATCTGCATCGGTACGGATGTATAACCATTTAAAACTATAGAACCATCATATAAACTAATTATGCCCGCAGCTCTGCCAGCGAGAAGTGTTAAACACCTTCGCTATGGCTTAATACTGAAAGTTAGTTACTATCGATTTATTACAGACACTTTTGATCTACACAATTGCATCTAATCCATTATCCTGATTAATATTTAATTATTTAAATAAATATTACAATAGCAAATACTGGTGCCTAATTGTTTTATGTCTACTTCATTTCAATTTCGGTGAAAGAAAAAATATTTTGGTGGTGGTTGGGCTTTTTGATGTACTTGAGAGCCAGTCACTCACTAGGATTAATATGTTTACCATATCAGACCACATCGCCACTTGACCTATGACAAAATTGTGGCCAAACGTTAAAATTTATAAAGGTTAATAAAAAAACTTGTTCCATATCATATTTAATGTAATAAAAAAATAAACCATGGTCAGGTAATCAGATAAAAAAAAATTAAAACTTTTACTTGTAAAATTCGTGAATAACTCCGATACATTTTTTTATTATTTTGTAGGTGTCATTAATGTCCACCTTTCTTTCGGATTTACGAAAGTACTATCTCTATAATGGAACGTAGCAACGAAAGAATATTTATTCTATATTCAAACAGTAAAGAACGCTTAGTATATTCTATGAAAGACATACCAGCTTGAGTTGATTTTAGCGATGCCATTTGAAATTCATATAAATGTCAACAATTGCTTTTGCTTAAAAATGTCTTGTATATCAAGGGAGCTTTGGAATGCATTTGCTAAATTGTTATGCACCGCTTAACTTACAAACCGTATGAGATCTTGCCGTCGCATCGTCCAAATAGAAATTGTAAATTTCACAAACATGTTGGCTTGGCTCCCGCCCATTCTCATTTACTTGGATGACCCCGTCAGAATAAATCCTGGGTTGGTGTAATAGAAATACCAGTCTTAATGTTATTAAAGTGTATTTAACTGTTATATGCTATGTAGATAGAAGTCCGTTGAACTAGTTGCATAGTTAACTGCATATATTTTTCAAGTTATGAAGTAGCGCATAAAAATACAGTCCACCATGTTTTAATTAGCTACTGCAGTACATAACCATGTATTAACAAAAGAGTATCGCAGTTTACGGGGTGGCTATAATTAGAGTTGAGACACCTCGTAAATAGGTTACCATTTAGCAACCACAACTTTCGCACCAAAACAAAGTAACAAGAGGGTTGTAAAGTAAATAGAGTTGGAACACCTCGTATACAGGTTACCAACCACAACTTTCGAACCAAAACAAAGTAACATGAGGGTCGTAAAGTAATTAGCATTGGAACACCTCGTAAATAGGTTACCATTTACCGACCACAACTTTCGCACCAAAACAAAGTAACATGAGGGTTGTAAAGTAAATAGAGTTGGTACACCTCGTATACATGTTACCAACCACAACTTTCGAACCAAAACAAAGCTACATGAGGGTCACCGGTTTGCAGGATGAGTAGACGGTTTTTTTATACATGGTATAGGCTTAGTAATTTTACCACAATCTAAACTAATGTTGAATAACGATGCAATCTAAGATAATAAATACCTTAAAGCTCTCAGCCGCAGCTATCGGAACATACCTATAGGTGCTTGGCGACAGATTTTCACCACAATGTTTTTCTTTGCCGAAAGATCCGGCTCATTTGTAAGGATTCGAACCTATGTATATCGAATAACGCGTTGTCCGAACACAGTAACCTCTAAACCATAATCGTTTCCGTATGAAATTCTGCACGGGTTTTTTTTCACTCTTAGAAGCATCCATAAAACTAGTAATGTTGTGAGTTCGATTTCAAACTGCCGCATAGCCAACAATAATACAGTCCTAGAATTAAAGAAGTAGAAAGAATGAGGCCGTGTAGTAAAATGAAAAAGAGCGATTCAAAAGATTTCATTGCAATAAAAACGAAGACGGAGCCGAAGAATTAATTATCCTTAGTGAAAATTCGAGAAATGTCTCTAAATTGTGTCATCAAAAAGAGAATTTCCTCAATACACTTTTCACGCTACATTCTGGAATTTATCTTATCGGAATTAATTTGGGCGCCCACGCGTCGTAATTCACTTAATTGGATCACTAATTGAACTGATATAAAACTTCACTTATATCAGACCGATAGTGATAGTAAAATTAAACTTATTATTCTGATATACCTTTTTGATTTCCTTGAAGATGTAAAGGTTTATACTAATTATAATGACATCACCCTTAGTCTAATTTACTGGACGTTTCATTTTTTAATACTTTATAGGTTAACGTATGAGCAAAAACCTCTTTTGATGTTAAATGATGATGTGGTCTAAGATGGTAGTCACGCTAACCCTAAAGGAAGACTGGCTCTCAAGTGCAGCTGCCGGAACACACCAACAGGTGTTTGGTGAAAGATTTGCAACTTGAGGCTGGTAGCTAGCCAGCCGGACTTAGAAAGAGTCCTACCAACATGCTATTGTTTCATCACGACTGCATGCAACTATCTTAAGACACTGATAAGTATTATAATATTACTTGTTTTTGAAACAAATGACGGTAGCTACCCTTTCCATTTTTAGACCATCAACACCAGCGGCATACTATAGTTTCTTTCTGTTGTTTTCGTATACCGAAAGCTCAGTCTGATTATAGGATACGAATTGAATAGTGGCATTCGACGCGATGTCATAAGTTCGCTCAAAAAGGTATACGTTATAAATTTTATATGACGGATTTATGAAGTTATACTTTTGGCTGATTTCCTAGAAGTTGTGGAGTGATTTTTTTTGTTTAAAAGGGAAGTTTAGTAACCGATGTAACACACCATGAACATTAAACAGTTTATTTTGAAATATTGTATAAACAATTTTTTTGTATATTTATAAATGTTTTCTATGCTTTCTTATAACTTGTGTATATTATTTATTCAAACCTTTATTTATAATATTTAATTTCTTCAAACAAATATACAAACATACAACTCGATTAATGACGGTTAAATATTTAAAAATATTTTTTTTTATATTAAGACCAAAGTGATATAAGTTTTCAGGTGTGCTTATACACTCTTAAAATAAAGAGAAAAAGTTACACAGATGATCGTTTAAATGCAAATTATACATATGTTTTATTATGATAAGTAAACAATTGTTACATATAGATATTTAATACCAAGATAAGAAATTAACAATTATGCTGACACACTAAAGTTTGTCACGAGCCGAATCAAACCCACGACCTCTTAACTCATTTTTTGTTTCGTGCAGACCCTTGGTCCGCACTTTTTTTCTGAAACAGTTTTGAATAGAAATCGTTTTATAATCTAGTGCAGCTTCAATACATATTCAGGTGAGCAGGACAAGATATTACTTTTAAAAACTTACACAATTTTCGCCCCTCTTTTTCTTTTTTTCCCTTCCCCTTCCCTTTTTTCCTTCTTCTTTTTTAAATCTAAGTTAGCCATTCTGGATTTTTACTGAGATTATAGCCTTTATGGCGGTTTCATTTTTGTTTTTCAACTCAATATTAGGATTTATTACTATTGCGACACGAGATGCAATTAAACCATAACATAAAGGTCACGAATAAAGCATAAAGAAGGTTCCGATTTCATTTGAATTTAAATAACGCACACTAATTCAGTCGAAACATACCAATTTTCGTTAACGTCCTAGCAAAACTACATAAAGATAACTCTAACATTCAATTTAACGTCTGTAATTTACCGCTGAAGTGAAAATAGTCCCCGAATGTAAGCGTGGGTGGAAGGCACAGGCTGCAATTGCCTCGACTTGTTTAGCATAAATACAGGGATACCATTAGAGCACAAAAGAGTCTGACTTCCTAGTTCAGATGTTATTTGAATCAGATTGCGCAAAGATTTCGAAATTATCTTTTAATTTCGTTCAGTTTTGAAAAACAAAATACATCGCTTAGATTATTTTACGACACAAAACCTTGTGTCCGTTAAAAGAAAATAAACTAACTCCTCGACTAAATATATTGGTAAAATGAATGCGAGACAATTTTTATTATAATACTAGTTATTATTATACAAGCTAGTACTCCTGACTTTCTTTTTCTGAAAATAATTTTTCTGAAAATAATTTTGGAAACTACGTATATTATCAGGTTTTTTTTCTTTTCGAACTGACTACACTGTTGTCCCGGCAAGGCCTCTACAGTTTCTCCGGACTACTAAGGGGAGCACATAAGGCACTCACCGGATTTTATACAGGCAACCAGCACAAGGGCGCACGGCGCACCTCGGCTTGGACTGTCACCAAATATCCCGAGTCTAACTAAGCTATGCTAAATTAAGCTAACTATTATTTCATATATATATATATTCGTCAAACATACACGTGTACCAAGCATGTATGTGTCACGAACTCATACGTGTATCTTGAATCTGACTACTAAGTTAGTATGTTAGTATAAGCTAACTCCGTTTGAAAAAGGATTATCAGGATTGATTGTGGACTGTCTATAACTTTTTAAGTAATTTTTTCAAACAACTTAAGTCCTATAAGTTTATAACGATTTTATAATACCTCTGTCATCATTACTTAGTCTTCATGGTTCCATTAACCTTTCATTAATCCGGACAAAGCAAATATATATCAATTCTATTTATATGCTTAGATTACGAAGACCCTATTAAATTATTCATTCTTTAAAAGTAACTACCCTAATATTCGCTCCTTCAAAAATTAAAACTCATAGCCGCCTACATACAGTCAACCACATGACACATAATAATGTTGTCGATTCCTATAACTCTGATTATTCGCAACGGATTAATAAAAGTCAAATCATTATAGGTAATTACATTAACAACTCCAACAACGTACGCGGAACTTTAAAAACACAATCCGAACAGCATAACTCTTAAAATGTATTTCTTGGAAAGCTAATGGGCACTTAATGCCTAGCGCAGGTGCTCGAGTATTTATTCAGATTTTAACCCGTATTATAAGTGTGTGCACAGTTGCAAGTAATGTAGAAACTCTTGTTGTGTTAAGATACTTCACCTTGTTTTCATTTACGACATTATTAAAATGCAAGTACGCTCTTCAATTGAGATACGCATTGACGGAGCGTTGAACTTGATTTCGAACACAAATTTTATTTTAATTCCTATAAATAGCGTCATTATTTATTTCTCTAAATGGTACTGATTGTTAGTTTTATTATTATTTTTTTTAAATCATCCTTGTCGTTGACTTTGTTCATGGATTCATGTTGTCATCGTATGTATATATATTTCAACGCTACTTACCTAACTTACTCTACTGCTAGTCTTCTTGTCCTTCTACCAGCCTGTCTACCACATTTTTTACTTTCGTAGACTCACCTATAATTACATCGATTTATTTCTATTTACAAACTTTATAAATGACCTATATCTTTTTATTTATTTAATTATAAGGAATCAAGGATTATTATATGAAATATCAAAGCTGATGATTTTCAAGCTTATATAAAATATACTATATTATAAGGGAAAATGCTAATTATTTTAGGATATTAGAACTAACATGCTTATTCAATTTCCTTTTGTTATTTATTTATTTTGTTACTAGTACACCGGTACCTACTCAGACCTTCTGTCATAAAGCCCTTAATTAAAATATATATAATTATAAGGTACTAAGAGTTTCTTGGGATGCAAAACATTTGGCATTATATGGCTTCTTTATATAAGAAATTAAAAACAAAATATCGATTTTTTTTAATTCATTATATATCTTAACGTTTACGACTACAACATAAATGACAATGTGGTCCAAGATGGTAAATATGCAACCCCTTAGAGAGACTAACTCTCAACTGCAGCTGCCGCGAATCCACTCACAGATGCTTGGCGACAGATTTTCAGCTTGAGGGTGGTAGCTAGCCTGGCGGGTTTAGAAGAGCCTAATCACTCTGTTTTATTGTATCATCAGAATATTTTCCTTCCCCGAGAACTTCCAGCTCATTACAAAAATTTGAATCTATATTGATAGTTGCAGTCTCCGAATACGTTAACCTCGGAAAAATTGTAACGATGAATTAAAAAAAAAAACAGAACAATACTTACTTATCTTATTGTAACAGTTTTCTCAATTCCGCATGTACCATGATTTCATTTTAAAATCAAATGACGATAGAATCACGTAGTGTAAGTGAAAATGCTGACATTTATATTAGTATAAAGTTTAGCGATAATGTAACTAGGAGATAGATGGATATACAAGTAGCACATTAATAAAATGAAATTCAGCTACGTAGTTCGCCCGAAGCTATAGCTATCGTGCTGTAGCGACACATTTCACGCTTGTTTTGCTTTATCATTCCATTTACCGGCACATCTTGGAACACGGAACACTGCTTTACAGGTAAGTGTATAAAGTGCCTTAGGATCCGACACGATCCGATGTGAATTTTCGAAGCTGTACATATAAATTGTGTTTGTACGATCGTATTCACACTAACATATGTCTTTAATTATTATAAAATATATGAAACCCATACTATTAAAAAAATGTAACTAACGCTTCATAACAATACTTTGAGACTGCATGAAAATATTTAAATTAAATAGGTGGTAGAGCTACGCTATAGGTGGTAGAGCTATGCTGAAGCTATCACTGGTTTCAGCATGAATGGGTTGGCTCGCCCGGGGTAGTACAACTCTCTCACAGAAAACCGACGTGAAGTGAAGAAGTGCTTGCACTGTTGCGTTTCGTTCGGTCAATGAGAGCGCCGGAGGCCCACATATATTAAAAGGCCGGCAACGCACTTGCGACTCCCCTGGTGTTGCTAGTGTCTATAGACGGTGGTGGTCACTTACCATCAGGTGACCCACCTGTTGGTTTGTCCCCTATAATATAAAAAAAAACATATTTATATTAATTACATGGTGGGTGTTCTGAACAGTTGTTTAACCCCATTCCATCTTTACTCTTCCACTAAAGAACTACGCGGGCAGGTATGCGTCTCCACAGATTCACAGGAGCAACCATCCCGGCAAGAACGAGGAAGTTCGAAAATTCTTGCCTCTGTCGTACTGTGAAAATGTGAAATCACCTCCTGGCCAATGTATTCCCTATCTCTTAGTATACCGGGTCCTTCAAATGAGGCAGGAAGAGTCACTTTCGCAGATCGGCATGATGGCGACGACTGTCGTTGTTATTTAACACGGACAGTCGCCGCTGTTTTTGGACTATACCGTACTTTCTATCAGGTATTGTGCAGTAATTTTTCCGAGCTAGTATCAAGAAAACAATCACGATATCTAAAATTTTAATATTATGTAAAGAATGGTCTTATATCAAATGAAACATATTTTTCCGTACTTAAAAAAATATTATATCTTAATTTAATATAAGGTTTTTACAGTTTTAAGAAACTACAATTTCGTAGTAGTGCTTCTACGAGTTCCGTGGTGTGCGTTTTCTTCTTGCCGTGGAGAAGTGGTGGGCAAGCAGTGTGACTCTTATGCTTTTTCGTTTGTGCATAAAATATATTGTTAAGATAATAAACGACGCAGACCAAGTGGTGGGTTATTAACTGATAGTAGTGAATTAAAAAAAAAAAAAATTATGTTTTCATACTTCCATTGTATGGAAAATTCTACATCACCGAGTTCAGATCTTCAGATCAGTTCAGAGTTCAGATTACTACTTTTTTTTTACTTTTTTTTTTTTTTTCGACTAGCTTATTCATATATAATTAAGGCATTAGGTGATGTTTCTATTTTTGTTCTAATGCAACCGTATTCACTAGGCATTATTACACGATTCAAGTTCAGTTAGTGTATTATTATATTATGCACGAATAAGATTGAATAGGATTACATATATTAAAGAGAAAACATTAATAATTTATTGAGTTGATTTTTTTGTAGTAAAATTTGATATAAAAAATTAAAGAAAATAAATCGTAACTTTAAATTGGGAATTTAGGCAAATTACCATAAAATAACCTATCTTTATGCCGAAACGTGCAAATCGGTCCATAAGTAAGTCAAGCTTATAGCCCCGGATCACAAAGTCGATTCATTATACTTACAAAGATTTATGATCCTCGGAAACTCTTTTATTGGAAATTTCACAAAATGGTAATGCCCAATATCTCAATATCTTTATTACTTGTCTAATAACAATGAATAGCATTATATAGAAACTCCTTAATTAGCAATATTCTTTTACGCATAATAATTTGAAAAGTATATTTTCTTTTTTAATTTTATTAGTTAAAAATATGCAGATACGGGTTTGCATTTTATAACAAACTAAAAACAACTTCCACTTCATTTCATCATAATATATGTACGTTTTTTTTTTATGCGATTGGAGGCAAACGGACAGACGGGTTATCTGATGGTAAGTAATCATCGCCGCCCATAGACACCTGCGACACGAGAGGCATCACAAATGCGTTGCCGGCCTTTGAGGAAGAAGTAGGCCCGTTTCTTGAAGGTCTGTGGGTTGTATTGGTCCGGAAACGTACGGAGTACAGAAATGTACACAGGTATTAAAAAAATAATCCGTTAAAAGAGCACCTCAATATATATTGTATACATATATAATCTGTCACCATTTGGTTGAGAGCCAGTCCTTCACTAGGTTTAACACCTTACTTCTACTACGTCGTTTTTTGATTCCAGGTGAGCTTGTTGTTAAATGTTAAAATTGATTAATTACAACAAAGATTTACTTGTCTGTAAAGTAACTATACGCTCATGGCTTGGCGAACCTTTAAATCTACACTGGGACTCAATATAAAAGATAGAAAATTGATTATAAGTAATGGTCAACATTCGGCCATAATCAAGGGTACAAATTCTTTTCTGCACATTTTTTTTTAATCGATATTATCTATAATCTGTATCTGTGTGATATCTGTATGGAATACTATACAAAGATTGTAGATTCAAAATCAAAAATACTTTATTCAGTTTAGGCCCTGAGAAGGCGCTTATGAACGTCAAAGTTACCACCGGGTCGGAAAACAACCCAGTCATCGAGAAGAACTGGCAAGACACTCGATCTGGTTTATCTTTTCATTAACATATTATAACTCATATTTTTAAAACATATTTATAAATAATTACATTCGGTTTTGGTGGATGCACAGAGAGGGCGTCATTTCCAGACGTCACCATCGTTCACATATTGATCCACCCTGTAATAAATAGCCTTTAGATATTAAAACCTGCTTGACATGGTGCTTGAAATTAGTATCCGGCAAATCGGTAACGTGTTTTGGAATTTTATTATAAAACCTAACACTATTACCTAAGAAACTGTTACCGGTCCTAGTGAGCCTAAAACATGGAATGACCAATTTGTTATTATTTCTTGTATTTAGATTATGTCGGTCATTTACAAAATCTAGCTTATCTAAGTTTTTGCTGACGTACATTAGAGATTATTGTAGACATAAAATGCGTAACGTATCAATAGAGATTTATAAACAAAATCTTCGATTCCTCAATGGTATGGGAAAAAACGAACTATTTCTTCTATAGTTTATTTTATTGAAAACTCTAAAGTATACACTAAACAAAAAAATAATGAAGAAAATCGGCTAAGAGACAGAGAAAAAATGGTAGGTACCGAATTTATTTATCTTAGACTAAATAAAAAATAAAAAAATAGTTACAAAATATTTATATCACAAATGTTGTAGAATTATTTATATTAGTGATCGAGTACTGTTCGAAATTTAAACAGGTTTAAATATTAAAGAAAAAACAAAAAAAATAGAACTATTTTCAAAATCTTTGGTGATAACACTAAAGTTCGTCAATATCTACTGACCAAAATAAAAATAAAGAAATTCGGTTTATAATCAAAGGAGGAAGAAGTTTTTAATTGGCCAATTAGGTCAAGCCGAATGCCGCTAAATCTCACGTGGGAAGAAAGGGGGTTTCGGCAAATATCACGTATCTTTTTTCAGTCAAAAAATAGTGTAGAAATGTGAGGAAATCAGATTAATGTAAAGTAAAACATGTTTCTAGATTAAAATATGCCATCTCCATCGCCACTCTGATTTTAAATTAGGACCTAAACAATCTCAAATACTAGTCTTAATAAATATAATAAAGCAAATTGTGTTTTTTTTTCATATATCCAACGTATTTTCACTCAAAATATAAATTAAATCTAATAAAATTAAATATAAGTTTTGAATGATGTCATGTGAAATGAGGGGAGGTAAGAAAAAATCATAAATCTCACGACATCTCACCGGGGGGGAGAGAGGTCAAAAATACTCAAAAACGTCCCACGTAATTAATCGATGCTCCCTAACCGTTTTCCTTTGCCTATGTAGTATATGTAGATTATATTGTACATTCTAATAGTACTTCTAATACTTATACGATGTTTAGAAAAATATAAAATCTATGATTTAATAATTATAATTAACAAAAAAAAAGTAGTGTGTACCAATGTACACGCGTTAGAAGTTATACTTCTTTGGCGTAACAAGACAAAAATCTTTTCAAAAATTTTATCTTTCGCCTTATTCTACGTTTGTAGAAAAAACGACACTAACAATAGAAAAAAGGTATTTAATATATACATACTTTTTTTGAATAAAATGTTGACTACAGCTAACTTCAGGGTATCGGTTTTTCGTGACGCAGTGTGCGCGCGCATCGTAAATATTTACTCTCATCATTTTTCCCTAACGCGCCAAAAGAAGTATTACTTCAAAAAAAATGAACTTTTTTTATAATATTTGTCAAATATAATCGAAAACGTATATGAAGTCTTTGTCAAACGATGTTAAAATAATTTAATTAAACATATATGATACGACTGTTCAGTTGGATTTTTCCTATGTTATTTGAATCCAAATTCCTTGGTTAAAATATTAGATAGAACTAGTCTCCTAGGAATTGAAGACACATTTCGCAAGTAACGACTTTGACCTTCGGTAAGTTAGAATTAGGAGGATCATCTTATATACTTTCACAAGTCCCTCTGCAACAAGATACGTCGTGGTTTATATAATAATTTCTACTAAATATATAGAGTAACCAATAACTAACGAGTTCTAATTATCTATAGGTTAAATAATAGTAAAATCCTTTTATTTCCGATAAGATTAATTGTACTTGACAGTTTAAATATTTCTTTTTATATATTATCTTTATTATATACTATTATATAAACTTAATTGTGGCTTCTATTAGGAATGATGTATTATGTTCGGAGTTTATATTAAATTATGATCCCAACTCCTCACTAATGTTATAAATTCGAAAGTGTGTGTACTCGTTTATGTTACGCTTTCAGGCCGTAATTACCCGACCGATTATTATGAAATTAGTATGAAATATAGTTAAAGGTACAACTTAAATAAAGTTCATATATGTTTTACCCAATATAAAGAATTATACTTCATTGACTGTGACGCTAGTGGTAGAGCTACGCTGAAACTATTACTGGTTTCAGAATGAATGGGTCGGCTCGCCCGGGGTAGTACCACCCTCTTACAAAAATCCGACGTGAAGTAACAACAGCGCTTGCACTGTTGCGTTTCGCTCGATCAGTGAGAGCGCCGGAGACCCACATATTTAAAAGGCCGGCAACGCACTTGCGACTCCCCTGGTGTTGCTAGTGTCTATGGACGGCGGTGATCACTTACCATCAGGTTACCCACCTGTTCGTTTGCCCTCTATAGTATAAAAAAAAACGCTAAAACTTAAAAATACATTTTATGTTATAAGAATTGATTTAATTACCGACTTCAATATCATCAACAAAACGATCAAGGAACAATTTAGATAAAAATGTACATCGCGTTTTTTCTATAACGTTCTTTCATACAACAATAAATAAAGTAGAGCTCCTTGGAAACTAGGGTAAAACCTTTCAGGATTAGCTCCGGGCAAGATTTTTTTTCTTTTTCAAACTAAAGTTTCGGCAATTTCTTAAGTTGCGTCGTCTATAAATCACTTGAATTTACAGAAACGAGAAAGCCACAGAACTCAAACGTAAATGAGTCGGTCACATTTACCCTTGATTAATGCTTCTTCGGAAGGGTGTGTTACAGTCACAGACAGCGTTACAGAGTTTTTAATATTTTAATCTCAATTTTCTATTAAAAAAATTATTATCCGAATAGGCTAAATACTTGCGAAACTATACATAAAATTAAACCTCCATATAGTGGTGACTGTTATAACATACCAATATTATAATCCAAAGATACCCGCGGCGTCACTCGCGTACGATTATAAATTTATTATTAACATTTTTTTTAACACGACTTTTGAAATCGTCCATAGATTATTTTATACCTAAATATTTATTACAAGTAATATATATTAATTAACACATAATCTGTTAATTTTATTATAACAGTTTGATTTATAGAACTGCCGGTTTTTTTCAATAATTTACATTTTAAATAATTGTGTACGGAGTCATTTCGCTCAATATTTCGTAGTTTAAATAAATCTAAGACATTTAAATATACTTGTGGTCAGTTTGTATCTATTTAGTTTACTTTTAGTATAATAATAGCGTGTCAAATTAAATTACCTGATGTAACATTAAATGTGCATTAAAAATTGAACACAGAATTGAAAAAAAAAACAAAAAAGAAAAGCAAACCTATGGTCTAAAAAATAACAATGTAAATTAGTTCAGTACTTTTGGAGTCATATTCATTTTAGTGAATACTATATTTACCCTAAGGCCCAGGAGGCCCGGGCCTAGAACGATCAGATATTAGGGGCGACCAATCGTGACAAAAAATTCACTGATGATAACTACAAATGGAAAAGAAAAGAAAAGGGTTTCAAATTTGGTCTGGGGCCTAGGGCGGTTAAAACTGCAAATCCGCCACTGTATATTTCAAATATAGCTGTGAAATTTGTTCAAATTTCATTCGAAGTAGAAGCTCTAAATTGCCATTAAGAGCGCTACTGTTATATTCGTTTCTAGTATTCAGGAGATTTGTTCGATTATTTCTATTGGGAAAACAAACTTTTTACATTTACATTTACATTAAAGGTGGTAGAAAGACGCTGAAGCTATTACTGGTTTCAGCATGAATGGATCGGCTCGCCCGGGGTAGTACCACCCTCTCACAGAAAGCCGACGTGAAGTAACAGTGCGCCCGCACTGTTGCATTTCGTTCGGTCAGTGAGAGCGCCGGAGGCCCACATATTTAAAAGGCCGGCAACGCATTTGCGACTCCCCTGGTGTTGCTAGTGTCTATGGACGGCGGTGATCACTTACCATCAGGTGATCCACCTGTTCGTTTGCCCCCTATAATATAAAAAAAAATGTATAAATGTTTTATATACATTATTTTATTTCACCCATCGATTTTCATGACAGTGTGTCACAACAGCTCCTACACATTCTGCGAAGTAACGAATTCATTGTGATAAATTTGAAAAGTATCTACGTATTTCGTCGTTACATTCGAGATTGGCTTCATTAATCTACTAAAATATCCATGAGTTTCTCTCTCGACAGTTCTATAGAATCTAGAGATCCTTTCGCGCGAAGTCAAATAAATTAGAAGAAGCACTTAAAGGCAGTTCTTTGCTCTTTTCCCTTTAGACGCGCAAACTTTAATTGTTTTCGCAATGCTGTTTGTTACATTTTGACCTATTTGGAAATTTTTTCAAGTTTTTACCGGACTTCCTCGGTAAAGTGCGTCACAGTCGTGACAAAATAATTTGACGTCAACCATTTGTTCTTTACACAAACTTTTGAGAGATTGTTAAAATAAAATTATATTTCTAAGGTAGGTACTGAATGTCAAAATGGTTAAGTATTGTTTTTTAAATTAATTCAAACTTTATTATTTCTTAACAAAATTAATTTTATTGTTATAAGCTCATATGTATCTATACAATTATACTAGAGAAACAAAATAGACTTGTTGTTTATAATTAACTAGCGGCCCGCTCAGGCTTCGCACGGGTATAAAATATATAGTCTATGTCATTCACTGAAAAAATGATACTCGATCGATATTAATCATTTTTCAGTGAATGACACAGGCTATATATTTTATACCCGTGCGAAGCCGGAGCGGGCCGCTAGTAATATATAAATTAATACCTATGTATGTATTGCATACATACTACGAGTGTATTCAATACACATGTTACGAAGTTACATAATACTTGCGAAAGGTTACGCATCGTTTAAAAGTCCACATTGATTTTTAACATCAGTTTATCCGAACAGAATAAACAAAGAGTCTTATTGAAAAAATATCATTTGCCACTGAAATTTACTTACCCCGCTATACTTATTTTATAATAAAAATCATAAAGGAAATTTAAAAACAATGAAAAACAGCGTAAGCCAGTAAAAATTGCCATCATTTGTAGAATATCACAAGTTCATATTTTAATTGCTATCTCTTCCTTATGGGGTTCGTTAAACACAGACTTGATATTATTAGTATCGTTAAAAACTATCCAAGTGTACAACGAGTGCAGCGATAAGGATGGAAAACTTAGCGGTTTTTTTTTCTCATTTTAAAGATTCTCAGGAAGTTTAGTATAAATTTTGATACTTTTTTATGAAGTTGTATTTTCTTTAAAATATCAAGTAGCATCGCTTGTGAATATATAAATTCAACAAAAATTACCATTAAAAAATGTCTATACTTATTAGTGTAAATGCACTTTTCTATGAAAAAAACGATACTGAAAATAGAATAGGTACTTTCACACATTTTCTCCAAAAAACATAGCCATATATATTACCTGTTTATAATAGTGTCAATTTACTGAAGTTTCACTTCTATCGTGTGTGAATCGCAGACACACTTTTTTTTTATCGAAATCTATCCAGCAGTCATTGCGCGATGCGTGCACAGTGATGGGCTCGCAATGGCGCGAATTCCATCATTTTAGTTAGACAGACTTTTCATAAAGAACCAGCCGCTAATTAAATTAGACATCCGACTTTTTAACAATCGGGCTTCTACTTCTTACTAAATAAATTCGAGATATCTAGGTGGTAGAGCTACGCTGAAGCTATTACTGGTTTTAGCATGAATGGGTCGGCTCGCCCGGGGTAGTACCACCCTCTCACAGAAAGTCGACACGTGAAGTAACAGTGCTTGCACTGTTGCGTTTCGTTCGGCCAGTGAGAGCGCCGGAGGCCCACATATTTAAAAGGCAGGCAACGCACTTGCGACTCCCCTGGTGTTGCTAGTGTCTATGGACGGCGGTGATCACTTACCATCAGGTGACCCACCTGTTCGTTTGCCCCCTATAATAAAAAAAAAATATCCGCAGCCAGATTTGACTTTGATATAATATATTTTACTTTTTTGGTACATAATTTGTTCCTAACCTCGAAATTCACTAGATTATAATTGCGCATGTAATTATAATTAAAATTAATTATGAAATAAACACGGCAAAAGTATTATTCCTACTCACGAACACCGAAACAAGGGCTTGATACAAAAGCGTAAAACATGTTCATTAATGAAGGTAATTAATTCACGTTGCAATATTTATTCAGTAAAACACACTAATGTGCTCGGATACCGAGGCTTGTGTGCTAACTTCGCGTATGAAACTTTATAGCGGCTAGTATGAATAATAAGTAACAACGTTCAGAAACCTACATATATATTCTAAGGTGAATGAAAAGCTTACTTTTGTGAATCGCCTGTTTAACGTTGAATATCTAATTTAGACGTTGTTTTTTAAAGACAATTCTAAATTTAAATAATCATAATATTTTTTTTATTATTAACAAAACTACTACAAAAATTGTATCTAAAAATAAATGTAACGGATCGGATGTTAATTGGATTACAGTCAAAGGAGTTTTAAAATAAAACATAACTCGTCTATTAGATTTTGAGTACTACGTGCATTTATCAAATTCTTCGCTCGTTAATTTTAAATTTAAACAATCATAATATTTTTCTTTATTAACAAAAGTACTACAAAAATTGTACCTAAAAATAAATGTAATGGATCGGATGTTAATTGTATTACAATCGACGGAGATTAAAAAAAAAAAACATAACTCGCCTATTATATAAATAAACTTGAGTACTATGTGCATTTATCAAATTTTTCGGCCGTTAAAGACGTACGAGAAATTGTATTATTACCTTGAGATGACGAGTTCGTTAAGGGAATCTTTCAGCACGTGCGAAAAACACCCTAATATAACGCACAGGCAAACATAAACAATTCGATGAACAAACGCTGTTGCTCGCTAAAAATGATAGGTTATATTTTTTTATAATGAAAAATAAATACTAACTTATTTATCTAGTAATGATCTTCATATATTTTCATACTATATTAAATTTGATGGTTAATGAATGTATTATTATCAAACGAATAATAAATCCTCTATAGATAATAAAGTCAAAAGCCACGTTTGATTATTTCTTCCAACAAAACTAGATACGATAATTAATTCGTACGATAAAATCGATCATACCCGAATTATCAAAACAATATTTCTATTCATAAATAAGCGAAGCGTTACTTTACAAGTTAGCTAGGTTTGCATCTCGCATACGCAAACAACTCGGTCGGGTGACTTAAGTCGACGCAAACCTCTCCCCTTAATATAATTAAGACGCAACCAGTTTACATGGCGTTCCCGATGCAGAAGACAGCCACATTTACGAGTGGTTAAATCTGTTATTGGAGTATATTTTATGCAGTATCTAAACTGCTAGACAATAATTTTGCTAACACGGCCTGGTCTCTCACTGAACACAAATATGTATTAGTAAAGTTAATAAATCCACCTCTCCTAACCTCCTCCTGACCTCTTTAAGGTCGCTTCAGTGCTTTAACAACTGTCAAACCTACAGATTAAAAAAAAATATATATTGGATTTTAGAGTGGAATTCTTTACCTTTCACGGGTAAGACGTTTATATAGCCAAATCGAGTTAAAAGGCAAGACTAAAAGCATTGGTGCCTCAAATCAGATCAATTTTTCTTACCTATTTCCAAATAAATTAAACATCTACTAATTCCACACTAATAAGTAAAATTGCCAAATTAAATTAAAAAGCAAAACCAAAAGCATTGTTGCCTTAAATTTGATCAATATTTCTTATCGACCTGAAAATAAACTAAACATCTACTAATTCCCCACAAACAATTTACATGCGACAAATATAACATCCCAATCATAATTCCGTTTGATTAATCCCCGATTGCGACTTAACCGCCGTCTTCTAGAATATTCGACATGCGCTTACATAATGTGATTATTCGGGAAATTGTCTCCGAGTATTAGGAAATAATGTCATTAAAACTGTGCCTACGGAGATTTGATTGATGAATGCTCGTTTGTTGTTCGTTACTGGTTACAATCACTGTTGACGTCATTTGAATATGATTCTTAACGTCGAATAATTTATGATGGATCACTTCACAGTTGTACATCTTGAAACTTTCAGTGCTATTGTTAACAGAAATTTTGTCGGTACCTGATACCTTGTTTCTGACCAAAATGACAAAGACGACGAATTGGTAACAAGACAACTATTCAGCAATAAAACAGACAAGAGGACAGTTGATTATTTGGGACACTTGGCTAATAAAATTATATCGAATCCTTTTTTTCGAACTGACTACACTATTGACCTGGCCAGGCCTCTACAGTTTCACCGGACTACTAACGGTAGCGCTTAAGGCAGTCACCCGATTTTATAATGGCAACCAGTACAAGGGCGCATGGCGCGCCTCATCTTGGACTGTTGCCTAAGATCCCAAATGTGTCTAAGCTAATTATTTCATACAGATATGAAGTCGTAACATATACATGTGTACCAAGCATGCATGTTTCACAAACTTATACATGTATCTTGAATCTGACTACTAAACTAATATAAGCTACCTCGAAAAACGAACTCGAGAAAAGGTAAAAAAGCAAACCCAACCACTATGTTTACCTACATGTGTGTATGTTCACGTATATAGGGTGATCGGTGATGTGTTGTAGACTAGTTAGTGTAGTATCAGTCTCAGTGTATACGCGCAAGCAACATGATCGATGGCTTCATTCCGAACCTCGGCTTCAGCAGCTGCCGAGGGGGCCGAGGCAAGTGTGCTGGGGCAAAAGTAACAGCCAAGCCGCGGCAGCGTAATCTACGATTACGCGGGCGTGGGCTCGCACACGGTCTATTTATGTTACAATGGTGGTTTTTAGTCAGCCTGTCTAGCTGTCGACCTCATATTAAATTTGTCATCAAGTGCTTGTAGGTATATTCCGACAGCTTCACTTGAGAGACATTCCTTCCGTTGGTTTAACGTGCTTACCATTTTAGAACACCTCCTTATTTTACATTAGGTGAGGTTTTGGTGTTAGCACTTTAACTATAAAACCTATAAAGCATAAATCGCTGCAGTACTGTCAACATCTGTAACAACTAAATAACATACGTAAGTGGAGTCACAGGCATTTTTAGTATTGTGTAGCATTGCAAGATTACCAGAATATTAATTGGTTTTTGGAATTTATATTCGAAATGTTTTTACGAGGCATCAACGTCACTTTGCGGCAAAAGTATTCAAGTAAAAAAAATCATAAATAATTTTAATAAAGCTACCGACAAGAAATATTTTAGGTCAAGCTAAAACTTTTTTTTATTAAAGGAACATTAAATCTCAGACATCTGATTGGAATGAAATGTGTGTCGTGCGTGGGTAACATGAACATATAGGGCAATTGGTTAGTAACGCCTACTTAAAATGTTTATTAGGAAACTTGTTACTAATGTGCTTTGCATATAATTTGGCTTATATTCTTACAATATTTATTTAACTTTTGAGTACAGAAAGAGTTTCAAAGAATTACCAAAAACGTATTTCAGTCTTTGAGAAAACCTGTACTCCTTTGTCTGTTAAAGCATCAACGTTACATCTATTACTGTCACAAAATAACATTATTTGCAATACTTTTTCCGATTCGACTGTAACTGGCAACAGGTAAAGGCGCAAGAGGCATAGAAAGTTAACCCTTGAACCCCAGGAGTAACAACTATTATAACTGACCTTAGGAGTACAGTCCTGTATAAGTTAATTGCACATAGCTAAAGTCTATAGTCTTTGGTATCTAGGTTCGGTCCCCCGGTGTGGAGCCCTAGTGTATGCTGCTAGCGCGATACAGTGACACTGTATCAAACACATCACATTATACCCTACATACCTATACATACATGTTGTGGAAGAGTTTTTCTTATTCCTCTTATTATTATGTTTTGCCTAATTAATCGTATCCAAAATTGTCAGATCCGAAATATATGTAAAAGTTCGTGCAGCATATATGAAGATACGTAAATGTGTTTTACTAACGCATACATGTATGGTGGTTAGCTTAACTTATCTGAATAGTTCACTTCGATACAAGATATCGTATGCAAGGCTTACAACCCAAGTCGAGGTTTTGCACTTTTGCGCTAGTTGCAATTTCAGCTGAGTGCCATTACCGCTCGCCCAAAAAGCGAGGTAGGGCTGTGATGATCCATTAGACACCACCAGCGGACAGTCTGTCCGAAAAAAAAAAAAAACTATAAGCTTTGGTAACTACTTATTATCAGATGGATTACAGGACTGTTTACAATTACATATTAAAAAAAAATATATATATGCATCATAACGGTGCCTTTCACATAAGTATGAGTAATGTCGTATTTTGTATTGCTTATGTTATCAAGTAAATAACTATAAAATTATTGCTATTGCTTAAATAAAAAAAAATTACTTTCATAATAATTGGTAATGTGTTTTTTATCCTATTGAAGAATATAAAAAGAAAATAATTTATCAAGATTTCTTCTAAGATATTGGTGGAACAACTTTCCCGAGCAGCTATTACATTATGCAAGGAAAACACATCAGTCACTACGACCGATATACTTCCTTACCCTTTCAACAATATTAAATAAAAGAAAACGAAAGTTGTTCCCCAAATGTACTTAGTTCCGTTTATGAAAAAAGTTGCTTACTTATTTTTTACTAAACTCGTATGGAGACCATATTTCTCCAGAGAGAATGGGTGTACCCTATTTTTACGTTACTTTTCTGGACATACGAGTGCCAAAAAAAAAACCAATACAAATAAATGAGAAAATTATTCAAATTGTCAACAACAGATGTCTAGTTCCTTTATTTTAACAATCTGTATAGTAAGATATAAATAAAAACGAAGTGTCTGTTTGTCCGCTACAATCTTTGAAGTGGCTGTACTAAGTGTAACGAAACTTTTATTTGCAAATAACAGACGACTAGGCAGTAATTATAAAATTTATCAGCGATAATTTGAAATCAGTAAGAAGGTCAGCCGATAATTGCTTTGGATGGAACTCATAGTTCCCACAAAATAATTATATAAAAAAAAAAACAGTTTTGCCAGAACAAAGTCACGAGAACTGTAATATTATAGCTAATCGAATATAGATTTTAGTAAACATATACTTAGATATATAATTCGTGTGTTTGCAAAACTTTTCCTAACCCGGTGGACGGTTTTTAGCTTTGGTTCTATTTGATAAGTGGCGCTGTAGTCGAAATCCATTTTATTTTTCTCGTTAGCCAACCATTTTTTTTTTCTTAATTTTTTAGATATGCCACATGAAAAACCACGTAAACCCACATTTCTAGTATCTCAGCATGTGATGTGATGTGGGATCTCTGTAGTAAATTTAAAAATCTATTTTGATAATAATAAATTGTGATAAATATTAATTCATTCAAAGAAACCACCTTTTATGTCAACCGAATTTCATTTGTGTATTTCGTCACGCTCCAGTTATGCATAAATTACGAAAACGGATGCACGCAAAGACACTAATTTCCCGTTTAAATATTTACAAAGTGACTTAGAGGTTTTACTGGGCTAATTAGAAAACTTTTTTAACGTAATTATAAGCCGTGGAACCCTCAAAATTGTTAATTTCGTGATGCGAGTTAACGTTAAAATTTGACTTTTTAAATTTTGTTACGTTTGCAACTTTTTACTGTTGTGTTAGTCACGACTAGGCTTTCAAGGATATATCGATAAACATATTGTATCGACTAAATATTATCGATATGATAAAAGATAAGAAACGATAATATAAATTTAATTTAAGATTTTTCCTTCTAACAAAAAGAATTATAATAAGTTATGTAAATGGAGAGTAATTGACATGTTATGGAGTGACGTCACGTCATATCAGTGAGCGGTTATGTACAAACTTTGAAAAGAAAACTTGTGAGTTGCAACGTGATGTATTTTTCTTTTCGCCTTCTGAAAAGCTAAATTTGTGCAAGTTACCATCGTCACGGAATAAGTATTCGTCACAGAATAGGTTGCGGAAAAAAAGAATTGTCCAAGTTATTGTTTTTAGCATCTATGACAATACATACTTGATAATTTTTTTGAAACAAACTAGATTTCATTAATGTTCTCCTTTTATTTTAAAAACTTTACAGCCATATTTGGCTTATTAATAGTCTTAAAAATATCGATTCTTACGAATATTATGTGATGATAAATACTAAAATATAAATATCGAAAGAACACTTATACTCCTAGTAATGACGTTATTTTTGTATATTTTGATGTCTCACGAAATGAACTAATATAAACTTCGTAAAAGCAGAACCTATTCTATATGTACCTAACTAGATCTTAATTGCTTTTGACAAATTGTAGTCTTTTCAATCAAAACGCTGGGTATAGTTTTTGTCTATACCGTCGCAGAGATGAAGCCTTTATTTATAATTTCTCTCATACTTAAATTTCATGCTTCTTGCATCTACAATCTACACAATTTGTAAAATACTCCTCGATATAGTTTTGCCAGAAAAAAAAAGTAATGTGCACTTATGTACACGCGTTAGAAGTTATACTTCTTTGGCGTAACAAGATAAAAATCTATTCAAAAAATGTATCTTTCGTCTTATTCTACGTTTGTAGATAAAACGACACTAATAATAGAAAAAACGTATTTAATACATACTCGTACATACTTTTTAAAATAAAATGTTGACTGTAGCTAACTTCAGGGTGTCGGTTTTTCGTGACTGTCTGCGAGCGCATCGTAAAAAATTACTCTCATCATTTTTCCCTAACGCGCCACAAGAAGAGTAACTTAAAAAAAAAACAAATAAAAATTTGACCTTGGATGTATATTATGTGTGTACACGCGGAGGAAGATAAACTTCTTTGGCTTATATGTATTGAATTCTATAATAAACTTTTATTTTTAATCAATACAACAAACATCTTAGTCTCATAAGAACAAACAATATTTATTTGTATAAGTTAGTCTCTCAGTGTATATACTACAAGAAATATAATACAATTTTAATTTCAAATTTCAATTTTACACATATGATACAATAATTTTAAAATGCAAACTTACCCTGTTGCCATGACAACGGTTAACATATGAATGGTTACTATAGGAACGGTACTGCGTAACGCATAAGTTTCAAATTTTTTTTTTCCGCATCGCACCTATAAGAAGTTTCTCGTCAATACAGATAATAATATCTATATATTAACACGTGAAGAAAAAACGTTGCATCCCGTATTATGGTCGAATTTCGACCGCCAGTAGGTATATGTAGTGACGTAGATACCCACTGTAAATAATTTACATATATACATTTTAGATTATAAGTGTAAACAAAATTAATTAAACGGCCTTTACGTTTCCCTAAAACGATCCAATTTATATTTATAATTTGGTAATATTACTCGGTACGCTATTAATACAGCCCACCCGCTCTCACTGTAAGACGCAATCGGTAATATGATAAGCGCTCCCCTCGAACCTCACTACCCCTACTGACGTTTTTCCCCCGAAAAAATTGAATTAATTTCTGACAAACAATCTATATATGTTTCTATAGGACTTGTGATATAAAAACAGCGTTGCAATCATGTCCTCGTGTAGAATCAGCAGGAAGCTATATTATTATTTATCATGCGTGTACAGTCCTTGGACACTCTTAATACAGCCATAGGTTTAAATTTGTAAGTAATATAGTCAAGAGCTTAATACGAAATAAAGTGAAAATATTATTATAGGAATCTAAAATTAGCAATTATTTTGTTGCCGCCATATTATACATATAATATAGTACGAGATATAACCAAATCTGTGTTCTGCGCAACTATCTTCAGAGCGGTCAAAAAGTTTGGCGAGGCCTTTATTTGTTTTTTTTTTAATCCCACTATCATACAGCTATTAGACTATATAATATTAAATACAGAACATACTTTCGTCGATTGAAAACGTAATCTTCATAACAAAACCACAGATAAAACACATATAAATACAGAGTAATTATTATTTATTCGGTATCACAAAATTAAATTTAAAAAAAGTTTATATATCGATTCTATTGTCATAATTAGTAAAAACCATATGTTATACCCGTGAATGATCCATCCGATCCCGATAGAGCGCTACGTTCTAGGATATATTTTGTTATTCATTCATACATTTGTATTTAATGTAATTAAGTCGACGGCGTTTGGTAATATATAATAATAAAATTAAATTAAATAAAAAAGGTATACAATCATGTAACAATACAAACAATAAGCAACTTAAACAATTCAAGTCAATAACTCAATTCAAAACCATTCAAAAGACATTTCCCGCAGTAGCGATATCACAAACATACAATTAACGGAACAAAATACAGAGAATAATTATTTACGAATCACACAAAGAATCGTCTAACATGGAATTCGTATACACAAATTCATTCCAGCAAACCATTCAAATCCACCAACAAAATTCACCAGCTTGCTTAAACCTCTGTGACTCCAATTTAATAATATTAATAAAGATATTTATCGACTAAAAATTCATTCGATTTAGCAACTAAATTCGCTATACTACATATAAAGTTAGCCGAGCAACAATTCATATTATTAATCTATGCAATCTCGATATCAAACTACGATCGTAAACGCCGGAGACACGTGGACGACAAAACACGATCAGTCCCTAGGGCCAGTGCTGAACTATTATTTAGAATTATATTGTACTACTGCTTCTTATCTCTGAGGGCACGTGTATCCACCGATACAGTCGTAATCCATCACCCCTACTTCGCAAACTCTTTGATGTACATCAACTGAGGGATAGTTAATGTATTTTTTAATTTAACAAATATTTGACACTCCTCACTTAGTGTATATAAGAATATATGTATAGTTACACGATGCGGTGACAGCGAGTTCATAATTAATACTATGTTTTTAATAAAGGTTGTATGATTTTGGTTGACAGGGAAAATCAAAACAATAAACTTTTCCAATACATGTAAAATCTTCGTCCATGTTTTTAGCCGCTCCGAATGTAACCGTACGTTCGGCCTGGCATATAAACATAGTTAAGAGTTTAGTACAAAGCAGACTTAAGATATTGTCATAGGAATCTAGAATTGACATTTACTTATCCTTAAGGTGTCTTGATGTTACATACATATTATAAAATAAAGTCGTCCGTCGCGTCTGTCTGTCTGTCTGGATGTTCGCGATAAACTCAAAAACTACTCAACGGATTGTACTGCAGTCTTCACCAATAGATAGAGTAATTCACGGGGAAGGTTTATGTATATAATTTGTCAAGGTTTTTTTTATAAATTCGTTGAACTATAATGACAACTGTTGAAAGAATCGGGAAAAGTCAAGCCGCTTTAAGCGTTTCGTGCACATAAGTATATATATATTTTATTATCAGAGTAGGACAACGTCCGCCGAGCCTGCTAGTATAATATAATATGTATTTATGTATAATTTTGTTCCGAGCAGTCAAAAAGTTTGGCGTGGACTGTATGGCGTATTCGTATGAAAGTATTTTTACTGTAAATTATCAAAAGGATAAAGCGACATTTTATTGCATTTTGATGATTTTTGCAACACTTTTAATTCCTGTCGATTCCTATTATTTATGCTGTTTTTTTTTTAAGAACAGCGAAAGTCAATAAGAAAGTAAATGATTAAAGCTACTCGCTGGTTCTGATTAAAACATATTCCCAGTTATTACCTGGAACAGGAAAGTAAAAATGGAATCAAATAACTAAATATGAAATATCGATATATATATTGTCAGTTATTTTACAGTAACTCAAGGTGACACTACTTCGAACATATTTGGACTGTTACCTATTAAATCTATGCAATAGAAACCATTTATAAGTAACTATAATTTTTTTAAATGTGTAACAGCAATAGTTAAACCTAGAAAATATTACTAAATAAGAGAAAACGGTATAAATGAATTATTAGTAACGGTTCAGTAACTCAGAGTTACTCTGCTTGGGACATATTTAGAGCTGTTTTATCTACTTTTTCTTTCAACAATAAGCGTTTATTAAAAAAAACGAATTTGTTTCTAAGAGGCAATAACTTATTTATATTTTAAGAATTAATGTTGACCATTTTTTTTTTCTTAAAATATAAATAATATATAATAAAAAGATAATTTTTCCAGAAGAAATGATATAATAAAAAAACAAGGATTTAATGTTGTAGGCAATACAGATTGCGGTCCCTGTGCACTCGCTAAATATATCTGATGCACCGGATAAATGTTCAAGATAATGGTTTTATTTGATTCCATTGGGGTGAAAACTGCGGGGTGTCCTGTGTCACATTGACCGTCTCGTGTCTGTCTATTAGGGTACATAAGCGATAATATTTATCGTAATTGATATTACGATAGACGTTCGCTTAAATAATTAACCAAGAAAAGCATTATCCTTCGGGAAGAGAAGTATAACATATTATTAAGCAAGTTTAGGCGTCTACATTCGCTGATCTGTGCCTTCACTACATAGTATAAAACAAAGTCGCTTTCTCTGTCCCTATATCCATTTGTATGCTTAAATCTTTAAAACTACGTAACGGATTTTGATGCTTTTAATAGATAGAGTAATTAAAGAGGAAGGTTTATATGTATAATAACATAAATTAAATAGTGGAGAAATACTGTTATTTTTGAGATTACTCCAAATTTAACGCGTGCGGGCCACGGGCAGTAATGAATAAATCAAAGCTACTGGAACGATTTTAATCATTTTTTCAGTGAATGGCATAGGCTATATATTTTATACCCGAGCGAAGCCGGAGCGGGCCGCTATTTCTCTATATTATATACTATAGTATAACAAAAAACTATCAAAAAATTATATTCTACTAAATGCACCATGAGTAATAAGTATATGCCTACCTTGGATTTGGACATAGGATACGTTGGATTACCATAAACATACCCAATATCTGAATCACTATACATTTTTCATTCGATTTCGAAGAGTGTCCTGGTGTACCTTAGTTAAATTCAAAGGCCAATTCTATTACAATTAAAATGGTACCCCTTTGAAAATATTACTTTGCCAATAAATGATTTCCTAGTGGTTTGATCGGTGGAATATTAAATGTCCCCGGACCCCGGTATGTACCAACGGATTTTTCGAAGTTAATGGACATTTACAAATTTCAGTTGATAACACTATCGCCTGACGGTGAAGGAAAACATCGTGAGGTAACTTGAACCTGAGAAATGTTATTGTAGTACCACTGTATGTGGGAAAAATATAGAACTGTGGATTTCTCAATGTTTGCAATCGCCAATACGTTGTGAGCTGACGTGGTGATTATGACCATACCTTCCGTCGGGAAGAGGTCTATTGTCCTGCAGTGGTGGGTCTCTGACAAGCTGATGATGATATAAATGACAAAGTTCTGTGGTAATAAACATAAAAAAATATAGCTGAATTGAGAAACTCTCTTTTGAAGTCGGTAAGAAAATAATAAATGATTGCTGTTTTGGTTGGACTTGACAATTTTTCCTAATAGAATCGCGACCACCACACATCAAGTATAATACCAGTGTAAGCAAGTCATTTAAAGATCAAGGATCCGACAGTGTACATACAGTAACCAATTGGAGTAATAGAATTTTGTCAACTGTGTCACAATCACCACACGCATGTTGAGAAACCAGTCACAGTATCTCGTTACATTTATCAGTTAGTATGTAGTATAGTTTGTAGTGAAGCGTGAAAGCCAGCATTCAAAATCAGAACGCTTATGAACGTCAAAACTAACACCAGTTCGAAAAACATCCCAGTCATCGAGAAGAACTGGCAAGAAACTCGATCGGCTTTACCTTTTTAACATACAATTATATATTTTAAACACGTTATACGTTACAATCATTTTAGTGGATGCACAAAGAGGACTCAATTCCAGACATCACCATCGTTCACATTATAGGTGGCCGCCATTCTTCTTACTTTATTCTATGTTTAGTATTTACCATAAGACACAGTGCCGTCATTTTGCCTCGCTTCCATAATACAAAATATGTAACTGTAATTATAACTTCTATTATTTTCGAAAGTTAAATGAAATTACTTTAATTGTAAAGTTAAATGAACCGGGCTTAATTAATTAATCGCGAGTTTCTAACACGACCTCATTTATGTACAAATTGGTAAATGAGATTGTTTTTCTTTTTCACCTTATCCTAACAAGATGTAGACAGGAACGATTTAGACTTGACAACACATATTAAACTAATTAGTACCAGCAACTTAGCACTCAAGAAAATCTATAGTTTTGGCGTGTATATTATAAATTATAAGCAATCTTGTATTTTTTATTGCAATTTTAACATCACTACTTAACTCTTATATACGTTTGACCAATTTTAAACAACCTTTTTTAAGCTTTATTACTATATCTTAGGATGTATAGCATTGTATATACTCTATCTTTTAACTGTTAGTAACAGTCTCATAAAAATTCTCTTTAACCGTTTCGAAGCTTAACCTAGACAAACAACAAATACTTCAAATATGTTTTTATATGTACAGATATTTTATTTATCTTCGATGTAAAAGAGTAATGGTAAGAGTTCCGTAACAACATTGACCTTTAAGTAATCAGCCAGTACGACAAACACATAGTATAATCAACATTTTTTTATACTGTGTAGGCTTTAGGCGCTTGAATACAATGTGACATGATACTAAATAATGATATAGTATAAGATGGTAAACCTAGAAGGGAACTGATAATCGAGTGCAGTTGCCGGAACAAACCAACGGGAGCTTCGCGACAGATTTTCAACTTGAGGGTAGTACCTAGCCAGGAGGACTTAGA
Organism: Antheraea assamensis; assembly: GCA_035772565.1. Classification (NCBI taxonomy): domain Eukaryota; kingdom Metazoa; phylum Arthropoda; class Insecta; order Lepidoptera; family Saturniidae; genus Antheraea; species Antheraea assamensis. The sequence goes on along the minus strand of JAQQSE010000031.1, from coordinate 5,744,729 downwards.
AAAAGCCCTGCCACCATGCTATGGTTTCATCACCGAAATCTCCGACTCAGTTGCAAGGATTCGTACCCACGTCGAATGACGCGAGATATCTGAACGCGCTATGGACTAAGCCCTCATCGCTTCAGAATTCAGAGCCGATCTTGAACACGACCACCGAAGCGAGTTACAAGCGCAGTTTGTTTTATTTATATAATATCTCCAATAAGTAAGGTTAATACATAAAGCGGGCATATATTACAAGCCGGATTTTTCTTCCAAAAGCAAAAAAAACTCTATTTAAATTCTGGACATAATACACAGTATACAATAGTACGAGTGGCGGTTATCATTGAATGCTTACACCCAAAGCGAATTTCCCCAAACAACGGGATTCGTGCTCGCGGTGAGCCGTGACGGAGGAGAGTTGTTCTCGACTACTAATGTAGCTCCCAAGACATCCCGGACATTTATATTTACTTTACAGTCGGCAACGTAGCAAACGGGCTTCGGATGGAGATACAACGGGTATAAAATATTACAGTTAAATTCATTTGATGCTATGTTACTAGTACTGGCACATTATCAATGGATCGTTTCTTCCTTTATCAGGATTCATTATCAGCTATTTTATCTTTATAATAGTAATTTTGTCATTGCTACCTACCACTATCCCTATAACACTTTCTATCAACTTTAAGTTAACTCTCTTAAATTTTACCGTTACTGCTTAGCTCCTAATCTATATCAGGAAAAGTCTCGTAAAATCAGTTCCGCAGTTTCTAAGATTAACCTGGATAATAATAGACACTTCAATTTCATATATACTTATATAGATTGTGTTACTTTATACTATTCAGAATACACTGATGTTACGGTTGAGGAATATTCAAACTTACTATTTAATGATAGTTAGTTTATTTTTCTAGTGAGAAATATTCAGTAGCTATCTATTTGTATATATCTAATTTGATTTAACAGATAAAGTTTTGGAGATAGTACTGCAAACGAAACCATGGGTAAAAGCTAGTACAAAATAAAAAAGCTTTAATTACTTTTTATAACGATAGCTATCTGTCAGTGAAAGTCCCATGAAAATAGGTCCAATCGTTTTGGAGATAGTAGTACAGTCGAAGCCACGGATGACTGCTGGTCTAAAATAAAATAGCCTATGTCACTCGGTGTAATTTTAACTATCCGTCGGTGAAATTTCTGTCAAAACCGGTTCGGCCGTTTCGATGATTACCCGGAACAAACAGACAGACAGACAAAAATATTAAAAATTGTGTTTTTGTTATCAGTATCTTGTATACGTTCATATCCAATCAGTAGAAAGTCAATATTTTGATATTACATACAGGCACTTCATTTTTATTATATGTATAGATATAGATGAGCGATCGCGTGTGCAGCTCTATCATGTACTTCTACTGATAAAACGTGAAATCATACAGAAAAAAAAAGAAACTAAAACATTCGTAAGATCGACAATGACTTTAGTTACCGTCTATCTCTTACAAACGTTGCAAACCGCGGTCCGACTCCGAAGCGAGTATAACTGAACGGTACCACGTGATCGGCCTTTAAAACAGCGTAGTAGAGAAAGGAAAACGGTTTCATGGAGCCCGTTATGGTTTTTACGATTTTCATTGTGATAGTAAAATCGTGTAATATTCTCGTCGTTATTTATATCAGTGCGAATGTGTGTAGAATTCCTTAGAAACAAGCAGTTTTATCCAATACATTTAGTTATTATAGCTATTCACATAGTTTTTTTAACTTCACACTTGTAAGTAGAGGCTGAATTGTATGCTTTCGCATATGTAGTAAGCTATGTGTCACCGATTATTCGAAGTTATTTAAAATTTCATGATGATGTATATTTTAATTAAATATACATTAGTTTTCAGTAATAGAAAAAGCTCGAAGACAGTGTAAACTGAATTTAATACAACCGGTCAAATAAAGTTACAGTTACCAGAATGGTTTCTATGTACCTTTTAAGTAAGCAGAAAATTGTTTTCGAACAATAGTGCAGATTTTAAACATTTATTTCATAATAGTAAGCTTTATTAATTGGACGAATGAGTTGTTTCCAAAAACAATGCAATTATACGAATGCGACACGATGGCTCTACAGTTTTATAATAGTATAGAATGTTACTACATATTTGAAGACACTTTTATAAGTATTTGCATGCATATTTCAAGCATTCTATGGTTTCATATAATCCGCCCCTAAATTATGACTAAAAATGACTAAATATCGTATCTGGATCCCAAATGAAAATTCTGTTTTTTTTTTTAAATTCTATATAGGTTAGCGTTTGACCATAATATCATCTGATATTAAATGATGATGTGGTCTAAGATGGTAGTCACGTTAAACCTAGAGGGAGACTGGCTCTCGAGTGCAGCTGCCGTAACACACCAACAGGTGTTTGGCCACAGATTTTCAACTTGACGGTGATAGCTAGCCAAGCGGGCTTAGAAAAAGCCCTACCACCATGCTATGGTTTCATCACGATGTGTTTCCTTCACTGAAAGCTTCCACCCAGTTGCTAGGATTCGAACCTTCGTCCTTCGATGCTATGTCCGAACACACTACCAACTGAGCCATCATCGCTTTAAACGCTGTATCATTTAAAATAAGAAAAACATACTTTTCTCTATAGATTTATTTATAGGAATTTATAATTTCGTATACCTACAGAGAAAGCACTGTACTGTCTTTGCTGAGGCTTGGGTACAAAATCTGGATCTGCTAATTTGAACCCAATATTTTACAATTCTCACTGCCACTTTTCCGGTGTCTAGTCATAGCAATATCAGATATCTGTCAGTATAATCACAATGACAGCTAATATAATAAGATAGTGGACGACATAATTTAATTTCTTACATATATTATATTCTTCTTGTAAATTAGAATTAAAATGTACGAGTATTCCATTACACTTAGTAAAATGTGACTTTACAGCGACATTAAAAGCAAATTTTATAAAACCAATCAACGGTTATACCTGCAATATTTTTAAGTAAACTTGGTACAGCCGGAGGCATAAGCTTAAGTAAGATTAACAGCAGGCGACGGGAGCAGTAATTACGGTCATTATTGGCAATCGATGGGGATCCGCAGATTTACTACCCCACCTCGGACCCCGTGATTAAGCAGTTCAAAGTCTTAGGTGATTCGTTTATTTAATACTGTTAAATTATTTATAAAGTTAATTGTTTTAGTTTTTGAAGTGAAACCATTTTTATACGCATTAAACCGTGTACGACAGTGAATCGTCGCGTTCGGGAGTGTGACGGTGAATCGGGTTCACTCGGTTCCACTCGACATCAAGCGCGTTCGGGTTATATTTACTGATTAGTTCATTCCTTTATCGTTCCAAGAGTTACGTTTTTATGATTGCTTGTTATTTTAATACAATATTATAAATGTTTTGTATATAATCAGTGTAGTATTTCAAATGTTTATATTATATGGCATTTTTTATACTCCTGACAACTTATCTATATTCACAATTACATGATTGGCATTTGAGTAGTTAAAGTGTTACAAACTTACATTTGTATTTATAATGTTAAAAAATATCGTTCATATGATCTCTTCATCATTTTCTCTGACTTTATCTCAGAGAGATTGTTAAAACAAAAGCGGGTCGGAGTTATTCAACCCGCATAACGTCCGGCGCGACAACCTTCACGGTAAGTTGGCTAAGGACGGCCACTGAGAGATTAAGCCGGGCCTCCGTCAGTCTAACATGGCCTTTGAAACCTACTTATCTATATTAATGATTAATTAACTTGGAGATTTACAGAGGCTTGTTCAAAAGTGAAACAAAGGGAACTTTACTAATTAAGGCAGGTAAGATACAACAAATCGACTAGGAACATTAATTAATTTATTTAGTTATGATAAACAAATAATATCTGATTTTTAACGAATAATCTTATAAATACAATTTACAATTCTACAATTTCCCCCAAACCTTCAGCGGAGAAAAACATCATGATGAAAACTCCGACCTGTGTGTTTATTGGAACTCGCATGATCTCACAGAAACCTTTCATTGACACAAATAAGGTCATAAACACAAAAAAAAACATTTTAATTTTTAGTTTAATATCGAAACTGGCATGACCTCAGAGAAACCTTTCGTTGATACAAATAAGGTGATAACACAAAAAAAACATGATTTTTTAATCCACTGGATATAGGTAGGTAAAAATGCAGTTAAAAAAGTATAAAGTGATGCGATGTTCATATTATTTGCATTTGTACGGCTTTCTTATCAAAAAATGCTCTTAAACATTTAACATTATTTTCTGTATAATAATACTAGCTGCTCGGTCCGGCTTTGCACGGACGTCAATCCAGTCAACGAATTACCTTATACCGCCATCTGCTTGAATCTTATCGAACTAACAGAGATAATCACGACACAAATAATTCGCAATTAAATAATATTGGGATTATAAATTGAGACATAAACCTATCTTTCAAGCTGGATGAAACTGCACACAGAATGCAAAACTTTATTAAAATCGGTTCCGTAGTTCAAGAGTCCATTGCGGACAAATAAGGTGACACATAATTTATATATATTAAGATTACAATAGATTGTGGTACAAAGATGGTTTATATTAATGCGTATTTAGACGGCACAATATTTTTCTTAGTCTAATTCTTTACTTTAAAATTTACAGCCCGGTATTGTACGCTCATGCGGGGATAGAATTCCTACTCCTTGTGTCGCCATCTTAATTCTAATGTCAGTTACATTCGATACGATTTTGATTATTTGTTCTATTCATCGTATATATCCATATTATGTTAATATCTAAAGTAATCAATATAAATGTAAATGTGAAGCCAAAAAAAAAAAATTGTTTGTCCTTTAAAAAGTTTAATATCTGAAATGATGCTTAATAAATTGGCTTAAATATTAAAGGACGGAATCTAACAATTTTGAGTAAAAACACATGTGACTTCTTAAGTGGACGTTCAACGACTGAAAAATTCATACAATGACTCTTCTATCTAATTCTATAAATCACTGATGTAATCGCGAAATCCCATTAGTTGAATGTCCGAAGTCCCACTGGAGCTTTCTCCTAGCTCTCATAGAACAAGAGATTTTTACTATCTAAAACGTTGGAACCGAGCCAGTATCCTCGAAAGCCTTTCGAAACCTTATTTATTGGCAGTTAATAATTTGTTTCGATTTATTGATACTGATACCGAAGTTTAGCTACAAAATAAACTAAATTGTATTATACACTGATTAAACATATATTTATAAATATACATATATATATAGTATTAGTATACATTATTGTGCAAAACAGCCCTTGTATTTTTATCAAATTTTTTTTTAAGACTAAGTGAAAGGTAACGCGCCGGTTAAACCAGCGGATTTATCTATGACGGTAGTCCGGTGAATCTGTAGAAGCTCCAGGGTCTCAAGGGTATGTCAATTCGAAAAAAAAGAAAAGAATACATCAAAGAACATATAACTTTGTAGAAGATTTTTTTATGTGCTATATATAGGTCAGCACTGAACATAAACTTTTGTATATCCATTTAACAGGGAGTTTTAATGGAAAATTAAACAAAAGGACGATTTTTGGTATATTGCCGAGAGAAAATCCCATCGGACATAAGGAAGTATCGGGTGTAAACGTGAAATTGTTTATTTAGTTTAAAAAAATCTTTCAATGTACAAAACAAATTTCGAATTTCATGCAATTATTTTAAACCCTTGCTACTAGGACTACATAGTTTCTAAAAGTTAGGCTAATAAAAACCTAACCAGTGAATTTGTATCAAACAATGCATCAGAAGACGAAACAAGTGACGAAAGAAATGATCTACCAAGAATATTATATCGTGTGAAATATATTCCTTCAACTTTTATTAAGTAGAGATTAAACTAAATTAAAGATACACGGCGAGTTTAAATTTGCAAAATATCTAAACGATTTAACTTAAATTACTAACGCTTCTCTATTATGTTACAGGAACGCGAAGAGTTAATGCAATAAATCAAATCCTAGTAATGAACTGTCAGAATTTAACCGCTTCGCTACGTTCCCTTACATATTGTAACGAGTTTCCCAAGTAAACTATGTTCGCAAGTAAGTTGTTGTTATAGTGTCATTTGTTTTTTCCTATCTTGTACTGAAAATCTTTGGTACACAGTTAATTATTGTTATATCTTTTGACATATCTTAATTTTAATTTTTATACTTATGTAAAAATTACTCCTGTTCAAAGTCATCATAGTAATAAAATGCTATATCTCTTTAATGCATTTATCATCACAAACCTCTCAAATTTTAATTACACGTGAGAATCTATTGAAAAAACTGACGTAGCTATGCGACTTTTTTTTTAAGTTTATAGGCTTTGTCATTTAATCAAATTCTCATTCGATATTAAATGTCAATGTGTCCTAAGATGATAAAACGCTAAATGTAAGAAGACTCGTTCTCAAGTGTAACTACCGAAATACGCCTTTAGGTGCTTGGCGGCTGCTTTTCAACTTGGGAATCGTAGCTAACCAGATAGATATCAGGTAAATCACGAAGATAACCGAAAGTTTCAGCTCGTTAAGAATTTGAACGTTTGTCGATCGGAATACGTTCAAATTTTCTTCTGTTTTTAACAAATCTATATATGTATGTATGTTATACAAAGATACTTTATTATTTTCAAATAAAAAAAACCAAAACAATAATGTTCAATCTACCAAGAACATTTACTTAGATAAATCCAAAAACTACTACTTACTTTGCTACTATCGTTTCAAACTATTACAATTAAACGTAGCCGTTGCTAAATAGCCGTAGATATCACTTAGGCTAAATTACGTCTAACATGTCTTAGGGCTGTTACGCTAATGTGAAACAGTTGTGAAGCAATCATTGCCTGTTTCGTGCCCAGAGATCTATAAAGAATACCACTGGGGCATTAGTTAGTTAGCAGTATTATAAATATTTTATCTTATTTAAAATATAATTCATAAAATAAATATCATCTACACTTGACATAGTAAGACATTTATAATTATATTTATATAGAAGATACAATACAATCATTGTTAGAATTATCAAATAAAAATTTTACAACTATATTTCGTATATTATTCTAAAAGAAATGTTAAAAAATAAATATTTTATAATATTCAGTCTAACATTACCTGGATGGCAGTAAACGTAACGTCTTGTCCCTACGGTGCGGCCGCGGAAGTTTGTGGCACGGCGTCGTTTTTATTGCCGCTCATCCGTGCAACTTGCGGAATAGCTGTCGTGACTTATAAGAAAACCTTTTTACAACTAAGCTTACGTAACTTCCCACTGAAAACTGAAAAGAGTTTGTTGCTTGTGGATTTTATTTTATTATTTTGCCTGTAGATCATGTATTTGTGGTGGTATATATAAATACATATAATGAAAATACAGTTACTTTGAAGCTCAATCACTTCAAAAGTACTTATCTCATCGGCATAGGACTATGACTAGTGGTGGTTAACATAATATAATTACAACATAATAATACTATATTATTTAGCAATTATTATAACAATAATTATAGAAATAATTTTATTCGTTATAACAATGTGAAGGATAAATCTGCTAATACTAAAACGTATCAAAAACAAAGTGGTAAAAATATCGATTTTATGAAAAATGTAAAATAGATGACACTATTTTTTAAGTTTGTGAACTAAATCATATTTTCGCTGCTTTGTAAATGGAAGCTAATTTAAAGTTCCAGAAGTACTTCAGAAATTACTAAGAAATATGATTTTAGCTATAGCAATTATATTTCGTTGAACTGTTAAATACGATAAATCAAATTTATTCAGTACAGTTCGATATTAATTCAAAATGCGATTTTAGCTTATAGGACTGATTACTTATTACATTCAATTAAGCGAAAACACGTTAAATCGCATTTATTCAGTACGGTACGAAATTTAGCACAATATTGTGTGTTTATATTTTGTTTTTTTTTTTTATATATCTAAAACAATAGTATGTAATATCGTTGAAGATTCTGTGTAAAGTGTATAAGTATTAGACTCGATGCATTAATTAAATTCTACATTAACTAAATATAAATAGGAAAAATGTTGTGTGGATATAACGCTAGCCTGTAATCTGTACTAAACCTTAGAGTGATAGAGCACTCTTAGTATTTACCAAGCAAACTATTTGCCAACCGCACATTGAAAATTAGACACAAAGCACCTATATATGTTTACCGAACTAAAAAATATATACAAAGGGAAAACAACTTTATGTCCAAAAAACAATGTTTATAAATCATGAGTTTAATTATATTATAATAATTTAGGTTAACTCTTCATAAACAATCTAACAAAAAAATTATACTAAAGAATGAATAATATTCGATTCTGAAGAATTCATTAATGCCATTCGTATAACTCAAAACGATGGAAACAATTTATAAATCAATTTTAAATCAATCTTAGAACCTCAATAAATAAACGCTAACCCGTTAAATAGAGGAGCATTTATTATTATTAGTGAAGGATGAAAAACATCAATAGTGAAGAACCCGTTTAATTAGACAGACAACCGCTTTCCATCCAATGTTCTTGTACATTAATTTAGTTCGGAGACGTGACAAATGGCGAAATTATTAAAATGCAGTAAAACCAAGTCGCATAAGACTTCACACGAATTATTCTTATAAGGTATTTTATACCTAGCTATATGATAATTTTTTTTTTTTTGTTTTATTATAGTAAAAATAGTATCTTTACATTCATTATACTAATTAGCGTTTCGTTCACACAGTTTCGTTCTTGTGAAATTGATTTTGTTGTTTCTTGGTATGTACGTATTTTACTCCTTAACCACTACAAACTAATCATCGTTTTCAAGTTATTATATCTGTTACATTTTTGAAGTAAAACTTCTTTAGAATCGTTGTGATTTCAAACCGGATGCAACGGGAAAACGACAGGTAAGAGACACAAATACGGCAAAGTAAAAGTAAAATAGTGAGCTAGAGCGAGAGAGCAAATGTCGGTGTGTATGTATATTGCACACTGTTTAATACTTGCTTGTATATGAGTATTTAACGTGTGAAAAGTACGTGTACTACTGTACGCTGTATGCAGCTACGTATTACAGCTTTTTAGTATGAAGTCAGCGTGGTGTGTTATTATTTAACAGTTTTTCTGAGTATTTTTATTTCTTGTTCGTTGAAACTGAAAATATAGAACTTGAGCAATAAATTATGTAATATATGTTAAATAAAATATAAAATATCTTTTTAAATTATTCAAAATACTTTCATTTTTAAACAAATAAACTTTGTAATTATCCTACCCTTATTATATATATTCATCCCATTCTTTCGTCGGTTTACTGAAGTTTCACTTCAATCGTATGTGAATTACACACACACACACACACCTTTTTCATTACTACGTAGTGTCTACGGTAATCATTATGATATATGTTACCTAGACAATATACTCCATACATACATTACATACATACTCCGCGCAGTCATGTATCCTCAAAAATGTTTCGTTATAATCGGTTTAGAGGTTTCGAAGATTAGCCCGAACTAACACGAGACAATTAAATTGTATATATATATAAAGTTATTAAAAACTTCTACATTATCAGACGGATTTATTTAATGTTAAATTTGTTACTAATATTTATTAAAAAAAATACAGTAATTTCTTACAGTTAAATAAAGCAAATATTTGTCTAAAAATATACGCCAAATTTTTATCTGTTTCCTTTTTTTACGGCTTATCAAAATCTAGATTGACATTACGAGCGAGCTCGTCACTTGACTTCATGATGTAGTTGAAATCGATCGCTCGTTCCAGCAGTCGCGACGGCTCGTTTGAAATACGTGACTACCATTGGGATTGCCTATTTAAACTCAGCGGCTTCCAGTCTCTTACACTTGTTGTACCCATTCTAAATAGACCTCTAACGACTTTCGCTTTTTATCCTCCATTGAATTGGGAAAGGATGATGACTCAGTCGGACCGTGTTCGGAGGCTGCGTCAATCGACGTAGATTCGCATTCTGCAATGAGCTCAAGTGTTCGGTGAAGGAAAACATCGTGATGAAACCATGGCATGATGGTAGCAATTCTTCTAATGCCTGCTTGAGCGTAGTCCAACACCTAAGGGTGGGTTTCGGCAGCTGTACTTAAGACTCAAACCTCCATTAGATTTAACGTCTCACCATTTTAGGCCACATTGTCATTTAATAACAGGTGATATTATTATCCAACACTAAAACTTATGATGAATAGAAAAGGGTCTAAAAACTCATTTTTTAAATGTAACAGTCGCTGATAGCAGGAAAACGTAACTGTTCGATCGAATCCAAAAAGTTCAATGCAACTCCATTGAGCGTTCGCTTGCGATGAAAAGAAACTTTTCAAATACCTTTTATATTGATTACCCGTTAGTTTTTAATGATAGATCGAATGATTTCACCGGTACTCATGTCCAATACTGTGTTCAATTCTTTTTTGTTAATATAGAAATGTCAGTAGTATATATTACTAGCGGCCCGCTCCGGCTTCGCACGGGTATAAAATATATAGTCTATGTCATTCACTGAAAAAATGATTGAAATCGATCCAGTAGTTTTGATTTATTCATTACTGCCCGTGGCCCGCACGCGTTAAATTTGGAGTAACCTCAAAAATAATAGTATTTCTCCACTATTTCATTTATGTTATTATACATATAAACGTTCCTCTTCAATCACTCTATCTATTAAAACAAACCGCATCAAAATCCGTTGCGTAATTTTAAAGATTTAAGCTTACATAGAGATATAGTGACAGAGAAAGCGACTTTGTTTTATACTATGTAGTGATGATAGAATATCTGAACGACTGAGTTTTAAAATAATTGCAGACTAAGTAGTGATATTAGATATTCCATGTTTTGCTCATTAAATAAACTACATTGAAATTTAAAGTTCAAATAAAAATCAAAGAGGATCCACCTTCACTGTACAATTCTTAATTCATCAAATACATTTTGAAAAACGCTTACAAACAAATATTATCTCTACTCAATATTTTCTCATGGAAAATTACAATTATAATTAATGTTTCAAAAAACGAAAAATTATAAAAACGTATTTCTCTATATACCTACCATAAAATGTATACCAATAAAAATAATACAATAAAACTGAGCTACCGACGAAAGAAAATTTTTGTAATTATGTGATAGTACAATGAAGTCATCACTTCAATTACATTACAATACTTGAACTTCCACATCGTACACAAATAAAACCCACCAGTAGAAAGCATTTCACTAAATATTAGAAACTAGAAACCGTAGACATACAAAGAAACATAGATGATAATAATAAAAGAATTAACCACACGAAAGTGCAAACAAAATGATATATTAATTACAACCACAAAATTTCAACATTACTACAATAAATAAAATAGTTCATTCAGTATGAAAATGGGAGTCCAGGTCAGCACGTCCTTGCCATTGCCGTAATTTTCAATTGGGTCTTTACTAATACTTATGACCTCGGAAGAGATATAACGATGGGTGGAGTTTTTGGCGGTATCTTGGTCTGTCATGTAGTGGCTTTTATATTTTATTCATAATCTTGTGTTATTAGACTCTATATTTTGTAATATTGGTAGTGTTTTACGTAATATAGTTCGGTTATTATGCACAAGTGAAGTGGATAGGAAATAATACCACGCAGCATGCATTCTGAGATGCCACCAAAAACTCCATGGAAAGTTCTAACAAGGAAACCACCATCTTGTTAGAACATTATAATTATCACAAGACACTTACTTGGAACTTCTTACGTTTTAATAAACTTATATTATTTGTAAACATTCTGCTATAATCCCCCTTGAAATAAAACATTGACACTGGCAAATGCTTCTGCGGTGCCAAAACAAGAAGAAGAACGATGGGCACGTTGCAAATAACGTTCCAAGAAAGATAGGGAAAGTTTAAAAAAAATGTAATGATTATAAACAACGGAACTGATTTCAGATGTTATGTCCAATTAAGTAACGCGCCGTCCACCCTCGTCACAACATAGACCATACAAATGAACATCAGTTATTTCAGCGCGGACAAAACGCACGTAGGATTAATGTAATTGGGTGGTCGTAACCGGTCAGACAGAGAACGCGGGAGCACCTGTATTGAATACCAAATTAACTGATTCATAGCATGATAGCATAAATATATACATTAAAATGTAGATATATCAGTACACCGTGGCTATCTGAAGTTAGTTTTAGTTAACTAACATTTTAAGTTAGTTACTTATCGTAACTAACTGATTTTATGTACGAACATGAGTTTATCTATTTCTTTGCTTGTTACATGTACACGTCAGGTATATACGAGTATGAAAGATATAGGGTATCTTTGGTAGGCCTTTTTCTAAGTCCGCCTGGCTAGCTACCACCTTAAAGTTGAAAACATGTCGCCAAGCACCTATTGGTGTGTTCCGGTATCTACACTTGAGAGCCATTCTCTCTCTCGGCTTAGCGTGACTACCATCTTAGACCATAGCATAATTTAATATCATATGAGATTGTGGTCAAACGCTAACGTATAAAGTATAAAAAAATATTTATATAGTACTGTTCGCGAGGGATAAGTAAAGTCTATATTAACGCGAGCGAAGCCGCTGGCAAAATCTAGTATATATCAGATTTTAATTATTTTTTCTCAATTTTATTTTTTGATTTCATTTAATTTAATCGAATTGTCGCATAAAGTACCTACTTTATACGAAAACTTCACGATTTACCTTTCAGAAAATTATAACATTTTTAAAACATTTCTCAGAATCCTCAACTGTATTCAGATTAATATTTAAAAGGTATTGAAATCTGAGACTGAAAAATGCGAATGCATCCCCCCATTGTTCGCATGTCTTCGAAGCATTATTTGAAACCGCAACCTCTTGGGAGGTGACCTACTTCGCAAGCCATATCCCTAAGTGCTTACGCATCTAGGTTATTGTGCTATAACAGTATTGAAATCGATAGGCCGTGACATACGATACTGAGTATCGTTCGCTTTCGCCACAGATTGCGTAAACTGAATATCTGGATTTGCGAGTGGATAGAAAAACCAACGGGTCTCCGGTAAAATGGGAACAGATTTCGTCGTGATATGAAAATATGAACATTTTCTTGTTTACCCGCGAAAATATCCTATGGATTGAAGCAAGAATGCGCGGATAATACAACTGAAATCTGTGACGTAGTAATCTTAATTCAATGTTTGCGTATGCATTTTTCTTAACTTACATATTCTCAATTCATATTATTGTCCATTTATTTTACTCGTATATCAAAATATTCAAATTGAGAGCTCATATATAAATGAATGATAGCCTAAATTAAAATAAATTTGTATTTTTTACTCTTCTTTTGCTAGACTTTTCTCTAGATTTTCCATCATCTTGAAAGGAAATAATAAATCACCAGACATGTAGTTTCTATCAATACTTGTGATGGAAAGGGCGTACAAAAATTATGTTTTACAGATTCTCAGAATCTTTCAACTTTTCCTTAACTATGATGAACATAAGTACTTTCCTTTTGTGTCAAATTTACTGATTTTCCCGGAAACGTTTTCCAATTTTTCTATACATAAAGAACTAATCCGAACTACTACGAATTAATAAACTAGCCAAATCTCCGGACAGAGATTTTCAAATGTGCTTAACAACGAACAACATTTAATTTTATATTCATATAAATAATCATGGGAACTATTCAATTATATCACTATTATATGATATACTGTATACGTATTTGAATTATAAAAGCATAAGAAATTAACCTTCAAAAAAGTTTATGAAAGTATGAACGTTTTTATTAGGTATAAGATGTAACAAAATGCATGCAAGTTAACCCTTAATCTACGTACTTCCACCAAGATTACAAGAAGGCAATTTCGTACACGGCTTTGCGGAGCCTTATCTATGCTTTTAAATGCTTTCTAGTAAAAGATACCCCATTACACAGCAAATCCCATAGTGGTTGAGACTAGTTGCATTGTCAACTTTCAGTATAAACAATATTAACTTTGCTGTTACTGAACTCTCATTTTTACACGATAATAAACTTTATTGCCGTGTATTAAGACCGAATATTAGTTTTGTTACGAGTGAAGTTATGTTTGCTATACAAGCCACTCTAATACAGACACGTGGCGCAGACGCAGCTATGTTTAATCTTCATCCCTCTCTTTGATGTGAATACCAGTTCCCCGTGTTTGTCTGAACACATCGGTTTAATTACAAGGTCATTAATTTTGGATTATTTACAGGCTGCAAGAAATCTACGTGTCCGTGCGTTGACAACCGAATTGGGGTAACGTTAAAATAAAAAGTACGATGTAAAAAAGTAACAACCTTTTTTTACTAGTGTACTAATTTTAATATCGCATTTTTGTTACTATCTATATATATATAAGCGGAATACCACTGACTGACTCATCACGATTTCTCCAAAACTGTATGTTCGATTGACTTGAAATTAACCATAGTTATTCCTTTTGCAACGTAGACGCTCACTAAGAACGGATTTGAGTTAAAACCTATCCTAAATACATTTTTCAGTTAAAATTAAATATTCTCCTACAGACATCGATAGTCCCTGACATTAGACAACCGTTGTTATAGTAACCAATAATATTATAGCCGTTGCCATAGTAACACGTTTATTTTTAGGGATGTGCGAATAATCCTTGAACCGAACCGAATCGTATGTTGTTCTATCCGAATTTTGAATAGAAAATTCAAACTTTCCAATTTTTTTTAAATAAGGTAGAATTATTAAGCTAATAGTTATAGGAAAAGTTACACCATTTTTCACTATTTTAATCATTCAAATTAAAAAAAACATTAACGTCAAAAAAATTATAACCTAAATATCAAGACTGAAATTCCTTTCAAAAACAATTTACTATTTAATTCAATTCTACAATAATAAATTCATATTAGTGAAAATATTTATTAAAAATACACTTTCTCAGTGAAATCTAAATAGTTTTATAGTATTTCAATTTTGACAATTTTTTAACAGAAATAGCTAAATTATTTTATTTCAAAGAAATTTCAATATTTTGGTATAATATCATATTTTAATAGGTTTCTAGAATTTTGTGCTCTAATTTTTTATAACATACATTAAAAGGACCGTTTTAAATTTTAGCTCTCAAAATTCGTTAACAACTAATAAGGTACAAATGTATAGCTTTTACTATATTGGAATATTTTGTATGGTTATTAATAAATAAAGAAATCGGTTATAGTCCATAAAGAAAATTGTCAGTGCCGTTGAAAAAAAAAACATATTCAAATAAGAATGAAAGACATTTAATTTCTTAAATTTGTAATATTCACTTTTTTCCGCCACTTTTTGGCTAAAAATAGAAATACAGTAGTTTTGAATGCTCTTAATGGCTGGTGTCAACTGTGATGGCGTTACTGGTTAGTTCGTAGCATTTTATAGTTAATGCTTATTTGACGCATAAATTAAATTTTTTTACTAATCCGAATAGTTCGAAATATTCGTATGTTCAATTCGCATTTCGAATCGTATTATTCGGTTTGATTCGTTATCAATTAATTCGAATAGTCACACTCCACTATTTATTTTATGTTCATAGAATTAGTAAGTTTTCATTCAAAAATGTAATTTTAGGTCAGTATTATTTCGAATTTTTGACTTGCAATCTATAGATATAATAAAAATAAAGTGTCTATATATATTATGAAAACACCTACTTTTTACTGACTGGATATGAAAGCGTATAAGCTACTTATAGTAAAAATCTAATTTTAAAATTTTTGCCTGTCAGTGTGTATGTTCCGGGTAATCTTCGAAATGGCTGGACCGACTTTGACAGAAATTTTACTGGCAGAGAGCTGAATTTACAGGCTATATTATTTTAGACTAGCTGTTATTCGCAACTTTGCCCGTAGCGGAATATTCGAAACGGCAAAACCGATTTTTACGGGACTTTCACTGGTAGATAGCTGACCCCATAAGAAGTAATTTAAGCAATTTTTTTAAAGTACCTGTTACCTGCGCCTTCGTCCGCAGTGACATCTCTAAAACGATTTGATTGATCTTCACGGGACTTTTACTGGCATATAACTGACTTTATAAGTACTGACTTAGTTTAATTTATTTTAAACTAGCTGTTATCTGTAGCTGTGCCCACATTATATTCTCCAAAAAACAGATAGAACTATGTCCACATGAATTTTACAGGCACGTAGCTGATCTTATAAAGAGTAATTTAGGCTATTTTATCTTAGAATAGCAGTTACCCGCGAGTTTTTCCTGTCCAATAAGGAATATCCAAAATACACCAGATACACCAAATTTTAACGAGACTCTCACTTACATATAACTAAAGTAATGAGAAATAACTTGAGCTATTTTATTATTTACTAGCTGTTACTCGCGATTTCATCAGTGTGGAATATCTGAAACGAGTAGACCAATTTTCACATGACTTTAACTAGCAGATAACTGAAGTTATAAGAACTAACTTAGGTTATTTTATTTTAGACTAGCTGTCACCCACGACTTCTTCCGCGTGAAATTTAGCAAAAGTATGTTGTTCACTGTAAGCATGTGCTCAAGCACTGTATTGGACTCCAAGAATTAATATAATTGTAATGAATATATTAAAGTATGTAATTTGCTTAATTTGTATTTTGGTCAAATTGGCAGCTATTTTGTTTTTATTTACCGTGATCGCTTCTACATAACTCATTAACCATAGCTTCGGAAAGTTGGCCCCCCATTTTTCGCGTAATGATTTGACAAAGGCGTAGAGGGTTTGCCCATCTATTTCCCCTTTTTGCTCACGATTTTTTTTTTTGGGCACCGCTATAAAAAAAGTTAAATAAATATAATATAAATTGTGTGGGCCAGGGTCCGAAAAACTTTTAAAAATTGAAAATGTCAAGGTGGATTCTTGAAGTATGTCATTTGCCCACGTTTGCCCACTTTCTAATTTGTTGTATAATTAATACGTATTTTGAAAATAGAAGACGTTTTTTTTTCAATATTAAACCAGACATGTATTATTACCTTAACAGTTCCATTATAGAATTTCTTGCGGAATAGATAAGTGATTACTTTTTGTATGATCGCAAAAACATAATTATGCTAATAATATCTATATAACAACATTTTTAAGAGAAATTGTATATCTTGAAATTTTCATTACTTTTTTTTATATTATAAGGGGCAAACGAACAGGTGGGTCACCTGATGGTAAGTGATCACCGCCGTCCATAGACACTAGCAACACCAGGGGAGTTGCAAGTGCGTTGCCGGCCTTTTAAATATGTGGGCCTCCGGCGCTCTCACTGACCGAACGAAACGCAACAGTGCAAGCACTGTTACTTCACGTCGGTATTCTGTGAGAGGGTGGTACTACCCCGGGCGAGCCGACCCATTCATGCTGAAACCAGTAATAGCTTCAGCGTCTCTACCTCTACCACCTACCTCTTATACTGTGTAAACGAGCACTGAAAGGATTATATAGCAAATTAAAGCTCCAAATATGTTGTTGTTGCTAAATCCCATCCAGCACACTGTTAGTATTTACATATTTACTGTATATATACTGTACACGTTATATATAACAGTAGGTGACATGCGTGTCATACCTACAAATGTTTTAAAAGAGCATTTCTGTAATTCTACCACTTCTCACCATTATATTACTTTAATACAATTTAAAAAAACGGGTGCGAAGCCGCGGGTATCAGCTAGTTTGCTTATATATAGTACACAGATTTACAAATTTTGTCCTAACATAATTCTCTGGCAAGATTTTGAAAGACCAAATTCAGGAATAAAATAGCCCCGTAATGTAATAGTGAAATTAAAAAAAATCTCTGAAAACTAGATGGTATTTAATATGTAGGAACTTTAACTTAACAATTATAACTACCTATACTATACACAAAAATGAAGGGAGCAAAATAAAATAGTAATTTTTACCCGATATTTGGTCGGCTGTATCTAAGTCAATATTTCTTTTTTTCTTTTTTTACTCAAATTTACCAAGTAACCGGTACAGAATTGAGATAAAAGTGGAATAAAAAATAATTTTTCATTTCTATGAAGATTACACAATGTTTTCATAATTACAGTTGATTTATCACGCCAATGGAAAATATCGCTTTTTTCCACATTTCTCAATTCGATATTCATAAAAAAAAAATGTTTGCTTTATTTCTGGGCTGTATTAACTCGTGGTTTAAAAAAAATCACCTGGAAATTCAAAAACTCTAAGAGAGTTTCAAAATACTTTTTGTTATATTTTCGGTATAACCATTTTTTTGACTTAGATACAATCGATCAAAAATGACATAAAAATTTCAATTTATTTTTTCTCCCTTAACCTTTGTGTGCAGTGTACTTTAGTTACCTTCCCTAATATTTAATTCATGGTCTACGAAATCCATACAAAATAAGTAACACATGGAAAGAATTTTTTGTCGATTTTATCGAAACATAAACTACATTACATTTCTTTTGGAAATACTCCAAAATTATCGTACTTTCAATTTCTTATAACCGAAGGCGAATAAACAATGTAAAGCGATAACAAAACGCAGCAATTATTTAAAATTCGCCCCCCGGAGTGACTAAATAATGCTAATTTTGAAACATCTGCGACTCTTCTGTATGCAGAAGGCTGGTGTGCAATTACAGGGATTATTGCGTCGGGAGTCGCGTCGAGGCCCATTAAATAGGCGTTAGGAGGCTCCTTCCGCTTTTTGTTAGCCGACGTGTAAGTGTGACGGCTGCTACAATGGAGATCAGATGCAAAAAGGTAAGTGTATTTTTTTAATACTGTAATTGAGTATATTCTTCTTGAGATTAATACTTTTAATTTTGATATTTTTCTTTACAAAACTTCTACCTGTAAAGAAGGAAAAAACCGTTTAAAAGGTAAACTTTTTTTCGGATCGTAGCATTTCAAAAGCTGAGCACAATATTTATTGAAATCATTATGAATTAACCCATGTGCATATTGGCCTTGGCGTCTCTGTCGAGCGCTTTTGACTACACCCCTACTCCACGGCCGGCTGTAATGCGACATGCGATAGATGGACGAAAACAATTGGAGGCGATGTAAACAAAGTTTCACTTTAAAATTTTAATTAAGAGTGGGCCAAATCAATCGTATTATGAAACAAACCATATTAAAACTTTGTCTATTAAATATTGAAGACTCAAGAACTGTAATTCATTGTACAAATTCACCGTCATTAGAGACTCATATTAATCTCAATGAATCAAAACGCTGAACAAACTGGAACAAGGACACCGGAGAAAAATGCACGAGAAAATACCTGGCCATTCTCCGGGCGGGTGTTATCTCTCGTAAGCAGGTGACAAAGTAAGAAAATAAAGTTGGCACAGTAGTCTTGGACATCGAGCGACATAATT
The DNA here is from genome assembly GCA_035772565.1 of Antheraea assamensis. Classification (NCBI taxonomy): domain Eukaryota; kingdom Metazoa; phylum Arthropoda; class Insecta; order Lepidoptera; family Saturniidae; genus Antheraea; species Antheraea assamensis. The sequence goes on along the minus strand of JAQQSE010000031.1, from coordinate 5,725,213 downwards.
CATGTTTATCGCTCGACTGCCCTTCCTCCCGCCCCTTTCCGTCTCTGGAACACTGCAATTAGCGGATTCCTTCTTAAATTTAATACGAAATTCATTTCCAACGTTAAAATATTGTGTGTTTCTCTCTCTATACTACTGCAGTTGCATTTACAATTTAGACGGAATTTGCTTTTATCCTTTACTAGTTTTTGCTCGTAGTTTTACTTGCGTTAATATATATTTTAAAAACAAAATACAGCTCATTTTACTCTCTCATAATTATGCTTTCTGTAGATTAAAGTATATTCAAAATCGGTTAAATACTTTTTGAATTTATCAAATACAAAATCAAATATTTTCTCTTTATAAGATATAATAGATAAGTACGAATGGAAATAACAGCTATATATAAATAATTAATTATTACGCTGTTGTGTTATTTTATATTTTTTGTTGTTACAAACTGTTGTTGGTTAACCCGTTTGTTTGTGTCGTACCGTATGTATCAGGACTTTAAATGCGAGCATTGTGAAGTACTCTCCTTGTCACACCCTTTGGTTATTGGATAATGGTTGTTCATTCACTCGTTTCCATAGCACCGACTGCCCATTATCTTTGTCAATAATAATATATGACAACAGATAATCAATAGCGAGTCTCGTTTGAGCAGCGGCCGAGTGCGCACGCGCCCGCTCGCAGCTCTGACGATCCGTTAGTTCGGCAACTCGCGCGCAGTTGTCGGATATTTTCGTGTGTGTCCGGAAGTTTAGTGTGTTCGAGCGGCTACTGTCGATCGTACGCTCTTTTCAGAGCGACGGTGCACCTCCATTAGTGCACCATTTAAACCGCACTTTTCGGTGCGAAGCCGTGCACACTGTTTGCAGTGCGTCGAGTCGCCGTGCTACGCGTCGTGCCTCGTGCTGCGCTTCGAGAGTCGTGCAGCGCGTCGTGTGCCGTGCAGAGCGTCGTTCTTCGCGCCGCGCCGTGTGCAGTTTTGAAGAGAAGATTCGCGTTCGCGTCGCGTCGCGTTTTCCCTTTGGCCCGGACACGGATTGTCCGTTAGATTTGAATTAGGCGCACCCCCCTGCCCCTCAGGCAGGGAGGTTAGTCATGTCTACCCCCGCGACCCCGCGTGCCCATCCGGCCCTTCCGGCCGTTGATGATACCGTCCACCTCGAAGAACTGTTGCGCTTCCACATGTTCGTCGAAAAGGAAGATCCGAATCTCGTCACGGAATATAACAGACTCCGGAAAGTCTATGCGCGCAACCCTCCCGGTAAGATACCGCGTTGTTTCTCTGCGAACCCTTTCGCGAATCTCCCGGACGACCCGTTCACGAGGCTCTCGGAATTCGATTCCGATGACGACTCGGACATGGACTACGATACAGTCCCCGCGACCGCGCCCGCGACCGTGCCTGCGCCCGCGACCGTGCCTGCGCCCGCGACCGTGCCTGCGCCCGCGACCACGCCCGCCGATGACGACGGTTTCACAACCGTCACGCGCCGCGGTAAACGCCCACGCGCCGCGATTCAGACCGATAGCGACTCTGCTGCGGGACGTCCGACCCCAAAGCAGCCCAATATAGGTGGCGCTCGGGTGCCCCGAGCCTCTCCCACGCCCTCTGTCGCGAATTCGGCTCGAGCCTCGGCTGCGGAACCCGCGGTCGCGGCTAAGAAGCCACGCCTACCGCCTCCCGTCACCTTCCGTGACAAAGCTCGATGGGTAGAGATTTCTGAAGACCTTAAGTCGAAGGAAATCGTCTACAAGTCTGCCGTCAACACTGTTGCCGGCATTTCTATTCGTGTCTCGACCCCCGATGAGCATCGCGAGCTCACCAAATACTTCAGGGAGCGTAAGCTCCCTTTCTTCACCCACGCGCTCGAGGAAGAGCGCCGCCTCCGTGTCGTCATTCGGGGAGTTCCCTCTGAGCTCACCGAATACGACATCTGCGATTGCCTGAACGGTCAGGACTTCCCAGTCCGGAGCGTGCAGCGCATGCGCCACCCCCGTACGAAGGCCCCCTTCAACTTGGTGTTGGTCACTCTGGACCGCTCCTTGGAAGGCAAGGCTATTTTCAGCCTCAACTCAGTTTGCGGCCTGTCCCCTGTCTACGTCGAGCTTCCTCGCAAGTCCCAGGTACCCTCGCAGTGTTACAACTGCCAGGTGTACGGTCATTCCGCCCGACACTGCCACCTGCGTCCCAGGTGTGTCAAGTGTCTCGGGGATCATTCCACTAAGGAGTGCCCCCGCACTCCCGAATCCGTCGAGCCTCCGAGCTGCGTCCTCTGCGAGCAAACGGGTCATACCGCGAACTATCGCGGGTGTCCCCGTGCGCCTCGCTCGACCTATCACCGTCGCGGCGGTCGTGCGACCCGGTCCAGGGCGCACGGCCCGCCGACTCGGACGAATCGGCCTCCGCCTCCGCCCATACAAAGCCAGAAGGCTTTCCCCGAACTGCCGGGCACCTCCAGTGCGCCGGCAGCATCCGCTACTCCGCCGAGCGCGCTCTCCTGGCGCGTAAGGCCTTCCCCGCCAGCTCCCTCGGCTCCTAAAGCCAAGCCCCAGCCCCCAAAGGCTCTGTCCACTCCTGCGCCACCTATCGCGGTTTCAGCATCGACCTCCGGTATAGACTGGATAGCTCGCTTACTCTTGGTACACGATGTACAAGAGATAATCGCATTTAACGCGTTAGTTAATAGTACGTCTGAGCTCGGGCTCTTAAACGCTATCTCCGCTTTCCCGGCCGTCGCGACCACGGTACAGCAATTAACCCGCGCCGCGCATAAATAAATTCGCGTAAATCAAAATATCAGATCGAACCCGCGTGTTCATACATAATAGACCGATATATTAGGATTTGTTACGTAATTATTTAGTTAAATCGGCACCGTGCCGTTGTACTTTATTTTTTAGCTCGATTCCCTCTCAAAAGATGCGTGTTTGCGCCCACGCCCGCGACTCTCTCTGCTCACGCCTCCGTGAGCGGGGGGTGAAGATTCGATCCCGCACACTCGTCGCGATTTTTCTTGTAACAGCTCGAGCCTAGGTAGTCCCTCGGTGTGGAGCCCTCGAGTATGTTACTCGCGCGAATACAGTGATTTACACATGTTCTACACTTGCACGATCACCCCACACTCTTGCACATCTAGGCACTCAGTGGTGGGCTGTTTTTTTGCCCTTTTCGGACTGAAATAGGTCACGTAACACAGTAGTCAGATACCAAATACACATATACATTCGTGAAACATGCATGGTCACACATGCATTTTTCACGAATTCATATATGAGTATTGTATGGATAGATAGCTTAGCTAGCTTAGTTAGTTCGGGAATCCGGCGACAGCTCAAGCCGAGGTGCACCGAGTGCCCTTGAGATGTTTCGCCTAAAAACAATCGGGTGAGTGCCCTAAGCGCTCCCCTTAGTAGTCCGGTGGAACTGTGAAGGCGGAATAAGCCGGCAGTGTAGGTCAGTTCGAAAAAAAAAAAAAAAAAAAAAAAAAAAAAAAAAAAAAAAAAAAAAAAAAATCAATAGCAGAATAATAATGTATTATTTATAGCGTTAAAATCATACATCCCTTTATTACTTATTGTATTATTGTCCACCTGTATTTATAAAGTCGTTAAATTTAATCCTTTTTATTTCTTTATATCTTTGTCAAAATACCTATTACTTATTCTAAACATAATTAATTGCCTCTACTGGTAACATAAATACAAATGTTATGCGTACAAATAAAAACATTCCGACTATAAACTATAAGCCTTTTAATTTATTAATGCCAAATGCATGTAAAGCAGATCCGTAATAAAAACACAAAACTTCCACGAACTACTTTACCCCGTAGTCACTATCTATTCCATTAGAACGTCCAATGTACAGAACCACGTAAACACACAACTAATTAAAACAAAAACAAAGCGGACACCGCAACTGCAAAACAAAACACGTTCGACAAAGTTGGAATATTAATGCGTCTGTATCAGAGGTCCCCACCACGGGAGAACCTCACTAATACCAAATGATCCCTCTACCGTGCTAGTGCCGAGTAGATAAAACCCCCAGACATAAGCCCGAGTGCCGACCCTAAAAAGATTAGAGAAGTTTTTGCACTGTGAATTAATTATACGCACAATTGAATGAAATAATTAATTATTAAATACAAAATTTACATTACTATAGCATGCATTTTAAATCCACTCACTGGTAACTAACTGAAGTAAATAAATAACGCATTGAAATGTTTAATAATTGACAGTATTACAAGGTGTAGGTCTTTGTGCTTTAGATTATTTGTACAAAACAATAAAGCGATAAATCGAAATGTGTGTGTGTACTTATGTACACGCTTTAGGAGTTATATTTCTTTGACGTAACAAGATAAACATCTTTTAAAAAATTTCGTCTTTCGCCTTATTCTACGTTTGTAGAAAAAACGACACTAACAATAGAAAAAAGGAATTTAATACATACATACTTTTTTTTAAATAAAATATTGACTATAGCTAACTCCAGGCTGTCGGTTTTTCATGACGGTGTGCGCGCACATCGTAAAAATTTACTCTCATCATTTTTCCCTAACGCGCCAAAAGATGTATAACTTCAATAATATTATATAACAAAGTCGCTTTCTGTGTCTGTTTGTGTGATAATTTAGTTCTTTTAAACCAACCAATAGAGTTTAATACAGCCCACCGTCGTTTAGAGGTTTTTTACATACTCAATCACATCTATGGAAAGCAGAGAAAAGTCGATATAATCTAATGACGTCGTAAGGAGGTATTTTCGGGCATTTACATTAATAACGCTAACTAAAGCTTTGAGAAATACATAAAAAAGTATAGTACGAAATTTTACATCTATAGATGTAATAAATGCCTACATAAAATTTCTAGTTGATATAAATGTCTATCTCCTACGGATATGAAGTAGTCCGGACGTTGTTAGTCCGAAAAAAAAACCTCCGGATAACACGAAGTAATTATTTTTATCTTTCACATTTTATTTAAAAAAATAATTAGTTATTTAAAATGCTATTTTGATAAATACAGTATTAATCCTTATACAATTTAACACAATGGGCATTTAAACTGCTTTTTATAGCATATCATTTAAATGAATACCTTTGAATATATCCTCAGATTTAAAATTATTCGCAACAAAAAAGTGTAGTTTATGTGAAGATTCTTACGTCATTTTTAATACTTTGCAAATGTAAGTCAATGCTGTAAATTATGAATTTCATTCGTTTAAAGACTTATGACGTCACATTAGTATATTCTATAATCGAAGCCTATCGATAATCTCCAATACCGGTTGATCGATCACCAGGAAACTTTGTACACCAAAATGTTTTTTTTTTTATGGAGAAAGCCGTATTTATTTATTTTATTCATTGTATTGTAATTGGTCAATAGGTGGCGCTGTAGCAAATCAACTTCAATATACCATTCGGCCGATTGTTATTAAAATTAAACACAAATAATATTTTTGTGTTCGCCATTTTTATATAACTCGACACCAGATGATATACTACAGCGTATCAACAACTTTAATATTGTAAAGCGGATCGTTATTAAAGTGGCTAGATGTGAGATATTTGAACACAATTAATATTTTTATGTTCGACGTTTTTATTTGACTCGCTACTAGATGGCGCTGTAGCGAACCAACTTCTATACGATTTAAAACGACATTAAAATTTTAATGAATTATTATTTTATTTTATTTATTTAGGAAAACTTACAGCTAACATTAATGAAACAACAAAACAATAACATACTTAAAGGCTAATTAAAAGTTTTCACTTATAAAAATATAAATAAACAAAGAAAAAAACTAAAATACGAATAGTAATAAGCAATAAAAAGCATAATGATTACAAGCACAAGGTTAGAAGTTAAAGAAAGAAGTCTCTCGACAAACATTGTCTAAGGCATGGTGCACTCGTATAAAATAAATCTACATTATTACCTAAAGAGTTAAAATATATACATGCACGGACTAGAAATGCATTTTGACTGTTCAAATTTCGAATCAATATTGTGAATAAAGTTGAAAGCTGTCACTGATTGGGCTCAATAGAAGCAAGGCTACCCTCGAGGAAAACTATGGATTCTGGATTGAATCATCAAACTTGTATCATAAAAAATCTTTTTTTTGTTTTTAATGTAGATAACAGAAAGCACAAGACAGCATAAAATAAACCACATAAAAAAAAAATAAAAAAAATGTAATTCTGTAAAGTCACCTTAAATTAACGAACGCAAGTTTTTGGGGTCGGCTAATCGAATAATAGACAATCGATGGCTTCATCCCCTAAGTATCACCGAGGAAAACCTCATGCTGTGATATTTATAGGTAGGTTTGAAATCACGCGGATAAACGCCGACTATCTTATCCACGTAATAGATTATTTAATAGGCTATTTAAAGTTTAAGAATGAAAAGAAAATATTTGCATACAGAATTAGGATTTCAGAATTCACATAATTTTAATCAATATTGCTCAGACTTTGTGAGAAAAAAAATAAAATTTACTAAAAACAGATAACTCACAAACACAGTGTCAAATAATTTATAGGTTTATCTGATGTTAAATGATGATGTTGTCTAAGATGCTGAAGACTCCTAAGAGGGTGACTAACTTTGGAATGCAGCTGCTGGAACACACCTATACGTGATTAGAGACAGATTTTAATGTTGAAGATGAAATAGCTAGGTAGCTAAACAGGCGTGCTTATCAAAAGCCCTATCACCATACTATGGTTTTATCACGATGTTTTCCATCACCAACAGCCCTAGAGTTTCTTCCTACGTCGACCGACGCGCTGTCCGAGTACGGTAACCACAGAACAATGCTCGCTTATACAGTTGGCTTTAAAGTGTTTTGCACCTTTATTTATTCGTTTGGCTTCGTATAAATTGCAATATAAAAGCAACGTATAAAAATAATTTTCCTAGTTATTATTGTAAATTGCCTTATTAACAGACCGTTTATATTGGAGCACTCATGATATCAATACTTCGCAGCAGCAGTCGTTTTCAAAATGTTAAAACTTCTTCTTGTTTTGATACCGCAGAAGCACTTGCCAGTGTCAATGTTTTGGTTTTCAAGTAAGTGTCTTGTGATAATTATAATGTTCTAACAAGATGGTGGTTTCCTTGTTAGAACTTTCCATGGAGTTTTGGTGGCATCTCAGAATGCATGCTCCGTGGTAATAACCGAACTATATTACGTAAAACACCACCAATATTACAAAATATAGAGTCTAATAATACAAGATTATGAATAAAATATAAAAACCACTACATGACAGACTAAGATCCCGCCAAAAACCTATGTTAAAACTTTCCTGTCGGCATACTGAACAGACGCTGCCCTACTGAATAATCTATAAAAATTCCAATATCCTTTTCTTAAATCTTTAACCTCAATAAAATCCCAATTGACAAAAGCACTATTTAGATTCACAATTTACTTTAAAATTGAGTAATTTTCTTTTCAAAACCTAAACACTCGGTATATAATTTATATACCAATTTATAATTCTAAAGACAATCCACCTCTTCAAATCCATCAGAATTTAATTGGGAATTTGTAGCCAGTTTACAAAAAAAAATAATCCAAAAAGTACAGTATATAGCAAACAATTGTAGATAGGTATTATAAGATTCAAATAAAGAGGAGCCAGGCATAACAACAGCCGAGATGCTATAAGAGATCACGATTCATAAATATGACTGAAGGAATAACATCATTCATCATGCGAAGGCTCAAGGGATTCTCGGTTATATCCCATTCAGGATGGAACCAAATCTTTTTGCGCCTCCCGTGTTTGGTTCTTTTCTACGTTACACTTTCCCCGCGATGACGAATGCGAGACGATTGCATGAATAGATGTCACGGTGTAAGCGAAGGGAACTCGCTGAAGGAACGTCGACTTTATGAATACATTCGTATAACTCTTCACAGATATTTATAGAAAATACATTTCGCAGTTTTTGCGTGAAAGAGTTACAAATCTACATTCATCTCCACAATATTTCTCGTTTACAAATACTATTAGCTTGACCTAGCAAGGCGTCTACAGTTTCAACGGATATACTTAGATTTAACTGACCAATCAAATTACGGTTTCATTTGTTTTAATCAATCGCTTCAGTTCAAATAGTAGCGATGGAGGGGCAACAATAGTTAGGATAATGACGCGTCATTTCCTTTTACGACCCTTAAAAGGCCACCAACCTTGACATTCCGAGCATCAAGTGAAAATCGATGAACAAAATTAATTCACCTACGCGTAGGTGCTACTTCTTTAATTGGTCGTGTTTTATGGTTACACTCCAACCGAGTTTAATGAACGACTTCTAATTTAGAAGGTTCGTTTTATATATTTTTGTATTACTTAGTGTCTCAGGTACCAGTTCATTCATAACTAGTTTATTTCTTCTGATTTATTTATCATTTTATTCGAATAGAAAATATACCGACAGTTATACAGGTAAATATTTTTAACAGCGCAATGCTCCTTTGAAATATTGATTTTAGTACGAATTTAGCTATTCCCGCATTGCCAGTTTAATGTATAATATAATTACAAGTAAATTAAATATCTAATGCGTAATGTACCTAAATAATTGAACAGTCTATTTCAGGTACACATTGTCCAACAAGTCGAAGTATCCGATTTTTACTCAAACGCAGCATGTTCAGATCTTCCATAACATACACCGATGATCTGGTGAACATAACGAGTAACATACTCCCAAAGCTTGAGATCCCTTGATAACGAAACTGCTGTTCTAGTCTTAAATGAAACAATCAGAAGATGGGACGGTGACAATGTGTCAATTCATCCTCCAGGAGGTGGGCATCACGCGCTAATCGAATTATTTCCAGACTCTTGATATTTACTGTAAATATTAATTAGTGTACTAGCAAATTTATTTTTTAATATCTGAATATATTATACAATCAGTTTTATACACACATATAAAATAAATATATCTTTTGGTGTTTGTAAAAAGGATTGGCTAAACGGTATCAACGCGCCCTTCATTTTCAGGACACGAAATCCCAAATATACGAGCGTTTAGCGTTCACGTATAATCCTGTATTTACGGCTTTCATCAGAGCAAATAATTTTCGCCGAACGAAATAACGATTTGGTATCAAAATTACTAACGTGCAAAAAGGGAAGTGAACATCGAATTCCTTTGTAAACCCGTTGAAAATTTTAACTTGATTATCATTTAAGGCTTAAAAATAACAATATTATATGTATATGTATACAACGTAATATAAAGTAGTGCTTTGTTTTTTGCTTCTAACAATTACCTATTGGTTGTTTGAGATATCTACGCACCACATACACGAATTATATATAATGTTAATAGTATCTGCTTTATATTCCATAGTATCTAAAATGGTAGATCTACTCATTTTAGTGATATTTTTACTAACAGATAGATAACTTTTTGGAGTATTATATAAGTTATATGCCGTTACGCTTTTTAGAAGGGATTGAACAGTAATGCTAAAATTTAACAAAGATAACTTAAAATCACCAAAACGTTTGGATAAGCGCTCTGAGATATTAGATTTAAGGTACTTAAAGTTTAAGTAGCATTGACAGAATTCTAATGAAGGAAATAAAATAGCCCACATAAAAAATACACAGTTTTCATGAAACAACGTAACCTTATTCACGAGAACGAAGAACACCACTTAACACCATAATAATAACGTATAGACGATACCAACCTATAGATTTTTCATTGTGAAGCAATGGCTTCTTTCAGATCAAAATCGGTAAAAGGCGCGATTTAAGGCCCAAAATTTGTTAAATTTTCGGTTTTTTGACGCTATATACCTTCACAGAGGTATGTCGACTTATCTACTGTTAACCAAATATTGTATAAAACAATTGCTATAATAAAGTCTAACTATATAAATAATAAAGATCAAATGGAAGGCATAAACAATTATGTAGACAAAGTGAATAGCTGCAACTTAATCTAGTGTTACATGCCACATGTGCGAAACGCATTTGCCATTCAATTGAACATCAAATATTCTGCAGGCTTTGAGAGATATTCTACGATTCGTCGTAATCAATTCATACGGAAAGTTCTAAGTGCTAAAGTAGCTACTGAAAGAAAATTTATGTCAAAATAAAAAATTAAAAAATTAAAAATTCCATTTAAAGTGTTTATAATACTTTCTAAATAAAACAAGTGTTATACATTTTTATTATGAATTGATTAGGCAACCATACTTTTGCTATATGACTAAATTTTATTTGCTAATTAAAATTTCTTTATGCTGAGACTGTTGTATCCAGAATTATTATTATAGTTTTTACACGAATGCGCATAAGAAGGGTACTATATTTCAAGTATATGTATAGATAGATATATATGTATGCATATATATCTATTTCTTTAGCATAATCCATAGACAAAACGATTTCATAGTTTTTAATATACTAGCGGCCCGCTCCGGCTTCGCACGGGTATAAAATATATAGCCTATGTCATTCACTGAAAAAATGATTAAAATCGATCCAGTAGTTTTGATTTATTCATTACTGCCCGTGGCCCGCACGCGTTAAATTTGGAGTAACCTCAAAAATAACAGTATTTCTCCGCTGTTTAATTTATGTTATTATACATATAAACCTTCCTCTTCAATCACTCTATCTATTAAAAGAAACCGCATCAAAATCCGTTGCGTAGTTTTAAAGATTTAAGCATACATAGGGATATAGGGACAGAGAAAGCGACTTTGTTTTATACTATGTAGTGATGGGGTGTTACGTTATAGAATTATTAAAAGTACGACATCTATGAATAAAACAGTGAGGTGGGATAAAATTAAGTTGCCTTATATACTGATACTTAACCGAATAATTAATTTACTAATATAACTTAGACAAGTTTAAATTTTCTTGATAATAAACTTTTTATCATATAGAAATCTTTCCGTTAAAATCTATCTAGTCGACCATACAAATTAACGTTGAATGTTACAAACAAAGAAAGATCAGGATGCAGCGAGCTAACAAAAACAAATGACAACGGCGCTTTTATTCAATCCGAAATCAAAAATCGAAGGGAATCGAAATAAAACGACGAGTGTAAATGGGGATCGCACGGTTGAATCGCACCGGTCACGTAGCAACTAGGCTTTGCAGGGGAGAATGAGACAGGCCCAAACGGGTCTAGTTGATTTATACACCGTACGCTTCCAACAATGAAGGTAGAGAGACACGCAATTCAAACGTGACTGTAAATCTCGCTACACATTTTATTACCTCAGCCCTTTTGCCATCACGCTGGCCGTGACTGTTGTTATTCTCTTTGTAAGACCAGTTCGATTTCATTCTACTATTACAGAACCATTGCACATTTAATTATTGTATTACTTATTAAGTAAACGGATAGCACAATTATAATCTCTGATATCCACGAATTTCCTACTTAATGACGTACTAGCGATTATTGTGATTTATTTGCGTGTTATATGCGGCATCGGGAAAGTAACTAATGAGACGCCATCTATTACATTTTGTACGAACTATACTGAAATGAATACACTTATAGAATATTAAATTATGTATTTTTCTCTCAGTCGATTTCAATGAAACTTATAAGCTGTCCCAAATTACTCGTGTAAACTACATGAACATTGGCACAGTAATTTTGAAGATTAGTGTGTTTAAACATAAAGACGAACTTTAAAAATATAGTTTAACATCTTACTGTTTTCCATTATACACCCTACATTACACGCGTTCAGTTTTCCACAAGCATGTTCCATGTACAAACGCGACGAATACACAGTTTTCTTATAGTATAGAAAAAATAATTTACTCAAGACATTCTGGAAAATTCTAAATGGATATTCTAGATAAAATAACTGTAGCCGCTTTATCGTACTACGGCGTAGTATATGCCATAACTTCTGTATATATACAAGATGACAGAGTTGCCAGTACCCGTTTTTGGATATATTTAGGTATTTGCATAATGTATTATTAAGGGCTAAAGTAGGTATTGAAAGAAAATTTATATATTTCAAAATAAAAAAATTAATAATTAAAAATTCCATTTAAAGAGCTTATAATACGTTCTAAAAAAACAAGTGTTATACATTTTCTTGTTATACATTTTATGAATAAAATATTTTTTTAGCTATGAAATAAGAAACGGGCATCTGTTCACCTGACGTTAACTCTCTCTATCCTCTGTTAATTTTTATTATAACTGTTTACTCTCTATGGCAAAGCGTTGTGTAATCAAAATAATAATCAGAAAATTTCTACATCTGTCAGTAATAGACTCGTCAAAATCTGTTCAGCCGTTTCGGCGATTAACTCGGACAAATAACAGACACTTGATTTTTTTCCTATACATACCTATAGGTAAGAATGACAATTAAAATGTAATACCTATTTAATAATCTTATAACCCAACTCTTTTTAATCTTAGAACAAACAAGTTATGTTTTTTTAATAAAAAAAAGATGTTACTAAACTTTTTTAACGTTTTACTCGGCATAATTACTACAATACAACTTTGAATTATGCTGTAACATTTATACCTATTACACGGAGCCATAACTCTTAAACGGTGTTTATGTCTACATCGACAAAAAATCCTAACGCAAGTGTCTGCTTCCCCTTATTTAGGGGTCCCCTAAGTTTCCCCGTCGCGTCACCTGCTGCCTGCAAGATGTTCCTCGATGTATAAAAAGGCTTTACACACTTTACAGGTCGTCGTACTATGATTATTTAAAACTTAAATATTCTACAATTAAAACTGTATCCGATTAACAAATTATTTATTAAAAACAAAGTTTATTTCATATAACAGGATTCTTTTCATTAGAAATATTAGGGTGTATCGTAAATACACACGATAGAAGTGAAACTTTTATATTACAGGGAAACATGATAATTAAAAAATACAACAAAAAAGACAACGTCACGCGGTGTTCCCAGGCGGTCACCCATATCCAAGTAATGACCTTTTTTTTTTTTTTTTTTTAATGTGGGAAGAAATCCTTCATTGGACAACCACAGTCCTGGGGAGCTGTGGGGTGTCAGACTTTTACTGACTAAAAAAACCCACAAGATACCGTCTGCCGCGCTATGGAGTGGCACGGGATCGAACAAGCAAGCACCATGCCACCCCGGCGACAAGGCCCAGCACGAACGCCCTGACCGCGACGACAGCCTGAATGACCGGCCACGACCTAGCTTAACTTCGGTGATCCGACGAGTACTGGTGTTGTCAACACTCTACCTGACACTGTGTTTAACCCCACCACTTTTCGTCACACAAAAAGATTGCCAATCAGAATTTCAAAGTACTCCCATTACAAATTTATTGCGTAATACAAAATCGTGACGTTAAAAAGTATTGGACGCGGTGTTCATATGAAATTCTATTAATATTTATTTATGAATATAATTCTATTCTATAAATTAATAATCTTTTAATTTTATTTTTAACTAGGTTTTGCTCGTACACAAGTGTACACAGGGCTTTGCTTGCGTCAATGTAGATATGATGTAACTCTTGGAAACAGAGTATTTTTCCAGATTAAAGTATCTTATATCCTTTTCTATAATACTCCTGATAAAGCGTATGCGAATTTTCATAATGATCAGTTGAGTAGTTGAGGAGTGAAAACGTTACAAACAAACAGACTCACTTTCGCGTTTATAATATTAATTAGGAAATCAAATTAGTAAACACAAGTTTAAAGAAACAAGTTACTTATAGTAAAAGTCATATTACTTATTGTAAAAACAAAATTAAGGAATCAAATAATACTTACTCTAAACATGAATCGTAGAACAATATTCTAGTTTCGTAGATCGATGGTTGTACGTAGGAGCTCGCAGGCACGGCTGAGTGCAATTTTCCTACCCTCTTTCACGTGATGATGTGGCACACTGTGATATTTCACGGTTTGAAAAATGACTTTGAATATTAAGGTGCACATGTTTTTCCAGGGCTTCTATTTTTTTTTTGTTTTACACTTACAGCATAATAAGAATATCCTTGACGCAATCAGAAGTATTAGATAATGTATTTTTTCTTTCACAACAACGTTGTTATCATTATTTATAAATCACTTAGCTTAAGTTGTTATTATTGATAATGTTCTATTGGACTTTAGTTTACCCGACAAAATAAGGTAGTCACTACATAGTATAAAACAAAGTCGCTTTCTCTGTCCCCATATCCCTATGTATGCTTAAATCTTTAAAACTACGCAACGGATTTTGATGCGGTTTTTTTTAATAGATAGAGTGATTGAAGAGAAAGGTTTATAGGTGTAATAACATAAATTAAATAGTGGAGAAATACTGTTATTTTTGAGGTTACTCCAAATTTAACGCGTGCGGGCCACGGGCAGTAATGAATAAATCTAAACTACTGGATCGATTTTAATCATTTTTTCAGTGAATGACATAGGTTATATATTTTATACCCGTGCGAAGCCGGAGCGGGCCGCTAGTTAATTAATATATGAGAAACCCATTATACATATTATAGAACAAAGTCGTCCGCCGCGTCTCTCTATCTGCCTAGATGTTCGCGATTAACTCAAAAACTACTAAACGAATTGTAATGGCGACTTCGCCAATAGATAGAGTAATTCTCGGGAAAGGTTTAGGTATATAATTTGTCAAGGTTTTTCTGTAAATTGGTTGAAATATGTTGAAAGAATCGCAAAAAGTCAAGCCGCCTTAAGCGTATTTAATTTTTTTTATTCTCAGGGCAGTACAACGTCCGCCGGGCCTGCTAGTACTGTATATTTATTTCATGGGGTCTACAGATGAAGATCGAGGAAAACGACAATTTAAGTTTATTTTTATTTTTCAAGAAATGAACTTTGGCAAATTTATGAAAAAATGAAAAGGAAAAAGTTAAATTAATAACTATAGAACAATTAAAGTTGGTTAATATTATATTACACCTATACAATAACGTTTAGAGGAAAATCTTAATATTGAAAAATGTTAAACATATTTTCTAAATATTACTAAAAGTCTCTGATAGAAAAAGACTGACCTACCTACCAGACAACTTTGAAGCGGAGACCAACGAATAGTGGCCCCTTAATTATGTATTTAAAAAGTCACATCAAAACAGTAATTTAGCTTATGTAAGTACCACGTCACCTGTGTATATGTAATCCAAAATGTCTAGGTCTATAGAAATAAGTACACGTTTTAAGTTAATGTCTGATATATAATCTGTATTTGCCATATCGAAACATTTGTACAATTTTTTCTGTTTTAGCGTAACTCTTTTGATATACAAAATACATAGATACCTTGATAATAATACTACGCCTATTGATTAGTATCTTTCAGACATATCATAGACTATAAATTTATATTACTATATACACTTGCCGGAAAGAAATAATTCATACAAATCGTTAATTTAAGGTATCACATCATTGTGCAATTATTTGCGTACAGGAGTAATAACAATCATCATTCAAACGCCATACATCACAATAAGTAATTAATAAATCGATTATCTATTCCGATTTTGTATAATTAATGAAACAAATTCGATTTATTGCTCGCCTCTAAATTACTGAATGTCACCTGTATTATTTGACCAGTATAACGAGAAACATGAAAATATAGAAAATGCCACCGTAAAGTTCCGTCTTCAATTAGGGGTGGGGAGCGCGTAGTGGTTCAATTAATAGTGGCGTTATCCGACGCCTCGGCTCCTATATTAATAAAATTAATTAGTTTAAGATAACGCTACCGGCACACTACATGAACTCACGTGTAGGCACGGGTAATAAGAAACCGTATACCTCATTCTGCTAGTTAAGGCGTAATAGTTTAACGAAGATATTATTGCTCGGAAGTTTATGAAAACGAATGCTAAATTAATGAAAAATAATTATTACAATATAACCATCGAATAGGATTAAAATATATGAGTTCCATTATACATTATTGTAAGTGTATATAAGTTATTATAAGTGGTCGAATTTCGGTAATAATAAGGTGTACCAAGTTTTTTTCTGCACGTGTCAAAATATAAATGAAATGATTTATATAGAATATTATTATAGATTGTAAACGCAAGAAGCGTGAATTATGACGTATAGAGACTAAACAAAGGTATCGGACTCGTCGATGGTTTAAAAGAAAAACTATGTTCATTATTTTTATTCATAACAATGGCTAGTAACCAAAAAAAAAAAAAACAAGTAAGTCGGTCTACAAAGAAAAAACGTTGCTGAACTATTTTGTATATATACATATATAAGGAAAATACAAATACTTTTAGGCTCAATCAAGTCAAAATTACTTAACGTTTCGGCATAGGACTATCACCATTCCATGCGGAAGTTTACGTATTTATTTTTTGAATTGCATAAAATCCTTTGCCATTTTTTAAACTAACTTTATTTAATGCACAGTGCAGCGAACAAGTATCAGCTAGCAGATTTATATAGTTAAACATAATATTTTAGTGGAACAAAATTCGAATAAAAACGTTTGCCGTAAGCGGTATACGATCGCTAGGTAGGTCATAAAACAGGGGAGGCAAAAAATATTTCTGTAACCTCAGCAGATTTTATTTTTTAGCAGTGTAATCAAGAAACAATGACGTCTACTGATAGATCGGCAACACGTCACTGTTTTTTTATAACGAACTGACTAACGTTGTTAACACTGACCGGTCTCCACAGCTTTACCGGACTACCAAGCCGAGTGCTTAAGACACTCAGCGCATTGGCAACAAACTCAAGGGTCCCCAAAGTGGTCGAACCTAAACATGGGTTATTGCCCCAAGCCCATCATCGAATTAAAGTCATGCTAGCTTACAAGCCTTACGATTACTGAACATACACTGTCTAGTCCAGATACAACTTAAAAAAACTAACGTGTTTTATTATTGTGGTGGTTGTAATACCAGTCGCGTAGATATTTCTACCACTCTGTTAACTTATTGAGTACTAGCGGCCCGCTCTGGCTACGCACGGGTAGAAAATATATAGCCTATGTCATTCACTGAAAAAATGATTAAAACCGATCCCGTAGTTTTGATTTATTCATTACTGCCCGTGGCCCGCACGCGTTAAATTTGGAGTAACCTCAAAAATAACAGTATTTATGTGGATAACATTAACATTAATTTATGTTATTATACATATAAACCTTCCTCTTCAATCACTCTGTCTATTAAAAGAAACCGCATCAAAATCCGTTGCGTAGTTTTAAAGATTTAAGCATACATAGGGATATAGGGACAGAGAAAGTAAGTTTAAGTAAGAAAGTACGTTTTATACTGTGTAGTGATACACCAACTGAACACTGAAACGTGCCAATATTATCGATGTTACTTACACCTATGTATTATGGTCGCTATAAAAATCTGACATAAATATCGTGACCATGAAAATTGCCATCACTGAATCCAATAAATTTATCTCTTTTTGAAATTCTGTTCATTCAAAATCAAAATCAAAAATACTTTATTCAGTTTAGGCCCTGAGAAGGCGCTTATGAACGTCAAAGTTACCACCGGTTCGGAAAACAACCCAGTCCTCGAGAAGAACCGGCAAGAAACTCGATCTGGTTTATCTTTTCATTAACAATCATTAGTTTTACATTGCAGTTTTCGTTTAATTAAAACAATTGGGATGAAACTTGTATGATATACTAGTTGAATCCGATCCATTTCGTCGGACATTAAAAAATTGCAGAAGGTCAGAGTTATCCATAAAATAAATACCCTAGAATCATTTACAAAAAATTCTGTATTTTGATTATACATATAAATATAAATTACGATTATTTATCGTATTTTCTTGTATTGTATTATAGTACTAGTAGTCTATAAATATGTTTACCATGTTAAAATTACCTATTTCTTATATTGAAAAAAAAAAATAATAATAATGGAAGTGAATGCAAGTGAAACCTTTCAATTCCAAAATCTAAATCCGTGCAAGTGAATGTAACATTGGTGTATACTGCACAGTGGTAAAAATTTTATAGCCTAGGACAAAACATTTTACAATAAGAAATTTATTCTTAACTAGCAGGCCTGCGAGCGTTTTCCTGCCCTGATAACAAAAAAAAAAACTTATGTGCATGAAACGCTTAAGGTAACTAAAGTATTTAATTTGATAAGGATTAGTACTGTATCCGTCTAAATAGCGTTCCAATTACCTCATTATGTCTGACCATTTTTAAGTAGATAAATGGCTATAGTAAGCTATAGTTAAAAGATAAGTATATGGCATCACAGCCTTTTTTGTAGATCTAGTATAAAAGAGGAATATCTTACTATACATTGTTTTGTTATATCTCAAAGGGATTAGGCAGCGTTCTCGATAAAAGTTCCCAGGCGGCATGACTTTTTCCAGCACTTCCAACAATTATCATTATATTTTAAACAACGTACCCAAAAGTTTGATAAATTATATGCCTAAACCTTCCTCATGAATTACTCTATCTCTTGGTGAAAACCGAATTACAATCCGTTTAGTCGTTTTTGAGTTTATAGCGAACATACAGACAGACAAACAGTCGCGGCGGACGACTTTGTTTTATACTATGTAGTGAAAACAACAATGTAATCGTATTAGTTGTACACAAAATATAAGTATTTCACATAAAAATGCCTTTATTTTTTTTATTATTTATTATGCTCTACCTAAAACGTAAATTACCCAAAATTTGTATTGAACAAATCTGTCTAGATTTTTTTTTTCGAACTGACCTACACTGCTAGCCCTAGCCAATAAGGCCTTTACAGTTCCACCGGACTACAAAATCTGTCTAGATGTGTTCTCCTCTCCTTACATTTTACATTCTAATATTCGGAGAAAACATAATTTGTACACATTTTCCCATTCATTGTGCGAAGCTTAGCTATAATATTAATTCATCAAATAGTAAGTGACGATTATCTATAAACTGAACGTGTGGTATGTGGTACATGTGGATTATCAAAAAATAATATTTGTAAACATGAGACATGGCCGCAATTACACTCCAGTTTCAACCACAGTGCAACGATTGCACTGTCAATCAACGCCTCGCGGGAAGCCTTGGGGACTATCGCAGTTCGTCATCAACCCACTACTCCTATCCCACTCGCTCTCGCGCACTTCATAAATGGAGGAAGTGTAAGGTAGAATCGTATAAAAGGTTCAGCTGTTGGCGGATATTACTTCCGGAACTTATTTACTGCTTCGACAGCTTGCTGAAGCGAAATTCATTTTCCTATGCATAAGTGTCTTTAGCACGTTAGTTTGTTAACACATCAGTTTAAAATTTTAAATATTGTTCTTACAACTCGAATGTGATTTACAGTATAATTAATATTTCTTCCTTTATCAGTCTTTATCTATCAACTGTGCTTTACCGTAACATAATAAATGTTGGTTTGTATTTTAACTGTGTATTTTTGAAATGTTCTTTGTTTTTTTGTACGCGTTTATCTGACTTGAACTCCTCCTAAACGTCTGGACAGATTTTGATGAAATTTTTTCTATGTGTTTGCGTGGTTTCCTGTATGGTTTATATTCGTAATTGGAACCTATGGGTATAGCTGCAATGTAATTCGAAGATTTATTTTTTTATTCTCAGAACTGGACAACATCGACGAGGCCAGCTAGTATATGTATATAAATGATCTAGATTTTAATTCAGATAATTTTTACACACTACATAAATTGTAGCAACTTTTTTCTAGTTATAGGCTTTGAAAGAAACAGCAATTAACATCTACTTACCAAATAGGTATATGATAGACTTTGACGAAGTATATTCCTAGTTAATCAAAAATTCTTTCAGTGGTGCGGTTGTAACCACTTTTATTCGAATTAAAAGAAAATATTCTGAAGCAAACAAGACTCGGCAACAACTTGTAACGGGCCCTAACAAGTCGGTAAAATGACGAAGTCTGATTGCAAAGTGAACCTCTATTTGCTAAAGAAAATAAACTTTAGTTGGCTAATGCAAACATTAACTTTTGCGCCATTTCTTTTCAAAGTTCGTAGACGTAGCTTTTTGCCAATTGGCAATACACAAATAATATTTATCATTCTTTTATTTAATTTTCCCTGGAATAAAGAAACAAATATACGTGTGCACATTTTGTGTATATGAATATAGTTATATATGATAACAGTAATTTGAGAACACATTTTCACACACAGCCCGTAGCATACCGCCGAAATAGCCTCTAGTGGCTTTCTGCTAACCTGGTTAGACCCAAAAGGTCTTACGAGAACTTTTTAAGAGTTTCCGTTCAGATCCAGCTAACAACAGTAAGGATACAATGCACATACGTCAAGATCTGTGTAACACTGGCCGATGTACTTTCACGACATCACTTGTGGTAATGATATCGGGCTTTGGAACTGCATTGTTTCGGTAAAAAACGATATTGACGTCCGTCACGATACTTAGATTCCCTCATTCAGTTGTTCTGTTTTCTTTTTTATTATTGACGTCCACATGCATCACAATCAAAAAGTTGGCGTCTCGATATTGTTAATTAACTGATATCTGTACGTCAATAGTGTATACGTATAAAAAGTTTTAGTTATATTTTGATAATGATACACAGTCATTTAAATCTAAGTTAAACGTAACTCTTATTATATACATATATATGCATATATATAGAGGTCATTAGTACGGGAACATGCTTTGACAACGAGGCGCACGCGTTGCGACGGCAGCGCTTCGGCAGAGTCTGGACTGAAGTTCGCGCGAGCCGGTGTAAACACTGCTGAGCGCCGCGCGGACAACTAGCTTAGAAACTGCCCTACGACTCGGTACATTTGTTTGTAATTCGTAATGAATATGTCCTCTGACGAAAACGCCCACTTGGATCGTCCTGTTATGTCGACATATATATAACATCCAGACGTAGATCTAGTAATTGTATTAATTACAATCAATCGTATGCGGGAATACAATGCGAAATTACTTGCCTCCATATTAGAGTTTGCTAGTCCGCTGCTAAACACTGCACCACGAAGTCTGTCACTATATAATTTAAAAACAATTTGAAGAATTTGTTCTATTACATTATTAATTATATTTATAAATAGTTTATAACGTATAATGTGTTAAGAATACCGTCTTTAATTCGTCTCTTATACATATTTTTTCAAGTATTTTTAGTTCCTCTGAAGTTAAAAGTTACATATCAGAACTATTTTAAAACGTTATTCTCTAATAATTTTAAATTATAATAATTCTATAAATAATAATAATAACAAAACCTTATTGCACACCTTGAAAAATTTACAAAATTAAGCAAGAGTTTACAATTAAATATGTATACTTAGGCGGCCTTATTTGCTTAGAGCGATCTCTTACGGGCAAACCTTAGGAGACATTTCATTTTTAAAATAAATCACATGGTGGCAATACAAAAATATAAAGACTACAGAAATAATGCTAACATAAACCGATATATATATATACTTTAAAAAAACACATATTCCACACAATGCAATGTTACCTTGGAAGCCTAATTCAACATTAATGTACTTTTTGAAAGTATTAATATATATTTATTACTGTGGAATACTGTTTTTTTTAATAAAATCACATTGTTAAAGAGGACACTAAATTATGTAACATTGTATACTAAATAGATATAATATAAACACCGAAATATTTAATGGCAGCTCCCGGGTATTCCAAACGAAACCAACTTTAATTTTGAAATGAAATAACTTTTCAAAAATATTCCCAGCATTTTCATACCAAAAGTTGTTAACTATAAAAGGCTTGTCATATTTTGTTATCTTTACAAATCGGAATGTACTGCAAAGCGAATGTCCACGGACCCTGCATAGAATACCAGCGTCCTATCAAAGCTTGCTTTTAGGGAACACACAAAAAGGGGAAAACTCCCCCTCACGGTCGGTCTGCACTGAAACGCGGACGACATTCAATGGTAATGAATGCATGACCTTAGTTGGGTTCGACAAATACTAATTATGTCCACAGAAACATACGACGGCAGAGTTCTAACTTTGCATATATATTTTATTTTTCTTTGTATATTCAAATGTCCTATTGTAATATTCTAATTCCGTCTTCAACTATTTTTATTTTATTTGTTTACCCTCTATAATAGATATATATTACATAAAAGGTGTTTTTATTAATATATTGTTCTTTGCGTACCGTGACTTCCAGTGGGTTCCTGGTAATTATCAACACTGAGTGCTTCCATTGACTCCTATTTGTCTATGTTATATTTTATCGTACATTATGAATAAACAATTTCTTTTTTCAATTATTGCTTATAATTTCTTTCATCCTTTATTTTCCTTTCTTTCTTTCTTCCTCTCTGTTTTTATTTTTTTCTCATTCTCTTTCTCCGTCTTTAATTATAAAACATAATAGCAATAAAGTAGACCACTTAGTAGCAAGTTATAGTACAATAAACAGCGTAAAGACTTTTCCGAGTAAACAATTTAACAATATGCAAATTTACTGATGTCACATACACCAAAATCCATATGTATTTCGACTTTGATTTTGGAAATTATTTCACTAATAGAAAGTACATTTTAAAGTCATTAATATTTACTATAATTAAATGGTGAGAACTCGCGAACTGTTGCTTATATTTGACAACACCTACATAATCATCGTCATCTTCTCACACTTATCCCATCTAAGTAGGATCGGCAAAACATGTTCTCCTTTTCCACTCTCGCCTATCATATGTCATCTCAGTATTCACACCTTTTATACACATATCATTTTTCGCACAATCTATCCATACGTTCTCCGGTCTTCCTCTACTCCTACTCCATCTACTCCATCTACTCCTACTCCCTACTCCATCCACCACCACACTTAAAACTTTTCTACTTACATGGATATCATCTCTCCTCATGACATGCCCATACCATGTTAACCTATTACTCCTCAATTTCTCTGTCACAGGTTTTATTTTTAAACTTCTTATTATATACTCATTCTTAATCTTACCGATTCTAGTTATTATACATCCATCTTAACATTCGCATCTCTGCCACGTGTAGTTCACTCTTATCCGTCTCTTTCGTAACCCAGCATTTAGATGCATACAAACATACAATATTCATTAGTAAGAATAAAGAATTAATGTAATGACTCACGACATTTCTTGACCTTACTAATTTATTATTCTACACATGTAACAGAGCATTTAATTTTGCACAGTAAAATGCGCGTACATTTCTAATATGACCAGAAAGGTACTAAATAAATATGCCTATACAATTTTATATTTTTAATGAGTACTCCTTTTTGTGAAACATTCAAATATCGTAGATATTCAGTTCTATTGTTTTAAAATACATTTATCCTATTTTAAAAATACTTTAAGCATTAAAATAATTTTAATATATAGACAAACGATTTACAGAATCGACATTTTCTACAATTATCGTTTTCAGTAATCAAGGTAATCCATAAATAATGTCTGTAGTTTATTATGTAATCAAAATTACAAAAGCTTATTTTTTATAGGTTTGACTACAATCTCATATAGGGGAGTCATGGTGATAGTGCCTGGAACACTCCATGTGCTTGGCGAAAGATTTTCAACTTAAAGGATGATAGCTAGCCAGGTGGACTTGGAAAATGCCCTACTAATATTTATTATAATTTAAATAGAAATTTCTACATTGATTCCTTTTGAATAGACTTCTCATTGTAAAGTACTTATCTTTATTTTAATTATTAACAACCTCATTTTCTTTCCTCCTTATAACTCAACTACTTCATTGCTCGTTCTTCTTAAGCGATAATGACGTAGTTAAGAACATGTTCGGACATCACGTCGATTCACGTAGGTACGAATCCTTGTAACAGAGTAGGAACTTTCGATGAAAGAAAACATCGCGGTGAAGCTATACCACAGTAGTAGAGCATTTTCCAAGTCCACCTGGAATTTGACCAAAACTATCTGGCGAATGGGAGAATATCTATCTTATTCCTTTTTCATTTCATACACGCATTATAAAGTGTACATGTGAAGAACTAAATAGATCCCTAGAGTACTATTTCTCACATTTTTAGAAATATAAATGACACACCCAGAAAGCTTTTAACAGTAGAAAAGGGTCCAGTGACAAAATTTGATTTAAAACGAAACCGCATAATCTCATAAATACAAATATAGTTTGACAGTAACTGTTTCGTGAACATAAAATATCTCATAAAATTTTATACCTAAACATTTCTTTGTTTGCGGCTGAAAATTTTTATTAGTATCACCAGTAAAAAGGACATAATGATTTAAAATGTATAAACAGTTCCTCTTATCTTATTACATTTTCAACGAATCTCAGGCGACTGGAAATGAAAAAAAGAAGTAACAATCAATCTTACTTGATTATGTCTTCTTCTATAATATAAAAATGAGTCGCTGAATGTGTTACTAAGCGCAAATCTCGAGACCAGGTGAAATGATTTCGCTAATTCTTTTTTTAGAATATTCCTTGAATTACAAGCATGGTTCTTAGTGAGAGAAAAATTTTAAAAATTGCCTGAAAAAGTCTAAAAACAACACTTTTCTATACTCCCGTGCAAACGATTCGTAATAATACTTAAAAGTCAATTTGAACTTTAATACCATACCATAAAGTTTAAGTGTCAATGGAGAGGTTCCGGGAAGGCAAAACAATTGAGTGACGTTAGTATCGTATAAATATTGATGTCAATATTCGTCAATACTTATACGATGGTATTATATAGCGTCCCGAATAGCAGAATAGGTGTTAAAAAAAATTAAAGAATCGACTGTTAGGCGGTACGAAGTTCGCCGGGTCAGCCAGTTTCTTATAAATAGAAGCGAGTAATATATAGAAGAAAATAGGATAATTTAAAATCACACTGGCGCTATCGATCACGGTAATGTGCCGGCACAATAAATGTATTTAAAACCTTAGAGTTTTCATCCCTACCGAAAATATGACAGTTGAAATCCTAAGAGAGAGAGAAGATTTTGCGGTTTCGGCTTTACGCGACGCAGTTGTGAATCCCTTGAGCTTTCCTTCTGAAAGGCGAGAGGCATCGCCCCACAAGCCGCGTCTACCCGTGAAAAGTATCGTTTGCTATATAGCAAGTAAATAAATATATCTTACTACGAAAATTCATATAGATACTCATTCTAATAGCTACTTCTATATTGTTCAAATTTTTAAGAAACTTATGGCTGTTCATGACAGTTGCATTCATTTTAATTCTTAATTTTAGAATTTGTCACACATGTTAAACGAATTATAATTATATCTGTATACAACACTAATATAATATAATGAGCTATTCAAATTAATCCCTTCCCGCCCACACCACAACCGAACCACGCGCGCTTGGATTCGGAGCCGCAGTTTTATGATAAATTCTATGGTAATGGTAGGTGGTGAAGCTACGCTGAAGCTATTACTGGTTTCAGCATGAATGGGTCGGCTCGCTTGGGGTAGTACCTCTACCCTCTCACAGAAAACCGACGTGAAGTAACAGTGTTTGCACTGTTGCGTTTCGTTCGGCCAGTGAGAGCGCCGGAGGCCCACATATTTAAAAGGCCGGCAACGCACTTGCGACTCCCCTGGTGTTGCTAGTGTCTGTGGACGGCGGTGACCACTTACCATCAGGTGACCCACCTGTTCGTTTGCCTCCTATAATATAAAAAAAATATATCTCAGCACGAACTAAAAAGTTCACAACGTCGTATCTTACTACTACCGTGAAACTATGGAACAATCTCCCGGCCAGTATGTTGCCTGTTTCCTACAACACGGGATCCTTCAAGCGTAACGTGATGAGACATTTACACAGACCGGCATGACAATGGCGATTGGCGATAGATTATTTGTCTCTTGGTGGTCAACGTTGTTTTTGAATTGTACTGTGCTTAACACTAGGTATAGTGCAGTTACTTTGCCGTTTTCTCGCGACTTCGCTAGTGTCAATATATATTTGATTTAACCCTCGAAAAGAAAAAAATAGTTTTTTCTTGTCCTTTTTGGATGAAAACCCCTGTAACCTATTATTATATGTCCATTTTTATACCCCGGACAACGTATATGTAAAATTTCACAGTGATTAATTGAATAGTTAATGCGTGAAAGAGTGACAAACAAACACACTGGTATTCGTATTTAAAATACCATTTAGGGTTCGCATTGCTTGCTAACGAATGATCTAAGACTTAAGTAACATAATATTGTACTACATTTTTACATAACCTAACCTAAAAACTAACCTAAAAACACATAAGTTATAAAGTCAATGATTTGATATCCAGAAACTTTGTACTGTTCTAATATAGCATTGAAAAGGCTTCACAGTGAACTCGTTCTGATAACAATATGAGAACAACTCGAAAGACAAATAGCGGCAGCCAAAATGAAATAATGCCAAATAAGCAATATGTAAAGTGTTGGCGAAGGAGTCGGGAATCAATAGCGGTCGGTTCAAGTTATAAAAACCACGCGATATATTAAAATATGTACTATGAAATATTCTCCATATTGTATTGATACAATAATTTATAGGATAATAATATGCCAAAAGTTTTGCAACTTTTATGTAATTCGACCAGAAGAAAGTTGTAAACTAGTGTTTACACATGACTGTTACAGCTTACTAATGACTATATGAAACAGAACAGTATCCGATATTATACTAGATATGTAGGTGTATCACTATCACTACATATTATAAAACAATGTCTTCCGCCCCGTCTGTCTGTCTGTCTGTTTATCTGTTGCCGATAAACTCAAACTCAAAATTAAAACTACTAAACCGATTGTAACGCGGTCTTCACTAATAGGTAGCGTAACTCATGGAGGTGTAGGTATATAGTTTGTCAAAGTTTTGGTTAAAGGAATCGGAAAAAGTCAAGCCACCTGAGAGCCTTCGTCGAAAACGCTGCCCTTTGAGATTTTCACAAAACAATCTATAGTGAGACATTTCTCTATTTATAGATCTACATAAAAGTCTTCAATGGCATATACCTATCTTTTACGGATAGCTTACTATACCCATCTAGCTACTAAAAATGGTCACATATAATGAAGTAAACGGAAGGCTATTTAGATGAATACAGTATCAATTCTTTTCAAATGAACTACATTAATTACCTTAAGCATATCATGCACATAAGTAAATATATAAAAAAAAACTTTACCAGGGAAGGAAACATTTTTTTTTCAGACAGACATACCCTGTTGACCCTGGGGCCTCTACAGTTTCACCGGACTACAGCAGGACAACGCTCGCCGGACCTGCTAGTATTTTTATGTATATGACAGATCATATTTGAAAAATAAATATAAAATAAGTATACCATAAATATTCCGCTTACGCTTATCACTTAAATCTGATATAAAAGGTTAGGTTAAGGGTAAAGGAGCAAACAGCTTCAGGGTAAGTAAATACGCTGACGAAGACACCGGTACACCTCACCATTTACCAGAATCAACCGTTTTTATCTGTCACTGCCAGCCGATGGGACAAACGTTTAGCGAGCCTTTTTGATAACGTTGACATAGCAAAATACGCGCATGTTCACGTTTTGTTAGTACTTCGTTTAATACACACGAAACTTGGTCACTCCTACGCAAAGGTTACCTAAATGTATTTGCTATTCGTAAAGTACTAGGCGCTCTTTGATTACGAACTAAAATACCAACGTATTTCTGTTTCGAAGTTAAATACAATATGTTTATGTTACTTGACTGTAGTTTAAAATAACTCATGAATGGTATTAATAAAAAAGATGTATTCACCATTTCTCAAGATGTTGTTAGCGAATCTATACATATAAATAAAATTGGAGTGTCTGTTTGTAATATCAAAATAACGACTTTTTACTTATTGCATATGAATGTATACACGATACTGATAACAAAAATAAAATTTTTTAAAGTTTTGTCTGTCTGTCTGTATGTTCCGGGTAATCTCCGAAACGGCTGGACCATTTTGACAGAAATTTCACTGACGGATAGTTAAAATTACAGCGGGTGACATAGGCTACTTTATTTTAGACTAGCTGTTATCCATGGCTTCGTCTGTAGTAATATCTCCAAAATGATTGGACCTATTTTCATGGAGCTGTCACTGACAGATAGCTAACGTTATAAAAAGTAATTAAAGCTTTTTTATTTTGGACTAAATCTTACCCATGGCTTTGTTAGCAGTACTATCTCCAAAACGTTTGAACCATTTTCCACGGAACTTTCACTAACAGATAGCTGATCTTACAAGAGGTAATTCACAATTATAAAAAAACGCATGCGGAGCCGCGGGCAACAGCTACTTCTTAATAAAATTCGAATTCTTAATGAACGCACTATGTTTATTTACTTACACAGTGTCACTTGTTGAATGTTAACGTATAAGTAGAAACAATTGCTGGATTTGGAAACAAATAATAAAGTAATTGTTTTGGTATGAATCCCATCTCATTTAGATTTAGCTGGTAATGAAAAAGCTGACCTCTTAGCGAGAGAAGGATCTTCCGACGGTGCTCCTGTTAATATATTCCCAATATACATATATTTATAGAAGAATGCGTTCGAAATGGAAGTATTAAGGTATAAGATCTGGTCTCAATGCTTCTGGTTTATTCAACATTGTTTTATATAACTCCTTATTGTCTGATCCTACCTCTGAATGTGATAGGGAATTGTATAAAATTTTGTCTCCACACTTTGGAGCTTCGTAAGGACGTTGCGCGAAGCTTAGCTTCTTTTACAAGATCTACCACGGAGAGTGTTCAGAAGAGTGGTTCGGATTGATACCTGCAGCTGAGTTCCATTACCGAACGACTCGCCACAAAATAAAATTCCATCAGTGTCATCTCAATCTTAGGAAATCGTCTACGGTGCGGTTCTCGCGTGCGATTTTCCCACATACGTCTGTCCTCTGGAATGAACTTCCAGCGGCAGCGTTTCCGGACCAATACAACCCACAAACTATAAAGAAACGAGCCTATTCCTTACTCCAAGGCCGGCAACGCATTTGTGATGCCCCTCGTATCGCAGGTGTCCATGGGCGTCGGTAATTGCTCACCATCAGGTAACCATTCTCTTCGTTTGCCTCCAATCATGTGACAAAAAAAACGACTGCTAATTTTGCATTTGTATTATGTTATTTAGGCGATATAGTCGCACCTTCAATAAAACTATACTCATCTCATTCGCTCGATAGTTAATCTTAGGGAGAACAGACTAAATTCGGTCGTTATAGGTACCTTCTGACATTTTCGTTTATGTATTCGATCTCGTCCTGCAAGATCTGTTTAATCTACAGAGACACTGCTTTCAATACTTGACAATGCTATTATTTTCTCCGCGTCCGCACAGTCTGTAGTAACATCTGTAAATATTATTATATATTTATTCGAACATATTTTGTTTTGTTATTTTCGAACTGACTACGCTCTCACTATCGCGCAAATAGCATCTAGTTTGTTGCAAAATAACGTCTGCTATAATATTTAATCATGGATTTCAGCAAAGTAGGAAATGCCTTCACCAATAAAAAGTTAAATCTCCAAATTTGTTGAATTTAAAGTTTTTATGAAAATATGAAGTGTGATTTAAGTAAATAGATTAGCTGTTGATATAACTTTATGTTTAAATATAAAATATTTCTAGAACAACCTAAAACAACCCTAAGGCCTCAAGGAAAGATAAATCATTCCTCGAGCAGAAAATTAAACTGTACACAAGCAGAGTCAGCACTTTTAAACTCGTAGGGTAAAAGGGTCACTCTAGTTATATAACTATGTATAACGTGATTATATAATCACGAGTATAAAATGAAATTCAAAGAACAATAGAAGGTAACAAACTAGAAATACTATACATACCTATGTATGTACATATACTTGAAGAATAACTTATCTATATAAGCAAAAATTAAGTAATATATAACATATTTCGTAGCTCTAACTACGATTATCATAAACTTTGTATTTATTTATGCCATAAATAAATACCACAGAATACATCTATACATATAATAAAAGGGTAAAGCGACGAAATCTGTACACTGAATATAATATCTAAAAAAATACTCTGAGGCCTCTGAGAATCAATGACAGAACGCATTTCTATTGTTTTTAGAATTTTTGTCTGTCTATATGTCTGTCCGTCGTTGGTACGCGCATCACCCAAAAACTACTGAACGGATTTTGATGAAATTTGATATAGTTGTAGATTATACACCGTTATAATATATAGGATATGTTTTACAGATATATAGCATTCGTAGATATATTTATCTTACTTATAAGAAAACACATGAGAGAAGCAATTTACGCAAAAGCTACTGGACAAATTTTGACATTGCTGACTGTTATTTTGAGTACCGTACCGTGTATCGAAAGTCAGAATTATACATTCACAGTATGAGCAACTACTAGACATTGTAGTGCCACGCCACGCCTCGAAGAACAAAATCGTTCACAAAGGGTCGACGTCGAGTTTTGATACGTTATTTTATCTATGATGGTATTAATCGTTGTGTTTAGAATTGAAATTCCACATGGACGTAGTCGCGGGCACAGCTAGTATTTAATAATCGGGTCAATCTAAAATTCTTATGTGCTAGCTCTAATTGTAGGTGAACTAAGAAATTACTGAAAGGTAAAATGTTAATATTTGCGGTGGTTATGTAAATTTGAACTACCCTGACTATTATACTATAAATGTG
The DNA here is from genome assembly GCA_035772565.1 of Antheraea assamensis. Lineage (NCBI taxonomy): Eukaryota > Metazoa > Arthropoda > Insecta > Lepidoptera > Saturniidae > Antheraea > Antheraea assamensis. The sequence goes on along the minus strand of JAQQSE010000031.1, from coordinate 5,694,470 downwards.
AGGTTTTTTGTTACGTTTTCAGGTCTTATAGACTCGACTGATCCTCATGAAATCTATTAAAGCAGACGAAGCCGCGAGCAAAAACCAGGTAATAATAAGAAGATAGTGAAGTCATACGAAATATATCAAACGAATACAATTGAACTTGCATAGAATTAATGGATGTAGAATAAAATAAATAACATAGTTACAATGAGAATAAGGTCAATATACGAGTACACAGAAAATAAGAAAATTGAACCTAAATAGTTAACCCCTAGGCTGATTTTCTAAGACCCGAGTCTCAAAATGGCGGATTGCGTTTTTAACTCTTTTTCTTTTAATTTCAATGTTTAATGTACGGTACATTCTAAATTTCATGGTTTAGTAAAAAAAATTAAAAAATAATTTAATAATACAATTTTCATAAAAATTATAATTATAAAATATATAATTTGTTATTTTTCATAGTTTTGTAATATATCAGGTATATTTTAAGCTTATGCTGCCAACAGTCTGTTGACCTGTACCTCAAGAAGTCTATATTCGTTTGTATGAAACTTAAACCTTTATGGTTTTGGAAAGTCCAGGGGTTAAAGTCAATTATAACCAGGAAATTACACTCCAAATTACTGATTCAAAAGAGCCTTAGATAATTCTTTAGCAATATTTGATTAAAGCAACATTCTATAATTAAAAAGTACGTTTTGTTTTTGGCCTGATATATATACTATAGGTGTACATAATTTTAAAATCCTTCTAAATTATTATAGTGATAATAACATCGAAAACTAATAACACGAGTTTGAGTGAACCAGCGACAGTCGTGTCACGGAACTCTGTGTCCAAAATTCCAAATATCCATGGAAAAGAATTTTCATTAGCGAGTGCAATGGTGACCACACTTACCCATGTCGTCCCACGTCACTGGCTGCATAGCGTAGGGTTACCACATGCTCATTAGTAGGACTATCACCGCTCTCATATTTTTCGGTGTTGAAGGTAAGTGGTATTAAATTCTTGTCATTTCCTTATTTTAATTTCGATATAAATATAGAAATATATATCGCAAATAAATAAAGAAGCGTTTTAATCAGGCTTAATGTACCATTCATAATTAATACGAAGTACGAATAATTTTATTTTTGGTTGATTTTTAAACGGGACAAATACCTTAAAACATATACACTAATTGAGCCTGAGACTTCGGAAGGGTTTGTTATTATTTATTGAATTGTTCATACAAAATTTCATGGCAAGTTAAGCAAAGCGGGTAGCATGTAAATATTTGTCCATAAAAAAACTCTTAGGTATGCCAACTTTTATTATAATTGTCGAATGGTATTCAAGTATATCTACCTTATCACTGGATACGAACAGTGCCAGACAATACGGATATTCATTTGGCTGAATTAATGAATCGAAGGATAGACTAAGTTTTATTTTTACACTCTTAGTGGTAAATTATTTTTTTTCTTTTGCATATTGTCCTTTATGTGTAATAAGTTGCCCAAGGAATATTAAAGCAAAAGCTCATCTTTCAGTTAATGTTTAAAAAGAAACAAAGTAAAGCCGCCATTATCCAAGACCAAGATAAAAAAAATTAGTATGCATTAACTCTGAAAGAGATCACAAAGGATGACATAAAAGTGGGAGCAAACTATCATTTGTACAAAGAAAATGTCTCCAATAAAACTTTTCTTATTGTCGGCAATGAATTAGGCGAAACATAATAAAGACAATAGAGGCATTCTCCCTGATACTATTCTAGTTTATGTCATATAGATTGAAGTATGTCAGAAAGTATCAAAATAATTTTAATAAGGAAATGTTAGCTTTTACATTCGCAAGTGTAATTGCATTTAATGCTGTTATCTATGTGCTGATTATTATTTGTTTTCTTTAGAGAATTATTTATTGATAGAGAATTACGTACATTGGGAAAATCATTTTTACTTAATTTAATCTGTTTTGCACCATTAGGCTGATATACGCGACTGTAACAAAAACACTTTATACTCAATCTGGTTATTTGTAGTCACCTTATGCAAGTCTCAATTTAGAGTTATGTATTATATTTATCCTATAGATGTAAAACGCATGCTAGTATATGAATAAATATATATATACATATTGTTTGTCTGGGCTAATTTCCGAAATTATTGCGCCAATTTTAACAAGGACTTTACCAGCAGTTAGAAAACTTTTCCATGTTTTGTCACAATGATAAAAATGTAACAGATGAAACTGAATATTAATAAAATGTTTAAGAAATAATTATGAAATTATAGCTGTAAAGGCATTTCCACGAGAATGAACATTCCGTGACATTAGTTAGTCTAAACATAAATACTAACGAAAGACGTATATGGCTCGGAAAAACATATACTTTCTTATATACAAAAATGCGTAAAAACGTTTAAAAAAATCCTAGAAATAAATCCCAAAAATAAAAACTAGGTGAGGACACATTGCCTACACAATATTTTGGGTTCAAATGATTACTGCTTGCCTCGTAATTGATACAAGATGATTTTTTTTTCGTTATTTGTAATTGGGGTTTTGTCACAAATAGACCATGTCGCCCTAGTGATTACAACCAAAATGAAGTTTGTACTGTTCATAAAAAGTATGAACGAATTCTAATGGTTTTTACAAGATGATTAATATTTTCATATACACAACTTTAACAGTTTTAGATTTTGTTAAAAAGGTTCTTTGTTAAAACACATAACCCTTCATATGAAGTACAAAGTTTTAATTAATTTTACAATCATAAATCTCCGTCGCGACGAGAGCACTCTGTTTGGTTAGCCAAGAACAATATTTGTCGGTGGTAACAACTTATTCTGTAGTATGTGGTTCCCTCTGACGACCGTGGCATATGAGTCGTAATCTACGACAAAAAGTAAATAGTACTTACTAGGTTTGTTCTGTAAAATATGTTTGGAACATTTAATTATTACATATTTATAAAAATTTATAAAAGGCGTATGATTGTGTTGTATGTAGTCCGGTGGAACTGTAGAGGCCTTGCCAGGTCAACAGTGTAGACAGTTCGAAAAAAAAATCTATTGAAAATTTTTATCTTTCGCCGTATTCTACGTTTGTAGAAGAAACGACACTAACAATAGAAAAAAGGTATTTAATACATACATACTTTTTTTGAATAAGATGTTGACTATAGCTAACTTCAGGGTGTCGGTATTTCGTGACGGTGTGCGCGCGCATCGTAAAAATTTACTGTCATCATTTTTCCCTAACGCGCCAAAAGAAGTGTAACTTAAAAAATAAATACTAATGATGGTTAAGCTAACAGCCTGTTTGTTGGAAAATGCGAATTTTCCTACCATCACAATATGTAGTTGGAAAGACAAGGGCGAAGATTAACTCCAACAATGGTCATTAGATTATATTCATGTTCTGAAATATACAATAAATAACGCTAATAATATAAAGATACGCCGACATCTTTTTTTTTAGGTCTTTATTACTTCCTTTTTCAATCAGTTGTATCAATCAAAATCATCTTGATAATTAAAAAATATATACTATAGCAACTTCTTCACTTCACTAGTAAAGCAAATTACAGAGGATTATAGTGGTAGAAAGGAAGATATCACATCTCTTTTCAGTGTACGGTGTCTTAATATCGGCCATTTTGTACCCCTTTTTTTATTTTTTATAAGTTAATTTAGTTTTTGACTATAAACTCATCAGATGATACACATGACGATTACACTAAAATTAGTAGAGGAATGGTTTTCGCTACTGCACTTGCTTAAACACACCTATTGGTGTTTAGCGACAGCATTTCAACTTGAAAATTGTAACTGGCCAGGCAGGCATTAGAAAAGTATATGTGTATGCTCCTGGCCGTTTTCGGGCACAGTGACTGCTTTAACTCTCAATGTGCATTCATATGGCTAACATTATAGCCAGTTTTTTTCTGAAAAATGCGCGCACATTGTCCACAAGTAAGAACACCATTTATACCTACGAGGTATAATTGATTGCCGCTTGTAGGGCTTTCAAGTCAATGCGTCTAATATCGAATGCAGCACGCCTATGTCCTTCGTAAATTTGTACCCTAACCTAGAAACGTACTCTACCGCTAGGCTATGGTTTCGTCACGGTGTATTCCTTCACCGGAAAAACCTCCAACTATCAATAAGGCTACATCGCCTAATGGCTTTCAGTGTCATATTCATCAATCGGAAATCGACACTGGAGTTAGGATATATCAGTAGTTTTTCGAAGCCACAATTAGTAAATAAAAATACTTGATCTTCTGAATAGCACAAATATAAATATTCTTATACGACTTCTTGAAATTAATATCCTCGTTGTGTGAAGAAATAATTTGATCTATTATGCAATCAAACTTAATTCTGAAATGAATTAAATGATACATTCACAAATTAGGATTACCTAAACAAGAACGGGAGTAGATGGAGGTCATTAGCAATCGATAATGAGCCGTTCGTGCTTAATGCGTATCCGAACCAACATAATTGGATTTGCAAACCAATTAATGTTGAACACTCTCCTCATTATACGCGTGCAACACACAACATATTATTCTAAAGTCAGTACCGTCAATTACTAATTGATTAGTTCCTCCGTAGCTTTGTATGTTCTTGAAGGGCTTAATATCTTGGAATATGATTGGTTGTTGATATATTATGATTATTGGTGAATTCAGGTGACAGGTAATTATTAATAATGCAATTAGAAACATCTCCAGTGAAGTGTATTGAATGAAAAATGATTAAAAGATTCAGACAATACAATTACATAGGAAAGGACCTTTTTCTAAAACGCATTCTATAAAGCATGATACAACCAATGAAATGGATATTTTTAACCGGATCTTGCAATTTAATACGTAGCTTACTGTTTTTCCAATTAGAATATTCAAAACCCTTTGGGAATTATTTCTATGCGTACCTTTTCTATGATATAAAATAGTAATCAAGCATAAAACCAAATAGTTTTAATTAGTCCCCGCAATCTTATACCCAATTGCGGAAAACTGGAGTTCGACCTATGGTTATTTATAGGTCGCCATTACTGAAGGCCTAGGTCTAACGGTAACTCTGCTTCTTTGCAACATTAAAACTCTATCTACCATTACACGAGCTCTATCGATCTAAAAATAGTTGTATTAAAACTAATGAATTAAAAGAAATGCTCCGCTAGATTACACTGAGGGTTGCAATGTATTCGTTTCCTTCGCATTCGTCACATGTATCTTTGTGAAATTATATCATCTATGTAATTAATAATATCTCAACTTAATTTGATATTTTTCCCTAGCAGATTTTGAAGTAGGGTCAAAGACAAGGAATTATATGAACCAGCGTGGAAGGAACCAGAAGCATTGAGCCCAGCTCTTATATCTTTGCTTCGAAGATATTCTACCAAAATGTGGTGGCATATGATCGATGAGCTTGCAACTCTGGCATACTGAAGATGGCCCTTTGCCCATCATAAAGACGAACTTTTCGAATGGAATACGTTCTGAGCGTTATTTTAACTCCAACGGTGATATGGCTGTCGAGAGTATTATCAATGTAGGCATTTAACTCTAAGGGATGAAAAGTTATTTAAAAATCTATGAACACACAACGGTTTAATGAATCCGGTTTCAGTATCCGTTATTATATCGAACTATGGCCAAGAAATTTTGTCTGTGCACAAAACATAGCGACATTGCTGCTTTCGCCTGGAAATTATCAGATACTATATTTGAAGGAATACACCTTGTGAATGTATGGCCCAAACATGTGAAATCAACTGTGATCATTGCACATCTTAAGTAAGGACATCAATTGCCATTTATTTCCAGGCGATAGTGGTAAGCTAAATAAACAATTTCTCGTGAGTTTTCGCAATCTAATATTTAAGTCGTTATTAATCAAACATCTGTTGACAGTCATCACTGTTCTTTGACGGTACTTACCATCACGTGTAATGTTATTGTTTTCGCTTTAACCTTAGAAAAAGACTAAGATTTCTTTTTCTTTTCGAACTGTCTACATACACTGTTGACCCGGAGGCCTCTATAGATTCACCGGACTACAGAAGACGTATGAGACAACTTGCGCATTTAAATATCGAAGTACTTACAGAAAATAAGGAGTAACTCTACTCGCGATAATTATATCGTATTATGAAATTTTTAAAGTTACTCAATTTTGAAACTTACTGATTTGTATTTAATCAAACTCTACTATCATGTCATATCTTGTTGTTTTTTAAAACCGATACGACATTTATATACTAACTAAATGAGCATGTGAACTTCTTATCATTTACATATAGTTGTGTAAAATGTGGTCAAAACATAATACAAAATTTTTATTTACATTATAATTGCAACACAGTTGTTAAGCAATTAATCAATTTAAAGCTACCTCACGTACTTTTTTTTATTTCTGAAACAGAACTGTTTTGTATTCCACCCAAACGGACCAAAGAGATCGGACCTCATACTACAGCTATGAAATAGACAAATTTCTGAACGCACCTATAAATATTTGACAAGCGAATGACAATTCTTTAATCCTAAAATGACAATTCTTTAATCCTAAAATGACAACAAACGTCAAATGAGCTAGGAACGTTCTGTATTTGAAAATTAGATTGTCTTTTTTAGATATTATTCTTTAGTTATTATTTATGTTTCACACCGTTTAAACTTTCCCTGAACTTCTATAAATATTTCAAGATTAAAATTAGTCGAATCGGTACAGCCATCTTCGAGTTTTAGCAAGACAAATGAACATGGTATTATTATATATTATATTATATATATTAGGTATGATTTAAATGTAATAATACTGTATATGTGACTTGTACATCAACGTTTTACCCTAAAGGCACTTCGGAGCAAATGGCGAATAATCAACTCGATATAGCGGCTTGCACTAATGACTTGCATTTAGTTGAAAGCCTAATCCCGAACCACATAATACCTACCCACCGCGGTGTATAATAGCCACCACGTATTGTGTGTTCGATTTGCATTGACATTGGTCGTATGTACTAGTAATTTAATTTGCTTATATATTTTAAGATATAGAATCTGTTATAGTATTTCAAACCTTTCTAGAATGATCACAGAACTTTAAGTATCTATACAAATCATTTTAAATGACCACATACTAGTGACCCGCCCCTACTTCCCATGAGTGCAATTTAATGTAATGTACGGCTTCATAGGTATATAAACGTTTTAGATCCACTTATTGGCACTTTTATAGTTCATATAAATTATAAGCTGCATCAGAATCGTCACATAAACATTTTTTTATGTTGCGTATATTTTTTAATCTTGGTATCTTGTAAGATCTTGCATCTCCTAGGTTGTAGAGCTACGCTGAGGCTATTACTGGTTTCAGCATGAATGGGTCGGCTCGCCCGGGGTAGTACCACCCTCTCATAGAAAACCGACGTGAAGTGCACTGTTGCGTTTCGTTCGGTCTGTGAGAGCGCCGGAGGCCCACATATTTAAAAGGCCGGCAACGCACTTGCGACTCCCCTGGTGTTGCTAGTGTCTATGGACGGCGGTGATCACTTACCATCAGGTGACCCACCTGTTCGTTTGCCCCCTATAATATATAAAAAAAAGTCAAATTCTATAAAGAGTACGCGTAAAAAACATAAATTCTTTAGTACGACTAACGCCAGTCATTTCGTCAATTAATGACAATAATCATCGCTAATTCTCTCACAAAGTTACGAAGTAGTTACAGAAAGAATTACACTAACGCGCCTTTATATTACACACACTTATAATACAAATTGTTCGCGCGTATATTCGTTTCGCATAAACAGAATGTTAAATGTTTACTTTTTTTTAATGTTATCATTTCCTTGAGATTTTCAAGCTTGCCTTGACGACTTGATATATACCAGGTTATTATATTAAACATATTCGACATTCAATACCTATTACATATTATAAAACAAAGTCGTCCGCCGCGTCGAGTCTGTCTGTCTGGATGTTCGCGATAATCCCAAAAATTACTGAACGGATTGTAATGCGGTCTTCACCAATAGATCGAGTAATTCACGGGGAAGGTTTGAGTATATAATTTATCAAAGATTTTTATTCGTAAATTGGTGAACAATAATGATAATTGTTGAAAGAATCGGAAAAAGTCAAGCCGCCTGGGAGTTTCATCGAAAACACTGCCTAATCCCTTACAATGCATACTGAGATATTCCTCTTTTATAGATCTACAAAAATGTCTACGATGGCATGTACCTATATTTTTAGGATAGCTTACTATACTCATCTATCTTCTAAAAATGGTCATATATAATGAGGTAATTGGAAGGTTATTTAGACGGATACCGTATTAATCCTTATCAAAATAAATACATTAGTTACCTTAAGCATTTCATGCACATAAGTATATATTTTTTATTATCAGGGCAGGAAAACGTCCGCCGAGCCTGCTAGTATTTTTGTAAATGGATATCTGAATAGAATTCAATTAATTTTCATTCAAATAAAAACATTTCTGACGTGACAAATTTCAACAAAAACTGATCTGTACTCTTAACCACTTACATCTCTGTAAATGACTATAATTTGCAGAGTTTTTAAAGAATTTATGAATGGTATTTTCAAAAGGTTGATCAATAAAGAATGAAAAATCCACAGAACTGAACTCGTAAATAAACCTCCATTTCAACAAAAATCCGACAGACATACCTCCGACTATCGGCTTTTAACTGGTATTTAGTAAATTGAACGTTCAACGAGCGAGCCGAGAGCTCTATGCGACTACAGCCCGAATACAAGCATTCAATTATGCTACTACAAACTTCGTGATATATATAGGTATATAACATGCAATTCAATCTTCGTAAAACTGATATAGACGTAAATTAATTAAATATATTATATATGCGATTGTTCACATAATTTTAGTGTATCGTACTGTTCAGAAATGATTTATCGTATTTTTAATAACTACAGAACCTTCTTCTAAAGCTTACAACGTTGATGTTAAATAACGTTTATATAATCTAACAGTAGCAGTTTTAATATATATTTCCTTAGTCATTCATCTGGATTTAGCACTAATTAAGATAGAATATAAGTTGAAAATGAAAACTAGATATCGATTTCACCTTTTCTAATTTAATAACCTAAACGCGAATTCAAAACAACGCACTCTTTTTACATGGCTGCCATTTTGATTATCGGCAGTCAACACAATTTCTGTAATTATATCATTATTAATCAATAGAACTCTCTATTATTCGTTAATATAAAAAAAAAACTCTTGCTACTATTATTAAATGAAGTTACAAATTTAGACATATAAGACTGTAATTTTGAATTCATTAGCATATAAAAATCTAACTATTTTTTTTTCGAACTGACTTTACTGTTGACGTGGCAAGACTTCTACAGTTTCACCGGACTACTAAGGGGAGCGGTTAAGGCCCTCACCCGATTTTATATAGGCGACCGGCACAATGGCGCACGGCGCGCCTCGGCTTGGACTGTCACCAAATATCCCGAGTCTAACTAAGCTAAGCGAAACTAAACTAACTATTCTTTCACACATATATAACTGATTATAATACTAAATGAATATAAGAATAAAGTTGGATTTAAAAGAGTACTTATGAGATGGATGACGTATAGATAAAACAAATGAAGCTCGTGCAATCTTACTTACACGCGAAATACCTAACAATGAAAAAGGTAACGGTTGACTCGTATATAACATCAAAATAAAAACCCATTTCAGCGTCTTGTTAGGAAGAATCTGATTTCAAAAATACATATCCAATTGACTAGATACTTTTGTATAGACATGACAACAAAAACTGTTCATAGATTTTCACTATTCTTATCTCCGAGTGGGGAGTGAACTGCGAAGTGACGAAGCCTATGTCTGCCGTATAGCAGTAATGATCGTGATGTCTGAAGGATGTGATTTTCATTACACACTGGCATACGGAAGGTTCCAAGTCAGTCTTTAAGAGTAGTAATTTATTAATTGCTGGTATCAATTTGCTCTGCCAGTTTTTCTAAGATTATTTTTTTTATGATTCATAGATTTTAGCTTTTTTTTCGAACTGACATACCCTGTTGAACCTAGGGCCTCTACAGATTCACCGGACTACTAAGGGGAGCGCTTATGGCACTCACCCGATTTATTTAGGTGATCGGCCTCGGCCTCGATTTGAACTGTCCCCGATCTGACTAAGAAATAATCTATACATATAGGCATTTAAGTGCTTGTCGATAGATTATTAACTTGAGGATTGTAGCTAACCGGGTTACAAAAGCCCTACAACCATCCATTGCTTTCATTGCAACGTTTGCTTTCATCGAAAACAACTCCTTTCGCAATGATTCAAACGTATACCGATTCACGCGGTGTCCGGACACGTAAACCACATATAAACAGGTTTCGAACAGTAACACCTTAACATTAGCTGAACTGCAAAAGTGTTCGCTATTTCAACATATAAAAAAATAATACAAGAAAGAAAAATATAGGTTAAGGTTACAAATTGAAAAGTGTTTCACCTTACATCCGACGATAACTTGATATCTGTCTCGTGAAGAATGGATTTCGCTTAAGCACAATACAAAGGATTCCTAACTAGCGTCGATGTTGCTCAGAACCGATGTTCAACTTGCTAAAGTTGTTAACAGAACCATCTCCGTCGGCGCATCGGTCGCTATGCATTCCGTCTTCGAACCAACAATAATTTAATTGGAACGGCTTCTAGCATCTCGGGGGCTAGATATGTAAAGTTTAGAGAGTAACCTCACTTCCGTGGACAAACTTTCTCACAAACCAACTTAGAATGCTCAATTATGGAGATTACAAACACCGTTATAGGGTGTAGTATCCTAAACTTGATTTTTTTAACACCGTAGGTTAACAAGAGCTTAAGAAATTTAATGGAAAAATTTGGCGATCGAGTGTATTGGTCAATTCAATGTTCACAGATCGGAACCCTGACGTGTACCAATGATTTTTTTGAAATGCGGCGACGTTGTTACCAGTTTACATTCTTAACACTGTTGGCTGTGATGGTGGAAGAAAACATCCTGAAGATACTAAAACTTGAGAAATGTTCTTGTAGTAGGTACTGACCACATGTGGGAAAAAATAAACAGCTGTGGAATTATTGGGTTTTGACATCGTTAATTATTAATAAGTAACTATTCTAAAACAGTGACCTAGCATGATCGTAGTCCTATGTCAAAATGTTCAGTAGATTGAGTCTCAAAGGAACTGTCTATTTATTATCACTACATATTACAAAACAAAGTCGTCCGCCGCGTCTGTCCGTCTGTTTGGATATTCGCAATAAACTTAAAAACTACTAAACGGATTGTAATTCGGCCTTCACCAATAGATAGAGTAATTCACGTGGAAGGTTTAGGTATATAATTTGTCACGGTTTTTTTTTTGTAAATTGGTTGAAATATAATGATAATTGTAAAAAGAATCGAAAAAAGTCAAGCTGCCTTAAGCGTTTCATGCCCATAAGTATATATTTTTTTTATTATCAGGGCAGGACAACGTCCGCCGAACTTGCTAGTATATACATAAATTATGCGGTGTTTTATATTATTTTGATTGAAGTAAACAGAAGCAAAGATCATAAACGACGTGCAAAAATCATCCACACAAAAAAAAATGAAGAAATTTGCACTATATTATGAACACAGTAGCCCGGTGAAACTGTAAAGTCCAGGTCAACAGTGTAGTCAATTCGAATAAAAAAATAATTATACATGAATCTGTAAACAAGTGCAATTATTAGTGTAGAAAAATAAAACTGCAAACCTCTCTTTTATATTCGCAAATATAAACATAATTATGTATATGTCACTCCCACAATAAAGAGAATTTATCGATTCTTCATATATTAAAATCCATTTTGCCGTTTAGACTACAAGTGTGAGGAATAAATACCTATGTAAATATGTACGCTCAAATAATAAGATAGTCGGGTAGAGAGAGAGAGAGAGAGAATACTGTGGTTATTATTACAAAAAATGCTACAGTTCGTATTTCATTCGTACAAATTTGAGAACATAGTTTCAAATTACTTGCACATCAAAAGTTTGTTTCAACTAATAGACGTTGCCATACGATCGACTCTCAAACAAAACCACAGTTCTATAAACAGGAACACAGTATTGTTTTAATACGTTGGAATGTCACTTTGGGACGTAAATGTTGTTTCTTATATGTACCTATAATTAAAATTGGAGTGTCTGTTTGTAATATCCAAAATAACGACTATTGCTGATTGTATATGAACGTATACACGGTACTGATAACAAAAATACAATTTTTAAAATTTTTGTCTGTATGTTCCGGGTAATCTCCGAAACGGCTGGGCCGATTTTGACAGAAACTTCACTGACGAATAATTAAAATTACAGCGGGTGACATAGGCTATTTTATTTTAGACTAACTGTCATCCGTGGCTTTGTTTGCAGTACTATCTCCAAAACGTTTGAACCATTTTTCACGGAACTTTCACTAATAGATAGCTGATCTTATAAGAAGTAATTTACAATTATAAAAAAAAACGCATGCGGAGCTGCGGGCAACAGCTAGTCTTTATATATAGTTCTTCTGTCCTTTTGTATGTGACTAAACTTCTCCTAAACGGCTGGACAGATCTTGATGCAACAGAACTGTTTTTTTTTGTGAGTGTTTGAGTAATTCTCTGGACGATTTAGCTTTATAATCAGACTCGCTAGGTGGCACTGCGATCGGATTCTAGGACTTGTTATTTTCCAGACAGGAGAACGTGTGATGGACCTTCTAGTATATAAATAAAATGTAAGGGCAAAAACTATGGGAAAAATTACAATATTTTTTGAAATATTATATATATATATTGAAATATTATATATTCAATACGAGATTATTAAAGTTATAAGATATTATTATTTTTGGAATTACTACGCGCGTTCAGAAATCCGTATCTTCTTGCCATGTAGAAGTGGGACAAACAGTGGTGCTCGTTTTTTCCTCTGTACATAAAATATAACGACGCAGATAAAATCGCAGGTATCATCTACTTAGGAAATAAAATTGTAACTTGTTTTATGTCTAAGATCTCATAAAAAAAATAAGTTGTTTCTTGAAACAGTTTATCGAGTATTTTAGTCTTAGATATTTTTTATAACTAATATTTTCAACGTAAAATGTTATGGCGAATGGTTAGCGTTCTTGTTAAAGCGGATAATCTTGAATATAACTTTCAGACTATCTGCACAAAACAATTATATCTTTTTTGTTTTGTCCTTGTCTTATCAAAATAGAATAGACACAATGTTATAAACTACGATTCGGCTTATTGTTTTACGAACCGCCGTCTGGCTGACGTAAACACTACCTGGAATCTCCTTGTTTGTGTCTCTAGACGACGATAGCTAAGTACAGTCCGCGCCAAACTTATTAAACGCTCCGAGTACAGTTGCGCAGAATATAAATTTAAGTATAAATACGTATTACATTATATGCACAGCATCGAGACAACTTAAAGATAAATAAATGCTAAATTTTGGTTCCTATAATAATATTTTAACTTTGTGTTTTTATTAACCCCTTGAGTATCAGTAGTATGTGTAAGCCCGAACTTATGCCTATATTGGGAACGGCCAAAAATATTGATAAGGACTTTCCTAATAAACACACATATCATACACTATACATACTGTCGTCAAATAATTTTATGTGTAACATATAATTTTTCTCCCAAACAACGAAGATTTAATTATAAAAATAATAACGTTATTTTTTATTAATATTTATTACTAGCGGCTATTTAGACTTTATCTTCGTTTATATATTGCTAGATTTTGCACTCCGACTCATTCACGTATACTTATAGGGCCCCGAATACACATGCTTGTTACTCGCACAAAAGCATACCTGTCAGTTACTGATAAGAACAAGTTATAGGAGATTCTGCCTGTAGCTCGCGTGCCAGTATAAAGCATACCAGGAGATCGCAGCGCTCGTTTGTTTCCCCTCGCGAGGAAGTATTGTAGCATTTTGTGTACAGGCATATGTATCGCGGTTTCACAAAATACCAGGTTTACCTGGACCTGGTACACCTTTTACAGGCATGCCTATTTATAGACAGGATATTTTTTTCTAAATGAAAAGTATCCTAAGTCTTTTTTGGACCCCTGACGTACATATGTGCAAAATTCGTGACGATCTGTTCAGTTGTAAGGCGTAAACGAGTACCAAAACATAAACTCATATTCGCATTTATATTAGTTATGTTCGTGAAACTCAAACGGCTCTTAGCCAGATCGGGAAATTCGGCGACAGTTCAAGCCGAGGCACATAGAGTGCCCTTGCGCTGATCGGCTGAACAAATCGGGTGAGTGCCTTAAGCGCTCCCCTTAGTAGGCTGGTGGAACTGTAGCGGTTTTGCCAGGCTAACAGTGTAGGTACGATTTTTTTAAACATTTATTCAAGACTTATATAATTTATAACTTGTATTATTCTGACGTAGAAGCTATTACTGCAAAGTTTAATCAAAATCGGTTTGGTAATTTTTGCACGGAAAGAACAACAAGCATCCATCCTCACACACTTTTTCCTTTATAATATTAACAGGTTGTTCTGTATTCCCCTTTATACAGGACAGGATCGACTTTCCTTTACCATCGCACCAAACGAAGTACGAGTCGGTCATAATAGGTTAAAATTAAACACATTTACGATAGCATAACTTTTAATTCATAAAAAATACTTATTCATTTAATTGTAATAAATTGATTCGACTTTATAAATTCAAGTTTACAATACGAACAATTTATTCATGAGTCTTTCTCTGTGATATATTAGGATATGTATTCATATTTCTAGTTTTATTTTTGTTGCTTATATTTATAGGCGTTCACTTAAAAAAATACATTAAAAAAAAAAACATACGAGTAACTTCAAATATGAGTAGAAAATACGGAGAAAACAAAATGAGGTAAAGAGATTATACAAAACGGGATGTAGATTAGAATCTGTGTGGAATTTTAGTGGAGTGAAAGTGCTATAATTATGCAAACATATTTGCATTTAAAGTAGACATTTATGTTAATAATAAATACATATGAAAATAGACAACAACAAAAACGATCTATCCCTAACCGCGTGTAAAATGGCGTTCACTTCATTAGAAAATACGCATGTAACTTGAGATTATATGCGTCACATTGCAAATATGTTTAATAACAAACACATTAACGTTATAATTTACAGAACATTTGATTTCCCAGAAACACAAACTAAATTTTAGAATATCATTTTGGTCACAAATTACATGATTGTTCCACTCTATTCTTTACTTATTTTTTAATGCATTGATTTATGAATATTAGAGAAAGAATTTCACAGAAAGAAATATACTCATAAGAAAGAAAAACTATTGAGAAAAAATAATTTTATAACATTACAATTGTAGGAGAATTGTAAATATCTTAAAATAGAAATAAAATATATGTAACCTTATAACGATCATTTAAATGCATACAGAAAACAAAAAAACAAGAATGCGTTATTAATATGAATTTTATGGCCGCTATGAAACAATCGGCATACATAAATATTCTTATGCTACTCCCATACCTGCGTATATCGGAACGAAGTTTTGTCTATGTTCATACTAAATGCAGATGTGGGAAGACATTATCGTTATGCGTTACGAACTATCGGATTGCGTGACGGTACACGCAGCACGATAACTGGAATGGCGGTTTTTGTGCACATCAAAGGAATATATTGGACGCTAATTTCAAATTATTGGAAAGACACAGGTGTTGGAACGGGAACTCTGTGCCTTGACGTATTTTAACGCGGTAAGTAGTCGAAGCTTCGTCACGCAGGTATGGGAGTAGCTTTAAAATGGTAAAAAACTGTGCTACATTATAAAGATTTTAAACGTACGAGAGTTTCGATTGCAAATAGTATTTTAAGTGTCAATGAAGTAAATCTTATTTTAAATCTGCATTATCACAATATAACATTAAAGGCAATAACATAAGAAAGTCAGGACGTGTTTGAAATATTTTAACGTTCATAACGGTTATTGTTGGTAAGTTCCTAAATATGAGTTGCAATTGGGGCAGTAGTGGTCAGCGTTCTGGCAAGAGTCCATGCAGTACGGCACACATACGCACGGCCAACACCTGTAAACGAATTAATCTGATTAATACAAGCCTAATAGGATTTCCCCACAAAGTGTGCCCTCGTTTCTATGATATCGGGTTTCTATTGACCGATATAAGGACAGATTACTTCTATTAATTTAAAATAGTTCAACGTCAACTTTTCTTTTAAAGACGTGTCGTAAATACTAATTCTGCCAGTGTCATTTCTCAGTCATGGAAGAGTCACTTTATTTGGTAATATTTAACTTTAGTTAATAATAACAATCCTTTAATTATAAATGCCTTGTCCTTATTTATTAAAATTAATCAATAACAAAATCAAACTTTAGTCAGATTGTCTATGACTTAATCGATATGTACCTAAGTAACTCTGGCTGTATTTATGTTTGTGTGAAAGATACAATAACTCGGTCTGAATACAGATTATATTAATTAATTACTTTGTCTTCGCAAATTACATTTTTTAATAGCTCTCCTTCGTGAGATCCACATGATCTGCCACTGACAGCGCACACTCTGAATCTACATGACTTACATACGGCGCCATAAATTAAAAAAGAAGTACATATTTTAAGTAATTTACTTCTTCCAGATTAAGCCACTGACACGTAAAGAGATCACAACACTTACACACCTATTTACATAATAGAATTTTTTTTTCGAGCTGTCTACGCTGTTGACCTGGCAAGGCCGCTACAGTTTCACCAGACTACTAAGGGCACTCACCGCAGCTACACTTGAGAGCCAGTCGCTCCCACTAAGTTCATCATTTAACATCAGATGAGATTGTGGTCAAACGCTAACTTATAAAGTATTAAAAAAAATGTAAAATTGTCTCTCTAATTTTTGTTTTGAGATCAGCTTAATTGAGACAATACAAGGTTGCACATTAATAACACGACAACAAGGAGATATAAGATTAAAACGACTTCGCGAGGCAAAAATAATTACATTAATTCAGCGCTAGGAATTCCTCAGTACATTGTGAGTCATTGGTCATTGGTCATGTGATGAATAACAAGATATTTAAATTAAAAGTATAACATTAATTCAAATTAAAATTTCACAAACGAATATGTATTATAAATATACTTACAAAAACAAACACAAAATTAGCGCGATGACGTGAGTTTTAGTGGTGGCTTTCCGTTCGACCTTGGTCACTATTGTGGCCCGACATGATGGGCACACGAGGTTAGCGGGGTTTGGACCGACAGGCGCGATATTCATTCTTGTACTGAAAAAAAGAATGTAAGTATATATATATATATACATTCCACACACTCGCATTATATACAGTATGCAATATGTACAGACGCCACGCCGCGCGGTAGCGTCGCGTTGCGTGCCGCCGCGCCTGTTTCATAAGTACCAAGGTGAAGTCACTACGTTTTTTGACAGCATTATAGGTTAGTGACACTAATAGTTGCTAAGCAACAGGTTTTCGCCTTATGAGCCATATACAAACAGACTAGTGTATTAAAAAAATATCATATCAACTTTAGAACGGTTGTACATTTGGAACATACTGGCATGTTTCATGGGTTCCTAGGATCGAAACCTTTTTTTTTTTTATATATAACGTGGGGAAATCCATCATGGACATACCACCCTCCCGGGGGAGGGAGTGGGTAGTGTGAGACTCTTACTCACTAATACCCCACGGTGTACCGACCGTCGCTAGGTTGGGGCGGCATGGGATCATGCAGTGCTATCACCTTGCCGCCATAGCGGCCAGCCCAGCAGAAAGTGTCCGCCGGGCGTCGTCCCAATAAGGAGGGCAAGCTGGGTACACACCAGCCGCCCTCTTGTCGTCAATCGAACCTGTGCAATGGGGAGATGGGTGAAGTGTTGAAGTACTGACTCTATTTAAGTAGTTGAATCGTCATTAGTAACGTTTTTGTTCATCTTATCTTTAATCAGTTGTATTCGTTATGTTATTCAGCCTGTAAATTAAGTTAAGGTTACTATGGGGCTAATATAGCCATAAAATCATCGAAATAATAAATAAAATGAGTGTATTTATTTGGTTATTTTTGTTATTGTGTTTGTAATTGTCAGAACAAGGTTAGATTAAATAGAAATGTCGGATAATTCGTACAAAAAATTTTATATTTGGATTAATAAAATCTTCATACAAAAAGTGACAAAGATATAATTTGGCCTCATTTTCTTTTCTAGTATAGCTCACCTGTATGAAGTCGGGACGGGCAGCTAGTCTATAATATTAATACGATAATAGTCTGTTGTATTTGGCCGGGCTAATTACCGAAACGACTAAAACCCTATTTGACGAGACTTTTACTAGCAGACAAAAGACTTTTCCGAGTAGGTACATACTATTACGCTTTTCCAAGGGGGTCTAAATAGTGACTATAAATTTTAACAGAAATAATTACAAAATTATAACATTAAAAAAACAACATATATAAACCGCCAATGGCCTTGCCTCAGTAAGGTATGTTGTAACAGAGTTAATTCTCATTATTATTGTGAACCACGCGTCCTGTTGCGTGATATTTTTATTAATAATTCTATGTATCTATATGTGGCATTTAATTTATTATAATATTACCCAATAACTGGTGCCTCTGGCTTTGTAAAATGTTATGTAATTTTTTTTTTGTTTGTTTGGGAGCAATGTGTATCTTTTATCGATTTTAAGATAGGTACTTTTGCTAAACTATATCAGAAATATTTCAGTACCTCTTATGTCGTACTATTAACCGATCTCGATTTCGCCCTATTTTTTATACTATACCGGTTCAAGCGTTCGACCACAATCTCACCTGATGCGATCTCAGATGGTAAACACGCTAAGCAGGGGTTTGACTCTAGAATGCAGCTGCCGGAACACAGCAACTTGTGCTTTGGTTTAGAAAAGCCCTATCACCATGCTATGGTATCATCACGATGTTTTCCTTACTCCAAGGTTACTCCAAATTTAACGCGTGCGGGCCCACGGGCAGTAATGAATAAATCAAAACTACTGGATCGATTTTAATCATTTTTTCAGTGAATGACATAGGCTATAATTTTATACCCGTGCGAAGCCGGAGCAGGCCGCTAGTCTTCCATAAAACAAAACATAATAATATATAATTAAATAGGTATTTATATATGTACTGATAATAGATGTTTAACACATATATTTGCATAAAGTAGATAATTATTAGAGACACGTGTGTGTTATGAAGCAGGTAATGTAAATATTATATTGTTTGGTACATTGAATTGACTACCTAACTTCTGGTAAATTAAAAACAGTTATATGGATTGCATATAGTTATTGTTATAGTTCCTGCATATACTAAACAGGCAAAGATAAAACAATTAAGTACCGACCAATACCGATTTCTTTTTTGTTTGTGTAATATATATTGAAGTATTGTAGTGTTTATAAATACAAAAAAAAATTAAAATAGTTCATTTTATTCCTTAATATTGAAACTTGAAAACTTGGTACATATGGTAGAGTTTTGACCTCTGGACGACCACCAGTACACGTAAATTGGTGCTCTTTGGCCTTTTTTATTATCATATACGTGGCGCAAACAACGCTCTTAAAATTATCAACAGCAGAAATGTTAGCCGTAGTTTTAAATATGTTAAAGATATTGTCTTAATTGTCTTATTGCATTTATATTGTTATCTTTCGGTGACTTCATGATTTTGGTATCCTACAAAGGTCAATTCGTCAGTTGGTACTTGTCATTAAAGCCAATCATTTGAATTAAAAGAGTTACACATTCTTCCCAATGCGATCACTTAGGATGAAACTAATCTATATTATTTACTAGCAGACCCGTCGAACTTCGTACCGCCTAACAGTCGTTTCTTTATTTTTTTTAATAGTTATTCTGCTATTCGGGAAGCTATATAATGTTAAATGTTACCATCGTATAAATATTGACATTAATATTTATACGATACTAACGTCACTCTATTGTTTTGCCTTCCCGGAACCTCTTCACTAACACTTAAACTTTATGGTATGGTGTTACAAGTTCAAATTGACTTTTAAGTATTATTACAAATAGTTTGTATGGTAATATAGAAAAGTGTTGTTAGTAGACTTTTTCAGGCATTTTTAAACAAAAATTCTCCGTAAGATCCATCCTCGTACTTCAAGGAAAATTCTAAAAAAAGAATTAGCGAAATCGGTTCAGCTGCTCTCGAGATTTGCGCTTAGCAACACATTCAACGATTCATTTTTATATTATAGATAATACATCTACTAGTTGTAATCCGCAGCCATAGTAAATACAACAAAGTTCCCCGTTAATTATAGGTATATGATAGATAGTACAATGATTATTGTCCAACGCGTTTTGTATAGCATATAGATTTTCTAAATAAATTGTACGTAAAATTTGTCGTATTTATTTGCTTCAACATTTCGACATTTTCACATAATATGGGGCTAATGCTGTATTATTGAAAAACACTAAACAATTATTTTCATTTCGGTCAAGGTTTTTTCCCGTCGGCTCCTTTATTACGTGCTTTCAAAGAGTAAAACGGTAGCAGAAATGGCAAATTCAAATTATGTAACAGCAATTACAAAACTTTCGCAAAACCATGACAATTTTTTTTT
Source organism: Antheraea assamensis (assembly GCA_035772565.1). NCBI lineage: Eukaryota > Metazoa > Arthropoda > Insecta > Lepidoptera > Saturniidae > Antheraea > Antheraea assamensis. The sequence continues at coordinate 5,673,696 of JAQQSE010000031.1, read as the reverse complement.
ATATATTATAGGGGGCAAACGAACAGGTGGGTCACCTGATGGTAAGTGATCACCGCCGTCCATAGGCACTAGCAACACCAGGGGAGTCGCAAGTGCGTTGCCGGCCTTTTAATATATGTGGGCCTCCGGCGCTCTCACTGACCGAACGAAACACAACAGTGCAACCACTGTTACTTCACGTCGGTTTTCTGTGAGAGGGTGGTACTACCCCGGGCGAGCCGACCCATTCACGCTGAAGCCAGTAATAGCTGCAGCGTAGCTCTACCACCTATAATACTGTCTCTGTAATACCTAATACCAATATTTTTCTAAGCTTAATATATTGAGAAGAGCATATGAAACGTGAAATGCTACTTCGTTTTTTTGTCTTTCGATTTTGGTCTATAATCCGAATTTGCCATTTCCGCTATCGCTTTGCCCCTTGGAAAATAAGTAACCAAGGAGCGTTCAATTCAATTATATCTAAGCGCTAGTTGATACCTTTGCCTTTGTCTGCATTGTTTATCATCTTAACAACATATTTTATGTACAGAAGAAAATACCCAAGAACTACACCACTTACCCACCCTACTTCTGCACGACAACAAAAAGGCACGTGGTTCAACGCATCGTGCTTATCGTAAAAAACGTACTTTACTAAAACTTCATATTAAATAAAACTATTATTTTGTTAAAACAGACCAATCGTTTAAGAAAAAAAAAAAACTAAGAAAAATGTCCGAAATCTCAGCATTAGAGTTAGAGTCAACTGCATACCTCTATCATAATATTCATACAGCGTATATTTCACAAGAAACTCTATCAAATTGATTTTTTTAAATTATAAGTTAAAATCCTTTTAAGCCGTGGCGGTCTTAATGGTTTGAACAGTGCAATATCAATCCGATGTCCGAAGGTTCGAACCCTGTACCGAGGAATTTTACGGAATTCGCGTACATTTACTCATTTAAATTGACTGACGGTAAAGGAAAACATCGAGAGGAAACCTGAAGCTGAGAAACTGTAGTCCGGTGAAACTGTAGTGGCTCTGCCAGGCTAACAGTGTAGGTCAGTTCGAAAAAAAAGTAAACGTTCTAGTAATACCACCGTATGTGGGAAAGATATAGAACTATGGATTTCTCAGAGTTTAAAATCGCCAATACGTCGTGGTCTGGCGTGGTGATTATGCCCAAACCTTCCTCCGGAAAAAGGCTTATGGTCCTGCAGCAGGTCTCTTACAGGCTGATGATGACAACAAAACTATAATTAGAAGCACAATGTATTATTATTATTAACGGGAAATATACTACACGTGCTTTCCCTTAATCTGCATTAGATTCAACAGGTATTTGAGTTTCCTTGAATGAGTCATATAAAAGTGTGATAATGGCGACGAATTTTAGATTTCTCGTTAGTCCCTGTCGATTTTGGGTTGAGCTGTGTTTTTCTTTAAGTACAGTACAGTCATTTTATCGACATACAATAAGAGAAAACAAATAGTGTTTATCAACGTAATTAATTCTAAGAAGGACGGCGACGTGTAATGCTGTTAACGATACAATTAGAAAACAGTGCGTCATTTAACTGCAGGTAAACATAAACGGGTGTTATCTAAAAAGCCACCAGAGGCAATAAGATAACGTGAACTATAACAATATTATCACGAAATGCCTTTTACAAACAATAAACCGAAGTATAGAATTTTATGCAAGAAACATATTATCATATGGCTTAGAGGCATGTATATATCAGAATACATCTACCGGTGGGCGACATTGTAAAGACAAAAATGAATAGAATATTGATTAAATCGCTGTGTTGTAATTGTGCGTTAATAATTTGAATCTATGTTCGATGCTAGATCGACCACTATAAAAAAAGTCTTGATTTAACAAAATAATATTGCCGGACATAAAATAAACTGTAAAAAAAACTAGGAACCAAATCCTGTGTCGCGGGTAATCAATCAAAATCAGGTTATTTGTAATCATGTCTTGCGATTGTCATGAACTTACTAATACTCCTATTTCCTATTCCTATTCGATTTTGAAAAATTCCCTGGTCATCTTCGAAATTCAAAGTTCAACGCTAACGAAATTAAAATAAAACCAACTTAAGAAGTATCCTCTCTAAAATATATTTTGTTGCAAATCGATTTATAAATACCCAAGTTCTGACGTAACAAACTTTAAAAAAAAATACCGAATTGAGACCCGCCTCCTTTTTGAAATCGGTTAAAGATAAAAAATAAAATATAGCCTATTTTATCACTCGGGCATAACGTAATCTCATATTATTGGAATATTTTAAAAATCGAATCAGTAGTTTCGAAGAATTCCAGAAGGTACAGATAGAGTCGTCACCATTCTTTTTGCCGCTTAATATACATTTTACGTCGTAAAGAAATCAATACAAAATAAAGATAATCCATGATAATAGGAATCTAAAATTGGCATTTACTTATCCTTAAGTTAGTTAGTTATACCTAACTTTGTGTTACGTGTAATTATTTTCAGATGGGTCAAAAGTTTGGCATCATCTGCCAAGAGATCATAGATATTATTATAATGAGGTGAAGTTTATTTGCTCATAGTAATAAAAAAAAGTCTTACTCCTTCGTAATATTAGCACAGATATTTTTTTCTTCGAACTGACCTACACTGTTGGCTTCGTCGGCCCTCTACAGTTCCACCGGACTACATTAGCATGTATATATATAAATCTATGTATATACTTATACATATATATTATAATGCAAGTTCCTTCTTAAGGTTCAATGACGTCACATCTATTGAAGGTATCGGCATGTGTATAATAATAATAATATGACCATTCTCTAAGGAGTTTTTCGTAGTTTGGATTCTTTCTATTCACCCTTTGCCTTCTTATTTAATGTTCAACTTAGTGGGCGGAAATCAGCTAGTATAATATAAAATTATACGCACTTTTATACATCAAACAATGGATTAAAAATAAAAGAATACAATGTTGTATGTATATTTTTAGAAGTGGTAAAAAAAAATTTAAAACAAAAAGGCATACATACTAATAATAAAGCCCATTTAAAACGTTCGTTGTGGTTTATCATAGAATTCAAAGGTTTACAAAACATTGCGCGGATTCAAAAATATAACCATACATACATGGGAGTTATGTATTACGGAAAAGGAACAAAAATTTTGAATAGTCACTACTACAATTATTATACTAAAATAACAATGAAGGTAATAATTTAAAAAATATGCATCAGTAAATTTATATTACAGTAACCGTCAACATTGATTAGTATATACCGCTGGTATGGCTTTTTTTAATTTATGTTATTCCTTCCCTAAAACATCCCAATACTAAGTGATTCTCCAATCAAACATGGCTGTTAATTATTTGATACACACACAATTATATCAATAATTTTACAGAATTATTCTTGTCTATATAATTCCTCATTTCAATCCTTAATTATGTTATTTATATCATGAAACGCCATCGCGGTTGCTCAATACTTTTTTACAATGTTTGTCATTGTCGGGAAATGACGTAAGCGTAGGACAGATATCCAATAACGCATAACGTTATCAGGTTTTGAATTACAAAGTTATATGGTTCATAACCGTCCGAGGTTAATTTTAGTATCTACTGGGTTTAACATATAACCGATGAGATAGATGAAAGAATAATTTCCAATCATCTGTGACGATTTTCAATAATCGTAAAGTGACGAAAAAAAGGAACATAGAAGATCATTAGCACTACTCAATTCACGACAAATTTCACTATAGTCACTTATGACATTGTGGGCTTAAGCCAACAACACTACAAACTATGCTGTAAAGAAGGCGTGCAATATTCTCCCGATTTTACTATTGCCGTTTTACGAATACCATTACGCGTAACTATTCGAGTTATTCGATTTTTATGAGTTTTTTTGAATAATACATTCTTTATTATTGAATATACAAAACGATTAAAATGTTTTTAACCTTTGTTTAATAACAACCATACCGAATTACTTTAACACAATCAACTACACACATACCGACGGTGGAAATGGTAGTTGAATAACATGTTACGATTCTCAAATACACGTTAGCCAACTACTAGCATTAAGACTGAATTAAATATACCAATAAAAGAAGTACTTAATTGGATATTTTTGGTGCAATCGGCCCTCAAGACTTCAATCACGTTAGGTATTCTTTACAGAAGAAATAGCTGCTATCTATGCGCACGCTGTTGAATATAAAAATCAGTCTAATTACTTATTTCGAATTAAATTCTCACCCTTTATACATAGCAACCCCTAATTAAGCTTCGATAAATAACCACAATCTCTCTATCAATATTCCCATTAATTTAAAACAATGTATATTAAATACATTTACATACATATATACTTATGTTCCATGAACAAATTGCACAAGGATGTGCTCCTATATATACTACTTTTAAAATATAGATACACTAACTATAAAAAATATAAATGCAATAACGAGGAAAGAAACGCCAACTTCCTTGAATTTTTTGTCCGTTTTTTACTGCAAAAGGACCTTGAGGCATAAAATGCGATGGTATACAAAAAAGCAGTGCCAACATTGTTTTCCTATAAGGTACATAATGAAACTAACATTATAGTCTCAAACAAAAAGGCGACTACTTGAACAAGAATGTAGGTGCCTTTTTATTACTTTATGATTTTGCAAGATATACGTCAGTATATATATTTATAATTACAAATATTTTTGACCAGCAACAAGGCAAAACAATTAAGCCGAACATCTAACAGTTCATAAAAATACAACATTTACATTGCGTAAGTTCTCTGTTCACTTATTACACTTAACAACCGATTGGAAATATGCAAACAATCTTATTTATAAATCTCATATAAAGTCATTTATCTGAACAAATTTCCTAGCATCATATGATTACTAAAATTTCAAGAAATGTACTGGAACCACGTCAAGCGCACAAATTTACGTAAAACCAAGTTATTCAAGATAAACGAATACTTTCATTAGTGGGTATATTAAATTATTACACAATATAAACGCGACAGACATGAAAGGTATGCGAGTAGAAAAAAAATTTATCGGCCATTTTTGTATACTCAGCCGCGCCCATACTCGGAAAGTGGCGTTTAAACAAATCACTACTAATTACTTAGTGGATACTTTTATCGAACGCTAATGATATTAGGCCGACAAGACAACGATGGCCGTGGATTAATACTGTATTCTTAGCAGCGGTCTCTCTTGTCAATAAACGATGCTATATTTACGATCAGTTATTAAAACGTTTTTGCCAAATTACAATTAAATAAAAGCAAAAAATTATAATACACCCAAACTAAAATAGGACAGTCGTAAATTCCCACAGCCTTTAGTTACAGATGGTCATTCAAAACGAAATACTACAAAATATTAAAGCAACGTGACCCAATAATCGCAAGCGCAGCTGCATCAGAACGCGGGTCGGTTTGCGCGTCGCTACATTGCCAAACAACAAAGATAAAAAAGAATTACATAGGTATTATTTTAAGATAAAATGCGAATACTCACATTAGAAATGACGCGACGAAAAAACACCTGTTATAATAAATATAGCAGAAGTTGTTAACCCAGAAATCTTAAAAATCGAACACAACCACACCGTAGTGTACGCGTCACTCAACTAAAAGTATACGCTACACCGCATACACGTAGTATAGACACTATGGACAATGAAAGAAATCGTCTGCGACTGTTTCTGTCTCGCTCTTTGGTATACATGCAATTGAATACCAGCCGAACGGCTGAATCATAAAGTTAAGGCCACTCTAGATGATCACAATATAGTAGTATAATATTTTGAAACTATCTTTTATCTATGATAAAATGTATAACAGTAATTAGGAATTATTTCATAGTGATTGTTTTAACAGTGTTTATAATGTAAAATATTTTTCTAATTTATTATAGTTTAAATTCATTCAAGTTTTTAAATTTTGACATTCACTCTACACATGTAAAACTTATCAATATAGATAGCGTCTTTAAACCGAAAATACGTACACAAGTTTCTATTATGGAGGTCAATATTTTATGGACACGTCTTTAACCCTTAAATGCATTGTGTCTCAAAAACGAAACACACGTCTGAAATTTAAAATAGTAACCGTAGTGAAAATTTTACTTTTCAGTGTATTATATTATAACAGCTCGAGGCCAATAAATATAATACTTAAATTTGTTCAGTTTTTAATGATATTTAGATTGACGAATTCTTTATGCCGCATGGTGTATTATTTTTGTAAAAAAAAGAAAACTTAAATAAGATTTAGATTATTATCTACAATACTATTTTTTTTTTTTTGGTAAAAATGAAGAAATTATGCATTTAGGGTTAGTAAGATGACGTAAGTTAATATGTACCATGAATACCACAGCGTGGCGCAAACCATTACGTTGCTTCATACTACTTAATTTGGCATAAACACACGAAAGGCGGTATTACTCTGTCTTTTTTTTACATATTTATGAAAGTCGTGTTTCGTCAAACATGTGTTTTGTTAATTACAATGTTCCAAAAATAATGATATCATGTTTTCACATGAGTTATCTATGAACATTTTTGAATGGTTTCGGATTAGATGATTTCTTTCAATTTATTAAACAAATTGATTATTGTCTAACTGATGATCCTTTTCAACTTCTCCTCCCACGTCTATTCAATTCAGAAAGAATACTTTTGATAATGGCCTTTAAACTAATCATACCTATATATTGTCAGCTATAGATTGCCTTTTATGTCTGTGTACCTAGTCATCGATTTCTACAAATTGCTACGCTTTAACTAATACCACCACATAAAAGACAGAATGAAAATAATGAAGTTTTAGAAGATAATTTAAAAAATCGTAATTAAAATTGAGACGTAGAATAAATGAACATAATAATTGGTAAACATTTTAATATAAATAATATTGTCAATGGCATTTTTAGGAGTTTTCACTCTTCCTTTCTAGGTGATCAAGCATTTCTCCGTTCTTCAAAATGAGTGCGTTCAAAAAACTAAATGCCTTCCAAATTTCTTAGCTTTGGGTATTCCCAAAAAGTGTAGTCATTAATTTTGAATTAGTAATCGACCTCTGTATATAACTCATAATAGTTCAAGGCTGTATGTCGTTCGTGATTCGTAATTTAAAAACACACAAGGCTAATAAAAAATATTGTTCTAAGGTAAATTAAATTTTGTTCCTCGAATTGAAGTTCCGATAAGTGTTATAATCCATTTTGATATCTGATAATTATAATGTATATATCCAACACATTTCACACAAGCACATAAAATGTTACTTGAAATAATACGTTTTGCGAAAACTAAAAGACATGTATTAAAACTTATAATTATAATTCGCCTAAATGAAAGAATATAAAGTACTATAATTCAAACATCCTAAGATATGAGTTGGTTGTGAAGTTTAAGGTTATGTAATAAATAAAAAACAGGTAGTCCGGTGAAACTGTAGAGGCTTTGCCAAGTCAACAGTGTAGTCAGTTCGAAAAAAAAAGTAATAAAGTAAACAGTGCTATCAGGGGGGCATCGACGGGAACTTCCTTACTCTATTCTTCAATTCCGTATTAATTAAATACGGAGATTTCTTTAACAGGCACATAAAATCGTATGGAGAAAGAGAGGCAGAAGAACATAACGCTTTTTCTTTACGTGACGAATTCTAACATGTAAATTATTTTTTATATAATGGGTAAAACCTTCTTAAATCCATTCTGAATCGGAGAAGCAAAAGGGTTGTGTCAGTTTTCTACCGACTAAACCCCCCTTGTGTAGCTACCTTAATGGAGCGTCACGAGATCGCATGAACCTGTATCACGTCGCCTACGGCAGAACCAGTTCAATGACCACCGACCCATGTTCCCTTGTTTCAGCTAGGATGAAGAGAGGAGGCGATTAAAACGCCTTCTCCTACACTGTTAGTCTATGTCGGAGAGGACCGCGTAATGATTCCGCCTAACAGACCCTCTCCGCGGTCTACTTCTGTACCATCACGTCCTCTCAGAAGAAGATCATAGCATATATACTTATTAAATAAGTATTTGAAGTTTAGTGTGATGTGGTAGAATGGCTAAAAGGTTGCATGGAGTAAAAAGAAATATCTGATTCCGATTGTGTAGACTTTTAGACGAATTTTTATTATATTGAGCTTAGCGGAAATATTTATAATGACATAAAAACAGAACACGTGTAAAGGATTGTAGACGGTAAAATACAGTTAACGTTAGAGTAATAGATACTAGGAATGACTACAATATTTAAGCAATAAAATTATAATAAACAATAATAATAAACGGGCATATTATGAGAAGAGATGAAAGTCATGTAACGAGAAAAGTTTTGAGTTTGAAAGTGGATGGATATAGGAGTAGAGGAAGACCGAAAAAGGTGTGGATGGATTGTGTGAAAAATGATATGTGTATAAAAAGTGTGAATACTGAGATGACATCTGACAGAGGAGAGTGGAAAAGGAAAACATGTTGTGCCGACCCTACTTAGGTGGGATAAGGGTAAGATGATGATGAATAATAAGAAATGGAGAATAAAATAAAAGTGAAAACAATATTGAACAGCGATGGGCAGTATTTGTTTTTTTGTGTTTTGCAGTTTGCGCGTCGCAGGTGTGTTCTGAATTCGACTAAGCTGTGGGTATATTGTATTCTAAGAACGCTTGGGCATTTCACAGCCGTTTTTCTTATCTCATATATATTTGTTGTAATGCACACATTGCTATAAATATGTGTGTCTCTACATAATTATTATAGGTGCTGAATGACTTACCTATAATTTATAAGTGTTAAGTTGATTTGACATGATTTTCAGATAGAAGTTATCTATCTAAAGTAAGGTCTATAATGTTTTTTACAATATAATAGTGAAATATCTAGCTTTGCCTGTGATTTTTATCGTGCAATAATTATATTTCTCTTGTAATATTACCAGTATTTTGTCATTTCTAAAACTATTATTTATAATTACTATAGATTGTCAATTTTGAGGTGAAAATACTGATTGTATACATACGTCATTAAAAAATATTTTAATTTATGGAAACATTTTTTTACGGCTTCCAAACGTGATCATTTATATTCAATATAGAAATGATATATACAACATTTCAATGAAATAGCTTAATAATAAATTAAAATGTCATTTATGGTTTCTAAATGTCATAAAAATTAGTCTAAACGTTTTAAAATGAATTTGTAGGTATATATGTGTGTTATGTTTTTATTTATTTAGTTATGGTACTTTCGGATGCTGTGTGCGAGTGTAGGGCGAAGGAATGATCCTCCAGAAATATATACACTTATATACTGTTTATTATTTTAGAAACGTCATAAGTACGTTGGTTGGCGACAGAGTCTATACAACGACTAAAAGTAAAACGGGGGTCCGTGGACAATGCGTCGTACTGCACAATACTGAAAACAACGCGTGAGCATTGCCACCACAAATTCAAACATGGACGGAAACAAGGAATGTTACATACACAGACTGTAGGATAAAGTCACAACCACGAAAGCCGAATTGCTGCTGGGCCCTTCAATAATACAATTCGGAGTCGTGACCAACCCGTGATACACAGCACACTTTATATTCAAAATTCACTTACCCTATAGTGTCGCGTAAGCGTTCTTGTTGTTTCCAGTGGATTGTGTGTAGTAAATATGTATAGTTTAATTGTATGTATGAATGAGTGTACAATTGGAAACTTACAAGGCTGGAGCTGTAGTCACCCTTTTTATTCACAAACACTCAACTCAACAAAGTTATTATAGTCTTTTTAATAGTGTAAAAATACAATTATAAATTCAAAATACCAAATTAATTATTACGCGTTAGACGTCGTAACGCAGCAAAACCAAAAACTGAACAATAATGTCGCATACGATGTGAGCTAGCGCAGAGACCCTTTTTTTATAATATTTTTGCGCCACTCATAAGTATCGCAGGTCAACATTCCTTAACACAGACAGAACTACAGATTTATTAATATACATATTTTATAGGTATATGTTTGGAGTTTGATACGTTGCCAACACTGTTAAATATATAAAAACGAGCTCATTCGCTGGACAGCTTCTGTATAAGAACTCCCTGTTATATTTATATCGTGTTTATTTAAAAACAAATAATTTGCGTTATGTATTAGAAGTTTTGTTGTCGAATTTTCGTTGCTTTTGTGACTGACGTATTCAAATAAACGTTTTGAATAATATTTTATTTCGTTACTATCAGGTGAATTATATCATGTAAGTACACATTTAATACCTCTTCTAGCTGTAAATGTAGTGTTGGATAAAATTTAACGTTATTGAAAATTAAATACTAATAAATCATTAGTTTATTTCTTGACGTTGTTTATATTCTTTTTTTCCCACCTTCCCAGTATGGCATCTACCTATGTAGGCAATTTCGCCAGTGTCAAGTGTGACAAATATACGCTTTAAACTTAATTGCCAAATATTCAGTATAATGTAGAATAATCTAAAATGGCACGACACAGAACAATCATAGAAAAGTAATTTTGTAATATGGGTACCACAGAGATAATATATAATAGATAATATGTCAGAAGTATAGATACAAATACATAGCAAAGTTATTATATATATGATATATACAAATATAACACGTTTTCAAGAAATGTGAATGTTTGACATTTCAAAATATATTGCCACAATGGAAATTGTATTAATGTTTTTTTTTTTTTGTATATTTTCATTTAAAATTATTAAGTAAACATTATTTTTAATATGTTATTGATACCTCTATAACACACTATACAGTGTATCAAAAGATTAATCTATTTATATGAATACTTAATAATCATAATAATTAATATAATTGCATTATCTTAACAACAGAAATACTAAGAGTTCTATTTCAGTAAAATCCTCTATTGACCTTATTGTATTGGGTTTCATTTTGTTTTAAATACTTAAGAAAAGTTACAGCCAAACACAAAAATTAGATAAAATATTTCGAAATTAATGAAGGCCATTTAAAAGTCCCGCATGTAGAGAGTTGGCTAGATATTTTTGTACTTAGCTTGGATATAGCTACTATTAACATAATAAAAAATAGACTGCATGTACCTTTCACAAGCACATTCAATGCACAATTCAATATTTGTAACAATTATGCGACGCGACGTAAATTTACACTGGGTAAAATCGGGGCTCAGCGTCGAAAATCATCTCGCTGCCATAGAACGGATAATCATTCGTTCTAGTTTCCAAAACCAAGTGTAACTGCTTGGGCCCCTCCTGTCAGCAACGTGTAGATTAATCAGTTAGGAGAAAAAACACTCGAGAATCATAAATCGTACAGGATTAATTTATTTCACACAGACCATCGTTCCATTAGCGATATTGATCGTAAAACGCGTGTTGAATTTCTATTATTATTGTATGACGTAACATCGGAGAAATACACACTAAAAAGTTTTTATGAAGTGTCCTCAAGGTCGTTTCATACCCGGCAATTAATTTAGAATGAAGAGATAGAAGAGTGAGACGCCCGGTTAAGATTGACATGCTTCGCTTTTGTAAAGCGTTTTCTCTATCGCAAAGCGCAATATATAGAGATAACGAAAACGAAATTATCCGACTAACTTGGTCTTCAACCCGACGTAACAAATTGAAATCCAGGTACTCTCTATACTTTTTGTATAGAGAGTGGTCGCTCCCGGCGTCGATTGATAGCGGGACTCTGGGTTTGGCGGCATGTCTAGTGACACAGCAATCCCACTTAGGACCACTTTTCTTTCCTCTGAATAGAGGAGGGGCCTAGAAATTTTGACTTAAACATAGTCCGCTTCATCAATCATCTGGGTGTCTAGCCGCGGGCATCTAATCATCGACAAAACGCGATCGAAAGAAACACAAAAACAGACGAACAAGTTCATACATCACCACACTGACCACACATCATACTTATGCGCTCGCGCTTCTTTGTACGCATAGCCTTACGTAACAACGCCTATGATTTGTAGGTGGTAGAGCTACGCTGAAGCTATTACTGGTTTCAGCATGAATGGGTCGGCTCGCCCGGGGTAGTACCACCCTCTCACAGAAAACCGACGTGAAGTAACAGTGGTTGCACTGTTGCGTTTCGTTCGGTCAGTGAGAGCGCCGGAGGCCCACATATATTAAAAGGCCGGCAACGCACTTGCGACTCCCCTGGTGTTGCTAGTGTCTATGGACGGCGGTGATCACTTACCATCAGGTGACCAACCTGTTCGTTTGCCCCCTATAATAATAAAAAAAAAAATTTAGAAGCGAAGTATGTTATTCAGTTCATTAATTTCGAGTTATATGTAATCTAATGTGACGTTCCCTTTTATAATACATTAGGATTTTATTTCAGATCGATAATGAACGCAGTAGTACCAGTTGGCCCAAAGTCCGGCCCGATGGTATGTCCTTGTTGTAAAGCAACTATAAGAACAAAAGTTAAAAATACAACTACAATTAAAACTCATTTTATGGCATGGTTACTTTGTGTGTAAGTATAGATAATCATTTATGTTTTATTCCTTACTAGCGGCCCGCTCCAGCTTCGCACGGGTATACAATATATAGCCTATGCCATTCACTGAAAAAATGATTAAAATCGATCCAGTAGTTTGATTTATTCATTACTGCCCGTGGCCCGCACGCGTTAAATTTGGAGTAACCTCAAAAATAACAGTATTTCTCCACTATTTCATTTATGTTATTGTACATATAAACCTTCCTCTTCAATCACTATATCGATTAAATAAATCCGCATCAAAATCCGTTGCGTAATTTTAAAGATTTAAGCATACATTGGGATATAGGGACAGAGAAAGCGACTTTTTTTTATACTATGTAGTGATAGCCTTTTCTTGCGCTCGACCGCATTATTTTCAGATCATATCAGTTTGAGAAAATGGCGTCGGTTAACTTTTGAGTATTTTGAAACTTGATTTTTATTCCTTCAGTGATGACCCTTTTAGCGTACTAAATCGATCATGTTTCATGGTATTCACTTTTTTTTATTGTATGAATTAATACATGTCGTTCACCTGATATTATTTTTTTTTCCGAACTGATTACACTGTTGACCTGGCAAGGCCTCTACAGTTTCACCCGGACTACTAAGGGGAGCGCTTAAGGCACCCACCCGATTTTATTTAGGGCCTGATATTAAGTGATCAGTGCAGCCTATAGTTATGTAACGATTCCCAAAAAGAATGTCTCTGCGCGTATTGCCAACTACAACCCTTCAAACGGGAATACAAAACAAGAAACGTTTTATAAAAATCTATATAATCGTAATGAAATAAAATATTCTGAAATAAATTAAACCGTATTCAGTTCGCAAAATCACAAAACGAAAATGACAAAACGGCACTAAAAAATTAAATAATTGTCACGTTATTATCGAAACTCATAAGATAAAAATACGCGAAGACTATTTATTTACTATCCTTTACGTAGATCTTTAAGTATTAAAATTGGATACTTATTAACTTATATAATAATATAATTCATTTATATATAATAAATGTGACGACTCTTACCTATTCATTTATAAAATAAAAAATATATATTATATGCTCTGCTACCTAAATTATAAAACATACTGATAAGAAATTGAACATTTTTATTTATACATATGTGTGCATAAATTCGTAGTTCATAATACTCCCATTACAATATACTATTATTTGTTTTAGGTTCGGCTGTATATGTCTGGCTTGTATCCCGTATTGCATGGATTCATGTCGAAACGCGGACCATTATTGCCCAAGCTGTGAATCCTACATTGGAACCTACAGACACTAATTTATATTATTACATTACCATAACATTCACAGTACAACTTTAATTTATCTTAATTAATATATATTCATTGTTCACTCATTGTTGTGAAAAGACGACATAACACAGTGTGCGAACGGTGTTCCTTGAACGCGGCATGAGTCTTTTTTTCGTCGCACGTGAAATATCCTTAAAGATTTGCTTGAGAAATTATCAATTAAGTATAAAACCGTCTTAATTTTATCTTCAATCACTATGAATATTTTAAGCCATGTAGATAAAATAAAACTGGTTATAAAAATGTATCTTTGTTACCTTGGAATGGTCGCATGTCTTAATCCACGCCGCGCCATACCAATTTTTTTTTCGAACTGTCTACACTGTTGACCTGGCAAGGCCTCTACAGTTTCACCGGACTACTAAGGGGAGCGCTTGAGGCACTAACCCGATAATAAAAAATAAAAAGAAATAAAAAAATGAAAATGCGCCATACCAAGTTACGCGGTAAACATACATTATACGGTGAGTGGACATATTCCTAATTCCATTATTCTAAATATCACTTCTCTAGAAATTATAGTAAAACTGTAGTGTATCTTGTTTGTCAGGGTCATTTTCTGAATGGTTGAACTGATTTAAACTACCGTTCTTGCTGGCAGATGCAGGATATTTCTTTGTATTATTAAGACTACATATCATTACGCTTTTCCGAAGATACTAAGCTACAATAATCACACTGATAGAAGTAGTTTGTAAAATGTATAAAATGGAATATAAAATATGACAGAATTAAAAAAAATACAAAAACACTTAGTTCACGTGGATCAACAAAACTATTGTTATCGGAACAAATTCAAACAAATTCTCATTTATCAGCTAGTAAACAATTACAATATAGTCCACACGTTAAGAACCAGGAGGCAAAGACGATTACAATTATACACAAAATTTCGCAACGTACACTTTTTTATCTATTGTTAGTAATAAAATCTGCTTTATTTATTGGAAGTATGATTGTAATTTAATGCATTTATAACTAAAAGCCTTTATGTTCACATAAGTTGATTACACTGTATGAGTTGTTAGGTTTATATGTATACGAATTATGTACCAGTGTGTTGATACACATAAAAATAAATAAAGACTTATATAAGTGATTATATTTCTTTCATTTACCTTTATCCACCAATATCTGTAAATACACTTTTTTTTTAATTTCGTAATCAATAATATAAAAGAATTATCTATCTGTTCGCATGTCCGTTTTAATAAAGGAACGCCTTGATTTGAATTTTTCGACGTGAAAAATTTATTTCATTGCTCAATTAATAGGGTACCGAAATGACCAAAAAATCTTTTAGAAATCGCTTTTAAAAACATTTTGTACGCGGAAAGTATTTGTTGTTGCGCAATTAAAAGATTATAAAATGACAACCACGTTTTTGGTGAAGTATTTTACATGAAAATAAATCTGTTAGCCTCAGAATATAGTTATTATCACTAATACTCAAGGGAATCATAAATGTTTAAAAAAGAAATAACAATTTTTATTATCTACCGACTATCAGAAAAGTATAAGCCGATAATATTTATGTCATAACAAAATTGATAGCTTAAAGAATATAAATAAAACTTTGATAAATTATAAAACATAGATCCATTTTAATAAGATAAAATAATTCATGAAAAACAGTTACTGTATAGAACACGTCAACGAAGCCACGAAGTCTACATTGTAATGAAATTTAGTCCACAGGAAGTAAAGGTGTAAACGCGAAATTTATACTTATATGTGGTATAAATACAGAGAAGGAGATACAGATACATAAAAAAATTACCTAAAATATAAATACTAGAAAATAAAGAAAAGAAAAGACATTGCGATATTAATAAAAACTTTTTAAAATGAATTTTAAATGTAAGTAACGCGTTGAGATTGCGCATTGGAAGGGACAGGTCTTTCCAGCATCTGGTAGCAGTGAACCTAAAACAACCCCGAAATGAGGTGGTAGCATGCCAATTAGTCACAACATGTGTTTAGTAGCTCTAGTTCTATCATTATTCTGATAACTCGCCCAAACTAGTTTTTCATATAGATATTCAGGCTTCCCGGTTTTTATCACACCGTATAACAGTATGACTAAGTGCAACTGCCCCATATGTTCCATTTTTAAGAGTTGACCTTGATTAAAAAAAGGCGTGACATGAGCTCGACGTGGAATATGAAAACAGAAACGCGCGCAGGCATTCTGTACCCTCTGTACCAGCCATTTTGTTTTATTAAGGATATAAGAGCCATATACAACGTCAGCATAATTTAGTTTCGAGAGAATAAGCGATTCACATAACATGATTCTAACTTCCAAACTAATGTATGCGCGAATATTGGAACTTTAATCTATCCATACAATTACCTGTCACCTCCAGAACATGGTTTTCAAAATGCAACGATGAATCCATAAGTAATCCATGATAACGAGATTCTGATACACACATTATTTGTTCATTTGAAATCATAATTGAGGGTTAGTTAAGCGTAAAATCTACAATTTGTTTCTTTGCTCCTAAAACCATAAATTTGGACTTGATCCGATTTAAGACTAAACAGTTAGCATCTTCCCATTCTTTGACACTGGCAAGGTCAAGATTCATTTTACGCGCGGTGTCTATGGTATCACGTGGGAGACTGTGCAAATATAATTGTAAATCATCTTCATATAATTGAAATTTACAATGTTTGATACAATTAACGATGTCAGAGCTATAAAGAACGAATAATAAAGGTCCTAATATTGAGCCCTGCGGTACACCTCTTTCAACTGGCATAAGGGTCGATTAAACTTTATCGCTAATTCCTCTCCCTATTTCCACATATTGAAATCTACTGCTCAAAAAACTACTAAGCCATTCCACAGCAGCCAAATCAAAACCATAATACCTTCATTTGGACAAAAGCAGAGATACGTTAATAGTATCAAAAGCACGAGAAAAATCTAATAGCGTCAACAAAATACCCATGCCTTGATCCTGAGCCGTTAGTATATTGCCAACCGCGTCTCAGAACGCTGTCGTTGTGCTTCTATTTTTACGAAAACCCAATTAAAATTTAGGAAGAATATTGCATTTTTCTATATACGCTGTTAATTATCATCATCAACATCATCAGTCTGTTAGAGACCCACTGCAGAGTCATAGGCCTCCTCCCGAAGGAAGGTATGGGTATAATCACCACGCCAGCCCACGATGTATTGCCGATTTCAAACTCTGAAAAATCCACAGTTTTTTTATATTTTCCTCTTATATGGTGATACTACAAGAAACATTTCTAAGATTCAGGTTTCCTCACGATGTTTTCCTTCACTGTCAAGCCGATAGTGTTACCATTTTAAATGAGTAAATGTACGTGAATTCTGAAAAATTCGTTGGTACATGCCGGGGTTCGAACCTGCGGACATCGAGTCGATATTTCACTGGTTAAACCGATAGACCGCCGCTAATTGTAGTGAAACCATTTTCTGCAATATTTTGGAAAGACACGGAAGTACACTAATCGGTCAGAGGTCTTGTAATGCTTGTTGGGATGGCTTTCTTGGGATTTTTTTTTATATTATAGGGGGCAAACGAACAGGTGGGTCACCTGATGATAAGTGATCATCGCCGTCCATAGACACTAGCAACACCAGGGGAGTCGCAAGTGCGTTGCCGGCCTTTTAATATATGTGGGCCTCCGGCGCTCTCACTGACCGAACGAAACGCAACAGTGCAACCACTGCTACTTCACGTCGGTTTTCTGTGAGAGGGTGGTACTACCCCGGGCGAGCCGACCCATTCGTACTGAAACCAGTAATAGCTTCAGCGTAGCTCTACCACCTACAAAAACGTTCTATAAATTTCTCTAAAAATTCTATAAACGGGATTTTCCAGAGATCAAGGACAATTGAAGTTATTATAGATGAGTTGACTATTGTAGTAATTGCCTTTATTGTATAGGTAAGGGTCGCTGTAATCATTTTTAAATCAATATGCTCTGTGCCTGTTGCATTAGATTTTAATTGACCAATTACATTACTTACTGTATGTTCAATTATAGGATGTACATATTATTACGTAAACCACGAAAACAAAATGTATAGCATGGTAGTATTAACTACCTCATTTAAAAATATAGTCTAAATTAACAGAAAATAATCAAAGAATCAGATTTCCTGCATAATCGATTTGGCCTTGTGTAAATATGACCTTTACATGTACCTCAGCTGATAAGGAAAAACTTTTGGTGGTGACGTCACAAAGATTGTACTTCAAGCGTTCAGTACTTGACAATACTTCATATGTTTTAATATTTATAAAAAAAAAAAATAGTTCTCAGTAATATGTTTATAATACCTAAGTTATCTTAGACAATTTAAAGTCTTTTTAAATAATAAATTCAATAGGATTTGTCCATTGTCAGTAATTTTATCTTTCAAGTCGTTTTGATGTTTTTTTTTTCACTACATAGTATAAAACAAAGTCGCTTTCTCTGTCCCTATATCCCTATATATGCTTAAATCTTTAAAACTACGCAACGGATTTTGATGCGGTTTTTTTAATAGATAGAGTGATTGGAGAGGAAGGGTTATATGTATAATAACATAAATTAAATAGTAGAGAAATACTGTTATTTTTGAGGTTACTCCAAATTTAACGCGTGCGAGCCACGGGCAGTAATGAATAAATCAAAACTACTGTATCGATTCTAATCATTTTTCCAGTGAATGACATAGGCTATATATTTTATACCCGTGTGAAGCCGGAGCGGGCCGCTAGTATATTATATTTTTTGGTATTTACAATGTCTTATACTAAACGGCTTGAATAATTCGTATAGTTATTAATCGGGTAATTTATGCAGCTACATTTTCATGTAGACACCAAAATAATGTTTACGAAACAGAAATATGTAGTATCTGCGTATTCCTCCAATTTTTTTTATTCGGATTTAGCATTACGAACGTGGGACTCTCATTACAAAAAAATATACGTACAGTCGAATATAGTAACCCCCTTAATTGTTTAAATCGTTTAACAATATCTTATGATATTGTGTTTAGTTTAATTATAATTTAGTTCTATAATAATTCCAACTAACTAAAATAATGTTAGGTTCATTTAAATGTTTATCTTAAAATAAAACATATATAATAAAGAAAATATATTGAAAATAAACAAAAAATCAAATTATAATTAACCCGGTTTTATTAAATTAACAAAGAAAACGCATATAAAAAAAACATATCGACACTTTTCATTACATAAAATTAGCTATAATATGTCCCTAAATACGCATTGCAGTTGGGGCAATGATGATTTGCGTTGTTGCAGGACTTCATACAGTAAGGAACACACACGCACGGCCAGCATCTGAAAAATAATGTTTATTTTATACATTTAATACGTTCACACTGTGTAGTAATATATAATATGGGTGAAATACGAGGAACGATAATAATAGGGGGACAAAGATTAATACATTTTTCTAACAAAAGAATATCATGTTTCTTCAACCTTTTATTAAATAATAACTGGTACGTTCAAAACGATTAAAAAAAGGAACTTAAATAGTATAATTACCTTATAAAAAGGCGAGATTATATTTGAGTAAATATATGCAAATAACTATAGCTATAAATAATATTTCTTTTCTCACATATAATTAAATGGAAAAGATGTACAGAGAAAAAACAAATGATGTATGTATTTGTATAAACGATTTGAACTTATATTACTAATATGATTTGGCTAATTTTGATCTTGAAATATTTGTGGAAGTTCAGGGAAAGTTTAAACGGTGAGAATCATAAATAATAAGTAAAGGAAAATACTAAAAAAGATAATTTAATTTTCTAATACAAAATCTTCCTAGCTATGAAGCATATGATGTCTTTTGTCATTTTTAGAAATAAAGAATTGTCTTACGTTTGTCAAATATTTATAGGTACGGTCATAAATTTGTCTGTTACATTGCTGTAGGATGAGATCCGATCTCTTTGGTCTATTTTGTTGGAATACAAAACGGTTCTATTTCAGAAATAGAAATAATACATGAGAGAGTTTTAAATTGATTAAGTGTATAACTGTGTTACATTTATAACAATACATACTTGAAAATCTAATGTACGTCCGCAAAAACTTAGATAAGCTAGATTTCGTAAAGGACCGACATAATCTAAATACAAGAAATAATAACAAATTGGTCATTACATGTTTTAGGCTCACTAGGACCGGTAACAGTTTTTTAGGTAATAGTGTTAGGTTTTATAATAAAATTCCAAAACACATTACCGATCTGCCGGATAGTAATTTCAAGCACCATGTCAAGCTGGTTTTAATATCTGAAGGCTATTACAGGGTGGATCAATATGTGAACGACGGTGACGTCTGGAAATGACGCCCTCTCTGTGCATCCACCATAACCGAATGTAATTATTTATAACTATGTTTTAAAAATGTGAGTTATAATATGTTAATGAAAAGATAAACCAGATCGAGTTTCTTGCCGGTTCTTCTCGATGACTGGGTTGTTTTCCGAACCGGTGGTAACTTTGACGTTCATAAGCGCCTTCTTAGGGCCTAAACTGAATAAAGTATTTTTGATTTTGATTTTGATAATGTAAATAAAAATTTTGACCACATTTTACACAAATATATGTAAGTGATGCAAAGTTCACCAGGTTATCTAGTCAGCCATTAAATATGACGCTGGTATGCTAATGATAGACCAAGTAGTGAGTATATGTTCTTTGAACGTACGTTAAAATTATTATTAAGCCGATCATTCATTTTTATTCCCGTCATTACTATCTGGGTTTTATATATTACAGTATCAACCGTCGAAGTGTCAGACTCCGAAACGCGTCTGTAGACATTTCGCCAACAACGAAAGTGCCGAACGGCCTGACGAAATTAAGAAATATTGCAATAATAATAGCTGATAATCCACCTGCTTCGTTGGGCATTACAAAAAATCGCAATGAGTCAATCGAATTCAAAAAAGCAAGTATCCTAGAACCATCTTTAATGAATTCCGCATCGAATGCCTTGACGTACGCCAATACGTTCAATATTTATAGAGAGAATAAAAAACTATATTTGTAACGATGTCTTCTTTTACTCTGAGTTTAACCTTATTGCAGGTTTTATAAGGTCGATTGACGCAAAAACCACTCCTCCCAATAAGCGTGAATCGCTTTAAATAAGTAATATACAAAATCTATGTAATTATACTATTGTTATATGGTATTATGGTATTTCATAATCTCTGGCTGCCTAGTTACTCCTTTTAAGTTGATAATCAAGACTCTTTAGTATTGTTCTGGCAGGTGAATTTGAGAGCCTTTCTGTCTCTTTTTTTTCCGAACTGACCTACACTGCCAGCTAATAATGTCTTCACAGTTTCACCGGACAACTAAGGGGAGCGCTTAGGGCACTCACCCGATTCACTCTCTTTTATTACTTTCTTTCTTTCTTTTATAACTATCTTTTGCTCGTCACGTTTACATATGTAGGTGTGACACCCTCAGGGACAGTCAGTAACCCGGTGAAACTGTAACAAACAGTGTACACAGTTCGACAAAAAAAAAAAAATTCAGGGACAGTTCATTTTTTCTGGATCAATAGTACCGTATGTTCTTTTTTGTATCCCTGATCGTGTACGCATGACCATCGGCTAATTAGTTAAGGCATGAAAGCGTGACAAACAAACTCACTTCCTCATTTATAGTAAATGTATATTGTAAAATTTATATATTAGTTAGGACATTAGTTATGGCATTACACTTATATGTTTCAGTCTTCAGTCATGTTCGAACGGCTGGACGGATTCTAATGAATTTGGTATTCTATACCAACTCGATTCTCGATTATATTATTTCGAACTGTTAGGGTGGCTGTCCGTGGGTTCTTTTTTTAAAAAAAGGCAAAATTTCACACACGCATTTATTTTATTTTAATGGACACAAAAGGTGTATTGTCTCGGCAGGAGACTTACAATGACTACCTAATTAGAACTGTTGGCGACGACTGATGAATTATAACTCTCTTAGTAATTACGATACAATTGCTTTTATAACAATTCAATAATTGCTTGCTTTGCTTTTTGTATTAATATTATAAGTTCATAACAGAACGCTATAAAAACGTATTACATTTCACTAAAATTTAATTTGTGAATAAAGCAAATAATAGTTTATAGATAGTGCTGTGGATATGTAGCTTAAATGTCGAACATGGAACAACAACGTTTTTAGAGCAAATGCAATATAGAAAAAGATTATTACTCAACATTATAACCGACTACATTGTTGGTAATGGAATGGGAAATCCACACGATTCGATATTAATAATACATCTTCAGACGCCGTCGGGCTATAAATACAACGCCAAAAGGTTTAGAATACTACTGAATGTATTACTACTATACAGGTATGCTAGCAAATATTAATTATTCCAACATTGACAGTTTCCATATAAATATATTTGTCGTTCTTTTTACCACATACCAAATAGTACCGAGTGGATTAAGGGCTATTCGACGGCAACAAAGCAATTTTAAAAATAATGTCAGTGTTCTATATACAAATAAAAACAATTGCTGAATACATGTAAGCGCATCACTTCACGGCAGCTACACCTATTTGTCTAACTCTTTTTTTTGTTGCGTTTCTAAAGGTCAGGACAAAGTTTGTATGAGGGAAATTGTTCGAAAAATCGTAAGGAAAAGTGGAAAGTTTGGGTAAAAATATCTCCACATGAAAAATTGAGAGAGACACAACACAGTAGGAAGATGTCCAAAAATATTGACAGATTTAATAGACGAACATTCAGTTGTTCAATTGCCTTTTTATTTAATTATATGATCGTACTTTAAAGACAAACTTTCGTGGAATATTTTTTCGTGGGTATAGTTGTATTTGGTTGAATATAAAATTCAGCCAGTCTTACATTTAATTGGTGTTTTATGGAACACATGTTTTAGTGTATTTTTATATGTATGTATGTGACAAAAAAAATGCTATCAAAACACTCCTGAAAAATATTTCTCTTTTTGGATGAACGGTTCGTGAGAGATACGGATAAATCTAATGAACAAACAAAGCATAAGAATAATAAGCATTGTAAAAATTTCATAATTAATAATAAAAAAGCTAATGTTAATTTTCTATTAATGATCAGAAAAAAACTACTTATTATCTTAATTTCAAGTTTTGAGCCACAACAATATTTTTAATGCGAAAATAACTCTGTTACTTTTCCACGCTTAACCTCGGAATCGATTTTAATGAAACATGGCATTCAAATCCATAGAGGACATAGGTTAGTTTCCATCCCGAAGATAACGAAAAACATGTAGACAAAATTGCGACAAAAAAGTATTGTATTACAATACATAGTACGAGCAAAATGAGTTACATAAAAATCCCCAAAAATCGCGCCGGTTGTCATTCAATTACCGACAGAACTTACTTAAAAAATATGACATGAAAAAGAAATATATACTTACAAAAACACACATAACAATATAGCAATGACGTGTGTCCTCGTGGTGGGACTCCGATCAACTTTGGTCATGATACTCATTTGACATGAAGGGCAGATCATAGAGGAGGGGTCCGGCCCGACGTTGATTACTTGAACGTTCATTTTTCTAGTAAAGCAAACATCATAACAATTGAATAACTCAATTTTTACTTGTACTTTGGAATAGATTACACGTAACTATTAATTATATTTGCATTCATACCAAATATGTTATGTAAAAGTTGTATTTGGATACATATATATATATATATATGTAAACTGTAACATCGTTTCATTGACCATCATGGAAATCATGACTGTTTACACCTTAGTAGCTTAGCGTGGTGAAGGTTTTTCTTATAACATTGTTATGATAAGAGCACATGAAAATAAACAAAAATGTAGAAATATGTAAAGTACTTATTTAAACTTATTACGTTAGTTAAGTATCTATACTGTAGTCTATTTACAATAACGAAGTTATTATAACATTATGGCGGCCATAAAGTTAATTGAAAATTCTATAATATGACTATCGAAAGAAATATAGAGACGAAAATATCTAATAGAAACATGTCGTACAGTTCTTAGTACTGTAATTTATATTAATTTTTTATTGTGACAAAAAGTATTTTTATATATTACAGTTTTAGTTCGGAAATTCAAACAAACATCAATGTGATCAGCGGTTTATTGTAAATAACTCCATCTATATTCAATAATCGCTAACTATTTCATGTACTACATACAATGAAATTAATACACTGACAATCAAATGATAATCAGTACATGTAAACCGATAGTCGAAATATTTCTGAATAACATAGACTATATACTAAGTATACAAAAAGCTCCTATTATTTTTTATCTGTGTAATACTGTAAATGTCAACATTTATAAGGCGTATGCATGTATTTAGCGTATTTATACTAATAAGCGTTACTAAAATTTCATATTTATCACTACTTTTCAATATGGAAACACTACAAACAGTAAACAGCGACCTACATGAATGTAAATGAATAGTCTCGGACTATGCTACAAAAAATTTTAGACATTGTAGAATAATCATTTATTGACTAACAGAGGATATAGTAAAGATTTTGACATTGGTAATGTACAAGAGTTCTAGTTCACCGTAAATACTGGCCAATATCTCCATATACGAGAGATATCGTACATTCATTGGGTCAAGCGTAAATTGAGTACTGTTCCTGACTGATATATCAAATGTACATTAACACAAGAGAAACCGCAAGCAAAAGTTAATTTTAAATAAAATCGCAAATTTCTTACTTAATATTATACGCGCTATTGAGTTCCTAGTTGTTAATTAACTTTCGACATATTATTATCAAATTTAATCATTAATTTAAAACACGAAATTCCTCTATTATATTAGTATATAAAGCTCAACTTTCTGTATATTTTATTTATACCAATTACATATTTTAAAATATTAATGGAAAAAGTAGTAAAAACTCTCTATTATTATTTGTTTTTACCTGTATAATACTTGAAGTTCACAAATATATAATAAAACAGCCACTCCAACGTATTATCACATACTGAAACCGATTTCGATGTCGCAAACGGAAGGTACATATAAAGGCGTGAGCCTATATTCAGGTTACTCACCAAAGTTTCGCTCATTTGATTAGGTCATTCTTGAGTCGCATTCACACTGACATTTTTTTTGCAACATTATCACGAAATTTGTTAGAATACCAACAACATTTATTAGCTTCTTAAATTATATGACAGTTTTAATGTTTTTTCCGATCATCGTTAGAGCATTGATTTAGAATTAATTAATCTCCAAATAAGTATGTATTTCTTTAGGCATACATCGTCTAGATAAAATTCAATAGTTACACCTATGATTAGCAGTTTATTGGTTATAAATTGAATGAAATACTTTATTTCCTTAATTACCAGATATAACAGGTTATGTTCCACAAATTACCTAAGGTTTATATTTTCCCGTCCTTGGTCTCTAACACTCTATGCCGCAACACATGATCAACTGCAATATTTCTCATTTTCACTTAGCGTACTTTTTGTCCTGCAATATTTTTCTATTATTGCACTGGATCCTAAGGATTCTAGCGTAATTTTACATAAACTATAATGTTCCTCAATTATTGCGGTATAAAATGCAAAAAATATGTTTTAAAATCTACATGGTAGTTCCAATTCTGACCTTAATAAAATAATAATCCTAAAAATCTTGACGATAGAACTAGTTTTAACAGAATCATAATCATAAACGTTTCCCAGACTAATTATTATTCTAAAATAAAAAATAACCAAAATAACTTATATACAACGTTCTACATATGAAAGCAAGAAATAACTTATTTTGAACAATGACGTCTTTAAGAAATGAATAAACGTATTAAAAAAAAAAACAACCTTTTCAGTAATTTTCGTTTTATTACAAATCGTTTCGTGTGAATCGACCTTTACTGGGTATCAAAGAATCCAAAACTGTTTGTTCGGTATTATCAAGATAAACAATATTATTACAGATAATGATGTCGAATACACCACACATATCTCACTTCTACTACTGATATAATGTGTTACATGTAATTCGACGATTTACAGATATTCTTCATCCATATTTGAAAATATCATTATATGTTGTAGGTACTAGGTTATTCGATTGAGTTTGTAAGTACGTACCTTAAATTATACCTAATAACCTAAACCTTCACCGTGAATTAATCTATCTATTGCCGAAGACCGCATTACAATCCGTTCAGTAGTTTTTGAGTTTATCGCGAACATCCAGACAGACAGATAGACGCGCCGGACGACTTTGTTTTATAATATGTATAATAATATTGGATACACTTAAACACACATACACTTGTGTAGCGACAGACTGTATACGTGTATCACAATACATATTATCTTCCTAAATATATTTTTCACCGAATTGTAATCTAACAAATTCCACTTATCATGGAAAATAAAATACTACGAAACACTGATATAAATTGATGTACACCGATTTTTAACATATTTATCTCCTTGTTGTATAGTGTTAGATCTCAAAATCATATGACTATTCTAGGACTATGTTCAAAAACAAAATCGATTTGAAGGATATTTTTTTGTATGTAGCACGAAAAGTGACAATATTTTGGTTCGTGGAAGCACAGTATAGTACAAGCGCAACGGTGACCGTCGACCGGTCGCCACTCCATCGCTTGGAAATATCGCGACTGTTGGGTATATTTCTTAATTGATCTCAATACGCGACATAATAAAATTAAAACGCTAGGTTGATGATTGTGACCCAGTGAGGTATAGAACCCAACCCGCTTGGCTGCTCAAGGCAACAGCCCAAGTCACTTTGGCGCCCTTCAGCTATTGCCATACGGCAGAACGCCTTCAGCGCTCACCAAAAAGGCCGGTGAAGCTGTGAAAGCCCATCAGGCCAACTATCCATCTATTTCCCAGAATACACCTCAAGCCCTGATCAAATACAAGTTACATGTTGACTGAGGACTGATACTGAGAAACGACTGGACACCTATCCATCCTACTACTGTGCAAACAACATTCAGTGTAAAATTATATTTATTTATTGATACGGGATAATATAATATAATAATGGAGTTGTAATATGGGGTGTGAAATATATACTTATATTATACGCCTTGGTCTTCCAATCCACGAAAGATGGTTTAGGCGGCGTCACGGAAGAACCTTTTTAATACCCCCCAAATAGACAGCAGCAGGAGGTCGGTAGCAGCCACGGTCATGTTGCTTAAACCTGGACATAACTTTGCGATTCGATCATTTCAGAACGTTTATGCCTTAAGAAACGATCCAAAGTGACTATTATTTTCCACGTATAGATACGATCTTCTGCCAGTTTTTATTAGCAACAATAGATAACAATTGCTATTAGATCACTTTGCACTTCTGATGATTACCAATAGACGTAGATTCAATACTACGAGTCATAGTTTTCAATAAAGAAAAACATTATAACGAATAGCCATATTATGGGCAGATGTTCCTACATTGATACCCACCTGGATATCCTGAAATTGAAAATCTGTCGTTAAGCACCTATAGGTGTATTTCGCCAACTGGCAAATTACCAACATATTGGCCATAAAAACGTCGTTGTGGAATATTGGTTACAGAAGATACAAATATTGCCACGAATTATATTTACAACACTACTTAGAAAGCGAGAGGTTATTAATAAAATATATAAGAATATCGACTACCAAATAATACTTTTTTTATTATTATTATTTTTGGTTCACAAACCAGACATCACACTAATAATAATACGGTATACATTAGCAAACATTCCATTTTTTTTATACTATAGGAGGCAAACCAGCAGGTGGGTCACCTGATGATAAGTGGTCACCGCTGTCCATAGACACTAGCAACACCAGGGGAGTCACAAGTGTGTGTGTATCTTAAAATAGTGAACATAACAATCTGTTTTAATAATAGTATACAAATTTTATCTATACATCGAAATAGGTTCCTATTTTTAACAATAACAATAGATTATAAAGCGACCCTCGTTACAATTGTGATATGAAATAAGCTTTGAGTAATTTTATTGGAGAAATAATATAAATCTTAAATTTGGTACATTTTTATTTACATTCTTACATATCGCAACACATACTTTACAGCATAATACATGATAATTTTAATTTCTATATAACAATATAATATAAATTATTATATAAAAAAAAGAAACAATATTCTCAAATTCGTGTATTATTTTTGCCAAAATAATACCGAATAAATATTGAAAAAGTTTCACACATCTTAGAAATATACTCTAAGACAAGTAAATATTGTTATATGAGAAATAATTTACATAAAAGTTATACTGAATTAAAGCATTATAAACATTTAAACAGACAGATTCACTGAGTCATGTGTCTCAGGATACACAATGTTTTCAAGATTTTAGTTATTGCCATTCACATTATATTTAGAATATGTTGCAATGACCCGTAGAAAAATATGACGGGTTAGGAAATATTTGTTAAGGATAAAAACATCTTCAAAGGATTTATTAATGTATTTGACAGATCATTTATAACATCTTTTTACGATTGTCGAAATAGATTTTCATAAGCTATCGCGATTAGTCGACCAATTTATTATCAAACAAACCGCAAAGTTTTTGCAATCACATAAAATCTTCTTTTCATAAATAATTTAAAGATTGTTTCTTCCTCTCAAATTGTCACCATGTTTATAAATAAGCGAAACACGCATACAGACAATTTCAGAAACATGTACATTCTGTTTCTAAAAGAATGTTTACAAACAATAATTGTCTCTCAGTTAATTCATGGCTTGATGCGAAATGAAATAATTTTTCGGCTTCTAATTTTGACCTACATAGAGGTATAACACAATAGAATGCTAAAGAACTAAGACCACTAATTCAAGGTATATTATTACTTTGTGCTTCCCGCCCGTTTCGTGATGTATTAAAAATATGACAAACGAGTCAATCGAATTGAAAAAAAAAATGGCCGACAACCATCTACGAAAAATTCCGCATCGTATGGTCGTAATCTTATACTGATACCTTCAATATTTTTGACGTCACTGAGCCTCAAAGAAATGTATCTATATATATGTATATCACCTTATACAATTGCTCCTGAACCTTTTCCTAATCGAGATGGCTCGGTATACACTTTACTATTCTTCTAAATCAAAATGAATTGTTACAATAACCATTTTAATGTTATTATGATAATATATCTTATAATGACTTATTATTATAACAGAGGAAGCAAAAACTAAGTCATTTTTGCGTCACGATTATTAAATTCTATATGTACATCGTATATCAAATAAATAAGGTTTCCTCATATTGTTTCCATTAACCCTCCGTCTTACTAATTAAAATCAAATTAAGAAAACCCCCAATTCCGAATACCTATGATGATAGATAGATATTCGAAGTCTTTCCGATTCTCTATTCAATTTTCCTGCTAGGATTTCGTGTCATTATCCTTTAAAAGTATTTTGTTCTATACGAGCCGAGCCAAGAGTAAGATCAAGATACATCATATAATAACTTATTAGCTAACGTAACTTCCTATGTAAGAGTTGCAATTTGGACAGTAGTGGTCGCTATTGTTGCAGGAGTCTACACAGTATGGGATGCAAACGCAAGGCCAGCATCTGGAAAATGACACGCACGCTGTTAATAAATGCCATAAATACATGAAGTCTGGTAATCAAATGGATTACTAGCCTATCTATACCGGGCTGTTTGGTTTATCGCTAATCAGGATTAGCGAATGTTTATCCAGGTGCCGGAAGACTTGTACGCCAACGTGACAGAGTCGAATGGCAATTGATGTTAGACCACGGGTCAGCAAACAGTGGGCCGTGGTCCAATTTTGAACCACCAACCTATCTTGTTTGGACATTAACTGAGTTAGCAATAAATATTATTTTATTTTAAGGTTTTCGTAGTCTTTTTTTATTTACCCCAGTGTTTTTTTATTTTCCTTATGACTTCATCTACGGTCGTAATATGCTAGAAACAATCGAAATAGTAAATTGTCTACACATCAAATCATCATTTAAACCCCGTTTACTAATTTACGAAAAAAAAAAATTGTTGCATATTATCCTATTTCTGGTAATGTAGCATAAATCGATATCGCTTTAGTAAAATGTGAAAAGTAATACTTGTTTTTTTTATTTATAATTTGGTATTTAAAAAGTTTGACTGTCAGTTATCATCACCAAACTGGTAACGACAGTCTTATATATTTTTAAACTAAAAGTAATTAATGATCCCTTTTTTTTTTTTATATTATAGGGGGCAAACGAACAGGTGGGTCACCTGATGGTAAGTGATCACCGCCGTCCATAGACACTAGCAACACCAGGGGAGTCGCAAGCGCGTTGCCGGCCTTTTAATATATGTGGGCCTCCGGCGCTCTCACTGACCGAACGAAACGCAACAATGCAAGCACTGTTACTTCACGTCGGTTTTCTGTGAGAGGGTGGTACTACCCCGGGCGAGCCGACCCATTCATGCTGAAACCAGTAATAGCTTCAGCGTAGCTCTACCACCTACAGAATCTACCCTGTTGTAGATATTTCGGTAGTTGTCGTTGTTATTTTTTTTTTATACTTTATAGGTAAGCGTTTGACCACAATCTCATCTGATGTTAAATGATGATGTGGTCTAAGATGGTAGTCACGGTAAACCTAGAGGGAGACTGGCTCTCAAGTGCAGCTGCCGGAACACACCAATAGGTGTTTGGCGACAGATTTTCAACTTGAGGGTGGCAGCTAGCCAGATGGACTTAGAAAAAGACCTATCACCATGCTATGGTTTTATCACGATGCTTTCCTTCACCGAAAGCTCCAACTCAGTTGTTTGGATCCAAACCTAAGTCCTTCGACGCTCTGTCCGAACACACTACCAACTGAGCCATCATCGCTATTCCATTGCCCTGTGCATACCATCAGACACAGTGCCTATACTTTGACGTGCTACGATAAAAAGAATGAATTATTCTTACTGTGGGTTAAAATGGAAATTGAAAGTTTCAATCTTACCCTAATAAGCAGAGTAGTGCAGCAAAAAGATGAGTTTTCGTTGTAGATCTCTTTTCAACGCGGGTCATAATTTCCAAGTTACAAGATTTGCATGTCATACTCGATGGCTTAGGGCTCATTTGCTGTCCAACGACCACGGGTACGACGGTAGGAACGACTGCGGCGTGAACCACTGTCGTTCCATACGGTTGAGGTGGTGGTCCCGGCATCGGCTGACTTGTATACGGCGGCGGATTTCCAGAATACGGCCGTGCATTTTCTGCTCCCGTTTCTGAAATATTAGAAATACCCAACTTTAATACGTTTTCTTCTTAGAACATCTTTTACAACTGAATAATTATTTTGGGTGCATCATTGGTACTTTTACATTTTTTTTTATTAATTAAATGTTAAACAGACATATCTGTAGTTAGACATGTCGACCTGATATTAAGTGGTCACTGCCGCCTATGGCTATGTATAGCTGACTTCAATCAGTAGGATCACAGCCCTAAGGCCAGTCGTAATGGGCCGCTCCTTCTGAAGGTTAGGTAGATTTTTTTAAAGTTCTGATATCTATAATACCAACCACACTTTTCAAATTGTAACACAGAAGCGCAAGTACTCATATTTTGTTTGTACAAATGACTATAATGCTCCCTTAGCCGAATCTTGCTAAGGCTCCGGCATAAAAAAATCATATAGAGAAGACACTTAAACTATTTAAGTGGAGAAACATCGGGTTAAATTTAGCCAATAATTCTTTTCTTTACGATAAGAAGTTTTTAGAACTATTATATTTCTCTAGACAATTAATAAGATGACGTGTAACATTTTTAGTACATTGTTACTATAAAAACAATATTAATTTAGTACTTGCCCTTATTAAATAAATTTTATTTTAAACGCAAAGATACGCCGTTATCGACTCGGAGTACATTTATCTTCTAAGTGTATTTTTGGTTTACGACTAAGATTTCTTTTTTACAAAATCAGTATTCTCGTTGTATTTAGTATTTAATAATACTCAATATTTAGCATTCATATCTAAATGTTAATTATATATTTAGTAATGAAACGACGGCAGAGATTGACACAAAAGACACCAGAGTTTTATAAAGTCGTTATCAAGCTAAATACCTTTAGCATCCATGTTTGGAATTAATAAACGTATGTAATACTACATTTACATTGCAGAAAATGAATATTAGTTTCATAGTATAATGTATTATTTTAGTTGTAATTCAAATTATTTTTATAGAAACTCGATAAATCAAAAGATAAATCGAACGGTATTTATATAATTTTTAAATTATTGTAATAATTATAAAATATACTGAAAGAAAACTTATAATTGAAATTTATAAGTTTATATATTTATAGAAAGAAATCTTGGGAACTAGTTACTGAAATTATTCTGACAATTTCTTCACTCATAGAAACTTACTCTCTCCCTGAGAGATATAAAATATATTTCATTATTCAGTATTGTTAATAACGTGTACAAAGTCCCAGGCGATTAGTAATACCGAAATAAAAAGATAAATTACAGATAAGAGGCAAGATAGGCGTTATCTGTGAATGAATCACTTTTGTTGAATCCGTGAAGGATGTTTACATGAACAGTTTGGACTAGACCATATTACAAATAGTTTTGTAATGAAAATTGTAATAACTATAATGGGAAAATATATTTTTTTAATTGTATACATACTTTCTGAAGCGGAGTCCATTTTAGTCACTTAAATAATGAAAAGAGAACGTCTGGATATATTTTTAACAAACACTTTGAATTGATTACAAAAAAATAGAAACTTTTCCTCTTTCTAATATATGCCGTGAGACAAAAGAACTAGTGCGTAGTAACTGATTGCCTGTACTGATTTGAAATGACTAGTAATATATTCGTTTTGTAGGTGGTTTTATACATAAATAACCGGATAAAGATATCGGTTATCGACTGATAAAACATTTTTATCAAGATTTATTCTAATACATAGATTTGACGTATTCGTATTGCTATTGCGCAAATAATAAGGATATATTTTTATATGGAGCCGGCAAGAATGAGTTCACTATACTTGATAGACGGGGTTAGTTAAGAAACAAACTATCACCACCATCGTCTTCTTACTCTTGTCCCACCTAAGTAAGGTCGGCACCTCATGTTTTACTCTTTCACTCTCACCTGTCATATCTCAGTATCGACAACTTTCATTACACATCATTTTTCACACAAACTATCCATACATTTCTTGAGCCTTCCTCTACTCCACCTTCAAACATAAAATTTTTTACGTGGTTTTCATTTCTCGTCGTGATATCCTAATACAATACTAACCTGTTAGTCCCCAATTTCTCTGTCACTGGTGTTATTTTGAAAATTCCTCTGATATACTCATTCTTAATTTTATCCATTCCTCTTACACCACACATCCGTTTTAACATTCGCATCTCTGCCACATATAATCTTCTCTCATCCGTCTACTTCATAGCTCATCATTCAGATCCATATAACACGACTGGTCTGATTATAGTCTTATACACCTTCCTTTTGAGTTTCAACGGCATTCGTGGGTCAGAAACTACCCCAGACACCTTTCGCCAATTCATCTACCCTGCATTGATTTATTCTATTCTTCACTTCCTTGCCTATACCATCGTCGTTTTGGATCAATGAACCGGAGTACCGAAAATTGGAGCAGGCTGGTAAGGATACAACTATGGAGTTGAGGAACGAATATCAATAATATTCATCGTGCCTATGAATCTTGGCGAGTGAATCGTGACGGACTACGAATATATGGTAGGTGGTAGAGCTACGCTGAAGCTATTACTGGTTTTAGCATGAATGGGTCGGCTCACCCGGGGTAGTACCACCCTCTCACAGAAAACCGACGTGAAGTAACAGTTCTTGCACTGTTGCGTTTCGTTCGGTCAGTGAGAGCGCCGGAGTCCCACATATATTAAAAGGCCGGCAACGCGCTTGCGACTCCCCTGGTGTTGCTAGTGTCTATGGACGGCGGTGATCACTTAGCATCAGGTGACCCACCTGTTCGTTTGCCCCCTATAATATAAAAAAAAAAACGAATACGACACTCAATACTACGTATTTGTTTACACACCGACTTACATAGAAAAAGGCTATAAAGTGGTAATGAGTTGGAGGTGGGGGATGTGAATGTACATGAAAAAAAAAATGTAAATGAACACTCATGTATAACATAAGTATGTATTGCGCATATGGTCAATCTTGTATAGTAGGTACACATTCTAACAATTATATGACAATATTTAATTCAGTACTACACTTCTGAGTTCATGTTTGTTTAGAGACGGTTCTTTTTTCTTTGAAATATTTTTCGGTATTTTGACGGCAGTTTCTTAGAAAAAAAATCTGAGTGGTTCAGTATTTTTCATTTCCTTTTTTTTATTGCTTTTTATATATACAACAGTTTAACACGGCAACATATTATAGAAATTTAATATGACTGGCATACAAATTAGTATGTAGACACATCTGTTTATCCTCTAAAACCGTACCGTGATGTTATGTTATGGAACAGTGATAACAATACATATATGTACGATCACAGCAATAGCGTGTCATTTGCTATTAGTTATTGAAGAGTTCCATTGTATATCTCCGAAGATCTTCATCAAATCCTGTTATTTTACTAAACCGTTCCCTTTGATAATGAAAACTCCATCCAAATCAATTAAGTACTTTTTGAGAAAATCACTGACACACAAACATACACACGGGTCAAATACAGAACTTTATTTTTTGAAGTCGGTTAAAAATATGAACTCGTTGCATCTGTAATTGTCATTTATTTTTCTCTGTTTATCCCGAAAGAGATATAGCATAACTGATATATTGAATTTTAATTATCAGAAATGAAAATCAATAGAAAAAGATACAATAAAATACAAAATATTAATATAGAAATAATTTATTAAGAATTACATAACGTAGTTTCAAATATTACACACATTAAGCATGGCGTACAATTAAATATAACTTATATATGTAATAACTTAATATAACCTACAGACATAATAGCATAATAAGTTGTCTGTAAAGTTGGTTTACAGACGATAATTTTACGCGATAACGTCATAAAAAAACATTGATGAAAAGTTGTATACTTTTATGAATTGAATTGAATTATTATCACTGAATTACCGATGGAGTGGATGAGAGATAGATGCGTCACAAGTCGAACGCTTAGGCCGATCGCGCATCTCTATCGCTTGTTCCGTGCTCTCGCTTGCACCCTCGGTTCAGGCGGAACGTGACAGTGACTCATGCGTTTTCGTACATGCAGCCGGCGTTCATTGACTTATAAAACGTTATCACGTCAAAAATTTATGATATGAACCTTAATATTTTTAATATAATGTCTATTTTAAATTGAAAAATATGCAAACACTGTAGAAGTCTTCGATAAATAATGAAGAGTAGTTTCTTTATAATTAATTAATACAGGTTATTAGTATTACATTTTTTTTTCTAAAGACAGTCCGGAGGATTAAATTAATTACACATTACATTTATAATTTTTTTAAATTCTGACTACAGCGTAACACTTTTAGGAAATATTTCTTAAAATATATCTTTGTAATTAACTCACTATATTTTGCTTAAAAAATGCCAAGAGCAATATCTAAACTAAACATAATATTAAGCCAACGAAAACTAGCTAACATAGCTTCCTATATAGGCGTTGCAGTTTGGACAGTAGTGGTCAGCGTTGTTGCAGGAATCCATACAGTACGGAAGGCAAGCGCACGGCCAGAATCTAGAATGGAAGGAAGACACGGTAATGAATATAATAATTGTTAACAGTTATACCAAAAAACACAAACAAACAGACCCAATGTAAAGAACGCGTATTTTACAATATTTTTTATTTCTGATATCCTTGAGTAAAAACCACATTTTAAGAGTACAATTTAGGCCTAAATACATATTACATTATATATATAACATCGAAAAAACTTAAACAAATAAATGCTAATTTTAGATTCCTATAATAATATTTTAACTTTTTTTTTACAGTGGGCGAAGCTTGACCTCAGTCACACATGATATAAAGTGAGGGCGAGGCCTAGGATGT
Source organism: Antheraea assamensis (assembly GCA_035772565.1). Lineage (NCBI taxonomy): Eukaryota > Metazoa > Arthropoda > Insecta > Lepidoptera > Saturniidae > Antheraea > Antheraea assamensis. The sequence continues at coordinate 5,637,611 of JAQQSE010000031.1, read as the reverse complement.
AGCGCGTTCGCTCAATAAAGCCGAATTCACTTTTCGTTTGAAGACCGTAATATTATATGTTTCGGGAAAAGCAGACGCAGGTAGTGCGTTCCATTCCTTCGCGGCTTGCATAATAAATGAATATGTTATCTTTGTTATGTATTAAACTCTTATGCGTAAGTTCGCTCTTGCGTCTATATTCAGAGCGGTTAAAAAGATTGACGTGCACTGTAGAATAATTATGACTAAACAAATGAAGATTAATCCTTATTCGGTTATATTTTCATTGAATATCAGGTAAAACTGTATTGAAACGCAGATGCGCAAAAACTTAGATAAGCTAGATTTCGTAAAGGACCGACATAATCTAAATACAAGAAATAATAACAAATTGGTCAATCCATGTTTTAGGCTCACTAGGACCGGTAACAGTTTTTTAGGTAATAGTGTTAGGTTATATAATAAAATTCCAAAACACGTTACCGATCTGCCGGATACTAATTTCAAGCACCATGTCAAGCAGGTTTTAATATCTAAAGGCTATTGGGGGATATGTGAACGACGGTGACGTCTGGAAATGACGCCCTCTCTGTGCATACACACAAAACCGAATGTAATTATTTATAACTATGTTTTCAAAATGTGAGTTATAATATGTTAATGAAAAGATAAACCAGATCGAGTTTCTTGCCGGTTTTTCTCGATGACTGGGTTGTTTTCCGAACCGGTGGTAACTTTGACGTTCATAAGCGCCTTCTCAGGGCCTAAACTGAATAAAATATTTTTGATTTTGATTTTGATGATAGTACTAGCTTTTAAATATATTCACGATTCAAATTAATCTGTCTTTTTTTAGATTCAATGCAAAAATTCAATGTTATCAGTACGGAAGCTTAAATATAAAAAAGTAACAAATAAACATATCAAATCACTTGACAATTTAATATATTACTAACTGTACTGGTAGCTCTGTACGTGTTCGTTATTATTTGTTGTCGCTACTACAGCGACATCTTGTGGGTTATTATTGTAAAGCGGATAGCAGAAAACTCTCCCGTGTAAAAAATAGACTTATACGTGCCCCATCTTTCATTATGATGGGTCAAATGATATTACAGTTTAAAAACGTCAGATATAACGACATCCATTAATAAATAAATGCAAGTCAGATACTCTAACACAGTGTTGATAAAAAGGTCATATATATGTAATCATTATTAGATTGAAAAAAAAAAACTAATATACCCTAATACGCAAAGAAGGGCTGCGAAGAGATGTGTCCGCATAGTCGTTTTTATTTCAACCCGGGTCACAATCTCCATGTTGCAGGATCGACATACTATATGAGCTGGTGTTGGACTCATCTGATGTGCAACGACCATTGGTACAACGTTGGGAACGACCGTGGCTTGGACCACTGTTGGCCCATAGTGTTGCATAGGCGGAGACCCATACTGCTGGTGTGGGTACGGCGGCGGATTTCCTGAATACGGTGGTGGGTTTTGCATTTCGATATCTAAAATAATAACAAAACATGTGTTAAGTTCCACATGCGATAGAAGTGAAACCTGTTAAAATATTAATAACATATAAATAATAATGTATTCTATCATGAGATTGAATAGAGAATGATCTCTCGCACGTTAAATCCTATAGATTTGTCTCTTTTTCGTTTTATCTAGTTTCAGATTTTTTTAGTTTTATCTAATTTCAGATAACAATGGAGAGAAAGAAGTTTTCATTTCTTATGAGTTTATAGCCAATAATATAGTGAATTAAATAGACTTTTTGTTGTCATATCGATATATGTATTTGAGCATAATAAAATAGCAAATAATGTAGGTAAAAGTAGATGAGATACTATATAAACTATACCTTGGTTTAATTAAACGCAGTTAGATTATTAGATAAACTAATCTAGAACAAATCCTGAGTAGAAAGCAATCCTCTAATGATGTATTTTGCAAGAGCAATGTGAATTCAAAAAGGGTAACATACTTTGTGTAGGAAATTACCAAGCCTAACAAAATAACGTCAGTGTTGCCACTGTATATGTAATAACCATATTCTTTTCACGAGTAAAATCACGTTTTTGTTGCCTGCTACTGTTTTGCTTTTACATTATACACAATTAGAGGGCGTAAATACATTAAACTAGTTCTTATGCTACTCCCATACCTGCGTCTCGAAGCTTCGACTACTTGTCACACTAAAAACTAACCTCAAAATTAATTCCGATAATGGCGCATAAAAACGTTTACACACTTTTGACATTCCAATAATGACAAGAAATTAGCGTTTACAAGTTCAATTGACGTGTGTAAAGACAGCGAGCCCCGTTATCGTGCTGCGTCTATCGTCACACAGCCCGATAGTTCGTAACGCAGGCCGATAGAGTGTTCCCACACATATGCACACACATTCCGATATGGAAGTAGCATTAGGAGAAGTTTTGTCGCATAGTTCTGATCGTGATTTTTTTCTCATCATTATAAATAAGATTTACGTTAAGTATAATTTACTTGTTGTGACCTGCAGTTTTACTGGCGTTAAATTTGTTTTCTGCTCTTTAAGAGGTAAATACTAATCAGAACCGTATCCTCAAATATTCGAATTTTACGTCGAGTGTTTACGAAAGAGTATTTAATATTTCAAGAGTGCATGTAGACAATAAAATTACAATAACTTTTATGTACTGATCAAGAAGCCTGAATAGAAACTATTCTGATGTATTTATTATGTTCGCATATAAAACATCTGATCTACCTAAAGCTCACTTGACAATCAAAAATTATGATGATGCAAAAATGGACGACACGATGGACAGACGTCATTTCGTCATAATGTTTTGTTTCAAAACCATTTTATTTTTAAGAGATAAGTTGCGTACATGTATTAATTAGGTACGTTTAAACTAATTCAAGATAACACATATCAAATTACATTTAAAGGCGGTAAATTAAAACGCAATTAATATTTATACCACTATATACCTATAGATTATAAAACGCAAAATTATTTTACTTATCAGTGTTATCCAAGTCATGTGATTTTTATTCGAAGACTAATCGATTCGCGCCCGCATCGTCGGGCATTCAAAAAATGGCAGAGGGTCAAACGAAGCCAAATAGTAAGCTTTAAATCGTTTGCGAAAAATTCCCCGTCGATTTGTCGTATTGCTATGCCAATACGTCTAGTAATTTGGACGTGACTGACCCGCAAAATAATTGTACTTTCATTACATATTTTCTCTGGTAGTGTTCTTTTCTATATATTATGTTACATTAGCAAATGACGCAGTAATAACGATAAACGCATTGAAATACAAAATAATGTAAAGAACCTAATTAGTGACAATTAACACAAATTAATGTTTATCTTTATAGATAAGAATCATTATGTTCGTGTAGTCCACACGTACGAAATATCGGATTGTTTTATGTACCGGAATACACCAAATTAATTATTTAATCATTGTACTTCGTTATATTTAGGTAATAAATAAATGGGCATTTAATATTACATTCTCTATCACAGATATATAGACACATTATTTGCGATAAAAAACACTGGAATGCTATTTATCTAATAGTACGTAGTAAATCTATTATATTAGTAAGGAATATACTCGAATGTATTAAATAAAATATATAATTTATTTATCACTTACTTAATTCACCTTATGAACACAAAAACATTTTCCTAAGAAGTATTGAAACGGCAAGTTAACAATTCTCTTTGCGTTGATTACAAGCGACTAAAACATTAACCTTTTTGCTGATAACAGATAAGCATATAGATAAATGAACACAGATAAGATAAAAGTTATCGATTTAATACGTAAACGTTTTTCATAGTACATATTAGGGCATTAGTATATTTGTTATACGTTTTCAGAAACCTTTTATTAGTATTATAGACAATGAGGAACGCATATCTCCATGGGCTTAAAGCGAATGACTCACAGTAGGTAAGATTATATTCGAATACAACTCGATGCGTATCCGTTTTAATATAGCATAAGAGACCGCGCTGCAGCTGCTGGATTACCAATATATTGTTGATCGTAAGTCTAAAAACAATGGCGGTCGTTGAAAAACAATTGCCGTTCCGCCGCCGTTGTAATTCCAAACAATGAATAAAACTAAGTGGAAGATAGCTTTGGCTGGGGACTCGTCGGGAACGCACGTGCGCTCTCTCGCAGCCCTAACGGTCAGATCGTTCGATAACTCGTACGTAGTTATTGAATTATTTCGTGATACTCGGTAGTTGTGTGTTCGATCGGCTACTGTCAATCGTTACGCTCTTTTCAGAGCGCCGGTGCACCTCCTTTAGTGCACCAATTAAACCGCACTTTTCGGTGCGAGCCGAGCACACTGAGTGCAGTACATCGAGTCGTCGGGCAGCGCGTCGTGTCGTCGTGCAGTTCGTCGTTCCGTCGTGTTGCATCGTGTGTTGTGCTTCGCATCTGGAGATAGAAGAACGAAGTTCGAAGAAAGAAGTGTTAGGGAACTCCCCCTAGGCTTCGTAGGTCCCTGTGAGGCATTGCACATCGCCCACAGCTCCCTTGGTCCGGACACGGTTGTCCGTTAAATTCAAACAGGCGCACCCCCCTGCCCCTCCGGCAGGGAGGTTAGTCATGTCCCACCGCACGTTTAAGTCTGAAGAAGAAGCTCAAGCTTATGTCGATGGATTGGAGAAGTTCTTTGCCGAGCGTCAGCCGGAATCTGTCCTAGCATATTATGCAGCACATGGCGGCGAACCGTCCCCCGAAATAAGGGAAATCCTGTCCGGTAGCGAGACTGGCCGTTCGCGGTCACCAGTCTCTACTAATAAGGCCAAACCCAAGTCCAAGTCACGGAAGGAGAAGCCTCCGACCGTCTCACCCCCTCAACTCGACATTCCAGTGGCGAATTCGTTTTCGCCACTTTCTCCGGATTGTAATGTCGCGTCATTTGTCTCAAGCCCTCTTCCAGACTCGGATATGGACGTAGATGCGTCCGTACCCGTTGTTGAGTCCGCAAAGAACGGTTTCATAACCGTCTCATACCGCCGGAAAACCGGTCTGTCCCGTCCTGCCTCACCCACCGGGTCCGTACAGACGGAACCCGCTCTACGCGTCAACAAGACGTCGGCCTTAAGCCACGCCCCCTCTGACCTCTCTCTCGCACAAGCCGCGGGCTCCGCAGCTTCAGCGAAGAAGCCCCGCCCACCGCCACCCGTTACGATTCAAGACAAGTCGTCTTGGGTCGCTATCTCCTCGAGCCTCAACTCGAGGAAGATCTCCTACACCTCCGCCCTTAACACTTCCACTGGAATCCAGGTTAAGGTGCCGACCACCGACGATCACCGTCGTCTAACTTCTTTCCTTAGGGAAAAGAAGTATGGCTACTTCACCCATGCTCTCGAGGACGAGCGTCTCCTCCGAGTTGTCCTCCGTAGGGTCCCGATTGAGCTATCAATCGAGGATATCTCCAATGACCTTAAGTCATCTAACTATCCTGTCCGAGAGGTACATCGTATGTACCACCCTCGCACGAAGGCCCCCTACAACCTGGTGTTGGTCATTTTGGACCGCTCCAGGGAAGGCAAAGCCATCTCGACCCTGTCCTCCTTGTGCGGCCTCACTGGCGTCACAGTCGAGCCCCCGCGCAAACAGCTCGTTCCCTCACAGTGTCACAACTGTCAGGTGTACGGTCACTCCGCACGAAACTGCCACCTGCGCCCCAGGTGTGTAAAGTGCCTCGGCGATCACTCCACTAGGGAGTGTTCTCGCACTCTATCCTCACCCGAGCCTCCTAGCTGTGTTTTGTGCGGTGCATCGGGTCATCCCGCGAATTATCGTGGCTGTCCTCGAGCACCGCGCACAAAGCGCCCCCGACTCCGTAGGCAGGTTTCCCCATCTAGGGCGCCCGCCACCTCCTCCCGCCCTCCGCCTCCGCCTCTGCTGTCTACAGAGGCCTTCCCGAGCCTGCCGGGCGCTTCTCGTGCACCGGCAGCGCCCGCACTTGCACCTTACGTGCCCCCCCGGCCTGCTCGGCCCCCCCAGACCCCTTGGGTTCCCAAACCCATGTCCCATTTCCCGAAACCATCCGCTCCTGCGCCTTATGCGCCGCCCTGGCCCTCGCGGGCCCCTCAGGCTCCGTGGGCATCCAAGCCCATGTCCTACTCCCAGCCCCGACCACAGCAGGGTAAGCCCGCTCAGGCGAACCCTGTTTCCTTTTCCCTAGCCGGTATAGACTGGATCGCCCAACTCCTTATTGTTCATGAAATCGACGAAATCATTGCGTTCAACGCGATGGTTAATAGTAGTCAGAACCTCGGTTTGCTTAACGCCATCTCGAGCTTTCCTGGCATCGCGGCCACTCTTCAGCGCCTCGCGCGCGAGTCAGTCAAATAAACTTTATTTTAGATATAGATGGAATAAATCCGCGTATTTATGTCTATCTCTCCCTAATAAACCGAACCATTAGGGGCAATCCGGATGATTGCTTAGTTTAATTACGGCGCCGTCGCCGTCTCACTTTTAGTCTCGATCACCTCTTAATGCTGCGTGTTTGCGCCCACGCCCGCGACGCTCTCTGCTCACACCGCCGTGAGTAGGGGTTGAAGATTCGATCCCGCACACATGTCGCGTCTCTCTCATAGCATCTCGAGCCTAGGTCGTCCCCCGGAATGGAGCCCTCGAGGTGTTACTTGCGCGATACAGTTACACACATTAGTTTTTACACTTACACATATCACCCCACACACGTGCACACATAGGCACACATGGTGGTGGGCTGTTTTTTGCCCTTTTCGGACTGAATTAGGTCACACACTTAGAGTAGTCAGACACAAAATATACATATGCGTTCGTGAAACATGCATGGTTACACATGCATTTTTCACGAATTCATATCGTATGAGATAGCATAGCTTAGCTAGCTTAGTTAGATCGGGATATTCGGCGACAGCCCAAGCCGAGGTGCACCGTGTGCCCTTGCGCTAGTTGCCTGAAATAAATCGGGTGAGTGCCTTAAGCGCTCCCCTTAGTAGTCCGGTAAATCTGTAGCGGCCTCCGGGTCAACAGTGTAGGTCAGTTCGAAAAAAAAAAAAAAAAAAAAAAAAGCTTTGGCTGGTTTAACTCAAAATGACAAAGTCAGTAAGAAATCATGTCGGTGATTGTAGACTCTTTATAGTAAGTAGCCTTGATGATCGTTTAGACGTTGCATTTTTTTTTTATTCCTAGAAATATAAACACAGATAAAAAAAAAACAAATTATGAAGAAATCATATTCAAAATATAATTTAAAAAAACTTGTTCTAATTTAAATCCTTATGCTTTTAAGGTGGATATTATTATACACATTATGAAAAGTAACATTTTCTAGACTCGTATGAAAATAGTTTATATTTTGTCAATCTTAGATGGCACGCTAATTTGGAAAGGAACTTTTAAGACTTTAAACAAAATCGAAAAATAAAATGACGCTGATTCGGGAACAGTACTGTTTTCTAGATTAAAGATACCCTATGTCTTTTTTGGTACAGCTGACAGCGTGTATGCTCATCTCCTCATTGCACAAGTCCGCCTGACGAGGGGAGGTAGCTGGTTGTATACCCAGCCTACCTCCCTATAAGGACGGAGCCCGGCGGTCGGCTTCCGCCGGGCTGACCACAGGGGCGACATGGTGATAGCTTTGCACGGTCCCATGTCGCCCCAAGCAAAGCGGCGGTCGGTACACCGTGGGGTTTTTGTCCGTGCGAGTCGGACATAACACACTCTCTCCCCAGAGAAGGTGGCTATCCATAAGGGATTTCCCCACGTTAATAACAAAAATGTATTTTTTGGTACAGCTGACAGCGTGTATTCAAAACATTAACGTAGGTAATAGCTTAGAGAGAACCATCTTGAAATGTTACATTACCCGCATACTTTATTTTTCAGTGTCGCAATTTACTACACGTATCTGTATATTAGTACTTATCAGGTCAGTCTGTGAGTCATGCGAACAAAAAACAGATCACATAACGTAACTGATAACATGAAAGCCAGAAACAATGAAATATGAATATACAAGATAATGTCCAAAATGTTGCATTACTGTCAAGCTTCAACGAATTTTGTATAAAGTATACATACCATTAAAATAGCGTTGGTGGCTTTCTGCTACTATGAAGAGACTCTTTTCGAGTTTTCGATTACTTTTGTTAAGAATAACTAAACTATAAACAGTAAAGATATAACTCACATGCCTTAATTCCAGCGTGTTAAATTGGCCAATGAGTTGCCACGAGGTCGTTATAATATGTCAATATCCATATAGTATATCAGTATATAATTTTTGTGCCCTTTAACGGGATACACAGCACGCGTGCGTCCCGATCGATAGACAGAATGATTCTCATGGGAGTTTTTACCTTGATGTAATGATGATATAACTTTCAGACTTTCATCTCTTCTCATAGTATGGCCGTACCATGCTAACCTATTACGCCTCAACTTCTCTCTCGATGGTGCTATTTTCAAACTTCCTCTGGTGTACCTCATTCTTAATTTTATCCATTCTGGTTATAACACACATCCATGTAATTAGTAAAAATATTATTTTCTACCTATTTTTTGATTGTGTTTCCGTTTCTTTTTACTATAACGTTGTTAAGGAAAGATAGTTTCCTATCAAATATTAACCATACCAAATTGGTATGCCACCAAACACGTACTTTTTTTTTTATATATATATTATAGGGGGCAAACGAACAGGTGGGTCATCTGATGGTAAGTGATCACCGCCGTCTATAGACACTAGCAACACCAGGGGAGTCGCAAGTGCGTTGCCGGCCTTTTAATATATCTGGGCCTCCGGTGTTCTCACTGACCGAACGAAACGCAACAGTGCAACCACAGTTACTTCACGTCGGTTTTCTGTGAGAGGGTGGTACTAACCCGGGCGAGCCGACACATTCATGCTGAAACCAGTAATAGCTTCAGCGTAGCTCTACCACCTACATAAAAACTGTACTGACAACTACCGACACTAACTGGTACAGTCGATAAAATAACGTGTAATTCATATATAATTTGAATGAAAATCCTAACTATATTATAGATACGACAGTTAGTTTTTTTGTTTGTTACGCTTTCACGCTTTAACTATTCAACCGATCGCTGTAATTTTGCTTGTATGTTCGCAGGAGTGTCAAAAAGGACATAGGATACCACCTTTAATTCAGACAAAAGTACTGTTCCCTAAAAATTCGTGAATCTACATTTAGAGCTAGTAATTTTATAACTTTTAGCTAACAGGAAATTCCAATATTATAATAGCATAGAGATATTGAGTGACTCGTATATATTTTTTTTATCGATAAGCACTATCTGAAGAAAGTAACGATGGATTATTATTTATATATATATCTAATTTACAATGCATTGACTCATATATTTATCTTGGTGATACAATAAGCATATTATCATATAGCACAGTAGAAACACAAATATCTTTATCTATAATATATGGTAAATACTTTGAAGCTGTCAAGGAGGCCGTTTATATTGTAAATATTTGAACACACTACGTAAAATCGAATTTTAACTCACCTAGATTATTTTTAGCAACTCTTCTACTAGACTTTCGAAAGAGGGGTACTTAGTTTTTCGAGTGTTTACATATACTAGCGATTGCCCACAACTAAATCGGCGTTTGTGTTACATAGGTAAATGGTGATAGTCTATTCTGATTGAAAATGCCCTTAAAGAATTCAAACTTATAAAAAATAGTACTCACTAGAACAGACGATAGTTTGCAAATATTTTTGTTTTCGTTTGTTTTCGAAAGTGAAGCAATCGCGATCGCCTCAACTCTATGGCGGTAGACAGCTACAGAGGTTTTATTGTAAGCAAATATATTCAAGTATAGTATACGCGAACACTGATGTAAACTTGGAAATAAAGTTTATCTATTTTAAATACTAGAAGCGACTATGGTATTTATTTTGATAATAATTAATTTAATACTACAGATCGTGCGTTGTGAATACAGTACCCAATTTAAATTTATATATGCTTCACTATTTTCGCCAGTAGTGATTTCCACGAACAAAGATATACGATGCTTCGGAGTTTTTAGTACTATTAAAGCAAAATCTTCATGTAATTTTAACCATTTATGAAGCGCACGCCGAAATAACTTTCAGATGGCAAGATTGTTTCTAAATTAATTCCCTAGATTATAGCCTACATATTATTCTGATATATAAGCTATATTACTGTAAAGTTGTATCAAAATCCGTTAAGTAGTTTTCACGTGAAAGGCCAACAAACATTAATTCAACGTCACAAACTTTCTCTAATATAATAATAGTTCGGTGCGCTATATAGCTTAAACGGCTTGATATATTTTATCATGTTAGGTGAGATTATGTTTGTCTTAGATTTGGAAGTAACATCATTTATATAGTAATTCAATATAATAATACCTGTGAATAAGAAGGAGGCGAATGGAATTTTTTTTTAAGTTATCAATACTCGTTCACTAACATATCTGTTATTCTTTAATTATTGATTCTTTAATTGTTTTGTCATATCTATTTATAGGCGTTTATCTAGAAAAATGCAGTGTCATAGATATTAAGCCAGGGTATTTTTTGCAATATATCATTTAATCGGTTTTACATAAATCACGTGAAAATGTATGGAATGTTGGTTTAGTCGTTACCCTGTTCAGAAACCGTATCGAATGACGTAGCTTCGAAATCCTTGCCGGAACTTTTCGTGAAGAAAACCTTTGTGATGATAACACAGCATGGTGTAAGGCAAACACCTGAAGGCGTGTTGCGACAGTTTAACTTAGGAGTCACGCCCCCTCTAGGTTTAACGTCTTGTTCACATAGTCATTTGACATTGTGGTCAAATGCTAAATCTTATACAATATAAACCAGCAGTTCTCAACCATCATATCACGGCATATTTGGGTGTCGCGAGATTTACAAATTCTAACTTTCGTTGACTTTGTACTATCAAAAATCTTGCATGTAAGCATGTAAGGGTGTCACGAATTTGTGAAGACTATGTTAGTGAGTCGCTAAGTAAAGAAGGTTGAAAACGGCTAGTATAAAATATAAGATCGACCACTACATTAAAAAAATATATAATTATTCTTTTTAATTTGAATCTTGGAACATATGACTTTACAACACACGATGTATCCAAATACCAGCACTCTGTAGTCGAAAAATAGCGGTGTACCCTAAAAGAGGCAGATTACATCAGCGCCTATACCGTCATATAGCTACTTCCTCGCACTTTGTTTGCATTGTTTTAGTCTAGCGCTTACTAAAACTCTCTTCCTTACCTTACCTTCTCTTACTTCGTAAATCTTCCTCGACCTTGAGTGACGCAATTTACTGAGTATTCAGACAAAGTACTAAATAAAATAGCAATTGCGTCATGACTACAGACACTTAGGCACAATAGCGGCGGATTCGGCGCTTTGGATGTATCTAATTTTTTTATCAGTATCTTAGGTGTTTTATTGTTGGCACTTCATCTAAATATCCTCAGAATACCATCTAAGTATAAGATATCGCTTGAGCCATTATCGTTTCCAAATATTTCATGGCTATAATTAATAGGCTTATAATATAAAAAAGAACTCTATATGCAACTCGTATATCTATACAAGAAAATTCAACTGTAATAGTTGCAGCATGTCAACACAAAATGCAAGCTATGAGCTGGTGGACGGTTATCAACGGCCAGATAAGTTAATCTTGATGGAAAACCTATTAAACTAATGGTCTAACACGCAGTCGGAGTGATGTAGTCGAGCTAGTTCCGAGCTTATCCATCACTTAACAAAACTTTTGCGGTAACTTTCATGTGTTTGTTTTGTTCCGGCATTTCTAACTTTAATAATAGACGATGAATAGAAAATTATGTTCGTATTTACCTTACGCTTTAATGGAAACTTGGTTTTAGTATTCATTACCTAGTGTTAGATGTTATTAATCTTTAAAAAATGACTAAGAACGCAAACGGTAGTAGACACTATTAGAACAACCAATTACAAAGCATTGCATGCATTATTCCTATAAAATAGATTCAGTCTCATATTCAGGCTTAACTGTCGGAACTTACCGGGCATGAAAACTAGCACTCTTCTATTCCAGATTTAAGCCAACTTGATTACAAGATATGGCAAGATTTAGAGGAGGAAGTCTGTGCTAAACCTCATCACAATTTGAAGTCTCTAAAAGCATCTATGCTTTAGTAAATTTAATTACCTTTCATTTCATATATAATTTATATATATATTACTTTATGTTAATGTAAAATTTGAATACAATACTATACAAGTATTCTGTACAATACTATATAAGTATGATCTAAATGCACAAAAAATATATTTTAAAAGAAATAAAAATTCTTTTTTTTTTAATAAATACTTTATTATTTCTTTTTGCAATACGTTATTATCTCCAACAAAATTGACAACCCTACTTATAGGTATGCTTAAGTATTCAAGTAGTTGTACATTTAGCATCAGGCGAGACCTTGGCCAAACGTTAACCTATAAAGTTTCAAAATACAAACCGTGTAACTGTTAGATCCTACTTTTAATCTGACGTTATTCAATTTCAACCAATTACCCATAGTTACATCAACAAAGCTTCACTAGAATAATTTCCTATAGAGTACTTATTATTACAAAAATTACATATACATATATATCTCTGTTACAAATAACTCATACGTATCCGAAATTATATATTGCTGATCGTAAACCCTCAAACTATTCAGGACAGCCGCGCTTGTGGGAAAACATATGTCGTATAACCAGGACGAATCTAGACAGAAGAGAGTTTAATATATACCTTGGTTGAATATTATTTTCCTGACAATCTTAGTAAAAAATGTAACTGATACAAATATATTTTTAATATAAAAGTAATAAGGAGATAACACCTACAAATATAATATTAAATACATGTAAATACATACGTATTAATTTAGCGAAAAGCGGTTATTTTGACATTACAGCCAGATAATTCAATTTTATTTATTTATATATTAATAGCTGGCAGCTGTTAGGTAAACGACTTTAACAGTTTAGTGGTTTACAGCCATACATAGAATTCTAAGAATGACAGAAGTTACCCGCATTGCGTATGATATCAGTATGTATTCTCATATATTGCGACAGACAATATTTACTAGACGAACGTGTCCCACACTTTTACTGATTTCTACTACAGTGTTGCGAGATTCATGAATTTCATAGCTTTTTTACGCACATCCATACGATTTCGATTTTTGCGACTAAGTCTGTTATACTTTGAATATATTTCTTTTATTGCAAAAATAAAATATATACGTTAATAAAAAAAGCAAATATTGTTTATTAGAAAGGTGTTTTTGAAGTGAACATTTCATTAGCCTCGTATAATACCTTGGGCCGTTGCCTTACGTTGAATACAACACAACGGATCGTTCTAAGCTTCCCGAGCAACTAAACGAATCATAAATATATAAATAGTCGAAGGCTCCACTGTGAGGATCTAACCTAAGCTGGTGACGCTACCGAGGATGCCGCGACGAGTTTGTTGGAGCGAACATTTACCGCCGGAACACGGCGCGTCCACGTTTTTTGTGGTTACGCGTGTTGGCGTGGACACGCACGCGCTCTGCTTGAAGAATCGGAGACAATTTAATATTACATGTGACTTACGAATTATAACAAAAAATATGTTTTCTTAAAGTATACATGATGTTGCGTATCTAAAACCTTTTATTGTGCCTCTATGGTATATGTATGCTGATAATCGTTGTATGTATTAGAAATATGGTATTTTTTAGTCTTGTAATTATATAGTTACTACTTTATTGTTTACTGTTGCTATCTATAAATACTTTGTATATTCGCTTCATTTATACATCTTCAGGTAAACAAAATATACAAATTATTTTTCTTCCTCTTCGAATATCCCCTGCAACTATCAATATTAATTATAACAGTTATATAGAAAACCAAAATATTCTCAGCGTACCAATAATAATCAATCAATCCATATAAACATTCTAAGTAGTAAGATAATTAACTTTGGCTGTTAATGATTCGCACAAATAACAAACAAAAATGATCCCGGGGAAGAGGGAAATTACGCATTTATTTAAACAAATCTATATAAATAAATAATTATACAAATAAAAATAAAATACCGTATGTACGCGCATCGTTTCAGAACCGCTGCACCTATTATGCTAATTTTTTCTTTTGTTTGTTATTATCAAAACAGTATTTGTATGTTAGAAAGTGTTTGAAAAATGGTACGGAAATGTGAAAAATTTGGGTTAGAAAATCACCATACGAAAAGTGAGTGAGCGAGTCAGAAAGAAAACAATAAATAGTTCTTAGAAAATATTGACAGAATTGACACATTAGCATTCAGTTGTTCAGTTGTCATTTTATTTCCTAACGTTAGTACGTCGTTACGTTAGTAGACCTGTCCGAAGCCGGGTTAGAGGGTTAGTCATATATACAATTTTATAAAAATAATGTAATAATATCTATATCCCTGACTTTAAAGTGGAAAATTGAAAATACTTAAATTTTTCCTTGAGATAATATTCCCCAAATATAGTCAATAAATTGGTAAAGAAATATTTATAGTACACTACATTTTAAAGTTTATCGCTCTTCTAAGTATTCTCTGTAAACAGCCTAAAATTAATCATGGATTCGATTGATGTTGGGATAAATGAAAATTACTATAGAATTTTGAACTAGTTAAAATTTTGCAGTGTACTTTGAAATTTTAATAGGACATATGTTACATTGGTAGATACTAACTCATCAGCGGATTGAGCCAATGCGTTCACGACGAGCTCTCGGAAACGCTACTCAGAACGTCAGTCAGAGAGCACAAAGGGACCGTGTTTGTACCACGGCTGGCGCTCAGCAAGCAATCGCCTAATTGAGATGTCGCGCCGCCTTCACAGTCGAGGGCTCCGAGTCTGAATGTGTGCCAAACGGTTCTCAGTGCTTATTAGAACATTTCTTTATATGACTAATTACATAAAAAGGAACATTCGTTCACAATTTCCATTTGATTTTAAATACACAGATATCGTTTACCTTTTACAATAAAACATTATTGACATTTTTATACTTAACATTAATTATTACACTTTTTTAAAATAAATTAATAAATATTTTTATAAACAAGTTGTTATACAAATACACTAAAAAAATTTAAGCGTTTATTTTTAAATGTGTATGGCGGCCATTTTAAATCACGCCATTTTGATTTCATTTCATATTCGTGTAATGTTTTCAGGACTCACCAAACATGCAAAATTGTAAGTCGTAAGTTAAAAGAAACTGGTTTAAATTTACCTTGCATGATTTGAACTAAACAAACTAACTAAATTAAATAAAAGCTTGTAATAATATATATAAAAATAAATGATAGATTTTGTTCAGTATTACAAAGTTATGTACAATTGCTAATGTATCTAAGACAACATAAATTAAGTTAACGTCTTAACCAACATCAAAATAAATATCTGAGAAAAGTGTTCATTTTTTAATTCATTCAATTTAATTCAATTAATAGAATATTCAAATTCCGTTTTTAATCAATTAACAGATTTTAATTAATTCAGACGTAGAACATCTTTCTCATATTTACAGAGAAATGATAAAATATGCTATATTTATATAACGTTATATATATTACTATTAATAATACAGTTATGTAACTGTTTCATATAATAACTTAGCATGCCCGGTGGACGTTGTCCTGCCCTGATAATAAAAAAAAAAATATACTATGTGCATGAAACGCTTAAGACGGCTTGACTTTTTCCGATTCTTTCAACAATTATCATTATTATATTGCAACCAATTTACAAAAAAAATACTTGACAAATTATAATTGAAAAATTATGTAAGTATATTGATACCATGTTTTTTTTTTAATATTCTTCCTATGCACTTAAATATATTATGAAGACAATAAACAACACAGACTATATTAGGGGTATATGAACTAGGAATAAATATCTACGTAAAACCGTATACATCGGCAATGGTAGGTAATACGTAAAATTCAATGGAAGTTATATTCTATACCAGTAAAAAGCACCTCGACATACTCAAAATGACCCTGAAGTGGACTTGAACCTTTTATAACTTTATTATTACTTTTTGGGGTCTTTTGTTGACCAAATAATATTAAGGATATGAAACTTGGATATTGGCATACATTAATCATTCCTAATATTACAACTTAAAAATGTAATTGTGTGTGTACTTATGTATACGCTTTAGAAGTTATACTTCTTTGGCGTAACATATTAAAAATCTTTTAAAAAATTTGATATTTCGCCTTATTCTACGTTTGTAGAAAAAACGACACTAATAATAGACAAAAGGTATTTAATACATTCATAATTTTTTTGAATAAAATGTTGACTATAGCTAACTTCAGGGAGTCGGTATTTCGTGACGGTGTGCGCACGCATCGTAAAAAATTACTTTCATCATTTTTCCCTAACGCGCCAAATGAAGTATAACTTCAATATCGAAATAAAATGTGTTATTTGAATGTATTTTGAATATATATGAAGATGTTAAAGAAATTATAGTCAATAACAGAATAATAAAAAGAGTTTTACACAAATGAAGAATCCAGCGGCTACCAACAAATTTACAAATGTAGTTAGATAATAGTGTTTGTTTAGGCACATCGATTAAAAGGTCGTAAAATATTTTTTCCATATACAATTTAAAATTGAAGATGATCGGTCACCTACTCACTATTCGGATACCGAAACGACAGTGCAATCGATGCTCCCACATAAAAATCGAAATTTATAGAATATAGGGGTTCATTTGGAAGTTGGTGATTAGTGAATACCAGAAACGAAGACTAAAAGTAAGGCATTGTGATATATTTGGCATTTATTTTGTTGGTTATCCATTTTCAGCGCATTTATAACAACAGTCTACTGTGCAAATAGAATTCCCAGGCCTGTGTAGGTGTGGTGATGGCTACCTCAATATTTTTAAGATTGAAGCATTGATATCACGGTAATAGTGTATTCGAACACCACGTCAATGAACGTAGGGAGGAATCTTCCAATAAGCCAGAGATGAAGGAAAACATCGTGATGAAACTATAGCATAGCTTTTTCTAATACACACCTCACTTAAAATTATTCTCAAGTTCAAAATGTGTCGTCAAGCACGTATAGGTGTATTTCGGCAGCTGCACTTAAGAGCCAGTCTTCCTCTAAGTTTAACGAATTTCTAGCGTAGGACATATTGTCATTTAATATCGGATGAGATTACGGTCAAACGCTTACAATCTATAATATATTTAAAAAAAATGAAATAGAAAAAGTTGTATTTAGTGCAAGTGTTTTTGCGTATTACAAAATTTTTGCAATGTGGTATGGGAATTAACTCAAGTAGACGATGGTAAATCACAATCCCATATGCAAATGCTACACAATTCTGGAAGGTAAAGCCACCTAACCAAACTCGTAGGTCCCCGAGGAGTTAATGTTTTCATCCATTAACTCAAGCGAGCACTTATGAAATTCGTGCCCGCGATCCGAACGAGATTACACAGGCTAGCTGACATGTTTCTACTTGTAGGGTTGACAAAACAATATTTATTCGATTTAATATTTAGTAATTTTTTTAAACACTAGCACCTGTAATAACAACGTTGAAGACATTTACATTAGCGTAGTATGCACATGTGCAGTTATGAAAATAGGCCGATGTTGGAGTAGAGGAAGACTAAACAAAATTACGAATTAATTGTGTGGGAAAAATACAGATATAAAAGGTATGAATACTAAGCTAGCAGCTGATAAAGCAAAGTGTAAAACAAAAACATGTACCAACTCTAGTTGAGATAATAATTAGAAGGAATCATTTATGTTCTAATACATAATTTGCAATGCTATTATTATTATGCTTGCAGCTAAAGCCTGTCATACAAACTTCATGATGTCGATTGGTCAAAATACTTTCCCAATTCTAATTGGGAAGTGAGTAGTTGAAAATTAGAAGCATACCCATACCAGATCACGTCACCTCGTCATCAAGATTCCAAGACCTCATTTATGATTAATTTATAAGGGTCACAACATCCATGAATGCATGATTCGCGTATCCACCAGGTCACAGAGAACCAAATTTTTGTCAATAATTAACCTGTTTACTTATACATATTTTGCATGCTGATCATAAGATAAAATAATTATTATTGGAATATTAAGAATGAAAGCTATAGTTAGTTACATATAAATAGGTAATATATAGTATTTAACTAATTACAATAATTATAACCAAAAAGCTGCAATGCTTTTGCGTTCCACATAATTAAAAAAAAGTTAGATATTGAACATATCAGAATGAATTGAAACAGACAGAAGTATGACAAGAATCACGTGATGTTATTCGCCTACTATTTGATAGAAAAAATATTTGTTGGAATATATATATAAACCACACGACATTAACTTAATACACAAGTCTTCATGCAATAGACAACATGTAGTTGGTTATAATAATGATAAAATATCTAATAATTACTATATGAAAATAATAATATAAAAGCATGTCAGCATATTGTAACAACCCTATCTAATTTACCCGTTACCTGGCTGATGGCACCTCGGGCGTTTGTTGCGTCTTACGCCGCAACCAGTCTCATTAGGTCCCTGATTAAAGCAACTCTGCCCATATTTCCATCAATTAGATAAGGTCCGTGGGAGGCGAAGTAGGTCAATTTATAACGGAAACCTCATAAGCAAGATACACTGTATTTGGTAATGGAAAACAGACGCGTGTAGATGAAGAGAATTCTGTTGTGTGATATATAAACTAACATCCTATATCTTTTAAGTATTATGTTAGAAATATAGTTTTGAATAAAATGAACATACCTTAAATATTCATAAACTAGTTGGAACCCTCGACTTCGCTTGCTTCGTTTATTACCTTGACTTGTGCTTGTTGTAGCTACTTCTCCACGGCGAGGAAAAAAATATATAGTTATAAATATATAGTTTCTTATCGGATCGTAGTTACTTTTAGATAAGGACCAAGTACCTAAGAGGAAAAACTAAAAAAAAATGTCCGATATCTATCTAATACTGTTTGCGTGATGCACGCATAAGACATATATAATATTATATATATATATATATATATATAAGATATTTAGTGCACAGTATTATATATGCAAATCAGGGAAGGTTTAGTGTAGCCAAATATATTTCCTCTTGATGAATTCTTAAAAAAACGGGAAGAGATCGAACATAAAAACTGTTGTCAGCATGCTTAGATTTAAATTTAATTAGAATACTTACCCTCCTGCAGCAGAAATTATAATAGAAATAAACACTGTAAAATTATTCACATAAAGTGCTCTGTAAATTCAAGACATAATCCAAAGTTCTAATTGAGTATATATATTTTCTATTTCATACACATATATGGGTCGAATGATGACGTAAAAATGTGACTCGACTCGTTATAAATTACAGTCTCGCCAAATATTTTAACCGCTCTGAATTGAGTTGCGCAGAACACAAATGTAACCATAAATATTATGTATATAATATGGAGACAACTAAAGAATAAAGAAATGCCAATTTTAGATTGCTATAATAATATTTTAATTTTGTTTTGTATTAAACTCTTGACTATACTACGCGCAACGGCCGAACTTCAGAGCAGTAAAAAAGATTGGCGAAGACTGTACTACACCGATCACGTTCAAAATTAAAGTACAAAACATCTTATGTAACACGAAATATTTACCTGTATTTCAAAACATTAAAACACCCTGGAACATATACATCTATAGGTTACTAAGGCCTTTTATACTACCTATTTTTTGTAGGTGGTAGAGCTACGCTGAAACTATTACTGGTTTCAGAATAAATAGGTTGGCTCGCCCGGGGTAGTACCACCCTCTCACAGAAAGCCGACGTGAAGTCTCCTCATTGCACAGGTTCGGCGGACGAGGGGACGTAGCTGGTCGTGTACCCTGTGTACCTCCCTATAAGGACGGAGCCCGGCGGCCATCTTTCGCCGGGCTGACCGCTGGGGGCGGCATGGTGATAGCTCAGCACTGTCTCATGCCGCCCCAACTTACAGCGGTGGCCGGTACACCGTGGGGTTTTAGTCCGTGCGAGTCGGACATAACCCATTCTCTCCCCCGGGAGGATGGGTATCCATAATGGATTTCCCCACGTTAATAAAAAAAAAAAAGTGAGAGCGCCGGAGGCCCACATATATTAAAAGGCCGGCAACGCACTTGCGACCCCCCTGGTGTTGCTAGTGTCTATGGACGGCGGTGAACACTTACCATCAGGTAACCCACCTGTTCGTTTGCCCCCTATAATATAAAAAATAAATAAACTAACCCCATAATTTGATATGTCATGATGTGTAAAAATCAATAATTATAAAAGATTTATCGTTTATAAAAATATAACGAATAGAATGTTTTCTGAAATTCATATTGTAAGAATTTCTATATAATATATTAAACACTGCTAAATTACATATGACGTTTTCAAACTGGGGCTTAATGTTGTTACTACAAGTCAAAGGTTACACCCGTTTAAATAGCTTCTCGACGGATTGAAACATCATATACAAAGGCCTTCTAACCCCTTTCTGGTCCGATGACGCGGTAACATAATCCGGATGAAAGCTACGCATGTTTGACTCTTCATTTGTGGACGTCAAAATAGTTTGCGTCATTCAATCGCGTTCGAACGCTAGCTGTTATTAGCTTATTCTGGAAGCTTGTAAAAATTACATGAATACATTGATATATAAAAACCCACGATGCATGGTTTCGAACAAAAATAACGCTCAAAACTGTCCGTAAAACGCACACTACTACGCCAAGTACTTATAGTTACGCTATAAACATGTTTTTAGAAATTCAACCTTACTCCAATTGTTTAAAGCTGTTTGTTCGACGCGAGACTATTTGAAATGACTATAAACATATGTTTTTGCAAATTCAACCTTACTAGAATTGGTTAAAGTTGATTGTTCGAAGCGAAACTATTTGAAATGAACGCACAATCTCCATTTGTGCACTCATTTTATGCGGACGGTTTTGAGACGTTGAAAGCGCATCTTGGGTTATTATATATACCAATGCATGAATATAAGAAATTACTGCCAAGTATTTTCAAATGTTGAGTTGTTTTTTAAGTGACTGTCCTTTTTTAACCGATCTCGCAAAAGGAGGAGGCTTACTATGTTCAGCTATATGTATTTATTTTTGTCTCTGTTAATGGACATCTTCGTCAATTGTGAACCGATTTTTATGTTTTTTTTTTTTGAATTGGTTGTGTTCTGGGGTGATCCCACTTATTTAATTTTCATTCACTTCTCGTCTACATATCTTCGTTGACTTGAGACCGATTTTAATGGTTTTTATTACATTTGATTTCATCCTTAATTCCAATTTCACTTACTTCCTTCCCGTCAACTAATTTCAATAAAAACTTGACACAAGCTGTAGTTGCAATAAAAATAAAATAACCATATGTTGGGATAGAACTCCTCAGCGATTTACAGCAACTATCTTATATTTAGGCTCATATGATTCGTTTTGACGAAGACTTACATGTGGGGTTCTGAGTATTACCAAAAATGGCGCAGCCATGAACAGAGTGGAAGAGGAAGCGAGGTGGGGATAATAGGAATAGGAAGGAATAATAGATTCATATGCTAAGGTCGCCATGTTTCTTATTTTATATCCAATATATACTAGAATAGAAAGGCCTATGCATTTAGATTGGCACTAACTTCAAATAGATTATTCGGTAGCGCATATACTAATATTTTTTATAGAATTTGATTAATTTAATAATTTTGTTAGTTAGTGACTTATTTGTTCCTTTAGTGTTTTTTTTAATATTGAAAGTAGGTTTAATTTTGTTTTGCAAATTTTTATTATTGAAAATTTTATAATATGCCGCCACGACTAACATTTGATTTGTATTAATTTCACCTTTTTCAGATAACTACATTATATAGAACATTAGTTATTATTAGAAGCTTTTTTACTTTACATATATATGTGTAATATTTATTTATATCTTTAATTTTCACAACTTCTTATAAAGGAACGTCAGCCCACTCGATATTCATTTGTCTCTCCATAGCCCTCGAGATTATGAATACGTATTTGTTTCTAACCAGTACACTACAATATGTGAAATAAATTGAGAACTCTGTAGAGACATTATAGAAATAAGTACTTGTAAATGAATTAGAAATCTACAGTTATACTTAATGTTTTATTTTACTAGAATTAACAATCACACCGTGAATTACTAATTCTGACTTTAAATTTTCAAACTACACTATTATTATTATCTTCTTATCCTTATCTCATCTATGTAAGGTCGATACAATTGTATCATACATGTCTCATTGTTCACACAATCCATTCATAACTACTTCAGTCTTCCTCTACTCTTGTATCATATATCCTCCTTCATATTTAATATTCTTCTATTTATATGACTCTTCAGTTACGATATTGGCTTAGTAAAAGCACAGAGTTTTTTGTATCGATTTATAAATTAGCGCTAGGATGTTAATTAATGTGGCAAATGAATATGCTTTTTTATACTTTATAGCTTAGCATTTGACCACAATCTCATCTGATGTTAAATGATAATGCGGTCTAAGATGGTAGTCACGCTAAACCTAGAAGGAGACTGGCTCTCAAATGCAGCTGCCGGAACACACCAAGAGGTGCTTGGCCACAGATTTTTAACTTGAGCGAGGTAGCTAGCCTAGCGGGCTTAGAAAAAGCAATTTCATCACGATGCTTTCCTTCACCGAAAGCTCTGACTCAGTTTCTAGGATTCGCACCTACGTCCTTCAACGCCGTTTCCGAAAACACTACCAACTAAGCCATCATCGCTTCGATTACACAATAAGCTAAGAAAGGATACTTTAAAAACAGCTTAACCATCCAATGAGTTTTCAAATTCACAAATCATATTTCTTAAACAGTTCCATTGAAGCGGAAGGTAGCTGCGACTTTGGCCGGAAATGACGTAGCAGGTAGATAATAATCGCGGTCGGGCGCGCCGCCCTCGTATTGTACAGCTTCCGGTCCGTATACAGGGTTCTGACAACGATAATCTTCGACGTGCGTAATTTCCAAATTGAACAGGGATATAAGTAGAGATGATATGAATGTAACAAAAAATACAAAATACATTTATTGCCATTTATAAAAATGTGTCTTAGAAAAGTAGAATTGTTTATTTATACTTTATAGGTAAACGTTTTGACCACAATCTCATCTGATATTAAATGATGATGTGGTCTAAGATGGTAAGTCACGCTTAACCTAGAGGGAGACTGGCTCTCAAGTGCAGCTGCCGGAGCACACCAACAGGTGCTTGGGGACAGATTTTCAACTTGAGGGTGGTAGCTAGCTAGACGGACTTAGAAAAAGCCCCGCCATGGTTTCATCACGATGTTTTCCTTCACCGAAAGCTCCAACTCAGTTGCTTGGATTCAAACCTTCGTCCTTCGACCCTGTGTGCGATCATCGCTTCGTAGTAAGTGAAGTAATTGAATTAAAGTAGAAGTCATTGTAAAAATCTTTAAGTAATTAAATTTATTTGTGAAGTAACTAGTTGTCACGAAATTTGCTAAATGGTTTACGAAATATGGATTATATTTTTGATTACATGTTATATAATCTATTTAAAATTAAAATAAGAACTATATAATTCAGATTATATTACTATAATACATCATATCAGTACCTCGATACTTATACATAAGACTTGCTCGATTTTCATCTAGAGAACAAAGAGTTTTATTACAAAATCCAGAAGCTATAGGGTCGATTTTCCCTAAGCTAAAGTAGTTGCTGTGAGAACATTATAATGAAAAAATATAAATAGCTAACATATTACATTCATAAGATTTCTAAAATTAATCTCTGTTACATGTATTTAATTAGTAGTGGTAGTGTTTGTCCAGCTATCGAAATTCGACCATAATGATTAACATATACAGTCTACTATGTAATATTAATAATATCTACATTATTATCTGTAAAACTGTATTGTCGACGTAAGGAGTGTGAAGTGCCACTAATAGAGACTTAACACCTCGACATCTCAATGGTAGGGAAAAACCACTAATACTTTCCACAATTTTTTTCAATTAATAACACTAAAGCTCGTTAATAGTAACTAAACAAAGAAAATCGGTTGAGAAACACAGTAGAAAAAACTAACTATTTCAATATTTTTTATTGATAACACAAAAGCTCGTCAATAGCTTCTAAAAAAAAAAAAAAAATCAGTTGAGAAACAGGAGAAAAAGCTAATTAACACTTATGTCTTCGCCTATTTATAGACAGATTCTAAAATGATATTATACTTAAAAAAGTAAATCTTTATCTATTGACTGTATAATACTCACATTTAATGTAATAAATAACACAGAACTTGAAATAAGTGCAATAGAAAACAAACTAGTAATAGTGAACGACGATCGTTGTAGAGAATAGCCATTTGGTTCAAACTTTACTTTATGTTTTTTACTGGCCTTAAGTAATTATTTAGAAGACCAAAATACACGAACAATTGTTAGTAAATAAGTATTCGGATGTTTATAAAAAGCTCATGTTTATCTGATAAGCACAGAAATGTTCGAAATATACACTAAATAAACACTTCATAGTTTTCTTTATGCGATGCACCCTTCGCAATTCGCTGTAGTGACCGGGGGCACTCCCCCAAATAAGTAAACATTCACGAAGTAACCTGGGACACCTGGGCGCTACACTAACATAAACGTCTTGAGTACGCTCTCAACAATATTACCTAATTAAACGTAAACATTGTAAGCGAGGACTAAACAAGATTACTCATAAAATCAATGATGACTCAGCGGTACCGCGTTGAGACACTGCATCAATCGACGTATGTTTGAATCTTTAATCAAATCAAAAAAACTTTATTCAATTTAGGCCCTAAGAAGGCGCTTATGAACGTCAAAACTACCACCGGTTCGGAATACATCCCAGTCATCGAGATGAACCGGCAAGAAACTCGATCGGGTTTATCTTTTTAACATATACTTATATAATTAAAATTCATTATACATTACAATCGATTTTAGTGGATGCACAGAGAGGAGTCAATTCCAGACATCACCATCGTTCACATATTGATCCACTCTATAATAGCCCTTTGACACCAAAACCCGCTTAACATGGCACTTAAAGTTATAGTCTGGCAAATCAGTAATATGCTTTGGGACTTTGTTATAAAACCTAACACTATTACCTAAAAAACTGTTACTGGTTTTACTGAGTCTAAAACATGGAACGACCAGTTTGTCACAGTTTCTAGTTTTTAAATCATGCCTGTGTTTTACGAACTCCAGCTTATCAAAGTTTTTGCGAACATACATTAAATTATCCAGAATGTATTGGGAAGGCAGAGTTACAATAAGTCTTAACTTTCCAAGAAGGAAAACATTGTGATGAAACTATAACGCGGTGGTTCTGCCTAACAAGCACCATTAAGTTAAAAATCTGTCGCCAAGTACCTATAGATGTGTTCTGGTAGCTGCACTTGAGAGTCAACTCCTTTTAGGCTTAGCATATAATAGCAAACTTGGGCCATATCTTCATTTCACAAATTTGAGATTACGTTCAAATGTTGAAAAATCCCATAAAAAACGAATAAGTTATAAAAGATTACACAATTTTCAAATAAAATGTCGAAGTAATTCACGCTTTTAAAATAATTGCTTTGAAGCCCGCGTTACGTGCGTTCAAGCCCTTGTTAACTAAATGAGTTCTAGAGAACTTGATAACACTTAAATTATTAGATAGATATATAGACACATATTTAGGTAACAACGACAGGGCAATATTAAAAGTATGACGTCGTATACAATTAAATAATCCATTTAGTCGGTTAAAGCCAATCGAGAATCAATAATAAAAGCGAATACTTTACACAACAAAAACAGTATTATAACTGTGATTATAGTTACGAAATGAACGATGAATGAATAAATGAACGAATGAAAATGAATGAAGGAACGAACGCACACAATCCACCGTCTTTAAGTCAACAATATACGTCAATAGTAATAGTAGCCAGTACGATAGTACACAAGGTCATTAGTACAAACACTAAACGAACAGTACTGTCCCCTAGTCAATAGCATGATTTTAATAATAACGCAACAGATACTGATGACAGATGATTCGGTAGTTATATTAGATTTTTATCACAAATTCATAACAGAATTATTATATCTCCTTAATACGGCTGTCTAGTTGTCGATTGTAAGGATCAAATTTTGCTAGCTAAGAAATCAACTGATTCGTTTGTTGCAAAAAATAATAACCGTTAAATGTTATTCTGTACATCGTTGTGTTATTTTTAATGGGGAATAATTTAGCTCTAAAATCGAAACGTTAATGATAACAATCTAGATTTCATAATACTCAACGCAAGAAACAACTACGCGAAAACTACTCTATTATTAGATTTCGATAATACAATTGTATTTTAATTGTAATTTGTTTTGTTTGTGTGTAATTGTCAGGATTCGGTTTGTATGAAAGAAAACTATTGAGTTTTGAATAACTCCTTATCATCTGTCTCACTCACATAGTCACTTTTTATATGGATTTTTTTAGGCGAAATATTTCACTTTTTCCTGCGAGTTTTCAAAATTTTTCTATATCGCCATGCAATTGATTAATAGCAATTTTACTTAATTAGATGGTTGTCTTATAAAGTGAGGATTACGTCTCCTTTTTTCTGTGGTACACGCAAGCAAAGCCGGAGGGGGCACCTAGTATTCTATATTTCAAATTGTACTCTAAACCAGATGGCAGAGATGCGTATGTTAAGACGGATATACGGTATAACTATAATTGATACGATTAAGAATGAGTATATAAGAGGAAGTTTGAAAATAGCACCAGTGATAGAGAAGTTGAGGAGTAATAGGTTAGTATGGTATGGGCATGCCATAAGGAGAGATGATAGCCATGTAACCAAACAATTTTTAATTATCAAGGTCATATAACAAGAAAAGTTTTGAGTTTGAAAGTGGATGGATATAGAGGTAGAGGAAGACCGTAAAAGGTGTGGATGGATTGTGTGAAAAATAATATGTGTATAAAAGGTATAAATACTGAGATGACATCTTTTGACACTAGCAACACCAGGGGAGTCGCAAGTGCGTTGCCGGCCTTTTAAATATGTGGGCCTCCGGCGCTCTCACTGACCGTACGAAACGCAACAGTGCAACCACTGTTACTTCACGTCGGTTTTCTGTGAGAGGGTGGTACTACCCCGGGCGAGCCGACCCATTCATACTGAAACCAGTAATAGCTTCAGCGTAGCTCTACCACCTACAAAACTGACAGTGAAGAGTCGAAAAGGAAAACATGTTGTGTCGATCCTACTTAGGTGGGATAAAAGTAAGAAGAAAACGATGACTCTAAAGTACACCAATAGACCAGCACACACACAAACTTCAAATTTATATTTCAAACGAACACAAATATTGCTGCTATCTCATATCGCAACGTCCATGATTTACGATCGTGTAATAAAATTTAAACTAGTTATCGCAACTTTCCTCGATGAAGAAAAATCCCCGCTGACCAAACAAATCCATATTTCGCATTCAATATTTATGACGTGTTACAAACCAGCCATATCGGGGGCTTTCCACGCATTTCCACAACATTGAACGTCCATAAACTAAACACGAAAAAGGGACACTAGGCCCTTTTCTGTAAAATATTAGATATATATAAATTGCGTGGTTTAAAAGTAGTAAGCTATATAATTTATAACACTGGCGTAAACATTCTTAACAGTTTACGTTTTATACACAAATTTTAGATAATAAATTAATTTTTGGATATTTTGTCGTAATAGTACATAATGATATATATTTGTTTTATATATATATAGAAAATGTGTACATAGATTTTGTAACATACAGAGTGTAAGAACAATAATAAAAAAATAAATGCAATCTGAAGCCAATTTATTCTCTAAATTCCTTAAAAACTGTGTACCTACTAAAATCTATATACAAAACTCATTCGCAATAACGTTTAACACCGTATTCTGTAACGTGCAAATCATAAGTGAGTACAACAGACGCGACTAAATGAAAGTTTTTTAATACAATAACTAATATTAACCTCAACACAGGGATAGTCGTTCAAAAGTTCTTACCAACAAATTTGTTTTCTTTTTTTTGTAAAAAGATTATTAAGGCATCTATGAACATTTTAATTTTAGCAGCTCTTAGGTAAGTTTTCTTGCACCATACTATCTATAACTATTAGACTAGTTTTTATATAAAAGATAATAAGCAAAGGTATTTTTTTTAATACGTTAAAACATATCATGTTTTACAATTTCAGAATGTATAATTTGTTATACACTGGGGCTTAAATAAAATGACACCTTGCACTTTTAAGTAATTTATAATATAATATCGTGCACACTGAGTAACTGTCGTTGGTGAAGTGACGACACAGACTATATCGGACGAATAATACAGTGAACGCCTGAAGTAGCCGCAATAGCAAAACTAAGCGTGTGAGGCATTGCGCCGGAACACAGACGAAAGTCTAAAGTAACAAATATAAACTTTAATAGCTTGCGACAGCACGCGCTTTACTTATACAATTGAGGTTATCTTCTTAAAAAACTATACTATATAATGGTAACGGACAAAAAAGAATGCAACACTTTATAAAACGTTACAAAATCAAATATCAATAACATTGATTTCTAGATAATTTCAAAAAACATTTTAAAATAGGAACGACTTCATGTCGTCACATTTTCACTTGTAATGCAATGGCATCTTTGACGGCTCCATATTCGAACGATGTATATTTTCCATGCAATCTTGTAATCCACGTTTTACACCTTAGAAATGTTTACGTCCCAGATCGACTTTATTACTCGCCGTAAAGCGTTAAATAAAATGAAAAATAAAGAAATATTCTACTGATGCAACAATGAAAATACAGAGTATTTGAGTACAGTGAAATTATCATTATTTGAAATCTATGTATATACTATAATCTCATAAAACACAAAAAGTTAGTTGTTCGTACATTTTTTTGTTTGAACACATTAATCTCTGGGACTACTACTTAGATAGGAAAAAAATTGTTTTTCATTTTAAAGTATATTTATTAAGGAAAGAGTAACTACAAAGTGTAGGTAAAAAATAAACTAAGTGAGTCCGACATAAGTTTGGATGGGCCGAGTGGTGAGATGGCGGGAATTATTTAACACGATTGAAACCGCGTGAGATACATTAACGGCCTTATTACAAAAACAAAAATGAACTCGCGTTTAATACGAGTTTTACTAAACAGTTCCTAAAATTAAATAATATGTTCAACGCGTGCTTAAAATACTTAATTACAAAAGAGTGTCCAAGCGGTCTCTAGCTAAACATCTGGTTTAAATTTTTTATGTAAGCAACTCTGAATAGCATTCATTCAATTCACTCTCATCATTCAAAAACGTTGCAATTTACGAATAATATTTTTGTTCAGATCTTCTTTAAGAATGCTTATTTATTTTAAGTTAAAATGGTTATTAATATTGTGACATTTAGTTTAAAGAAAACGATGGAATCATTAAAATAATCAATATGTAAGTATAACATATTACGCCAAAGTGCGTAAAATGGAACAACAGTATAATGTCAGAATAAATTAATTATGAAATGTCAATAATGTTATATTGTAGTAGTTGTCATTTACTTGTGAATCTCCAAAATTGTTTTATTTATCGACAGCTACCGAATTAATTATACCTATGAAATCTATAATTTACTACGAAAGCTCTTTTGCCAGTAAAGAGATATACAATAAATCACAACAATAAAACAAGAACTGTCAACTTGGGCAAGTGTTAGAAAATGTTTAAATTTAAATAGTGTCTATTTCTAAACAAGGGTAAGACACTCTTTTGTTATCAAAGTTTTTGTAAACAAGTGTTCGTTCGACGCATATTTTTTTATTGTAATAATAAGGCTAGTCTCTAATATGTCAATTAGAACCTTTGTGTTGTTAAATCAGTTTAAATTCGTTATTTTTCCAACGAAATACCGGACAGTTATAAACAGATTGTTAAAATACCTATATAATATTGTTTGAAAAGAACAGAAAATATTTATGCAGAAGTTAGTTTCTGCAGTTAATTTTATTATATTTCAATTATCACAAAGCTTTCCATTGTTTCGTATTTAATACTTAACGACTATTAGTTTAAAGAGGTAAAGCAGATTTGGTTCTAAGAGGTAATTTCCGAATCTATTATCTTGAGTGAATATATAATTTCACAAATAGAAAGCTTACATTATCCCTGAGTATCGTAGGCTACATTTTATTGTTATTAAGGTTTTTATTTTATAGTTAATGCGAAGGAAATGGCGAGCGGATGACAGTATTTAATATTTTCATGTAAGGAAAAGTGAATAAAATACTGTTGTAATAAAAATAATGTTACCTACATGATGACATATGGCACTCCTCATAAGATTTCTCCAACATTTTGATTACGCGATATTACACACGTAAAGAGCCCCGAGCATCAACCCTCTGCACCTATACAGTGGAGCTAATCAACTCTTATTATTTATTCTTCTCACGAACATTCAAGGTCCGCCTAACGATCACCCACGTGTGTTAATAGAGACTCTAGAACCAGTTACCTGTTTTGTACAAAATGTACATCTGTAAATGCAATTTTGAAGCTTTGTAATGCTTAGACCAAGGTTTGTTTACAAGCATATTAATAATTGAGATAATATTTGAAATATATTTGAGAAACGGTGTGAAAATTACAAGAAATGTTATAAATTTACAAGCTTCTGCCCGCGAGTTTGTCTCCATTCAAATTATATATGTAAAAGAACAACTGATTTGCTGATTGACATACCAACGCACAACCCAAAATACTGAGGCCAGGGCAGTGAAAATTTGCATGTTGATTCTTTTTCTATTGTACGTGAAGATTAAGGAAGGATTTTCGGAAAGTCAACCCATAAGCTGGTGGAAAAAGGGATGGAAGTTTTAATGAAAATCTGTCATTTTTCCATCGGTCAATTGTTATATACATAGATATAAAATAAAGAGTAAAAAATTAGTACTACATAGAAAACGCGTGCGAAGCCGCGAATAATTGCTTGTTACAGTATAAAACTTAAAAACAATCGAACATAGCTTAGCGCCATCTATACAGTGATTTGTATAATATACTTATGCATACATTAATACAAACGTGTTTCCTGTCAAAATGTTAAGCAAGTTATATTTTAAAAATCAGTTTATGTTTTTATTTTTTTATGTCTCCACAAAGCGACCAGTTTTCACGGCGTCTATCCAAGAAGGTTTGCATCTTGGCACAGTTCTCTCGTTAATATGAATTATTACTTGCATAAACAGACAATTTTGCTATTCCTGCAAAATATACCGGACAATTTAAAATGGTTCCATTGGAGTTCCGCATTTAAATTGCAATATTAAATATCATAGTTCAACATTTTAGCCTATACACTATAATATCCTGAATGTTTTCAAAAATACACAAAGATCGTGTAATTACTCTTCTTATATTAAAAAAAAAAAAACTAAAATATATAACGACCTGTAAATAATATTTGTGTTAATATTTAATTTTTATTTATTTAAAAACATTATAGAATGCTAAGAGAAACATAGTAAATAACACGAATCTATCACTACCTATACGTAAGTATTTAGACAGATGACCAAAGCATGATTTGCGACGCAAGGGATTCGCAGAGCAAATATTTATTAAGTGATTGCCTGAGGTACCAACAAACGACGCGACGCTATAAATTTGAGCCACTAGAAGCGTTTTATATACTCAAATACGATTGGCAAATGATAAACATTTACAATTTTGCATACATATCGTCAGAGATATGGAAAAGGACGTAGATTACCTTTACTCTGAGAAAAAATTCTGTTCTCGAAGTTTAGAAAAATATATTTTACAATATTACTAGAAAAAAAAAACAAACACGTGTAAATCTGCAAGTACGCATACATCAATATAACAAACGAAATGTTGTCAAAGAGTGGCAGTAATATTTTTATTATTAATAGGAGTTCAAGTAACCACCAATCAATAAAGTGTATAAAATTCATAAATAAGTTCAGAATTATTTGCCAAATAATACACAGCCTTGGATATCAGTAGTAACTCAGTTGTTGAAACTGTAAATTCTTTTTAGTTTTATTGCAGGAGAGTACCAAGTTGAAACAAGCTAGATCACGGCGCCGCTACCGGATTCGGCTAGACATTTCCATTTCCCGAATGTTATACGCTTTTAAAAACATCTAAGCAAGTAATTGCTATGTCAGTTACCAACCGTTGGATTTATTAGCTTACCTCGAGTATTACACAGTTACTTCCTATGGTCTGTTGGAAAGGTATATTATGATAATTGTGAAGCGGTTCATAGATACAGAAAAAAGAATAAAGAAATATAAGGAAAATAGAACAAGATACGAGTAATAAGGTGTGTCGGCCTACAAATAAACTTTCTTAGTATATATCACATTCAAAATCCTCAATCTGTGCAAATATAATAAATATATATGACTAGCTGTGCCCGTTATTCCGCGCGTTTTTATTGGTTATAACTATTATTATTTGTTCTAATTACTATTTGTTATAATAAATAATTGAGTTATGTTACTGCTTTACCTTTTTTTTATACTTTATATGTAAACGTTTTTACCACAATCTCATCTGATATTAAATCATGATGTGGTCTAAGATGGTAAGTCACGCTTAACCTAGAGGGAGACTGGCTCTCAAGTACAGAGCGCTGCCAGAACACACCAACAGGTGCTTGGCGACAGATTTTCAACTTGAGGCGGTAGCTAGCCAGACGGACTTAGAAAAAGCCCTACCCCATGATATGGTTTCATCACGATGTTTTCCTTCACCGAAAGCTCCGCTTCAGTTGCTTGGATTCGAACCTACGTCTTTCGACGCTGTGTCCGAACACAATACCAACTGAGCCATCATCGCTTCAAAAACCTGCATGTATGGCGGCGAAACCTTCTCTGTGGTCACAATAAATGTAGGAGTGGAAAGACATAATGGTCATGCGAACAATCGGGTTGCGAGACGATAGACGCAGCACGATAATTTAACCCATGGTTTTTACACACATCAAAGGACGGTAGAAAGGACACGCTAATTTAGAGTTATTATTCGAATGACGAAAGTGTACGAACGTCTTGGCCGTTATCGTAATTACTTTTGAGGTTAGTTTTAAGCACAAGTGTCCGGAGCTATGTATGGGGAGCATTACAGCAAAATATATTTTGTATAAATATTGTCAATGTTGAGATAACTACACATATAAAGTTTCATGAGGACGAGTGGAAACTTGATGTAGTACAGCGTCATCTAGTAGCGAGTTATAGTAATGTAAGAGAAGAAATGGAAATGGAAGACAATTATATATGATAATTGGTTTATTAAAAGTTTAAAAGAATGCTTTTTTGAGTTACTTTGAATGATATATTTACTAATTCAGTTGTTTTACAATAATGTAAGGATTTTAATTCCAACCACAACATTTCCATTCATACATATATAATTTGTAATCTCTCCTAACAACATTATCATCATCAACATCTAATCCTTATCACACCTAAATAAGGTCGGCACAACACGTTTTTCTTTTCCACTCTCCCCTGTCAAAAGTCATCTCAGTATTCACACCTTTTATACACATATTATTTTCCACACAATCCATCCACACCTTTTTCGCTCTTCCTCTACTTCTATATCCGTCCACTTTCAAACTCAAAACTTTTCTTGTTATATGACTAACAACAACAATAATATATATATATATATATATATATATATATATATAAACATTAGCGCTGCTGTTAATTACAATGTAATTTCTATCAATTTTCTATCGTTTTGCTTCCATATGAGAAAACAAACTTCCCCGCCACGTGACTATCTATGTCCTTTTGATGTAACCCTCTGTCCACACACGCTGTCTAAAAATCCCCTTTAATTGCTACCTCGTTATTTTTGGATTATTTACAATGCCAAAAACGTTTTTAATCAGTATCTATTGGACCTATGTTTTGATCATCAAACGAATCGAACCATATGTAATAGTTAAATAATTGGCGTGTAAATGTTTTTTGTTTAAAACAACACGTTTTAATTAACGCCTTTGACAAGAATTCTATAATTATAATCTATTTTTAAGTTGTACTTTAATTATGTTGTCACTGAGCTACAAAAGAGACGGATGAGAAAAGATTACATTTGTCAGAGATGGAATGGAACCAGAATGAATAAGATAAGAAATGGAGAAGAGGAAACTCAAAAATAGCATTAGTGACAGAGAAGTTGAGGAGTGATAGGTTAGCATGATACGGGCATATTACGAGAGGAGATGAAAGTCATGTAACAAGAAAAGTCTTGAGCTTGAAAGTGGACGCATATAAGGGTAGAGGAAGACCGAGAAAGGTCTGGATGGATTGTGTGAAAAATGCGAATACTGAGATGGCATCTGATAGGGGGGAGTGGAAAAGCAAAACATGTTATGCCGAGCCTACTTAGGTGGAATAAGGGTGTGATGATGATGACTTTAATTGTGTTGTTAGAGTTATTTTGTTGATTAAAAATATTTATTAACAAAACTAATTTCATCGGACTTTTTCACCTAATTGTAAAAGACGTGGCAATGTTGAAGCTACAAATAACGTATTGAGGGAATGTGTGCAGAACAAACCAGAAAATAATGGTTTTGTAGACCGCCTATGTTTCGATGTTTGGGATCAGGATACCATCCTCGTTATATAGTAAAATCTAATAATGACCGACCTAACGTGTAACAGTGAAGGTCTAAATTGCAAGACAAACATATATACATTTTTTTTTGTTTTACCACTTTTTGTAAAGTTTAAATACAACTTTTATTGCAGATTGTACATATATTTCATAATCATAATTTCTAAAACAATTCATTTTCAAAGTTAAGACCTTTAGTCACATTTACCTAAATATCCCCATGTCAAACATAATTTTTTATTATACGTGTCCCTGCTGGCTTAATCCTTGTGCTGTGTTTTATAAAGCGACAACTTAATTATTACCACTCTGGTTTGTTATTATAGAATTATAGTTTAAGAGGGTCCTTTACACTTGACAGGATTTATTGAGATCATAAACGTAACCTGTCACGACTTCATCAGCGTTAAATTACAATATAAAACTTAATAATAATACGATGTACTCTGCCGTAGTAAGGATAAGGAACCCAGCCACCAAAAACACAATTTGAAGAAAAGTAGAAAAATCTATGGCCTGCACCTTTAGCGAAGTACATCGATCTAACGCTACGTAGTATGCCGCTATAAGTAAAAGGCTCGTATTTAACTAAAACGAAATCGGTGAAAAATCGAAAAGTCTATGGCGGCCTGCACCTTTAATGATACTCGTCTTTTTATGAATAGTAATTTGAGAACAAAACCTCATAGGTGAACAATAAATACTATTCGATACCCCTTTTTTCTTGATACCGAAAATAATAAACTCAAAACCGCAAAAAAACAGTGAACTCTTCCTTCGATAGACAAAATAAAAACGTTCTCCATAAAAAAAAACTCAGTCGTATCAATTATTCAAACAGCATTGGCGCTTACAATAATAACAAAACATGTACACAGATTATAGTTAAAAGATAAGTTTGAGGTAGTCGATTTACAAAGTCCGCGTACCTCACATTTGTGTTTCAGTTAATTCGGGTTCATTGTGTGGCATTTTTCGCTTGTGTAATCTTGTTAAGCAAATCCAAGGGTAGCTGTGTGACGTGGGTCCTTGTGTTACGTTAACACGTACTTTTTTGCAGTACTTCTTGTTTTTGTGGGCGATAACCGCTGCAAGGAAAAACGACTTAAATTATAATAGTATTTATTTGTTTCTATATAAATATTAGTATCTAGGCTTCCGATGGTCGATGTTTGAGAGTGGTAAAGGGTGCAAAGTGTTTAATTTGGGGTGTCCATTAAACGGGTGTGAGACTCGGTAGCTACACTTGAGAAATAATCCCTTTGGATATAATGCATTATCGTCTTCGGTCTCATCATTACTTAATATCAAGTCAATTTCTTTATAGTACTGCTGTATTCAGTTTTCTAGAATGGTGTTAGTAAGTCATACTAACTCAAAAGTATTCTATCACAGTGTTCGGTAGTAACAATTAAATGAAATTTCTACGTATATAAACTAGTTATTGGCCTTCCTATTCTATTACTCTTACTATTATTTATTGCGCTGTTAGTTATGAGTTATCAAAAAGAAATTCTACATTTTATGCTATACAGTAAAATGAACTGTCGTAGGACACTAGGGAGATGTGGAATATATAAATTGTCTTTTATTAAAGGATGCGAAAAGGAACTAAAATAACAATTTGCAGTTCGTCGTTTGGAATTTCTCTGTTATTCATATTTAAAAACAATACATTATTTAAATCATGGGCTGATATATTTCATAACCTAACAAACTAAACATCATAGGTATATAATAAATGAAATAGTTCCATATAAGTCATATAGATCTTATAAATAACAAAAAGTTATTTCACATTTTCGAAGAATGAGCGATAGACGGAGTTTATATCAAAATTGCTAGTAGTCTAAAAATATGAAACATTCAAGACAATCGCATATGTGCAGTACGAAGTTTGTACCTTACACAACAATGTAGTACTATGAACGAGCGATAGATGGCAATAAAACAAGTATAAATGTAACCGTGAACCGTAAAATCTGTAAGTCGATTTACCGATTTACGTGCTGGTTTGTGAAAGCTATATTCTACGTATAATCATATGCGGTCTTACATTTGCCCAAACTTGGGGAGAAAAAAAAACAATTCTAAGTAAATATATACAATATAACTATGCATATTCAATACTATATATAGATGAAAATCAATCCACTTATACAATACTGAAACCTATTCACGGGTCGCAGAAACCGAGCACGAGTAACTAAGCCGATTATAATATTCGAGCGACAGTAGTCGAACAGCGCCAGCACCGGACTTGTTAGCGAACGGATCTAAGTTCGCCTCGTTATAACTCACAAACTCCACTGTGTGTTACGTGTAGTGCAAATTGTCAAGATTTTAAAGTACACATCTCGAGATACATACACGAGAATAAAGTTTTCGCAATTGAAATAGATACGCCGATATGGAATCTTCTATAAGTATCTTCATA
This sequence comes from Antheraea assamensis, assembly GCA_035772565.1. Taxonomy (NCBI): domain Eukaryota; kingdom Metazoa; phylum Arthropoda; class Insecta; order Lepidoptera; family Saturniidae; genus Antheraea; species Antheraea assamensis. Next base: position 5,600,226 of record JAQQSE010000031.1, on the reverse strand, counting down.
TATAAAATCATAACTGAATGACTGAACAAAGCACAGCCCGAACCATTAGGGATAAGGCCGCGAAAATTTGCATGTATGTTCATATTACACTGTAGGTGAGCACTAAGGAAAGACTTTAAAAAAAGTTAACCCCTAAGATGGGGAAAAAGGGTATCAAAGCTTGAACCAAAATCCGTCATTTTTCTGTAAGTTATTCTTCTATACATACAGATTTCAAATAAAGACTCGGAAATAATTACCGCATAGAAAACGTGTACGAAGCTGCGGGAAATTGCTAGTCTATATATCAATAGGCGAAAGTAAAACAGTTCAATTTATTGTATTGTATATTCTCCTGCTTGTTAACTGTTTTTTTTTGTTTAGAAACTTAGTGTAATATCAATAAAAAAAAATTGGAAATTTTTTTTAAAGAGAAACTTTTTTACATCGCCTCAAATTTTGTTCATCCATCTTTCTCATGTCGCATTACAGTCGGCCGTCAAGTAGGGGTAAAGTGAAAAGCACTCGGCAGTGCAAGCAAGCGCAATATGGCGGGGCCCATGACTCAATTCAAAAGCTTCACTTGCATCGTGGTTTCATAAACACCCATACTATTATTTTTCTACATCATCTGCGAATCGAATCCTTCATAAGTCTCGATTCGTCATACATCAACGCTGGTCACGTCTAAACCTGCACTATTATTTATACACTTATTAAAAAAAAACTTTATATTGAAACTTCAAAACTTCTTTGTCACGTAAAAATATTTTTTATTTCATGGAAATTACGTGGTTTATCTGGATTTATTGCGAACTATATTTTTTTCCATTTGTAATTTTGACAAAGTCCTTCCTTATAACCCTTTCACCAATTTTAAATTAACTCTGTTAAATTTTATCATTACTAAGCAGTAATAAGTAGCCCATATATGAAACCGTGATGTTTAAATACATAGTCTAAATATTAATCTGAAAATTCTACTATCTCCCTGGAAAAGTCTAATTAAAATCGGTTCAACCATTCTAAAGATTACTCCGGACTGATAACAAACACTATAGATAAGACCATATCTATTCATTTACCTTGATCACTTAATACATTTTGATTGATGAATCGATTCTGAATATATTTATTGCGAATTATAGTCACGCGAAGGTAATAAAAAGTAAGAAGAAATTCTTGTTATTATGTAATATTTTATATACAAATAAAAACTTTTTTACGTATTCACTTCTCTACAAGTATATTATATAAAAATGAATGGTTATCTGTTCGTATTTTATAAGCTGATATAACGTTTATCCGATTGCGAGAAAACGTGGTCTATTTATTGCTTGCACATGTGCGAACGTTATAGGTATAGTACAATTAACTTACAATAGATGGCGTGGACAAATGTTTTTGTAAGGGCGTTTCTGAAATTGTACACCATTGTCTTAAACACAATCTCAAACTTGACAATTGACAATCGCCAAAATAAACTTTTGGTTTTAAAAGTCTTTACTACTTGACAGATCATCTTCAAGATTTTGCATACGCAACCAACGAACGAACAACTTCACTTTTACATTTATAATATATACATTTATAATAGGCAAGCCGGTGAGACGTATACTTGCGCGTATGCGTCTAGTTCAAATGTATGTAGCTATGCGTTGCGGGAGCGTCCGAGTGTTTTTAAAAATTAAACTCAATGTATTCTCAAGACGATTCACTAAGGAATTGAGTTTTAAATGGTACATTGGTCTTATATATATCCTCTGGACCTGTAAACACCAGGGGCCTTAATAATAAATAACAAAAATAAGACTAAATATTAAGCGATTGGTAGTTCAAAACATAATAAGTAAATAAGCTATGTCAGCGTCTTTATATTAGCGTGGTGTAATAATGGAAGGTGTAGACTGCATAACGAGGTAGACGCCACTAACAACACTGTGAATGTTAGCGACATCTACGTACGTACGCCTGCACTCTGAAACAGACCTTAGGATGCCAATGGTGTCACGATTACGTATGAAACGTTCTATTCGTATAACTTCAGCTGTGTATGTACCTTACTCGACACTTTTTATTATAATATGTTCAATACAAGGAGTATATGTCCAAAGCATAGCTAGCCTATACATTATTTTGATGAAGATGAGGTATCAGTTTCAGATACAGTGGTGTATAAGAAATTAAATTATCTACCGCTCACACGCACGTGGAGATCCTCTTCTTTGGGATACGCCCGCTGAGTTTGTCGCTTAGGTCGCTGATCTTCTTACCAAGGTATTAGTCTACACTCGCATTAGGTTTTATTACAGTTTTCTAAAGATTTTTACCAATTTATGATTTTTTTCCAGCGCAGTTGCGCTCAGAACGGTTTGCAAGTTGCGAAATTCAAACGTACTACGTTTTTTAATAGAGAGCAACACATTTGTTCGTTAAAAATGCATTCAAGTAGATTAGTGGACAGATACATTGCACTTCATTAATACAATCGAATATAGAATCGGATTCGTGCTAACATATACCTAATAAGACGGAACAAGTAGAAATCGCATGGCGGTAGGGATTTTTCTAAGTCCGTCTTGCTAGTTACCACCGTCAAATTGAAAATCTGTCGCCAAGCACCTGTTGGTGTGTTCCCGCAGCTGCACTTGTGAGCCAGTCTCCCTCTTTTTTTTTTTTTTTTTTTATTAACGTGGGGAGATCCCTAACGGATACCCATCCTCCCGGGGGAGAGAATGGGTTATGTCCGATTCGCACGGACTAAAACCCCACGGTGCACCGGCCACCGCTTTAAGTTGGAGCGGCATGGGACCGTACTAGGCTAACACCATGCCGCTCCCAGCGGTCAGCCCGGCGGCAGATGGCTGCCGGGCTTCATCCTTATAGGGAGGTAGTTGTGTACACGATCAGCTACCTCCCCTCGCCGTAACCACGCCAGAGCCAGTCTCCCTCTAGGTTAAGCGTGACTTACCATCTTAGACCTAGTCATCATTTAATATCAGATGAGATTGTGGTCAAAACGTTTACCTATAAAGTATAAAAATTCAGAGAAAAGAAAATTATTGTACCTAATTGCGAATAAATATCGACAGGAAATGTCAAATACTGTAAAAATATCCAGTTATGTGAAGTAGAAAATACAATACCATTGATCGCCATAAACCGACAATACAGAGAATCCTCACTTGAGGCTTCCACAATAAAAGTTAAGTGCCCCCTTCCCTCCGTAATCTTAACAGTTACGTGAGGTATTAAGAATTTAGTAGCAACACAGAGGGTCGCGTCATCGATTCCGCGTCAGGCTCGTGTTTTGTAACCCCGCTTGTATTAGCCTTAATGCTTTCCTGACAAAACTTTTTCTTCACCTATAGTAGGTATTGGAAAGTATATTCATCGCCATCATCATCATCATCAGCCCTTAAGAGACCCACTGCAGGATCATAGGCCTCTTCCACAAGGAAAATAAAATTCTTAGAAATCCTCAGTATTATACTTTTCCCACATATAGTGTGGTAGGTACTACAAGAGCATTTTTCAGGTTCAGGTTTCCTCACGATGTTTTCGTTCACGATATTAGTAAATGTACGCGGATTTCGAAAAAATCGTTGGTTTATCATGCCGGGGTTCGAACCTACAGACATCGGATCGATAATTCATCGGTTAAGCCACTATGTTTGTATTTACAAATAGCTTAGCGACCTAGAAATTTAAGTGATGTGGGTAATTTTTACTGGAATGCAGAATGCATTGTTTTAGGTTCCCTAAACAGACCGCGACCACAATATACATGAGAAAACATTAGCTGTTATAACTCAATTTAGCACTGACGGCTTCGAGATAAATATTGTTATTTCTCTATGTACCTTGCGAAGAACATAGTGAGTATAATTAAATTTTTTATTATTTAGGAGGGCACAACAAAAACATACCTAATTTTGCAAATACAGTACAACACAGGGCGAGCAATAACCAATAACCAGCCGAGTTATATGGATCCGAGTGCTGGGCTACGAAAGAGACGGATGAGAAAAGATTACATGTGGCAGAAACGCGAATGTTAAGATGGATGTGTGGTGTAACAAGAATGGATAAGATTAAGAATGAGTATATCAGAGGAAGTTTGAAAATAGCACCAGTGACAGATAAGTTGAGGAGTAATAGGTTAGCATGGTACGTGCATATTATGAGAAAAGATGAAAGTCATGTAACAAGAAAAGTTTTAAGTTTGAAAGTGGACGGATATAGGAGTAGAGGAAGACCGAAAAAGGTGTGGATGGGTTGTGTGAAAAATGATATGTGTATAAAAAGTGTGACAGGGGAGAGTGGAAAAGGAAAACATGTAGTGCCGACCCTACTTAGATGAGATAAGAGTAAGATGATGATGACAGGACGAGCAATAAAATTCCAAGGACTTTTATGTCACATTTGCAAGCAAATACATACCACAGAGAAGACCAATAGACGATTTCAAAAGTATTTTCATGAATTATTACCAAAACTATCAACAGCATATAGAGTTACTATAAGATTTAGGTAAAAACCGTTGGACAACAATCTAATACATGTAAAGGGATGCGTTCGCCCAAGATGAAATAAAATCAAACATGGATTTTACAGTACGACCATGTATTGGAATAAAATAGTAACTGAATAACAGAACATCGATTTTAATTAATCCCATCCTATCCATATTTTTGAAGGATTAAGGAGTAATATCTTCTTTCTCACTCACTTTCTCATTTCATATGGAGATTTTTTTTACAAAATTACGTACACAACAAAATAAAAATTGCAATCATATTTACGCGATGCGCTTGTATACATACGGCAATTGATTTCTATTTATATAGTAGATAGAAGAGAAGACAATATACGTTACAACAATCCTATCCCACCGTATAAAATTTTAATTCGTACTAACAACACAGGTTTCAATGTGCCAACAGAATTACATACATAAACAAGCGGCCAACATCCCCCAACAAAGATCGCAATTTATCGGGGGGGACGGCAGACACATTAAAACGAGGAAAAAACGTTGAATAGGTACCGGCAGCCGTGTAGGTATTTTAGAATTAAGTGAAATCGCTGAAATACGTGAAGCTATAACGGGAAATTTTATAATGCATTTACAAGTGTAATGTAATTTCTGAATATATCAATATTTGAACTAATGTTTTTATGTTCTAAGATATGTAAAGTGTGTAACGTATTTGAATATAATTCCTTATACCAACAAATAGTAATTAATTAGTGCTAGGAACTAACCGCTGCTTCACGAGCGTTTTTATGTAATGACTGGCTGAACCGGCGAACTTCGTACCGCCTAATAGTCGATTCTTTAATTATTTTATTTATACTTATCCTGCTATTCGGGACGCTATATAATGTTAAATGTTACCATCGTATAAATATTCACAAATATTGACATTAATATTTATACGATACTAACGTCACTCAATTGTTTTACCTTCGCGGAACCTCTCCACTAACACTTCAACTTTATGGTATGGTATTAAAGTTCAAATTGACTTTTAAGTATTATTACGAATCGTTTGTATGGAAGTATAGAAAAGTGTTGTTTTAGACTCTTTCAAGCATTTTTAAAAGTTTTTCTCTCCGTAACAACCATCCTCGTACTTCAAGGAATATTTAAAAAAAATAATAAGCGAAATCGGTTCAGCTGCTCTCGAGATTTGCGCTTAGCAACACATTCAGCGATTCATTTTTATATTATAGATTATTTTGAACTATTATTGCATAAAAATATAGGTATATTTTATTATTTCTATTACTATTAGTGTTAAGTACTTAACAATTTAATGTAATATATCAAATTTAGAATAAACATAAGCATTTTCTCCGTTTTTCAGTTAAATCCGAATATACAAAAAAAAATATACATGTTTTTAGCTTAATATTCGTGATCATTAGATTTTATAATAAAGATCTGTGTTGACATTTGAAATAAATAGCAAATAAATGTACTAACAAAAGTACCTATTTTTTTAATATAGATATTACAAAAGTTATACATACAATATTTGTATCCGATTATTCTTAAGTAAATTGCAATCCGAAAAATGTTATCTCAGATCTTTGTTAACATGATCGTTTGGTATAAACCTATTTCTTATAGTTAATTCAATATTCGTTGACGTTGGTTGAATGATTAAGCATATATGCATAGAGTCTGTAAATTCAAAATAACTTTTATTTGAACCAAAACTGTCATTAATATATTCTTGGATTTTTATTGTAACTTTAAAATCTCGCAAACAATAGAAGGATATAGGTCATGTAGGTGGTAGAGCTACGCTGAAACGATTACTGCTTTCAGCATGAATCGGTCGGCTCGCCCGAGGTAGTACCACCCTCTCACAGAAAACCGACGTGAAGTAACAATGGTTGCACTGTTGCGTTTCGCTCGGTCAGTGAGAGTGCCGGAGGCTCACATATTTAAAAGGCCGGCAACGCACTTGCGAATCCCCTGGTGTTGCTAGTGTCTATGGACGGCGGTGATCACTTACCATTAGGTGACCCACCTGTTCGTTTGCCCCCTATTATATAAAAAAAAAAATATAGAGATTTTAACTACTGTATTTGTATTTATAAAATCTAGATATTTCTAACATAATGTCTACTTAGTTGCATTAAAAACGGAGAGTAGGTATTTTAAATCGTTTAAATATAAATACTTATATATGTCTCTGCACTTGTAGTCCGGTAAATCTGTAGAGGCCTCCGGTCAACAGTGTAGTCAGTTCGAAAAAAAATAAAAATGGCTCTGCACATACTACAACTGATGGTTTTAACTAAAAAGTTTAATTTAGCGACGTTGTATATATATACATATATACTAAAGGAAATTATAACTTATACATAATAGTGCAAAATAAGAGACACAGGTTTTTCTACTGTTGTTTAGTCCGTGCATCTCAGCTCGTCAACGAGATATTTCGTCGCAAGCATTGGCTTTACACGCAAACCGTACACGACACGCGAATATCATTCAAGTTGATATATGACAAGCTCTTGCTCGCTGTTAACTTATGGAATTCCTTACACGATCATGGTGACGTTCATAGCCCAATGAATAGATGTCGATATCGGATTAAACTAGGTTAATATAAATTGAACTTCTCTATTACCTCGTTATTATACATATATATATACTACCAGGCCCGGCGGACGTTACCCTGCCCTGATAATAAAAAATATATACTTATGTGCATGAAATGCTTAAGATAACTAATGTATTTTATTTGATAAGGATTAATACTGTATCTGTCTAAATAGCCTTCCAATTACCACATTATATTTGAACATTTTTAGAAGATATACGGGTATAGTAAGCTATCCTAAAAAGATAGGTATATGTCATCATAGACCGTTTTGTAGATCTATAAAAGAGGATTATGACAGTATGTATTGTTTAGTTATATTTTAGAGGGATTAGGTAGCGTTTTCGACGAATGCTCCCAAGCGGCTTAATTTTTTCCGATTCTTTCATCAATTATCATTATATTTCAAGCAATTTACAAAAATTCCCCCGATAACCTGATCAATCTTACCGACAACGCCTTAAAGTGACTGAAAAAATTAAATATGCAATTGTAATAAAAGATGGATACTCTATTTAGTCATATAAGTAAATAAAAAAAAATGTTTATTTGTTACGCTTTCTCGCTTTAACTGCACAACCAATCACAATCATATGTTGCAAGGACGTAGTCAGGAGTATAGAAAAAGACATGTCTTACACTATATACCCTAAAGGTTAAGGTGCCTAGGGTTAATCCAGAAACAAACTACAGTCATCAAGGCTTAGATTAAATCTACATTAACGCGAACAAAACCGCGGGCAATAGCTAGTTATTAATAAATTTAGATCGCTATTAAAGGCAAACCTTACTATTCCATAATAAGTTACTGCATAAGTTTCGCCATAATTTAATCCGTCCAACGATCTATGAGACCATATTTAGTCATTTATGAGTATATATATACCTCTTCTTGATTCTTCTAACAATGTGTCGCTTTCATCCAAATATTATCAATCATTCTCACTATAATATTGGATCAACGGGATCATGTGGCGGCCACTCATTTTCTACCTTTAGGCTACCATTCCAAAAATACAAAATAAATATACCGTCGTCTCAATTTACTGACTTACACATTTTTACTTACTCTTGTCGTGCCTTCAATCATATTCTATATCGGATTTCTGTATTTGACAATCACGAGAGAATTCCTTTGAATTACTGTAAAAATTGCAGTATGTAGAGTAGTATGAATATGTGATTATATAAAGTATAGTACAAATAATTATAATTAACAATCGACAGTGATTATGTTCAACGCTTTAAATAAAAATAAAATAAAATCGTTCTGGAACTATTGATTATTTTCAAAATTAAAATATTATATCGATATGCAGACGTTCCCTTCCTTATTATAACCACTTTACATTCAGCGCCTCTCAGGGTGGCGGCAAACGACTAATCTCTTGATATATCGTCGCTCACCTTCCCTCATCTGGAGCAGATCCCAAAAAGTGGTCCTTTATTACGTGGCGTGGATTACCGCCCGTATAGGCTTTCGGTAGACCAAAGCCTCCGTAGTATTTCCTTTATAATGAACCTCTCTTAAAGCGTTAAGTTCTTACGTACACTTACTTAATAATTGGAGATTTTAACTACAGTATTTGTATTTATAATATCTAGATATTTCTAACATAATGTCTACTTAGTTGCATTAAAAACGGAGAGTAGTTATTTTAAATCGTTTAAATATACATACTTATATATGTCTCTGCACATGTAGCCCGATAAATCTGTAGAGGCCTCCGGGTCAACAGTGTAGACAGTTCGAAAAAAAATAATATCTCTACACATACTACAACTAACGGTTTTAACTAAAAAGTTAAATTTATCGACGTTGTATTCACTTTAAACTCTTACTAGTCAAAATCAAAAGAAAATCTAAAAGGGCTTGCGACAATCCGTCTCAAGTTTTCGAAACAAACACAAGTCGGTTATCTTGAGCCCGGCGGCTCTTCCCGGAGCAAGTTTGACAAAGCATTTATTGTTAGAGGAGACGTCGCGGGATCCAGAGACGGGCCGGGACTCGCACGATAACGAGTTCGTGTTAGCATAGACATTTCTAAGTTTTGCAAAGTCTGAATACTGTTAGCGACTCATAAAATACTACTACTACCTTATTTGTAACTAACAAGTGTATATACGGCTTCGTTCTCGCGAAAATAAATGGCTTTATTGTTTCGATGGAGTTCACGTGTTATATTGGAATTAATGATGGGTCATCTAGTATTTTTATTCAGTCTCACCTGACGTTGTATGACGATGTAATTTGAGATGATATGCACGTTACACCTATATGGGGACTAACTCTCAAGTACATCTGCTGTGACATATCTATCTATAAGTGCCCATCTCCCCATTGCACAGGTTCAGTTGACGAGAATATAACGATTATTTGCTAAGGAATTTATTAATTTCAAAATATTAGTACCGCTGTACATACAGTAATACTACATATTTCCAAAATTCTAATATAGCGTTAATTATAAGACAATAATTATTTTGTCACAGACAAATTAATAGAATCTGCTAACGAAAGCAACTGACATTACAAATACATTTTACCGACGAATTTAAACGAAACTATGTTTTGATTAATGTCTGATAAAGCGGTACATGTTTCGCTTAAGATACCGTCCCGATGACGGAGTACATCGCATTATGCTAAACGGAGGCAATTTCTTTGGGAACTATTCGAGGGACCGACTTTATCTGGTTTCATAATTCACAGGATACACTTCTGTTTTAGTATTTTGAACAGGACCGATGTTCTTATTTCGGTCGCTTAATGGAAAATTCGATTATAATTAAATAAATGTTTAAATTTCAATAGTATTTAATTTTTCTTTTGTTTTTCTAATAAGAATACAAATATTGTAAATTAGATCAAGAAACGTAGGGATCATGAACTATGACTAATAGAGTCTTATAAATAAAGTCTTCGACTCGACGATGGTATGAAAAAAGGACGAATTGGTCAAATTTTTTTATACATTCTTACACTAAAACTGGCCAAGAGCTATTAAACATAATAAATAATATAAACATAATAAAGAATCGGTTGATAAATAGAGGCGAATATAGTATTTAATCGTTTTTTAAAGTCGAGTTGTTTTCACTATTTTTGAAATATTTTTTACACAGATAATCGCCCAGTTACTTTTGAACAAGCACAATAATTTCTTCATTAACAAAAGGTAATAATAATTTTATGACTATGATATCTAATCATTACCGTTTTCTCATGATCTGAATAAATAAAGAGCGGACTCCCTACAATATCAATATTATAGTATGTATTTATTCTGATCTGGTTGGCATCAAAGAATTTGTACCTTGTCGTGCTATTCATAAGGCATTCTTTTCAAAGTATCATTCGTTTTAAACCTAATCAATCATAAATAAATATGCTACATTTTCTTCTCAGAAAACAAAGTAAAAGATGACATCATTTTCCGTCAACACCAATTACATAGTCTGAACAGTGAAGACACTTTGAAAGGCGGTGACGTTATAAGTCATAAAGTACAACATATTTGGAATTTCAAAGTTGTTCGTTTAAAATGAAACAAGAACTAAAAAACACTAGACTACTACTATTCGAACTTAACCAATACAAACTAAAACACATTTAAAAGCGCTTGCATATATTTTGAAATAATAGAGATACGTATGTTAATTATCCCTATCGGCATTAACTATATTATGAATTTTCCTTAAACAAAACCGCCGATCTCAAAAAATCATATCAAATTCTGTTCACAAAAACGTTAAATAATTTATAACTCCAGATAAACAAGATCATTGTGCCGCGTACAGCGAGTTTCTACTTCAAATCTGCTTCGAGAATCCTTTTCATGGAAACGGCGGTTTAAAACCTCATTTAGTGGGACCTCGACGCTTCTACCACTTAAACGTTATGGCCTAAGAAAATTGTCGCATAATTTAAATAACTTCGTCGAGTCCTTTCCATTGTCTTCGGTTTCTGAGGCGAAGGCGAACTTGAGTGCATTAATCTTCCCGTTTCTCAAGAGCTTTTTCATTTTTGTAAAAGGTATTTATGTCGTTGTCTCTTTCGGGATTGTTTCAAGACAGCTGTCACTATTATTAAACATAAAGCGATATAATAAGTCTCCAGCATTTAAGAAATTGAACAACAGATTTTATGCTACGCCATCATTTTTCTTAAATTTATCATATTGTTCTATAATGTGATTTTCATTAGCCTATAATAATTAACTCAGTGTACAGATATACTTAATATCATGATTTCAAATCCCGAAAATTTAATGAAGACCAAGCAATATGTATTAAATTAAAGAAACTGAGCCTTTGGTTCAGAAATTATTTTAGGGATCGTTTTTTACCTATTGGAATAAAAAATAACATGAAGGGGCTATCCATAAGTATATTTTAGTTTGACTAGTCCATGGGATTTAGTCATAAATTCTCATATCCTACTATCAACTACTGACACTAGGATATGTTTAACAGTTGAATTCTGAAACTCTAAGGCATTTAAGTCCTTTAAACCAACTGTGACTATTTCTGTAGATCGGTGAAACTGTAGACGCCTGTCAGGCCAACAGTGTAGTCAGTTAAAAAAAAAAACTATTTCCGAACACTTCAAAATTACATATTATAAATGTATTAAATATTAAAATACTTTGACAGATACGCTGGTATATTCTTAGTAAATATGAAAGGCAAAATACAAATTGCAAATGGGCGTGTATGAGAGAACATCAAAGGTATTCACGTATAGCTGTACTGTACTCAAACAATTTCTAGACTTAATTGAAAAGCGAACGGGCTTCGGATGTATTTACTTAGTTCTCGTAGTGACCACACTGTGTATACAGCTCTTGTCTGACTTGTATCAAAGATTACACACATTACTATTTGTATCTTGCGCGTTACACATAATTATAACAATAATCAACTTACTACTTAAAGTAAAATTTAAATTTCGATGGGAAATACAGAAGAATTTTGTAAATATCACATATTAAATTTTGTACAAAAGCAAATCTCACATAGTAGTGCGTTCCAGATCAGAAGATAATCACGCCCACGTCAACTTAAACCACTATGCGTCAAAATTTCACTGCTAGTATAACGAAAACAGAAAAATATTAAAAATACAGAATAAATAAGTTAAATTACATTATATGTATATAGGAAAATTACCGTTGTATTTAAATATGAATCTAAAAGTAAATAAATTCTATTTCATTACTTTATATTTATTGGTTTAAAATTAAGAAAATTCGTCTACGTTCACAGTACTATTCACAAGCGGCAATCATTTAATGTTTATTATATTTTAGTGTAACGTCAGTATCCACTTTTCTTAATAATAATAGTTGTAATAAAATTAAAAAAAAAACACTTATTTGTAGTCAGTTACGTGATACACTTTATAATTTACACATGTTGCTGCTTTTCCGACCGTAACTTTTTCCCTGGCGTTTCATGCGAAATGTGAAGCAAGATGGCGCTTTGACAATTATCTTCTTACTTGAAACAAATAGTAGTTAAGAACGGAAGAGAAAAATAAAGAAATAAGTACTACATTTCTTTCAAACACAACGAGAAATTTACTACAGGTAAAATACGATCAGAGAACATGAGTGAGTAACTTAAAATGAAGACACACGAACAAAGACATTGTTGTACCAATCTAAATTCTTCAACTTCACGATAAAAACTACTTTTAAATATATTATTTAAATACATTATCAGCATCTAGATATTACACGCGCTTCTATCATATACGTTACTAATTGTCACCTCTTCTTGGTTTGTCATGCAATAGAGTCTTCTTTCTAATGTAATTTATAGTGCTAATATCTCTGCGTGATAAGATCCCTGAGATATATCTTTACATTTTTTTTTTTATATTATAGGGAGCAAACGAACAGGTTGATTACCACCGTCCATAGACACTAGCAACATCAGGGGAGTCGCAAGTGCGTTGCCAGCCTTTTAAATATGTGGGCCTCCGGCGCTCTCACTGACCGAACGAAACGCAACAGTGCAAGCACTGTTACTTCACGTCGGCTTTCTGTGAGAGGGTGGTACTACCCCGGTCGAGCCGACCCATTCATGCTGAAACCAGTAATAACTTCAGCGTAGCTCTACCACCTTGTAAAACCTTGTTACATGTCATACTACCAGTTAAGGCAAATTATAACGTTAGCGTTTTACGAGAAAACCCTAACGAAACCATTAAAATAATTACCGACCAATTTCACCAAAAGGCCGACGTCACTCAACTTACGTTATCTCCAAAATTTAGAATTTATGATAGACATTTGACGTTTATACTACTACTCAATTAACCTGATAGCAAATCTGGGTGACGTCATAAACTTTGCACCGACTCAACTCAAATATAAATTGGTTAATGGAGCTTATTGAGAGCTGCCACGGCGCCGCTAATCAATAAACATAAACGTCGAATTGAAGGATTTAGAACACGTAAAGCCGTGTGCTGTCTTAATCTCAAGAGGGGAAAGTTCAAAGACTTTCCAATTTGAATACAGAGACGGATTCCGAATTTGTTTTGATAATTATATATATGTATTAAAATAATTTTTATAAATCTTTTTATAAATGAAATTCTGATATGCGTGTGTGTCCATCCTTCTTATTCTCTTAAACAGCTTAATTGATTTTGATAGTTCTTTTGTACCTAACCTGATAACTTGGATAATACTTAATTATAATTCGACAACATGATAAGTGACGCTTTTATCGAGAAATAGTTTTTTTCATTTCCTTTTCTCATTTTTTTTTTAAGTTTTAGATTTCTCACGTAGCAAAAACATTCATTAGCAAATTTCAAATCACTCGGAACCTAGCAATATTTTTCTATCTGCCTAACGGGTTCACTAGTGTCTAATATTTAGATAATTTGTAGAAAAACATGTTGTGCCAACCCTACATAGCCGTGATAAGCGTAAGAAGATGGTGGTGATGTTGACGTTTAAATAATTTGTGAGTTATTTAGATTTCTGAAATTGTTCGATTTAATAATAAATAATATGACTGAAACATAATTTAATACCAAATAATTAACAAGTTCTTTGTCAAGGTTATATACCTGCAACCAATTTAAATTCCGCCCTGGTTGTATAAGCCAAAACAGCGTAAACTTGAAGCAGCATTCTTAGACGGTAGAAACACACTAGGAGACATGAAGCGATTAGCGCTGAGGGTGTGCAACGAAGGCTTTCGAAGGGTATATATCTTTAAGAAAGATTAACGATCTTCAGGTAAAAGAGCACGCCTGGGGTCGGGCTATAATTAAACGCAATGGATGGAGCATCCCTGAAGATTTAGAGTGAGGGGTTGGCGTCTTGCTGAGTTATGATTTCGTTCGAGACGGTGTGATTGGCACCCTATAATGAACCGAGTGATTCGACTTTTTGATATAAAGTGAGCAATCTTGATTTGTATTTGTATTATATTTATAAATATCAAATATTAAATTAATGAGAATTACTACAAGCTAGAAGTGAGCTAACTCGTTATTGAGGCTTGAAACTGGAATGCAGTCTGAGCCATAGCCGAAGGTATAATGGAGGTGAGAGTATAATGACGAATGTTTGGAACTTCTAGACTGGCATGGGAAAATATAATTTCAAATATTATTTTTCACACATCATGCATTTCTTTATTTAGAGACGACCTGTCATGAGTTTTCGCCCGCCGCAGAGAAGAACGGGGTTACGTTGGAACGGACCAACGAAAACCCCACGTCGCTTCTCATGCGCTTAACACTGGGCTATCAAAATCGTTTGCTTATGCTTCCGCATTTACGACAAAAGGTAATCCTCTAAAAAGGCTACTAAGAAGCGCGACATCGACTCCAACCTCCTCAACTCAAACTCCATTATAATTTTTTTACGATAACTTTTTTAAACGATTTTCTTCCTTTTAGTTCGAGGGTCACGTATCCCAGAAACTCTTCAAATGATTAATTAAAGAGGTTATTTTGCATAGTTCCAATAGGAATAGACAAATACGCTCCTAGGGTAACGAGTTAATCGACGGGAATAGTGATGTAAAATGTTCTTCAACGCCTAACCCGTGACAACAAGTTAAGTGCACGCTGAGCCCGCTCTTGTTCTATATCATACTCCTTTCGATTATCAAAGGAGTTATTGGATAAAACGGGCTTTTCAGGGTATCAGCCGTCGGTCAGAGTGACCGATGTTGCCCGAGTTGCACCTAGTGGAGGTTCTGACATAGCACCCCTCGTACGCTGTCTTTGATTGACATAGCTACCTTTGCAAAGGTATAGGTACGGTTGAATATATTTCTATTTACAGCACAAATAATTGCCAATTTATTGTTAAGCATAGACAATTGAATGAGAATAAATATTTGTTTATAACATATAATAAACGCAATGTATATATTTAATAAATTAATTCTTCTTTAGAAGTATACTAGACAGACATAAAAACTCTGTAATAAAAATTATAAAAAAATAAATAGGTAAAAAACATTACGTAGTGCAGCACCGTAAATTAAAAACCACACTTGTGTTATTAGTCGCATTATAAACTAAAAAACAATGCAATAAGAGCTACTTTAGGAGGAAATATGTTGAAAAATAATTTAACTGATCCTCTGGAACACATAAAATTTCAAGGCACGTTTATCTGAAACTCCGTGAAATGAAAACAAAACTATGAATGTTCAAGGGGAATAAATAGCTTCATAATTACTAGAGAATATAAGTTTCCTACCGTTTAAATAACTATGAGATATTTTCATAGCTTGATTCTTATGTAAATGTAAATATTTTCAGACTAATAATATCTCGAGACTCGAGAGAATACCCCTAGAAGATTACAAGTCAAAAATGGTCACATTTCTTCCGCGCGCCGTGGAGCATAACCTCATTGTCACATATATTACTCTTGACTTGCCCTCACTCGCCCCCTGTAAACAATACGAAGTTTGGTTAGACTGTACGCACTTGTATTCATTGTGCACAGATATTGTGTCAGAGAAGTCTCTGACAATTATTAAGATCCCAATAAATTATCTTAAAATGTTTTTTACAAGTGATAACTTATGGGAGGGTAAACCGTTTCGTTACGTAACGCGTTACGGCGTCAGTCTGTTGGCTTCCCTGTCTCTCACGCATACGGCAGCGGTAGGTGTACTTATTAAAGAATTGTAACTAAGAATAAAATATACTTTATAATCAATATAAGATTTTATCCTATTTTATTTTCAATATTAAACAGTTCAAATTAGATTAGTTTAGTTCAATATTAAATAGTTCAACTTTAAATTTAAGTTATCACTTCTATCTGGCGTCCCGAGAAGTACAGCTTTTCAAGGGTAGTCCCAATACTATAGTCAATATGGGGTTCTTCAAGAGTAAATAATTTTCTAAAGCATCGGCAATGCGCATATGATACCTCTGGTATTGCTATCGTCCGTAGGCTGCGGTTATCGTTGACCATCAGGCGGCCCGGATGAATCTTTCCAATCATCGTCGTACAAAAAAAAATAATTACACGACATGGTTTGAATATAGATAAAAAAAATTGCATGTTTTTATTTTTATTCTTAGAAATGCATTTTGCATAATAATCGTTATTATTATTAATTACTTCAATTGTAACTTTTTTATTCATTTTATATTGTTAATTAAATACAAATCATTTTCTTCGTATTCCTATCACTTGCCATTTTATATTTTCCTAAAATGAATTCACAAACGACTGATAATATTCAAACATTTCCACCTAAGAATAAAGGTGATCACCAGGAGACTATTTTCGATACACAGTTATGTTCATCATACTGGCCTGTAAGCACCAACAAAAGCACTATGTAAGTGACCACATACATAGGAAAAGTTAGAGATAAGAGTTAATACTAATCAATGTGGTCCGATTAGCAGCAGTCCAAACAAGTATTCGCATTTCAATTGAACGCATCGTCGGCCAAATAGGAAAATGATATAACTCTTTTTTTTAAGAATACTATTCAATAAATAATATAATTTTACTACGTTCATATTAATAGTAGACAAATCAAGAATCAAATTTTGTGATCTCAATATTAAGTGAAGTGGCTACTTTTCATATTTCCCATTATAAATAATATTACAGGCAGTTATTTATGACGTAGTTATTTTTTTCTAAATCGAAAAATGATGTACCCCCGCTTAAACTACCATTATTTAAATAATTGTTTAAAATATATAAATCATCTAAATCCATGTTACATCATAATATTATAAATGGTAAATAAAATACCGACTGCAATGAAATATAGCATTGAGTGAGAAGCTCGAGAAGGATATGGGCAATTTTTATCCTAAATCAACCGAAAAACACACAAGCAAAGAAGCTATTATCATAACGAACTTCACTTATGGCTTATTAAAATGGCACTTTTAAATCTAATCGACGATTTGTGTCACTATATCTTCATAATTTAACAGTGTATACTAGATGTTAACAATACTTCTAAAAGACTGGTCGTTATGGCAACAGACTTATTTCTTCATATTTTGAAACTTTTACTGAGGTATTCTATATGCTCTCTGCATATTCTACAATCATATATTGGTAATATTAACCCCTGGACTGTCCAAAAAAATAAAGGTTTAAGATCCATACAAACAAATGTAGACCTTATGAGGCACCGACCAATATACTGTTGTCAGCATACGCTTCACAACATTCCTGATTTATTACAAAACTTTGAATAAATTACAAATGGCGTATTGTAAATCATAATTTATATGTAAAATGTATTTTTAAATTATTTTTTCATTTATGCGAAGTTTTTTTTACTAAACCATGAAATTTACAATGTACGATGTCGTAAAATAAAAAAAAAGGTATTAAAAACATAAACCGCCATCTTGATCTGGGTCTTAAAAAATCAGCCTAGGTATTAAAGGCATTAAATTATTACTACATTTATTCAACATCCGTCTCCAAATACGATTAACACTAGGTATACAGGTTTCGCGTCTAAATATTTGAAATATCTACCACCTCACAAAACACTATGTACATTTAATGAAGGTAATAATACTTAAAGGTGCTGTTCTTTTATTTTGTCTTTATTATAAGTAAATCATATGGTTGAAGTCTATTATGAGAGAGCTGTCATAATATAATATGATATAGTAACAACATCATTTGGCGAGTTAGCGCTAAATATCACTAAAACGGCTAATTCGTACGATCCACGAACCACTTGTCATCAGACGCGTCGATTATCGTGACCGCATTCAAATCTGAACCGTACTTATTCTGAAAATTTACTTCAGAAATTTCTTTTACATTGTCACTACGCCAATTATTATATTCCGAATTTCTCTCTTTATTCTCTTCTACGTAGAAATAGAAAAATTCAACTATTTGTATGTATTTCAATAATTTCTCCAGTAAGTCTTGAAATATATTATTTTACAATTACAATGTTTTTTCTTATGTGGTTTCCTATTAAAATCTTAAACCAATATACAAAACAATTAATGATTGTTATCGAGTAATTGTTTCAGAATAAGCCTTTGACAGGATGGATCGATTATCAGGATTGTCCGGTAGCGCTAGTGGACCGTCTGTCACCGGTATTCCGAGCTAATCCGGCACGCGCAGCGGGAACAGGCACACATACCGATATGTCAATTAGGATATTGGATGC
This sequence comes from Antheraea assamensis, assembly GCA_035772565.1. Lineage (NCBI taxonomy): Eukaryota > Metazoa > Arthropoda > Insecta > Lepidoptera > Saturniidae > Antheraea > Antheraea assamensis. The sequence goes on along the minus strand of JAQQSE010000031.1, from coordinate 5,581,444 downwards.
GCCAACATACTGTAGAGGACATTTCACTTTAAAGTTCATACGAATTCGCATTGAATTATTGAAATAAATCGATAACAACTTTTTACGTGACATGGCTTTTGTTGGAAAAATTAGTGTGTACGAATGTAAAAAGAATAAAAGTACATTGGTTTTCGTACGGATTTCAAGTTAAATGGTAAAAATCGTCACGTAAAGAAAAAACGTTGTACTCCCTCTATGAGATTTTCACTCTCTCTGTGTCTCTTTCTATTGTATTGTATGTGTGTGTTTTTGTTCTGCCAGATGTATAACTTCAATACTTAATGCGTTAAAATTTATTTTATTCAGCATACTTAATGTAATTTATAATTCACTATTTAATATCTAATATTTAATAAATGATTATTTGTTCTAAATTATTAAACGAAACATTTTGATTTGATTCCCTACATTATGTTAACTAACTTTCACAACATAGATTCTATAAGCACGCTTTCATTTTCCAAACTATTATGTGTATCTTTGCATTTGGAAATTTAAAAAAAAAGCGTTTTTATAACATATGGCAATAATCAATAAAGAAAAGATATTTAAAAATTAGAAGAATCTCAGTAAGACCAAAAGCATATAATTATGAAAGTACTGAATGATGAAAGAAACGACTTTATGTTTATTTCTTCCTTAAAACAACAAATCATAATCGTAAATTCCGTTTCTATTATAATTAGACTTGTTCTTCTATTACACGTACGTAAATATTTCGCTAGACAGAGTTGACAGTGTGTACTACTCAAAATCTAATTGAATTCCGTGTACACTCAGACAGCCTAAAAAATATGCTCATTTGAAATTCCAATGCAATAGCAGACGTGCCCTTTTTATAATCCCATTCGGTTGCACTCGACGAACATCTCGATTAAGAGGAGCTAACGCAGTTTACAAAAATTATGGCCGCTTATTTACACTAAACATTTTTAGGTGGATTTGCTTATCTTGTAACTCTGTTTTATATGATTTTCTAGTAATGTTGAAATTTAATTTAAAGTATATAGTATTATTTCACAGTAAGCTATTATATCTAGGTAAAGATTGTTGTTTATTTATTTCTACTAATATATATATATATATATATATATATATATATATATATATATATATATATATATATATATACATAAGGCACTTAAAAAAACAAGTTTAAGACTTATTTGTACTTTATAAAATAGTCTTTTAAAGTAAGTTATCCCTAATAACTTACTTTAAAAGACTTACTACTTCTTTTCAAATTTAAAAACAAAAATGAACCTAAGCAACTTCTTATTAAAAGTTTTGCAAATATTGTCTGTTGATACAATAAAGTACGACTACGATAATTAGGTATCTAAAGCGTATATTTTTTGGATACATCCTAGGAGATATATTTTGCTAGAAGAGTTCTAATAATTTATTAGGCACAATATTTTATAAGGTTTGATAAAATTGTTTACAGAGTACTCTGTAGCTTAGTCTTTACTACCTTCTTACTACTTCGTACGTTTATATTCGAATGAGCAAACCGTTTTCCTTTACCTTCAGTTACGATCTATACATTTGAGTAATTTTAAAACCCTCGCTTTAATAACATGGTTCTGTCGGCGAAATATAAATAATATGAAACCGAAATATATAATGATAATAAAATTCTGAAACCTATTTAATTACCATATCAACCGCAAACTAAATCCAGAATAGGTGAACGATACGCGTTGAAATGTGCAATGGTGAACATCCGATACATTCAGATCGGACTGGAGACCGGAGCGACGCGGCGCGGTGTCTGCGATAATGTACGTTGAATAAATAATGCGACCGTACTACGAATAGCACAAACCACACAAAAGTACATAGTAAGCCAGCAACAATACTGTTCGATTTGTTAGTCTTTTTTTAATACTAGAAATTACAAGCAAATATCTGAAACTGATTGGACTATATAACAAATAAATTGGTAAGCTATAGTAGTGCTGTAATATTTTTAGAATAAATTTCTTTAATGCGACTTGCAATATGAGTTAACTGGTAGAAACCGTCACGTAAGAAAAAAGTGTTGTGTTTTATTGTCTGGACCGGTTTCAGTATATACTTTATTACAATATGTAATAGACGAAAGAAGTAATAAGGTGGAAAATAGAAGTAAGTCGACACAAATTGAACAGTACATTTTGTTATGTACAATCCGATACGGCATCCAATTTGTTCCAATCATTTTAATAATATAAATAGAACATAAAAGGTCCTGGAGTCAATATTTATATATTAAACAAACGAGTAATATTTAAAAAGCTTTATTTACAAAAAAAATATTAAGAATTTTATAAGCCATGTGAGCGGAACTATAGGCACATCTAGTACAAAAACATTTCAAAACTTTCTCCTTTACTTAAATTCTATGTTAAAGATTTAACAAGCAAATTAGAATATAAACAAGTATATATAACGACGTACCGGAGTAATAACAGATGATTTATGTATCGATAATATTTTATTAACGCTATAAACCATCTCAGGCGGGTTCACATTGAACGCCTTTATTTAATACTTCAGAAGATCGAATACTCGGTTTTGTCGGTTATTATAAACATAACAATTTGTTTATAGTAAAAATATGTAAAAACAATCTTGGTCTATTTTGCTCATGGAAGGATACTACATATTCTTGACATTTACCATTGAGTTTTTGGCGGGATCTTAGTCTGTCATGTAGTGGTTTTTATATTTTATTCATAATCTTGTGTTATTAGACTCTATATTTTGTAATATTGGTGGCGTTTTACGTAATATAGTCCGTTTCTTATGCACAAGTGAAGTGGATGGGAAATAATACCACGGAGCATGCGTTCTGAGATGCCACCAAAACTCCATGGAAAGTTCTAACAAGGGAGCCACTATCTTATCCTAAAATTATCACAAGACACTTACTTGGCAAAATGTTGTTACTTGGCGCTGGATAGTGCACAAGCCGTGCGGGAACCAAAAAATAAAGAGGAAGAAATTACTGGGGTCATTAAGTCCGAATTTTAATATGTCTACTATAATTGAATATATGGATAGTTGAAACTTATTAAAGAAGATAATAAAAAAACTATTTTTTTAAACCACTACATTTTCTACTGAAGTGCAAAAAATATTTATATGGCTGCTAATCGGAAACATCAATTCAGATTTCTAATATTAACTCTATAGTTTATGTAATGGGCCATGTCAAATGAACTTTCTGCGTGCTCAAAAATATGATACACTCTTAAGCAAAATCATTGCAGAAACGATGGAATCATGGTCGCTCTATTATGTCCTAAGGAGATAGGTTCACATGTAACGTGGTGGCTACAAGTCTAAACACCTCTTCTTACACGAAACGGTTTTGCGTCTGTCTACTTGACAAGTGCAGTCGTGGCTTCAGATTATTTATATTATGCATTTGTTGATGACAGAAAAATAAAACACCTGAATTATTAAAAAAATGTTTTGCAACCAGATCTGTCCACAGCTCCGAAAAGGTGGACTATAGAATTGTTATTCCTTATTCTTTTACCATCGTTATAATTGTAGGTTGAATTATACTTAGAAATTTTTGACAAAATTGATAGACCCTTAAAGTTAGCGTTAACAGAACGAAATGATAAAATTACATATTGACTCTAATTATATTTAAATAAAGGAAAGAGCTCTTCATAGTTGTGTTCATTTCTGTGGATAACACACGAAGCTTGAACATGGCAGTTTGTTTTATTAATCTCTTTAGATAAATATTTTAGTGAAAGTTTCCTTATGCCAAAATATATTTTATTAGCTTCTTACAAGGAAGGGTGTCTCCTGTGGTCGCCTCGTCGTCGCCAGCAGCACTTGTACTGTGGCAGCTAAAATGAAGTAATTATTTTAGTTAGATAGTTTACAACTAGTCTCTATATCTTTAAGAAATTACGTTATGCCTCTTGAACGATACAAATATTTATAATAGGTGCAAATTTAAGGTGTAAAATTGACGCAGAAAACTATGTCACTCAATCTAAGTTTTAAATTATCTATTAATATACATTTCTACTCCTTTTAGAATGAATAGTTTTTTTTTCTATATTTATAGTAATGGATGCTTAAGAAAATTAAATGAGTAAATATTGTTTAAGTATCTAGTAAAGAAAAATATCAAACAAATTTCACAATAACCAGAACAACGAGACATTTTTAATAATGCTATCTCCTAATCATATTAATTCCCGTTAGTTATATTCTAAAGTATATTCTACCAAAGAAAAAAACAACATTGTCATCACTTTACCTCTTTTTTCGGTGCCACCAGTCAAAAGACTATTTTTTTACTCGATGTCTTGCTTTAAAATATGAATATTATCATTTTTAACACTTTTAATTTTTTTTATGTAGTTACATTTTAAACTTAAACTTCAGTTAATTTGCCGTTAAGTGCTCGAATATTTTGTAACAATCTTCTTTTGTTTTTTGTCTTTCCAGCAAAGTTACCATTTTGTATATAAGCAGTATTGATTTATTTAAATGGATTTAATAAAAAAAAAACTCAAAATGCTTTAGTCCTTTAGTGGGTTCATGACGAAGTTGTTGACAAAACATAAAATTCTAATACTTGCACAATGCACGATCGTATAAGAGTAAATAACATATTTATTATTCAACAGTATTCTTAAGAAAGAACATGATATTTTTAAACCTCTTTCGACCTTAAATGAGAAGTTCTAATGAGAGTGATACGTTAACCGCAAGCAGCATTTTAACTGCCCCATTTCGGCATCGAGCCTGTAATTGCCAAATTTATGGCGCCCTCCTGTAACTTAATTGTGGTTTGCTACGGTGGCGTGTATCACTCGAAATTAGATTCAGTGGGAATGCGCAAAAGAGATGTCATTGAGAGACTGGTTTATTCGTCACAACAAGGTGAATGCATTGTGAGATAAACAAATTTTAGTCTCAAGACTATAATTAACTCATTCACTGATTGCATTGTATTGGCATATTTAATTGTACTCCTCATTGTCCTCACTAATGGTACTTCTTCTTCAAATATAATTTGCTTTTAAAGCGATAATGGCTCAATGGTTAGCAAGTTATGATACCTTATCGATCGACTTAGGTTTGAATCTTTGCGAATGAGCCGAAGATTTCAGTAAAGGAAGACATTATGACGAAACCACAGTGATAGTAGGGCTTTTTCTAAACTAATGTATCTAGCTACTAACCATATTCACATTAAGCATCAGATGAAATTATGCTTAAAGTCTAAAGACTAAAGTAAATATAATCACCTTTCATAGAGACATATCTATATGCCAACAATAGTCAATTGCATTTTTTTTTTTTATCATAGACGTCGGTGTCGAATGGTCTAGCCTAGTGATTCGGTTTTCAAGTACCGCTAAACGAGTGTCCGTGTTTCCCAATGATGTTTTAAGAATTAATGTATCAATTACTAAAAGAAAAAAGTGGATGCACTCGCATTTAATTTTTAAATTTGGAATTATTATTAATGCAATTACGATAACTAATGCTCGTCTCTGTCGCGCTGCATAATATATCGCTAATATAGTTATTCCTATTTCGGTTTATTAATATTCGACTCTCGTCGGGCGAATAACTCGTCATCAGCCTTAAATACCTCGTGCCGCACCACACGGCCTTTACTTGGATCTCACTTTTTTTTTCTTTTTTTTATATAATAGGGGGCAAACGAACAGGTGGGTCACCTGATGGTAAGTGATCACCGCCGTCCATAGACACAAGCAACACCAGGGGAGTCGCAAGTGCGTTGCCGGCCTTTTAAATATGTGGGCCTCCGGCGCTCTCACTGACCGAACGAAACGCAACAGTGCAACCACTGTTACTTCACGTCGGTTTTCTGTGAGAGGGTGGTACTACCCCGGGCGAGCCGACCCATTCACGCTGAAACCAGTAATAGCTTCAGCGTAGCTCTACCACCTACAAAACTACTCTACCACTTACTATACCCTTTATTTTCGAACTGACTAGACTGTTGACCTGGAAGGCCTCTACAGTTTCACCGGACTACCGCTTACTATACTCTCTAATCTACATTTAATATATTAATCGCTTTGTTCCTAAGGGCCGTAGCATGATTTTAGATAATGTTACCTTCTTTAAAGAATAGGCTATAAAATGCATTTTTTTTACACATAACTTTTACTACCATTATAAGAACAACAAAAAAATCTTGAGTTTCGTAATCACTACATATTATTCAACGAAATTGTCCACCGCGTCTGCTTGTCTCTCTGTCTGTTCGCGATAAACTCAAAAGCTACTAAGCGGAATGTAATGCAGTCTTCACCAATAGATAAAGTAATACATGAGGAAGGTTTAGGTATATAATTTGGCAAGGGCTTGAAATATAACGATAATTGTTGGAAGTGTTGGAAAATATCTAGCCGCCACCTGGGAGTTGTCATCGAAAACGATGCGTAATTATTTTAAGATATAACAAAACTATGCATAGTGACATATTCCTCCTTTATAGATTTACAAAAAAGTCTGCGATGGCAAATACCTACTTTTTAAGGTTAGGTTACTATACGCATCTATCTACCAAAAAATGGTCACATATAACGAGATAATTGGAAGGCTATTTAGACGGATGCAGTATTAATACTTATCAAGTAAAATACATTAGTTACCTTAAGCATTTCATGCACATAAATATACGTTTTTTATTATCAAGGCGGGACAACGTCTGTAGGGCCAGCTAGTACCTACTGTATATTTTATTTTAGTATAACCATCAGTTGAAGATGTACTTTCTTACTACGTTATTTAATTAAGTTCGTTCATTACTTCTTCAAGAGTCAATTACGTTGTAGTAAAAATATATTAAGAAACTGTATTATTATTGTTGTTAAGTAACAAGTAACTTGCAATAAGATTACAGTAAAATCTTTATATATATATAAACGTTTTTGTACACATCGCACAAGTAGAAAGAACAACATAATTAACAATGAGGAAAAGATAAGGAACACGTCCAACATTTCCACCGGCGAAACTTTAGACAAAAAGCCCGCTTTCCAAGAGTGCGGGGCGCAAATCCTCTGAAAATTTCATCTAAACAGAGCTCTTTAACTCCAAACATCTAACTGCCAGTTAGCCAGTTTGTTCGCAACTCGACGGACGCTTCGGGCGTCTTCTTTAATTTATTTTCAAAATTAACGTCGCGAACCCAAAGTTGAAGAGATAACTCTTTCCGCATAGGAGTGAAAACGTTCGAGAGTTTCAAACTCATAAGTAATTAAGAACACAAAGCGGCACATCGTTTCGCTTATGTGAATGTAAGCATTTTACAATGTATACATATAATTATAATTTAATGTATTTTATTAGTCCGGGCTAATTTTCAAAACAGTCGAACTGATGACGACTGGCGAGATCTTCAATGGCAAATAAAGGATATGGTATTTTTGAAATGCAAATCATTACAAAATACATACCGTGTTATTACAAAAAAGTTAAAGACGTGTTGAAAACTTGTTTAAAAAAAAGTTTGACGTCTTACCTTTGTTTAGAAATGAGTACTAATTAAATTTAAACATTCTATAACATTTGTCTAAGTTCACAGTTGTCATGTTATTGGTGTGATTTATTTTATTTCCATTTGCCGGCAAAAGATGTTTCGTAGTAAATTATGGATTTCGTGTGTATAATTAATATGGAAGATGTAGATAAATTAGACAATTTTGAAGTAAATGACAACTACTACTATATGACATTATTGACATTTCACAATGTATTTATTCTGAGATTATACTGTTCTTCCACTTTACGCAATTTGAGGTATTATTTTAAACGTATATATTGCTTATCTTAATAATTACATCATTTTCTTTAAACCAAATGTCACGATAATTATAACTAATTTCAATTAAAATAAATAAATATTCTTAATGAAGATCTAAACAAAAACATTATTCGTAAATTGGAACGTTTTTGAACGATGGGATTGAATTGAATGAATGCTATTCGGAGTTGCTTGCATAAAAAACTAAAATCACATATTTAGCTAGAGACCGCTTAGACATTCTTTTGTAATAAAGTATTTTAAACATACATGAGTTTAAAATTTTAAACACTGTTTAGTAAAACTCGTGTTAAACGCATGTTAACAACACGTGAAACAATCAAACACTAAATTATAACTTAAGCAGATCCTTTTAAATTACTGTTTGGCTATGTAAATGATAAAAACATAAGATCAAAAAGTTATTATAGAATTATCCACTAAATCATAATAAATAATAAAATTTTACTGCACCTATATTATTTCCATCATCATCATCATCTCACCCTTATCTCACCTAAGTAGGGTCGGTACAACATGTTTTCCTTTTCCACTCTCCTCTGTCAGATGTCATCTCAGTATTCACACTTTTTATACACATATTGTTTTTCACACAATCCATCCACACCTTTTTCGGTTATATTATTATTTGTTTATATTATTTTCCATCATGTTATATTTTTTACTTGGATATGGCGTATTTCTCACACCAAGAAAGTATAGGTGATTCTTCACATAAGCATATTGTTAAACTATACAAAGTAGGATAACGATAAAACCTTCTAAATAGTTTACTATACTATAAGATAAAACAATCTATTTGTAATAAACTTTATAGCAAATTAACGAACTAAAGGTTTAATGCGAACACGGAAATGAAGATTGGCAATGTGTGAACAATACGCAGGTATTATCGGAACACAATAGCTCGAACCTGCTTCGTTAATACAAACTATCTTCGTGTTACACTGACGGTGTAAGCGAGATTTATAAGGATGTTTATCACGGTATACACCGGCGTCATGGGTACCATGGAAACTCGAATTTAAAATGGGGTAGCGTTTAACTTCTTTCGATAACTTTCGAAAACACCGCGATAATAGTTACAAATTTTCGTATATCACATGCAATTTTGTGACAATTAATGGTTACACAATATTCTACTATGCGCACGTACGAGAACATAAATATTGATCTATTGACTATACATAAGGGTGTTTTATTTAATAGACCGGTATTTTTTATAATATGAATAAACAGGGAGCTGGTATTCAACCAGATCGGAAGTGGATCCCACAATACACAACTTTATCTAAATAATAAAAAATCCTGAACAAACGTGTGTGTGTACTTATGTACACGCGTTAGAAGTTATACTTCTTTGGCATAGCAAAATAAAAATATTTTCAAAAATTTTATCTATCGCCTTATTCTACGTTTGTACATACTTTTTTAAAATAAAATGTTGACTATAGCTAACTTAACGGTGTCGGTTTTACGTGACGGTGTGCGCGCGCATCATAATAATGTACTCTCATAATTTTTCCCTAACGCGCAAAAAGAATTATAATTTCAAAAAATGTAACGGAAGTATTTCTAATGACTAATTGTGCGACAGGCGCAAGTGTAAAAGCGAGACGGAGTGATGTGAGCAGAGTAGGGCTTGAATTAGTAAAGTTTTGACGTGGCTATGTATGCGTCATATAATATTCATATAATTATGAAACAGCTTATCTGCGCGCAGCTTTGTTACTCTATGCTATGACGTAAGTCAAATATTGTTATATTATCGTAATGTAAGCGAATTGATTTATATCTTGATCTATTCAACTATCTTACTTTAACAAAATATAATTAATGTAACAGAAACATATTTTAAACAATTATGTAACAATCAATACAAATCAATACATATCACCTTTACAATGGTTTAACCACAAAATCGCATAAAACACCCAATAAAATTGTATACTCTTACAGTAACAAGTAAATAAACATAGATAGTATCCACAAAGAACGTCTAAATCTTCTGCACTTGTCCGAAACGTTTGGTGGTCTTTAGAAATAATAGAAACATTTGCTGGAGCGTTCTTTATTGCGGCAACTCTTTGCTCACAACTCACGTTCACACAAATAGCGACCTTATGAATTAGCATTGAACAAATAGAATTATCTTCTCTGCTTGGTAACTGTAGAAAACTAAATGAGTAACATACATACATTTTATAATACGTGTTAGGTAAGGTTTCTATTTTAAACCTATTCCATTGCTTTCCTTATCAAATAGTATTAATAGACCTAGTTTTTTGAAGTTATACTTCTTTTGGCGCGTCAGGGAAAAATGATGAGAGTAAAATTTTACGATGCGCGCGCACACCGTCATGAAAAACTGACACCCTGAAGTTAGCTATAGTCAACATTTTATTCAAAAAAAGTATGTATATCTTAAAAACCGTTTCTCTATTGTTAGTGTCGTTTTTTCTACAAACGTAGAATAAGGCGAAAGATAACATTTTTGAAAAGATTTTTATCTTGTTACGCCAAAGAAATATAACTTCTAACGCATGTACATAAGTACACACTACTTATATTTAAGTTATTAAACTATATCAATACGAAACATTTAACTACTGAAAAGTTGTTTAATAGAAAATATGTTACAAAAAGCCTTATAATCCACAGTAAATTAAGACATCCATGCAACATTAACTACATACACCTAACCTCAAGTAAAACGTACGAAATCTGAGAAATTACTCGGAATGCGTAGTGCCAACCCTTACCACACCGTTCAGAATGGAACACGCAACACAATCACATTTACTTTGAGGCAGAAATAAAATCCCGCGAATACTAGCAAATACTCATTGGTGACAAAGTATACATATTAATGAAGTACAAGTATATTTACCTGTCTGTACAATTATTATCAAGATTTAAATTATTTATACGAATTAAATAATCTCTGGAGCTATTGATCTAGTCCTATTTTTTTTTTTATGCGAAGTAACTTTTTTCTTGAGTGCCAATTAAATTGTAATTAAGACGTACGAAATTTCGGTTGATATCTAGTTCACTATAAATCTAGTGTTTTGTGATTTTTTTTATTTTTTTTTTATACTTTATAGGTAAACTTTTTGACCACAATCTCATCTGATATTAAATGATGATGTGGTCTAAGATGGTAAGTCACGCTTAACCTACAGGGAGACTGGCTCTCAAGTGCAGCTGCCGGAACACACCAACAGGTGCTTGGCGGCAGATTTTCAACTTGAGGGTGGTAGCTTGCCAGACGGACTTAGAAAAAGCCCTACCACCAAGCTATGGTTTCATCACGATGTTTTCCTTCACCGAGCGCTCCGACTCAGTTGCTTGGATTCGAACCTACGTCCTTCGACGCTGGGTCCGAACACACTACCAACTGAGCCAAAAAATTTGTACTTCAAATCAAAATCAAAAATACTTTATTGACTTTAGGCCCTGAGAAGGCGCTTATGAACGTCAAAGTTACCACAACAACTTAAAGGCCAATATATAAACATAATATGCAGTTAAATATAAACTAATACATCTGTCTATTACATAAATAACAATCAATAGCTGAATATATGTAATAAGCGCATCACTTCAGAACTAAAATACACAAGCACCGTGTATGTAAATTTCTATATAAGGGTACGTACAGACTAATATTTTTGCCAATTGAACAAAACACGGGTGCAATTAACTTCATAGCAGGTCGATGCGGGACGCGTTTGTGCGTGAACTTTCGGTTACGGTTGGCGAGACGAGGAGAGTCGACGCAAGGGCCCTTCGGGGAGACGTCAAATAAACTTTGCAATCTCTCTAGTAAAGCTTTGTCAAAGAGTAAGGTAAGATTTATTTTCAAAAACTTAATTTATTGTGATGTTTCTTTAAAATTGAATAAAAATAAACGCTTTATAATTTCAATTTTACCGAAGAAAATCATGAAAAATTTTCATTCAAAATAATTTGAATACGAATTTGCTTGCAGTAAAGTTCCTTCACTCTATGAATTAATTCGGAAATATCCTAACAAATCATAGCACGTACCCAACTGTACTGGAAACTATCATATATTTACAAAGAAAATTTTCACATTACTGTCGCAAAAGCTCATAGAGTTTTGGAATCAGCCACAGTGTATACAGTAAAGAATCAACCTGGTCGAGAGTTCACGATGACAACTATATTATGCTATAATTTTAGCGTACGTAACATTGTAATTTCAATCAGAATTAACCATGCTAATAATTAAATAAATTATGACGTAAGAACGTCCTATACACGTATAGTTTTAATAATAGGTATTCGAAACAAAATACGCCTATCGTGCTTCTCAGAGTTAGTATGTGTGTAGGCAGAAAATTATAAGATATTCTATTTAACAACTCTATACGAGGAACGGCATGCAGTCGGCGACAGAGTAATAATGAAAAGCAACAACTAATACTACAGCGGAGTGTAAATACCAAATACTATGTCGAATTATCACAAACGCACATTTGCTCATATAAATATTTTGACAAATTTACAGGAAATGTCACAATTCAGACCGACTTTATAACGCTATATCCCGGTACAAGTTGGCACCTTTAATTCAAGGTATGCTTTGTTTGACGGCCGCATGTGAGATCATGCCGTAATACGTTAATTATTCTACAGAAATAAAAAGCGCTTAGTAAAAAATAATATAAACTTCTGCACACTTCCTAAGGTACAATAAAAATCATGTATCATAGAATCTAAAATTCAATTAAATTTGCTATGTCAGCGACCACGCGTCGTCCGTACAAGTGGACACTCAGTGATGGATGGGTTAATAAAATCATTTATATATTTTTTTTTTCGCTCCATAACCCGTACACCCAACATATCGACGTCATTTCAAATTGATTGCCGGGCGTTATGGACCGAAACGAATTAATCATTGACAGGAAACCAAAGTTAAGGTGTATATTTATAATATTTTGTCAATCATTTTAATCCTTATATAGGTGTAAAGAGTCTTCTTCTTACCCTTATGCCAACTAAGCAATGTCGGCGCAACATGTTTGTCAAAAGAAAAGCGTATCAGAAAAATAATAGGCATTTGAGAACATCCATTGGCTTTCTTATTATCTCGTTATTTTGATCAAACTATTGATGATTTTAACTCATTAACTGTACCAAATCGTTTTTTTTATATTAAAAGATGCTAACTAAATATGGACTATTCAATCATATGAAAGCTACACACACCGTCTACCTACCTGACTATACTGTACCATATACAACGTTGGAAGGTGATACAATCCAATTTAATATACATTTTTACCTTATATAGAGATTTATTACTTTTTTGTAATGAATTATAAAATATGCACCAATTCTTTCTTACACCATTCTGTTTAAATGTCTCTCTTCACACTTAAATAGATCATATGCGCCATAAATCAATTATTTATTATTAACTGATGTCATGCTTCATTTCTCTGGGTTGAATGATCGTCCAGAGTTCTTGAAAGCAGTCAATTTAAGCGGTTCAGTACGAACGCCGATATAATTTATCGTGGGTAAAGAGGTGAAAAATCTTATTTCCATTGTATCCAATTCTTGTGTTCCCTGTTTATAAGCGTAAACAACACGCAACACAATACTCGGAACTGGGCCAGGGTCTTATGTAAGTTCCGCGTATAAAGGATGTTGATTTTGACTTTACAGGATATAAGTAAACATAATAAATCCATTAGTTACACTTCTAAATTACAAGTACTAAACACTAGCCATATTAGAGGTAGGTTATACATAACTACAGTTTGCGATGACCGCTTAGAATTAGACAAAGGAGATACGTACCAATGAGCCACCAAGTGTATGGTAAAATTTAGACAAACTTTGCTGGAATCTTCCACTTAAACGTCCTTCTTATTGCTCTTTTTCAGTAGAATTTTCAAGTGAAACATCCTATATGAGGACTTTGAAATTCTGATCCGCAACTTTTGTCTGATGAAAAGTGGTGGGGGTAAACATTGTATCGGATAGAGCGTTGAAAACACCGGTTCTCGTCCGGTCACCAAAGTTAAGCAACGTCGGGTGCGGTCAGTACTCGAATGGAACACCGCGTAACGTTGGCTTTTTGTTAAAAAGTTTTCACTTCTTTCATATGATCATAAGCACACTCAGTTTTTTATAACATTTGCTCCAACTATTCCCGAGATAGCAAGAAGAGAACTTGAAGAAATAAAAGCAAGAAAAAATAATATAAACTTTATTTTTGTGATTTCGAAATATCAAACTTGTTCGTTCAACCACAACTTAATTATACAATTTAGTTAGAACCTTAATATGTATAGATACAAAATATCAATTATTCAATCATCTTTGCGAATATATTATTAGCCTATTGCGCCCAAATTATTATAAATATTTAATGCACTTATTCTTGCCGTATTACCATAAATTTACAAGTAATAATAAAATATACATTTATTGTTACCAAACATCCTATGCATCAAATAAGTGGTGTGTATGGGAAAATGTCTTCGTGGAACAAAACCGATTTCGCATGCTACCTGGCGACAAGGTTTTTGTGAAAAATGTTGTCGGAATCCGCACGCTAATGTTCATGCAGCACGGAACTCGGATCGACCTATATTTTGCCATTGACGACACTGTTTGCATTCATTACAGGGTTTGTGTACGAAAGCCTATCGCAAAAAGATATAAGCGATAAAATATATTGAACCATTTTTAGTTCTTCTTACCTATAAACTACATTAAAGTTTTAAGTGTTTTTTATTGTTATTGTTTTCTCTGTAATACGTGCAAAGTTTTAATAAAAAAATCCCACACGCTTACCGTATTATTACACCTATAATAATAGGATAGTTAGAATGGTACTAAAATTTGATAGACGTTTGAAAATTTAAAATTTTGCGTGTTGATAAATATTTAAACTATACGTTACTGAACATCAGTCTGTCAATTCTGTCAATATTCTTAAAAAACTTCCCTATTGTCTTCTGCCTCACGAAATCACCCACTTTATATATGGACATTTTTTAACCCAAATTTTTCACTTCCGTGCGTACGATTTTTCTAACATTTTCTTTCATACGAACCTGATTATCCTGATAATTACAGACACAACATAAAGAATTACCCAAACATATGTAATCTCTTTCTTATACTACCTGCAAATAAATATACGAGTAAGGTCACGATTTCACTCACATGTATTGCGTTTTAAATTAAGCATCGCTTAGATTATGATACATGTTTAACATCCAAACACAGAACCGACAATTTTGCTCATCATGCCAAAGTTAGTTATGTGCGCGAAACAAACTCCCGGCCTCTCCGCTTATTAGTAAAGCTTACTATTACTGTACTGCACTCTGTAAAATATATAATTCGTTTATAAACAATTTATAACATCAGTTTGTTAAATATCTAAACATCTGTTGCTATATAAAGCACTTATCATTACTACTATTTCCATATTACCAATCCTATCACCACTGTAATTGTCATAAAACTTTAGGATAAGAAACGTTAACCTAAGAAAATATCTAGAGGAGGGAGAAAACCTCCTTAAAAAGTTACCGTGGGAGAAAACAACGTAAAAAAGTTACCGACGGTGTGCCTCCGGGCGACGGGAAGGAGGAAACCTCTTTAAAAATTCTCCGTGGTAGAAAACCAAGTTAAAAAGGTACAGGTGATGATGGTTGGAAAGGGTGAAGGGGGGAAGGGGCTGGGGACCTGACCTTCCATTGCACATTGGTTCGGTAGATGGGTAGTTTACTGGTCTGTCGTCGCGGTCAGGGCGTTCGCGCTGGGCCTTGTCGCCGGGATGGCATGGTGCTTGCTTGTTCGATCCTACCACTCCATAGCGCGGCAGACGATATCTTGTGTTTTTTTTAGTCAGTAAGGGTCTGACTCCCCGTAGCTGTGAGTGTCCAATGTAGGATTTCTTCCCACATAAAAAAAAATCGACAAATAAATATTTTAATGATAAAAAAGTGTTTACTTACACTGCAAATGTTATATAGGATACTATTAATTTACCATTGCACGTGGTTTATGTATTTCCGATGACCACGAAAAAGGTAACCAAATGTCACGTTACCAAAACAAACAGCACACATGCGTTAACGGTGATATATCGGTAACCTTTCGCTACACATTATTGTATACATTAAAAAACAGCGCGTATGTGCCCTTCACTTATGGTTCCGTAGCCGAAAGAGAATAATGAAATTAGATGATTAAATAAATTTAATTATAAACATATATCACACTTTCATCATTTTGCTGTATTATATATGGACTGTAGTGTTCTTACCAATAAATATAGTAACGTTACTATGTCACGTTACAATAATAAAAAACATACGAGAAGATGCCGCATTGTAATCAAATCTTCACTAATAACCTATATCGAAATGTTATAAAACACAAATCACTATAATAAAAATACTGCTCCGCTCGTTAGAGTCGTAGCCTTATATTATATACCCAAAAGGCTTCCAAAATAAACAGAATATCAAAGAGAAAAC
Source organism: Antheraea assamensis (assembly GCA_035772565.1). Lineage (NCBI taxonomy): Eukaryota > Metazoa > Arthropoda > Insecta > Lepidoptera > Saturniidae > Antheraea > Antheraea assamensis. Next base: position 5,565,055 of record JAQQSE010000031.1, on the reverse strand, counting down.
TATTTATACAAATCAGATTAATAATTCTTTAGATTAGCAGCTTCAAACATGCAAATATTAGTATAATTATAAAAATTATATAAAACCTAATTATATATAACTTTTATTTTGTTTAAAAGTTTTCACTTCTTTCATAAGCGCACTCATTTTTTTATAACGTTTACTCTAACTATAACTGAGATAGCAAGAGGAGAACTCGAAGAAAGAGAGAAAAGCGAAAAAAAAAAAAACTTTATTTTTTTTTATTTCGAAATTGCAAGCTTGTTCAACCACAAATTTCAACTCTTTAAACGTAACGAACTTTAATATGTATAGATACAAAATAACAAGAAATAAAATTTGAATTTATATAAGAACACATAATTCGTTAACTCTTTATTGCATTTTACAATTACTTTAGTATTTTCGATAAAATCCAAATATACCTAATATAATTTCATATAGTGTTAATATTCTACGGAACCTTTCAATTTTGTTGGGTCGATCGCCATATTGCATCTACATCTACATACATCTACATATGTATATCTTTCAAGCAAATTGTGTGATTGGGGTTCAGGGAACGATAACTTCCATTTTATAACCCAATTTTTGGCGGCGGGTAAACAATGAAATTTGAAATTCTATCGGGAGTTCACACGTCCGAAATCGTTATCAGCATATAATGTATCTAAAAACGACTTCAAACATAGATAAATAATTTTACATTAAAATTTGAATTTGACAAAAAAAAAGCACATTTATCCTTTGATAACATGGATTAACATTTTGATTACATTTCGATTACAAAAATCGAAAGATCGAGAAGTTCGACTTGAAGACTCACTATTTAAATAAAAGTCGATTATTTAATGAATGAAGCGCATGATTTCAGGACGGCTGCAACCATTTACCTTATCCTTTTCTTTGTGGCTATAATTGTTATGATAAGGGTTGTAAGAAAGAAAATATTTGAAAAAACGTACGGAAAAGTGAATAGTTTGGGGTTAAAGAATCTCAATACAAAAAAGTAAGTAAATAAGACAGAAGACAGAGAGGTCTTCAAAAATAACGTCAGAATTTACAGATTAATGTTGAATTAATTATTCATTTCCACTTTTTATTTCAATATATGACCATATTGTAAAGGGAAGATTGGGTCTCATCATTTTCATTAATATACCCGTGCAAAGCCATAGCGGGCAGCTAGTTTTCAATTATTAAATCAAATGTTAGCTAAATCTAGACAAAACAAATATTTGTTGCATAAACAAAAGACGATAATTGTCAATCTAGTTAAGGTCTCTGTCTGCTGTCAGAGGTTTCATACTTATTTCACAATAAAAAAAAAAAACAAAAGACGATGATTTCACAGTTTGTATTTATATTTAGTACACTAACTTTTGTTTTGTGTATACTTATTAGTATTATTTGTATAAATGCAAAAATAATTATTCTCGTAGCGTTGTACTTGTTTGTATTATGTATATATACACTATTTATGTATTAAAAACAAGTAGTCCGGTGAAACTGTAGCGGCCTTAACAAGCCAACAGTGTAGTCAGTTCGAAAGAATAAAAAAAGAAAAAACAAGTATTGAAGCTATACTTTAATGTTAGCTCGATTATTTCTTTTTTTTTATATTTGCTCTACCTACAATACCGCTACTACCGAATATCTTTTCTCCAACATACTACTGGTTTATCATAATCATCAGCCTGTAAGAAACCCACTGCAGGACCATAGGTCTCCACGCGAAAGACGGTACTGGCATAATCACTACACCAGCTCACGACGTATTGCCGATTTCAAGCTCGGAGAAATCCACAGTTCTATATTTTTTTCCCCACACTACAAGAACTTTTCTCAGATTCAGGTTTTCTAACGATGTTTTCTTTCACCGTCAGCTGATAGTGTTACCAATTTAAATTCGAAAAATTCGTTAGTACATGCCGGGGTTCGAACCTGCGGACATCGGATCGATATTGCACCGGTCAAACCATTAGCCCGCCACGAATTCTTACTTACGCTGGTTACTTGAAAAAAAATGCTTTATAGCATTAAGTTTGCCAGTATACGAACATAAAAGTACAATAGAGTACTCATTAATCCATACGAGTCAGAAAAAACCCACACAGATATACATTAGATAGACATTTCTTATAACAATATTTGTCCTTAGAGTTAACATCATCGACACTAAGAAGAGAACGGTACATCAAAGAATAGGTTCTCTCTAGTACCACAGACACGTAATCCTTCAAAACTCTTGAATATTCATTAAACTCACCTAAACATTTGCAAGAACTTTGTACTGTCTTAAACCGAGTATCTTTACAACCCTTAGGGTGCATCTAAATGTCGAAAGTCAACAATGGGATTCCGTCTGTGTGCTTCAGGAAACGTTACTGTCATGCAAATTTAACGGTCTTCGGAACTAATTACTTCGGTTTGCACACACATACAAACAGAGCGTTTGTTTGCGTAGTATTCAAACCCTAGGTCGGTCTACAGTTAGACAAACTTTGCACGTGTAAGTTCTGGTATTCTACTTCATATGAAAGTTAGTTTTACATTTTCATTATATAAGCATGTACTAGCTGATACCCGCGGCTTGGTTTTCGTTACGATTGTTGTAGAATTTTATTATAAGTACATATTTTAACTTCTACTAACTAACTAACTTCACTAACTAACTAACTTCATTTTGGACAGTCTTTTCTTTTGTAATTTTTTACTTAACTCTATAACCCTCTTACCGACTTCAAATTATAACTGATACATTTCGTTATTACTGCTTATACCCTATGCAAAAGCGTAATGATATATAGCCTAGATAATACTCTCAAAAGTCCTCTTTCTGCCAATAAAAGAATTGATCAAATCGGTTCAGCCTTTCCGGAGATTAGCCCGGAAATAAAAAGGAATTGCGATTTTTTATTTAAATGTATGCACTAGCTTTTGTCCGCAGCTTCGCTGGCGTTAAAATAGACTTTAGTAGTTGTTAGTAGATTTTAGATTATACTAAGGAACAGTACTTTTTTCTGAGTGAAACGTATCTTATTTATCCTTTTCTGTGCCCCCGACTTGAACAAGAAAATATTCCTTTACACGCACTTGTTGAGGCTCTTAACCAAATCAAACTTGCCCAAGGATTTATTAACCGTTAGACTAATTACATTGTCAAAAGTAGAGAATAAATATTACCAAAGAGTATTTAAAATATCTTATACCGTTTGATCTTTTGTAAGGATAATTTAACTATGCTCATAGCACCGCACGCGGCTTTTCCTTGTAATTATAATAATAATAATAACACTTTATTGCACACCTAGAAAAATATACAAAATTAAGCAACAGTTTACAATATATGTGTACACTTAGGCGGCCTTATCGCTTAGAGCGATCTCTTACAGGCAAACCTTAGGAGACAGTTCATTTTTAAAATAAAATACCCGGTGGCAATACAAAATATACACTAAAATATATACACTACAGAAATAATATATATATATATATATAACAACACAAAAAAATTAAAAAAAAACATTCCACACACTACTGCATTTAAATGTGACCTTGGAAGCACAATTCAGCAATACAATATAAACAGCTTACAGCGAAAGGTAATATCGATGAAGACACTTTTTTTTAAATATTGTTACAGATTTTGCCTACCTAATCTCATATGGAAGTAAGTTCCATAGCCGTACAGCTTGGACCGCAACTGATTTATGATAAAATTGAGCGTGACAGGCAGGAGATCTGAGCAAACCTTGTGCGCACAGGCGACGTGGAAAAGGATTTCTGGAACCTAACATTTCAAATCCATTCCTTAAGTACAGAGGGGAATTACGATTATGAAGAATGTTGTACAAGAGAGATAGGATTTAGTTTATTAAAAGTGATTGAATTATAGAAAAAGGAACATTATGTAAATATTCTGTACGTCCAATTTTCATGGCTATCAGTCAAATAGTGGTGGAGTTTATGTACATTTCTCTATATTTACATCATCGCCTGTTGGTGATGCAAATTATTTATTTTAAAAATATTGTACTCATTTAGAAAAATATCACATTGTCATCATTTTCTAAACAATTGTTTTTAAAGTTTTAAGAATCTACGATTTATATAAGCACTACGCATTCAGTGATGTGGGTTTTCTTGCAGCAGAGGAGTGGGGCAAGCGGTGTGGTGTCCATGCGTAGCAGAGGGAAAGTAAACCAATAAAATTGTATATACCGAAATTCTGTAATCTATACACAAAATATATTATTATAGAAATATACAACGCAGACGCAGTTATCAGCTAATTGCTAATAAATCTGGATTCATCAGTGTAACGCTTGAGATTTTTAATTTTAATTATTCTGTTAAATCGCCCATGACATTTCCTTGACTGCCTCTTCTCGATAATGATAGTTTAAACCGCGGTTTTGTATTTCAGTAATGAATGTTTCAAATGTTTAACAACACGGCATAATATAATAATAGCGGCCCGCTCCGGCTTCGCACGGGTATAAAATATATAGCCTATGTCATTCACTGAAAAAACGATTAAAATCGATCCAGTAGTTGTGATTTATTCATTACTGCCCGTGGCCCGCACGCATTAAATTTGGAGTAACCTCAAAAATAACAGTATTTCACCACTATTTAATTTATGTTATTGTACATATAAACCTTCCTCTTAAATCATTCTATCTATTAAAAAAAATCGCATCAAAATCCGTTGCGTAGTTTTAAATATTTAAGCATACATAGGGATATGGGGACAGAGAAAGCGACTTTGTTTTATGCTATGTAGTGATGATACCCAATTAGAAAAAATACTGTTATAGCATGGTTTTATGAAATAAAGTCAAAAATAGCTTATACGAAAACTGTTACTCAGATAATATTCATTGTTGTCGCAAATAGGTCAACGAAGAGTGCACCGTTCTATTGTAGAAATAGCCACAACAAAAGCTAAATGGGAACAGTTGTCAACCATTGGCTTTGTCCAATATCTAGTCGATGTGCAGATAGATCTATGGCTGCCCGCATTCACAACGGGATTGAAAAGAAAATATTGCAATGTGTGCTGATGCATTCAGAAGCCACATTTATGCGAACGACTATTATTTACCAAAATTGATTATGGAAAAACTCGCCTTTATTATTTACTGGCGGCCCGCTCCGGCTTCGCACGGGTATTAAATATATAGCCTATGTCATTCACTGAAAAAATGATTAAAATCGATCCAGTAGTTTTGATTTATTCATTACTGCCCGTGGCCCGCACGCGTTAAATTTGGAGTAACCTCAAAAATAACAGTATTTCTCCACTATTTAATTTATATTATTATACACATAAGCCTTCCTCTTCAATAACTTTATCTATAAAAAAAACCGCATCACAATCCGTTGCGTAGTTTTAAAGATTTAAGCATACATAGGGTTATAGGGACAGAGAAAGCGACTTTGTTTTATACTATGTAGTGATTTCAAAATGATTGTTAACACGAAAGAAATTTATTTTCAATTGACAATATTATTTTACGGTGTATATGAAATGTAAATGTGTTTAATAACGATACGGTAAATAGACTGTCGCTTTAAAAGCAATGGATTGATCAAATAGCATACTAAAGTATATAGTAATTATTTTAATATACTTTTCATACTACTTGAAATAAAAAAGTGGTTGGCTCAAATTGGTGGTAAATATCTCAGGACAGAGAGAAGTGGGCTTTTTTGGAGGAGGCCTTTTTACCCAACCTGGGAACCGAGCTTAATGATAAGGTTAATACTAAATAATAATATAATTATTGGAAATAAGTCATTAAGTATTAAGAGAAATAGAAAATTATGTAATTAATTATTAAGAGAAATAGAAAATTATGTATACCTAGCAAATAGTACATTTTATTTAACATTTAATAGCTTAAATGATATGCTTGGTCAAATAAGGGCTTTTTTATTTTATTTTCTACCTGAAATGTATATTAAATATAAAAATAACGAAAACGACATACAATAAACAATTTATTAATAAATAGTTCCTCTAAACCAGTACCAAGTTACTATAATTTACGTTAACTCTTGTGATAGATTTCTTAACTACTCCCTTCATATATTATTTAATACTAGTTGTTAACCACGACTTCGCTAGCGTTAATGTAGACTCCACCTATCCCTCAGAAATGGTAGTTCTTTTTTATAAAACGTCACTACTATTTTCCTTTTTGTATTTCTGATAACCTGCATACAAACTTTCGTGATAATCTGTTGAACAGTTAGGCCATGAAAGTGAAATAAAAAACAAAAAAAATATTGGCAATTTATAGTATTCGATATTTTTCATGCGCTTCACGTTACTTTCATATTTTCACGATTTTACAGTATTTAGGCCGTTTCAAAATACAGAAAAAAAGAGATGAAAATTTATATTTCGAATATCTGTTTTTAATTTTGTATCTGTGACATTTTGCAATCAATCGTAATAAGGTTATGATCAAGAGATGTAACAACATAGTTTAAAATCGATTAGAATAGGTGTATCAAATGAACAGATAATAAAAGTCAGTTGACAAAAACGTATTGATAGTCAGTAGTAGCCAGTAAAGAGAACATACTTTTGGAACTTTTGGCGGGAACGTGGAATGTCATGTAGTGGATTTTATATTTTATTCATAAACTTGTGTTATTTCGCTCTATATTTTGTAATATTGGTGGCTATTTACGTTATATAGTTTGATTATTGTACACAAGTGTAGTGGATGGGAAATAATGACAAGGAGCATGAATTCTGACTTACCACAATAATTCTCTGTAAAGTTCTAACAAGACGGCCATTGAAATGATCGCAAAAAACTTCTAATATCATGACCTACTCGATAACGACAGTTGCTAAAAAGTAACTAAAACAAACCTAATTACTGACCTAAAATAACCTATTTTATAATGGAACAAATTTTCAAAACTATAATATACCTTATTTGTACAATAGACTTAATACAAGAGAAAACATTTGCGTTTTCAATTACCCCGTGTAGGTACTACACGAGAGAACTAATAATTCAATCCCGCACGGATGAACTCCTTTGTTTTTTGTCATCCAATCTTCGTTTAATACAAAACATTTTCAAATTCACGCAATATTTGATCATTTTCAATATTAATAATATCCCGTTATCGAGCAATCCCAGGCTCGGGCCAGCAGCCGGAATTTAATCTCACGAAATGAACACGTTCACAATATTTGATTCTGTTATGCAAATAAATACATTTTTCATGAGGTATTTTACATTTTGCACGTTTTATAATGTTTTTTTTATTACATACAATTGATCGAATTTTTGTTTCAAGAGTCAGTAAGAATTTAAAAATGATGTAGTGATAACGGAGTCGTTTGGCTGGTGGAATAACAATCCGATGTCCTAAGGATCGAAACCTGGGCATGTATAAACGAATTTTTCGGAATTTGTGTAAATTTACTAATATAAATTAGTAACACTATCAGCTGACGGTGCAACAAAACACCCTGAGGAAAGCTGAACCTGAGAAATGTTCTTTTAGTACCATCGTATGTGGGAAAATATAGAGCTATGGATTTCTTGGAGTTTTAAATTGTCAATGCTTCGTAGGCTGAAGGCTTCGTAGTGAATATGTCTATACATTCCTACGGGAAGACGCCTATGGCGGTGCAGTGACTCTCTGATGATGATAACGGAGTCATTTACATAATATAGTATATATAATCCAATAATTGTAATACAGTAATTGATGGCAGATCATTTAATAGATGACGTCGTCTAATTAGAATAAATGTAGTATCTCTCAGGCACAGTCATTTTTCTGGATGAAAGGCACCCTATGTTCTTTTTTGTACCGTTGACAACGAAAGAAATAAATAAATAAAAAAGAGAAAGGAAATATAATAATAATATAATACTTTATTCATCTCAAAAGAAAGTTGGTAACTCTATTCAAACGGTTGCAAAATATAAAAATGAACTTATGATGTTAGTATACAAAAATACTTCATTTATATTAATTCAGTTGTTTTCTATTTAAAAACTTCGTAAAATGGTTAATAATTAATATTATTACATACTTATTCCGTTACATAGGACATATTTCAAAACCTCAAATATTAATATCTATATATAAATTTTTTCCTCGGTTTATAAACCGATTTTTTTTTGTTTAGTAACTATTGACAAACTTTAGTGTTATCAGTAAGAAATTGTGGTAATACTTTTTTACCTAATCACAGACGAGTCCGTGCCTTTATATGTAAATCTATATACATCACACATCACTTCCACTTTACATATAACGTCTACAATTTACAATATTTGAACAATACTCTATAGAGTTTTGTACCATTTAAAAGGAAAAGTTAAATATAAGTACATATAATGATATTTTTATATTAATACCTGAAGAAAAAACTTTATCTTCTCTATCTTGGTCGATTTTCAACCACTTGAAGATCACTAACAATATTAATTTTTTAATAAAAAAAAAACATAATATAAAACATGACACTTTTTTGTTATATATATCTTAAAAGTCTTTTAAAACAGCGCTCTACAGTAATTTATCCAAATATTTACTTTCGTCTCGTCAATAATTCAACCAAATGACAGTATCGTGAAACAGAAAGGCAAAATGAAAGGAAACGGTACCACAGTACATACGCAAGTGGCTGTGCCCTCAAATAAATGAAAATTCATCCGTGCAAACAATAACGAGATCTGTGCGACGTCGAAAGTAAACATCTTAAAATGGCAGCTAATTGTACAGCAGCTGCTAATGCTTTTGCCCACTAATTCGTATTTGTTTTCAAATAAGCCTTTATTAAGTTTATGTACACGTATACTTGAATAATTCTGGCATTAACACTAAAGTATATATATATTTTTTATATTATAGGGGGTTAACGAACAGGTGGGTCACCTGATGGTAAGTGATCAGTGCCGTCCATAGACACTAGCAACACCAGGGGAGTCACAAGTGCGTTGCCGGCCTTTTAAATATGTGGGCCTCCGGCGGTCTCACTGACCGAACGAAACGCAACAGTGCAAGCACTGTTACTTCACGTGGGCTTTCTGTGAGAGGGTGGTACTACCCCGGGCGAGCCGACCCATTCATGCTGAAACCAGTAATAGCTTCAGCGTAGCTCTACCACCTACAAAGCATATTATTATATTTGAAGCATATTAGTTTTTAACCACGGTTTCGCTGTCCACAACTCGGGAATATTATTTTTGAAGTTATACTTCTTTTGGCGCGTTAAGGAAAAATGATGAGAGTAAGTTTATAGGTTGCGCGCGAACACCGTCACGAAAAACCGACAACCTGAAATTAGCTACAGTCAACATTTTATTCAAAAAAAGTATGTATGTATTAATAACCTTTTTTCTATTGTTAATGTCTTTTTTTCTACAAACGTAGAATAAGACAAAAAATAAAAATATTGAAAAGATTATTATATTGTTACGCCAAAGAAGTATAACTTCTAACGCGTGCACATAAGTATACATTATTTTTTTATTTTCTGAATAAAATATACCCATGTTATTTTCTGTACTTCTGACAACATGTGTGCAAAATCCCATGATTTAGCTTAGCTTAGCAGTTAAGGTGTGGAGCTGTTATAAACAAACTTAATATTACTCATTTATAATAAATAGGATTTTAAGTTTTTTCTATCATCACGAAGAATTAAGAATTTAATTTCTATTTACAAGTACTTACAATACAATTCTTATATACAATATACCTTCATAATACAATACAAGCTCTTTGTTAGTTGTACATTTTCTTATCTTTAGTGTGACATTGTTGTAAGTCTCCAAAATAAATTGTAAATAACATTTTATTATTTATGTATTTCTTTAATTATTTCAAGAATACGCAAATATTTAAATGTGAATCGCTTTTCTTTACAAATTGGTTATTTTTACTTAATTTCGTGAAGACGTATTCTTTTAATACTTCATAGGTTTTAGTATTGATCGAGCTGTTTTAGAGGATAGTGAATAGCTAAGTGAGCTTAGAAAAAGCCCTAACACCAAGCTATGGCTTCTTAGCGATATTTTCCTTCACTCTCTCATTCCCAAAAAATAAAAACGCTAACCACTAAGCCAAATATAATAATGAAAAAAATATTTCAAGTCTTGTCATATATTTTTCAAGATATATTATTTAATTTCACATTAAATAACTCGAACTAAATGATATTTTTTTAAATAATAGTAAAGTAATAATTCAGCACTTCCTTAAGTAAACAATTACAATCATTTCTTCAAAAATTTGTACAGAACAAGTTATCACGAACATTTGCAACTCCTATGACTAGACTGGCTTCAACGGTATTAACATTGTCATGAAAGGTTTCGTACATTATTAGATTAGCGAAAGGAATTTTCATTTCCGTTGATGTGAATTTATTGCCAAAAGTTTATTAGGGATTTAAAATAAATGCTTGTGGGCATATAATGAACCTGTGCAGAATTATTCATTACAATTTCTTGACAGCTAACACAATAATTTAATCCACAGTTATATTGTCAAGAATTATAAATGATGACGGACCAGCTAGCTGTCAAAATACCGGGACATGTCAATTGTTGTACTTCGCTTCTGCATGAATATCACGGCCACACGACGTAGAATGGACCGTCTTTAAACTACAGGAGTTACGACTGCAAATTTTCCGTCATCTACTCTAGTCTACGGACCTTTCTTCATATGATTTTCATTTTTATTTGGACTTTGGATAATTATTTACAGGCGAGAAAATTCAAATCAGATGACACTGAAAAACGCCTCGAACAGTTCATCGATTTCCCTTCTTCAAAATTCTTCAAATTTGTGTAACACAGGCGCCATATGACTTGTATTAAAATTACCAAAAGTGCATCAAGTATAGATAATAAATAGCTATTACAACAAATCTATACTTTCATTACCAAAGAGGTTCATTTTTTTCCTACATAAAACGACAATTTCAGAGGTAAAGATGTAATAAACGTAACCTAAGTCAGTTCTAGCTGATTATCGAAATAAAGAATTTGTGTTATAGTACAAAGTGACGTTTGCAAGGACGTGACGTAATTCACTCTGATTGGTGTTCAACATAAGATGGACGATTGCTGTATTTTATAGTTTTATTTTATTGAATAGTTTATCAATCTCAACCTGAATATAAAAATTAATACATTTTTCCTAACCTATTCATACGATTCTATGGAATGAACAGATAATTTTTGTAATTCGTGATTACTTTTATCATGCCAATTATGATATCTCATCACGCCTATATATCTTCTAACTTAAAACCAAAGAGGTATAGAATATGAAACTATACTATCTACAGTGTACAATATCGACTGTATTTATATCTTGTCTGTTCGATTTCTTTTATTAAAATAATATATCCAAAATACAATATAAAAATCTCTACCGCTATGTCAAATTGTAAGCAGTTCAAGTATTGTTAAGTCGTAAAATTTCCGCCGTTGAATAGCTAAAACGCGGCGCGAAAATTGTAAATGGAAACAATGTATAATTCGAATATTGCGGTTTTTATTGTGAAAGTCTGCGTGAAAAGGTTGAAAGCTTTCAGCATGCCTAATAAGGCTTGGCACAAAGGCGATTATGATTGTACCTTCTTCATTCAAACGCTAAATAATAATAATAGGGAAAGCGTAAGATAAGTTATGCTTATGTGTTAAAAGCTTCTCAGAGACATTTAAAATATTACATAAAAAGTTTAATACAAATTTATAATATAATAATTTTGTATTATAAAATAATATGCCCATATTAGATATAGGAGTAAAAATATATAATAAGATAGGTGTTAGAGCGGCCGAAATCCATCCGAAGGCAATTTAACGCTACGTCGTCAGAAGCCTCTCGTGTAATTCGTTTCTCTCAAATATGCCTAACGTGACATTGAATAATTTTATCCATTTTCTTATTTATATAAAGTGGATAGGATCTAATTTCCCGTAAGCTGGATGTTTTTGTCGAGATTATTAGAAAAGAGATGATTTTTATTTATTTTATTTGATTTAATTTTAAAATTCCCACATGTGCATATTTGTATAGGCATTCCGCCGTACTTCATTTACCTCTCCGAAAGATTTTGCTCAAGGCTTCTCAGGATTAGTGTTGTTTGATCTATGTTTAGGGAACCGTACAGTTTTCGTAGATAAAAGGTAACATAATGTGTCCTTTTTTGTACCCCTGCCTGATAAAGTGCGTGCAAAATTTATTGATGGTCTGTTGAGTAGTAAAACGTGAAAGCGTAACAAAGAAGCTAACTGATTTTCGCATTTATATTATTAATTAGGATATTTACGGTATACCTTTTCGCTTTATCTCTATTTTTGTTATATTAAAAACCTAGCAAATATGGTGTCACACTAAAAATGGACTTTGAAATGCACCTACAAATACTGCTACTTTACAAGAGAAATAAGTGTAATGTTGTGCTTCCGCTATACCAGTCAGCTATACCGATCTTGTATATAAAAGGAATACGAAAAATATACATATATAAGCGACGATAGCTTAGTTGATAGCGTGTTCGGATATAGCGTCGAAGGACATAGGTTAGAATTCTTGCAACTGAGTCGAACCTCTCGGAGAAGGAAGACATCACGATAAAACCATAGCAGCGTGATGGTACGGCTTATTTAAATCCGCATGGCTAGCCACCACGCTCAAGTTAAAAGTCTGTCGCCAAACACCTGTCGGTGTGTTCCGACATCTGCACTTGAGAGCCAGACCCCTCTTGGTTTAGTGTATTTACCATTTCGTTTCACATCGGATGAGATTGTGGTCCAACTCTAACCTATAAGGTATATTAAAAAAATGGCATTATTTCAATGTTAATGTATGAATCTCCTCATATTCTGTAAATACAGACTTGTTGCTTTAGTAAATGTATATATAATCAAGCACCAAAACAACCCGAAAACAAACCGTATAAGCTTTGCCTCTCGATTAGTTCAGTTAAGTTGAGTTTAGTAGAGTACGTACTACGTAAACACAAAGCGCACACATCCCTGCATAAATTAGTCTTGTTAGATGTTAAATGCACTACAGGAATTTAATCCTCATATTTCGTCTGCTGGGGTTCGGCGTCTCTTTTTAACTCCAAAATGAATTGCATATAACGTACGAGTATCGAAGTAATTTAAACTGTATGACGGCAGTTTTTAGAGTCATTTCTCTTTGCTTTCTTGGAAAACTCATTCTGAGAACTGCAATCAGTGTCTAAAATATTAGCAGCGCATCCTAAACTTTATTGACATGTCTGTACATATTAATTTAGAACTATATTTGAAGCGCTTTAAGCTGTATATACATGTTTATGGTGGTCATTATTTTATGAACGGAATCTGATTACGAAGCAACTACAGAATCCGATCTCTCTCTCTCTAAATCTAGTAATTTAGTTTTTAATATCTGATAAATTTGTATCGGTTATCGAATATTTAGCAATATCTAAACCTAGAAATAAATAAATCGTAGAATAAAAAAATACAACATTTAAAAAATTGTATAGATCAATAAAGCAGGACCGAAATTGTTGGACAATATTTTAAATTAATAAAAATCTATATTAATAACTCCTTAGTTAAATTTGTACATATGATACATTTTCTTTTCCAAAATTTTCTAATACTAAATATAAATATTAAGTATTACTTCAAAAAAATAACAAATCAAAAATAATTAATGCACAAAAATCGCATAATAAAGTTATTCAAACAAAACAGCGGAAAGCAAATGAATGCACTAAACAACATATCCCTTATATAGTTATACGGTACAGTTATTCAAACTTGATCAGATAGAATCTAAACAACGACCTCCGATAACTGTAGAGACGTTACAACAGAAGAAATAACAAAAGAGAAATGCAGACTCTACACCAAAAATTTGCCGTTTTCAAGTCTAATATTAGGATTACTTAAAATTTTTTTTCATTTGTTTCATCTGCATTAGTAAACTATACATGCTTGAATTTAAAAAAAAAACGAAACTACACGCTGTTATAAACAATATACAGCCTTATTATAAACATACTATAACTTTAAAAATAATATTAATTCGCTGCCTTTATTTTTTCATCATTTTCAACACGAGTTCGAGATGAAATTTATTATTTCCTCAACGTTCAGTAACTCAACAGGGGGTAATCTTTATAATCGTATCACGTCTATCAACAGAAAATCCATGGCTATTTCCTTCTTTACTGTATTTTTTTATTCCAACGGCAAGATATAAAAAAAAAACGAACAAAGAATAAATAAAACTATATCGATAAAACTTACTTCGTATACTACTTGTTTTTTTTTAAATTTATTTTAACAAGGTTCTCCAGAAAAAAATGTGTCTAAAATATCTTCGGCCGTAATCGAGGTCCATACGACGTTAATAGCATGCATATGCATAGAAATACATTCAATTTAGGAAAGAAAGAACTGGCACTAACAGGCACCGGGGATAAAAAAATGTGTTCTTTCTTAAACCACGATACAAGTGTAACTTTTTTTTTCAAATCGTAGGCATTTAACTGAAAATTATTCGATTTAGGTTATTATAATCAAAATTAATATTAATAATTGGAAAATTGGAATGATAATGACAAATCAATAGTAGACATTTTCATTTCAATTTGCGTATTAGAGTACGAAATACATAATAAATACAAGCATTCAGATAATAGACACATTTTAAAAACAACGTTTATTTAAATCATCGAATCGTTTTGAATTGAGCCTTGGGCGCCGCCATATTGACCTTGGCTGCTCTGCCGAGCGCCGTTCACTTTACCCCTACTCCGCGGCCAGCTGTAACGTAACATGCGATAGATGGATGAAAGAATTTAAGGCTATATAAAAAAGTTTGGCTTTCAAAATGATATATTAATACGAACATTTTAATCAGTGAGTTCTATTGTACTCACCGCGACTAGACTTATGAAAACTTAAATGCAGAAGTCTTTGTTGGTAGAAGCTTTTGTATTATTGTAGTTGTAATTTCCTCACAGACGAGCCTCGCGACAATCCCGTCTTATCTTTGTTCCTTGACAACACTTTCCCTTGGGCGTGTGCACACAACTGCGTTAGTTTTTCACTTAAAATAAACTTTATTGTAACTACATACAGTTGTCGTTATAATGTTAGTGTCCAGTGTATTTTTTTCAGCATATAGCCGGATTTATAACGCGACTTCACAGCTACTGTAGTCTCTTTAATTTGACACACTGCTAAATTGGTCGATACTTTTGTTTTAGTTTTTGTTTATATATTTAGTAAACTGTTTTTTTTTCATATAATAAAATTATTAAACCTTAGTGTTTAATAAAAAAAAAGTTTATTTTATTACAATATTGGTTACCTCAGATTCGCCGAGATTACTTTCTAAAATGTATCGTTTTTGGTCATTAAGGTCCCATTAAAATCGGTTCAACTATTTAGAAGATTAGACCAAGCAAACGAAAAGAGAAAGAAGAACAAAATATGAAGTTAAACAGGTTAAGCTTTTGGTGGCAAAGTAAAAAAAAAAATGTATTTTTTATTGTAACAAACTGACCGACAATACAGCAGTTCTCTAAAATTGGATCCGTAAAATAGTACACATAAAAAAGTGCAAATAAATATATAAGCTTATGCCCATATTAATAAGCCTTTAAACTTATGTGAATCCTTTATTTCGATGTGACAAAAAGACACAATAATTGTATTTATTTGTACAGATATGAAGTTCTTCTCGATGACTGGGTTGTTTTCCGAACCGGTGGTAACTTTGACGTTCATAAGCGCCTTCTGAGGGCCTAAACTGAATAAAGTATTTTTGATTTTAAAGTAATCGTTTTAAACCACTTCTTAATGATATACAACAATTACAACTTGAGTGTATGATTTAAGTTGCAAAATTTCCACATGTAATACTTGCAAATACTTAAATCAGCATTACTTTGCATTACCACATGGAATTGATTGTCCCTTGCCACATCTCACTGACGCAACAAAAGAGGCGGCTGAATCAGTCGTTGAATGAACCTATCGTCAGTTCTCAATTGATATTGTTGATATGTAACAGTAAAATTTAAAAATTAAAACTAATTAAAATATGTTGCTGATTAAACGTATAACGACCACAATCGATTACACGTGTTTTGTTCCATCACAGAGTATCCTCAGATCGGTGTTGTTTATTCCGATGTGAACGGGCGAGCGAAAAGTGTATAATTTCAAAGTAAAGTCGACTTAACTACTTAAATCAAAATTAGTATTGAATTAGGGTATAATGCTAATGCTACTCCCATACCTGCGTGTATCGGCACAAAGTTTTGTCAATGGTCAGACTAAATGCAGATGTCGGAAGATATTATCGTTATGCGTTACGAACTATCGGATTGCGTGACGATACACGCAGCACGATAACTGGAGCCGCGGTTTTTCTTCCCACATCAAAAGAACTTGGAGACGCTAATTTCGAGTTACTATTGAAATGACAATGGTGTGCAATCGTTATTCTACGCCTTTATCAGAGTTAATTTTGAGATTACTTTTTAGTGGCACAAGTAACCTAAGCTTCGTCACGCAGGTATGGGACTAGCATAATAGACTTATAAATTTATCGATTCGAGTCGAAAATATATTCACTGTAAATATTCCTATAGTGTTAATATTGTAAAAGAAATATTGTGACAGCATATGTTTAGAACATATTGGCCAGCAAAGTGTGAAAGCACATGTGTAGAACATACTCGTCAGTAAAGTGATCAGGGGTACAGGTGACAGGACATTACGATGCGAACTTATACCGGCTGCGATATTACACCTTATTACTCTCACACAAATCACTCGTAGCGATAATGTCATTAAGCATGTTCTTTTTTTAACCGGTTACATTTGCTCTAAACTTTATAATTTCAGCGTCAACGTTTGAAAGCGTGCGCGCGGTATTACGTACACGATGAGTTAAAACTAATGAAAGGAAAATAGAATGACAGGAGATATGGTATTGATTGACACTGTTGATCAAAAATTAACCAACAACCGTTATTAATTAATACATTTTAATTACATTTTCTTTATGAAGTATAACCCCCTCAAATACTTCACGCTTAAAATGAACAATTTTTATTGTTACTCGTGCAAAATAAGTCTATAAATACTTCTTTATAGTATAATCGGTTGAAGTGAAATAATTACCTGTTGTAGCTTTTCTTCATTAAAGACTATTGTCATAATTTTGCTTTTCACAAAGTCATCAACTATTACAGCCATTAATTCTATTTTAATCTTTTATTTCTTCCGAATTCGGCAACTAATCCTTACTACAATAGACGAATACTGCTATTACGGGTAATTATTCCGTTTTACAAAGTTTGCATTCGAAAACTTTATTAATCTAATATAACCCATTGTTAGAACTTTCGCGGCAGTTTTTGTGATACCTTAAAATCATTTTTCGTTTCATTCTTTCAAATCTACTACATTTGCAAATTACAAATGCCACTAATAAAAAAACAATATAGGATTAGTAGCTCAAGACTATGAATTCTAAATAACATTAGATTAGGAATCCTAAATTCTAACTGATATTAGATATGTGAATAAGACGTCGCAGTTACGTTAACACAGGAGTATAGAAAATGACATACACCTTTCACCCAGAAAAAAGTACTGTTTCTAAGGGCTGAAGCTGGTAAAAAATAAAAATTCACTACATGGTCATCTAAGATTCTACCGAATAACTTTAATTCCCACTTCACAACCTCATCGAAGACTTTACGCGATAGAAATACAAACTGCCAATAAGTGTAATAAATACGAAAGCAATAAATTCCCCTATGTTAAGAAACATCCCGGAGCGGCTGAAACAAAGACATCACGTGCCGAGAGATGATAAAATAAATTTTGAACATCCGCCATTACAGAGCTAATGGGCCGTATCTCGAAAGCTAGGGAATAAAAGATCCGTCGATTAGAAACTTTATGTTTGCAATTTTCCGGAGACTCCCCCAAGAGTCTTGCCAACCTTGAAGTTGTGCGTATGCAGAACGACTTGAACTATGGATGATTTTAATTTGAATCAAATAATTTTATACATCAATGCGATAAATTTGTAGCAGTAGTTACTTATTACTTTAATAAAAACACTTCATATAATTATCGAATAGATAATATGTTATTATATTCACGATCTATATACATAAAAACAACAATACATTTCTTTATAGCTCAAGCTTATCCTTTTTAAATACTACTTATCTCAAGAAAATACAAATATTACAAATGCTCATTACATGGATAGATCACACCTATACCAGATGGATTCTTTCTTTATCCAAAGTGATCGAACGGTCTGAGATTAGGCCAAACCGCAGTTAAGCGATGAACGACAATAGATAGTTCGATGATTTAAATCCACGACTTATGTATTCTTTAAATTACTGATTCTAATACTATACACAGTATAAAGGCATGCATAACGCAAAGATTATAAGTCGAATTAAGATTCAAAAATTTGCAAAACAAGTTAACAATACATAGGCACCTAACAACGGCAGGTGAGCAGCCTTTACGAGTTGTAAACTAAAAACTGTAAATAAAGCATTCCACGTCCAACTTATAGATAGTTAAGTCGACGATATCATCTAAATTGCTGGTCATACAACTAGCAAGAGACAGAAAAGTTGAAACATCGAACAAAATCAACAATACTCAGAAATATGTGAATTAGGACTACAGTTTATGTGATCAAGATACTAATTCACAATCACGTGA
Organism: Antheraea assamensis; assembly: GCA_035772565.1. Classification (NCBI taxonomy): domain Eukaryota; kingdom Metazoa; phylum Arthropoda; class Insecta; order Lepidoptera; family Saturniidae; genus Antheraea; species Antheraea assamensis. Next base: position 5,546,258 of record JAQQSE010000031.1, on the reverse strand, counting down.
GTTAAAGGAGGTATTTATATATATGTTCGTTGCACCTCCCACCAACTCCTCAAGGGAGGGTCTAATATTAGGCCTTACATCTTTAGTGGAGGCCCTGCTGAGACCAACACCTGCCGGGTCGGGTAGAAATTTTGCAGAGGCAGTTCCTACACAACCGGCTAAAACGTGTGAGACATACACCGAGGGGGTTTAGTCAGTACACAATTGGCATCCCCACCTATGCAGCCCGGAAAAGAAGATTCCTCTGCGAGAAAAAAAATAGTATTTATATAAATTAATAATGGTAAAAAAATATTCAGTAGTCTTGATTTTTTTAATATATTTATATTAATATTACTATATTTTTATAACTGTATACACTGTATAAGAAACTTAACAAAATAATAAATAAATCTAAAATTTATCTTTTTTCTTGTTATCACTCGTTAACATATTCTCAAAACACAGCTACATTCTGCAGATTCCTATGTGAAGTAATATATTTTCACTTCTAAATTAACTATTCTTTTATTTTACCTAAACATTCAACAGACTTGCCAACCATTATTGTTGGCCGGTTTCTTAATGCCAACAGAGACTAAGTTTATATAAAAGTAAGATACGTATTTAAAAATCCCCAAACAAACTGCAAACTTAAAAGGCATTGAGACGGAACCAAAAGATCCACTCTATCCGGTCGGTTGCTCAGAAAATAGACTCAATTATCCAACTATCGATTGGACATTAATCTGAGAGAAAAACCTGAAAGACGCCAACTCGATCCATAATCTATGATCTCGTGTAGAGTTTAAACGGCTTTAAAAGTACTTGAATTACAGATACAAATTATTCAGACTAGATAATTTTTTTAACATATTATTGTATGTATAGTGGTCTTTATAAATACACAATTATAGAAATAAATATACAATTAAAGAACACAGAATACACCCGGATTCAAGACAATAATTAGCTCATTACACAGATAAATGCCCAGTCTAAAATACGAAGCCAAAACATACAGCACGATGGCAGCAGCTAAGTGACCGCTGCTCCATCTGTCAACCTCTTAAATCTTCATTTTAATGTTTTACAATAATAGTAATACTTATTTGCACAAAGATGAATTTTAGACATACATATGATATATAACGGGATAAGGTTGAGGGATTACCTAATTATTATTTTTTTAGGAAGGGAAAATCCTGCATAGGATACCCTCACACTGCCGGGGGACAGCGTGAGGGTTATGCCGGACTCTTACCGGCTAAAAAACCCCTCCACCGCACAGCGCGTAAGTGTGGACCAGGGTGCGGTTTCACGGTGAGCATACTCCACTACCCTGGCCACGCGCTCTGGTCGCCCGAAGGTGGAAAATCGGGGTTCTCCATCTCTAGGAGAGCTGACGCCTCTTCTTTGCTTTTCTCAGAAGTAGCGGCAAACTATGCTCCTCCGTCATGGGCAAAGGGATCACCTAATCGATCAATGAATACCAATCTAATATCGATAATAAAACTGTTTACCTAAACAGCAGACACACTAATGCATCAGTGAATATAATTACGAATTATGTTTAAAGATGAGGACTGTCCAACGCTCCGTGCAAAAAGAATCCCTCACTTTTTTTTCCAACTATCCACTGTTCGTCTTGACAGCCATTGCAGGTTTAATGGGCTTTAAAATCCTTCTTTGCTATGCTTTTTATATCATTTCACTCGATTTCAGTGGAAAGGTAGGTAATATAAATTTTGACGGCAGACGGAAATACTTATATTTGGTATATTCGGACTACAACATGAAATTCCGTAAAACGTTAAAAAACTTAATTATCCATCTGAAATCATTTGCAAACTGCTAAATGATGAAGCAAAATATATCAATGTGAGTCCAGAGAACTTTGCACTACCCAAAATTTTACCACTGTATACTTTTATTTTCTATAGTACAATCCAAATCGCGGGTGTGTGCCTTAAGCACTCTCCTTAGTAGTCCGGTGAAACTGTAGAGGCCTTGCCAGGTCAACAGTGTAGTCAGTTCGAAAAAATAAAAGGTCTGTAATCAATGTACGCCTATAAGACTGTGTAATGAAATGAATGAATATCTTTTTATATATGTATGATTTATATACTATATTACATATATAATAAGAATATAAATGTAACGTCTCCGTACTTTTCAGTTTTTTGTGTTAACAGAAATTATGCAAGTACCGAATTATGAAGTTTAAAGGCTGGCAACGCATTTGTGATGCCTCTCGTGTCGCAGGTGTCCATGGGCGACGGTGATTACTTACCATCAGGTAGCCCGTCTGTTTGTTTGCCTCCAATCGCATAAAAAAAGACTAATTTTTTTATTTTATTTTATTATAGGGGCAAACGAACAGGTGGGTCACCTGATGGTAAGTGATCACCGCCGTCCATAGACACTAGCAACACCAGAGGAGTCGCAAGTGCGTTGCCGGCCTTTTAAATATGTGGGCCTCCGGCGCTCTCACTGGCCGAACGAAACGCAACAGTGCAACCACTGTTACTTCACGTCGGTTTTCTGTGAGAGGGTGGTACTACCCCGGGCGAGTTGACCCATTCATGCTGAAACCAGTAATAGCTTCAGCGTAGCTCTACCACCTATATAAAGTAATTAAATACATTTAAATCGTTTTTAGAAATGTCTGCCTGTTTGTTTGTACACGCATCACTGCTAAAATAGAACATTTATGATAAAACGTCATCAAGAAAATGATAAAGCATATACTTGAGTAACGTTTATTCTTTGTTTCATTAAAGTCGGTTAACTCTCTCAAAAGTGGCGATCCGGGGAGCATCACTTAAAAGCTACTGGAAAGATATCAATCACATTTTTTTAAAGTTTTTTTTAAGATACTTAGTTCTTATTAAAAAACAAACATAATATTTTAATTTAATTTATAGCCGTATAATCAAGTTAACGTAGGAAATCTGCCCCGAGGCTTTTTTGACTCGCGCTTGCGGGATCGATTTGGTGTCAAATTAAAATAATTTACCTCTGATTACAGTTTAAATAAACTACAATTTTTATAAGCACTACTCGTTGAGCAATAGGTGAGTGAAGTGGGCCAAGCGGCGTGAAAGAAGATAAAGAGAAGATGTAAACCGATAAAATTGTTTCCAAAGACATCTTGCAAACAAAGTCTGCCTAGCTACCACCCTCACTGTTGTTGGTCTGTTCCGGCAGCTGCACTTGAGAACCAGTCTCCGTCTAGGTTAAGCGTGACTTACCATCTTAGACCACATCATCATTTAATATCAGATGAGATTGTGGCAAAAACGTTTACCTATAAACTATTAAAAAAGTATATTTTTACTTTGAATTTTTTCATCTTCTTCCTGTGTACATAAAATTATATTGTTATGATAATAAACAATTAAGACGAAGTCGCGGGCATCAACTATATCTAATAAATCTTATGTATACCGTAAATTAATAATACGATTGATCAACACTACAGATTACAGATTAATCTCTTTTCTTACAGTACAACTGTGGATAACAATGGTAATGAATCAAAGCTATTCAGTGAAACCATTCATTAAACGGATCAAAGGAGCAATTCCACTTGACTTGAGATTATTGCCTTCCTCGTTAACAACAGACGCACGCGAACCGACATCATCATATACTTAGGGTGTATCAATACAACAATAATCATTACAACGGAATAACTTGATCAAGCTATCGATTACATTATATTAAACTTCTTCGAATTTATGGAATTGAATGAAGAATAAAAAATATATACATTTTATAGCCTTACTATAACAATTTTAATGAGATATAAATAACCTCTTACGAATGTGTATATACCACAGCTAGGCAACACTTTCTGGCTGGAGTAATCAACTTATCATTTCTTCAGCCTACTTATTATAGACATTATAATAAAAGAAGAGAAAGCAACAGTTACTCACATACAGTAGTGGTATTACAAAATAATCCCAAGGAGAGTTGATCTTAAGCAGGCCGCTGAACGTAAAAATTAAGCCAAAACATACCAATATGTTGTGCTGACCCTACTTAGGTGGGATAAGGCTAAGAAGATGATGATGATAATCTCTAACGAATCAAGATCCCCTTTTGTGACCATCATGAACTACGCAACTTTACTCAAAAATGAATGAACTGAAGCGATGATGGCTCAGTTGGTAGTGTGTTCGGACAGAGCGCCGAAGGACGTAGGTTCGAATCCAAGCAACTGAGTCGGAGCTCTCGGTGAAGGAAAACATCATGATGAAACCATATCATGGTGGTAGGGCTTTTTCTAAGTCCGTCTGGCTAGCTACCACCCTCAAGTTGAAAATTTGTCGCCAAGCACCTGTTGGTGTGTTTCGGCAGCTGCACTTGAGAGCTAGTCTTCCTCTAGGTTAAGCGTGACTTACCATCTTAGAGACCACATCATCATTTAACATCAGATGAGATTGTGGTCAAAACGCTTACCTATAAAGTATAATAAAAGATATATATTTCACCAATAGATAATTTAAATTCCATTGATTGACTCGCTCCACAAGGCTCCACACAGTCGTACGATGTGCTTGAAGCTTTGATGTAGGGAATTATCGTCATGAAGCCATAGCACGGTGGTGATTATTTTCTAATTCCCCTCTTGTTAGCTACCATCCTGAAGTTGATTTAACGCAACAGAACCCGTTCTACTCAAGCCTTCGTGCGTAAACTAGATTTCTTAATCCAAAAGAAATTTTACGGAAACATAAAAAAACCACCGTCCATTAAAAATAAAATCCTTAATGATACATAATAAAAAGCCTTTAAAAGAATGCATTCGAACGAATCTCTTTGTAGGAACCGGCGGCGCCGCGTTCAAATTAAAAATCGCGTAAATTGACAGGGGAACTGAAAACATATAAATCCAAAGGCTAGCGGAAAATTAAAAAGGTTCCCGAGGCGAAAAACTGTCGTTCGGCAGTTTGACGCGGCGTCGTATCTATCGGATAATCGACCAATGTCTCATTGCTTGACATTAAATCCTTTTTTTGTTTTTTTTTTTATAATAAAACTAGGAAATGAAATTATAACAAACTATCAACCACCTGCGACTTCATACGCGGTTATTATAACGTGTAATGGACAATTTTGTAACCATGAAAAATCCGTTATAGGACTAAGGGGTGCTGTGGCTTCATAGAACTTTCTGAATCGGATTAGTAATTCTGTACTTCATACATACTGAAACACAAGTTTAACCTATATGTAATATAAATTGATATTAAATATTAATGTGCTAGCTGTGCCCACTGTTCCCTTCGCATAAGTTGCAAAATTTTCGTTAATTTTTTTTTTTTAATTTACATTTTTAAATCTTACCTGATTTGTTATATATATATATATATACTACAGAGATTTTGTGCACAATATTTGTTACCTAAACAATGAGAATAAATTGGTTGCCGTAAAGAACCAACATTGTATTAGGGTAACAAAATATTTAATTTGATTAGTTCCTTATATATACCATTTTCTTTTGCCTCATAAAAATGGTCATTGAGACTTTATTATGAAAGTTAGATATATTAATAAAAATTGTTCTATTTAGTAATTTTTATTCTAAATCTTCTTTTCTATTGTATAAATGGTTTAGATACAACATATCAAGAGTTACACTTCATCAGCATCACTTTGTGTTGGCTTAATTTAATTTATACATCACAACTTATTTCATATATCACCTAATGTAACAAAACCCACATCAAAACCTAATAAAAAACATTGGGTGACAATATCCTGACATTTAATTTGAATGCTAAACATACCGACGGATGCCGGAACGCGAAATGCCTAATGCTTAAAATAATGTAGTGGTCGAGAACTAGCCATCGGCCTACCATCGTTACTACATAGTTGGACAGTGTCCGCCCTCAAGTGATCTCCTCTATGCAACATACAAGTTCATATTTTCAATTATAACAAAATTATATAAAGCAATTTATAAATATTGCTATTCATTAAATAAATGATTTGATTCGATCAACAGAAAATATTTCGTTACAGGAAACGTTAGAGAATTCCTTTATACAAGCCATCATCATCTCACTGTTCGAATGTTCCCGATAATGATGCAGTAATGCGTTTGCAGTGTTGCCATTAAGCAGGGAGTGCCGCCGAATGGCTCATTAGCTCATACAATTATTAAAATCACTGGAATATAATACAGTGTAATACATCTTTATATATTAATACGTAATATTTTGTATTAGTTCTTTACGCAATTGACCAACTGGATTATTTTTTAATAAAAATTATTCAAAATCAAAAATTCTTTATTCAGTTTAGGTCTTGAGAAAGCGCTTATGAACGTCAAAGTTACCATTTATCTTTATATTCCAATTTCATAACCTATAAATATAATAAAAGCACTTTATATCGTTCAATACGCTTCAAAATCGAAATCTCGTATCCCTTCTTAGGAATTCCACTCGTACATTCTAGCGTTACGGGCATCTTTAGATTTATAGCAACCCACTGTCTGTAATATTATTGTTCTAAATTCAAAAATATTTATTACCTACCGAATCCCATAAACGACTGTAGAATCGGGACAGAATTTACGATATTCCAGTTGAAACTCTCCAGATTATGCGTTAAAGAAAAAAAATTTAAAGACGCGTATTTCATAAATCGATAATTAATGTAATAATTCTCTTTAAATCTTGAAATTCATTTACTCGACAATTCTTTTTAATTTTATTGACACATGTAACATGAAAGTCTTTTTTTTATTATTATTTGTACAACTTAGCGTTTGGCCACAATCTAACTTATAATGACAATGTGGTTTGTCTAAGACGGTATTTACCGCACGTAAAACTTAGAGAGGCCCGACTCTCAGTGCAGCTGCCGGAATATCCCAATAGGTGCTTGGCGACAAATTTCCATCATGATTATAAACAGTGACCGAACAAGCTATTAACTGATCCATCATCACTTCATAATCTTCATTCTTATAGACGTCTTAATAACTACGCTGCGGTCACACGTTCTCATGTTCTTTGTTTCATCGGTCGCTCATAACCATATCTCTTTCACGTCTTCGTTCTCTCTTTACCATGGATAAAACTCACCACAGGCTTTTACAATACCCATCCCCACAATTTATATATATACTTTTTAATACTAAATAATAACCTGAAGTATCCTCCTAATCATAAATATATTTCCTATATTAAACGACAAGCGTATTTCCCCGCAAGCATTTCAAAAACCTTGAAGGTAAGCACTAATATGATCCTTGAGTACGAATTACGGTCGTCCTTTGAATTTCTCGTCAAATTATTCAATAAATGCCAAGTTTGTATCGAATACCAAATGAAATTTCGCCATAATTCAGAGAATTCCTGTCATTGATCAATTGGCTGATCCCCCGTCGGCTCTGTCCGGGAAAAGGGATTATTCGATTTTCTCACAACACTTTAAAATTTGCCGGATTTCCTTCGAGATGGTATCCTTCTTACTTTATTATATTTATTCCATGATATTATCATTGGATTTAATATTTACGATGCATTTACGAATTATATTGTAATTAATTACAATTATTTATATATAACCTATAAATGATACAACAAAAAATTGATTCCAAAACTTTTGCAATTGAGAGCCAGTCTATCTATAGGTTTAACGTGTTTGTACCATCTTGGACCACATCGTCAATTAATATCAGATCAGATTATGGTCAAACGCAAAAGTTATAGAGCTAAAACAAAACTTTGTGTTTATATCTGTAAGTTCCCAAGAAACGACAATGCTACCATTAGCCTTGATTATAGCGAAAGGTAAAAATGTTAATTTAAACAAACTTAAAATATTTCAATTTAACACAAAATTAAACCAATCTATTAATATTTATTGTTAACTGCCCCTAAAAGGGTTTTAAGTTTTTAACGGAAGTATAGTAAAAAATTATACGAAAGTTTTTTTTTTTTTTTTTTCGAACTGACTACACTGTCAACCCGGCAAGGCATCCACAGTTTCACCGGACCACCAAGGGGAGCGCTTAAGGCACTCACCCGATTTTATGTAGGCAACCAGCACAAGGGCGCACGGCGCGCCTCGGCTTGGACTGTTACCGAATATCCCGAGTCTAACTAAGCTTAGGCTAACTATTATTTCATACATATATAAATTCGTGAAACATACACGTGTACCAAGCATGTATGTTTCAGGAACTCATACATGTATCTTGAATCTGACTACTAAGTTAGTATAAGCTAACTCTGTTCGAGAAAAGGGTTCAAAATAAAAATAAAAAAAAAACAACCCAACCACTATGTGTACCTACATGTGTGTATGTGCACGTGTGTGGGGTGATCGGTGTTGTGTGTCAAAAACTAGTGTTTGAAAATTAATTCAGTGTCACTGTTGTCGCGCAAGCAACGTGCTCGAGGGCTCCATTCCGGAGGATCGGACCTCGGCTTGAGCCGCTGCCGAGGGGGGCCTAGATGAGTGTACTGGAGCAAAATTCACAGTCAAGCCGCGGCGGCGTGATCTGTGATTACGCGGACGTGGGCGCGCACACGCTCTGTTTCGAGGGACGGAAGGGTACTGGAAGTTAGCTGCCGTTATTTTGTCGGGAGGATCTGTAAAAATATATCGCGGACGTCTTTTGTAACGCGGCGCATCGGGTACGGTGTTGTAAGTCGCGGCGGATACCACTAACGGACTGGGATGATTCGCGGCTTTCTCAAAATAGCTACTAGTGAGTGTCCTAACGTACTCCCAGATAGACGGCATCTCCAGGTCCCTGTGGAGGTCGACTCTCCGGATATACCAAGGGGCACCTACTGCCCTACGAAGAAAACGATTCTGTAGTTTTTGCAACTTTTCGAAGTTATAACTTGACATATGCGCGAAAACGGGACAACTATATGTCAGAATAGGACGGATACACGTCTTATACAAAGTAAGCTTATGTCTGAAGGACATTTTACTTTTAGGACAAACTAATGGGTGCAAGCGACCCAAGACCATAGCGGCCTTGTTTCGAACTCTATCAGTATGCGCTTTAAAAGTGAGGCGCCTATCTAATGTAACTCCTAGGTATTTGACCTCACGTATCCAAGGAATCTCGGTTTCGTACAGCCTGAAGGGCTTTAGATACTTGGGTTGCGGACGATTTACGGGGTCGAAAAATATCGCGGCGCTTTTTTCGGGATTAACCTCTATTCGCCATTGACGATACCATTCACCGAGTGTGACGATGGCTCGATTGATGCGATTTCTAAGAAAGTCCGGCCGCCAACCGGAAGCGTAGATAACTGTATCGTCAGCATAGCAACCTACCTCGATCCCCGGGGACCGAAGTAGGTCACTGATGAACAGGTTGAAGAGAGAGGGCGCAAGAATAGACCCTTGGGGCACACCTGAGCGTATCGGGTGGGGCGGGGATAGCTCACCTTCCACTCTATAGCGGAAAGTCCTATCAGTGAGATAATCGCGGATTATATGTACTAAGCTATCGGGTATGCGAGACTGAAAAAGTTTATAAACGAGCCCGGCATGCCAGACCTTATCGAAGGCCTTGGCAACATCGAAAAAGACTGCTATCGTGCGTTTCGGTTTAGGTTTATCCGGGTTGACCTTCTTTTGGGGATCTTCGTTAAATTTAGAAAAAATGTACTCCGTGAGGCGGTGTACTTGATTCGTACATGAGTGTTTACCTCGAAATCCAAACTGCTCAGGTGGTAACAAATCTAACTCTGAAATAGAGGTCTGGAGACGGTTCAGAAGGAGCCGCTCGTATAGTTTGCCTAATGTATCGAGGAGACTGATAGGGCGATAACTTGTGGGAAGCGTAGCTTTTTTGCCCGGTTTGTGAATTCCTATCACTACGGCCTTTTTCCAGACGGCTGGAAAGTGACCCTGGGACATGGCCGCATTGAAGATGCAGACCAGGAGAGCTATAATGTGGTCAGGAAGGAGCTTCAGTACCTCGTTCCTGATCCCATCGGGACCTGGAGACTTTCTAAGCTTGAGACGCTTGATGGCGGCCGATACTTCATCGAAACTAACCGGGGTTAGGGTATCCGCGCGAGGAGATGCGAGAGAACGCTCTACCGAGGATTCGATCGATCCAATATGGATAGGGTCAGTGTTAGCAGTGTTCGGAGAGCATTGCTCCTCTAAATTCGCGGCGAGACATTCCGCTTTGTCTATACTATCGAACGCGGGAGGCAACCCAGAACCTCTGTCTAATGGGGGCATCGGTGTACTGAGATCTGATTTGAACTTTCGTGCGAGTGTCCAATACGCCACGTGGGATGGCTGGATCTCCTCCAAAAGTTTGTCCCACCTGGCGTCTCGGATTTCCGAAATACGTTTTTTAACTAATTTACGTAACAAACGTAACCGATTGCGATTATCTACGGACGGGTAAGTGTCGTAGGCTCGAGTATTATACGAAAGAAATTGCATACATCAATAGTTTACGTCAGTAAACCAACTTCGAACGCAAGTTGTCAGAGGTAATGTCACTCAAACCATAAACAAGCTCTCTTTCCTGTAGAGAAACTAAACAAGCTACCTAAAGCTTTTTTTTTTTTTTTTTTATGAGAATGGAGGCAAACGAACAGACGGGCTACCTGATGGTAAGTAATCACCGCCGCCCATGGACACCTGCGACACCAGAGGTATCACAGATGCGTTGCCGGCCTTTGAGGAAGGAGTAGGCTCGTTTCTTGAAGGTCTGTAGGTTGTATTGGTCCGGAAACGCTGCCGCTGGGAGTTCATTCCAGAGTGCCGACGTACGTGGGAAGAACGCACGTGAGAACCGCACAGTAGACGACTTCCAACCATCGAGATGACATTGATGGAATTTCGTTTTATGGCGAGTCGTTCGGTAATGGAACTCAGCAGCAGGTATCAATCCGAACAGTTCTTCAGAACACTCTCCGTGGTAGATCTTGTAAAGGACGCAAAGTGACGCAACATCCCTACGAAGCTCCAAAGTGTCGAGCCCTAAGGAAAGCACCCGGTCGTCAACGATTCTAGCCGCTCTCCGTTGGATTCGGTCAAAAGGAAGTAGATGGCATTGCGGCGCTCCGGCCCAGAGATGAGAACAGTATTCCATGTGTGGCCGGACTTGCGCCTTATAAAGCTGAAGGCGGTGAACCGGTGTGAAATATCGTCCCGCTCTGTTAAGGATACCTAACTTTTTTGAGGCCAGTTTTGCTCTACCTTCCAAATGACCACCAAACTGAACGTCGCTAGATATGTCGATACCGAGGATACTAAAATTAGGCTCAGCAGCTAGAGGAACTCCTTGAAAATTAGGGACTGCGTCAAAAGAAGTTTTTTTGGCGGTGAAGGCGCATACCTGTGTTTTTGTGGGGTTAAAATCGACTAGGTTTTTTCTTCCCCAATCCAAGACACGCTCCAATGAGGTCTCTATCTCGGACACAAGTTTGTTCCGGCACTCGTTAACGCGTTCCCGAGAAACACCTGCACGACTGGTATATAGAGCATCCACAGTACTGTCGTCTGCATAGCAGTGAATGTTACAGATGTTCAACATATCATTAATATGCAGAAGAAATAAGGTAGGGGATAGCACACAGCCTTGTGGGACTCCAGCGTTCACGGGCTTGAGATCCGAGCATGCACCGTCAACAACGACTTTTATGCTCCGCTCCGTGAGGAAACTGGATACCCAATTGCGTAGTTTCTCGGGAAGTCCATATGAAGTAAGCTTCGAGAGAAGCGCTTTGTGCTAGACCCGATCAAAAGCCTTAGCGATATCCAAGCTAACGGCCAGAGCCTCCCCCTTTTTTTCCTTATTATTATAAGCTTTGCAGATAATCTTGAAAATTGGCAAATACTGATTCAGATCAATTTGACATTTAACGACAAAAGAAATAAAACTACTTCACTGAAGTGGGGCTTCGCAGTCTTACTTAAATTGCACGAACTGATTATCCCAAACGCTAATTCTAGTGCATATTACATTAATATTATACTTAACTAGCTGCCGCTCGCGACTTTGTTCTCATCTAAATAGATATATTTATATAGTCTAGACCAGTGATTCCCAAAGTGGTCCAGGTGGACCCACGAGAGACTCAATCTGCACAATTAGTAAGCGGGGTTCTATGAAAATTGGTCGTTTTTTCGATAGTGTGAAGAACTAACAATGTTGACTTGACTTCATATGGTAGTATTGAACCTGCAGGGGTCCATCGGAACCAATACAATTTTGAAAGGGGTCTATGAGAAAAAAGTTTGGGAACCTCAGGTCTAGACCATACTCTGAAAAACATCTATTTGCCAGTTAAAATCTCGTCAAAATTGATTAATCCGTCTCGAAGATTACACCTAATAAAAAATAAACGGTTTATTCGCCGAATACCTAACAAGAACCCGTCAAGAAAAATGTCGTATTATATTTTCTACATTCATTTAATTGCGATAGATGATGACATAAAAAAAAGAAACAATTAAATCACATCTAATAACTCTCTGTGCCATTTTTCAGGGCGATATTGTGTTTTACATTGTTTGTTCCTCGTAAAAAATTATATTGTGTGGATGGTAGCATTATTTCTGACGCGGACATCGCTTTGCCGTTTTTAATTTTCCGCTGTCCTTAAAATTTATGCGTTCCGAATGTTGATTATTTTTTTTTGTTGTAAATTATTCTTTGCTTCGTTATACATTTTGAATGGTACAATATAATATATTCTCATTATTTTATTATTTAGTAGCTATTTTTATTATCAACTAGCTATGAGCCGGTGACTCGTATCACTTACATATATTTGTGTAAAATGTGGTCAAAATTTAATACAACATTTTTATTTACATTACAAATGCAAACACAGTTATGGAATTAATCAATTTAAAGTTTTCTCATGTACTATTTTTATTTCTGAAACAGAACTGTTTTCGAACAAAACAGACCAAAGAGATATAACCTCATACTACAACTATGGAAGAGACAAATTTCTGAACGCACCTATAAATGTTTGACAACCGAGTGACAATTTTATATTACTAAAATGACAGTTATATCAAATGTTTCATAGCTAGGAAACAGTGTTAGCTAAGATTCCAGGACATAGTGGCATCTCAGGGAACGAATCAGCAGATTCCTGTGCAAAAAATGCTGTCCAGTCCGGATCCATGGACCATTATAGTTTATATACCGAGGATCTACGTTCTCTAGCTAAAACTAGATTGTTAGAAGCATGGCAAAAGGATTGGAATCTCTCCAGAAAATATAAAGGCAGAAATAATGGTACTTTACAAATCGATATTCCTCAAAAGCCATAGTTTTTAAAATTTCCATATTTTAGTAAGGCTATTACTTCCATCATCTGTCGCCTTCGTCTAGGTCATTCTTGTACACCAGTGCGTCTATCTAAATTAAGGATTAGGAATCATTCTCTCTGTGAATGCGGCCTAGAGGACGGTTCTCCCGATCATATATTTTTCAATTGTTCGAGAAACAGATTCTCCCTGTATGATATCCTTCCTGCTTATATTCCCCGTCCTACTAACCTTATGTGTCTCTTAGCTTTAGTGAATAATAACCCTTTAATTTTACATGCCGTTTCCTTATTTATTAAAATTAACAAAATCAAACTTTAATCTGAATATCTATGTGTCAATCGTTATATATCTAATTTTGGCTGTATCTATTTTTTTACAATAACTCGGTCTGAATATAAGCTACACTAAATAATTATTTTCTTTTCACAAATTAAATTTTTTAATTGCTCTCCTTCGTTTATGACACTATCTGCCATAGACAACGCTCACTCTAAATCTACATGACATTGGCGGAATTGTGTATTACCTACACACGGCGCCACAAATTAAGAAGAAGAAGACATTTTGTATTTGAAAATTAAATTATCTTTTTTAGTATTTCCCTTTACTTATTATTTATGTCTTTCGTTTCCGTGTAAACCTTCCCTGAACTTCCACAAATATTTCAAGATCAAAATTAGCCAAATCGGTCCTGCCATTCTCGAGTTTTAGCGAGACAAACGAGCAGCAATTCATTTGTCTATATATATAGATAAACAAATTGAAAACAGTTTCCTTTGCATCTACGAGTCGAAACCTTAAATTAATATTTATTCCCTAGATATTCATATCTCACGATCCTTGTCTATTAATCTACAAAATCTTTTATGCTTTTCAACGAAAACACCTCAACAATATTGTAACATACAAAAATACATGTATGGTCGAATTTTAACCACTGGACGAACACCAGCCATTTTAGTTGGATATTCTCAGTTACACCTTCATTAAGGCATACTTTCTTTAATTGCCAAGGTTCTGTCGAGATACCGTCAATGTACTAAGAAATTAAATATTCGAATAGACTAACAATAGCGAAATAGGCCGAGCAAAATTAGCTAACGAGTTAATTGACCTGTAAATGTCAAGCCGGCATGAACCCTTTTCCGAGCTAGCGCTATTGTTCATCAACTTGCGGTTCTCTACAAAAGCCTTAGTGTATTGACGTATTTCTTAACAAAACAAAATATAAGGAAACAGAAATATTGTGCTGAAATTAACTGAATTAATTATAATCATAGACTACTACCTTTTACTCGTAGCTTCATTCGCGTAGCGTAGCTTTTTAAAATAAAATACAGTCCATATTACTCGCTCATCGGTTATTCGGTAAATCGATTAAGCATTTTTATGTTTAGAAAATACTTGTTTTTTTGTATGTAATCAAACACAAAATCAAATCTTTTGTCATTATAATAGTAATTTAGAGAAGTGTCAAGTATAAAAGTGGACAGATATTGGAATAGATGAAGACCGGAAAATGTATAGCTGACTCGTGTGAAAAACAATATTTTTTCATTTTTATACTTTACTAACTTCTGCCCGCGATTTAGCTTTCATTAATATAGACTTCACCGTTCCCTCGGGTATCTTTTTTATGGTTGAAAAGTACCCTATGTCCTTTTCTGTACAACTTATAATTTGTATCAAAAAATTCATGATGTAAGCAAAGCATATTTCTGCTTTCAATATTTGAAGTGAAGACTTTTTTAGCCGCGGTGAGTGATTTATGGCAGGGCAAAAAGTAATACGTTCGCGTCACCGTAGACCTCGACATGCTCGTGATTAACTACTGTAGTGTGTAGTCAATCAGTCTTTTTTTATGCGATTGGAGGCAAACGAACAGACGAGTTACCTGATGGTAAGTAATCACCGCTGCCCATGTGACACCTGTGACACGAGAGACAATACAAATGCGTTGCCGGCCTTTGAGGAAGGATTAGGCTCGTTTCTTGAAGGTCTGTGGGTGGTATTGGTCCGGAAACGCTGCCGCTGGGAGCTCATTCCAGAGGGCCGACGTACGTGGGAAATACGCACGCGAGAGCCGCACAGTAATCGACTTCCAACCATCGAGATGGCACTGATGGATTTTCATTTTATGGCGACTCGCTCGGCAATGGAACTCAGCAGCAGGTATCAATCCGAACAGCTATCCAGAACACTCTCCGTGGTAGATTTTTTAAAGGGCGCAAAGTGACGCAACATCCCTACGAATCTCCAAAGTGTCGAGCCCTGAGGAAAGCACCCGGTCGTCGACGATTCGAGCCGCTCTCCGTTGGATTCGATCAAAAGGAAGTAGATTACATTAGGGCGCTCCGGTTCAGAGATGAGAACAGTATTCCCTGTGTGGATGGACTTGCGCCTTATACAGCTGAAGGCGGTGAACCGATGTGAAATACTGTCCTGCTCTGTTAAGGACATCAAAAGTCTATAATAAACATCCAAGCAACCAACACGTGTCATCATTTCATACGCTCTTTCCCGCACTCTCGACACATCACACTATAATTGATTTAAAAGGAACACAGTGATTCCATTGTTTTGAGTTTTCACCTCCGTCGGCGATACTTATGACAGCCTCGATTTTTTTATGTTTTTTCCTCAGTACATTAAATATGTTGTTAAAATAAAAATTAGCCAGATGAAGTCGAGTACATATATTTGTATAAAAATATAATAATAGGTAATAAAATGGTTACTTTTTTTGTAAACATTTATCAACAAAAAGTCCTTTTACTTCCGTAAACAAGCGTCAAACCGTATATCGTTGTAAAAAAAATGAAGAAATATGAAACCCGACTTCATAATTTCATATTTTCGGTCTCGTTTTTCCTTCATTACACGTTTCACGAGACAAGAGTGTAATCTCGAAGGCCCGGAACCGCTCAGACTGTCTCAGCGAATTAAATTATGCTTTCCCATGAATATTATACTTGGTGTCCCTATCTTTCTGCGTTATTTAAACGAGCCTCGACTGTGAAAAAATCACAATGAATCATAATTTATAAGCACTTTTTAAGTTATCTGATAGAGTAACCTAATTTTCCAGTTAGCGACTTAATAATAAATTGTTTGTGGTTTTAAATTGTTTTTATTTTGGTAATGAATTGTTGTATTGCCTAGTGATTCTAGCATAACATAAAGTAGTGTTTCTAGATTTAGGGAAAGTTGATTAGAGGCATGTGTTGTGCTTGATTTTAAATAAGGTATTTTATTCTTTCAATTCTATAAGTAAAAACAAAAACAAAAACTTCTGGATATATTTTAATCTATTTCACTTCATAGACTCGTCGTTGTTATCTAAAAAAGAATATCACGATATTATTTTATTCTATTTTAAACTATGATTTTTATAAGTACTACGCGTCCAGCGATGTATGTTTTATTACCGTAGAGAAATGTGGCAAGCTGCATAACGCTTATGTTGTTTTACACACAAGCGACGTACACAAAATTGCGGGTAGGACCTAATGGTCAATTGTTACACCGGTAGTAAATAATTTATCAGAAGTAGAACGAACTCACTATTGCAGACGTTCTCTGTCACTGTCATAAATAGTCCTATTGTAGATTTCTTCTAGTTGTTGCTTCTTCTGTACTCTTTTATGGCTAAGATACAAATGTCATTGGTCGCACACGAAACGCAAAACGAAATATCGAAATTTCCAGAGAGCAATGTAGACTAATTTATGGCAGACCTAGAACGTTTAAAAGAATGGAAAATATTTGAGATATGCACTTTTTACTTTTACTCAAGGGTAGCTGCCGAAATACCACCCATAAGTGCCGAATAACAGATTTTCAACTTGAGGATGGACGCTATGCAGGCGGGAGTAGAAAAAAAGCTATCACCATGATACGGTACATGGTACGGCCCATACACATGGATACGGTACATGGTACGGCCCACACACAAGAATTCGAACATAAAAATAAAAAAAAAAATTTAATTGCTGAAACATAAAAGGTATATAAAAAATAGATAACCAATACATATAGACATGGAAATATCCAAAAACTGGCAACCCCATTCAGCTACATGTTGCTATATAAGGCAACATTCCAGCCTTAACTTTTAATGGGAGCCTAAAATGACACACGGACGTACTACAGTCGGTGGATATTAAAATTGAAAAAATTACCAGAGAAAAATCAACATGTTATTTTCAACGTATTACAAGAAAATTGAGTGCACCAAAACCTTAGTCAAATTAATATGTAAGTGAACAAATAAAATGATTGAAAACCTAATAAAAGAGAATAACATATTTAACCTACGTCGAACGATGCGTTGTCCGAAAACGCTAAGCACTAACTATCATCGCTTCAAACATTTAGTCGACATATACCACCAAAGCATCACAAAATATATTTTTTTAACTAATTTCTAGCACTGTACAAATTACTGCTTTTAACTCACAGCATCTGTAAAATGTATAAACGACGCACAACTTAATAACACTATCAAAAAAGTGATACATTACTGCAATCGTGCATGCATTTTGTGAGACCATCGATTCAGTAGTTTTTTATATCTTCGAGCCAAGATAAATTCCCGGTTAGCAGGGGTCCAACGTTGATTTATACTGGATGTCCGTCAGGCAACGAATTACGGAGGCACCGATGTAAATCACGTAGTGGAGCCTGAATCGATACACCCTAATACGATAAATGCCTTCATTTAAGTTGCGTTCGACAGTTTAACAAAATAAATTTTCGGTATTTCAACATAATTAGGCCATATCTCAAGTATCTAATAGTTTTAGGTAAATATAACTCGGTGATTTTATAGTGCTAAATTATTACTATAACTGTAATATATTATACTAGCTTTTGCACGCAATATAATGTAGCTACAAGTGTAATAATTTTAAAATCGATAAACTACTTTTGAAGTGAAATGGGAGGGCTTTGAAATTCTGATCCGCAACCTTTTTGTGTGACGAAAAGTGGTGGGAGGTAAACACTGTGTGAGGTAGAGTGAAGAAAACACCAGTTCTCGTGCGATTCACCCTAGTCCGAAGTTAAGCGACGTCGGGCGCGGTCAGTACTTGGATAGGTGATCGCTTGGGAAGACAGCGTGACGTTGACTTTTTGTACTTTTTATAATTCTATAAAGAAATTTTCACTTCCTTCCTGTATTCATAAGCACACAATATACTATAATAAGTTTATCGATTTCATACAAAAAAAAACCTTTTCATTCTCTTTATAATAATGGTATTATGTGATATTACGAATAAATTTAAAAATATAGTATAAATTCTTTATAACTTTGTTTGTAATGACAAAAAACTTCCTATAACAAAACAAAATGTTTATTTGACTTTAAATCCTGTATGGTACACTCTTCATAGATAGAAAGTAACTCAATATTACAAGGAAATACGTCATAATTTAGATGTTACTAAATATTTATAATAAGTATTATCAGTACCTATTATGGAGGTGCAGATTTATAAATACATGCAACGAAACCGATCACGGCGCGTATTTTGATTCACTATAATTTTTATTTCCATTTTTTTAGCTACATGCTTATTGTACTAATACTTTATTACCTACCACATTAATGATACCATTGCTTGCATAAACTTCACCTAGAGTTTTTGACAGGATCTAAGTCAGTAGTCGTTTTTTTTATATATTATTCAGAATCTTGTCGTATTCGACTCTATATTTTGTAATATTCCTGACATTTTACTGAATGTAGAGTTCGGTTATTATGCACAATTGAAGTGGATGAAAATAATACCACGGAACATGAATGAGATGCCACAAAAACTCCCTGTAAGTTCTAAAATAGGGCCATCATCTTGTCAGTACATTGAAATTATCACAAGACACTTGCAATATTATTACCTATTCGATAATGACAGTAATAATCTAGAAGATTAGTCGCAAAAACTAAAATAAAAAAAATCACTTATTGTATTCAAGATTTAAATAAAACCGACAATGGTTGAAAAGACTATAATCAGGAGTCCGTAAAAAAGTTGTAAGGCAAAGACACCCTCGCGTCATCCTTAGAGCATTTGTTATAAGTCCTCCTCAAAACCTAATGTTTATTGTACCGGCAGGCGGAGTGTTCAAACTTTTTATACGTAAAATTTCACGTTCGTAAAACACGTCCAGGTGGATGAAAAAGGGCGTTGAAATTTAGGGGTGTTTTTCTTCGATGACGTGGATCCTGTTTTTTTTTTGTATTGTAGGTAAATTTAACACATAGACAAACGAAGAGCATATAGCTACTACTGAAGAGTTTAATATTTATGCAATGGGAAATGATTTAATTAAATAGTATTTTGAATCAGATAAGATCCTTACAGACACATCTTTACGGAGCAGCGGCACAGTGACTATCACGTTGCTATTATGAGAAGGTACGGAGGGAAATAATACATCTGAACACGATTATTTACAATGCTTTATCAGCAGGTTCATGAAATCCTATTTTTTTATGAACTGTCTAACCGCCTTTCGCCTGACGGGCCTTCACAGCTTCTCCGGACTATTAAGGCGAGCGCTTAGGGAACTTAGCCAAAAGGCAACAAGCTCCAGGGTACCACAGTAGCCGGATCTCGGTTTGGGCTGTTAACTTGGGTGCAATGCGAATCGAACTATACTAACTATTTAAGGTAAGCTAACCATAAATGTATACTTTAATGAGACACAAGTGCATACCTTCATATGTGATTACTATACTGTATGAATAAAGTCTGAATTTTTTGGTTAAGGCTAACTAACCAAAAAGGAAAAAGGGTCCCTTGCAGAAGCAGTGTACGTATCGTGTGAGTGTGCACGTGGGTGGGGTTGCAGTGTGGTGTGTGCCAGAGAGCTAGTGAATGGCGAAATGTCACTGTATCGCGTTAGCAGCATGCTCAAGGGCTCCCGTCCGAAGGATCGAACCTAGGCTTGTGATGCTGCCGAGGGAGAGCGCAGCGTCTGTGCGGGAGCGAAGTTGACCACTCGACCACGGCGGCGTGATCGATGGTTAGAAGTGCCCTCCCCCCCATTTATTGAGCTGATCAAGTATATTTAAACGACAAAAACAGAACACATGCAAATGAATAAGTTAGAAGTGAACCAACAACACAAATAATCTTGGAGTCATAAAATAAAATTAAAAATTAGTATTAGATAAATTACACCTGGACAATTACAATAATTAAAACTAAGCTAGGAAAATAACAAATAAATGAGTAAACAAAATTGAGCCGGGATTAGTGGAGTTGTCTGACGGCATGTGCTTTGATCTTTGCACGTCTCAGGTGCGTACTTAATCCGGCTAATGTGCGCGCATCTTATATTTCTACAACGCTTGATCTCTCAGAGTGCCGCCTTTGGTTCCTCACGTTAATTGTTGTAGTGCACACAGTAACGTTTACTGTCAACTGTGTATATATATATATATATATATAAATCCCTCCTAATAATAAAAACATCTGACAGAACACAATAAGTGCAAAACAATAACTCAACTGAAACAAAACCAATCTATAAAAGCCATTCGCACATGACAACTTTCGTTTTTCAAGCAAAAAGTTTAATTTAGCCCTTCAGTAATACCCAACAACGGGTGTTACAAGTTATTGGGCGGACGCTGCAATATGGCCGACTAGAAAAATTACAAGCGGGAATTCTTGAGCGCCCCTCCACTGTACCAAAGGGAAAAGGGCTACTAACGTTACGACTCATAACACTCTAAAAAAAATAATAGATATAAACAAAATTGATTTGTATTTTTAAAGCTAATTTTGTAATGTTATAAAAAAAACTTGGTGTGTACCTATGATCACATGATGGAAGTGAGAACTTATAAAAACATACATAATAATTATGCTATTATTATAATACGTAATAATAAATCGTTACTATTCGAAAGATGTACTTACTACTCCTTGTCAGAGGACAAACGTGATCGATAACGACTGGAGCCGAGAAAACCCGAATGAATGTCACCAACCCGAGTGTAATGATTCACTTTCGTTCACCGTTCACCCCGCCTAAAGAAGCTTAACAATGTTATTAACATAATTTCACTACTCTAATTTTAGACTAAGCTTAGCTTTCATTATAATATCCAAAGTGCCGATATAAATATTACATAATCTCAACGTGAATGTGTACCACTGCTGGGCAAAACTTCTCTGCATAGAGGAATCAACAGCTACATATTTTTCCGACATATAATGGTTCTACAAAATAATCTCAAGGAGGGTTGAAGTAAGGCGGCGGCTGATCGTAAAAATTAAGCCAAATATGACAAACATGTTGTGTCAATTTTTCTTAGGTGGAATAAGGGTAAGAAGATTATGAAGTAAAGAGTCGATATAAATATTAACTCAGACTTACATTTATGTTCACTTCAATTCAAATACGTCATGCGTGGAGATAGAACCAGAGACCTGTTTGCTAAATAAGAAACTCGTAACCGATACCCAATACCTAAACAAACTGCGTTCGCGTCAATAAAAAACTATATTATGGAACGATGCATTTCTCGTCCCCTGTGACGTATACTGAATACATATATGCGTTTTAAACTTATAAAATTTTTAACTAAAGCTACAAATTTAATAAAGGTAAATTTGGAAATGTTTCTATATCAATTAGCAATATTGTGTGTAACCTACACAAATAACATAATTAATCTATAATACCAAAGGACAGAAGCATAGTAAATCACCTCCAGAAATATATTTCAACGGTACTCAGGGGATTTGTAGACATAAGTAAGATAATAAAATCCTGAAAGTTTCAGATAAATAACTTCATCTTTTCAATGCTCGTATAAAGCCACACAGCTTTTAATTTTTTTAAGTGAAACGTTTTTTACATCAGCTCTTATTTTTTCGTCCTTCTATCGCATGTCGCATTAAATCCGACCGCGGAGTAGGGATAAACTAAAAGGCGCTCGGCAGAGCAGCCGTGGGCAATATAGCGGCGCCCATGACTCAATTCAAAATGATTCAATGATTTCAATAAATATTGTGCTTAGTTTTTAAAATGCCTAGGATACGAAAAAAAATTCACTTGCATCGTGTGTTCACAAAACCACACGTTCTGTTATTTTCTAGAAGCTACTATTAGCCCCCGAAACATTTTAAAAATTTAGATCAATCGGTTTTGTGAATCCTAAGAAAAAATATTTTCCCTTTTTTTACATATTTTGCTTTGTCTCGTAAACCAATTAGTGGTCTAAAACTTTCAAGGTCTTATTATTTTATCATTGCCTACATATCCCCTAAGTACCGTCTGAATATCTTTCTGGGGCTGATTTACTAAACTTATGCCGCGTATGCTTTGGCCTTTTGAAAGTTTTTTTTTTTTTTATCTTATGACTGAATAACCGAGATTTAAAATATAATGTACAATAATAATGTAAAAAGTGAGGATAAATGTCCCATTTAGGTTATCCCAGATCAAATAACGTAAAATTTCACGGCTCTTTGAATTTCATTACTATGATTACGTTGAAAGGTTTAAGCGATTATATTAAATTGATACTTAGGGATTTCATATCTTTCGCTTAAGAGATTTCTTTACATATCTAAATTTAATAGCATATTAAAATGTTACATTAACAAGTACTAACTTATATATAACTACTTGATTTCACAGGTCGGATATACATTTTAATCAATACATACGTCATTTGAAGCGATAATCAGTAGTCATTAATTACGTGAGGAGATCGGGGGATGGAGATCAAGCCGAATCTCGTTAAATCTTACACGGAAGGGAGGGGGTTTTGGAAAATAAATAACTTAATTTTTTCATGCAAAAATAATGTACAAATGTAAGAAACCAGATTAACTTATAATAAAACATGTTTCTAGACTAAAATATAACGAAATTTGACATAATTCTTCTATATATTTTAGTCATTCCCATTTAAATATGATTAATGTTATCATTGTCACATCAAATACTTTGTGATTCTTTTTTTTTTAATTTCTTTGAAATAAGTTCCTAGTTGTTATGTATTGTTGGAGAGCTAAGAAAACGGTTGTTTTGAAAATAATCTGCAAGCCAAGTTTCATAATGTATTTTTTTTATTTTTAAGGCATTTTAGTCGAAAATAGATCTCAAAAAAATATTAAAATAATGTCGTTTTTCGTTTTGCATTTTTAAATTTGGACCGATAATTGTTATTTTAATATTGATAAATAACCAGTGTTTAATTGTTTTTATAAATCAGAAGAAAAAAATAGATTTGAACTGATTTTTTTTTTAAATAAATCCTTGATATTGGATTTTTGACATTTTTTAAAAAAGGTAAGAAATATGGTAACTCTAAAATGATTCACTTTTACGTAATGCATATGGGAGTTAAAAATATCGCAAATGGTCACCCATATCACCTCCTACCGGGAATACGTCGAATTAACAATAACCCTGTATATAAGTATATGAACACAGTAGAGATGTAAACTCAACTATTTATTGCAACAAAAAGTAACAAACAAATACGAAGTAGCGGACACTTCTAATACGCACATACAATTGCTGTGTATTAAAACAATCTCAAATAACTTTAGATACGAGTACAGTACTAAGTTCACAGGCCGAACTCATTACCCAATTTCAAACGTAGAGTTCCAGTTTTATTCAGAGAGAGTGAGAGATTTGACAAGGCCCGGCGCAGTGTACCTGCACCGGTCAACATCCGGACCGGCCGGACGTCATTTCAGGACCGGAAAATCGGCAATCTCCTCTCCGTTGGGACTTTTTATTTTACACGCTCGTGTTACTCGCATCTGGTGCCGAATGTAGGTGCTTTACGACGTAGGCACGTAGCAATTTTATTTATACATTTTCATAAATATATAGGGATTCATAAATGTGAAGAAAATATGTTTGACTAAACCTAAGTTTTCGATTAAATATTTTTATAAAGAATGACTGAAATATGACGAACAGGTTACCATTCTTAAATTCAAAATATTTATTTTATATAGCTATAATAGATCTTACGAAACAAAGTCGATTTTCCTGTCCACCTGTATGTTTCTTAGTTCTTCTTAACAACGTAACTGACTTTGGTAGGGTTCTCACTATCATTTAGATAATTTCTAATGAAGACGTAAGTAAAAGTTTTCATGCGCTTATGTTAGTAATTCTGGTTAAACCTTATGAGATACACCAAAATAATTTACTAAGAAATTGTACATCTAAAATGCCTATAGAAAAGTCCCAGTTAGTGTAGGTATATGTCGAAAAGATAACCCACAGGAACCATTTATACCTTTTAAATATTATTAAAAAGTAATTAGTAATTTGCAGTGATATTTTGATTCGTATAATATTATTCATATCCAATTAAATATTTCATTTGCGTTGGGCATGTAATGTACATTAAAATTGTCCTTTATAGCATTTCAATGAATATCTTAAAACATATCAGATTTTAAAAAGTTGTTTGTGTATAAAGCCTTATGTACGTTCTAACAATTTGATGAAGAGTAAACACCAAAGTACTAAAATTGGTAATAAGTCGTTTTGAAGCTTACAACGCCACATAAGCACGTTGCACCGATGCGAAGCCGGGTGCGGGTCGCAAGTCTCGTATCAATCTATCCGGGAAACAGTTGGACTGATTTTGATACCATTGCACTTTTTCATGAGAGTAACGTATTTAAGAGATGTGATATTAATGAGAAAATAACGTTAAAAAAGAGGCCATTCCCATGAAAAGACAAAATCATTTTCAGGTGAGCCAAGCCACGGGCATCAGCTAGTATGTAAGTACATATACACGCATGTCGTACTGTAGCACATCTCAGTTCACCCCTCATTCGAATAGTTCGACATCTTAATAATATCTTGGTACAGTTACCGTTAGTCGATTTGTTTGCTAATAACAGTAATATTTTTTTTTAATCTTATTTGCTTAGTAATATTAAGTTCAGTTTTTTTTTCTTGTCCTTATTTTATATATAAAACGTGTAATTCACATAGCTATCGGTGTATCTGTTCATTTGTATAAATAGATATATAATTTATTATAGGCCATTAATTCCATGATATAATGCGAATTTTTTTCGAAAGAATCCAAATAATATTTATAATAATGTTATTTTAAATTCTATCACAGAAATAAATATATAACTATAGTATAACCATCGAAATAGATCATTTGTTATGTTTTCAATAAGTAATCATTCAATTTGTTTTCCATAACCTCGTTTTATGTACCAAAAACCTGTTACGTAGGTTGCGTTTTTAATAACAAATGGGATACACATAAAACTGACTCCCATAAAAAATGTAAACAGAAAGCAACCGCCTAATTCATACATAACTCAAGCTAAATGGAATATTTTTCCTTTAAATCCAGCGCTAGGTTCCAGTTGGCAATATTTTTTGATTTATCGCCCGGGGGATATTTATTAGACCAATAAAATTTGTCCTTAGCTGGTTTCAACCTTCTTCATATTTCATGAGAGCAGCTTTACGTGGCGTGAGAGTGTAAATTGCATATAATACAGGTGAAAAATGTATGTGAGAATTGTGCTACCATAAAACCTTTTAATATAGTTTTCAACCGACTTCTGAAATAAAGATGTTCTAAATTTGGTTCTTTTTTTATATTTGTTGCCTCAAAGCTTCGTTATTCATAAACCGATCTTAAAAATATTTGTTTTATAGTTGTAAAGAGAAGGTAATCCTGCCAAAAAGGGGTGCCATTTTAATTTCAATACCATTGGACATTAGATTTTGAAGATACTTATATAAGGGAACTTCTCAAAATAGAATTAAAAAAACTAGTGTTGATACCTAACTATGGTCAAAGGATGTTCTGGTGCATTTTGTAGGTTAGAATTTTTAAAGTCGATTTTTTTTAAGAACTTTTTGTTTTTGATAAAGTAATATTGCTACAGTGAAATATGCAACTCTATTGTTTATTATTTATGTACCCAGTGGCGTAAAAATAAGGTGTCAGAGGTGATAAAATGCTAGGGTTCCCAGCCTAATGGGGCCTTCGGCTCGAGATGCCGCGAATTCAGAAGTGAGTACTTCAGTGGCTTATTAAAATTAAATTACAACGTGGCGATTTTTACTGGCACCCCATTTAATTAATTTTGCCACTGGCCTCAGATGCTATAGTTACACCACTGTATGTACCTACTACATTTTGTTGACGACTGCGCTGGTAGTGTACCCATAAAAGGAAATAAGTTCGTTACAACAGCCATGTTACTATGTGTAGGTACAAAGCACAGTATTCAGGGTGTTGTTAAGTAGTAAATGCGGTGTTGCTGTAACGCGAAAGCAGCGGGCTCCGGGGCTCTAATTTCGGGAGCCCGAACTTTGTCGATATAGCTTTATGAAAACTTATTGGTTCCAATTTTAAGCAACAAGAGACATCATTTTAACGACTATAAAACAAGGTTTTGCATTCACCCCATATGTAAGTATGTATATCCACGACTTTCTCGCGATAACGCCTCTTACCACAAATTATTTTATTATAGTCAAACTCGACTGAACTCCTATAAATACGGCATTTGAATCAACAACAGCCTCGACAGGTTGTTAAGCCTAGGTCCGAACCCCAAAGTAGAATCCTCAAACACTAGCGCGATACAATGACGCTGCATTCCCTACCTCATTACTCGGCAAACCACGACTCCTTCAGTACTTGCCTACTGTTCTTCCACAAAATGTTTAGTGCAGACCTTCATAAAGACTTGGAGTTTCCTTCGATCTGGGCGTACATAAAATCCCTTACGACTAGTTATTTCGAAAAAAGCTGCGAATCATCCCAGCCCGTTAGTGGTATCCGCCACGAATTACACGACAGCACCCGACACCCTGTGATATAAAACAACGGCAGCGACCGTTCAGTACTATTGCGATTCTCCAGAACATGTGTGCGCCCAAGCCCGCGTAATCATAGATCACGCCGCCGTGGTTTAGTAGTGACTTTTGATACACATATGGTAAAAGGGTTTTATTTTTTGCCCCTTAATTTTCGAACTTGACTAGTTTAGTTTAGCCGAGTTGACATTGCCATAAGCGTTCGCCCTATTAGTCCAGTGAAGTTGTGAAGGCCCCTTAAACCAACAGCGTATACGTTGTCAGTTCAAAAAAACGTTTAGTGCAAACACGGAATATTATTTATTGACTCGCATTGTAAGACAAAATACAAAATAGTACCATATTTTTAGAAAGCAGCAACAACATAGCAAGTTACTCCCAAAAAAGACATGTTTAGTAAAAGCACGCCTGAGAGCGTACTTTTAATCCTAATTATTTAAAAAAAATGTCTGTACTAAACAAAGCTTTTTTTTTCATTTTCGTCGGGAAATCCTTCATGGAGACATCACCCTCCCGGGGGAGAGGGTGGGTAGTGTGAGACTCCTACTCACTAAAACCCCACGGTGTACATCTGCCGCTATGGGATTGGGGCGACTAAACAAAGCCTTAAGTTTAAAAAGGGCTCCTTAAACAAACTTAAATTTTGGGTTGTTTATATTTTGTTCTTTTGGATGACAAGCTTGCCGATGTGCTGGGGACATCACACACGACACAAATATCTCCACATACGCGGTAAGTACATATAGCCATTTAATCAAAAAACAAGTAACTCAAAATATACGTCCCTCGTGTTTTCATCAGTAAGTAAATTAAGGTTGTAAGAAGAAAACGTAAAATTAAACAGCCACTTCAGCTAAATTATTGACTAATACTAAACAAACGAATCAACAAACGAAAATAGATGACTGTCGTTCTCTTTTTGATTTAATCATGTGAAAAACTTAGTACCGGTAAATTGGTCGATTTTAGGAGATGTAACGGCTTTGTTTCAGATATCCGAATATAGTAAGGAAGTGTAAGGAAATGAGTCCATTCGCATCCCTGTAACTATATTTTTGTATTAACTGTTTAAAGAATTCTCTTTTATTATTGTTATTCGATTGGCCATAGTTGATCGAACAATGAATGTTAAAGATAAAATACTTCAGTGTGTAGAGTTTTGTCGTGGCCGTTGATTGATTTATATCTCGTTTTAAGTATTCTGCATTTAAAATTATGATAATAATACTATTACATTAATTAACGTTAAGTGGTGGTGATGGTCTAGTGGTTTGACCGGTGGAATATCAAACCGATGTCCGCAGTTTCGAACCCCAGCATGTATCAACGAATTTTTTGGAATTCGCATACACTTAATTGAAATTGGTAGTATTATCAGCTTACGATGTAGGAAAACATCGTGAGGAAACCGGGATCTGAGAAATGTTCTTGTAGTACCTTGTAGAATAGTGGTTTTGTCAATTTGAAATCACCAATACATCGTGGGAGAGCTTAGTGACTATGCCCATATCTTACCACTTAAATTACCACTATCAGTGAAACAACCATTTAGAACTAGACAATTTAATTACTATATTTATATTTCTACAATATCACAAACAAATTTATACTTCATCCACAAGCTTAAACCTTTGATGCTGCGGTTCGGGTATAACATTGAAATATTTCTTATATATCACTTGATGTTCCCGACCTTTGTAAATTCGTTGTACCCATGTATGATCCCAATTGGGGTCGAACTTCTCACAGGTCACTACAACTTTACCAGGTTCCATTGCGAATAATGTTCCGTTAACACCAAACCCAACCTAAAAATAACCAGAAGGACTAAGTAACACTTTCAAAGTATCATAATTATCAAGTACCAACTTTTGCTCTCGGCTTTACTCGTGATAGTGTAGATTTGAACTATACCCCGGAACCGGTAAATATTTAAACAAAGGTCTAACGAAACAAAGGGACAAAGGTATCCTATGTCCTTTTCTATATCCCTGACAATGTGTATACAAAATTTCAAAAACGGTTAAGGCCTGAAAGTGTAACAGGGAAACAAACTAAATAACTCACTTTTGCATTTTTAATATTAGTAAGAATGTGAGGATTATATTACTATAATAATATAATATACTAGTAACATATAGTAGGAGTACTACAAAATTTGTATCAAGTGTTTTGTATTGTTCAACTGATCCCGATGAAAATTGATGCGTGAAGATATTTGAACATTAAGAATATTTGCACATAATTCACTCCAGTAATTATCACAATAAATATTAATAATTACAAATAATAAAAAATAAACATGTACAGAGATCGGAAGTCAATTACATAAATAAAAATTAATTATATCCATGCTTTGAGTGAAAATGGTAACAATATAATAATTAAGTTTCTTTTAGACATAGTGTCTTTGGAACTCCAGAACCCTTTTAGGACTAAAGTATTTGTTTATTCTTTTTATGAAATGGGATCTAATTGTATAGTTACACTTCTGAATTCTAATTGAATTAAATAAAGAATCAAATACATACATTCAATCCAGGGTGGAACCGTGTTGTTCTCTGTGTGGCAAGCATATGCCCTGATTGTACAAAGTGCCCATCTTGTACCTTCCATCCACGTCTTTTTGGCTTCACTTTGCAGTTAGTGTTTTGTGTGCTTCCACCAGTCTTTTTGCTTGCATTACGGATTAATTCTAGAAAGCAATTATTTATTTATAGAAAACTAGGCGACAGCCACGGCTCTACACTCGTTTCTTGTTCCTATTAATATTATTTACAATGAATAGTTGAGTTAAATAGATATTGTGTAAATATTCTCAGTGTTCAGTTATCTACAAATACCAATATTTATGAGAGCCCAATGAACAGTGCTGAAGTTGATATGCTGTAACAATAACCAGTGGAAGATTTTCAAACCAACTAAAGTTAAACCGATTTAGCTTTTAGGATAAAATACTACACGATAACAATTTTATAAATAGGTACTAAAAATTTTTTAACCTTAACATACCTTTTAGTGGCAAATTATGTCTTGCCGGTCCTAGTAAGAAATTGATGGACATTTTTTTTTCGATTATTTAATATAGTTGGTTATTACAGATAATTAAACAAAATTTTATCGAATACCAAAACAGCAAAAAAGACTTATCAAGTAAATACCCTCCGACCACAATGATTTTGACACTCTTGACAACTGTGTTTGAAAGTATTGTTGCCAGGACTTACAAGATTTAATATATTTAGTAGATACCTAATAAAATTATTTAATAATTAGTAAATTTGTAACATATGATACTTCAAAATTCATGTCACATTCATCTTTGCTGTTCACATAAAGTGATATGTAGAGTACATATGAGAGAGAACCAGGACGAGCAAGTTACATGCTTCGCTTTAACAGCATGTCTTTGAAGCTAGAATAGATATATGTGACCCAGAGAGGTAAAATTTTGGTTTCTTCATTGAGGAATTAGTACCAACTTTCTCTAACTGTAACTTTTACTTTTTAACTTGATATTTTATTTTAAACTATTTAATTCAACGTTTTGCTAACAAGCAAAGTAAGTAATCTTACTACATTACATGCGAGATGGTGTGCACAGATTACATACAAACACAATAAAATCATTCACCATCAATTTTACTTCAAACCCACTGCCAAATTTCAAATCGCCGAGCCCCTTTTGCTATAAAATATTGTACTTGTCTGATTTTTATATCTATTGACACTCCGAGCGATAATTATATATATAATTATATAATAAATACATATATATTCATAAAGTTTATCAAGTAATTAAACATATGCTCAATTTTCATACAAAATATCAATATGACACCTACATATAACGCTATACTATGCGTCACTAGTCTGGCTCACGCATAAAACTTCATGAGCACGTCGAAGTCACCCGTGACGCGAACCGTATTTTTTTACGATAATCGAAATTTTTCTCTTCCAAAAATCGTTCAACGCAACTAAAAAAGTTTTTACTTTAAAAATAGTTGAAAATGTTGAATACATTGATATTACATTTTTTTTATAATGTGAAAGGTAACATTAATTACATATTCGAAATTTGATTTAAAAATATAACAATTAAAATATGTAACAACTGGTGATATTAAAATGCCTGTTTTTTTTTACTGCTTAATGTTATTGTTTTGAACCGTCAAGCTTTACAGCTTCATCGCACTAATCTGTGTACCGCAATTATGTTTTGAAAGCCTGTCTAACGACATTTGCTTCATTTAGTTATAAGCTTACAAGAATTATAAATATATTCATCCAAGAATTTTATGGTAATAAGCTAGGTTAAAACACCTTTATCCAGAAGCCGTATATTATAAAAAATAGATGTATTCAAATTTCATGGCCATCAAAGTTGACACTTGACAGAAAAATAATAAAACAACAAAGTGCTTTATGTCACAGAGACAATAAAACCTGTAATCGATAATATGCATATACCTACTGCTTGTATCTAAATTTTTCCAAGTAATATTAAAACGGCTTCAAAGATCATGACATCAGATGCATTAAATGTTGCTCGACGAAAACTAAATGATGTTCTAGGTGAAAAATCCACAAAATATTTTAATCATATGAAACAATGGTTTCGAATGAAATTAACCAAAGAAGAGTTCGATGCTGAAGCTCGAAAACTGCTAAACTCGGAACAAGTTCATTACCATAATGAATTCTTACTTGCTCTGTTGAATAAAGTTGAGGGTCTAGCAGAGACTTCGATTACGATAGCGCAAGAGAAAGCGAGTTCACATAACAGAAACAGAAGACACAAAAGAAGTTCTCGCACATCTGAGAAGAGTAATTTCGAACAGGTGGATCTGCTGGAATATTTACCCCCAAATTCCCCGCCTGGAGCAGGGAGCGACGGAGTCAAATGCGCTGTACAGGTATCTACAAAATTTTGCATCCTTAGCTTGCAAACACACAAAGTTGTTTACAAGTGAGTTATGTTAAACAGGCCTAAGAGATATAAAAATATATACTTCTACATTATTTTTTGTTTAGGAAAATGAGTTACAATTAATTTCAACTCAAAATGCATAGGTACTAACTGAAGTGTGATCAAATAGTTACAGGTAATGGTAATAAGACAACCTAAATCAAATTGACTACTGATAGAGGTGTCAGTATGTAGTTAAACTTAAAATTACTAAATGAGGAATGATCAAAAAGCAACTTAAGTAGGAATCAAGATATGGGAAGCCTAAATAGAACTTAATATTTGTGGGGTTCGAAGTGATGTAAGGGTCTAAACCTTTTGATTCATCATCACATGATGTTGGTTATCCACATGGTGCCATAATTATAAGTAAAATGGTATTTCAACTGTTACCATATACTACTGCTCTTTAAAAGTTTTTCGTAGAATTAAACTCTCTAATGGTGTCTCTGGTTTGAGTTTTTATTGTAGGAGTGTATCTTTTAATCAAAAACATATTTTATATAATGTTAGATAATCTTTATATTAATTGTAATCTGCAAATAATAAATATTTACAGGAAATATTCTTGCCTGATCATGCGTTAGTAGTGGGTCGTTTCATGCTGGCAGCTTGGGAACTGGGACTCGAAGGGGCTGAAGATGATGCAGCCGATATAATAGTGGTTGCTGTCCAAAATTTCCTTAAAAATGTTATTAGTGCAGTTATATCACAACGTAAAAGTTTCAAAATGCATGGAAAGCATTTTAAATATGACATTGGGGGAGATTCTCCAAATATGTGGCTGAGAAATACAACCAAGCTGTATGATCCACAAAGTGAAGGTAGGGTGAATGTGGATGATGGCCCAGATGCATTGGGTCCAAGATGTCCTCCTACTATTGATGAAATGGAACAATCTGCTGCTTTTGAAATTGCTTGCAGGTGAGAATAAATATAAAGTCAATAATAGTTATGTAAACTGAACAAGCAGTTTGGGTTTGTAACACAAAGCAGTTAATATCAGGATTAACGTTTTTAAATGAATATTAATACCACATTTCTCTCAACGGTGTTTTTCTTTTTATGGGGCCAGCCATAATCAAATTTATTCTATTGTTCATACTCAGTATTTTTTTTTAATAAAATGCCATCAAGATAAACATTTCTTCACGGTGTTCCGACAAATTCTTAACTAAGTAGTTTTTACTTTTTCTACCTTTGCATGATAATTGTTTCTTGATAAGGCATTTTACAATTATTTTAAAATTCTCAAAACAACTTAATCGGTTGAAATATGTGAGCAAAATAAATACTAAACTATTCAAAGTTTTAGATAATCCTAAGTGTCATTTTGTAATTGTAACTATGTGTTGTAAGGCTTTGTACCCACCCAATTAACAAGAATTGTTATTGTTTCTAAACAGTAATTTAAATAAGATATTTTACAAGTATTATTGTTAAATGTATGTTTTTCATTACAGTACATCAATTGCAGAACCAAATGATGACAAATTAACCATAGACGAATTCTATGATACTTTACTTACCCACAGGAATGTTATAGCATGCCATTCTGTGTATGCTGTGAACATGGAAAGGTTGGCAGTCATGTTAAACCATCCCAGTTACTGAACTTATAATTATTTAAGAAGGAATATACAAGAATAATATTTTTCTTAATACTTGAAGGCTTAATTTTATTAACAATCTCATTGTAACAGATAAATGGGTGTTGTACTGACTAATGTTTGAATACTGAAGTTGTATTGAGCAAATCTTGGAGTGACGTACTGAGAAGTAATAAGGAGTTTTTGGCGGGATCTTAGTCTGTCATGTAGTGGTTTTTATATTTTATTCATAATCTTGTGTTAATAGACTCTATATTTTGTAATATTTGTGGTGTTTTACGTAATATAGTTCGGTTATTATGCATAAGTGAAGTGGATGGGAAATAATACCATGGAGCATGCATTCTGAGATGCCACCAAAACTCCATGGAAAGTTCTAGCAAGGAAACCACCATCTTGTTAGAACATTATAATTATCGCAAGACACTTACTTGGCAAAATCTTACTTACTTGACGCTGGCTAGTGCACAAACCGTGACGGAGCCAAAAAATAAAGAAGAAGAAGAGAAGTAATAAAGAGAAATGAAAACTTTAGTGTTGTCATTGTAATTGGTACTATTTTGGAAATAAAATACAAAATAATTTGAAAATTATTTATTTTATATATTTGAATTATTCTGCTTATTATTATTATGTATAATTTGGAATTTATTTATAGACTTATTGTCACCTTAAAAAAATTTACGATCATATCAGTTGTTAAGAATTACATGAGACAAGAATCATATTAACATTTGTAATCATATAATTTCCATTTTTTAAATAATACAATCAATTTTTATAAATATCATTATTATTTAAAAATTAACAATGAGACAAAATTCCGAAATAATTTTAATTGTTAAGTAAAAAGTAATTATTACACATATTAATACAGAAATAAATTATGAGTAAAAGTATATGTTAACTACATTAAAAACTAAGCCAACATTTACAAAAACCTACAAAAATGACAAAGACACTTTTTATGAGATGAGTATCATTAATCAGCACAATTCTTATTTAGGTAAGGCTATTCGTTTATGTGATCAGAGATTATTTTTTCTCAGACTTTGGTAATAATAGAATTAGGAAGAGAAAAAAAGGTAATAGTTTTATCAGAGTATCTATTGAGGTTATAGAAAATATGAAGAGGTTATTATAGATGAAATAAAATAGAATACTCGTAATCTAATTCATTTGTGATAATAACAACAGCTTGAATGTAGTTATAATACGACTATATCTTATCCCACTAAAGCCTAAATGAAACTAATAAAATGACATGATTTAATTAGAGTTGGCTAAAATGCAAACTTTAGGTCGACGTCGACAGAATTGTAGATTTTTGCAGATTTTGTGAGCAATTTAGATTAAAGCCGACTGTCTTATAAGTGAGGTTATTTTAGTTACAGAGACCTTTGTCATTTATGTTAAATACGAACTACACTATGCCTGCAGTATGTTCTTGTAATAATATAAATAAACTATTACATAGAAATTTGAGGTATAAACGATATTAACTTTTTGGCCTTTTGCAACGTAGAATACTTACGCATCGTATTTATGCTACCAAAATTTGACATCTCGACAAGTTTGTTGTTTTGATTTCTCAAAAGGTAACTACCTATTCTGCTTCGAAAAACTTTTTTAATATGTCAACACTGACAGAATGGACTAGCACGAAATAAACAAAATGGACTCCCCATGAAAGAGGTACA
The DNA here is from genome assembly GCA_035772565.1 of Antheraea assamensis. Classification (NCBI taxonomy): domain Eukaryota; kingdom Metazoa; phylum Arthropoda; class Insecta; order Lepidoptera; family Saturniidae; genus Antheraea; species Antheraea assamensis. The sequence continues at coordinate 5,510,817 of JAQQSE010000031.1, read as the reverse complement.
CTTAATTAGAAGTAGGTGTTGACAATCCACTTGCGTCGGATGGTGATTGAATTATTATTTTAGGTATAACTCGTGACGGTAATGCCTGTGGACTTCCTTCGAGATGTTCCAGTTCATGTAGTTCCGCAGGTTCGGGTGTTTCATGATGTCTACCACCCAACAAGCTACGTTTTTTCCAAGCAATAAATCCTAATGCACTAATAAATGCGAATATCCCAATCGCACCAAATGCAATTCCAGTTGTGGACGCTTTCGACATCATATAAAGCCCTGGAATAGATATCTATTTGTATTTATGGTTATAATTTTCCTAGTTTTCAGGCTCCATCCTACAATAAACTTTAAATAACCTGCTAAAATAATGGTAGGTAGAGGATTTTTTAAATGCCAGCATAACTAGCTTCCATTCTAAAGTTCTAAACCGTGTCACCGATCCGCGTTTCCGACAGCTACACATTAGAGCCAATCAAAACTCATAATTTTTTTCTTTCGCACTGACTACGCTGATAAGCCTTCACAGCTTGACCGGACTACGACTTTATTTCACACATATATATACAAACCTTCGACATCAAGTGTTATAAAATCATTGTATTCCTTTTCATCATCAAGACCTGCACCGCACGTCCACATACCGACGTCTTCATAATGCACTTTCATTATAGTTACTCCACAATCTCCACGATCAAGGCTTGTGTTTCTCGGAAAATAATAACGGTTGAGAATTGGACTGTTTAAAGACGAAATAAGTTTAGTTCAGTTTTAAATTCAAAATACAATGCAGTGATAAATTGTTTAAAAATAATTTTATTATTAAAGTCGTGGTCGTCGGTGGAATGTCAACTTGATGACCGCAGGTTCGAACCACGGCATGTTCCAAGAAATATTTCGGGGTTCGCGTACACTTACTAATTTAAATTGGTAACACTGTCTGATGTCGGTGAAAACAACATCGTGAGGAAACCTAAATCTGAAAAATATTGTTGTAGTATGTGGGTAGATGCGGATTTTTCTGAGTTAGATGTGAAACCGCCAATATGTCAAGGACTGCCGTGGTAATTATGCCCATACCTTCCTGCGAAAAGAGGCCTATGGCCTAGCAGTGAGCCTCTTAAAAGCCGATGAGGTTTATTAAGTCACGTTAAGAATTAAGAGTAGTGCCTTATGAAAGAGTTCAAACGTTCAATTTGAATGATTCTTTTTCTGATCAATTAAAATTTAAACGAAAGTCGACCTAATTCGTAGCTCATAAAAATGAATTCCGACAATAAGAAAAGAAGGTTCTTTATAAAGTTACGAAACCGTTGTATTAAATGTACGATGGGGTAATAGGGACAAGTGCCATGAATATAGAGGGAAATTAAAGAGAACCATACATCGAAATATTTTAGAAGAGCTAAGAACTCTGGAGTGAATAATCAAGACGTAGCAACTGTAGTCACCTGATGCTAAAATCTAAATAAACGAATGTACGAATGAAATATGTATGAATATATTTTATTAGTTATCCTTTGTACACATATTGATGTCGTGATTATATAATATACTTAACTTACTTATAATCATTGATAAGCAGAGGTTGTAAAACTTAATAACGAAAAAAGTTATATATATTTTTTTAATTTTCGTTATCCGACTTCCTAAAAGACTATTCTTCAGTCAAACAATCTATATTTAAATAGGCAAAGACAAAACGGTTCAATATCTTTTTCTGCTTTGTTTTTTAACCGACTTTCTTTATTATTATTTTTTGTTTAGTAAAAATTGACTGATTGATTCATTATTAATAAAATAATTATTAATATAAGCTTTTATTCGCCGTACTTCATGTTTCTTACATCAACAATATTTATACAATATAGATTATAATGCCTATATATTAACACGTGAAGAAAAAAGTTTGTACTCATTATTATGGGTCAATCGCGATTACTGAACGACCATATACGTAAATACTTTTGTGTATACTTACTTTGTAGCAGTGACGTCTGAGTCGATACTGAACGGTATGCCGTTAGGCGGCTCAAAACGACAATAGCTTAAGGGTCTACGCTCCCTGGTTGTAGTACAGTATAAAGTTACTGGTTTCCCATGGACCGCTGTAAAGTTCTGCCGTGGCGCTGCTATCTCATTCACAATCCTAACGTTGATGAATTGCAGTTCTTCAACACGTGTCGTTTTCCTGCCCAGATGGCACCGCCACTCTCCAGATTCCTCATTGGTGGCTTTGATTTTAATACCGCAATGGCCGGCGTCGAGTGTTGGACCTGAGAAACTAAAATAACGGGTTAAAATGTCATTATGAATTTAAACAAACTTTTAAAGTCGATGTTACACATTGTAACGGAAGTATATTAAATGACTAATGGTGGACCATTACCCGTGACGGTTAAGAGTGTAAACGGGACGACACGACGTGAAGGAGAGAGTGAATAAAAAATGAGATGTATTTTAATTTTGGAGTAAACTTGAAGTGAGAGGGAAATATAAATCCAATTGTTTGTCACTTCCTTTAATATCTCTTTACTTTTTCTGCTTTAACAATATTATGTGGATATATCCGGTTATGTTCAACATTTCTGTTAAATACTGTTTACATTTGTATAATTGTATGAAAAGTGTACTTTACTGGTTTTATTATAATTTTGTTTAAATCTACTCGCAGAGATATTTAACATCAAGTGAAAAGTCAAAGGTTAACTTTGGATAACAATAAATGTTTTCACCGTTATAAATTTGTAGTTTTTTCTGATGTCTTTTAATAATAATCGATAAGTCTTGTTATAATCATTCTAAGGTCTCAATAAATTCGTATTCGATTTAATTTCGTAAAAATTTATCTCTTAACTAAAATGTTAAATATTACAAAGCAATTATATTTTTACCCCCAGTTTCTTCCTTATTTAGAAGGATTTGCACAAAATAAATTTGGTCGCAAACTACTTACAAGAAAATTGTTATATCAGAACAAAATTTTTTTTCACTGTCAAAATCTGATTGTTTCCTCATTATTTTTTTAATGAGAATTTAATGAAATCAATTCCACAGGGTAGCAATTCAGGCATAAAACCTCTGTTAATTTATACATACGTATATAACACTAACGACTTTCCGTGATTTAGAATGCGTTTTTTACAAAAGACGATTTTACAAAACCTAACCTAAAACCATCGGTTTAAATGCAGTAATCTATCAATGAAAGACTGTAGAATCCGATCAGTAGTTACAAACAAATAGTAAAACTGAATTTTCACAATATCTTGTTATACGTTTATATGAAAAACATCAGACAAAATTTATGACAAGTATATACATTATATATACAAGTTAAAATTATAATATATATATCAAGATATATATATTGATTTTATATATGCACATATCTCAGTAATTATGTATGTATATATTCCTTCTATATTAATTTAAAATTAATATAATATACCTATAGATTATGAAATATTACTAGTAAGTAAATAACAATGTACAAATGCATAATTTTGCAATTTGATTTAAACGTTATGATAATATTGGTTCTTGGTTCTAAATACTTACGAATATCTCTTCCCACTTTGATGAACAAAGCCGCAGTAGGTTATAGGAACGTCCGTTTGGCATTGTATATTAATTTTCTCATTTTCCAACGCGAGTATAGTAATTACACCACTCACATTGAACAGGCGGTAAGCTGGTGAAATATAAACAATTAGATTAGTTTTATATAAATCACATCCGTTATACTGTTCGTTTTAATTTTCTTACAAAGGCACAAATTAAGAAATAGTATCTGTTTTTTTTTTTTTGTGATCAATGAATAGAATTCAACGCTATATTATTATGGCTGGAATGAATATTTCATATAATAGGCATATTTAATAAGTGCACATTTCTTTAAATCCCGAGTACACTCACGTATACAATAATAAAAGTAGAATAAAACAGTTTTCGTTATTATAGTACTTCACCTTCGGTTTTCGATTCATAATAGTAAATCCCGATTATAAGAACGAATAGCACTAAGGACAATTTATTATTGTACATTTTAAAATTTTCAGCACATAAACACACGTTCGCTAGACGAATTCGATTCGCCCTACTCACTTTATTGCATGCCCACGTAACTACCCTCTCGTCTAATGCGATAATATTATGTCAACGGGTCATTATATTATAGTTATAATTTCGATAACGTTGACTTTATTAAACTCGTAAAACTCACAAAATCTTATGTAAATACAGATTTTATTAGTTTAACACCAATAACGGATAAGTTTATCAAATTGATACGAACTAGGGTGAACTGTTAATTGTTATAAACGAATCATTCTATTATATCATATTATCGGATGGTTTAAACGCGTGCACGTTTTGTGTGAGATTTAATACACTGTAAAACTACAATGTAAGCATTTGTAAGTAGATTATTATTAGGCATTTTCTGCTACTACCATGAACCTCCTAAGATTGCCGACGTTGGAAAGACAACCATAAAACTGAAATGGAGTTGGCCAAAAAATATCGCCAGACGGTGTGACCACACGCTTTGAAACATGCTCTTTAAGATCGACAATATAACAATGGTGCTGTTGGTGTTACAGCAACCCATAGGCGACGGTAACCATGTACCATTAGATGTGCCCCGTGTATATTTGCTGCCTTTTGGCAAAGAAAAAAAAGAGAATAAAAAAGGTAAAATATCACGGGTTGAAAATGGTAATAACCACCTATCGCTTTTCTGGTGTTGCCCTTTGAAGCTAAACATTCGACCATAGGTCTAAAAAGAAATCCATTATATTTAAATGGTCCAATTTCTATCATTTTTTCTATACAATTAAAATAACAACTCCAAAAGAATCGGAATAAATTAAACACAAAATTTACACACAAAATTTTATTATACAGTCGTACAATAATTACATACCAACTATTTACAGATGATTAAGTTTTTTATGTACTATAATATTATTTTCTTCTATTTCTATTCTTTCTACTCCTGTCCGTCTTATTGTCGGTCGTCAATTCCTGCTGTAATTTTTTCAACATTTGCGGTGTGATTAGACCCTGTACATACATAAAACATGGTATTTAAGCCGCTACGTCTAGCTCACTAAAAAAAGATAGTGTGTACTTATGTACACGCGTTAGAAGTTATACATCTTTGGCGTAACAAGATAGAAATCTTTTCAAACATTTTATCTTTCGCCTTATTCTACGTTTGTAGAAAAAACGACACTAACAATAGAAAAAATGTATTTAATACATACATACATTTTTTGAATAAAATGTTGACTATAGCTAACTTCAGGGTGTCGGTTTTTCGTGACGGTTTTTTCCTAACGCGCCAAAAAAGTATAACTTAAAAAAATCATTAGTATTTCACATATCGACTACATGTATCATTAAAACACTGAATTCTTTGAAGTAAATTGAAATAGCACTTTTTCGTTACCCAACATTGAATATAGGATTCCATAAAACAAAAGAAATTAGCTAAGTATAACGTGGCTTTAAAAGTTTATGAACATGGAATAAGCAAGAGTAAAAAATACAATATACCACTCTTTATTATATTAGCTCCTTTCATATGAAATTGGCGTTTTGTCGAACTGGCCACTTTGATCTCGAATATCTGGCGTTTGTTTAGAAATTCCAAATTTATTTCAAATTTTGAAACACTTCAAATATCGCTTTATTTATGAATACGAGTTCTACTATCGCATCAGCGTTGCAGAAACATCTCGAAGGATTATCGATAATTATGGGGAAGTTACTGTATAATAAAACACGAAACGTTATGGTTCCAAAGTTTTCGTTCTAGAAATTTTGACCTACGGAACAAACCCCATGGACGTCCAGAGTCCCTAGTTGACAATGAAGAATTAAAGGTGATCGTGGAAGCGGATCCATCGCAAACTATGTCAGACTTAACGAGAGGCTTCGGTGTGAGTGATAACACAATTTTAATTCACTTGAAACCAAATTGGAAAATTGAACAAGCTCGATAAATGGATACCGCATGAATTGACTGAAGCACCATTCAGTTTTTTTGACTTAACCATCACAATTTTTAATCGTATCGTTACTTGTGACGAAAAATGAGTGCTTTACGACAATCGGAAACCCTCTTCACAATAACTGAACTCAGGAGAAATGGACAAATCCTATCCCAAGCTAAAATTGACACAGAAAAAGGTACTGGTGAATGTTTGGTCGACCAGTGCAAGTGTCCATACATTACACAGCTTCCAAAGATCTGGCCAAAATATTACAAAAAATCTGTATTGCCAAAAATTGCAGACCATGATGGAAAGGTTAGCCGTTAGACAACTGACACTGGTCAATCTCTCTATCTCACTGCTGCTTTAAGAGACAACGTTAGACCAAATACTTAGGGACAGACGTTTGCTAAATTAGAGGAACTGCTGTTGGAATGTCTCCGACAGCCAATATACTCACTGGACATTACTCCAACAGATTACCACTTTATTCCGTATTTGGACACTTTTTGTGGCAAGGAAAAAAAACAGTCCAAACTGTTTTCAGAGATTTTATTGATTCTTGCTCTCACAATTTTTTTTTAGCAATGGAATCAATTAACTACATATAATATGGCGAAAATGCAATAATGGTATATACTTCGATTTATGTAATTTGTATTTTATTGGTTTTACTTTTTTCACATAAAACGCTAATTTCACATGTAAGTACCTAATACCTAAGAAAATATGGAAACTATAATAGTAGTTAGATATATTAGTGAAAAATTGGCCACCCTGAACGGTTTTGAATATGAACTATGAGACACATAATATAACCTTTGCATGTTACAAATGACTATGTAAGGCTTTTAAAAGTTCTTTCGGAATGAAAACCTTTTTTTGCCCCCTCTCATATGAGGCCGGTACTCCACTTGTCCTCCACTAAATTCGGCCCTGTTTAAGTTATATACGATCCAATTTGTATAACAAGAACAAAGCAATAAATGAACGAAATATATGAAAACTCTATAAAACTCATAAAATAGATTGAACATCCTTTGCTGAGCTGAAAAGACAAGAGTATGCAACAAAGTTTTATAGTTTTTTTTTTTCACTCACCCTGGCTACAAGCATTTCTGATAGTTTTCCCTTCGAGTCGTCACCTTTGCCTTGTGCGATTGAAGACTTCGTTAACCTCCGACTCGCCTTGAACTTGTCACCGCTATCTTCCTCATGGAGCAGTTGCTCTGAATTCCTGAGCAATCTACAAGTCGACGATTAATACGTTATTAAGCTGACGCATGAGCGAACATTCATATATTTCTTTTTATTTATATTCACATTCGTGAGATTTGTGAAAACGTTTTCCGAATACGATTGTGACAAATTACATAGAGACCACCCCTTGTCTTTAAAAGGAAAGACAATATTTGTCCTTACAAACTTTCGCTGTTGCCCGCAACTCCGCATGCGTTTTTCTTTATAACTGTAAATTACTTCTTATAAGATCAGCTATTTGTTAGTGAAAGTTCCGTGAGAAACGGTTCAAACGTTTTGGAGATAGCACTGCAAACAAAGCCATGGGTAAATGCTAGTCCAAAATAAAAAAAGCTTGAATTACTTTTTATAACGTTAGCTATCTGTCAGTGAAAGTCCCATGAAAATAGCTCCAATCGTTTTTGAGGTAGTAAGTACTACAGACAAAGCCATGGATGACAGCTAGTCTAAAATAAAATAGCCTATGTCATCCGTTGTAATTTTAACTATCCGTCAGTGAAATTTCTGTCACAATCGGTCCTGCCGTTTCGGAGATTTCCCGGAACAAACAGACAGACAGACAGACGAAAATTTTAAAAATTCTTTTTTGTTATCAGTATCGTGTATACGTTCATATCCAATTAGTAAAAAGTCGTTATTTTGATATTACATACAGACAGAGTTAGTAAAACATAAATTACCTAGTTATCTGGAATATTCCTTGTTGAATGATTGCGTCCAATTCGGTCTCCATTTCACGTACGAGCTTAACATCCGGGAACATATCGGGAAATCTATAACTGTTGGATCGAGGCAAAAATTAGTTATAGCAAATTAGATGACATAATACAACACAAGTGAAAAGGCTAAATGATTAAGTAGTCACTGACAGTCTTTGGATGTTAATCGATTAGCCTTTCCACCATCGATATATCGATATGAAAATTATAATTTAGAGGTAATCTTCTTCTTTAACAGTCTTTGGGCGTTAGTCGATTAGTTTATTCCACCATCGATAAATGGATATGAAAATTATAATTTAGAGGTAATCTCCTTCTTTAACAATCTTTGGACGTTAGTCGATTAGCTTATTTCACCATCGATATATCGATGTGAATATTATAATTTAGAGGTAATCTCCTTCTTTAACAGTCTTTGGACTTTAGTCAATTAGCTTATTCCACCATCGATATATCGAGATGAAAATTATAATTTAGAGGTAATCTCCTTCTTTAACAATCTTTGGATGTTAGTCGATTAGCTTATTTCACCATCGATATATCGATATGAATATTATAATTTAGAGGTAATCTCCTTCTTTAACAGTCTATGGACGTTAGTCGATTAGCTTATTCCACCATCGCTATATCGATATGAACATTATAATTTAGAGGTAATCTCCTTCTTTAACAATCTTTGGACGTTAGTCGATTAGCTTATTTCACCATCGATATATCGATGTGAATATTATAATTTAGAGGTAATCTCCTTCTTTAACAGTCTTTGGACTTTAGTCAATTAGCTTATTCCACCATCGATATATCGAGATGAAAATTATAATTTAGAGGTAATCTCCTTCTTTAACAATCTTTGGATGTTAGTCGATTAGCTTATTTCACCATCGATATATCGATATGAATATTATAATTTAGAGGTAATCTCCTTCTTTAACAGTCTATGGACGTTAGTCGATTAGCTTATTCCACCATCGCTATATCGATATGAAAATTATAATTTAGAGGTAATCTCCTTTTTTAACAGTCTTTGGACGTTTGTCGATTCGCTTTTTTCACCATCGACATATTGTTATGGAAACTAAAATTTACAGGTAATCTCCTAAGTTCAACGTTTCATTTTAAGACACTGCCTTCGGCCGCATCGAGTACAACACCTATATTACTTTTTTTTTAAAGTACATGCGGTCAAAGCCGCGAAAACTGTTAATTATATTTGTAAGTTGGCCCAAAAAACGGTTTCATTTTTCAAGTCTTATGCGAGTTTATCACTTTTTAAACCCTGTTCAAAAACAAGCTTATTAAAAAATGTTCAAGGGATCGGTGATGAAGATGTTTATTAATGTCCAAAATCATCAAAAATGTAATTATTTTTATGTATATTATAATCTTGTCATTAAATATTAATAAATATTAATCGAGTTTATTTTACTTTTCAAAGTTTTATTTCTATTCTTAAGTTTCAATACAACAGACGTTTTGTTTTAATTTTGAGTTAATATTGTTAACAAATCTTTACAGTAGGTAACTTATTTCTTTTCAAGATATACAGGTAGTTAGTTTATTGATCGAGATTATATATATATATAGAGTCAGTAGGTTGTAAAAATGTCAGTTTATTTTTTCGAGTTATGACAGTTACGTACGGAAATGACTTGTAGGTACTCACTGATTACTTCGGCTTAAAGGTTGGCATTTCGTGAAATGGAGGTTTTGGATATTGAATGGAAGGGAACAAAACATTCGAGTTTTAGAACTTTCGGCTTATCAAAATTCTACCTGCTTAAAGAGCTTCTAACTGTACAAAATTAAATAAAATGCAGTAATTTGTAAACAAAACCAAAATCATATTTACCTTAACCACAGATAAAGCTCGAGAACGTCAAAGACAGATTCTAGATGAACTAAATCCATAATGGTCTTCGGTGAGGGTAGCGGCCAGTCGACAGCGCCGCTGAGCCAATTTTTTGTGATCGGCTCATTACGACTGTACTGTCTCACCATCTAGAAATTATGTAAATACCACTATACAAATAATACGAACTCATTGTAGCGATGGCAATAACGTCTACATATACGGATAATTAAATGATTATCCATTGTCCGTATCGTGACTTTGAGTGTGAGTGCTCTGTCCCTTTCACACCTATTGGTTGTTACATAAAAATAGTTTATACGTTATTACAACTATAACATCAGTTGATCGTTGTTATCATCTATAATAACTGATAACCAACAACAAAATAATGATATCTTCAATAACTTGTTATCCACTGCGTAAGAATAATGCGTTAAATAATTCATTGTTGTAAAGAAGAGTATTTCGCACATTTCAGACTAATGTAAAAATTCATTACAATTTTTATTTTGCAATAGCCATAAAGGTGTTTCATAACTTCGTGCTTTATTTTTGTGATGTATATTGAAAAAAAAAAATCAAAATATTACATTTCGGGCATACCACATGAGGAAAGATAAAAAAATGTAAACGTTCCCGATTTTAGTAATACTTAGTTATATAATGACCTATATATTATATTATTGATCCAGATACATTTCTTACAGTATAGGGTCTGTACATAAGTATAAACTTATAGGTGATATCATTGAAAATTGCAAATTTTTTGTAAATAATTTTTTTTAAATTAAATTTAAAACAAATTTTTAATTTTTTGTAAATAAATCTAATAATAAAGTTATGGAAACACAATTATGATGTTTTATTGTAATTTTAAAGTACATCAAAATACTTCAAAATAAATCAAAATATAGTAATAGTATTATTTTGAAATTGTATAAAGCTTGTAATTATTATTATACAACCTACGTATTTAATAAAATAAGGCGAATCTATGGTCAACGTGTACCGCAAATAAGGAGTGCGTAAAGAGTAAATGGTCAAAAAAAAATTAGTAAGAAATATATTCCATTAAAGGTTTTTGTAATCTCACGTTGGCTGGCAGATGACGCGAATCGGACGTCGGCCGCTACACTTCTTAAACTATAATTTCTAAACTAGTTCCACGCCGAATATGAAACTTGGCAACGATCATCCATACACTATCACCTATTTTTATAATAAATAAAATTACAACTTTATAAAATTTAAGTTTAAAAAAAATGAAATAAATTTCATTAAATTTAACTTTTTTTAATTTTTCATATATATGAAAAATATCTATCCATTTTGACTAACCTTAAGGAAGGTAGCACAAACAAAGGGCAGTTTATTGTTAATAGGCGCACAACAGAAGACGTAACGAGCGCGTAGAGGCAACGGCACGTGCTGTATCATCTCGGCGAGGAACTTGAACGCTTCAGTGTTGCACATGAAGTATAGAGAATCGTCCACTGTACAGAGATGGACGAATATATCCTGCGTATTAAATTAATTTATATTATTTCAGAAAAAAAAAAAATTAAAAGCAATTAAAATAGTCGTTCTAGTCTAGTTGTTTGACCGGTAAAATATCAATCCGATGTCCGCAGTCGTACCAACAAATGTTTCGGAATTCACGTACATTCACTAATTTCAATTGATAACAGTATCGGCTGACGGTGAAATAAAAACATTGTGAAAAGTGAATGAGTGAGTGAAAAAAAAAGACAGTACGGAAATCTTCAAAAAGATTAACAGATTGTACTGTAAACGGAACATTTGGTCTTATTTCCGCCGTAACAAGACCCATGTGAAACCGGGACAGTTACGAGTTACTGATAAATATACTTTACTATTAAGTTAAGTATACTTATAAGTAACTTATTTTTTTATAAGGACTAATTCTAAATATACTTACCATAAGACTACTAAGAGTAGCGTGAGGTAAGTGGTACGCGTACAACTCCATCTGTTCTGATGTGGGATGAAGTCCAGCTTGCGTTACCGGTTCAGGAGATTTCGACAGTAATGTTTTCAATGTGGCCAAATCTTCAGGTCTAAATGTGGTCACGTACCCCGTCTCCCAGGCACTGCCGTATCGTCCAGCTCGACCTGCGAGTTAAATTCCCCAATCTCATCCGGTATGGTAAGAAGCTAATAAATAATTAAGCCGTTTACAAACCTGTACGTTTCTGTCTTTTTATACATATCCCAACAATTATTAGCAAAACCTATAACTGTACAATAGTCCATAAGATTATATTTTTATGAATGATGTCCCTTAAGGCGGTTAGCGGTAGAAGTTGATTTTTAGGAATCGTCACGTAAGGAAAAAGCGTTATACCGTCATGCAACTTTCTCAGTTCCTCTGTCTGTCTCTATTGTAAACGTATGTGCATGCGAGTATCAAAATATAAGCAGACGAGCATCGTGAACTGTCGGTTATATAACTCCAGTTACATCAATTTTTTAATAAATTAATACTTTTCGTACGATATTAAATGAAACTTATTTATTTCATTTTTATTGGAAAATAACAAGTAAGCACATAATCACAGTGTAATTCAAAAACAATGGTGATCACATCTCTAGATGACTTGTATCTAGAATTGATTGGTAGTCGTTGATGCCATGCTGGCCTGCAAAACTTTCCTCGAGTGTTGGATAAACATTAAAAACGCGACAAACAGAGAGAGAGAGAGTGAATGTGACGGGGTTATCACTGTCTACATGGTGGTCAAGACCTAATCGGATACCATTGCCATGATCTACCACCCAGCAAATTATTTGTTTAATTATAGAAATGAACAATCATTACAAATAAAAAGGGGGCGCGTGGGTCTCTTGGAAGTCCAAGTCCCTGAGGTTGGCAGCTGCTGTCATTATGAGTTGAGTTGATAAAACTCTTCAAAGAGTGTATATTTTAACCATAATATTAAATAATTGACTTAACAACTCACCAGCAATTTGTAAGGCTTGCGATATACTGATCACGTCCATCTCTTTGTCGCCGTCCTCATTTACAATAGGTTTTATTAATGAATAAAATATTATACGACGTATACTCCTGGAATTTAAGCGATATAAATAAAATCATAAAGTAGGGCCGGATTTCAGGGGAGGCGGCATCAGGGACTTCAGCATGCCCAGCCTAAAACGAGCGAAGTTCGGAGGATTTTTAAGAAAAAAAATCACATTTATGGAGCATTTTTTTATCTCAAAGTATACTGATTGTTATTCGTTATTTATATTAAAAAGTAATAGTCATTTCCAAAGGGCCTCAATATTTAATTCTGACCCTGTTATAAAATATGTTAAATAGTAGGTAAAAATATTACTACAAATATTCTTAAAAAACGTACGGGAAAAATAATGAAAACAAGGCTTCGTAATAGGCAGGCGCAAACACAAACACATACAACGCTTGCATAATAGCGAGTATTAAGTAGTGCAAATACACAATGAAGATACCGCGAATATAAGAAACACTGTATAATGCTTTTATCTCATTCTCTCGCACGGTAAATCCTATAGATGTAGATGTTTGTCTCTTTTTCGTATCATCTAGTATATCACAACAGAGCTAAAGAAGTTCCCAGTACAAAAACTGATAGGGTTAATATATAATTGTTATTTAAGTAATGTATTACTTTCCAAGTTTATCTTAGTTGGGTGTCTTTTCAATTACTTTTTTTTTTTGTTTTAACCCCAAGCGACGCTCATCGCCAGATATTGTATATGAATCCTAAACTAAACAAATTTTCAAAAACAAGAAGAGAAAACAAGGTAAGGTTTATACAATCAATTTGATTCATTAGTATCACACCTTTGCAATGCACTTAAAAGTTACAATCAACAGTTATTACTTAGAACATAGGAGAACCAACTAAAACTTGCATTCTCAATCATTATAACTTACAAATTGATTCCTAATCCTATAGCATCAGTGGCGACCATAACTTTACATGAGCTCTCCGGGTCATTAAACTTATTTGCCTGTGCCAACTTAGTTCCAGGAGGTAAACTTCCATATATAACAGCTACTTCATGACCCCTAAAAGGAAATACATCATACCTTATTACAATAATGATTATTAAAAAAAAAAATACTTTAATTTTGGGTTATGTAGGTAGTAGAGTTAGGGTTTAGTAGTTTAATTATGTATTTTCGTTCTAGCATAAAATTATTGCCTTGCTAAATGATAACAAAACTTATGATTTTATCTTTATTGCTTAACCCATATGGAAAAGCGTAATGAAAGATACCCTAAGTAATACTCTGAAAAATTTTCTATCTAACTGTTAAAGTCTTGTTAAAAACAGTTCTGCTGTTTCGGAGAATATTCCAGACAAAATACAAACAATTTAAATAAATTTACATGTATACATATAAGACATTTCTGAACTTTATAGTATTTAGAACATAGAGCTCTCTAAGCGCGATGAAAGTAATATATCAAGGTTGAATTGTAACTTTTCTGAAGACAATGAACAGAAAATAGAAAGAGAAAGAAAAAATGAAGTGTGTGTACTCGTATGTATATATCCACAGAGATAGATTAACGCAATAGAATGAGACAAACATATGTACAAGTGAAATTAAGCAACAAAGACTAGTAGAAGCATTTAAGAAAAGGTAATGTATGTCACTGATTAATTAAAAAGTGTTAGATAAAAACCAGTTATTTTACATCGAGTATAATTTTAATGGTCTAAGATGTTTCTCGTCTCATCTCAAGTATACTCAGTTGTACGTGCTGTTTTTTTGAGACATTGTTAAACACTTTACAGCTTCTTATTATAAAATAATTTCAATTTGCATACAAGGATTCTATCGTATTATGGGATACCTGCCTGATAAGGGACTGACCTCTGTTCTATGGCTCGACTTACACTGTAAATATCGTTTTTATTGAAACACACGATACAGTCTCCGGGTTTGATATTGTCCAAAGATCCGAGTGCTGAATTTTCTACTTTCAATTCCGTTAACCTTTTATATGACCTTACCTGTAGACAAAAGCACATTTACTATCAACTTAGCGTTTCAAACCTGAACACTAATATTCAATTTTTTACTTGCTTGAGAAATATTGATTAAGACACTTTTTTATTTTAAAGACTTTTAGCGGAAGTGGTAACATGGATACCTCTTACTACTTTCAGAAGATTTGCGGAGAAAAATTAAAGATTTGACTTAGCCTGCCTCCCAAGACCGTCAGTGCGTGGTGAAGAGCCACATCCTAGACGAGGTGACCCTGTCTAGCAGAACACTACGGATCTAGGCTAGAGAGCCGATAAACACTCCTGGGGCTCGGTTCCAGAACCGGGTCGGGGCGTATACCCCGGCAGACGGCGCCCCTCGCAGTACCCCTCTGCTTATCAGAGGGGACAGGGGATGGGGTAAGGACGGGCCTGCTTCGGTTCGCCCGTCAGAGGGTGGAGGGAGAAAACCTTCTTAAAAAGTTACCGTGGGAGAAAACCACGTAAAAAAGTTACGGACGGCAGTGCCTTCAGGCGGCGGGAGGGAGGAAATCTCGGTAAAAAGTTACCGTGGGAGAAAACCACGTTAAAAAAGTTACAGACGGGTGTGCCTTCAGGCGGTGGGAGGGAGGAAACCTCGGTAAAAAGTCACCGTGGGAGAAAACCACGTTAAAAAGTTACGGGTGTTGAGGAGACAACCTCGTTAAAAAACAGACGGGAGGCCTTCGGGCAGAGGGAGGTAGAAAACCTCGTTATAAGGTTACCGTGGGAGGAAACCTCGTTAAAAAGTCACCGTGGTAGAAAACCACGTAAAAAAGTTACAGGTGGTGGTGGTTGGAGGGGGTGACCCCTTGACTGCCAAACCGGACCAAGTAGGGAAGGGGCTGGGGACCTGACTTTCCATTGCACATTGGTTCGGTAGACGGGTAGACAGCTTGACCGGGCTTTCGTCGCGGTCAGGGCATTCGCGCTGGGCCTTGTCGCCGGGGTGGCATGGTGCTTGCTTGTTCGATCCCGTGCCACTCCATAGCGCGGCAGACGGTATCTTGTGGGTTTTTTTTAGTCAGTAAGAGTCTGACACCTCACAGCTCCCCAGGGCTGTGGGTGACCAATGATGGATTTCTATCCACATAAAAAAAAAAAATCCATATCATACATATATGAGATCGTGAAATATACATGTGTCCCAAGCATGTGTTTCACAATCCTGTACATGTAAAATGCCTTTATATGTTTATTGACAATTATATTTTACACTGTACAAATATTTCGGCATAATTTCATTTCACACTCACCTCCATTTCTTCACCGGTTGTGTTACAAATTTCCTCTATGAGATTTATAGCTCCTGCTTCTCCGCACAGATGTATTTCTTCTGCCTGCAGACCTACAAAAATTCAACTCTGTTGAACACTTATGTTTCTGAATTGTGTTACATGCAATATCATTTCATATATGTATTCTGTGTTTAAAACAGGCACCTAATATTGCTCTTGTCCACGCCCAACCTCTTCCTCTATCACCAATCATTTGTATTTCATCTATAATAGCCACTTCATCTGAAAAGAGGATATGTTTATCAGATATTAATTTATTGGTATAATATATGAATATACGTAGCAAAAAACTTTAAAAGTTGTTCATAAATCATGATCACAATTTTAGCCCATTTTATTTTTTCCCTTGAGGTAACTGAGCTCTTTTTATTTTGACATGGGGAAAATCCGTAAGGGATACCCACCTCGTCGGGCAACGAGGAGTGGGTTATGTCCGTTTTCCATTGACTAAAAACCCTTTGGTGCCTTCTCACACCTATTTGGCCGGGGAGCAGGAACTGCTAATGGCACTACTTCCCTATATAACTGTAGGTAAAAGGTAACTGAGCCCTATGAAATATTTAAACAACACCTACAGTAATGAAAATACTTATTATAAATGTTGTAGAATATTTATAGAAATTCGAGTTTTTTTTTTCTTTTTTTTTATACTTTATAAGTAAACGTTTCGACCACAATCTCATCTGATATTAAATGATGATGTGGTCTAAGATGGTAAGTCACGCTTAACCTAGAGGGAGACCGGCTCTCAAATGCAGCTGCCAGAGCACACCAACAGGTGCTTGGCGACAGATTTTCAACTTGAGGGTGGTAGCTAGCCAGACGGACTTAGAAAAAGCCCTACCACCATGCTATGATTTCATAACCATGTTTTCCTTCACCGAAAGCTCCGACTCAGTTGCTTGGATTCGAACTTACGTCCATCGACGCTGTGTCCGAACACACTACCAACTGAGCCATCATCGCTTCAAAAATATCGTCTAAGCTTATAATTTTTGTTTTAAAATATTTTAGTATGATTTGATCTTTGTTATTTATAATAGTTTTTTTTTTAGAACTCACCTACACTACACTTGGCCTAACAGGACCTCTACAGTTTCAAAGGACTACTGGACCTTATTTATAATATAAATCTATATATGACATACACAACTCATTGCTTGGTTAAAACTCAGAAAGTTGTCACAAACATGCAAATGTAAATTTAACTCACATTTATTATTGAGAGAAGTCATTTCAACAGTACAAGCTACGTGACTCGAAGGAGTTAGTTCTATTTCATCAAGCAATAACTCTTCAGTCTCTGTAACATGTTCTGTCTCACTCTCATCAGTATCTGGTATAATTGTATTGAACAAAGAAGCGTGTCTTCTTTCTTCACCAGTTATTAAGTCACAAGTGGTACCCTGAAATTTTAATACTATTTATTCATTTATTTAAGAAATAGTATCATAAATAAAATTATTAAAGTTATAATTTTTTAACAGTGATGGTTCAAAGATAGCTTGCTTGGACATCGCATCCATGAATGTAGGTTGGAATCGTACAAGAAACTAGAGTCTCGGACAAATGAAAACAATACGATGACACCATAACATTGTATTCAAACTTGTTAAAACAAGTTAAAAGTCTGTCACCATACATCTATAAACGAATTCCAATAACTACACTTCAAGGTAAGCCTCCTCTAGGTTTAGTATGTTACCATCTTGAGCTGTATCAAATGCTAGAAACTATAAACTACAAAAAAGTATGAATTTTTGTTAAACACAATATATATTAACATAATATTTTACTATAGTAGAATTATGAAATATGATAAATCTGGATTACTCAAATTGATTTGACTGTTGTTTTTAAAGCTGGTCATGACAAAAGACATTTTTAAAATATACAAGAGGTGTTTAAAAGTTGCCAGAATTTCTATTTCAAACTATACAGTATACTGCATCCAGTGTAGTCATTTTAATGAGGCAATACATAAAAATTATATACCTAGGCTACTCGTCATGTAGGAAACATCTATATATAGAATAAAGGGATTTATTTTTTGTTTGTTTATTTCATTGTACTAATATCTGGATTTACCATTCACATATGAAATTTATAGCCTATTTCTGAAAAAAGTATATAAGTTATACATACATATGGCCCTTGGAAGCAGAGTGAATACTGTTAAATAATAATCCAAGCATGAAGCATGACACTTGTTATAGGGCTACAGTGCAAATATTTAAATGCGAGTGAAACCAAGGGTCAATTAGACTATTGTTATTTGATCGAATAAACCGAGACCAAATATACGGCACTGACACACTGACACGTTTATAATCACTTTTAAAACGACAATCAACTTACACTCTTATTCGATTTATGGTAAATTTCTGTTGCTAATAATTTTAAAGGGCCGCAATAGACACCAGACTTTGCCTTTAGAAACCTTTCCATAGCATGATAGGTTTTCCCAGAATTAGTTGGACCTGCATGAAATATTACTTTTCTGTTCATACTTCGTGCTTCTGGATACCTAAAAAAAATCTTCAATTAAAATGACTGACTATCGATTTTTTTACTACCAATTTATTATAATTATACCCACATATCACTTAATCCGAATTTTTAAATGTGTAATGACACTAACTGTGCATAATCAGGCCTAATGACAGAAATCATCCCTATAAAGCATAATAATTGTGATTTCTAATACTCTTTGACTACATACAACTTTTGTAGGTGGTAAAGCTACGCTGAAGCTATTACTGGTTTCAGCATGAATGGGTCGGCTCGCCCGGGGTAGTACCACCCTCTCACAGAAAACCGACGTGAAGTAACAGTGCTTACACTGTTGCGTTTCGTTCGGTCAGTGAGAGCACCGGAGGCCCACATATACGAGTATTAAAAGGCTGGCAACACACTTGCGACTCCCCTGGTGTTGCTAGTGTCTATGGACGGTGGTGATCACTTACTATTGGGTGACCCACCTGTTCGTTTGCCCCCTATTATATAAAAAAAAAAAAAAAATATTTTGGAATGAATATATAACTGAATCTAGATAAGGCTTAAGGCTACATATATCGTTATACTTTTTTATTTCTTGCTTGCTTGCTAAGCAGTATTGACAAAATTATTTTTCAAGAGAAGTTAAGGGGCACTAGATGATAACAAACATTTTAAAACATAATATAAGCAAAGTATTAAATTCATAAAATACCTTAAGTTATTTACAGTTTCAGATAAAATAACAAACATAGTAATAGAATATTTATAAAGACACCATTAGCCAAATAATTTTTATTCAAGTTTTATATCTACAAATGAAAGACACAATAAGATCACAATCCCAATCTTTGCTAATATTATAAAATCAAAAATTTGTTTTGTTCCTTTGCTATGCTTCCACAGTCTAACCACTCAATATATCTTGAAATTTTGCATATCAAGGATATAGAAAAATATACAGGGTACATATAATCCAGAAAAAAATGTACAGTAATGTAATGTAAGGTCATACAAACCAATTAGCAGGTGTTCTTAAGTCTGATATTTTTTTCAAATCATCTAAGCAATCCAAGTGAGGAAATGCCAATCGAGCATGTCTTAAAAAATATGGAAAGAGATCATCTATATGTCCAGCACCTATAAAGTAAAGGAAGTCATATATTACTAAGTTATGCATGTATAAACAATAATTGATAATTAAATGTTATAACTTAATATTTAACTACATTATCATGTGATGTAACGTGTAGATGTAGCTCAAAGTGGTTATACAATAAAGTAAAAACAAGAAAAACAAATGGCTCAGTTTTCCATTAACATCCATCGAGTTGGGAGTTATATTTTTTTTATAGATAGATTACATTAACATAAGAACACACACAAAGTTTCACCATGCAGAGACACATAGTTTTTGAGAAAAAAATGATTGAAAATCAATTATTTTTGCAATATTTACATAATTTTTACCACTGATTATAGCAAAATATCGCCATTGAACGTTTTAATTTTACTTACAGTTATGTTGTCATAAGTTAGGTGAAATTTTATTTTTATAGATTTTCATAAATATTTATTTTTTATATTTATTTCAATAGTTTTCATACACACATATATTTTACAGTTTATGTATATTAAATTACAGCATTATTTTCATTGCGAAAAATTAAAATGTGTAGAGTTTATGACTCGTAAAGACCTTCAACCGGCTTGTGAAACAAAACATACAACTGACGCCATTTATGTTGTTATTGAGATAACAAATAAAATAGGTTAGGTTCAAATTATGTTAAAGAACCTGTTTGATTGACCCCGACTCCACCTGGGACGAGTTTGTCCTAACCCTAGAGTGTTTTTAAAGTGCCGGAGGTGCGTAGGGAGAGCAGCCTGTACAAATCATAGGCATTGGACGAGCCGGAGCAGCCGAGGCAAGGATAGATGCCTGGGATATGTTACGCAAGGGCATAGAGGTTGCTCTTCCTGCAGCACCGGAGACATTGCAGAGTCAAAATAGATACAGAAATTTGGAAATTTTCCTCGGAATTTAAAGTTTAACAACTCAAAAAGGTGGGGACTTCCAACATTTCCTTTTAAGGGGTGTTAGTACTGATCCTCCCCTTCCCTCTCATCCCCCTCCCCTCCGTCAATTAGACGGACGTTAATGGAAAGTCGTACCAAACGAATTCCAATGTGCACCTGTTAGAATTTATCCATTTTGAATGTAAAGATAAATAGGTAAGCAAATAAAAAATACAATCCTACTGTCCAAGTTTTTCCATCATGATTAGCTCTGACTACTTTTATATAGAAATACCCTATTAATTATCACTATGGAGAGAATGAAGTTAAGACAACCCATTATATATACTATATACAGGAATTATGACAATCATATTTGCAAAATAACACTAACCTTGTAAAATATCACTTATTGTTATATGCAAATCTGGTGGTAAATCGTGTTCTAAACAATGTCGCCGAAACGAAAGAAAAGCTTGATGTAACAATTGATCGTCTAAACCATTCTCCGATGCCAAAAGTCTAATCTCGGGTTTTTGATAGAACTTGTTTAGAATTTTTAACAAGTCTTGCTTTTTAAGACGTCCCGTTAATTCTTCGCCAATGTTTATGTCATCCGGATTCGGTTTTACTGGCACAGGAATAAATAAAGCAGACGGATTCCCTCTATCGTGTTTTTTACTCCTCATAAAAATATAACCTAAACAACCCGGTTTACTTTTACGTATACAAAGCACATTAGTTCTGAATAATGAAGAAGTACACGGCTGGACCTTTTCCGCACAATGTAAAGCCAATATTCGAGTAAAACCTTTATACATTTTGATCACCAATTATAAAACAAAAGTGTAAGTAAATAACATAAAATTTTGCACCAATTCTATCCGTCACATTTTCAAATACAGACTACAGATAGATCATAGAGGATACTACGATCTACACAGACTATGCATCTGAAAAGGGTTGCAAAAGAACCATAATTTTTTTAAATATTGTATGGATTGATAAATTTAATAAGATATATCAGTGTTTTTGGTAGAAGTTTTAAAAAGTTTATGTGTATCGCCAGTTTTGTATTCGCTGCCCACTTGTTTCCTCAATCTTAAGCAAAGAGCCAAATGATACATTGAACTTTTAAAACATCAATCTGCCATTTTTTATATCAAAGTTTTAATATTTACGTTGAAACCATTAATATAAATGATATATTGATCTTTATAACTGATATATTTTGATGAATATTTCATGATATGTAGTGCCATCTAATGTTTTCTTTGTGTTTGTTTTTAGAAGTTGAGGCAACAATTAACTAAGAAAAGACCCGTTTAGTAGAAAAGGCTAGGTTGATAAAATATTGTTTTTGAATTCAAAATAAATAATAGTCATCTTATAATAAATGTATATTTCTATCATATTTATTTATGTTTCCTTTTGGTTATAAAATATCCAAAAACATCGTTTTATGTGCTGACAACACCTAAAGTAGCTTTCCAACATAATCAACTTATAAAACCACCAAAAAACCACTAACAGAATGTAACTCTTTAATTAATATAAAAGACAATAATGAATATAATTGCAAATAAGTTACCTTTATTGTTACATGTATTGATACATTTTATACATATATATGAATAAGCAATAAATTAATAGGATAGCACCATTAATTACACCATTCAATACATAATTTAAGTTTGGAGGCTCAATATTTCATTTTGATTTTGTACACGTAACCAATATATTTTTACCTAAGTAAGTTCGGCACAATATGTTTTCCTTTTCTACTCTCCCCTGCCAGATGTCATCTCACTATTTGCAACTTTATAGATATATCATTTTTCACACAATCTATAAATACCTTTTTCGATTTTCCTGTACTCCTACATCGGTCCAACTTCATATTTTACAACTTTTTTAGTTATATGGCTTTCACTTCTCCTCATGACATGCCCATACCACGTAAACCTATTACTCTTTAATTTTTCTGTCATTAGTGCTTTCCCGTGGAACAAACTTTTCCTGATATACTTATTCTTAATTTTGTTCATTTAATTACACCACCCATCTAACTTAGCATTAGCATTTCTGCCACATGTAGTCTTCTCTTATTCGTTTTTTTCATAACCTTCAGTTTCAACGGCATTTGTGGTTAATAAGCTACCCCAGATACCTGTCGCCATTTCATCCACCCTGTATTTATCCTATTCCTCGCGTCCTTGTCTACACCATCGCCGTTTTGACTCAAATAACCAAGTTACCGGTTTCGGCTTGAATGTACATACAAAAAATAAGTTATAGGGTGTATAATATACATACAATAAATAAGTTAGCCCGCTACAGAACATCTCGTGGTACTCAACCATAAGTCTTCTCCATATCAACAAATGCCATATGCAAGTTCTTATGTATACGTCAGCATTTTACGCACAGTTAGCGAAGTGCGAAAATGATATCTATTCTTGCAAACCCAGGACTAAACCCGAATTAATTCCTAGTCACCCCAGTGTTATCCATTATTTTTCTCGCTATTATTTTTATACTCTTTTCAAAAATTTCATACTACCTTTGTTATATGAGCTTTCTATAATTGTTACAGTCCTGTACATTAAATACTCTTGTTCTTAAAGATAGGCTCTATTATGCTATTGCACCATTCATCTATTTTTCTAGTAGCATATTATAAAAAAATAAAATTGCCCACATACATTCATCAACTTTTAAAAACTTCCATACTGTCGTAGTCTGTTTGGGCCTACGGGTTTTTTGATTTTCCATACCATTCACAGCTTTTCTTACTTTATCCTCCTTTATCTTCTGCACAACTCCTAAATTTGACGGTACAGTCTCTATCGCTCCGATGCAGTCATTTTCTTCATTCACCAGTCTTTCAAAATATTCCTTACAACAACTCTTTATATCTTCATCATTCGTCAAAAATTAAACTTATACATGAATGTATGTAATATCCCTTGTATTCTTTTCTCTCATTTATGGTAATCGATACAAATATTTTTGTGTTTTTGAGCTGTGCAGTGGTTGATGCAAATTATTTTGTACTTTAACTCTAGGAATAGAGACTGCTTTTTTACATTTCTCCTTCAATCTGCATATATTATTATCAATACGTCAATACTTTTTCACTCCTTAAAAGCCGTTTCCTTTTATTTCAAAGCTTTTTGTACCTCTTTGTTCCACCACCAAAACTCATATAGGTAACCAAAAAACTAAATTTCTTTTACTAGATGAAGTTTGCCTTTACAGAAACATGGATGATATGTCGATATTTTAGAAAAAATACCTGTACTTAGCTTCAGTCCTATAATTAAGTTACTTTCAGTAACAAATTAAAATTAATAAGGTGTTACATAGTCTGGTATGCGTTTCTTAAATAAGCTCCAGGCCTATGGGATACCTGCAAGTTCGGGATTAACGATTTTCTAAATAAATTAACTACAAGAGTGGGCATTGATGGCTGTTGCTCTATTCTCAAGACTATAAATACTAAAGCTCCTCAAGGAGTCATACTTTTAGCGGACCTTTTTCTGTTGCAAATCAGTGATCTGCCGAATGATAGGATTATATCTGAGAAGTGCTTATCCAGTCTATACGTTAGCTTACAGGTAGTTCATAATGAGAAAGGGCACATTACCGAGCGTATAAATAGTAACCTTAGATTTGTAAGAGGCGGGAGCGACGTCGTATCACCACTTTAATAGTAGTGGTAGTATGGGTACCACATGCTACTTTCAGAAGGTTAGAGATGCAAATGAAAGATTTGACTTCATTTATGCAGACTAGTAACCGCTTTTGGCAGCTGGATTACGAATCTTCTTTATTTGAAGAAGCAGTTATATTTAAATGAGACGGAACACGTGCAAATATTACAGATAAAACTATTATGCCATGAAAATATAAACAATATTATAGTTATAAAATAAAAATGAAAATTAGGAACAAACAATATCATCTAGGCAATAAAATAATTTAGTAATAAGCTCTGATAATAACAATTCATCGCATTGTGTGCGGTTTGTCGGTAAGATTATAATTGCTCCCAGGTAACATGTGATCGCCACCTGAGTGGCAAGTCTTTACTAGTCGCGTTCGTAAGCCGACTAATTTCGGACTTTTGTAGAGCCGCTGGTTTTTCGCCTGAATTATTGTAGTACACACATATCACGATGTATGTCGTTATGTGTGTCGCTACAGATTCTTAGCGAATTGGAGTGATTTCTTCTCTTGGAAAATTAGAGTCCGTCCTACTTTCTACGATATTTCTCTTTAGGTAGTAGAAAACCTTGAACGTCTTGGGATTTAGCTAATGGCTGATTTCCACTTCAGGCACTGGTTAAATCAAAATGTGAAAATAGCTGCAAAGTAAATTGAGACTAGAAAACTCGGAACAATTTATGATTAAACACTTTTGTATATGTTTGACAATTTCTTTTATTTCTGATATCGGAGGAAAGGTTAATTGATATCGTGACACTTATGATATTATTTTATAATAATTTGTCCTAAGTACTTACGTACAGAACAGAATTCTGTAATATACATGCAAAACAAAAATGTCTGTTCATTACCTACATTTCACTTCAATTGTTTTAGGAGCATATTCGTACTGGGCATAATATGAAAGGGAGTCTGCCCTAGACGAAGTTCAGCTTTCTAGTATTATCGGCATTCTTGGAAAGAGAAGGTTACTTTGGCAACAGTATGCTGATCGAATAATAGAGTAGACTCGTTTGCTAGGTCAAATTCTGCTCAGTAAATCAAAACAACCAGATAGACATATACTGCTCTTCTAGAGAATCCTTGTTTCTATAGAGCTACTACATAACATAAATTGTATAAAAAGGTAACATCTTGTAGTATTAATACCAGACAATGATTAAATGCAATAAAAATCAATAAAAAGTTACTAAAATAAAGCGATCAATTAATGACATTTGCTTCTGATATCTTATGATTAAATTACATCTGATGATGTAGAAGTATCCACTACAAATATAATAAAATAAACAAGGGACTTGCCAAAGTATCAAAGACAAACATACTGAATAGGTACTTGACGTCTAATTTGTTTCCATTTATTTTTCTGTGGTCTTTGGTCTTTGAAACAGATAAGACGGTATAGTCGGACACGACGACGTTTTAAATTTCCAAATTCTTGGCTGCGAGATTTAATTTAGTGCATCTATAACGTTTCACATGCTAGAAATCATAAAATATAGTAAAACAGAACATTTATTTATCGATATTGGGACTTAGTATCGTACTCTGACGCCATGGGTAAAACTAAAAAGGGAAAAAAGAATCCTGCTGCGGAAGACGGGTAGGTTTATTTGTAGCATATGTTTTCATCGTCATATGCCAATGTTTTACGGGAACAATTATAATATCCAGTTTGAATTTATTTCAGCGATAGTGATGTGGAAACAACAAACATTAATAATGTGAAGCCGGCGCAAAAAGGCAAAAAGTAAGTGAATTTTTAGGTTACTTTAAGATTTTACCCTTACATTCCATACTGAATTTCTTTTTTTGTA
The DNA here is from genome assembly GCA_035772565.1 of Antheraea assamensis. Lineage (NCBI taxonomy): Eukaryota > Metazoa > Arthropoda > Insecta > Lepidoptera > Saturniidae > Antheraea > Antheraea assamensis. The sequence goes on along the minus strand of JAQQSE010000031.1, from coordinate 5,484,588 downwards.
TTGTCACTCTTGTGAGTGTTCAGTGTTCTTTAGCTCACTAATGGTTTAAACATCACACTTCCCGATGTTATTATAATTTCTTTGATAACATTTATTATTAAACGACGTAACGTATAGATCAGATGATGAATAACAATTTGTATTTGATTTGATCGACTGTATAAAAAGTTATAATTAACAAATATGTTTGGGTACTCTTATTATATATTCGAGTATTTATTATCTCACCAAGTAATAAATATGAATACTTAATTGAGTTTTCATTATAAGGTTTGCTATAAAATCTGTGTCAGAATGGTTAAAACATTTTCCTTATAATATTGTTACGTGATAAATTTATTTATGTAACTGTTGTTATTACATTACTATTAATTTATTTTCCATATTGCTATATCTATCTATACATAATGATGTGGCATTTACTGCTGTGTATTTGTACACAATGAAAAGTAGAACTTTAGTAGATGTTATCAAGTGTTGTTCCCATATAGTTAATTTCCAATTATCAATGCTAGTATACATTTTAATGTCCAAGATAGAACTACCCTTATTTGCAACTATCTTGTCACTTCCAGTATATTTTACAATCTCCAAATTAAAATTGTCCTCAATCTCACTGCTCAAATAAATAATTCCATTCATAAAGATGCCTTATTATGCTTTTTCCATGAGTTCGTTTTACATGATGTTAGCAGAAAATACTTACTTTATTGAAAATATTTTTAATTATTGGAATAGTATTTTGTTTCTATAGATTATAACAATTTCATGATTTAATGAATAAATGAATAATATATGATGTATGTTTGTGTATTAAAGTTATCTTCTATAATAAAAAACGATCTACATTTTAAATTCAGATTATTATAAAGTTTATCAAAACATTGATGATGTGTATGAATGACTGCATGCCTGATTATCTAATTAATAAATATTCTTATTTTCTATAATACAGATGAACAATATATCGCAATTTTTAAATGTCATTTTTTTCAACTACTTACTAATTATTTTGTCCTAATAAGATGCCCATAGTTTAAAGTTTATAATAATGTAACAAAATATTATAGAATTACTGTGGACTCGGATGACAGTGAAGATGAAAAACCAAAATCAAAGTTAAAACATAAGAAGTCTGTTGATGAAGACGTTAAAGAAGTCACAAAAAACATAAAAAATGTTTCAATATCAAATAAGTCTCAAAAGAAAAAGGTGGAAGCAAGTAGTGAAGGTAAATAAATAATTACTAATGTATAAATTTTAGTAGTACAATATGTTACATACACTTATGTTATTTTATTTTCTATTTAGATGAATTGAGTGATGAACCAGAGAAAAAACCGAGAAAAGGAAAGAAGAAAGAAGAGAAGAAGAGTGCCTTTTCTCTTTTAGAAATAGAAGATGCTGATATATCACCTCCTGAAGCACCAATTTCTTCAGATGAGGAAATCCAGAAATCACAAAAAAAAGTTACAGAAAAAAAGGAACCAGCAGGTAAAAAAGGAAAAAAAGCGAAGAGAAAGAAAGATGAAAGCGATGATGATATAGAGAAAGTTCTTGCTGAATTAGAAATGGAATATGCTGGAGTTAAAAAAGAGCCTGAAGTAGTTACTGAGCCGATTAAAACTGATGAAATTGTAGAAGAAAAATCGAAACCTAAGAAAAAAGGCAAGAAAGAAGAATCAAAGCCAGAACCAGAAAAAGAAACTGAAGATAAAAACGAAAGTGATGCTGAAAATGATGTGACACTAAAGACTGCAGCTCAGAAAAAAAAGGAGAAAAAAGAAAGGGAGAAATTAAAAAAACAAGAAGCTAAGAAGAAAGAAAAAGACCTTGAAACCAAGAAAGAAGGAACGGAAGTGAAACAAAAAACAGACAAAGTAGAAAGTAAGAAAATTGATGAGCCTAAAGAAGAAATTATAGCTCCATCTGAAGAGAAAGATAAAGAAGGAGATGGGGATACTCCCGCTACTGAAGGAAAGAAAAAGAAGAAGGGTGACAAGGATAAAGATGATAAAGGTAAAAAAGGGCCAACAAAGAAAACAATTGCTGCGATGCAAGAAGCATTAAAAAAAGTTAAAGAAGAGGAGGAACGCTTACAAAAAGAAGAGGAGGAAAAAATTAAACAGGAAGAAGAGCGTGAACGTCAAAGGTTAGAAGCTATAAGATTAGAGAAGGAGAGGAAGGATAGAAAGAAGCAAAAGGAAAAAGAGAGAAAAGAAAGACTTAAAGCAGAAGGTAAATTATTGACACCTAAACAGAAAGCAGAAAAAGCTCGAGCTCAAGCTATGTTGGAGAGTCTTAAAGCAAAGGGTTTGGACATCGGATCAGCAGAAAAAAAGCCTCCCAGGCCTGGTACTAGAGTTAAACCAGGAAGGCTGAAGAGTCAAGTATCCCAAGAGGCTCCAGTGACCCCTGTAGAAGAAAAAAAAGTTGAAATTGAAATTATTGACAAAAAGGTACATTATTAATACTTCTTTGATTTTTAATTTACTCTTTGTACAGTTTCATTTAAGCTTAATATAACAAAATGTTTATCCTAAAGCTTATTGAAAGATTCTTCCATATATTTTTTTTACTAGGAAGAAGATCAGAAGCCAGATAAAAGGGAATCGGATAATGAATCTGTAAAAGATGCATGGGACGCTGAATCTGAGGAAGAGGTAGAACCACCACCAAAACCAGAGCCCATAGTTCCTGTCAAAGAAAAGGAATCTGTTACTGAGAAAACTAAGGAAGTAAGTTTTTAAAGTGAATTCAAATAAACAGTAATTTTATATACAAAGAAACAAAATAATGGTGTAGAAGTGACACATAGCTATTAATAATAACATCTTTTACATCAACAACAGGTTTAGTGGTTGAAAAAAAAAGAATTATAGTCTTTGGTAAAAGTGCTGTAAAGATCATATTTGCTACTTGTTTGTAGCATGTATTGGAAAATTAATTAGTTAAATTATTTTACAGCAGGTTGAAGAAGAAGAAGACAGTTCAGATGAGGATGAAGAAGACAGTTCTGAAGAGGAAACTAGTTCAGACGAAGATTCAGAGGATGAACAGATGACTGATGCACAAAAGAAACGGGAACTTATATTAAAAAGATTAGAGGTACATACTGCATTTAGAAGAATTCCTTATGAAAACTATAGGTTTTAGTGTATTTAACAGTTAATATAGCAGATTTTGTAATATCTTTCACATTCACTAAATTCTGTATTAAACCCTATGTAAGGCTGCCATTTTTTAATATATCCCATATATCTTAGAAACGCCGGGAAGAAAACGAAGCTAACAAAATCAACAACCCATTACGCGCTGCAGTCGTATGTGTTCTTGGACATGTAGACACGGGTAAAACAAAGATTTTGGATAAACTGCGACGCACAAACGTACAAGATGGTGAAGCTGGTGGTATCACTCAGCAGATTGGTGCTACAAATGTGCCAATAGAAAACATAAAGGAACAAACTAAACATGTGAAAGGGGTAAGTTTGTATTGTTTAAACATTAATGTTATTTACTAATTTACATTCTTTTTACCTCATTTAAAATACTTTTTACGTATACCGATCTCATGATATATATTTTTTGTCGAACTGACATACCCTGTTGGTTCTTTTGGTCTCTATAGATTCATGGCATTACTAAGGGGAGCGCTTATGGCACTCACTTGATTGGTTTAGGCGATCAGCGTAAGGGCACTCAGTGCACCTCGGCTTGAACTGTAGCCGAGTTTCCCGATCTGACTAAGACCCCGATATATATAAGTCTTAGATTCATAGTATATCATATGGCGTTTTAATATTGTAAAAAATCCCTATTTTATTTGTAATTTGATATATAAAAAGCCAGATATCGTCTATCAAATGGACATGTACAATCCTATTATATTTCTAAAAGGAACCATCAATAATATTAGTTGGTGATACCCGGTATCACTGATTAATTTGTAATATCACAGTAATAAATGATAATAAATTAACAATAACCTAATTAAATGATGGGAGAGTAAAATGTGAAAAACCTACTTGGCCCATTAATCAGGTTAACAACTGGCGATTCGGTCTACATGTCAGTCGACTGTGATAGAAGTTCAGACTTCCAGAAGTCATTGATTGCAAGTTACAAGTTATAGAAAGCAATGTTGGTCTTTCGGCTCAGAGGCTATACCTGGATTTGTAATATTGAACCAATGGGTTAATTAACTAAAATCTAATTATATTTCAGGTGAATGAGATAGCGTTTAAACTACCTGGCCTGCTAATCATCGATACGCCTGGCCACGAATCTTTTAGCAATCTGAGAAATCGAGGATCCTCATTATGTGACATTGCTATTCTAGTAAGTCTAATTTACTTTTATATTACCAAAAATCATGTATTTCTTAGTTTACAATAATTGTTACACCCACTTATTCTATACAAACATTTTTATGGTAGTCTTTGATTTAGATGTATAATTTTTTAATTAAACACAGCCTGTATGTTATTGTGGCATTATGCGTGAAGATATTTTAACATAATACAAGTTTAAAACTAAGATTAAAATAAATAAAAAAACATTGAAATTTAAATATCTGATTAAATGTTTAAATTTAGATAATTTCATGCCAAAGTTCTTGATAATAATATACATTATTTTTTATGTATCTATTTGAGTTTTAAATAGATATTGGAGTAGTTCTATACATAAGTGGTACAGACATTTTAGTTTCCAAAACGTATTACGGTGACAAATAAAAAACGGTATTCTTTTCCAGTCTCTTGGGAGAATATGTTACTTTATCATATTTTACGAGCACTGTTATCAGATTTTTGTTACTATGCCATGGAGAACTGGGGAAGTGGTTTGGTGCATGTATTTTCCTCTGTACCTAAAATATATTGTTAAAGGCAAAGAAGGCAAAGGAAGTCGCGGATATCAGCTAGCCATAAATGATTATTATGAAAAACATTCATTAAAGATGTTGTAATCCTTTCAGGTGGTAGACATTATGCACGGTCTCGAACCACAGACAATCGAATCAATAAACCTATTGAAACAGAAGAAGACTCCTTTCATTGTCGCGCTGAATAAAATTGACCGTCTCTATGACTGGCAGAGTGCACAGCGTAAGGATGTCAGAGATATCCTTAAGATGCAACAACAAAACACCCAACTAGAGTTTGAAAAGAGGAGCAAGGATGTTATCATACAGTTTGCTGAACAGGTAGGTATTTATATAAGATATAGATTAGTATTAAATTTGAAAATATTTATGATACAGTTTCTAAGGAGAATAGCCGAGTCCTAGGTTTACAGAATCACTAATAGTGGTGTTTAACTACTTCGATGATACCAATTCCTTTTTTGAATAAATATAATTAAAGACATGAGTAGATGACGATGATATGTCACATATTTGTAATTTTACTGATATATGCTTCAAAGTTTAGTTAGATCTTTGATTATATTGTATATATAGCTTGAATACTTTGGTTATTTTTGTGTCCTAAGCCTATTTGCACTAATTTTGTAAGATCACAATATGTATATGGGCATAACACTTTTATTTAGTTCATAAAATTGAAAAACTCACTTTTATGCACTCATCTCTTCGATTATAAATGGCTATATATCAGTAAAAATTATGCTGTCGCGTTACTTAGATAACTTTCTGTTTTGTATTGTATTGCGATTACTAACAAGAACGGAATTTTCATTGTTTCTATCATGAGCTTGAGTTTGAGTTTGAAGGATGTGATGTGCTCTCTCTTTCATACTTATTTATTGTTGTATGATTGCTCGTTTACACATTGATATGACACGGATGAACTAATGACATTGCTAACAATAGTACATATATTTCATTAAATTGATATAATAATGGCTATCTCTAAATATGACCATAGGTTTTATCAAAATTCGATTAACCAAAGTGAGATAATAAGGTGTTCATATTTACAACTTCTTATAATTTTTACTTCTGAGGATAACTCAGATCAAGTATAGTAATCTAAGATATATGTGGCAGTATCACAGTCCCAAGATGTTCAGGTTCTAAAAGTTACATATAGTAAATATAATAATAGGTCAATTCTGTATTCCTTTCTAGTAATGTTAACATATTTAGAAATAATACTAAAAAGAGTACCTCATACATAATTAAAGACAGCCTCAGTCACCATAGATGAATCCCAAATAGGAACTGGTAAATTAATAGTAAAGGATAAATGAAGAGTAATAATATGTTTTATCTGTGAAGAAATAGATATATCATCACTTGATACTTGAAGAGTCTAAAATATATATAATGAAAATATAGTTTTTTGAGGCTCAAACACATCGAAACTACTGATCATATTGGCATAGCACCATTTGTTGTGGATTTTTTCCTAGATGGTTCTAGACCACTTATCTTTTGGATTCGACTGACCCTTTGCCAATTTTTTAATGCCCAAGAAAGTGGATGGTGGTCGACTAGTAAAATATAAACCGAAGATATTATTTATAGGGCCTGAACGCTGCTATCTTCTATGACAACCCGGATCCTCGGACGTATGTGTCGTTAGTTCCCACATCAGCTGTCACTGGGGAGGGTATGGGCAACTTGCTCGCTATGATCGTGCAAGCATGCGAAGGACCACTACATAAACGCCTTGTATTCTCACAACAGCTTCTCGCCACTGTGTTGGAGGTAAATTTTATATAATTCTTTTATGTAAAATTTCATAACAGATGGTTGGTAATACCCGCAGAATTCTAAGAGTCATCACTAGGATTGTCGAAATGTTTTTCGGTATGTTATAGTAATTTACAATTATTGTAAACTATTAATAAAATATAGTATTTTAATTTAAAAAAATGTATTATATTATTTTACAGAAACAGTAAAAGATTTTGAGGTATATTATTGATTTTTACTTTTTGCAACTTTTGTATAAAATGTGAATACATTTAAATTGAATATAATCTTTTGTATATTTCTCTAATCATATATAGTACAAAAAAACGGAAATCAGTAAAATATGATATATTTTACAATAGTTGGCAACACTGCTCATGAGAGCCAAATAGTGCTCGAGTACCTCTCATGTGTACCTGTTGTTTACAGACTACGCTAATTTATATCTATTATTAATTATCCTTATTTTAATAACTAAAAATATACTCTACACCATAAATTAAAAAAGTATTCTCGCAAGTTACATATCCCAAAACAAGTAATAGTTTTTAGTGATAAATTGCAATATAAGATTCCTATATATGAACAACCCGAGCTTTCTTGCATTGTACAATCAATTATTATTGTTGCCAAAGCCACTGCTAAAAAAAAATATAAATTTAGAATTACTTTACTGTGTTTGGTTGAGCCCAAATGCCACCATATTTAGTGGGGGCTAATTAATATCCAGGTATCTTGATGAGCCCGAGTGCCTCAAAGTTTTGCAAATATAATTATATATTATTTACACAGATCTGACTTGTGAAATTTTACATTCATTTTCCTATAAATATATAATATATCTGTCATAATATAAAGTCAGATCTGTGTGATAGTATATAATTATTTTTACAAAACTTTGAGGCACTCGGGTTCATGAATTAACTGTTTTTATACATTTTAATAATAATTATGTCATTACTGCTTAACCTTTGAAACCCTTTTTGCCAGTTTTATGTTACGTCTTAGCATTAGTGCTAATTCCTATAGAATAGCATAATGATATATATATATATCCTATACAATAATCTAAAAAGTATTTATCTGCCAGTAAACATTTTAAGATTGACCTGAATAAACAACAGACAAATTAATATTATTTATATACATAAATACAGTATTAAAAGCTACAAATAATTGTTTCTGTATAGGTGAAAGCCATACCTGGTCTGGGAACAACGATAGATACCATCCTAATAAATGGTACCCTTCGAGAGGGAGACACCATGATATTGGCCGGTACCGATGGACCTATTGTCACGCAAATACGTTCCCTGCTCATGCCACAGCCTATGAAAGAGTTGAGAGTGAAGGTAAATATATCTTTTCAAGTATTATTTTTTTATATAGGAACATTTTGAATAAGCATTTTGGAATTATGTTGAAACTTACAATTTCTCGCGGGTATGCACTAATTATTTTCAACTCTTTATATATAAAAGAATAACCGTGTGACAGTTAAGATGACGGATAGTCATTCAAAATTCCATCCCCTATTTCACCATCTTCAGGGTTGAATTTCCAAAAATCCTTCCTTGGTAATTCCTCCTCACTTAGGTGTAAAAGGAACCCGTTTGTAAATTTTCACGGCCCTAGCCCCCCTCCCCATATATAAGTAATAACTGAGTGACGTTTAAAATGATGGATTGTTGTGCAAAATTTCATCCTGTTTTTCACCATCTTCAAGGTGGAATTTTGAAAGATCCATTGTTAGTAATACTTATTCACTAACAATGTAATAGGAATTTACTTGCAAACTTTCACGGCCCTAGCCCACAGTAGATTGGGCTGTGTGTTGATATATCTGGCACTCAATCTGTTATTGTTATCTATATATATATATATATATATATAAATCTAGATTATAAAATGAATATTTCATGGCAATTTTTAGTTCCTACACTGGTGTACTTAAATCCATGTTCTTCCAGCTAAACAATATGTGCATATATTTTAAAAACTATTAGATAAAATAATAACAATGTATTTAGCACATAAGTATAACTTTAAAATACGAATACGTAACTGGTGGACCGAATAGATAAAATAGATATATACAGGAAACATAGAAATATATGTACGTACCTATAATAATAATAAAAAGTAGTAACTTTAGTAATAAAAAAATTGTCCACTTTATAATTTTAAATATTATATTAAAAATAAATTATAGTTTTAAAAAATAACTAAAAAACACGCTATTCGAGATAATCAAAGTAAAAAATAATTCCTAGCATAAGAATAAAATCACTTATGAGAAAATTAATTCACTATTATAAAAGCGTGGGGTACTGCTTTCTATGACATTTTTATACTAACTACCAGATCTATTGGTTACGAAACGCAGAGTTTTTATTTTGATTATCTCTAAAAGCGTATTTTTTTTTAGTTTATTTTTAAACTTTAAATTTTTTTAATATCATTACATTATTTTAGTAACATTATAGGAATATATGTAATTGTTTATATATACAGAATGCTTATATCGAGCACAAAGAAGTGGTGGGCGCTCAAGGAGTAAAGATTGCAGCTAAAGAACTTGAAAAGGCGATCGCAGGCCTTAATCTCCTCGTGGCGCAAAAACCTGATGAAGTCGACGTTCTCAAGTAACTTTTTAATTTATTTATTTTTTTGTATAATTTTTTGTATAAATAAGAAGAATGTTACAAGAGTCTTGTGATAATTTCAACGTTCTAACAAAATGGTGGCCCCCTTGATAGAACTTTCCGGGGAGTTTCTCTGGCATCTCAGAATTGATGCTCCGTGGTTTTATTTTCCGTTCATTTAATTTATGCACAATAACCGACGTATATTACGTAAAATGTCACCAATATTAGAAAATATAGAGTCAAATAATACAAGATTATGAATAAATTATAAAAAAGCCTATAAATGACGAACTATGAAGATCTCGTCAAAAACTCCTGTCATATACTTTTATCTTATGTATGAATAGGTGTGTGTAACCGATTTTATTTGTTTAATAGCTATTGTAGAACTTTAGTGTTATAAAAAAATGGAAATATTTTCATTTTTTTCCACACTAACGACGGTTGGAGCTTATATTTGAACCTTTACTAAAGTTTATATTCGTCATAATACTCGATCCATTTTTTCCATTTAGAATAAAAAAAAGAAAGCACCTTAATAATATCAATATATTATTAGCACGTGAAGAAATAGTTTGAATTATTATAACTATTTGAATTATTCAAATAATTTCAATTTTGCAAATACTTCAAATTATTTGAATGAGTTTAGCTAATTAGATATTTATCGATATCTTTTTAATGGAATTATTAGAACAGTGAAAAATGTTGTATCTTTTCCTACAACTATTAGTTAGGTACATAATTTTCCTTATTTGAAAAATATTCAAATAGTTCGAAAATAGTTGATTTGCTCGAATTATTCGTATGGTTCGAATACTCGATTCGACATTCGAATCGAACATCATTATTCCATTCGAGCATTATTCACACACCTTTTAAACTACCTTTTATCTGTTTAAACGTAAATAATTGTTATACTTGTTACAGGGAAGATGTAGCTCGGGAACTGAAGTCGGCTCTCTCATCTATAAAACTGACTGAACGTGGTGTGTACGTTCAGGCCTCTACTCTGGGCTCACTTGAAGCCTTACTCGAGTTTCTCAGGACAAGTAAAATTCCTGTGAGTATTAATATCTTATTATAATGTATGTACATGGGGTATCAACTTTGAACACAGTCCTTTGAGCCGAAAATACATGTAACACTACCCCTGGTAGTTGCAGAGTTATATCAATATAATATTGTTTACATTCCAACGATAGCAACTTCATGGAATAACTTTGAAATCAGAACGAAATTATTTAGGTTTTTAGTGATAACATCGAATAAGTAATACTATTCCGGTGGAACTGTAGAGGCCTTACCAGGCCAACAGTGTAGTCAGTTCGAAAAAATAAAAATAAAAAAATCGAACAAGTAATAAAATTTATCTAGATTTTGGAGGTATGCTAATGCATGGATATCATTCATGTCGAATAATGAAATAAGAATACCAGATATACTATACATTATTGCTGTTGCATATTTAGCATTATCTCTGTTTTAAATATGTGAAGCGAATGGTAACACAGTGGATTTAGTTTTTTTTATTAAGTATTCGAAGCAATCGAACAACTATTTATTTAAAACATGCTACTATGCGTCGAATTAGAGTGCAACTCATATTTTTAGCTCAATTATTGAAGTATTAGGAACAGACTTCAATTCCTGATGACATATCCTGATCATCAAATGCATTACCATGGAAACTGCTTGATATTTAAATTAAAACTATTAGAATAGGATAATAATGAGACTATTATTATTAGAGATCTGATTTTACAAACATCCCAAATACTGTTTTCGTTAAAAGTTGTTTTTTGTATTTTTTTTAAATATAATATTGTTTTACTGAGGACATGAAAGGAGTGTCTAAATATTTGATTCGACCACATATTGAATATAACATTGTAGATAGGTAATTTTTTTTTTTTAATATCAAGAAATAATTAATAGTATAATATAATTAATTAATATAAATAATAATATAATTAATTGATAATAAATAGGGTTTGTCGATTGGTCGGTTGTAGTGAAAAGTTAAATATTGCTTTTATATATTGGTATACCATGGTGGTGGGGATGTTTTTAAGCCCGCAGGTATATTAGCCTATCATCCTCAAATTGAAAGTATGTTTTCCACCACATCATCGTTTAACATCACGTGATATTGTGGTCAAATGCAGTCATCACAAACTTCCATAAAATCTTGGAATCTTCACTTGTAGGTGTAGACAAGATTCTATGGAAAATATGTTTTGACAAATTTTAACTTTGCCCTGCATCTATGTTCTTAGTATATTTAAATCATTACGAGATATATATATAAGATAGTCCTGGTCCAACTTTTGCGGTCGCTCTGAACATATCTTTAAGGTCAGGCTTGCTCATAATACAGTCAAGAGATTAATAGAAAACAAAGTTAATAAAATATTATTATAGGATTATAAAATTGGCAATTATTTATCGTTAAGTTGTCTCGAATGTTATACAAAAAAAACCTTTTTATACCTAAATTTGGCCAAAAGAATTGCGTGGACTGCATTATATATGTTGACTAACTGGTGCCCGCGACTACGTTCCCCTGATAATAGTTTTGTTTTTTTTTTATCTAGATTAATAAAATGGGCTGTAAGTTAGCATTATTAAATTTTCATCATTACTGCCTGGCCACTATAAAAGAGTATACGTATCATGTAGCTTAAATGGTAATCTGAAGATCGTCTTTTTTTTTATATATATATTATAGGGGGCAAACGAACAGGTGGGTCACCTGATGGTAAGTGATCACCGCCGTCCATAGACACTAGCAACACCAGGGGAGTCGCAAGTGCGTTGCCGGCCTTTTAAATATGTTGGCCTCCGGCGCTCTCACTGACCGAACGAAACGCAACAGTGCAACCACTGTTACTTCACGTCGGGTTTATGTGTGTCGGGTGGTACTACCCCGGGCGAGCCGAGCCATTCATGCTGAAACCAGTCATAGCTTCAGCGTAGCTCTACCACCTTTTTCTTACCGTCTATCTATAAGTGAAAATTTCTTCAAAACCGGTTCAGTTATGTTGGAAATTAAACTGAACAAAGTATAGACAGTTCGATTATTTATATGTATATAGTATATACTAATTATTCTTATTTCTTTCGTAGTACTCAGCTATCAGAATAGGGCCCGTTGTGAAACGTGACGTCATGAAGGCTTCTGCAATGCTCGAACACGACTCACAGTACGCTACAATATTAGCTTTCGACGTAAAGGTAAGCTTAAACATATCCCATAATATAATGGAATAATAAAAAAAAAAACAATAAAACTGTGTGGTTTTATGAAACCACGATGCTAGTGAAACCTTTTGAATTGAGTCATAAACATATTGATCTTGTGTGCTCTGCTGAGCGCCTTTCACTTTGCCCCTACTCCGTGACTGCCAATAGATGGACAAAAAATCTGAGGCGATGTTAAAGAGCTTCACTTTAATATCTAATATAAATAAAAATCAATTGCCGATTGTATCTATACTTTCACTTCAAAACGGCTGCACTTATTTGGGTAATTCTTTTTTGTCATGTTTGTAATTGTCAGGACAAGGTTTGTATGACTTTCATAAACATGTTCTATGTTTGAAAAATCCCATGGAAAAGTGAGAATACTCGGGTTAAAGAAATAGCCTGTATATAAAAAGTGAGTGCGACAGAAAGGTAGTAGTGAGTTCTTCAAAAATATTGACAAATTGATGTTCAGTTGCCATTTTATTTTATTACATGGTCGTACTGCAAAGGAAGATTTGGTCTTGTTAAATATTTCATAATTAAAATGTAATTAAAAAGTTGGTACTAAAATGTAAAAAAAAAAACAACCCAGATCGAACGCGACGCTCAAGAATTGGCCGATCAACTCGGAGTGAAGATATTCGCCGCTGACATCATTTACCATCTGTTCGATAAGTTCACGGCGTATCGCGAGGAGCTCAAGCAGAGGAAACGCGAGGAGTTCAAACACATTGCCGTGTTCCCGTGCAAACTTAAGGTATACTCCATAGTATTTTTTTCTTTAAAGTTCGGTTGAGTCTCACGTTATATTGTACCAAAATGATGATTACACCGTGGAAATTTCTATAGGACGAAATCTAAAAGGCCTGTTATTTAACCATTGACCGACTAGTGTATCGAAAATTGTATGGATTAGGTCTATACTAATAGACAAAGTCTTTTGTATGGATTTGTATGTATGTTTGAATGGAGATAAAATGTATTTGACAGATGTTAATGATTTCTTTTAAAGTTACTTATTATTCGAGTACTTAAGTTAGTAGTAGCAAAACGGTCGGGCATTGGTTCATATATTACAATTATAAGTTTATGATTGTGTGAGTGAATATTTGTCAAACCATCATGGCCGAACGGTTGGGCAGATTTTAATGAATTTCGACACAGACGGAGGACGATTATGCATTATGATATATTAGCGAAATTGCACACGAGTTATTTATTGTAATAGTAGAAGAGAAAAAATGCTAAATTATTACTTAAGTTTAATTTAAAGATATCTTTTTTTTTTAATTTTCTACGTAAGTAAGTAATAAATAATTGCGATGACACATAAATTTAAAAATTAAACTTTAGTAATAGTTTCGCAGCTGTTTTTCTTCTTTTATCAATTTTATCTTTTATCAATTATGAAACGTCAACGTTTGACAGTTGTATTTTTTTTTTTGAATAATAAAACGTCTCGTGACTTTGACAGCTTGTGAAAAATCACCACGCAGACAATGGACTTACATAAATAATGTTATATACATTGAAGTCGCAGAGTAGGGTATAGGTTTTTTTTTCTCAACCAGCGAAGCATAGAGATTAATGCTAATATTTTTTTTATATATTAACCCCTAGACTGTCCAAAACCATAAAGGTTCCATACAAACGAATGTAGACCTCATGAGGTATACAGGTCAACAGACTGTTGGCAGCGTAAACTTGATAAAAAAATACTTGATTTTTTACAAAACTTTAAAAAATAATAAATTATCTTTTGCAAAATTATAATTTGTATGTAAAATGTCTTATTACATATGTACGAAATATATTTAAAAAAACATGAAATTTAAAATTAAACAAAATTTTAGAAATATAATCCACCATTTTGAGATCTGGGTTTTAAAAAAACAGCCGAGGGGTTAAGAAATATTTAAGTAACCGAGTTTAATATTATACTATGTTTGTTGTGATAGGTTATGCCTCAATTTGTATTCAACTCCCGCGACCCCATCGTCGCCGGAGTTATGGTGGAGGCTGGTATCGTGAAGGAGGGTACGCCTATCTGCGTGCCTAGTAAAGATGTGAGTTTTTTTATCTGTATATATTTATAGATATTCCTAGATTTTACTAGAGTAACTTATCTTGAAATTACCATGAACGCTTATAAACTAATACATCATTGCGATCATTCGATCTGTTTCTAACTCTAAATAATCTTATAAATTTCAAATTGATTTTGTTTGTTTGTCTGCCTGTTCCTTTATTACAATTTCGTGCTTGAACGTACGTGTTTCGTACTTAATTGATCGTCAGAAAATTTTTCATACACGGCACGTTGTCAAGTCTACAGAAAACGACATAGAGTTACATTTCATCCAGAAAAGAAAAAAAAGTACTGTTCCTGAGGGTTAGTGTTGTTTTTTACTGAATCTAATCAGAATTTAAGACCGTTCTGTGGGCGTTCATAGGCGGTTCTGTGAATTATAAATGATTAACTTTTGTTCGCGACTTCGCTCGCACTAATATTTTAAAATAATTTTTTTATGGCCCAGTTTTTTTTTTTTTTTTTTGGAGAATTGTACTTTTTTCGGAATTACCCCATGTCCTTTTCTGTACTTCTAACAATATATATATATGCACAATTTAATGATGTTCAAATTCGGTAGTTGTTAAGCCTTGAACAAAGTGACGGACAAACAAACTGATATTCGCGTTTATAACTATTAGGTACAGAATAATAATACCTGAGTGTTTTTTTTCACGTGTTAACAGTTCGTGGAGTTGGGTTTGGTGACGTCTATTGAAGTGAACCACAAGCAAGTGGAGACCGCGCGCAAAGGACAAGAGGTCTGCATCAAGATCGAACCGATACCCGGCGAGTCGCCCAAAATGTTCGGACGACACTTCGATGAGACTGATATGCTAGTCAGCAAGGTAAGTGGATGGGGATACACAGACAGACAGTCCGTGCGCTCGATCTCGACTTAAGTACGGATCGTTACGAACGAAGCCTAGTTTTTTTTTTAAATACGTCGTTTGGCGCGTTTCGGAATAATGATGAGAGTGAATTTGATACGATGCGCGCGCACACCGACACCTAAAAGCGACACCGTGAAGTTGGTTGGTAATCGTGTGTCAAGTTTTCGTGAGAACTGATAACTATATTCAATGTTCTTATTAAAATATATACGCATCTACAATACGTGTTTTATACCAGTGGACATAAAAAAATGTATTTATTCATAAATATACATGTGTATTCGTATGTGATTTTAAGTTATAGCGGTGAATGATAATTTATTGTGGGTATTCGTGATAAAAATGGTTTTTATACTATAAAGTTTTTTAAGTGGGTTTATAGGTTGGTGTTAACTGTCGGTATGGATTGTTTTTTTTTTTACATTATAAATTATTATTATTTGATAAATAGTTTCTTCTACTTCTTTTTGATATTATTCCCCTGTACATAAAATATATTGATAAAAAAATTAGCAACACGGACAAAGTCGCAGGTGTCAACTAGTAAGTTAATATTAATCTAATGTTAAGGAAAAGTATTAGAAATTTAGGTCAAAAATATCTCGAAACTTTCTGCATAAGTATAATTTGGCAATTTCACTTCACTCCACGTTTTGAAACGTCACGAGATAAAGTTATCCTGTTGGAATATTCTCACACCAAGTTCGTATTTCGATAACATGTGATTGATATAATTATGTCAATCTCTATAGAAGTGAGGAGGTTAAAATAGCAACAATTCACGTAGGTACTACTCGTTATCACTTTTAATTAGAATTCAAATATATTATGTGAATGAGTTGTTGTTTTACATGCGATAATATTATAAACACATGTATAGTAGTTGTGTTCAATTTTTGTAGTCGTTCTGAAATAGTGTATGACGTAGGCAACTTTGCCAAGCAATCAATGACACTTCGAAACTTTAGATTTTGCAAAAATAAACGGGATTTATTTTGGTTACGAATGACGTTACCCATTATAAGTCACTAGCGTTTGCTCGTGGCTTCGCTCGCTTCATTGTGGATTTTATCTATGCCTCGGGAACATTATATCTTTTCTGGATGATTGATACCATATATGCTTCTTCTCTGTACTCCTCATAACGTGTATGCAAAATTTCATGGTGACCGGTGAGGAGTTAGGGGGTCGCCCATTAATTTCATGAGGGGATCAGGCGGACAGGGGGTAGAGCTAAATCTCACGTGGGGGCGAGAGGAGAGGGCAGAGCTATATCTTTCGTGGGGGAGAGGGGGATTCGATAAATATCACGAAATTATGAAATAAAATGTGGAAGTAAAATACAAGTACGAAGTATTTGTTGTCACGAATAGTCACTCTTGAGACCTTGCACGAGTCTCCATGGACTGAATTAGAATGAATGTTTCCTTAGTGTTGATTTTCGTAGTTCCCATTCACATATTATTTAATATTATCGCTGTGATTTTAGATTACGATCTAAACAATATTAAATACTAGTCATTACTTGTCGTAATAAAAGAATACAGCAAAATGTGTTCTTTTTTATAAATCCAAAATACTTTACTTATACTCAAAATACAAAATTTGAAAGATCTCTCTTGCGATTAGGGGGACGGGGGACGGAAGAAGTGGAGAGAAATTTCATGACGTCTCACCACGGGGGAGGGGGCTTAAAACAATCCTCAAAAGCTCCTCACGTAATCTATGAAAGTCTCCTTGGAAAGCGAAAAAAAAAAACAAACAAAATCACTCTCGCATTTATAATATTAGTAAAGATATTAAGTGTAAATACTACATTATACAAAGATCTGGTTGTTTATTTGTAATGGATAAGGTCTTAAAATACTTACCCGATAAAAAAATGACAAAGCTATATAAAACTACCTTATCGCCGAGTAACATGGTTTGTATTTTATTTAAAAAAATCTACATTGACCCGAGGGAAACCGCGAGTAAAAACAAGTGATATGTAGATATATAGAAATCCTAAATTCGCACATGTGTATCCGATAAACACAGAAATTAACATAGCCTTATCGGAATTTATGGCTTAACGTAACAAGCTACTTGCCTGTAATAAAAACTCACATAAGATTTTTAATTATTTGCTATCGCCTAGTAATTAAAATATATTTGTTTTGATTCGGTTTATTTTTATACTATAATTACAGTATTTATATAACGTATTTATCGTTTTTGTTACGATAATTAATACCTCTGTGAAATTTACTTGCGGTTTGCTAATTATCTTCGTATTTATGTTAATGATCTATCTTATGTTACCCGCGACTTTATGTACATGATTTATTTATTATCTTAACAATATATTTTATGTCCAGAGGAAAAAAAAACATAAAAAAAATCCAAAGAAAGAATATATTTTTCTTACAAAAATTCTGTGTAAACAATGTTAACCGTTTACTTTCCTTCTCCTGCGCGTGCACCCCACACTCTTTACCCCACTTCTGTACGGCAAGTAAACAAAAATCTTAATAATATATTTTATGTTCAGAAGAAAAAAAAATTAAAAAAATCTAAAGAAAGAATATATTTTTCTTACAGAAATTCTGTGTAAACAATGTTAACCGTTTACTTTGCTTCTCCTGCGTATGCACCCCACTTCTTTACGGCGAGAAAACAAACATCACTAAACGCGCAGTGCTTATGAAAACTGTAGTTTCTTAAAACTTTAATACGGTTATAATCAATGAAGATATTGTAATATTTCTATTTTGTGACATAAGGACTCTGCGTTATGAAATAAAGTTAAGAACTTTGATTGAAATTTGTCCAGTAGTTTATTAGCGATACGCGTGCACAACGACAGACCTGCATGGTGGTAGGGCTTTTTCTATGTCACCTGTTGGTGTGTTCCGGCAGCGGCACTTGAGAGCCAGTATCCCTTTAGGCTTAGTGTGACTACCATCATAGACCGCATCATCATTTAACATCAGAAGAGATCGTGGTCAAACGCTAAGTTATAAAGTATAAAAATAAGACCTATATCATTTTATTTATATTATGAGAAGATCTATAGTTTCTGTTTGTATATATATATATATATAGTTTTTTTTATTGTGTGATAGATGTTCATTTAAAAGCCACTGGTGTCATGAATCTGATGATTGCAATTTTTTTTTGCTTATCTCTTTGTATTATCCGATTTCATTGAAGAAATGGGTTGATGGATTATGAAATACTTGTACACGTGAGTTGGCGTACGTCGTTACCTCGATTGACAATGATTGTCAATTATACCATTAGGAAACAAATCCATACTATGTGACGCATATTTGACAATATTTTAGCCCTCCTCCCTCTCCTTGGTGGCCATCCGTAGTATATGGAAACACCCCCCCCCCCTTTTTTTTTATTTTCATGCAGTAATTTATAAATACGGTAATCTCTCTTCTGCCTGTGGTCAAACGTGGTACTTTGAAGACCCCCCTATAGGTCTATAATAATTATAAACGTAATACATACTCTTAGGAATCGTATAAAAATATTTTTAATCGATTTTCATAATAATTTGTACATATAAAGTAGGTACATGTCGTTTTGCAATTAGTATATTATAAATAAATATCACTAATACTTTTTAAGAAATCATAAGTCGACTTTGATAAAAAAAAAAAAAAAAAACTACTAATAAACTTCTGTATAAACGCGCTCAAAGCCGCGAGCGTAGGTTGTGAAATTATTATATATTTTGAATTATTTTAGATCTGTGCATCGTAAGCAGACATTGAAAACCAGATGAAAGTCTTCATATAATTTTATGCTTTAATAAAATCAAATAAACTATCAAATTTAGGACTTATTTATACATTAAACATTTTACATAAGTAGAACGATAACTCGTCGTCCCCATACCAGTGTTCTATCAGAAGCGATATTTAAATTAAGTTCGAATTTTAAAAATTGTATTAATCTCAACCCTGTCACCTTGTGAAAGGTGCGTTACAAAAAACCTGTCACTGTGTCATGCGATTACAAAATTTTACTGTTTATTCTTTTTTTCACACCGGGTGCCTTAAATATATGAGTCGATCGATTCTGAAGGAGTAAACTCAAAAAGAAAAAAACCTAATAGATGGTTAACGTTCGTTGTTTTTTTATTATAGACTAGCTGTTGCCCGCAGCTTCGCATTCGTGTTTTTATAATTGTAAATTGCTTCTTATAAGATCAGCTGTCTGTTAGTGAAAGTTCCGTGAAAAATGGTTCAAACGTTTTGGAGATAGTACTGCAAACAAAGCCATGGGTAAAAGCTAGTCTAAAATAAAAAAAGCTTTAATTACATTTTATAATGTTAGTTATCTGTCAGTGAAAGTCCCATGAAAATAGGTCCAATGGTTTTGGAGATAGTACTATAGACGAAGCCACGGATGACAGTTAGTCGAAAATAAAGTAGCCTATGTCACCCGCTGTAATTTTAACTATCTGTCGGTGAAGTTTCTAGCAAAATCGGTCCAGCCGTTTCGGAGATTACCCGGAACAGACAGACAGACAGACACCGGAACAGACAGACAAAAATTATAAAAATTGTATTTTTGTTATCAGTATCGTGTATATACGTTCATATCCTATCAGTAAAAAGTCGTTATTTTGATATTACAAACATACACTCCAATTTTATTTATATGTATAGATAATGTATAATGTTCGATCGTGCATAGAGTTCTTTCTGCGTTGCAAATCTGCCGGTGCGTTCCGCCCGCTGCATATCTGTCACCCGTGACGTTTTAATGAATGGATATAATATAATACCCAATACATCTGACTAAATACATAACATAGCGACTATTTTAGCTCTCTAGAGAGAGACAAATGGCACCGATTGATACGGTCTATTTATAGGACTATTACATTCATTATAAACATATGTGATTATTTGTTCGCCTAATATTTAGCTTAATTATGTACGCCTATTGTGTTTTGCTAATAAATAAAAGTTATCTATTTTATTAATTATCGTTGTTTTAAATCATAAATCACGTCTGAATATATCGGGGAAAAATCAAAATTTTGTTGTTAAAATGCTCGTCAAGTTTCCTTATGACACTTCTGCTGTCTCGTGGCGGTGTTGGTTTAGGATCCGAGTCGAACTTCACCCTTACATTGACGCGGCATTTTAATATGTGTTATGTAATCAATTATTACATTTTACCAGTTGATACTCTGCCGCTTCTTTAAGCGCTTTTGTTTCTGTTGGCGGTAAAAATGTTTAAAAATGGCCAGCGGTCAACGGCATTCTAAAATTAAGTATTCTAGAATCGTCCACGAAAAATTCCGCATTGGATCTTCATATTTCTGTGCCGATACGTTCAGTAGTTTTACCTTAATAGAGATGTTAATCTTACAATCAGACAGCAACGCCACCTACGCGGTCTAATTGTGAATCTAAACAGTACGCGAATCCACCTGAATACACACAATGTCAACAAAATCTGTTCAGTCATTTAGGAGGAATTCAGTCACATACAAACATACAGAAGAATTATATATATATATATATACATTAGATTTTTACATTAGATTCGTAATAACGAGTTACTCTTTGCATAGGTCGTCAAGTAACTATTTTATGTCATATTACATACATACAAATATAATTCTATAGATATAAATGAAATTGAAGAACCTGTTCTTTGTTTATCCGAGCTAATTTTCGAAACTACTCAACCGATTTTAACTAGACTAAACTTTTATGAACAAAAATAAATTGTGACATTATATAATCTAGGCTACAAATAATTACGAATTGCCGTAGAGGGTGTATACATACAGTAATGGTAAAATATAGAATAAATAACGCCAAGTAGACGAAATAAAAATAAAATACTATACAATAACTAATAACCAAAATAATAGAAACGAAAAAATCAAAGAATACGGTCCAAAATGAATCCAGAAAAGACACATATCTTAATAACGATAACAAACGATTGAACTAAGTACGTCCCACACTTGAAAAAGAAAAAACATTTTCACAAAAATTAAGACACTGGATCTAATTAATTTTAATAACTACTAGGTACTAGTTATTTTGTACCGACGAGAACAGCAGTTATATAGCGTTATAACTGTTAAGTTATAACTCTATAACATTTATAACACTAAAACATTCTGTAACAAATGTTATATTTGATTATGAATGTCAATAATATGTAACAAAAGCCATAATTTACTGTCTTTTGCAATTTCTTGTATACATTTTTTTCTTATAGTTTATTGTATAACAATGTATAATTCGCTTTATTTTGTAATAACTATTAAATACTATTCGTAACTGCTGCTTGCGAGTACCGCAAGAAGAAGCACGAGTGTTGTATTGTATTTTATTTTCATATGAATAGCCTATTAATGTTCCGAAGTCTTTTTGTCATGTCCCATTCCTTTCGTTCATTAGCCGAGCAATCTTGATGATTTCGAAGAAATATTCGCGCATCTGTTGTTAATGCGCTATAAAGTTGTTAGCATCAAATAAATGCTGCCGATATAATTACTGTAATTAAATAATGTAACCGGCGCTCGTGTGTTATTAATACATTTTGCATTCAATTAAACAGTGTACGCGCGTCCTATTTCCCTTTTCGCTTTGTTACAATGTAACGTGTTTATCGCGCCGACCTTTCTATTCTAAACTCGGCTGATGTGTATTCTAAACTTGTACTTCATTGTGTATGTGATATGCTGAGGAGATCTGAATGCTGATATGCAAATGTTTAGATCGGAATCGTTTTACACGTGAACAAGTAAAAACTTCATTGATATTTTACGCTTATTTATCGTTTTGCAAAGGTTTTAATGCAGTAGCGCGCGGAATGATTGCCCGTTTCCTAGGATTCATTGATCGATTGCTGCATGCGTTGCGCGGCGGGGGTGCGGGCGCGGGGCTAGTGTCGCTAGGTCGACGGGGAAGCAAGGGGTTGTTCTCGTTGTCATGCCACCTATATTATATCGTTAATAAGCGTCGAATGGCTGGCTGTTGCTAAGCTCTCCCTGACGTCAAACAACGAGTTTGTTTATAATTACATTTTTCTCGCCTCTTTACGCGTTTCTTTTTCCCCCCATCGAAAATTAAATTATACAACGTGCGAGAATATGCTCCGTGACAAGAAACACTGCTTTTAGCGAAACGGCGCTTCAGATAATATTAGCAGTCGAGTATCGTTTAGATTAATTATAATTTCATAATAACCTATTTGTACGCTATCACCTTGAATCGTCCGGGGCCTCTCACTTCACCCATCGCCTATTTCTATGCTATCTGGATTATCTCTATGAAGGAAATTCATTGCGGATCTTTACCAACAGAATCAAGTGTATTCTCGTTCGAATTAATAGGTTAAAGAAAATATTACTAAATCAAATTGTTCAGGTATTGAATTTGAAATGAGGCATCATTTTTAGTTCTGTTACTATGTTTTAAATATAAAATACGCGTTATGCATGCTTTTGGTATTAAATGGCTGTAATTGAAATGGTCTTGTACTACGTATTTAACACTAGCTTTTGCTCACAGCGGCACTTAAGATAATGTAGATTTAAGCTATCCCTGGGAACTAATTACACCCTGTGTTCTTTTCTGTACTCATAACGTGTAAGCAAATTTTCATAATTATCTGTTCAGTCAGTAGTTAAAGCGTAGTAAACAAACAAGCAGACTCACTTCTGCATTTATATTATTAGTTAAGATTTTCAACAATTAATTAGAATCATTTATTTAATGTCGGAATGTATGTCATTGTTATAGATGTATGGACGTATGGATGTATGGACGTCGTACATGAAGTGTCACGAACGTCATAGTGGCAACACTTTGGTATGTTGCGTATCCGGGATTAGTATATTCAGTAATGAAGCCGGGTAAAACTGTCCCTGTTCCTGACAGGGACATGACCATCATATACGTAGAAATAAATACGACACAGTGTTTTTTTATTTTAATTCGTCACTTTTTGGAACGAGTAAGAGTATAACCAGTAGCGTAGAGGCTTACAGGCTAACACGACAGCGTCAATGTTTATGGATTGTAGATTATTCGTTGGTCACCTTTATTTCTGTATTTTACTGTTGTTGTTTTTTTTTCGAACTAACTACACCTACACTGTTGAACTGGCAGGCCTCTACAATTCCACCGGATTACGATATTCCACTATACTTGACATGAGGTATAGTCAGTCCAATTTGCAAGTTAAACAACCTCCATTTAGTTCTTAGTCAAGTTTTTAATTGTTTGCATGATGGTGTAGGGTTTACTCAGAGCTCGCCGAATTAGCTACCACCCTTAAGTTGAAAATCTGTCGCCAAGCACCTATAGGT
Source organism: Antheraea assamensis (assembly GCA_035772565.1). Taxonomy (NCBI): domain Eukaryota; kingdom Metazoa; phylum Arthropoda; class Insecta; order Lepidoptera; family Saturniidae; genus Antheraea; species Antheraea assamensis. The sequence goes on along the minus strand of JAQQSE010000031.1, from coordinate 5,460,716 downwards.
TTGTCCAAACGTAGAAACGGGAAATGGACATTTTTTTCTATTGCTGTGTCATATGAATCGTACTTTCCCGTGATATAAAAGCACTCGGTGAGTTCTCTCGTGTTTACCGTCACCCGAGCGAAGGCCGCGTGTATTTTCGGACGAGTATGATGTCACTGCTTTCCATGCGTTAGGTAAGTTTTGTCCACGGTTGTAACGATGTAGGTATAAAATTGTATTAGATTGAGGACTATGCCGTTGCACATTTACTTAAACTTAACATAATAAATATATCGTTAGGAAGATTCTCAGAACTCAGTAAAAATTCATACAATATTCTCGAAACTCCTTCGACGATGGAAAAATTGTTGTATAAAATAATATGAGTCTCGTAATTTTGTGATAATAATAAAATCCATAGTACTCATGGTTTTGAAGATTCGTTAGTTTCGTTCGTTTTGAAGCTATAATAGAGTCATTCATTCATGTTCGGACAGTGGATCGAACGATGTAACCGCGTAGGTTCAAATTCATGCAATGAGTCTCGAGTTTGCGGTGAAGATAAAAAACACGATTTAAACTATAATATGGTGGTAGATTTAATCTAATACGCTTCGGGTTAACTTCCACCACCTTGTAGTTGAAAATTTATTATCAAGCACCTATAGGTAAGTTCCGGCAACTAACTCTAGGTCAAACCACTTAGGTCACATAATATTTAATATCTGATAAAATTGTGGTCAAATATGAAAATGTATCTGTAATTATCTACATGCCTTTTATCTTTTATTTCGAAGTAGGTATACTTGTTTTTTTAACCTCGACGCCGTCTACTTTTCCTACACCGCAAAGAATAGGAAAAAAATAAACAACTTATGAATATCAGTTGCAGAACAATAATAAATAATTTATCCTAGGCGCAATGAGAACTGAATTGCAATGCAATTTTAATAATTTCTTATAATCTTACTTGTTGACAGTCGAGTTGGTCGACTGTAAGTAAATCGGTTCATATTGCAGCCTCACGTAATTGGTAATAGTTCATTCATAGATGTCTAAAACAGTACAAAAAGGCAATTATGAAATCGGTCTCCTATTTTATTTGGCAAATTAAAAATATTATTGTCGTCTCTGTGCTATTTATAACCAATACCCATTTTAAAGTTAGCATTTCTTGATTTCTGCTATCTGCTACCTTGCTCTTACGAAATACGTAAAGGGCCGGAACCTTTAAATATATTGTATATTATTATTCGAATAATCAATGATTCCATTCTCCCTCTTTCTTCCTCTTCTTAAATCTCAGTTGAATATTGTTAAGTATATTATGTTTAGGAAAATAGAAAACGACAAATTCCTTGTTATATACAAAATCGTCAATATGCCGTCGTGGTGTTCGAATCAATTCTTCAGTTATTCGCATTTGCCCAATACGTAATTTACGACACGACGCCATTATAATTTGCGGTGTACGAATTACCCCATTCGCTAATAATAGTCATTCTTTAAAGTTTCTTGTTATGTGTACAGTTTTGTTATTATAGAGACAGTTATGTTCGCTTGTTACAATTAACACAAATAATTACACTTCTAGCAAGAATAGCTGTAAACATCTCAACCATTCACAAGTTTTCTTCGGTTACATCCTTGTCTTTATTCATAACGGCATTTGGGCCATCGCTGTAGCCACTCTGCGAACATTCAAAGGTTAATAGGACTAATGTCTAAGTGTACAGAAGCGATATTCCCCTGCACGAAGTTTGCAACACGAAGCCGCGCACACATACGCATTTCCCATGTTATCGAATGCACACAGACCCTTTGACCGGGTTAGTAGACCCCATTCTAGAAGCTCCATTGATATTTCGCAGTACGGTTTCATTGACCAAACTACTTTGTTCATGTATGAATTCGTAACGTTTTGAACGTGAATTATTATATATGATAACATTTTGTTTTATCTAGGAATTACATTGAATCGGACTTAACACTTGTATATCAAGTCTTTAACTGGATTTCTTTAAAGCATTTTATAGTATTTATATTTTCTGTGAAATATTAATATCCGAATTAATATCGCATATCGTAAAATATATAATGTTTATAACAATTGTTTTTGTTTCTGTATTGTCTATTTTATTTTCGAGCTGACTACACTGTTGGCTTGTTAGGGCCACTAAAGTTTCACCGAAATACTTATTGTCTATGGTTATGTTAAAAACATACGCTTAAAAACTATGCTTTTGATTGGTTTTATGATGAAACTTTAAACGTTAGTCATATGTTGGAGAGTATTATTTTACATCTTTGATATTCATTTGAACAATAATAATAGTATTTGTTGTTTGTAGTGCATATTTTAGAATGTATGATTTTATCACTCCTATCTTGCCAGCCGAGGCCACGTTTATATGAATTTTAAACTGAAAAGGTGCTGCAGTTTACCTCTAGCAAAACACTTTTGAAACGAATGCTTCTCGAATCCTTGAAGTTAAAAATAGATATCCAATAATATGATTTCCGAGCTCGTTCCAATGTCGTTAGCGACGGCTCCACGGGCGCCCCCGGCTGCATCGTGCCGTTTGGGGCGAGGGGTGCTGCTGACCTAATTTCATCCTTGCACAACCTGCTCTATTTTTCCCTATGACGTCAAGCCCTCATTCAACCCCCAAGTCGGTGAATCGATGCGACCAAAACTGGGTCGACCTGAATGGAAGCACCCGTACATTCAGCATGAGTTATTTTTAGCTCCGAAGGTGTCTCGATCGCGTTGATACGCTTTTTTTAATGTATCATTAAACGCGCAGGTGCTGTTTTGTCACTTTGAATGACTAGCATTGTTTAACCCTTAATAACCTAGAGTTTCAATTTTGATACCAATCTTTTAAACCGAATGCTCACATTACTATTCGTTTTTTTTAATTAAACCTTCATCTAGACCTTCAAGCAAACACAGTAATATTAAAAATAAATCATTTTCGTAAATCAGGCTAAATACTAAGGGTTAAGTTTAAGGCGCATTTCGATTTTAATACGACCCTCAAGAATTATAATTTTTATTTTATTACGATTTTATTGTTTTGAAGAGTGTCATCATTGAGTGATGGAATTTGATTTTAAACCGATGTATATTTAAACTGGGGAGGGAGGAGGTGGTTAAAATAATGAGTTCCCAGTCATTACTTTAGTATTTCAAGTAATATGCTTAACAATTTCTCTGTTTAAGGTATTTTGTTCACGTGTAAATTGTTTTATACTATCATGGGAAAGACATCTTTTATCTGGTTTAATAATGGATTGTCTTTTACTTTTTTTTTACTTTTATAACTCATACAGATCTTATACTAATTTTAGGTTGCATCTGCAAAATTAGATTTTTATTATGTAGCCGTTATAGAAAAGCGCAGTGCTATGTACCTTATATAGAAATCTTCTGTCTTCTAGTAAAATTCTCAACATTTCAGCTGTTTCAGAGATAAGTCCGAATAAAAAAAAATACACTCAGCTATGTATATACACTTTAATTTTATAATTAAACTCTCAAATCTTACCTGATATAATTTTATACGTGTACTTAGAAGAGATTTAGGTAAAGCGCGTTAATTTTTTGTGTTTAAATACACTTCGCTTGTTACAGATATCCCGCGCGAGCATCGACGCTTGCAAGGATTACTTCCGCGACGACCTCATCAAGACCGATTGGCAATTAATGGTGGAACTGAAGAAACTATTTCAGATCCTCTGAGCGGTGCTCGTACGTTTGGGATCACGTATAAAGCGTTCCGCCCCACGATGACGTTGTCGCAGCAAGATTCGTAAAGTTTTGTCTGTTCCATCTCACTTGTAGTCCTCCGATGTATTTTCTATATTGGAATCTCCTCATCCTTATGATTTTAACCTTGTATTCGAATCCGTGTATAATGAAACCCTGCGTGGTTAATTATATGATAAATATCGTCAATTGAACATAACGCCGGTGTGTAATCTTCTCTATTAGTATTATATAACTCATGTGCATGCCATGTCCTATTATAATTTATTTAGACTAACATTACAATTAAATGTATGCGCATTTTACATGTCGAATTATATTGTAAATATCCATATTTTATTTATTTATATCAATGGGATAATTCACATTTTAAAAATTTCTTTGTTAATTTTTTTTTTTGCGAACAATGAATTTGTGACATCGTCGAACCGATGTCAAAAATAGCGGTATTTTTAATTGTTTGCTATTTGCAATAGAATTGTATGGTGTTAGTGTAAATATAGCATCAGATATACTCGGAATCTTAATTATGATGATGTATTCTATACTATACTATACATATATAATACAATAAAAAGTGCAATACACGATCTCGTATGAAATGTTTTCTGAAGCAATATCAATTGTAAGGTGATTCTAATGTAAGCGAACCGTATTCGCTTGAATTAGAATGTCGAGTAAAAATCATATGTGTGTGGGGTTGTTTTAGATCGATGCAATAAAGTTTGGACTTGGGATATTATACAACGTTACACGGGTAATAGATCAAAGGTTGATTTGTCTCCAGAAATTAAAGGTCGCGATTTTTTTTTTCAGGTCTGACGATTTAGTGATTCGGTTTTTTTTTTATTATGGCGGGCTCTAATAAAGTTTAGTAAACTTTCCATGCTAATTTAATCAAGTAATTCATTCGAAATTTTATTTGAAAACTTTAATATAGCGCTTTGGGTTATATAAAACAGTTTTATCAAATCCGTCAAATACATTTTTGATTATATCCATTTGAACGTATAACATTTTTGTTATATTTAGCATAGATTTATTGAGGTTTTAAGTCGAAACTTATTGCACCAAGCGATTAATCGTGCTGCTGTGTAACTTTGATGTTGCTATCAACAGAATAGAAGAAGAAGGTCGTCTATTGTACGTTATAATTAACGTTGAAATTCGATAACCGTTGTAACGTTATAACGTAACGTTTGCGCATAATTCGGAAACTGAATTCGATTACATGTGGAACAAGTGTCCATAATTAGAGAATTGGAGGTTGTATTTTGTATTACGTAGGTATTTTCCCTTTTTGAAAACGCTTTGTATTATATAGATGGAATCGGACATATTCTTATATTGAAGGAGTTTTATTAAATTGTAAAGTATACATTTCAGTGTTTTTATTTTAAACCATATATATATATACTTAAAAACACGCTCGTTTGTTTACGAGTGTGAGACATTTAAGTACAATAATATGTTATTTATAGCAAAACTTAAAAACTATTTACATTCACCAATAATCGTGCCTTATATGCAGATTGAAGGTTTTACAACTGATAATAAATTTTTAAAGTAAATTATTCATTTTGTTTATCTCGGCCTATAATTAAAGAGCGCGGGGCTGATTATTTGACTAAAGCTAACCCTGTGTACATTGGAATATAGACATATTCCAAACGTAAAGTTTGGCCTGGGTTAACGAGGAAGAAATTTTAACTATATGGAAAATTACACAAAGATGATTTGGAATATCGATGTTTTTATGCATAATTATCGATTACCTATACTCTATATCAAGTCACGGTCATAAACTGAGAGGTCGAGATAACGCCGGCTGTATGGACGAGAAATATCACAGATCAACAAATAAAAAAGTGGTAAGAACAATAAATAAGGATTCTTAAGACTATAATTAATAACCAATTATGTTTGATAATGTTAATTCAAGCAGGAAAACAGTGATGTTAATCAACACTCAAAAATTTGGATTAAAATAAGATATAATTTCTGTACGATATAAACAATACATCTAAAGAGTAACCAAATTGATTTATTTCGGTGTTTAATCTGTTGCCTGTGCATAGTTTCGAAAATCGAACGACTTTATAGCTGAGTCTAAGTGTTATGATAGAGTTTTTGGCGGGATCTTAGTCTGTCATGTAGTGGTTTTTATATTTTATTCATAATCTTGTGTTATTAGACTCTACATTTTGTAATATTGGTGGTGTTTTACTTAATATAGTTCGGTTATTACGCACAAGTGAAGTGGATGGGAAATAATACCACGGAGCATGCATTCTGAGATGCCACCAAAACTCCACGGAAAGTTCTAACAACGAAACCACCATCTTGTTAGAACATTATAATGATCACAAGACACTTACTTGGCAAAATCTTGTTACTTGACGCTGGCTAGTGCACAAACCGTAACGGAGCCAAAAAATAAAGAAGAAGAAGTGTTATGATACCAAATTTTATACGTAATCTGTGGACGCATTGACGGAATATAGCTAAATTCATATCGTCCGTCAGTCCTGAAAGTTTTGGTGGGCGTAAGAGCTTAGGGCTTCCCTAATAGAGAAATATTACACAAATTCGTTACAAAAGGCGCAGTCAGTCATTTTCTGAAGTTCACTAGTTAGCCAATTACAGTGCTGAGACGAACCTTCAATAACACTTTCATTATACAATCTTTTAATATGTCGTCAAAGTATATCTAACACTTAATGCTTTTTGATAGCTATGATGGAAATCGTTTTTTAGTTATGTCCAAAATTCATTTTATTACAATTAGTCACCTCAATTGTGACAATGTGTTGAATATAATAACACTAATAAAGTGTAGAAAAGTATCCGACGCCTAAATATACAACAATAGGAAATTGGCAATCAAATTATTAGTTGCAGTATATCGCCAATTGCGTCCTGGATGCTATTAATATGTCCATTATTAATTATGATCGACATTATTTCGTTTTTTTTTTATGTTAAATAATAATAGAAAACAAATTTGCAGTCGAAATTGTGTTAAGTGATTATTATAACCCTTTTGTGACAAACAAATCCTGTTCTGCCTCAATGCCTGTTCCAGTCCACATTAGCATAACATAAATAGGAATCAATGTGGTGCTTGCGCAGCCGAAACTTTCTCAGTTTTTACGATTCTTAAATTGATTTTTATTTTGGAAGTCTACACCAAAAGTTTTAAGTTGGTTTAGAAATAGTGTCTTGATAATTTTACTTATGTTATTTAGGTTACCATGTTACTGTGGTTGCCACTGGTGTTAGCGTTACTATCTCCAACAGCGAAATAATTACCATGATTACAGAATGTTGATTATAGAATTTATTTTATATTTTAAATTGCCCTATGGTCGTACCAAATTTTTATGTAAATTTTATATAATCTTATGTAAGATATTGAACTAAAACATAACATTCTAATTATCCGAATATTTCAATTAAATAATTCGATTGGCTGCTTTTAAAATGAATTTCCTGTTTCCTTAGTCGACTCTAGGAAGAAATCTTACATCTAACAAAACAGTTTTATTAGCTTGGCAGTTCGTGTTTGTCGTCAATAAAGGCCATCATACCATTCGTGTATACACCAATGCCGATCCGGTTCTTTACTTCACGGGGAGGAGTTTTCAGTGTACCTACCGATCTTAATAGAACGGCGCTTCCGTGGGACGTATATTGTTTTTCCATATTTCCTTGATAACGTCGCGACATGTCTAAGGATCTAGATGAGTCTTAGCATTTGTGAGTGGAATGAAGATATTATAGCTAATCTGTTGGATACTTTTTAATCTTTCGGAGGTTCTGAAGTGCATTTTTGTGGCTGTAACCATGGAAACTCGGTGTGCGTGGGCGAGGGGGTGTTGTTTTCACGGTCTAGGTCACGCCCCGGGCTGGAGAGCGCGTGCGCGGGCTGCTGAGCCCCGTTCAGGGAACTTGTTCTGTTCATAGCCCGTCGGACGTTTCCTCATGGTGGGAACCTCGAACATTCGCTGCGAATAACTTGAACTTTAATCCTGTTACCACAGAATATTTATATAACTTGGTGCAGTGTTCGTGATTTTTAAAACGAAGTTTATAATTTATTTCAGTATAGTGATACTTTGGCTTGTGGAAATCCTTTCCCAGTTTTGTGAGTACCGTAGTAAACCTTACTTTTTGTTGGATATAGACATTTTTTTTAAAACAAATATTTTTTATTCCAATAATTATATATATTGCTATACATTAATTATTCTTTAATATATGTGTATTATACAAAAATTATACAAGAAAGGAACTTGTTACTTCAAAAGGAGCATAGAAATATTAAAAAAGGTAGATGAACATTATAGATTTCCAGTTTTTTAATAAGTACATGCAATGTAAATTTCAAAATATTACTAAAACACTATTAGGTACGTATATTGTTAAAAAAAAGTTATTTATAGGAAAATATGTCAAGCAGTTATAAAATAATGAAATATATTATTATTTAGATTTTAAGTTTATAAGTAATATATTATTGTTAAGTAATTTTCATTTTTGTATTGTATTTAAAACAAACATATTATATAACGTGACACAGTATCTGATATACGAAATATCCGGTTATAATATGAAATATAAATAGCTTTAATAAAAAATAAAAAAAAAACACTAGCAATTAGCTGTTGAAACTTCGCCATTTCGCACTTGATTATAAAAGTTAATTTGTTATGTTAGTATAGAAATTAGTATAAGAAATAAAACAAAGCAACGAATACATTTACAGACAAATTAAAAATATTAAAACTTAAAATTAAAAACAATTATAAGTTATCTGTCCAGACGCTGAGATGTTGTAGATTATTGATTTCCTTCATTGCCATTTCGCTATTATAGTGTTAGACGAGCCTTTGAATTTTTCGAGCACGTGCTAAATATCGTTCATTCATGCGTGCGAATGAATGGGGCGCGCAGCGGGCGCTGGTACAGTCGGTTGGCGCTCGGCCGCGCGCTCGACGCGCAGCGCAGGCGCCCGGCTCCTGCGCACCGCGAGTTACGCTACATACATTAAAAACACTGTGCCAAATCCAAAGCTCTCCACCACCAGCACATCTCACCGGATCTTCTCTCGGTGCGTCATCTATTTATAATCACTCTTTAAAAACACGACTCCCCGCCGGCAACCTTGAGTACATGTGCTGCTGGTTTCATTCATTAGAATTATCACTTTCAGACGTATCTCCGGCGTACGATATTCTCTTATGTCTTGACATATTATGATGACGAATGATTCACTAATTGAAGATAATTTATTAGATCTTTGAGGATAACATTAATTGGGTGACTAGCACCCAATTCTACTATTTAACTGTTTTCGCAGGCAGCGTTTCCTGTGCCATCAATGTCGCCGTTCATTGTAACTTAAATATAAATTAACACGCTATTATTCCTGAATATATCGGATAATACATTACATCGTGTTTATATAAACAAACATTAGCGTATTAGGGGGTTTTGTCAAGGGGCCCTGGACCCTGACAAGGTATGAATGTACGCTATAAAAGTAATTTCAACTTAGTTTATCGTTCAATACTACGTTCCTTGATTATGGAATTATTTCATTAGTAAATAAAAATAAACAAAAATTTATTCGTCCATGTATTTTGTGTGAAATTATTGAAACTAATACCTTGAAATTATTGTAGCCTAACATCCTGGGGTGGGCATGGCACAAAGCCAGCCATGTGCAAATGTCAGGTACTAATACGTAACAATAAAAATGATCTTATGAATTGAAAGAATTAAATCAGCAAACCTCTCGTAATTTATCAATGGCGAGGCGGTATGCTCTTGTGGTCGCACCAAGCGAGGCTATAAACTATAAAGCATAAGCTATAGCTAGACTTAGTAGAGATTATAGCGACATAATAGTACCTTACAGTTCACTCCATTCTACGAACTACTGCAAGAAACATGATGCAAGAAAAACTTCTATTATTTTCATATACAATTACTCTTTTTATTTCCTTGCTTTTTTATTTTATTTGACAAAACACGTGCCTAATGAGTACAGCAAAAAATTACTTACCGAATGCTGTTGCTGTGATAAGAAGAAGACCCTTTAAGAGCTTCCAGTGTATAATGTAGACGTTTCGAAGAATTCTGCGTTATCTATTTCGAGTCATTGACAAGACGGGCTTTTAAGATTACAGTAAAAAAATGTTACGCCGGTTTTTTGCTAGTGTGTAAAAACTTCTGATATTGGTTAAAGATTCTCTATGAGTGATTTATTTATACTAATAACACCGTACATTTGAACTTGTGATTGATTAAAATAAATACGAAATGAACGCAGTTGCAAAACATGTAATTATACCTAACAATGTTCTAAAACATGCACACATCCTTAGTACAAATTAGATGGTGTTTTGAATAACGGATTTATCACTTACAAGACATAAAATAGTAAATCTGAAGAATTCACTTATCGAATCATATGATAAGGTTTTTAGAAAACCTTTAATGATTTAATGGTAATTTCTTTTACTTTATCTCACTGTAGTACAAAACTTCACTAATATGAAGTCTTCGAGTTCATCGAGTATAGAATCTACATGATTTTTACTACATAAATAGTTACATTATATATGCAAAGCCTGTAGAATAAACCATATAGAGAATTAAATAAAACTATTTATGATTATAATAAGACATTTCTAAACAGGAGATTACGTTTTTTTTTGAACAAAACATACAGCGACGTAAATCGTGGCGGACGTTTTCGCGGAAACTGATTTCGCAGAATGACAACAACGTACAGTATGTGTCGCGCCATCCCTTCCTGTTTAAAAATAAAATTTATTCGGTATTTTCAATGTCATAGACTTTATCTGAAATGAAGAAAAGTAACAGCGGTAAGTTTAATGGTCGTGGGTTATTCGATGCTCTTATTATAATATCAAATGAGACATTGAGCTTTTTAATTGAAATTTATATAATATGTACTGAAATCTGTACATAGTTCAATCGATAAACTAGAACCGCCACATTTTTTTTCCTTTTAAAATTGATTCTGTCTTTTGGTCTAAAGGCAGGAGGCACACATATATAAGCGGAACCTTACAAACTTCCCGCTCCCCTGCACAGAGGTCCGAGAAGAATACCGTGGGATTTTAGAAAATAAGAATCTGACATATCCCACGCCTCTGCTTCCCGAATTATGCAAAATGTTCCGACGTTAAAAAAAGGGGACGACACATACTGGGTGTATTTCTAATGGAATTACAAACGTATTTGCCATCGGTTATATACATCGCAATGGATTTTTTTTTTTTTTTTTTTTTTTCGAAGTGACTACACTGTCAACCCGGCAAGGCATCCACAGTTTCACCGGACCACCAAGGGGAGCGCTTAAGGCACTCACCCGATTTTATGTATGCAACCAGCACAAGGGCGCACGGCGCGCCTCGGCTTGGACTGTTACCGAATATCCAGAGTCTAACTAAGCTTAGGCTAACTATTATTTCATACATATATAAATTCGTGAAACATACACGTGTACCAAGCATGTATGTTTCAGGAACTCATACATGTATCTTGAATCTGACTACTAAGTTAGTATAAGCTAACTCTGTTCGAGAAAAGGGTTCAAAATAAAAATAAAAAAAAACAACCCAACCACTATGTGTACCTACATGTGTGTATGTGCACGTGTGTCGGGTGATCGGTGTTGTGTGTCAAAAACTAGTGTTTGAAAATTAATTCAGTGTCACTGTTGTCGCGCAAGCAACGTGCTCGAGGGCTCCATTCCGGAGGAGGTCGCAATGGATTCTAATGACATGGTCTATAGTTAACAATATTATTATGAATAATTGAAATAGTTATTCTAATTTTTCCATCTTCGTATACATTATAGGCATTAATAAATCTTTAAAAGTTTTGAATCATATTCAAGAATTGTATCTGAATATAATCCTTGAGCTAACTTAACAAGAGATTAGTAATTAACAGTCTAATTCAATTCTTAATGGTAAAGCAAAGAGGACTGACTACGTTAAAACGAGAAAGGTACATCGCAATATAAATAGGAGACTCGTGCTGAAAGTCGACAGGGTTAGAGAAATCTTTAAAAGTATCATTGTTTTGAAGGATAAGCCTAATCACTACATAGTATAAAAGAAAGTCGCTTTCTCTGTCCCTATATCCCTATGTATGCTTAAATCTTTAAAACTATGCAACGGATTTTGATGCGTTTTTTTGTAATAGATAGAGAGATTGAAGAGGAAGGTTTATATGTAAAATAACATAAATTAAATAGTGGAGAAATACTGTTATTTTTGAGGTTACTCCAAATTTAACGCGTGCGGGCCACGGGCAGTAATGAATAAATCAAAACTACTGGATCGATTTTAATCATTTTTTTCAGTGAATGACATAGGCTATATATATTTTATACCCGTGCGAAGCCGGAGCGGGCCGCTAGTTAAGTAATTAATGAAAAACGCGATAAGTTTCAAAGGAGGTGACTTACATAAACAAATTACAAGTTGACTACTTTGACATTGTTGTGATCTGCGCCAAGTTTTATATCAAAAATGTCTAATTACTGTAGTTGTCTTTAGAACAAAATGACAATTTTAATTTTTTTTTATGGATATTATTTTATATAGAAAAATCTCCATTTCTTACTTATAGGCAATATAGTATCAATAACGAAATAAAACACTAGAATAAATAATAAATATGATGAAAAGGTTGATATCGAGGTATATATCGATACAACCAGTCATTGTGGTGGGATCTGAAATAAGAATATTGTCACTTTAACTAGTTTTTCTGCTATTGCCCTATTGCCTGGAAGAAATATATTTCATTAAGTGACGGTCTTTAAATTTATATAAACTTAAACCAGCCGCGAAACATAAGCCGTTTTATTACAAAAAAGTTAAATACGCGTCGAACACTTGTTTCAAACAAGTTTGATCACAAAAGAGTGTCTTACTTTTGTTTAGAAATAGACATTATTTAAATTTAAACATTGTATAACACTTGTCTAAGTTCACAGTTGTCATTATATTGGTGTGATTTATTTTATTTCCATTTGCCGGCAAAAGATGTTTCGTAGTAAATTAGGGATTTCGTGTGTATACCTGATTAATATGGAAGATGTAGGCAAATTAGATCATTTTGAAGATTGACAAGTAAATGACAACTACTACAATATGACATTTCACAATGTATTTATTCTGAGATTATACTGTTGTTCCACTTTACGCAATTTGGGGTATTATTTTAAACGGATATATTGTATATTCTTTCTAATAATGACATAATCTTCTTTACACCAAATATCACAATAATTATAACCAATTTCACTTAAAATAAATAAATTTTCTTAATGAAGATCTAAACAAATATATTATTCGTAAATTGGAACGTTTTTGAACGATGAGATTGAATTGAATGAATGCTATTCAGAGTTGCTTGCATAAAAAACAAAAACCAGATATTTAGCTAGAGACCACGAAGACATTCTTTTGTAATGATATATTTTAAACATATGTTTAAAATTTTAGACACTGTTCAGTAAAACTCGTGTTAATCGCGTGTTCATTTTTGTTTTTGTAATAAGACCGGACATGTTTTATGAAACTGTTACTCAAAATGAAACGCTATATGAAAATATTGTATTGAGAATATAGGATTTAATATGCCTTATTAAAACAAAAGATCGGAATATCGGTGTCATGCGTTGCAATAATCGAATATTCGTTTGCGATGTGTCGTCGGTCGGCATTTCGCGCGACAGTGCGCGCGTGACTACAGCGAAACGTCGGGCGGACACCGTGACCTCGCCCAGATAAATCTATCAATGAACGAGATAAGGGGAGCGCGTGTCACGCAACCGCAGGAAGTGCCCCAACTAGCCTCCTGCACTCTGAACTGAAACGAACGCACCATATCGTTCGCAGTACTACATACATTCAAGGGCCTAAATGCAATCCGTTTGGTATGTGTGTCGCGATATTGCGACCGCTTATTCAAATGTAGCACATAACTTTAATATAAATTAAATTAATATGTGGTATACAAATATCTTGTAGTTAAGGATATTATGGAATAGAGTAATTTATTAATCTATTATCCATTAAATAAAATGCATGTTATGTTCCCAGTAACGGATTACTTTCATGCATATATGTTTTAAAGTACGAAACAAATAAGCTTATATTAATTCCTCTCGGTATACATTTGTCATTATATTGCAAAAAATCTACAATTTGAGTTTTCTAAGATATACCTATAACAATTTGATTATTCGATATGGTTATGTCCATCCCATATTGAAATCTAACATTTATTCCATTGACATAGATTATGAGTATAATTAAAATACGTTATTTATTTATAGATTATGTTTTGACAAACTGTACCTTAAAATTAATAGAACACGGTTTTGTATTGCGATTGTTCTGACATACATTTTGTTACCATGGTAACCAAAACCACATTATATGCCGGTAACCAGTAATAATGATATAATTGATACCATTAACATATTTTAACACGCCCGTTACATTAAATAAACTAGGTATTACTGAGTGCAACCAAACCTAAACCATTAATACAATTGTAACGTTACACAGGACTTAGAACTTTCGTTAGATTATCTACAGACATATAAATTGTTTACAAAGAATAATAATATTAAGCAATTTTTAAAAACTACACGACATTGATAGGTTTGGTTTTCCTATAAGACAAACTTCATTACCACATGTTGTGTACTCTAACATAACAATTACACAACCCAGTGAAGTAACAAAGTCCCAAAGCATATTACTGATTTGCCAGACTATAAGTTTAAGTGCCATGTTAAGCGGGTTTTGGTATCAAAGGGTTATTATTATAGAGTGGATCAATATGTGAACGATGGTGATGTCTGGAATTGACTCCTCTCTGTGCATCTACTAAAATCGATTGTAATGTATAATGAATTTTAATTATATAAGTATATGTTAAAAAGATAAACCCGATCGAGTTTCTTGCCGGTTCTTCTCGATGACTGGGATGTGTTCCGAACCGGTGGTAGTTTTGACGTTCATAAGCGCCTTCTTAGGGCCTAAATTGAATAAAGTATTTTTGATTTGATTTGAAGAGTTATTTCAAATTGAAGGCTCTTAGACAATTAACCTCCTTCCAAGCCACCATATCTAGATTATTTTATATGAATGCACAATAGAAAATAGAACAACATTCTTAGAGTTGAAAGCCTAACAACAAGAGAAATAGTTTTTTCATAATTGCTTCCAGATTTCTGATTATTGCTTTTGACCACTACATGCGCTCTATACCCTATATTGTTATCACTATCGATCTTTCTTTTGAATACCCAAGTCCAGTATTTTTATTTTTTTTTATTAACGTGGGGAAATCCCTTATGGATACCCATCCTCTCGGGGGAGAGAATAGGTTATGCCCGACTCGCACGGATTAAAACCCCACGGTGTACCGGCCACTGCTTTAAGTTGGGGCGGCATGGGATCGTGCTGAACTATCACTATGCCGCCCCCAGCGGTCAGCCCGGCGAAAGATGGCCGCCGGGCTCCGTCCTTATAGGGAGGTACACTGGGTACACCACCAGCTACCTCCCCTCGTCCGCCGCACCTGTGCAATAAGGAGATGGGCCCTCATAACAACCCAAGCATCATTTTCATCAAATGCCAGCAGGTCTTCCATCATAACTTCAATCCATTTTTCTTTATAGGGACTATTCAAAGCTTCTTGAAGACTAGTTGGATTACCGATGGAGTTATTGACTTGTGAACAATATTTAACGTGAATACCAAAATGTCATCTTACTCTCTATGTAGTTTTAGGCCGAGTCTTCTCTCCTAAATTCTGTAATCTAGTATGAACATAAGTTTCAAGATTTGGATATCTTTATGGTAACTTCGTATTTGCATTTCGAAGTAACTGTCACAATATTAACGCCACCCAAACATAATATTGGCATAGCACTCTTATTAGCAGCAATAATCTCCTTTGTATTTGTTTGACAAGTCGTATTACGAATATTGTTCACATCCGTTGTTATGTGAACACAAGCGTCCGAATCTAGATACGAGTCAAGTTTTTTGTCGTTTTCGTTTAAGAAAACAGAAGGAATCTCAGGAATCTGCGTATGCTCAGGTTTATTATTAGGGCACTGGTTTTGTAATGACCTATTTGTTTACATCTAAAATACTCGATGATTTTGGCTTTGAGCTTTCAACCATTATTACTGCTCGCAGCTGCTGCCCTCTAGTGGGAAACGCGCTACCTGGTTCACTGTCTCTTCCGGCCATGTAAATCAATTTTGACTTTATTACGTCAGCAGGTTAGGCTATAGCACAATAATCTATGGCTATTATCATTGGATACTACTTTTCTGGTAATCTTGCCAATAACAAACGGCCAATACACTCGTCGTTCACATTAAATCCAGTTCCTGATGATTTCTGGTCGGTTTCGATGAGTTTGATTCACAATTTTCAAGGCGAATTGATATCAAATTCTGTAGCAAGGTTATTCTTCTTGAAAACCTCGAATCATCAAATATTTGCCGTAGTTGGCTCCAAAGATCTATGGTAGTCGAAGCTTGCTTACTATAAACGTATAGTGACGGTTCAATAGTTAGGATTAACTTGGCTTTCGTTCTTGCATCATCTGCTACCGCTACGTTCTCTGCGTGCTCAGCTTTAATGCAACTCTCCATTGCTTCGTGGTACTGAGTAGTAATTCTCTCTCCTTCGTAACTTTGCACATTAATGAGATTCGAGTTTGTCGTCATTTCTGCTTCAAGTCCAATAACCCGATACAGTCTCTATATCTTCTACGTGTGCGTAATAACTCTTTAAATTTGTTCTCAATACCAAATATCCACGTGAACTATATATTTAAATACATATTATTATTATTATAAGCACTCTGGGCCCATGACCTGATAAAATATGATTTTGTATTGCCAATGTTCTGACATACATTTTATTACATATTATGTTGTTATCATTGTAACCAAAACTACAATATATGCCTGTAACCAGTAATCATATATTTAATGTCACTAACACGTTTTAATTTAAAAAAAATGTCACTTTACAGTGAGATGTTATATCGATATTGAATGTTTTTGGTCATGTGGTTCACAAACTGGCTGTGGAAAACAAAAAAAAAAAAAACAATACTCTACATCATAAAAAATAAAGTCTTACAAATTGAACATAACATTAACGTACCAAAAAGTCATAAGAATTATGTAAATTTGAAATCAGTTATAACCTTATTCCTATAACTATTTAGAAGTAATGATAAAGAATAATGCAATATTGTAGAATTAATTTAAATATATCCCCCAGCGTGGGTTGAATTATCTATTTACGACATGATATCAAATGACACGAACCCATCTAAGTGTAAACAAATCGTTTATTCTCGATATGTGAATTAAATCTACAGAATGCAACTAATTCAGCCATCGTAGACGTTCATAACTAGATAAACGAAGGATGCGAGTTCTTAAACGTTATAATTATGTTACGACTTATAGTTAAACTGTTTATTAACGGTCACTTAGTGACTATAGTTTAGTTCAAGCATTTCAAAATTCTTTTATTACAAGGGCAAACCTCAGGTTTAAAGTCAAGCACATTTGCTTAATATATTTGGAATCTTAAGAAGAGTAGCATAAGATAGAGCACAGTGAGAATTGTCAAAGGAGACCTATGCGAACAGATGTACGGGACATATTGTAAAAACTAGAACACATTCAATTCCTTGCTTATAACGTAGAATTCAGAATAAACGGCTTATTATTATTATTATTATTATTATTGCATAATATCACAATATTCAAGAGATCGTTTGTTTTGTATAAGCACTTGTTTCTACAATTACCGATTTGATATAAACCCCTCTTTTTTATGTTTTATAGCCTAATTATTGCGAAAGTTATAGGCTATCTTATACTACGACCCTTAGTAGAAGAGCAATTATTGTACAAAGTGTAGGTCAGTAAAGACTATAGGCGAGCATAAAGAAATAATGCGGCCGATACGTGTGGTTTCGAAGGCCGTCGATGGGTTCTCTTCCTCGCGAAAACTAAGCATAATCGGAATGGCCGAACTTTAAATACGTATCTTAACGTAGTCCCATACAACCTGACACAGTCGCAAGGTCAGCTATCTACGCAATATTCGCTTTTTATACTGAATTTGTAGACTTTGAGATGTGGAATGGTGCTGTGTAAAAAAGTGTAGACAGGCCATACGTGTGCTACTCTATGCAGACCCCAAGATCTCTAATGTTTTTCTACACCGGACGCCACATACGAAAGATAGTTGGGGCATTGGTAGAACACGGGTATATCAATAATCATCTTTATAACATACGTATTACATTATTGTAGGTGGAAGAGCTACGCTGAACTGTAGGTGGAAGAGCTACGCTGAAACTATTACTGGTTTTAGAATGAATGGGTCGGTTCGTCCGGAGTAGTACCACCCTCTCACAGAAAGCCAACGTGAATTAACAGTGCCTACACTGTTGCGTTTCGTTTGGTCAGTGAGAGCGCCGGAGGCCCACATATTTAAAAGGCCGGCAACGCACTTGCGACTCCCCTGGTGTTGCTAGTGTCTATGGACGGCGGTGATCACTTACCATCAGGTGACCTACCTGTTCGCTTGCGCCCTATGATATAAAAAAAAAAAAAGCTCCTTTTGCAGAGCAGGCATGTGTGAGGAAGAGACAGACAGACAGACATATGGCTCTTGGAGTGCGAGGTGCTACCTCAATATTGGAACAAATGCCTTAAGAGACCAGAAACTCTTTTAGAGAATTTGCACAAATAATGCACAAATCATGCTTATGGCGTTACAATTCTCCAAAAGCTACAGTGACTGTATTTATCAGGCGGATCGCACTTTTCCATTAAACATTTTTAAAAACGATAAAAGAAGTACACTACATTATATTATATCAACGCAACCACATACATAGACTCGCGTAATCATGGACCTCCAATGATTCAAATCACAAATGCCATTACCTTTTGAAGGACGTCGCGGTCAACTTTCGCATCATATATGGTGCATGCCTTATTGACAAGTTGCATAACGATTAGGTATCGGCTCGGTCCACTTTCCACCTGCCCACGAGCATCTGTGGGTTAAAAATTAGGTACCAAGAGCTCAGGCCAACGGGCGCGTTGCGAAACTGTACGTCGAAATTGGAGTTAGAACACAGATACGTAGGCGACGCGAATAGCGTGCAGCCCACGGCCGGTTTTAATAATCAAGCCCCCATGTCATTATTGTCATGTTTAGTGCTTGGGAAATATTAATGCGCAGGTTCTCACCGTTTGTGTAGGCGACACCTTTAAAATATCAATAGTGGAATCGCCGTCCACGGTATTTAAGCGTGGTAGTTATTGATTTTTTTTGTATGTGTAACCGAAGTAACAAACGGACGTGCAACCCACCTGATGGTATGCGATCACAGCAATAGTAATCACGGTGGCTAAACGGGAATGTAGTACTGCCAGTTACACATATATGCTTATGTCAATAGAATATGTTGGGACGATGCGTGGTGCAAATTTATCAACTGCTTGAATACAGCAATTTAAAATAAAAAAGGAACAGGCATTTTTATTACCAAAACCTGTACAAATTTGATAATTTATTAAAATTCAAACAAAACATTAAAAATAAGCTTAAACAAGCTTGTCAGCTAATGAGTATTAACACGTTAGTAAATAGCGAGTAAAACCTTTTCTACAGATATGTCTGCTAGGAAGTAAATATTACGCTCTAGTAACAGTACTGGAATTACTGTAACTTTATGATAAAAAGATGGATGTTTTCACAATCCAAACCTGTTTCAGTATTTATTAACAAACAAGCCTGTTAAAACCTCTTTAAGCATTAGGCTTTAATTACAATTTAATAGATTATGGTACCTATACAGGTGAAAGCATCCACCTTTTTTATCATAAAGTTGCCGTTGCACTGTATTAGAACGTAAGATTTACTTCCTAACAGACTTATCCATAGAAAAGGTTTTATTCAGAATGCGCTTGTGGATGTTGTACTATTACTATCCACAGTATGCAATAAAGAGTACCCATACGCTATAATAAATGTATTGGACATTTAGATGGCGTCGGCTATCCCAAATTAACAGTATTGTACTATTAACTTCAGGTTGTATTTTTTTTGCTTACATTAGTACCAATTAATTATTTTTGATACTCCTATTTTACTTGGGTAATTAAAAAACCGTTTTACGTCGAGAGAAATATGTTTCTACCCAAAAATATCATAACGGAAACATACTCATTATATCACAGTTACGCAGTCGTACAGCTTATAGTACTCAGCGGTTTGCTTGTAGATTAATTTGTGTCTCTTCCTATTCGCTCGGATGTTCATAATAGGTATGTTCATAGTGTTTTTTCTTTCGATCTGACTACACTGTTGACTTGTCAGGTCTCTACAGTTTCACCGGACTACAGAGGCAGTTATCCTATAGTGTGCTTATATAAGAAATAAAACAGAGGGTGGAAATCTCTGGAACACTGTCACAATTTAATTTGCGTCACCGATTCAATTATTATATTATATTATACTTATTATCCTTTTGTTTGATTATTGATCTTTATTCAGTAAGTTCGTTTAGGGTAGTCATCTGAAGCGAATTCCAGAATGCTCCAGACATGTCTTTAATGTTCGCTTGTGATGTAGTTTCTTTACCGACTGCAATAGTATCTATTTTTGTAAATGTGGTTGGAAGGGCTGATGGGACCGTGTAAATAGGTCCCACCAGGAAGGATGCGGTGAAAAATAAAAAGGTATAAAAAAATGCGAAAGGAACAGAGAGAGCGTAGAGCGGTAGGTGCCTATAAATAAATAAAATAACAAAGACCCCAAATAAAAAGCGTGCACTAACCTGCAAACTCAGCACCTAGTACGAAGCAGCGGCGTCTCAGGATCTCACTCTTGAGATATCTGTAGAAGCTGTGCAATGATAATAGCGGATTTTCTTGTGAAAGCGTTTCGACGTCCACTGCGTATTAAGCACTGATGTTGCAGTTCTTAGGAGTATAACTTTCTCCCTTAAATCTTGCAATGTACAGCGAAGAATATATATGCGGTATAATATATATGAGCGGTGTCAATAATTTGTAGTAATAATTCTGATAGTAAAGCGGTAATATACCTGCGGTGACATTTTATTTTGAATTTTTTCTTCTTTTTGGTCAAAATGACAGCGTTGTTATTTACAAAAGCGTCTGCATGCTCCGTACTCGATCAATGAGATGCAGGCCAGAAACACATCTCATTATCTGGAGCGCAGCTATTATATTTATTTATAAGGGCGATCCAATGGTTTCATTTGAAACTCTATAAATGTTATTCCTTAGCTTTACCCTAGATAATCCGAAGTCATATGACTTCTTATAGCGTATTCACCATTATACTACTGGACCGTTATAAGTGACGCCGTGGCTCACGATGGAAATCATTAAACCTAATCGGACTGGTTTTTAAAGATATCTGCTGAAATAAATCTATAGGTGCACCACAGATTTTTAATTCTTAATGTTAATAGGTAGTCATTATCTATGTCTCATTTAGTAATGTAACATAGACCTTTCACATTAACCAAACACAATTATAGATTATCGATATGATGTTAGTCAACTGAAATTTTTTGAAGTGAAACTTCTTTAGAATCGTGATTTCAAACCGGATGCAACGGAAAAACGACAGGTAAGAGACACAAATACAAAAATATGTATCCAGAGCGAGAGAGCAAATATCCGTGTGTATGTATATTCCACACTGTTTAATATTTGCTTGTATTTGAGCATTTAACGTGTGTTAGTATATGTGAAAAGTACGTGTACTAACTACTGTAACTGTTGAAACTGAAAATATGGAACTTGAGAAATAAATTATGTAACATATGTTAAATAAAATTTAAAATATCTTTTAAATTTAATCACAATGCTTTCATTTTTAAAGAAATAAACTTTGTAATTATCCTACCCTTGTTATATATATTCATCTCTTTCTTTTGTCGATTTACTGAAGTTTCACTTCTATCGTGTGTGAATCGCACACCACCTTTTTTTTTGTTTGATTAACAAATTCAACCTATTACATAAACATGATTATTTATTGTATACTCCTAAAACCTAATTACATCTGACTTCATAAAATTACCAATTTCAGTAAAAACCTAATCGTCATAAAAAAATTACACTGTAGAGAATTTAGATAAAGAATGTCTTGTAGATATTTATGGTGACAATATTTACTTGAGAATTAACAATCTGCTCATGCAACTTTAGGTAGGTGGAGCCACATTCTTCCAGCTTGGATACAAGTTAACTGTGTACAGTTCGGTGTGGGTACCATTATGTGGGAGCGCCCCCGCGATAAAACCATGCGTGTAGAAATAAATTTAAATATAATTGATAAGTGATAACTATTTTTATATTACATAATGTGTTAGGTAATTATGTGACGTCGAATCACGTTGAGTGTGAAAAATAAATGGGTCTTGAGTTCAGATAGCTAGTAGCTACAGTCCGCGCCATACTTTGTGACCGCTCTGAAAATAGATGGGCACAATACAAGTTCAGGTATAAATACATATTATATGTATAACATGGAGACAACTGAAGTATACACTTTGCTCTATATTAAGCTCTTTGAGTGTACACGCGCAAGTTCAAACTTAGAGCTATGTCGGAGGAGCAAAAAAGTTTGCCGAGAAACTAAGGCTATCAATTTTCAAATGAAGTATGACAGTTAAGAAAACATGTTAATTTACGAATATACACTAAAATATATTTTTATCGTTAAATGCATTTCTATTCTTAACCTACAAATATTACAGTTATAACATCGTTACAGCCATTTTGGGTGTTATGCAATATTCTTGTACGTGTGATACATTATAATAGCATGTGTTCTATGTACGTGTCATTTGAAACATGGCGGCAGAAGCAACTATTAATTTTATTTATTATTTGCACACAATAAAGAAATTGAAACAAGCGATATCAATTATAGGTAAATTGGTAACAAAAAGGAATTGGCTAAGTGCGATTCGGATTCGTGTACCAATGGTTCCGTTCCATATTCCATATGTAATATAAATATTCAGTTTGGGATCCTTATGGCGTTAAATCTCAGTCACTCTGAGAGTTTACTTATTTATAATTATGCCGAATTTAAGATTTACTTGTATGATATTGTTCTGCAGAGTAACAAATCGAGTTATTACTAAAGAAAAACAAGAAAGAAGAAACGGTACGGTGAGGTTTCTCGCATCAGGAATGAAGTTCCTTACGCTTTTTCTTCAATTCCGAATGTGATTCGATATGAAGATTTTTTATGCAAATAACGAATACGGAATCAAAACAAAAACTTTTATACAATATTTTAGAAAATTTACTTATTACAAATTTTGAATATAACATTATGCGTTATAAATAAAAAAAAAGATGAATAAAAAACAAATGAGTTTTAATGACATTTCCACACGTTCAGAATTGAAGTTATGTAACTGTTTACACCTCAACCGAATAGATGACGCTGTCTCATTTTATAACTTTTAATGCGCGTGTTGATTAACTTTATTGTTTACACAGTGTAGCAAAAGATGGCAGTGTTTAATTTATGAGCTTGGATTTTAAATGTTACCAAAATTTTGACAAGGTAGGCGTACACACTGGCCCTAACTTTTGGTAGTTCGGTGAACTTGTAGAGTTCTGTCAGGCTAATAACGTTGTCAGTTTCGAAAAAAAAAGCCTTACCTTTCATTTTATTTAAGGCTCCGGTGCTGCAGTGAGCACAACAGTTAGTGCACGACACTCGTTGCTAGACAGAGAGACAGAAAGCCGCATGGAGGGAGAGAGACCGAAGAACATAACTATTTTTCCTTGCGTGACGATTTCTGCCGTTAAACTCGTTCCGGAAGTCGCATTAAAGAACTCCGTTCCAAAATCCTAACTACATTAACACTGACATTTTATGTTATATTAATGAATGAGTTGTCCAGCTGATTACCGTTATGTTAAAAAAATATATTAATACCTCATCTCGTTTTGATTTCTAATCCTCATACTAAAATACTAGACAGTTCACTATTTCATTTCCACAATTAAAGAAATCTAACGACACCTTATATGTCAAAATCTATCTAAATGTTTATGTAACAATGCTGTTTAAATAAATAGGTATACATTTCATTTATTTGTAAACTTTAGGAACGCTCCCGCTGGGCAGTTAGCTAAAAGCCAAAACTTTGAAAAATTAAGTAGTTTTTGAAATGAGAACCTATCTTAACATATTAATTACTCTTTGATAGTTTGTTATTATTTGTTAAGATATCAAATTAATAAATTATATTCTATGAAAATTTTAAACCTTTCACACAGACGCTCGGAGCAGTACGGTTCCTTTTTTGGAAACGGTACCCTAATAACCAGCGAATACACATTATTTCTAGGTTAACATATAATACTTTTTATCTTAATATAAACACGTAGTAATTATTATTTACTTTTTAATAAAGTCATTTAATATTTATCGAGTGAGAGAATTATTGTTCTCTTTGTCTTAGACGTTTTAATTTTTACCTAACTGTCAGCTGTTTAACCGGTGTCCGTGACCGTGATGTTAAAAATAGAACAGGACAACATTTCAAAAATCTTGGAGCGTTGTTTTTATTTTATGGCTATTATTATTAATGTAACGTGTCCACATTTTCTTACTAGCACAGCTGGTTATTCTATTCAATTTAAAAAAGTGTGTGTGTGTCCTTAGACCACACGGAAGAAGTGAAAACTTCTTTACAAAAAGTTAAAAAGAACAACAAAAGGTCAACATAATACGGTGTTCCCAGGTGCTCTCTCATCCAAGTAACTGACCGGGCCCGACCTTGCTTAACTTTGGTGTTCGGACGAGAATCGGTGTGTTCAACACTCTACCCGACACAGTGTTTACCCCAATCACTTTACGACACACAAAAAGTTTACGGATCAGAATTTCAAACCCTCCTATAAGAAGTATAACTTCAAAAAACGTTTATTACAAATTTTTGAAGATGAAATACAATGTTCATCTGTTATATCCAAAGTTACAGCAACTTATCCATACGTCCTTAAATATATCCATTTTTATCATTTTTTCAATAAAATTTATCGCTTATAGAGGATGTCATAGAATATGTAAAACCCTATATCAATTTTGTGTACGTTGATTATTTCTCGAGTTATTGACTGCCCTAATCATAAAGGACTTTTTTGTTAAGATCGATAATAACTCTGTGGTAAATCATTGTACAGGTCTGACGTAAATTTACTAAATGATTATTAATGTTAAATTATTAAAAAAATTGAGCCCGTGGATCGTCTTTAAGATGAGCAGAGATTTGATTAAAAAAGTCTATAGTTTTGATTGTGGTGGTCTAATGTATTTGGTTTTCTTTGAAACCTTAGATTTGATATTTTTTTTAATGTTCAAATCCAGAAATAGTCTAGATACTCGAATTTGCTTTTTTTTTTACTGTACGGCCATTTGCTGAAAATAACTCCAAAATATGGTTTTTTTTTTTAAATAACCTTTAATTTTTCTGACGATTTTTTTTTTCTACGAAATAAATCGTTCTCTCGAATCTCGTTAGCAACGCTTTGCGTTCTTTACAACTATTAAAACATATATGACCTCAAGACCTAGATATAATTTTTAAAGTTTATCTTATATATATAAGTATGACCTGATGCTTATATACTATGTTCAATATACATATAATATACCCGACAGACAGAGACGAGACAGCAGAAACTATGTCAATACGGAGATAGCTTCAAATTATTTTAAGCTAACACTCTATAAATATACTCGGATGATTAATATATAAAATAAATATTATATACTTAAGTATATTTAAATAATGAGAAATACTCCATTGGATAAGAAACATTATAAGTCAAACCTGTCAGATTAAAATATGCAAATACCATTTCATGTAAGAACACAAGAAATTAACACTAAAATAAACATTCTTATAAAATAGTCGATTTTTTTTTTATGAATATTTCTTAAGACTGTACATATGAGTAAAACAAATAAGAGAAGTGTATCAAATCAATTAATACAAAATATTCTGCTAAAGAATAAATAATATAATTCTTCAGTTTATTGCTGTCGTAATGGGGGAAAACGTTAATAGAAGTAACAAATAACTTTAAAAAAAGCTATCACGTGAAGAATAAATGTTATCATGGAATATTTCACTCAGCCTTGCCGTATTTTTGACATAAAAAATTGTTCGTCATGTGATAGTCCGTCCGTCCAGTGTATCCGTATTTATAATATTTGTATAGGTCGAGGAGCTAATAATTAAATGGCAATTGTAAGATAAAAGTAGGACTTGTAAAACAGCCGAAAATTGGTTTAATCATTATGTAATATAGCAGATTTTCAGTTATAACCTGTGAAATAGCAGTGATAAAAAATAATTTATATTGATATAAGCATAATTTGTATACACACATACGTGACAAATAGACGTATTTCATTTATAATATTCGATTCGGCGAACTAACAATATTTTTAATTGATGGAATAATATGTACATGTGCAGTGTAAATTCAAACGTGACATTTAATTTTTGTCACTTATAGCATAGATGGTAAAGACAGTTTTTTTTTCATTGCCGCACTGTAGTCACATTCGCCAGTATTGTTATGTAAACATAATTCAATCCGATGTCATTCTTATCCTCTTCAACGTCTGTGCCATTGTTCAAGTATACTAAACACGGTCCAGTTACGCTATATTGAAGTGATTATTAAAACTACAAGCAGAATTTGAAGTAACTCAGAATTCACGTTACGCGGTCTTTTATTTTGATATATGTTATGATTATAATAACTAAGGGATGATATCACGAAAAATACGATAACATTCCGTATACAGTGAAATAATTTGTGTAACAGAGATAAAAGCGCTTAATGCTAAAAATATTTCCTCCAGAAACTGATACCAAGTAATTATGTAATAAAATTGTTACAGCTTAGTGGTTTAATTATTAGCGAGCATTTTATATCGACCGTATATAATCTGTGTCTTTATCTAGTCTCATTGTATATAATTTCACGATAATACTTCCACGTACTATATGCTGTTAGATTTATTTAATCCACATAAGATGGTGAATATCACTAAATTTTAAAATGTAATTTTAAAATAAGTTACTAAACTTATATAATTAATTTTACCGTTATCGTAGTTTAAAGTTTAAAATTAAAAAAAAAATTGCTGGATGCTATTTTTATTAACACTGTGTCACATTTGAATTTTTTTTTTCCTACAAATATTAATTTCCGTGGTCGGTAAACCCAAGCCTAGCCAGACATATTAAGTATACTGTTCGTATTAACATTTGGTATGTTAATTTATTTTACCTGTATACCATAGATATTATAACAAGATTCTATCCAAACAAAAATATTGAACATCTTATTAAAACATCGTCATAAAACTATTAAAAAAACTTGATTACATAAAATATATACGAATGATTATTTGGATCATTGTATAAATTGATGTCTGTTATTATAATCAGTAAAGATTGCGTCTCGTTACTGCTATAAAAAATTGTTATGTCTACGCGAAGCGTCTACGACTTAATACCAAAAAGGAAACGAGCAAGGAAGCATTAATGACCTGTATCATAATCAGAGAAAGGATTGAATTAGAGTTCCAATAATTTCGGTGTGGCAGGGCGTAGGGTCGTCGACCGCACTCTTCGATGTTGGAACCATGCTATTTCGAGGCAGCGACCGGCGGCGAGCGCACCCGACTCGGGCCGATCGCGCGATGTGCCGCGCAACCGCGTAAACAAACATGGCGGAACTGTCATTCACTAATTCATTCATAAATGATCATTGTATTTGACAAACTGACTCAAACTTATTATCTCAGGACCTCATTATGCAACGTAATTGTTTTGTTACGTTTTCTTTTACAAATATCTTCTACTCACGTTGTATTCATACGAGCGAACACAGTGTAGTAAAAAATTCAGTCTTCGAAATTTGCATTTTTTTTTAAATACTTACGTATACACTACAATCAAAACATGTAGAAGATAAGTATCAAATAAAGTACCTATAATTATTTCATCAAAATGGATTCTGTATTAAATCTCAACGAACTACATTTTTTAAGTTAATTACAATAAGACAGACCACATGTTTACTGAACATTATGTATAATTTTATACGTACTTTTATTATAGCTAAGTAATTACTGGCCTATATTATATAGCGACATAAGTCATCTGTATTGCCATGATATTACCATGTACAATGTTCTCCTCATAAGTACTTTGGAATATATGAGTTATTAATAAAATATGTTCTATAATTATTTTAATCACTATATCAAAGTGATATGTTTTAATTGATTAAGAAAACTTATTTTACTTTTACATATAAATATATCAATGTAGTTACAATTGCATGTTTCAATGAATAATAAAATACTGTAGA
Source organism: Antheraea assamensis (assembly GCA_035772565.1). Lineage (NCBI taxonomy): Eukaryota > Metazoa > Arthropoda > Insecta > Lepidoptera > Saturniidae > Antheraea > Antheraea assamensis. Next base: position 5,432,370 of record JAQQSE010000031.1, on the reverse strand, counting down.
CAGATAATATAACGAACTTTAACGTAGTTGGTTTTGAACAAAATTTATCATCAACATGTTCGCAAACGAAAACATACCTAACGCAGATCACTAGATAAACTTGTAACCTTTTATAATATGTAAAAAAAAACGTGTAGGTAGAATACATAATTATATAATATACACATTTGTATATACTCTATAACCTATGACGTTTCTATTTTGAATAGGTACTCAATGAGATTGTGTACACACCTTGTGTCTGTCTATAAATCGACCCGTTCACGAGCTGGTTTTAAAGTTATATACTTTTGGTCTAAATATCAACTTGTGTTTTTATTTTAATTCATATTTAGCTTTATATGAAAATTATTTATTTACTTCTAGCAAAATGTCGACTTGAAATGGTAAATTTAGATACATACCTACCAGGCATAACGTAAGTTAAAATTTTTACCCTCTTCTATGTGTTTATAAAAATCTTTTGGTATCACGTACTCGTATAAAGACAGCACTGTCAGCGCTTAAGTAAGTCTTGGTTACGACTGGTCATTGATATAAAAAAAATATCTTGTCAAGTACAAACAGCTATTACGCGATTATTTACTGTTATATTGTACAAATATTATAGTCTTCTTTTAGAATTTGCCTAGTTAATAGGTAGATTATATATAAAGATTTGAGCGTGAAACACTTCATAAGTTTTATGTAAGTCGCATAATGTATTATTATTAGTGTCTTAGTAAACACGAGTAATATTTCGCGGTCGGTGAAGGCGTGCATTGTTCGTGACATGTGGACCGCATAACACATCTGTAACGCATATTCAGGCGCGCTTTTGTTCCAACCCTGACCATGTGGCTCGCGGCCGGAATGCGCCGCTTTTTGTCGCATTTTTTTTAATTAACAAAAAAGGTATGAAGAATGAATATATGGTGACGTCTTATATTATCGTAAGAGTTGATTCTAGGTTCTTGCATTACTGTGAGAGTTTTAATCGGTTATATTTAATATCGACTACCGAAGGTGTAACAAGTTATAATTTTAACTAGCTAGAGACTGTTCTCGTGAGAAGAGGATTGAAACCACGTGTTTTATCTGGATTAATTATCAGTTTTTATAATTGTAATTTAGTATTAACTTAACCTTTGGATCATCGTATGGACGTTGCGTCACTTTGCGTCTTTTACAAAATTTACTACGGCGAGTATTCCGAAGAAGCTATTCGGATTGATATCTTCTGCTTAGTTCCATTACCGAACGACTAGCCACAAACTGAAATACCATCTTGATGATTGGAAGTCCTCTACTGTGCGGATATCGCGAGCGGTTATTTCACGTACGTCGTTCTTTGAATTAACTACCAACGGCGACGTTTCCGGCCCAAACCTTTAAGAAACGAGCCTATTCCTTTCTCATGAGCCGACAACGTATTTGTGAATCCTCTCGTATCGCAGATATTCGTGGGCGGCGGCGATCACTTACCATCGGGTGAAAAAAAACACTATAACCACTTCACCGATTTTCAGTTACATTTTAGCAATATTGCTTATCCCCTATAAAAAGCGTAATGGTAAGTAACATAGATGAGATGAGATGAGAAGAGTCTCTTTAAAATTGGTTCTGCCGTTTTGAAGTCTACCCTGGATTAAAAATAGACCACAAATAAGTTGCAAAAGATAGTGCAACTATTTTGTATGAACATTTTAAACATCTGAGATCTACAATCCCGTGTCTACCTCGTGATGGTACTAGGACTTTTTATAGCATCTGTGATGCCTCTCGTGTCGCAGGTGACCATGGGCGGCGTTGATTACTTACCATCAGGTAACCCGCCCGTTCGTTTGCCTCCAATCGCATAAAAAAAAGAAAAAAAATCCACCGATAACCTGATTAAATGAATTGAAAAAATAACTTATACATGCTATTAATCTTATCATAGGAGATATTAGAAGTGGCTATAGCGTAATGATAATGAGGTCAGAAGTAACAGAAAAATTCTTTAATTCCAAACTCAATATGTTTATGAGCTTTCGACGAAGCAAAGCATATTGTTGTATATAGTTATCTAATTTTCGCTTCACGATTTACGAACCTTGAGCTAAAAATCTGTCCCTAAGCATACGTGCGTGGGTTCCGGCAGCTGCCCTTCGAAGCCAGTTCCCTTTTCTAGGCATAGCGCGTTCCCATCTTCGGTCGTATCGGCGGTTAACGTCACGTTTGATTGTAGAGTGACACTGCACCGGTATTTAAAAAAATCTACTGGTGGTAGCTACTATTTATACGTCACAACTAATGTTATGCATTATTATTAGGCGATAGACAACTAATTATTGAAGACGTAATTAATATACTGTTTATTTTGGTTGACCTATATTATTATTTAACTGTTTTATTTGGTCTACGAAACTGAAGTTAATTTTTACAATGCGAAATACTATTTATTCTATAATTATACTTAAAATTAAATTCTTCTTGACGTAGACACAGCCTACTTTGTTGTACATGCAATAAATTTAAAAAAGAGAAATAATAAGATACATAAACAAACATGGCGCGTCTGTTGGAAAAATATACAATAAAAACAATTAAAAATAAAATTTTACTTAACAAATAAATTACGGTTACAAAAAAATAATAATAATAGAAAAGTAGTGAACTAATGAATCAGTTATATAAATAAAAGGGACTGTTATAAGTACGGAAAAATATCAAGAAGAAGCAAGCACTATATAACAACCAATGTGTGGGAAAAGAGTAACACTTAGTCGTTTGCACCCAAACTTATGATAAGTACACCCAATATTTTCATTATCGTCTCTTCGTTACGAATTACAACAGCCTAATAATTGCAAGTTACAAATTCTCAAAACAAGAGTGAATCCCGTATCAAAATTGCTTAAACGAAGTTATACTCCTTTTTCCGTTCTTGGCAAATATGATACGAGTTAATTTTTATGATGCGCGCGCACACCGACACCTAAAACCAACACCACGAAGTTGGTTGGTAATTGTCTGTCAAGTTTTTGTGAAACGTGACAACTGTATTCAAGGCAGTTATTGAAATATGTATGAATCTACAACACGTGTTTTATATTAGTAGAGATAAAAAATATATATTCATATATACATCTACATGTATACTTGTGTGTAATTTTAAATTATATATGGCGGTGAATGATAATTCATTGTGAGTACTCGAATGGTTTTTTATATTACAATATTTTTATAGTGGGCTTATAGATTTGAGATTAACTGTCGATATGTATTCTTTAATTTGTTTACATTATAAATTATTATTATTTGATAAATAGTTTATTCTACTTCTTTTTGGTATCTTACTGGATTATGTGTACAGATATTTAGAAAATTAATTTCAATGCCTTTTAAAGTTAATTATATTTTTTTGATTAAAACGTTATCGGTTGCATTTAATGTTTTTTTTTTGTTAAGTAAAGAAGTAAAACTTCATACGCGCGTATTTAAACACAGACATACGTTTTTATAGAAGATCCAAGTGAACACACCGACTGACGCGAAAAGCTACTGTTTTATCATATATCTAGAGATAGATATCTCATCATCATCTTCTTACCCTTATCCCACCTAAGTAGGGTCGGCACAACATGTTTGTCATATTATGATGTATGACTTGGCTTAACTTATACGATATACCGCCTGCCTGTCATCAACCCTCCTTGGGATTATTTTGTAGTACCACTATAACATCATCTTCCTAACTTCGTATGGATGCCTTTCTCTTTTTTTGGCTGTTTGACTTTTCCATAAGAGATGGTGAGGATTGAAACGACGTGTTTGTATACGACATATACGTGTATTGCACCTCCATAAACTCTGGTTCCAGGTCTGACGTAGCCATGCGGACTTCTTCCCACAAAACTGATTGAGGAGGTTCACTGGCATTTTCTTTTCTTGTTCTTTTTCGACATCATTATTAAAAAAAGAATAATCTTATAAAGCTAAGATATAAATGTATATATATACATATATATAGGAGATATATGTATATTGAAAATAATTGTAAAGAAATAGTGTATTTACAAGTAACGCGTAAAATAATGTAAATGCCGGTGAGAATCTGAAGAAACCTGGCTCACAGCGGGATACAACACGAAGCGTATTATGTCGTGAGTTGTTGTGGTAAGAAGCCGTCCCACGAAAACGAGCAATTTTTTATCTTGAGAGCAGTCGAGCCGACTTTTAGGCTTCATACTCACGGGAGCTTTTTCAGATAGCTTTACAGAAGTGTTCTTAATAGAACATAGGAAACTTTGGATAAAAAAGTAACTTCACGCGAATGGGTAAACGGTTTACAGTGTGTGGTTGTATTATTACAAAGGTTTTTAACGCGCTTCGGAAAAATATACGTCTATATTTGACCTTATTTTACGATGAAACTGCAATTCGAATGAAACAAGTTTTATATCTTTGCGAAAACTAATATTTATTTTGGAAAACATTATTGACAATATATCATCATATGTACTAAATGGATAAAGTGTGAATCATACACAGCTGATAAATCGTATCATAAATATACTTCAATTCTGTTATTACCGCAACTTATGAATACATATATGTTTAATGAGGATCCTTTTTAAATATCTATATACAAATATATATTAAAATCCTTATGAGCGGCAGTTAATTTACTGTATAGCAGCGGTGACAAATCTTTTTCAAAGCAAAAGTAAAGTACCTACGCAATTAAACATTTTTACATCGCGGTGGGCGCATGTTTTTTTTTTGGAGAGTGAATAAAACAAACATATTATTAATTAATATTACAACAATATAATAAAATTATTATAGTAATTCTCACTTACTTTTAAAATTATTTTGATACGGTTAAGATAAGTTTAAAAAATGGCATTTTTAAATTAGTATTTTTTTGGAAATCTTGCAGCGGGCGCATTACAGATCAGCCGTTGGGGAAGGTATGCCCGCGGGTACGGGTTTGGCCACCGCTGCTATATGGTATAGCAAAACTTTACATATGACTAGAAAAATTAAAATATAATATTCTAAAAGCAAATCAACCCTTGGTCTGGTATTTATATATGCCAGTTAATTCCCATTATAAATACTTAAACATTTAAAAATATTTTTTAATTTTCAAAGGTGATGGAATTAATATAGCATTATATAAGTAGTTTTTTACTTATTTCTATGGTAATTATCAAGTAAAATTACCGTTTTTACTGAACAGAATTTATGTGATTTCAGTGTAATCTAGATAGAATCCTTTCCTACGATTACACTACTTTTTATTTTATATGATAAAGTAACTTTTGCTCGCGGTTTCACTCGCGTTAATTCTATAATATTCCCGACACCGTGTATATAAAAATCCATTATGATCGGTTAAGTAGTTAGTTAACGCATAAGTGCTGAACAGACAAACACATTCTCATTCACATTTATAATAGAAGTGAGGATTATAAATAAGGTCATTTTCTTCTAAAATAAAATTAAAAACACATTCAAAATCAGACATAGCATATAAACCGATATTAAATAGCTTATGTGTGTCAGTATCAAAAATTGTCGTTATCACTCGGATGAAGTGTTCGAACATTACTCAAACGCCCCCTTTGACATATTTGACATTGGTGAGCCTTGTGCCAAGTCAAATATGTACGTCAAAAAGTTATAACTGAATCGAGATTTCCGCGTGTGCGGTGGCCTTGATAGAGTTTGACCAAATATATTCTCTCGTTGTCGAGTAGAGTAGACAGATAACAAACATATTGCCATCTTATCTCAGTAGCCAAGAACGAATATGGAACGATTTATGTTTGAGCATTTGAATTATTGTAATAAAAAACATAAACGTAATATATGCGCATTTTAAAATATAATTTTTAAGATAATATCCTATTAACCCGTCGGTTTATTTTGAAAGACCCAGATTTCAAAATGGCGAATTATGTTTATAATTTCACGTCATCGTACATTGTTAATTTCATGGTTTAGTAAAAAAAAATTCGTACTAATGAAAAAATTATTTTAAAATACATTTTAAATAAAAATCGTAATTTTTATTAATCATAATTTATTTTTCAAAGGTTTGAAAAAAATAGGATTTTTTTAAGCTTATGCTTCCAGCAGTCTGTTGACCTTTGCCTCATGAGGTTTACATTCGTTTGTCTGGAACTTAAACCGTTATGGTTTTGGGCAGTCTAGGTAGGGGTTGATGTTATCAACGAGACAGTTTATGAGAATGAATGGTTTGTTACTGGTTCATGTTATAACTACTGAACGGATTTTGATGAGGTTTTACTGCTTTAATTCAACTTATAAATCAGAATAACTTAGAAGTTATCTAAATCGAAACTACTGTCATAAAAAGAATAGATTTGTTTTTTTGTTTGTAATGGAAACTCAAAAATACTTAACCGATTTTTTAAATTCTTTCACCTACAGAAAACTACATTGTCGAAGAGTAACATGGATTGAACTTTTTGTTTCAAAATCAACATTAACTCAAGCGAAACTGTGAACGAAAACTATTAATTTAGAAATACGAGTATATTGTTTAAATTGGTCAAAATGTAACAGTATGTGTTAGGAAATTGGAGAAAATCCTGCCATTTCTGAGTTGTCTCGGCGTGCGCTGCATTAGGTCTGTTTCAGAGTGCAGGCGGGAGGCGGGTGCGTGTAGTTCAAATGTACGCAGACCCGTTAGCATTCACAGTACCAGCAGCCTTTTACTTACATTTCAACTACACGTTCCCGCGTAAGCATCCGCGCTCGTCTGTACTATGAAACAGGCCTATTAGAGTTATATAAAGGAATTGTACCATATATTATAAAGATACAAACACAGACGAGCTGATGACTTCTAGTTCCTATTATCTATTAATGATGTCTAATTGACGTATGAAAATTTGAATGTGTTATTTTTTTTTTCGATTAACAAGTGATCATTTTCTTTTGTACCCGACTTCTTAGAAGGAGTGTGGTTATGATTAACTAGTGTGTATATGTATATATATATATATATATCTATATATACACGAGTATATAACATGTTATTTCTATACATGTGCACATGTATCTTAAACTGCTTGACGGATTTTAATATATGACGTATCGTTAGATCAGTCTTTTAGAAGTGACATAAGCTATTTAATAATTAAATATAACGTATGTGAATTAATAAAGAAAGGTGTCTGTGAAAAGAAGTTTTGGAATAAAAGAGGTCTTGGAAATTTTGATCCGCAACCTTTTTCTATTACTATTAAAAGCGAAGCGGGTATACGCAGTGTCGAGTAGAGTGTTGAAAACACAGATTCTCGTCCGACCACCGAAGGTAAGAGCAACGTCTGGCGCTTTCAGTACTTGGCTGGGTGATTGCTTGGGAAGACCACGTGACGATCATTGGCTTTTTGTGTTATTGTACTTTTTATTAAGAAATTTTCCATTTTTTCGTATGGTCATAAGCACGCTCACTGCTTTTTAACTTACAATACTTAAGAGAGTGATCATTCATTAATATACCTAAATAAAAGTTTCATTACCGTTTTTCCTTAACGAGGAAAATGATACCGAATCTTCCTTTAACAGTACCACCATATGTAATTAAATAGAATGGCAACTGAACGTTAAACTCAACATTTTTTTGGAAGATCTCCCGTCTGTCTTTTGTCTTACTCACTCACTTTTTATATATAGATTTTTTAACCAAAACTTTCCACTTTTTCGTACGATTTTTTTCAAATATTATGTTTCATATAAACCTTGTCCTGACAATTACACTCACAACAAAAAGTAATTCACCAATTAGATGCAGCTGCTCTGAAGTGATGCGTTTTTATACATTCAGCAATTGATTTATATATATATAGATATATATATATAGATTATACTTGTTTAATATATTCATTTTATTTAAATTATATATCCAACACAATATAACAAATAAAGTGATTCAATTAAATTAAATACGATAACGAATATAAAGCTGAGTGTAATATGTTCCTATACATACATATGTAGATACATTGTACACATACATGTGTGTGTACATAGGTGTGCACTTTCCACATTCAAGCACGAGATAGGCTTAACGGAGGACGCAATTATGACGATTAAGTTTAAACTGGTTATACGACGCGGCACGGTAGCGGTCGCTCCGCTGTGCTGCCGGGATATGTTCTGTTGAAGACATTCTACATTATCTATACTCAGCTTTACTGTACACCGAATACATCACAATATATCTTGATAAACAGTTTAAAATTATCTTTTCACACGATTAATTAATAGTTCCAGCTCCCAGTGACTGCTTAAAACTATAGTTCAGCAATTCTATTTGTTCATTCTCTTCTGTGGGATAAAATATACAATAATTATTCGTAGTCCGGTGAAACTGTAGCGGCCCTAAAATGCCAACAGTAAAGTCAGTTCGAAAAAAAAAAAAATAATAATTATATGTCGAGGTAATCTCGTGCACTGATCTTTGATTCCAATCTAAGCATAGCCTGTATTAATAAATAAACAACTGGTACAAATATATAATTATTTAAGACGATTTAACTTTTATGCAAAATGCTTGTTAGTTCTGGTAGAGACATTACGATGAGAGATGCACGCAAACCTATGTAAAAATGTTGTCAAAAATACTATTTCTCGTACTTTGTTTTGTATTATATTTATATCTATATTAGCTATATGCCATATATTATTTTTATTATATACTCGTATAGATTACTACATTTTTTGTCTATATGTTATAGTCAACAAGATTTTGCCAAGTAAGTGCCTTGTGACAATTTTAATGTTCTAACAAGATGGTGGCTCCCTTTGGTGACATCTCAGAATGCATGGTCCGAGGTAATATTTTCCATCCACCTCACTTGTGCATAATAGCCGAACTATATTACGTCAAACACCACCAATATTACAAAATATAAAGTCTAATAACACAAGATTATGAATAAAATATAAAAACCACTACATGACAGTCTAAGATCCCGCCAAAAACTCCAAATACCATCTTGAAATTAAATGTCTATGAGTTTGCTCACTCTGATATGGTTTGTAGAAAAATCAAAAGATGGCGGGTTCATTCGCTGTTTTTCAAATGTTTCGTATTTCAGGGGTGGATCTTAAAGTCGTCTGATTTTCGCCCAATAACTTCTTTGTTCCTAGCCCCAATCACACTATTTCAAACGATATATACAAAGAAGATTTATAAATAAAAAAGAGCGTACAAACTACGTACTAAAGTACATATAGGTAATTAATAGATACAAATAAATCTGTAAAATGTTTCGAGCGACGTAAAATTCTCGTTTACAAATTTTTAGTTATTGTAAGTTTCTGAATTGTTTACGAATAGCGGCATTGTAGTTAAGTAAACTATAACATTGAAAACAGGATAGCGGGCCGCTTCAAAGGGATATAAATAAGTGATACTGGGCGCTTGGTCTGCGACGAGATACGGAACTTCTCCACTTGATAGACAATCACTTCATATTTATTGTTAGATACGACATTACTGCGAAAACTGTATCATAGACAGATAAGGGTAAAAATATTTTAATAAAATTATATATATATATATTGTAAATATCACATATTACTGTCGCAGTTATAATCTAAAATTAAATCTGAACTAATACTTGCGGACCCGGTAGGCAGATAGATCTAGACATCCCGCAAAATATAATAATAATTTAGATCAATCGATTCAGTCGATCGTAATACTGTTTTTTTCTGTTTTTTAAATATTTTACTTTTTCTCGTAAACCGATTAATTTAGAGGTCTGAAACTTCCAGGAGCTTAATATCTTATTAGTCCCTACATATCCCTTAAGTACTATTTAAATAACTTTCCGGAGCCTATTCACTATGTTTATGCCCTTAAGGTCTTGTATATTCTTATTAATGAAGAACTATTGGATACTAAAACTACTGGTTAGATCCCCATCTAATTTTTTATTTTTATTTCATAAACACTTGGTCCTTATCTAAAAGCAATTATTATATCCTCATTTAATATACAATTATTAAAGCTGTAAGAAGCTGCGATCATAAAAAGCACTACGCGATCAGTGATGTTTTAAGTGGGGCGAGCTATGTAGTGTGCATGCGCAAAGAGGGGAAATATACGGATAATATTGTTTACCAAGAAATTTTGTCAGTATGGTGTATTTTTGCTTTGAATTTTTTTTAATGTTTTTCTCTGTACAAGTAATACGTTGTTCCGATAATAAATAATGCAGACGAAGTCGAGGGATATCAGTTAGTGTAAATATACGTTTATTGTATTAACTGCGAATAAAATATTTGTAAAACACTTCAAGCGTAATGTCGCACCATTTTTTTTATTTATCTGTGTTGCATTATGAAGCTTCATGTTAATACCTACGTAACTAATTAATATACAATAATTAATCCAGTCAATTCTAGTCACCTTGACCGGGTCGTCTAATAGGAAGGTACCACGTGATACATTTTCATTACCACAAGCTCCACTCTAGAACTCATCCCCCGTATCGGCTATCAATTCTTTAGCATATGTGGTCAACTCATTGCCACTTCCACGATTTCGTCCTTTGAAATATGTGGACAACCCTAGTTCCCTGTCAGATTACACAATTTATGATCCTATACTTCAAAGAAACCCCAAACACTGGTCTTTTCATAGTTCGCTTATACATTTTACTTTCAAAGATTGTATGATGGGCGATGTAAAGTCTCCTTGTAATTTTTCGAACGCTGCTCAACCTAATTGAATCTTCCGATTGCATTCACTTCCGAAATTGTGTCTATTAAATTTATGGTTTGCCGAAAGTAAACGTTTTGTTGGAAAATTTCGATTGCTTCAGTTCAACTTCAGTTGGTCGTCTGGAGATAACGTAATCATTGTACATCACTTCGGTCTTATTCAAATCCCTGGCAAGAACAGGATTTCTGGAAGCTTCGTTAAAACTGTGCAACTTGTGTAAGCCTCGCAACGATTCTACCATGACAATTTTGGCATCGGTAAATCGAACCTTGCCGTTGATATTTACCGCTTAACTGTGTCAAATACATGTGTTATATAGAAACCTTATTAGGCTAAGTACTATATATAACTAGCGGCCCGCTCCGGCTTCGCACTGGCATAAAATATATAGCCTATGTCATTCACTGAAAAAATGATTAAAATCGATCCAGTAGTTTTGATTAATTCATTACTGCCCGTGGCCCGCACGCGTTAAATTTGGAGTAACCTAAAAATAACAGTATTTCTCCACTATTTAATTTATGTTATTATACATATAAACCTTCCTCTTCAATCACTCTATCTATTAAAAAAACCGCATCAAAATCCGTTGCGTAGTTTTAAAGATTTAACCATACATAGGGATATAGGGACAGAGAAAGCGACTTTGTTTTATAGTATGTAGTGAAGACAGCTTACTAAATAAGCTATATAAAATTAGTGGTTCTAATGAAACAACAAATGTCCTTTATTTTTACGTAACTCAGTAGTATAATAAATAGCTTATATTTGAAAATGAGAAAAGTGTAAACAAAATTTCAACCCATTGAAATGTAGGAAACACGTAAAGGATAAAGTTGACCAACAATACTGTATTATAAAAAGTCCACTTTGATTTGGTATGGTATCACGAATATCCTTGAAGTTTTTGTATATGTACTTATTCAACTGTTGATACAAGGTAACGTTGTGTGCTACCTTTAGTAAATAAAGGTTTGGCTGGTGTTCTAAGAATCGAACACAATACGATACGACGGAGTTTTTTTTTTTTAATTAAATTAAAAATTCGCCGCGGACAGTGTAGACAGATCGACTCCATTGTTTCAATCGAATAAATATATCATTGAATTAATTATGTTAATATCAACATATATATTTTGTTTTTTTTTTTTTGATGGTACATTTTATATCGTACCTACTATTACATTTTATTATCGCGATTCTTTATAATTGTTGAAAGTGCGTTCTCGATTTCATTTTAATTCTCTTCTCGTTTTAGTGAAATAAAAAAAAAGATTCCCCAATATTGCTCTTAGAAACAAATAGTTATTATAAAGTAACGTTTATAGGCAAAATCTTAACATGTATAGCTAAAATTTTATCTAATAAATATAAATTTTATCTTTCGCCTTATTCTGCGTTTGTAGAAAAAACGACACTAACAATAGAAAAAAGCTATTTAATACATACATACTTTTTTGAATGAAATGTTGACTATAGCTTACTTCAGGGTGTCGGTTTTTCGTGACGGTGTGCGCACGCATCGTAAAAATTCACTCTCATCATTTTTCCCTAACGCGCCAAAAGAAGTGTAACTTGAAAAATTTAATACTTTTTTACAAATCCCTAAGATTCATATTAGAAATCAATTGGCCTAAACAAATCGTAAGTAATAATAAAAAATATCGAAGGATCAGAGATCGGTCGAAATGTTTGAAATAAAAGAATAACTTTTATCCAGCATTTTTACATTTTCTTGATTACCTTTTGTAAGACTCTTACCGTTGAGTTTTTATCATATAATGATATGATAATGAACAGTGTCCACGTTAGTATAGATTTTATGGATTAAATTATTTATCTATAGAGCAATATTCTCGATGGTCTGGGTGGGCGTTGGGAACATGAATATTCCGGGCCATTATCACGCGCCCACGCTTCGCTATTGGCAGAAAAATGTTACAAAAATACATCGTCACAATTCACTGTCTCACAATTATGAGGTCAGTTACTGGCATTGATCCCGGCATCATACGTTTGATATTACATACAATTGGTCGAGCGGTTATATTTTTTTCCTGTTAGACTGAGAAATTTTAAAACGCAGCAATTAACTGACGAGTGTGTCTTGTTGAAATGTTTTGTTAAAATTGTTCTTTTTTTTTTTCGAACTGACCTACTACACTGTTGGCTTCGTCAGGCCTCTACAGTTCCACCGGACTTTCATTGTGCAGACTCGACCGTAATAATTTTATTTCTACGGAAACACGAGTTGAAGTATATATTCATTTTAGAACGTTTGTATTGCTGATTTTTTTTCAATACTTGATAGTGTTTGAAAACTCATTCATATTATAATTACGAAATTAACTGTCTATTTAGTAAACTTCTCGCTTTTCTTCTTCTCTTCTTTAGAGAGTTGAAGAATCGTAATGAAATTTGACATAGAGGTTTCCTGTGACATAGAGAAGGATTTAAACTATGTTCCATCCTGAACCGGCCTATAAATACATAGACAAAGTCGCGAAAAAGTATCTAAAGTTAATATAAAATTGTAGTACAGTAGTAGTAATATCCAAGGCAACTTGTTATGAAAATACACTAATTATGGAAAAACTTCCGCCGTCGTTGTGTGCAAATTGCGAAGAAATTCATAACCGGAGACTAGACTTTTCTATCGGGAACATATCAAGAACCATCGTAATCTAATCCCTGTTTAAATCTCTCATGAGTGAATTATAATTATCAGAAAAATAAAAAAAAAATTTTAATTGTTCACATATGAGGAGCTCTTATGCAAACTTGAATACTTCTAGAATAAATCTACTGGTTTAACCCGTACGTGGTCTTTTAAGTCTCTCTGGAGTATTTAATTTTAACTAGATTTTAAACATTGTCTTATGGAACGTGTTAAACACGTATTAGGAAAATGATTAATAAAAAAATATATTAAAATAAATAAAATATCCAACTTGGAGTTACATAATTACTGTATATTGTATAGGATTTTGCAAATGCCTTACCGGTGATTGGGAAAATGTGTGAAATCAGAAAATACATTATTAGTATAACTAAGGGATTGTAAGACTTACAAGGGTATTATTAAAAACAAAACAAATAGAAAATGTAGTTCACGGCACGGATTCTGGAATAAATATATGTAATGGGATATTATCTGTGTAGACCGATTCGCAAAAGTCCATAACAATTTGACAAAAGATTGCATGACCAGTGTTGCCAGTCTCTGGTACTTCGAACGAGATAGTGTTCATATATAAATACGAAATATCTCGTGGATATTTTCAACATTAAGGCTTATCTGTATCCCTTATCATTATTACCGGGAACCGAGAGACAGACGTAATGGAAGATATGTGTTCCAGAGTAGTACGTTCTCTCGCTCGTTTCCGGTGGTTGTTTACAAAAAAATATAATATAAACTTGTAGTCCGAAGCGGCCATACGAACCGGCCGAGATACTTGCAGCGATTAAAAATCGTTACAACTTCCGTTCGTGTCCGAGACTCAGAACGAAGCCACAGATAAAAAAAAAATATAAATAAGAAAAATAACATAAAGACCGATACGGTCCCGCGCGATGGAACGGCGCTACCTGTTTTTTCACCGGGCTTAGCTCGAGCGGCCAACGCGCTCTTCGTGTCGTGCGCTATCTCTATACATACCTACTACGGCCTCTATTTAGACTTATATAGCTACATATTTATATACCTTTGCTTATGTTCGTAGATGAGAAATGTTCCCTTTGATACACACTCGTACTAAGTTTGAGTGGTTTAATTATCACGTCACCTATAAAGATACTTTACTGAGACCGTTATATGGAAACGTTGAAATATTCCGAGATGAAGGTTAGTTAGTGGTTACCTCTCTCTATATTAATATCAGGATCGTGACATTCGAAGTCGACGGTAATCCTCGTTGTTACTATTGTTTATATTATAAGAAGCTATGTAATTAACCACTTTGAAAATAGTTACGTCGAATACTTAATTTGATGCCTACTTTACTAGTTCTACTCGGGTAAGCGCTGATTTCATGTGCGTCATCATTGTCTTCACAACACGCGCGTTTTCGAATGCATCTTTGTGCCAAAATTTTCAAAGCAATCGATTAAGAACTTTCCGAGATTTGAGAATTACAAGAGACAATTATATTTTTAATTATATACATTATTATTAAAGAATAACAAGCAGGCCCAGCAGACATTGTCCTGCCCTGATAATAAAAAATATACCTATGTGCATAAAATGCTTAAGGTAACTAATGTATTTTATTTAATAAGGATTAATACTGTATCCGTCTGAAATGCCTTCCAATTCCCTCATGATATGTGACCATTTTAAGAAGATTGATAGGTATAGTAAGCTATCCTTAAAAGATAGGTATATACCACCGTAGACATTTTTTTCGATCTATAAAATAGGAATATCTCATTATGCATTGTTTTGTTATATCTCAAAGGGATTAGGTAGCGTTTTCGACGAAAGCTCCCAGACGGCTTGACTTTTTTATAATTTTTTCGACAATTATCATTATATTTCAACCAATTTACAAAAAAAACGGGACAAATTATATACCTAAACCTTCCACGTGAATTACTCTATCTATTGGTGAAGACCGCATTACGGTCCGTTCAGTAGTTTTTGAGTTTATCGCGCACATCCAGAAAGACAGACGCGACGGACGACTTTGTTTTATAATATGTAGAGACATAGATTTTTTATAACAATAATCCAATGGCCTAACTTATATAGGTATTATATTATTGCATACTTTTATTAATTTTGATTATAACTCCACTCCGCATTCATCAATATTTAACATATAGTTCATTTACGTTGTTTCTTTTTTTAATTCTAACCATTTTTTTTTTAATATGATTATATTCCAGATACAAGACAGAATTGTTAATAATATATTTGTGACAAACAGCTTTTGTAAAATTATAAAGTAAGTGAAAACGCGTTCAAGAGCCTTTTAAGTATATATTTATAACATAATATATTCCATTTTTAAGACTTATAGAAAAGTTGACGATTGATAATAATTTAAGAGTTACAGATACTCTACGTTTAAATGCAAAATAAATAAAAACTGTCCTTGTAATATTCTTAGATGTGAAATATTACATGATGGTACGATGTATGGAATTAGCACGTGAAATTGAAACGCCACCGTATTCTAAGATTTATAATATTAAATGGTAGCATGCAATAGTGAATTATCATCGCGTGATATCATCTGTCCGGTTGCATCTATATTTTAAAATCGTACGAGGTGAACGCTTTAGTTGTGTACCCACGGATAATGAATTATATTAGATAAATATAAAATAGATGTCGATAAGACGAGACGAGATATACAATAATTTCACGAGTACTGTGCCATAATAATGAAGCGTTCGAACGTATTATTGTTGTGTGCGTGAGTTCGGCCAAAGCGCTGAGTCGTTGCGGCGTGTCGTGGCGCGGCGCTGAGCAGGCATATCAAGTCTGGTAACTATGCGGTGCGGCGTAACTCCGGTAGCGGCGCAACAGGTCTGCACCAGGGGAGAGGCACCGGTGCGGACGCGGACGCGGGGCGGTAGGAAATCCTTTGCGCACGCACTCACACAGAGAGCGGCGCGTCAGTGTGCGCCATCCGGTTTTCTTTGCGTGTGGGCACCCTGTACCGACGTCTCGCGCCGTGCATCAGTAGTGAGATCCATCGGGCCGATCGATCAATGAGCTCGACATCGACTCGGACTCTTGGTTGCATGCAACTCATTGATTAACGCTATGAACGTGGGATTGTTTATTCATTCATGATATAAAATTTTATTCGAAACCAATATTTGTATTAACAATATTCTAACAGTCAAAACCACTTAAGCATAAAGCAAGCGCTCTTTAACCTGAACCACTGTGCGCCGCGGCAATGAATGGAGTGATCAAAAATTTTACTCAATAATGTCAGTGATTCGAGCTTATCTGAGTTCACAGCGTAGCTAATAGGCGATTTCCCTTGCCTACACGTGATCCTACATTTTAATTAATTACTTTATCTAAAGTAAATACATAATTGGGATTTAAAAAATATTTTTAAAAATGTATTTCAATTTTATGTTAGGTGTTCCAAAGTGAAATAAAAAAAATACAATTTGTCAAGGATTTATCAGTTATTTTACTGTATACTAACTGTCGTATTCTTAAAGATAATGGTGGTATGGCTTTTTCCAAGTCCACCTGGGTAGCTACCAGTCTCATCATTTTATATTAGATGAGATTGTGATCAAACGCTAACCTATAAAAAACCTATAAAAAAAAGAAAAATGTTACGTCGCATATATTGCAATTTTTAAAGATTATCCAACCGTTTTGATCTATTAAAAAAATATCTTTTTAAACCAACAACAATTTAGAAAGACTTCAAAATGAAAACAAACGTTTTTGCACGGTTATTACCCATATGGTATTTAAAAAAAAAAACATTTTATTGCGTTCTTACGTGAGAAAATATTGTTTATAGTTAATATATTGGAAACTTCGAATCTACATTATCTACATTGCCCTTTCTTCACAGGATTAAGCCTTTTATGCGTAAAACGGTTATACTAACAGCGCTGTATGCATGTAACAGTGAGTTATTGTTTATTTATTATATATTTTTACTTATTCCCTGTGTATAAAATAAAATTGGGTCATCTAAACACTAAAATAAACTTATAGGTATTAAGTATATATGAAGATATGGGTATTTTGATAAACCCCCTTATTACTTATTTGCGAAAGCACGTATATAATTCCACGTAAACAACTTATGTAACATGTACAAAAGCAATAATTATGACTTCAATTATGTAAGAGTCACAAATACATATATGGGAAAGTGATAATGCAATGGAATTTACATAAATACTTTTTAATTTCTTTTGTAACAATTAACAAATCTGTTAACTCTTCGACTGATTTTTTAACACCCAGATCTCAAAATGGCGGATTATGTTTTCATTATTTTTTTTTTATTACACGACATTGTAAATAACATGGTTTAATAAAAAAACGTTTGTAAAATTGAAAAATAATTAAAAAATACATTTTACATAAAAATACATAATTTGTTATTTTTCAAAGTTTTGTAATAAATCAGGTATTTTTCTAAACTTATCCTGCTAACAGTATGTTGACCTGTGCCTCATAAGGTCTACATTCGTTTAATGGAATTTAAACCTTTATGATTTTGGACAGTCCAGGGGTTAAAAGTCTTAACGAAACATACTCATAAAACATAAGTCATTCTCCCGTTCTTTTGTTAAATAAATTACTCCTGAATACTCGTATATGTCTTTTGAGCCATCCTCCAGTTTATGGATGAAATGTAGAAACAGATATAAAAAAAAATGTAATTCATTTAAGATACGTTTGTTCATACCTATATATATTGGATATTGGAGAATCTTTTAAATCTATAGAATTATTTACATTATATTCTTCCGTGCTTAATAGATCAGATACCGCATTGTAAGAGAATGCGCTTGAGGCGTTGTTTGTCTAACTTGTCATTATCGTAGTAGTAACCTGTTCCTATGTTTTTTATGGCCATAAAACATATTTTATCTGAACATATCTGAAGTAAAGGCCATCAGCAATAATACAAATATTACTAAAGGTGCAGATTAAGTCCATCTACAATGTCGGTGAGAGTATCTACACTTACTATATATACTATATGCTCTTAAAGTTACATAAATATAAAATTGTAAGTCAATTTGCCCTTGACCAGAATTTCATTTTGGAATTAAAATTATGATGAGTGCAATAAAGTGTAGAGCGTTAAGACTCTCATGGAAGTCATGAATAGTATAGAGGATTCGAGAAACTGAACGACCTGATAAAATTAGATGTCTCCCGATACAGTGCCGAAATTATTACGAGGATCATCATGTGCTATAATAGTCAATAGCTAATTGCGATGTTGAATCACTGATAGTTGGTAGTAAACTGACTCGTATACATTGAATTGATAAAATATTAAATTTCAATTCGATTGTGGAACTTCGAACTGGAATATATTAAGTGATACAGCGTATTCTTCACTTTTTAACGTTTATCTAAATTTACGAAAATACGGTTCGATTTTCAAATAATAGACATTCAAAATTAAAATCAAAATCAAAAATACTGAGAAGGCACTTACGAACGTCAAAGTTACCACCGGTTCGGAAACCAACCCAATCATGGAGAAGAACCGACAAGAGATTCGAGCTGGTTTATCTTTTCATTATACATATTATAACTCATATTTTTACAACATAGTTACATAGAACATTAGATACAAATAATAACATTCTGTTTTAGTGGATGCACAGAGAGGGCGTCATTTCCAGACGTCACCGTCGTTCACATATTGATCCATCCCTGTAATAGCCTTTAGATATTAAAACCTGCTTTACATCGTGCTTGAACTTAGTATCCGGCAAATCGGTAACGTGTTTTGGAATTTTGTTATAAAATAATACATTCACGTTATCACATTAAACTGAATTGAAATAGAAGGTTCCCATAGTTTCAATGAGATGTTCTATGATTAGATAATTCGATCTGGAATTTATCAAATATTATTTATATTTAAGCGACACTGATTCCCGCTACCGTCCGAAGCGATTATTTGCAAATACGACACACAACGAACGCGTTTGTCTACCTCTGTTTACATGTCCCCTGAATGTACACTACGCAGTCGGTGACTGTTGAGCGATTGTCTCCGTTTGATACTTTAACCTTGTGATATTGTGATCAGAGTTATCATTAATTGATAAGAACATTTTTTTATATATTTTAATTTCACCTTATTATATTAATAATTCTCCTATAGTTTGTTACTAATATTATAAATATGAATGACCGATTGTTTGTTTTTACGCGTTCACCCTTAACTACTTATTTGGTCATCTTGAAAATTTTCATAGACGTTCTCAAAGCTACATTAAAGAATATAGGGTTCTTACCTTTCACTGAAAATAAAACTACTCATTTCGAGAGATAAGGCCAAAAAAGACACTAGCAAAAATTACGAACAATATGTTACTAATAGAGACTGTCCTTTAGGATCGTAAGTGTGGGAAGGGAATACTAGTGGGTTTGGAATTTGCGGCGACGACACGATCACCTCATGGGCAGCAATGGCGACGCGACCGCCCAGTCTCGTTGGCACGGTGCGCGTGGGTGCTGCACCGCACCGTGCCGGTTGGCCCGTTCGCCCACGAGCCCACACCTAGCCGGTACATCCGCGGTTGAAGGTGTATACATGTTATAGCTCGGAAATCTGGCTTGTTTTTTTTTTTTTTTGCTTTAACAGAATCTTTTCATAGAATAAATGATAATAAAAAATTGTCAGAAAATGTTTGCAATTAAATTATGGCAAAGTAAAATGTTAAAGTTATAAAGCGTATTATGTACATTAGTTAACTTCAACTTGTGTGGAAGTGTTTAAGGTGTAAACAATCACGATTCGGATTTAAAAATTGTAATTTTAATGAAATTACGTATTCTCGTATTACGACGGGGAATAGGAAAAAGGTACATTTTTATCATCCAGCAAAGTGGAAGGGCAGCACCTATAACAAAGACATTAAAATGGATAAATGAATGAAAACAAATATGTAACAATCAGTTATCTCTGCAATATATTTATTTGTTAAAATTTCATTAGAACGATATTGTCTGAATTAACTATACCTAAAGTTTAAGTAAATTTCGTTCGCAGTTAGAATATTCTCATACTTCGAAATTGTTTCGATTTTTTTTAAATATACAAAGCTTATTATGATTTCACTAATTGTGATGTGTCTGTTGAATTAATGATAATCGTGATTTCAAGAGTCTAACATTCCATCGATGTCATCTGCTTTCTAATTAATGAATTTGAATAATTATATAGTAGTCGCAATTGAATACAGAACAAGTACCTTATATATAACACCTCTGATACACCGCAACAACATCGTTACACTCTATTGCAGTTACCTCAAAACACATTTTCATGGTGGTAGAGCTACGCTGAAGCTATTACTGGTTTCAGCATGAATGGGTCGGCTCGCCCGGGGTAGTACCACCCTTTTACAGAAAGCCGACGTGAAGTAACAGTGCTTGCACTGTTGCGTTTCGTTCGGTCAGGGAGAGCGCTGGAGGCCCACATATATAAAAAGGCCGGCAACGCACTTGCGACTCCCCTGGTGTTGCTAGTGTCTATGGACGGCGGTGTTCATTTACCATCTGGTGACTCACCTGTTCGTTTGCCCCCTATAATATAAAAAAAAAACATTTACCACACGGTAGACATGGGGATCACGTGGTAATCGTAATTCACTGTTCGTATACTCCAGTTACAACGACTTTGGGTTGTCTAGAATTTTTAAGCTTTTTTTATATTTTATAGGTAAACATTTTGACTACAATCTCATCTGATATTAAATGATGATGTGGTCTAAGATGGTAAGTCACGCTTAACCCAGAGGGAGACTGGCTCTCAAGTGCAGCTGCCGGAACACACCAACAGGTGCTTGGCGACAGATTTTCAACTTGAGGGATGGTAGCTAGCCAGACGGACATAGAAAAAGCCCTACCACCATGCTAAGCTGTACACATTAGATTCAAGCTCTATGTTCTAATTTTCGCCTATTTTAAAAACTTACTAGATTGTGCCCGTGGTTTCGCTCGCGTTAATATATAGACTTGACTTAACCGTCAGAAATAGTATTTTCTCCTGGTATTTTGATAGCCAATACTCATAAGTCATAATCAAAACAGGATTTTAACCCAATTTATTTTCGTTTTTCTACGATATTAGTTTACGGCTTGAAGTTAGCCATTTACATAAATTTTATGTCAAAATAATGAACCTGATAATCACAAAAAAAAAACATTTCGTAATTTATCTAATAGTTTTTTTTTTTTCGAACTGACCTACATTGTTGACCCGGAGGCCTCTACAGTTCCACCGGACTACTAAGGGGAGCGCTTAAGGCACTCACCCGATTTGTTCAGACGATCAGCGCAAGGGCAATCGGTGCGCCTCGGCTTGAACTGTCGCCGAATTTCCCGATCTGACTAAGCTATCTATCCATTTCATACGCATATGAATTCATGAAAAATGCATGTATGACCATGCATGTTTCACGAATGTATATGTGTATTTTGCATCTGACTACTATGTTGTGTGACCTATTTCAGTCCGAAAAGGGCAAAAAAACAGCCCACCACTATGTGTACCTAGGGTTTATCTAATAGCAGTCTTCCTACCTTAGTACCTTTACCAACGTTCAAACTGTTTGACAGATTCTAGGGAAATTTTACATTGAAGAAGATTGTATCGTGACATAGGACATAAAGTGCATATTATAACACTAACAAAATTAGTAATCTAGTGGTTTGGCCTTTACAATATCAGTCCGATGTCCACAGTACGTTCGAACGCCGGCATGTACCGACAAATGTTTCGGAGTTCACATACATTTACTAATTTTAATTGGTAACACTATCGGCTGACGGTGAAGGAAAACATCGTGAGGAAACCTGAACTAGGGAAGTGTTCTTCTACTACCATCGTATGTGGGAAAAATAAAGAACCGTGGATTTCTCAGTGTTTGAAATCGCCAATACGTCGCCGAGCTGTCGTGGTGATTATACCTTCCTTCTAAAAGAGGCCTATGGCCCTACAGTGGGTCTCTTCCAGGCTTATGATGATGATGATTATTGTTGGTCAATTTAAGTTTATCAAAGAGTTCGATTGGTATGTTCAGTCTATGAGTGTCTTTCTCGAATATGTTTAATCTTTCGTCTTTTGAGGGTATTAAACTAATAATATTGTAGATGCTTTAGTTTTAAAAGTATTAGGGTTTAGTGACATTTAATTTTGTGTACATAGCATTTTTTAAGAGCGTGACAGTCTTTGTTATATTCGACTGAGGTAGTGCCTCTGTTGGTGGCCTTCGGGCGGAGGGAGAGGGAGAAAACCTCGTTAAAAAGTCACCGTGGTAGAAAACCACGTAAAAAAGTTACAGATGGTGGCGGTTGGAGGGGGTGACCCCTTGAGTGCCAAACCGGACCAAGGAGGGAAGGGGCTGGGGACCTGACTTTCCATTGCACATTGGTTCGGTAGACGAGTAGACAGCTTGACCGGGCTGTCGTCGCGGTCAGGGCGTTCGCGCTGGGCCTTGTCGCCGGGGTGGCATGATGCTTGCTTGTTCGATCCCGTGCCACTCCATAGCGCGGCAGACGGTATCTTGTGGGTTTTTTTAGTCAGTAAGATTCTGACACTCCACAGCTCCCCAGGGCTGTGAATGTTCAATGAAGGATTTCTTCCCACATAAAAAAAAAAGTGCCCCTGTTACATTTATTATCGCCGCAAAGTCCATGAGTCATTTCAGCTCTGTCTTCAGGAGTTGCAACTTACTATGACTGGCTTCATGACTACGGTTCTATTACGGTTGGTTATATAGAGCCATAAAGTCTGGTCACCATTTAACATCAGGTAAACTGCATGCCTGTTTCGTAATTTAAAAATCAAGGTAAATCATTAAAACAACTAATTTATTATGCAAGTCAAGAGTATTAATAATTTATGTTAATAAAGTTAATTGGTAAATAGAATCGATCGACCATTTAAGGTAATAAATTCTTATAAGTCTAGTATTTAAATATACATCCAAACAAGCAGCTAATTTATAGTGTAATTCTGAAATAATATAGTTACTTCCATATAATAATTTATGTCGTGAAAAATAATCATCTTGAACATTTAACTAACGAAGCTGTTACTTTGTGGAGATGCGTTGTATCCAAAACGTAGCGATAAGGAAATAATAACGACTAACCAAAGAAACGAACGTTTCGGAAATAACTGAATTACCTAAAAATTGTAACGTGATTGTTCGTAATGAAGCGAAACCATTGATATTAAAAATAACTAATCCAATATGTATCTACTGTAGTACAATTTAGAGTATAATATCAAACAAAACGGATAGCACTGTTAAGACATATCAAAGGTAAAAAGTAATGTCATTGGCCTATGGACGATCTACTCGTTCTCTGTCACAGGCTACTTTTGCTTTTCGTGCGAACGTTGTGCAATATAACCGGACGGCATACGGTGGTCATCATTAAGTTTTATATTTTCTAATCATAATGGCATCAATTAAATTATTCTATAAGATTTCATATCAGACAATCACATACCTCGGTTAGATAGATTATTTATACCGAAAAACATAATAAAAATCAGTAAACACCACTATTTAAATAAAAGAAAATGTTAAAAAGCGAGCACGCATTGTTTTCTACGCTTGTTCTCTGTGAGTTGTAATAGGTGTAATGAATGTTAACATTAACGCTATACGAACACGGAGATCCAACGATGGACGGCCTCACGGAAGGTCGACTGCCTCACCGCGCCGCACCGCACCGCGCTCCGCCGCCCACCGCCCGCGTCACCTCTTACATTCCCTCGCCCGACCGCTATGTGGAATTTATATAATTGCCATCAATTAAAACAAGAATACACGAACATAATCTTTTAAACACCGACGTAGATAGAGCAACTGTGTAATTAATCATATACAGCAGCCTGACGGACCGATTTCAACGGCGACAAAATGTTTTATCGTCTCAATTAAACATGGACAAATATTCGCCACTACATACAAATATCTCGTAGCAGCGTACCGATTATCCATATGGGTTGGGCACGGCTAAGGTCACCGCCGCGCCAGCGTGTACCATGAATGAACAGAATCGTGCGCGACCGTCGGGCCGCCCATTCAGCGAGCTCCATTATTTGCTACATTCTTCATTTTGCGTTGTTTTCGCAATGTTATCTTTTATTTTAGTAATATTTTATTCAATAGAATGATAAGACATCTCGGTCTTATTCATACTTCGGCTGTTTGTACACGTATTCATTTTTACAAATAAACATATTAAATGTAGGTACATAATGTATGTGACCATTGTATTTAGATTCTGTTCTTTGTACACAGGTCTGCTAAGATTCACACCACGTGCATGCTGCGTAGGAAGCAGCTGTGTGCATGCCGGTACTTACATTTGTATAAACAAAAACACGTTATAAAAACAAATCCACAAACTTAATAAATTCTAATATACGGTCGCAATAACATTTTAAGCTAAAAAATCTGATAATATACTATATTTGTTACGTTGGAAATTTTATCGCAGTTTTCGATTTTTTCATATTTATAAAAGTTTCGCCTTTTTGTTTTGCCTTTGTGTTTGTTTGATATATAAAAATACTAAATTCAAAATATAATTCTATACAACATTTTTAAGAATACAATTTAGTTTAGATATATTTTGAACTTTATAGTAAACTAGCGGCTCGCTCCGGCTTCGCACGGGTATAAAATATATAGCCTATGTCATTCACTGAAAAAATGATTAAAATCGATCCAGTAGTTTTGATTTATTCATTACTGCCCGTGGCCCGCACGCGTTAAATTTGGAATAACCTCAAAAATAACAGTAGTTCTCCACTATTTAATTTATGTTATTATACATATAAACCTTCCTCCTCAATCACTCTATCTATTAAAAAAAACCGCATCAAAGTCCGTTGCGTAGTTTTAAAGATTTAAGCATACATAGGGATATAGGGACAGAGAAAGCGACTTTGTTTTATACTATGTAGTGACTAATGGCAATATTGCATGTTCACAACTCCACCAAGAAGATATCAACGCGCTGTCAAACGTTCGCAAATTACGCATACGTGGAAGCAACAACGTAGCGTTCTCATTCAAGTTCCTTTTATCTGTGGCAAACATCCGGTATTTTTTTTTTTTTAACGCCTTCGCGTCGATCGTAGGCCAGTATCAAACGACTCTGGCTCACAATGCGATAATTTTAGACAAACAACACTCTTAAATGAAGCGTTTATCAGCTCTAAGAGCTCGCAAAAGATAATGTTAATGTTCAAAACATTATTACTATTTATCAATATTAAATAACGAGACGACTTGTTTCGTAATATACACGAGTGTATAAATTGATTTATAGGCCGTATAGCGCCATTGATATTTTATTGCGAAAAAATATATGAGAGAGATAATTTTTAACTTAACTTTGGTGAATCGCTGTTGTTCGTTTTTCTTCAATAAATACATAAATATGATATAACTAATACAGTACCCACTTGTACTCGTAGTCCGGTGAAACTGTAGAGGCCCGTCAGACCAACAGTGTAGACTGTAGTCAGTTCGGAAAAAACAACAATGGTTTTGGAACCATACTATAAAATTTACAGAAATTTCATTCCTGCTATTATTGACATTTGTACCGGTGATACAGTAAAACGGGAACTGTCGATGCAAAAGCCAAAGGTTTATTATACAAATACAAAAACTTTTGTCCATTAAAACTGATTCGATTAATTTAGCCACATGCATAGATACGAGCAAAAGCGGATGGAAAGTGCGGGCGGAGGCGGTATCCGCTACGAGTCGACTCGCGATGCCTTTAGAATAACAAACGAAACCTGATTTCTATCGAGCGGGCTAACGATTCAAACGCCTACCTTACCACGTGAACACTTCTTCAAGTATAATTACAGGAAAGGATTTAACTAAATACGATTCCATGCAACCGTAATTACTTCATTGCTGGTAATTATACCCCAATATTAATCTATGTCGATTGGTTTCGTACAAAACTTATCGATGTATAATGAAGTTTACAGAAGGGTAACGAGATCCGGCTATTGCGAGAACTCGGTTCGCGTTGGCCTCATTGTTTGGGTATGATTCCGCAATGATGCCAATCGCATTCCGTGAAGCCGAGCCGTGCAGATTTCAACTGGAAATCCGATGGTGTCATTTTCACTGGCCACGTCGATTTCGACCACCCATTGTTTTACCGCGATATCCACGATTATTACACACATATCAGTGAGCGACGTATACATAATTACGGGAAACAATGATGTCGAGGCGACAGTTATTGTGCAAAAAGGTAATATTTTCTAAGAATATATTCACAACGCTACGTACTGGTTGAAAAATCTTATCTCGATAATTTTAAAACAAAAAGTATGTATTTATTAAAATTTTATTTAATAATGTATTACAATACTGGTTAATTCTAAACTGGCTTTATCGGGCATTAACAAAAATGGGAAATGGTCAATCGAAGCAAAGAAATAAGTAGCCTAGAACTGTCTACGAAAAAATCCGCAACGAATGGTTCTAGTCCTGATTGAGCCTTAAAGAAACTGTATTTTAATGACATATACATATAGGTAGAAGATGATGTTATCTAGGTTCGATTGCTATCACGTTTAAGTCACTAAAGGAGGAAGTAAGCCAGATATGATATTAGTTCGAATTTGTGTACAACCGCGCTTTGATCTCTTTGTGTAGTTGGTAGCATTGTTTTGAATTAATGATAGTTCTGTGTTAGAGCTTTATAATCCTGCGTATATGTGAGTTTCCCTTCTAACGACATCATTTGATTATACGTATTTATTTTATTGTAATTCGCATAACAATGGTAAGATATTTTATATACGCTAGTTTTTACAAAATTTATTTCTATCAAAATATTCCAAATTCGGATAGTTAATTCATTTTCAAAGCGTGTTACAATTGTCAGCTATATCTTGATTAATATCACTATGTAAGTGTAATTTGATGGACTATTAGCTAACACTAAATAAATTTATCAATCCAGATACTTTAAATCACAATCAACGAAACAATAGCAAAAAATATGTTGAGTTACACACGATAATTGAACAATTGAAAATATTGTGTATAACTCATATAGGCGAGTAAAAACGAAAGGAATCATTAATTCAAAATGAAATATTTTAAAGTAATTTCAAAACCAACGACTATATTTCATACTAACTGATACCCGCGCCTTTGTCTGCGTTGTTTATTACCTTAACAATGTATTTTATGTACAGAGGAAAAACTTTAAAGCAAAAATATACATTGCTTACCAAATTTTCTTTTTAAACAATGTTATCTATTTACTCCATTGCTCCTGCATATGCGCATCACACCGATTGCGTCACGAGATAGAAATGCATATGTTTATCTACTTTTCTCTGGTAATTAACTCGCGTTGTCATTCGCATTACCATATCTTTTGATAGATTGGACTGGTTTTCTTGAAACAATGATTAAATGTTACTCGAGGATATGCTTTACGATATTCTTGCTGACATTTTATCATTAAGTATAGTGTACTTTAGCAATGATGCGTGCACAAACAAACAGACAGACAGACATTTCTAAAAATGATTGAAATGTATTTAATTGCTTACTCATAGTCACTCACACACTCATAGACACAATATTTTTTTAAACAAAGACCTGAAAAGTACAGACACGTATTACGTATTCGTACACTCTCATTTTATGTATACATTTTATTATACTCTCATGTATACAAATTCTAGAAAATTTCACATCACATTCATTTTAAACAGATGCTAATGAGCAAATAGAAGTAAAAAAGTAGTACTTTACTTCAATGTTTGGTAATTTCCTTTATTTGTGAATTATAACCTTATATTCTGTATTTTTCCATTACAATGACAGTGTTGATTATTTTGCTTTGAATAAATTCAACTAAGTTACATTAATTTTAAATAATAACTTCAGCGTTGCTCGGTTTTTAGTGTCTAGTGGTTGTAGTTGGCTGCCCAGTTTTAATAATATAGGTATATATGCTTCTAGAGATTTTTTTTTTTTTTTTAAATTAACTTCATCTTGTTTATGTTGGAAACTCTTATTATTTACAGCAAATAAAATAGGTTACTCTAAAATTACTTCAATTAATAATAGACGGGGTAATACTTACCGTGATTTTATTTTCGATATACATTAAAATTATACAATACTTTGACTTTATTTATATAATTTTACTAAAAGTATCATATACAGTCGAAAAAAAACTGTATTCTTATCCAAGAACTTTAGTAAATTTTAATGGTTACAAACGCGGTTGTGGTTGTAGAATTCCTTCTCATAAAAATATTTTTGGAACATACCAGAATATTTCTTCCAAACACAGGTGATCTTGTTTTAGATGTTTGCTAATGGATAACAACAATAAGGATGGATTGTACATCTGTCGCCGTGTGACGATGCGTTATCGCTCGTCCTTGACACAGAGACGCCGCGTATACAACGCGCCTTATTGTCGAGCTACAACCTTGCGAAATTTACCGCTTTCGATAACATACAACCGTCATCGCCGGTAGCGGCACGCCCGCGCCCATCCTCTCAACCTCATATATTTTAGAAAATCAAAGGAGACTATAGCACCAGCTTCATTTGAGACGACCTGTTTAGATACGGCATACAGCAATGTGAATTAATTTTTATCATATTTCACGTAACCGTTAACGGTTGTACGTAATCGATGCAGGACGAAAGTGGGTGGTATCCTGGTGGCGCGACTCTCGCCGACCGGAAACCTAATTCCCGGATGCGGTTGTGCGGGGGGATCTCGCCGGAAGCTTGGTAAACGAGCACATCCGCTCTGCAGCCGCCGCCCGCGCCGCAAAATTTGGCACCGCGAGCGCTCGCAGCCCGCTTCCGGCCTCCGTCCCCCGGGCCCCTAACGTCGCTCTCGCCCGCGAAAATAGCGGCCAACCGCTCTGTGTACGCGGTTCATTCAGTATGGCCGCCTTCCATTCATAAAAAGGCGAGGTACGGACTGTATGATGAGCGGAGGAGGGGGGCGCGGCGTCTCCCGCGCCGACCCGCACCCTTGTCCGACGCCAGTGCGGAATGTGCCAGCGAACGGAACAGTCGTTTCGTTGGAGCGTAGCGCTAGCGCTCCCGGTTTTCCATTAAAATGTGTATTAGAATAAGTGCAGTGAATCCGCACGAGTTCGGAACGGTTACGAAAAACGCCGTCGTCGAGATCAGGAGTAGAAATCAACGAAGAACTTCAGCGAGGAAGTGAGTAGCGGCCATATTGCAGTGATAACCGCGCGGCGGGCGGACGAGAATCGAGGCCGGTGCGTGGGCCGCCCCCCGCCCGCGCCAGGTGCCGCTCCGGACCGCGCCGGTCTCGTGAACCTTCCCGTGGATTTGCTCGTTCAAAAGTCGGTGGTTCTACCGTATTTTTGTGTACCAGTGTATCTTCCCGGCGCGGTATCAGTGCGGCACTAACCGGCCACCTGTATGTTGATCGTTAAGGAATCCTGTGTTGTGTTTTGGGTCATTTGGCCCGAGTGCCCTTGTGTTGCCATATGTGTAGGAGACGTGTAACCGTGGTACGTTCGTTCAGTAAGTAGTAAATAAGCCGTTCCGACGAGACTGCTCGCCCACCGGTCGAAATTATTCATCAGTATTCAGATAAAACTCGCGGCGGGTTACACTAGCTGGTTTTTATATGTAGATCACGTAGTCACGCGTAGGTAGTAATTACATGAATTGCGAAGAAATCGAGCTATCATGAATGAGATACGACGACGCCTTGCCTTGCCGCTTCGGCCTGGCGGTCGGCACACGTGCACCGATCAGCGCTTACAGCGACAACGTTTTAAACTAACGAGTTAGTAGTAGTAATAGTTATATTTTCATTCATCGTACAATCGAACCACGATATATAAATATATGTAAGAAAACACGAACGTTTTTAAACCAGTATTTGAAGTGAAATGATTAAGTTTACAAGCGAACGCCGCTGAAGTTTATTTTTGTTAGAGACGTATGGTAAAGTTTTGCATCAGCTTGAAAAGAACTTAGATAATGCCACACTGATAACGTCTTGATATGTGTACATACAAAATAAAGAGCGAGTATAAAAGCACGAACAGACCGAGCTCCTAAATAAAATTCGACAATAGTAAACGCAGATCAAACATAAATAATTGTAAATTTTCGGTAATAAAATTAACCGATAATATCTTACTGCAAATTATTTACTAATTATAGGGTTTAGACACTGCGAAATCTTGGTGGATTCCATTTCGTGTGATTTCGAATCTCATTTTATTTGATTATAATTTCATACGTACACTTCAACTGTTTACCATATTACCGAAATAGAACGATTAATGTGTTCAAGTATAAAAATAAATATAACTATTACAGACAATAGTAATAACTTACCTACTAAACGCCGTAGTACTTATGAGCGGTAATAGTTTCAATAATCCCTCTTGCTACCGGTTTGCATTCGACTATAAAATATAATCAATGTCGAGCGTGACTGTCGAAAGATCGTGGCGATTAAAACTTGCAGATACTATTAAGGACCGAATACAATTAAGAGAAATACGTGAAACGGTCTTGGTAGTTCAATGTATAGTTAAAAATAATGGAATAATAGGTCTGTAAGTTTTAACATCGGCAAATATGTATATATCTCTCTGTATCTCAGAATTCGCATATATTTACTAATTTGAATGTAATTAGTAACACTGCCGGCTGACGGTGAAGGGAAACATCGTGATGAAACTTGAACAGAGATTTTTACATTCTTATAGTAACACAATATTGTGGAATGTATACAGAAATATAATTTTTTCGATGTTTGAAATCGATAATAAGTCGTGGGTTGGCTCGACTATTAAGCTTGCGCTTTCTTTTGGAAGAGTTCTTTACCCGACTGTAAAGCATTAGAAATTTATATATGAACTTGCTGGTACATCAAAGCTGAAAACTATAAGCTATTTCTAACAGTGAATAGGTTATCACTTCAGTACTAGATAATCATTACGATTACCGCTTCTTTCTGTATCCATTCGACAAATTATAACATTTCAATATAGTTCCCTTAATACACATCACACTCAACTTAGATAATTTCGTAATTAATGTTCATATTAGAATTATAATTTCAACAGAACAGCGCAAAATGTGTGTTATACGTTAGAAAACATAATTAGCTTAATTGGTGTCATTTCGAATATATCTAATACGTAAGCAGGTAAAACCAGTAGTTTTCTAAAATAAGAAATAAAACATATTTAAATTAGTTGTGACTATTGACTACTATTGACCTACGTATAATATCATTCAAATAAATTAATGCATTAGATAGGACCAGAATATAAGTAAAATCAGTAAGAAGTATTTAAAATGACCACTTTCGCATATAAAAACAAAAAACAATCTTCCGTTTAAAAACTTAGAAAAACTATAATCGTAGGTATTCGTAACCAGTTTTTGGGAGACTCATGTTTATGTTCCATATAAACTAAGAAAGTGTTGCAAATATTCAAGACATTACTTGTCTATTAGTACGTAACAGCTCTACATAACAAAGTCCGATCTTAAATTACACCAACCTAGTATAAAAGACCTAAGTACATTGGTCAATTTTTAATAATTACAATTTAATGGATTAATCATTCTTTGTAGACTCCAATGCAGTGTTCATTAGAAATTGTCATTTGAAGTTTTGTTATACACATTTCCATTCACATGTATTTTAGATTTATTTATACTGATATACCTGTACGTACATTCTGTTATACTTGATTCATTATTCATTCATTCATTCATTCGAATAGTAGGTATTTTAAGCTGTTATCAAATCATACTTTTGCGCTCAGTTGTCACATACATTAACGTCACTATAAACATTAATAAAACGACTCGTTATTTTTGCACGTACAGACTCATATGAAATTAGTTTCTTAAGGAAATCATACAACGTAGTAACATCGCGAAATTTCTCTAAAATAAAACATTTTCTATACATAAATATATAAATTTACTATGTTTAAATGGAATTGCCTAAAGATATACTTTGTAACACTACTTCGGTGTCATTCGTTCATAAACTAGATCTATAAAATTTGCAAATTGAGTTACATAACACATTATAACGTTGGTATTAGGTAATATTTACTTTGCACGTATTCAAGACGTTTTGTTAAAACAACTGAATTTTATATATTCTGTGATATCGTACAGACCATAATTGTTATTTTCACTGTCATTCGTTTGTTACGGGAGCTATTTTTTGTACTTAATTTTATACTAGGTGTTGCTTGTGGCGAAAATTTATTTCTGAATTGTAGATTATTTATTTAAAGTAGATTATTGTTAAATACGAAATGTAAAGAGGTATATGAAATGACAACTAATTATGATCTGGTAGAAATGTGGTATATAGATGAAATACTACTTTCAATTATAAATACCTTGTTTGACGACTTTATTTTATTATTAATGGACACGAACTACAAAATAACAATAATTAACTCGATATAAAATATTTCGTTCTTTATCTTATGGAATAACAATACATGCTGTAATTGGCACAAACTGAAGTCAAGTACAGATAACAGTAGTAACATTAATAAGTTATTGATACACGATTGATTTTCGATTATCAAGAAGATTAGTGTTTTATTCTTTGATAAAATTAATGTGGTATATTCTCGTTTTAATGTAGTATATTTCTGTGAACAGGTGGAGACGATGAGGGAACAGGAAGGCGACGGCCCGGAGAGCCGTTAGCCGGACTCGATGGATGAGTATGGCGGGCCGGCGGCGCCGCCCCGGCCGCCCAAGCCGGCGGCGCGCGTCCACAGGCCGACGGGCGCGCGCCAGCCCACCGTATCGCTATTGCGGCCACGACCCGAGGCGGAGCGCGAGCGCAACGCTTACGTGGAGGCTCCTCGGCGAGTGCACGCCGCACCCGCGAGTTCCCACGCGGGCGCGCACCAGCCCCTCAAGCCGGTGACGACGCAGCCGGCCGCCGCGGCCAACAAGCGGCGCGCCGGCGCCCTTCCGGCCGATTCTATTGTGTGCGATACTTGTGGCCGCTGCCGTTGTGAGCAGTGCGCGAGGCCACGGCCGCTGCCTTCGCGCTGGCTGTGCGGCTCGTGCCTCTGCAGTGCGGAGGCATGCGTAGACTACGCGTCGTGTATGTGCTGCGTGAAGGCGTTATTCTACCACTGCGGGAGCGGCGAAGAGGAAGCGGGTGAGCCGTGCGCCTGCGGGCCGAGGCTCGCGTGCGTTGGCGCGCTGTCGCTGCCGTTGCCATGCCTGTGGCTGTACTGGCCGCTGCGCGGGTGTGCGGCGGCGGGCGCGGCTCTATACGCGCGGTGCCGTCGCTCCGGCTGCCGCTGCCCGGAGCCTCCACCGCGGCTCTCCAGTATTATCTAGTCCCGCCGCGCGCCGCCCGCGCCCGCGCCTTCCGAAGCGCCGAATCGAGCGGCGCGACCGCGTTGTACAAATATTTATTGGTGAGCGGAGAGCTTCGGACCGCGCGGGGGTGGACTCAGTGATCGCTGTGCCTGGTCCGAGTGGTGTGTGGAGGCGCGGGGCAGGCGTCGGACGAGAGCCCCGCGCTCGCTGAGTGAATTGTCTACGAGTACCTTGTAAATATAGTTCTATAGTGTGAATGTACGTGAACGTGTCGCCCGAACGTCGAAAGTCTCAAATTTTCTTGAGACCGTAACGTGTCATAAGGAAACGTTAACATTAGTATTTTGGATACGATAAATCCAGAGAAGATTAAGAAATGAGATATAAAACATACTTATTAAGATGTAGATAATTTACCATTTATTTATTAACTGAATTTGTATTTATTTGTAAATAAAACGACAACATTATATTATAAATACGAATGTTTACTACATTGTGCTTGTTTTCTTTCTTTTCCTTTAATTTTATTGTCAAAGCAGGAAGAAGAAATGAGGAAACATAACGAGATATTAAAATAAAATAATGTAAAGCATTAGCAGAACGCCTTTTGTGCCTATACAAAGAATGTTAGTGAACCATACATATTACATAGTCCTCTGACATGTTGTGTCTGTCACAGTACCGATGAATTACACATGAGTTCTACCGTAAGCCTCACATGTTTATTCCTTATAAATAAATGTATTTATACACGTAATACATTCATCAAAGCAACATAAAATTACTAGAAGCTAACCAATAAACAGCTACAGAAAATATAAAACGAACTTTTAATTAAATGGGTATCATCAATGTAATATCAATATAAACAAAAGCTAACTACTAACCTCTTATTGTAAAACATTAATAGAAATGTCATTTCGTACAAAGACTTTCGACTTTTCTTCACATTCAGCAATTTTGCAGAGCAAGAAAAAAGGTTAAGGTTCGCGATGTACATATATGCGTACCTACTCAAAATTAAACATTTTGAATAGGTATCAACTGTAAGGATAGTTAATTTCGATTATGTGCATTTGAACACGTGCTAATCACAATGACAATCTATAATTTTAGAAAAATATGTAATCTGTTGTAGTTTTTTCCTATTACGCATATAAGCAAAGGATATTGGATTATTAAGCCAAGTTTTAATGATATTAATAAAGGACGGAACATACATTTTTATGAATATTAGACATAAAATATTGCATATATTTTCATTTTTTTCTATATTAAGTTTGTTATATATGTTATTTACAATCAGCTTTTTGATGATTGTGAATGATAATGATGAGTAAGTAAGATTCTCAAAATATTTCTGTCTTTAATATAGTGACATTGGCACATGATTTTTGTTGCAGTTTTTAATAAATACGTTTAACTAAACCGGTGCCATGCACTTCCAATTTTAGACCCAATCAATTAGTAGATATATTTTAAATAGCTGGTTAGAACATTAACTTCAATTATTGTTATGGGGAGCTTATTTAATGCATAAATAAATATATCTTTGACAAAATTACATTTTTATTACTTGTAATATTAACATTAAAAAAATGGAACAAACAAGACAAATTATATAAATTGATGAATTTTTTGTCCCTCCCGTTTTAAATTAACCTAACACACCGTAGTGATCTTAGATCGTTTTAAAATTAGGACAACAGATGTTGACAGCTTGTGTCGGGAGCACTCTTTGACGACCGGATGGAGCCAGAATCTATATAATTACAGATTTGTTATTAGGTCTAAGTTAAAACGTTACTTATCTATTTTTATTTTAGGAATATCGTTTATGAAAGAAACTTCACCTCTATTAATAGTTTTATTTTATGGAATATATTAAGTTTTTTGGCAGTTTAATAATTAAATATTTACATATAATTACTAGTGGAATTCGAAATTCGACCATAATTCTTTGTTTTTAAGTTTCCAATATTATTGATCTAATTTTTTCTAAAAAAGTTTACATATGTTTTAGATTAGTTGTCATAAGGATAATGAAATAAGATGAATAGAGACTTATAAGACTTAACGAGTCATCGATAATAAGGGGAAAATACTAAATACTGCTATTTTTTTTTGTTGACAACACTAACACTCGTCGATACAAAAAATAAATAAAAAATAAGGTATTGAACTACTACGCATATTTATATATAGAAATCAACTATATACAAGCCATATTATTTTGAATGTATGGGATACGGGACTAGATCTCAATTTCAGTCAAATAAGATAATTTGTTTTTTAGATATGTACTAACCACGTATTGCTTAAAAAGTTTTATTTAGAAAACAATTTTGTACTTCACCATCGGGTGCGATTAGTACTAATATATAAATGTAGAAACATTTTTATGTAAATCGTCGAGAATATTCTATTCATGTAGCTGCATCCTTCGATACAGATATTACAGACTGTAGAGATTAACCAATAAAAGAGAGTTTTAGCGAGATCTTAGTCTGTTATTTAGTGGCTTTTTATTCATAATCTTGTGTTATTCGTCTCAGTTGGTGGCATTTTACATAATATAGTTCGGTTATCGTTCATAAGTGAAGCGTATAGAAAATAATACCACGTAGCATGAATTCTGAGATGCCACAAAAACTCCCTAGAAAGTTCTAACAAGGGGGCCACCATCTTGTTAGAACATTGAAATTACCATAAGCCACTTGTAATATTATTACATATTCGACAAAGGCGGTAATAATCTTGAAGATTGGTTACAAAAAAAAACAATATTTACTACATAATATTACATATAAATAAAATGATACGAAGTCTCTCTTTGAGCGCTCTTCACGCAAAAATTACCGGATATATTTTAATTATTTTTTTTTGTTTTACTTCTAAAAAACTTGTCCTTATTAAAAAAAATCCTTTATCAGGACATCTTCATTGTATCTAAAGTTATTAATGCTTTAAGAAACTATATTTTTTTTGTTATAAGCACTACGCGTTCAGCTATGTTGTGTGTTTTCTTGCTGTGGAGAAGTGGGGCACGCGGTGTGATGGTTATGGTTTTTCCTACTATACATACAATAAATATTTAAGATAATAAACGACACAGACAAAGGCGCGGGTATCAGCTGGTTAATACTACAAGATATATTTTAGCAATGTATTTAAAAACAGACTGTTATCTTTTAACTTGTACGATTAGGTTACTATGACTCTATGAGTATTATCATATTTAACATGTATGATTTATATAAAAGATTGTGTAACAAAAACAAACCGAAGTATGTTTCTATAACCCTCGGTTTAAAAGTAATCATTGTTACATTATCTTCAACAGCAAACAGTTTGAAGACATAATTCTGCTGTTGATGGTCGATCAGTGCTGTCGCAACGTGCGAACAAGCAAGCATTAAGCGACAACTAAAAGGTGCAATAGGGACAGCACTTCGCGCTGTTCACACTCAAAGTCACTATACAAATGATGAATGTTCATGAAACACGGTTACAAATTGCAATGAAATATAGCATAGTAAATAATCTAACAACAGAATAATTGACAACAGTTTATAATAACAGTTGTTGATAACAACACAAAATGTTATTCATTGTACATTTATAACAGTTATTGTCATTTATAATTATGTTTAGTTTCCATTTTAAATATCGATGACCTTAAATGATATTAAAAAATTCTAAAGCCCGTAATATAATACATTGGTCGGTTCATCGTTGACCTATGCTACGGGGAAGATGGATCGGCCATGCGGTCGTGTCGTTGTGAAGTTGATTTGTTACTATAGCTGCCATTTAAAGTGCGCTCTGATACGCTACACTGTGTCGAGTCTCGCTATTTCACTGTCAAATCTGAATAGTTATCAAGAACATTCCTTAACCTATGACCTAAGATGCATCATGCACTGTTAGTTTGATCACTGTAGAATTGCAATGTTTATTTTTAATATTGACTCGGATACTTCTTGATGTTTTGTCTATGTAATATATCTATATATCTATTCTGAAATCAAAGTACTACAATCGCTAGTTTTTTGATTGGAGTAGAAGATATTGTTTAATTAGAAAAAAATACAATTAACTCGGAAGTATGTAACTCAACTAATAATTTATATTTTGAAGCTCCAAAAGGATGAACTAATTTTAAGATTTTAAATAATTATTAAAAAAAAACGTGTTAATAATTTCTGGATACATACGAAGAGTGATCGAATATTCGAGAAATCCAGTTGTCATTGTATCTAATTAAATCCAGATTAGTCTTCATTTGTGTTTACGATCTTTTAATGTTTAGGTTAGTTTTTGCGTACTGGACAAACGGTACGGTCATCGACAATAGTGCAATAGAAGCAGACAATGCAGATATTTCATTTCGTTACCAAGAAAGTACATCAAGCAAAGAGATGTAAAGAGTGTCACACACAATGTACTCAAGCTGTATAAATATATAACAAAAAGCCAACTTGTGAGCGTAGAAATTTTAATAAAACATACGTAGTATGAAAAATATAGGTCAGACAAAAAGAAAATAAATTTTTGAAGGTGTTCTGGAATAAACTTGTTCGTTAGTTATTTACGAAATATAGCTTATTGCGCCGCCGAAGAGAAACCTTTTAACGATTAGTTTCATGGAGTTTTGTATGAACTTTTACTTTTACGATCAAGGCTCGAAGGACCGATTTTCGAGCGAGCCTCTACCAAAAATGGTTAGAAAAATCTTCACTGAAACCACTACAGTTTATCACGTCATAAACACAGAGCAGTCGAAGAATATCCGTGACAACCTTATTAACCACATTACCTTATCGAATTACTCTTTAAATATGTCTAATGTCGCTTCCACAATATGAATTTCAAGATTTGACAAAGACAATAAAACAATATCTTATACAATTTACAAATTAAGGTATAATTGAATAAAATATTTAGCTTAATAATATCTAATATATATCTTTTTAATAATAATGGCGAAAAAGGACAAGAAAAGGAAAAAAAATACCAGTGAACCATCTGAATTAGATTTGCAAGAAGAAATCCCCGTGGCTACTACAGACCTGGAACCAGAGCCTGCGGAAGCAATACATGGATACATCGTACACAAGCGCGTCATTTGAATCAGACGGCATCCATACGAAGCTAGGAAGTTGAAGTTATAATGAAACTACAAAATAATCTCTAGGAGGATTGGTGCCGGGTAGGCGGCTGGTAGTAAAAATTAAGCCAAACCATGCATCACAACATTACAAACACGTTATACCGACCGTACTTGGATGGAATAGAGGTAAGAAGATGATGACGAGTCTAATGTCGCTCCTATGATAAATAGAAACGAAAGCCTTTTATAAAACTTTATGATCTGAACTCACTTTCAACCAATGGTCGAACATTCCAAGCCGGTGACACACGCTATTGTGTTTTAACGCGTTAAAATATTCCTCAGACCTTTAGAATTTAACAATCGATATATTGACATGAACATTTGAATGAGATTATCAAACAATAAGGAATAGACATAAGGTGGATGTCCAGTATCATTTATGTATTTGCATTCATTCCTTTTTGCATAACAAGCATTTCGCAAACAATTCGAACATTATTTTCAACCGTTAGTACATACAATAGTAACTAAACAGTAATTATATGATACATTTTGTAATGTTTTATTTAAGATAATCGACTGATGAACAAAATGAAAAATTATAAACAAATTAGAAGTATTTATTGTAACTCCGGGATAATCTCCGAAGGAACCCCAATCGATTTTGGTGAATTTATGGACACATCAGACGAGATTGTGTATTAACGCTTAAAAACCTGTAGAGTGTTAAAAAAGTTTTTAATTTTTGGATATTTGTATATATTGTTTGGTTTGAATTATCATAGTATATTTTATGTATTAAATAAGTTCCACGTAAACACTTATTGGACTTAATAAGAAAGTTAGGTTATTATTTAGTTAAGAAAACGTAAGATTTTGTTATATGTTAAAATAAATTCTATAGACTATATGGTAATAGTGTCTAAAGAGGAAACATGTTGCCGTTTTATGTTTTCGTTAGTCAGACTGTCTTAGAATATGCCACAATACTATGGTTGTCCAATGTTTTCCTTCACCGAAAAATTCCGGCTAATTACGAGGGTCCCAATCTACATACAGTCCTCGACAAACTGTTTTGACCGCTCTGAACATAGTTGCACAGAACACAAGTTTAGGTATTGGGGCGTTCCATGCCAAATAATTTTGAATTTTTTATTTTATTTCTTCTATTTTGTGATATGTTTTGTAAAGTAGATAAATACCACACCACGTCGAAGGGGGTCTAGGTCGCAGTTTAAATTAAATGCAATACTAGGTAACTAAGAGCCGCTAGTGGTTGCGAAGTTATCTCGTGTCATCACAGAAATTGGTAATACAATGTAATTTGATTGATAAATACGTCATTTACGACATATTGAAATGTAATTCAAAATGAAATCATTAAACAGAAGAGAGATTTGGTTTTCTTAGCAACTACAGTCCAATTACCTGATCTCTATAAGCATATTGTTTTGTGGCTTAACAATATGCACTGTTCTAATCGTCGAAGTAACATTTTTTATTTATAATATACTAGCAGGCCCGGCGGACGTTGTCCTACCCTGATAATAATAAAAAATATATACTTATGTGCATGAAACGCTTAAGGTGGCGTGACTTTTTCCGATTTTTTCAACAACTATCATTAAAAACCTTGACAAATTATATACCTAAACCTTCCGCGTGAATTACTCTGTCTATTGATGAAGACCGCATTACAATCCGCTCGGTAGTTTTTGAGTTTATCGCGAACATCCAGACAGGCAGACGCGGCAGACGACTTTGTTTTATAATATGTATTGATTTAACAAGAACTGTCCTTGTTTTTAGGGTTATTAATTATTTTAGTAGGCTGAACGTACCTAACGTTCTGGTCGATTCATAAAAACAATAGAAAAAAATAATACGAAGGTTAACACGGATTAACTTAACGATAAAGGGATCATTGTGAACAATTAAATAAAAACAAATGCGTTGTTATGTGAACGTCATTATCAATTCTGTTAAAGTGCCCGTCCGTTACATTTTAACTATAGTACAATAATTGAGAGAAATCAAAGTTTTTAAAATACCTTTATAACACGAGCACTGCTATCTTGCGGCATATAATGGTGAAAAAAGCTGACTCAGAAGAACTCGTTAAACAGAAATTCCTGACTAAGAAAAGCATTAGTTTTTTTTATATTATAGGGGGCAAACGAACAGGTGGGTCACCTGATGGTAAGTGATCACCGCCGTCCATACACACTAGCAACACCAGGGGAGTCGCAAGTGCGTTGCCGGCCTTTTACATATGTGGGCCTCCGGCGCTCTCACTGACCGAACGCAACGCAACAGTGCAAGCACTGTTACTTCACGTCGGCTTTCTGTGAGAGGGTGGTACTATTCCGGGCGAGCCGCCCCGTTTATTCTGAAACCAGTAATAGTTTCAGCGTAGCTCTACCACCTAGAAAAGCATTAGTTCCAAAAGTAGCAGCACGTAATGTTCTCAGTGAACTGCGTATCCGTTTCCTACGTCATAACTTTGTAACTATGTTCTGCATTTGAGAGACAGCCCTTTTAGGTTTAGTGTTATTTAGCATCAAGTGAGATTGTTGTACGAAAACCGAAAAAAAGACACAAAAACGTGGCTCGCCTGCTGTCCCGTATATTACTAATTCAAGAGAGCTTATTATTTTCTCATTTAACATTCCTGACGTCGAACAGTCACATAAACAGTGTCCGCTCTACGAAACTATAAATCGATTCATTCATACACAACGTTTCGGATCATCAATCAATCCTACATAAATAAAAGATATGATTCGAGCGAAGGAAGTGACTTCCACAACGGATTCTGACGTCACTTACTTCGGAATTCTCGTAATAAAATAATATTGATATCTATTCGATCAAGTATAATTCTTATTGTTATCGTGTCATTTGAAATCTACATTGTTTATAATTGTTAGTAGAGATAAATTATATAACACCTGCAAACCTGCACCTGTAGGTGGTAGAGCTACGCTGAAGCTATTACTGGTTTCAGCATGAATGGGTCGGCTCGCCCGGGGTAGTACCACTCTCTCACAGAAAACCGACGTGAAGTAACAGTGGTTGCACTGTTGCGTTTCGTTCGGCCAGTGAGAACGCCGGAGGCCCACATATTTAAAAAGCCGGCAACGCACTTGCGACTCCCCTGGTGTTGCTAGTGTCTATGGACGGCGGTGATCACTTACCATCAGGTGACCCACCTGTTCGTTTGCCCCCGATAACATAAAAAAAAAAACAGAAATACAATATCTCACTTCACTATAATATACGTGAATAGTCACGAAGAGATATTTTTGTTTGATTTGGCTTACGTTGTGGGTCTGAAAAGCCAACAGGTCTGGTTTCACTGTGGTGTGCATAGGTAGCATTAACTAAAGAAGGACAAGAGTTCCAAGCAACCGAGTCGGAGCTTTCGATGAAGGAAAACATCGTGATGAAACCATAGCATGGTGGTAGGACTTTCTCTGAGTCCGTCTGGTTAGCTACCATCCTCAAGCTGAAAATCCATCGCCAAGCACCTGTTGGTGTGTTCCGGCAGCTGTACTTGAGCCCGTCTCCTTCTAGGTTAAACGTGACTTACCATCTTAGACCACATTATCATTTAATATCAGATGAGATTGTGGTCAAAACGTTTACCTATAAAGTATTAAAAAAAAAAGTTAAAAATTCGTAACGTAATCGAGCCTCAAAGGAACTGTATTTACATTATATATATTTAGATAGATAGAAGATTACAGCTACTTAATTTTATGTGATGTACCGATAGTCAATTCGATTGAACGATAAATATAGATACTTTACGAATTTTGCTTCAGATTTACTGTATATTAAAATGGCGTCACTTGTTTAATTACTTTCACCGACCTTATAAATTTCTAATCTCGATAGAAGATGTTTATTTAAGTAAATGTAAAACTGCAGTTGTGCATTGGCGTAAACTCAAAGGGCAAGTAGTTTGCAGCAAATACACGCTAAAAACATCGAGCTGTCGCCCGTTCTATGGAAACGTGTCGGCGTGAACTAGTTTCGGCGTGGGCCGATTCGTGGGAGCAGACATTTTATCCTAATTCATTGATTTTACCTGCCTTTGAGTATTAAAAAGGCTTTTACGATAAAAAGACGATGACATTTTTTTCATACTGAGAAATTATTTTCGTATTTTAGTTATTAAATATACCTATATATATATTACTTAAAAAAATAGGGTGGAGTAACTACAATATTAATTTATTTAAGATAGTATACGCGTTTGTAGTGTTATAATATATCATAGTTATATGTATTCAGTAGTATTTCTATGGAATACTACCCGCGCCCGTGGCTCCGCACGTTGTTGTTCTAATCTATTGTAGTAAAAAGTTGAATTAGGGTTAAATTGATAATATATAAATGCATCAGTACAAAGGTTGATATGTTGCAGCGTCATCTAGAGGTAAATTATAATAAAATGTATCACATAAAAACATTCTTAAAGTGAATACAAATTAATTGGTATTTTTAAGTTACATAAACATATTTTCTCTGAACAACACTATAAAACCTGTGTCGTCGTTATAAATAATTAAAAGAAAACATAAGTGTGGCTCGTTGTACGTGACAGAGTATAAATTCCAGCTGAGTCGGATGTGGCGATAGGTGCCGGACGCGCGTCCGTCCGGCGCCCGTCCGCCCGAGCACCGCCGATGTCGAGATATGAACCGCGCCGCATCCGCCATCTCGGGACAATGCCAGCCTTGTTGCCGGCATGAGGTGCTATTCAGCCATGACGCATTCCAATGTGCTCTCTAATTGGGTTGCAAATTTATTGGCATCACCGTAGTGGTATCGTATATTGTACAATTAATAAAACTCTGAAAAAACAAAATAACAACAAATTTTATTAAGGTGTCACCAGCGTAGTTCAGTTAGAAAAAAAAAACAATTTTATACTACAACTTAACTTAACTTAACAATTTTATAATATATAAAGTTGTCTTAACAATCCGTTTATATACAGAAGAAAAACA
The DNA here is from genome assembly GCA_035772565.1 of Antheraea assamensis. NCBI lineage: Eukaryota > Metazoa > Arthropoda > Insecta > Lepidoptera > Saturniidae > Antheraea > Antheraea assamensis. The sequence goes on along the minus strand of JAQQSE010000031.1, from coordinate 5,388,374 downwards.
TAAAAAAAATTGTAAGAAAAAAAACACTTTACTTAAAAACTTTTCTTTGCCTTTTGTACTGCTTATACAACCCGTAGTTTATTAAACGTATGTAGTAAATTATGATATCGTGATATATATTTTAGATAAAGAACAACCGTGTTATTACAAAAAAGATAAATACGCGTCGAACGCTTGTTTAAAAAAAGTTTGATTACAAAAGAGTGTTAGACCTTTGTTTAGAAATAGACACTGTTTAAATTTAAACATTGTATAACACTTGTCTAAGTTCACAGTTCTCATTTTATTGTTATGTATTATCTTAATTCTATTTGCCGGCAAAAGACGTTTCGAAGTAAATAATGGATTTCGTGTGTATAATTAATTTGGAAGATGTAGACAAATTTGACAATTTTGAAGTAAATGACAACTACTACAATATGACATTATTGACATTTCACAATGTATTTATTCTGACATTATACTGTTGTTCCACTTTACGCAATTTCGCGTATTATTTTAAACTTATATACTGCTTATTTTAATAATGTCATCATTTTCTTTAAACCAAATATCACGATAATTATAACCAATTTCACTTGAAATAAAAAAATATGGCAAACAAACGTGCGTTAGTTGAACATTGGTCGTATAGTTATAATATGGCGGGAAGTTTAAAAACCTCACCAAAAATGTTTCCTATTTGATCAAAAATCAAATACCAATGAAATTAAAACAGAACTCCCTTGAAAATAACCTCTTTTCAGTAAAATAAGAAAATTATCTAAATCGGTACTTAACGAATGATTTACATGTGCATAAATATAACGAAGAGAATTGTTTTATTCCATTACTGTTTTAATTTTTCTATGTTAATAATTCTACTTGTTTCAGTGTAATATCTTAAAAGGATGTGTAAATATAAATATAATATGTATTTTATTATTTAAAAATTATGAAACGGATATATTCTGGTTAACATTTTATCGATCCTAAAGCCAAGAGTTACATAAAACGAGCAGCCATTGTGTATGACGTCTTTGGAAGTTCATTCATACTTCGAATTACCTACGCAACCACGTCCTCTCTCTTTCTGTCGTTACCCCAACGACCAGATAATATATTATACTATAACCGCTATAGTTTCATTTGCAAGTTTTAGTACTTGTTTGTAACGTTACTAAATATATTGTTACATTTGTTTTGTATTGACGTTGTTTCTTTTACCAATAATTATTTACATTAAAACTTTAGCCGTAGATAAATTGAACTTTCAACCTTTCAAACGTACACAATACTAGTTGTAACCCGCGTATTCGTCCGCGTGTAATTCAGCATTTTTTTTTCTATGTATCTGTGCGCGTTGTGCGTGCACTGTACTGTATACTGCTTTTTAGTTTTAAATTTGGCATTTTTTTTTAATAAAAATTGGTCCTTATAACTAACTAGACTATTTCGGAAATTCCACCGAAAACAGACAGACAAAAATTTTATTATTAATCCAAGTGACGTATATACTTTCGATCTATATAAAATCGGGTGAGTACCTTAAGCGCTCCCCTTAGTAGTCCGGTGAAACTATAGACGCCTTGCTAGGTCAACAGTGTAGTCAGTTCGAAATAAAAAAAAATATATATATATACTTTCGTATCAATTTATTAAAAACCTGTTATTATTACATTACGCACAGACACATAAATTTTGTTTATCTGTATAGATGTGTATGAATAAAGACTTTACTGACCTCCTTTCCCGGTTGATGTAAAGCTACGATTTATATCAACGTGGTGTCATAATCGTCAGCGCTATCGCGATCAGTTTTTCTAAAACCGTAGAATCTTTATAACGGAATTAACACGAATAACTATTTCACCCGGTGCTACTTTCATAATTATATAAATTAACACGGAGACAGTCTAATTTATAAGAATCTTGTAAAAGAAAAATTACCTTTTAATTTCCCTAGTATGCAGTAAGTTACATGATTTTCTCAGAAAGTATACGACCTATTTTTAAGATTATTTGATAGAGTGAATCTATAAAAATTAATAATAATTATAATAGAATAATAAATAATCTTAAAATAAATGTAAAAAATTTTAAAAATGTCTTTTTCGGAATTTTTAAAGAATCAAGATTCTTTATTTCTATTTCGTACATACTGAAAACTGAACGAAGTAGAAAAAATTCGGCTTAGCGTTACGAGTCGATTTGAGTAATGGACTTTATTAATAAATTTCGCAGAATAAAGGTAATGTTTTTGTAACGTGTCTATGTATATTTATTTCTGTAGCACGTCCTTTATCATAAAATTCGTCATAGCTGCTTTGCCCAACCCAACTTTCAGCCCAACAACATTGTAGTAAATAAAGAGAAATGAACAGTTACATATTTTTCTAATGATACAATAAAATAATTCCAAGGAGGGTTGATGTGAGGCGTGCGCGGTCGATCGTAGAAATTAAGCCAAATCATACATCACAACATGAAAAACTTGTTGTGCCGACCCTACTTAGGCAGGATAAGGGTAAGGATGCTTATCATCTTGGTACATGTTACATTTATTTACCTCTAGCTTTTGCCCAACGAACGAACTCTCTTTTCCATTTATAATATTAGTAAGTACGACTATTATCGCGTCCACTCAATACTAAGAACTTTAATAACGTTTGAAATGTCTCGAAGCAAATGTATGTTGTAGCTTAATACTTAGCTGTATCTAGCTTTAACTTTTTTTTTTCGAACTCGCTTCACTGTTGACCTGGCAAGGCCTCTACAGTTTCACCGGACTACTAAGGGGAACGCTTAAAGCACTCACCCGATTTTATATAGGCAATCAGCAGAAGGGCACACGGTGCGCCTCGGCTTGGACTATCACCAGATATCCCGAATCTAACTAAACTAAGCTAAACTGAGCTAACTATCATTTCATACATATATGAATTCGTGAAACACACACGTGTACCAAGCATGTACGTTTCACGAACTTATACATGTATCTTGAATATAACTAGTTGGAGTTTAACAATTTAATTATTACTATAGCAAATAGCACTCCAGCAGACTCGATTGTTGATATAATTGTAACTCGCTCCTCGCTTGTTCGAACTCAACGTGGAAGGATGACGGCATAGATTATAAAAACGATAAACAAACACGTTAATTAATTACTTTATCTGTACAATCTTACAACTTAGTATTTTATAGAACATGATTCTTAAGGGAAGTTGTTCTTTCCTTTATCGTATAATATTTACAACTAGCTGACCCCGCGAACTTTGTACCGCCTAACAGTCGATTCTTTAATTTAATACTTATTCTGCTATTCGGGACGCTATAAGATGTTAAATGTTACCATCGTATAAATATTGACATTAATATTTATACGATACTAACGTCACTCAATTGTTTTGCCTTCCCGGAACCTCTCCACTAACACTTAAACTTTATCGTATGGTATTAAAGTTCAAATTGACTTTTAAGTTATTGTTGTTTTTAGACATTTTCAGGGTTTTTTTAATTTTGCTCGCCCTAAGAACCATCCTCGTACTTCACTGAACATTCTAAATAAAGAATTAGCGAAATCGGTTCAACTGCTCTCGAGATTTGCGCTTAGCAATACATTCACCGATTCATTTTTATATTATAGATGATGTTATTAATTTATTCCAATCAATACATATAAATAAAAGCGAAGTATCTATCGTAACTTTGAACAAATGTCCCAACTTTTAAGGGTATGTATGTATCTAGGCTATAGGCGAGTATATTTATCCATAGTGGCTGAGTATTAATACAAAATTTAATTAAAATGAGCTATTCGTAAAATGTTTATGATGGTTAGGTAGTAGTGATAAAATACAGTCCACAATAAAATTAATCTAGATTTTAATTCACATGAAGCAAGAAAGTCTTTGAATATATGTCTCAATTTTTTTTTTATTGGATCATAAAAATTAGATTGGATTTTTTGCCTCGGATTTTGATGACACTTTATGAAATGCTTCTTAATTAAAACATACAGGAAAGAAGAAAAACTCACAACAAAGAGAACGGGCACCAGATAGTGTACTATATAATTTGATCTTGACTGAATTTCACGTATACAAAACTTCTTGAAAAGAACAAAACCAGATAATAATGTTATTTATGTTTAACAAATGCTTAATGAAATTCAGTACATATTGAGGTTCGATATTTCACTGGCGCTAAATAGTAACTATGACCTTATAATATAATTATAGCAGATAATGAACTAAAAAGTTTTTTGAGGATAGATGGATATTTGTTACTCTTTAACCCAAAAATTACTGGACGGATTTTGGTGTACCTTTACACTAAATAGATTATATATTAGAATAAGAAAGAGGCTATATTTTATAAGAATATTGTTTAAATTAGCCAAATTAATACGATATTTATGTAAAGAAAAATTGATAAAATCACGCCATCTGAAAGCTATCTCGGCATGCGTAACATTAACCGTTAGTTATACGAAGATAATGTATGGTATCATCTATCTATATACATATATAAAAATGAATTGCTGTTCGTTTGTCACGCTAAAACTCGAGAATGGCTGAACCGATTTGGCTAAGTTAGATCTTGAAATATTTGTGGAAGTTCAGGGAAGGCTTAAACGGTAAGAAACATAAATAATAAGTAAAGGAAAATACTAAAAACGACAATATCATTTTCAAATACAAAATGTTCCTAGCTATGAAACATTTGATATCTTTTGTCATTTTATAAATATAAAAAATCTCATTCGTTTGTCACATATTTATAGGTGCGTTCAGAAATTTGTCTGTTTCATAGCTGTAGTATGAGGTCCTTATCTCTTTGGTCTGTTGTGTTTTAACGCAAAACAGTTCTGTTTCGGAAATAAAAATAGTACATGAGAAAGCTTTAAATTGATTAAGTGCATAACTGTGTTGCATTTATAATGTAAATAAAAATATTGTATTAAGTTTTGACCACATATTACACAAATATATGTAAGCGATACGAAATTCACCGGCTCATCTAGTAATTAACAAAAATACAGACAAAGATGTATTCGGGGGTGGCCACTGGCGCTATTAAATTTACCATATCACAGATAAATTACTATCAACGCAGACAATAAATCAAAGCTGATCTAGAATTTACAATTATTTTCTCAATATTTTGTTTCAGTTACAAACAATTCTCCACGAGTTCCATGTATCATATAAAGCTCTCGTTTGAAATGTCGCCTCTGAGACGTGTTTATTTTATTGTTTATGACACGAACCTACGCTACTACGTCCGTCGGAGACTCGGAGAGATCAAGCAGAGGATGAGGTCGGGGAGGGCGTGTGGGCGATGCCGGTGCGTGGGTGCGTGGGCGACGTGCGTAGGCGAATCGGCAGCTATATGTATTATAAAATGTTATTCGCATTTGGGCAATTAATATACATGTTGCGATAGCAGCCGTGACATCAGAATAAAAAATATATTTCGTTTAAAATTATGTCTAATAACATTTCATGATAGCAAAAGCAAAAAAAAAGCACTGTGGTCACTAATATATCAATTGTTCACGCATCAGAGAATATTCCAAGGAATTTTTCAAAGATCACATACGTTTACTAATTCGGCTTTAATTAGTAACGCTATCGAATCATAGTTAAAGAAAACATCACGATACACGAGCCAACCGAAACGCTTCTGTATATGATTATCGTAATTCAATTATTGTCAACTAGCGGCCCGCTCCGGTTTCGCACGGGTATAAAATATATAGCCTATGTCATTCACTGAAAGAAATGATTAAAATCGATCCAGTAGTTTAGATTTATTCATTACTGCCCGTGGCCCGCACGCGTTAATTTAGAGTAACCTCAAAAATAACAGTATTTCTCCACTATTTAATTTATGTTATTGTATATATAAATCTTCCACTTCAATCACTCTATCTATTAAAAAAAACCGCATCAAAATCCGTTGCGTAGTTTTAAAGATTTAAGCATACATAGGGATACAGGGACAGAGAAAGCGACTTTGTTTTATACTATGTAGTGATATATTTGGTATATACGTAATTATAAATTTGTCTTCGTTTATAAGCTTACCAATAAATGAAATTTTACACTGACTAAATCCTTTTCGTATTAATATTCTTAAGATCAATTTATAATTTTGATGTTTAGAAGGTTAAATTTACTCCAACGCAATCAATATACGTGTAACGCTTTATAGAAATTATTTCGTAAGATGAAATCATTTGAAAACCTGGCACGTGCCAGGGTTTTAATAATAACCAGCTCCAGTAACCGGTTGCGCTTTTGTGGTATACCTCCGAGTAAATATCACGAAAGTGACAACTATAGTTGAATTAATAATAAGTCAATTATTTTATCAAATTTTCGATTTTCAACCCTATTATTAAGATTTAAGATAACTCGTTTTTAAGTGAAACAAGTATATTCAATCGAATGCTAATAATTTATCATTTATGTCTGAAGACAGCACAAAATCTGACAGTTCACCTCTGCTATTAATTAGGTAAAGATATGTAACTGCAGTTCAGAGAACATAACTCCAGTTATATTGAGGACCTCGTCGAAAGTTTTTCACTACGTTTTCGAACTTGTAACTATGAATTTATCATTTATTTTATTTTTCATATGTACCACATATTATCCGAAAGGAACCAGTTGGACTTCGGTAAGTCGAAGCTCGATAAGTGTAAACTCTCTACAACTCGAAGGAATCCCTTGTTCCAATCCCTAATCAATGTCTTTATTAGTTGAAATCTAAACCTTCGAGTAGTTAAGTTAGTATTTTCATTTATGGCATTTCTGACCATATGTCTCTCCAAATATAAAAAAAAATAATAATATTTCGATGACTTTAAATCAATAACCTTTTAGCTCGCACAAAAAGTAAGATATTGGCCGTAATATTAACATGATTTCTTAGAAGTTATTTTTGCATTAAACAGCAGCTCTAAACCAGAATTTTTATTAATTTCAATTCTGTAAGAAAACATTAGCGAGGATATCATTTAAAACTTTGCAAATCAAATTGTTACTTATAAAACATTTCCAAGTTATAAAAACCTTTATAAATGGAAACCTCTATTCTATACCCCTTGAAGTTCGACTCAGCGAGGTTAACGTCGATGTAAAATATCGTAAGGTAATCGGAGTTCGTCGGTCGTGCTCGGGTTCGATCGAGCACGGTCGGGCGCGCTCGGCTGCGCATACGACGCTCTCGGCCCTGCAGGAAACAGGAAGTGGACTAACCGCGGGCTTCCGCTCCCATTCGCGCCGAGCCGCTCGTTGCTCGCCGCCCGCCGAGCCGGACGCGCACTCTTCCATTCACAACATTTGTATTTCGTTTCGTTGAAATAATATTACCTAGTGGAGTAAATATACTTAGATTTCAATTACATACCGTCATTATCCGGAAGCGCGGGCAGCCCGTGAAACAACGGATTTATTTACAAAACTGCACTATCTTTCATACTATATTTTGCTCGCGGCTTCGCGATGTAATATATATTTTGCAAATCAAATATACTCATGTTACTTGGCAATAATCTAGATTTTTCTATACGTAAAAGAATTTTTAAAATCTGTAGTATATTTTTTGAGTTTATCGAATAGAAACAAAAAGCTAAATCTTTTCTCTCACTAATTGTAGTAACAAATAAACTAGACGATGCGCTATGATCGAGAAAGTTCTGTTTTTTTTTTGTTATATGAAGCTTATCAATTTGTTATTTGTGTAGAAATTCAATCGTTGCAAATTAATTCTTATATAGCTATTTTTTTATAAACATAAAATTATGTAAGCGGCTGTTTTTATATATCTATAATAGTTATCTTTATATTAGTAGTAAGCGTGTTACTTCGTTTATCCAGGCCAAATGATTTATACATATTCCCATTGCTACTTGATTGTATATAAAATTGCCCGTTCATATTAAATATATTAAAAGGCCGGCAACGCACTTGCAACTCTCCTGGTGTTGCTAGTGTCTATGGACGGCGGTGATCACTTATCATCAGGTGACCCACCTGTTCGTTTGCCTCCTACAATATAAAAAAAAAAAATCGAACTTAACATTCGATTGTTGATTTATCAGCCTTCATTTAATTAAAGCTTTTTTAACATTAATAAAAGATTATAAGTCACGTAGGTAAATAAAATTATTTTATAAATGGGAAACATTGTAATATGAAGTAATTAATGGGACTAATTGGTCTCGACGTCACTGGGTGTCGTGGGCGACAAGTAATTAACAATATAGCGCGGGCTCGTAGGACTGCGGCCGCGCCCGTCACGACTGTTCAACGAACAAACACTACGATACATAGTTACGTCACTACGCTATAAAACAATTATGCTGTCAAGTAAAACGAACCGGTATTTTATAATCAAGTATTAAGGTTCAAAACATCCCAACAGACGGTACATCTAAAAGCAAACAATAACGAAAGCCGATGACGCGTTTAGTTGTGAAACCCCTCGAGACGATCCAACGTTCTGAAAGTAAAATGGGTTGAAACAATTTCGTTCTATTTTTAGAAACTGTATTTTCTTTTATACTGTATATATAATAGGGATATTATTTCGCCCGTGGGACCACCATATTTCAATAGTGTACTATAAAATAAAAATAAGTTACTGCGAACCTACAAATATATACGCCTCCCGACCTGTCTTCTATATGCTCCTTCCTGTGGTATCTACGCTAAATAGTCTAAGGATTGTGAAGATTTTAAAAACTTTTTATGTTCACTCCATAAGAGCACAATGACTAAATATCAAGTATATGTGAAACAACAAAAAACGAGATATAAAAGATGTCATTGTATTCATATGAGTACATACGCATAGGTTAGTATAGGTTAGCATCAATTTTGCCTCTTTCGTGTTAAAAAAGTGATTCGTTTTGTAAAAAGTACATTAATGTAAACAAAATAGATGAACTGTTTTTTACAAACAACTGAAATTTGATGAATATTTATTGATAAGATAAGCTTATTTATTATATGGGAGTACATAACTGTTCTTAATACTTATATACTTAACATCATAGAAAATATTTTCGTCGCGGTATATTATAATTCATACATCTCATACAGTACTTATCATATTTTCCGTCATAAACAATACAACAACAAGTAAACTAGTTTGTTCCTATATTTAGAAAGAGATCTTTGACGTATTAAGACAAATATACCTATGGTAGATTTCTCCGAAACGTACGTAATAACGGGCTCTAAATTATCAGTATTCAAGAAACGATTAATTGCTCCATAACCAGTAGTCTTGATGTCTAATTTTTTTTTCTAGATAACGACAACAAATACCTACACGTATCCGTCATAGCGGTCATTTCAAGCTAAACGATGTAATTACAGCCAATGATATAATATGATTAGGAAAAAGTTACCGCGCGGTGCGTACCAAGAAAAAAATTACCGCCAGAAAATATAACGTCATCTATATGGCTTTTTTACGTATCTATATGGCTTTTTTACGTACCTATCCGCTGTTGGCTTGATGGGCTTTTATAGCTTCACCGGGATGTTTGGGCGAGCACTTAAGACGCCTTGGCTTACCTGACTTTCCATTGCACATTGGTTCGGTAGACGGGTAGGCAGCTTAACCGGGCTGTCGTCGCGGTCAGGGCGTTCGCGCTGGGCCTTGTCGCCGGGGTGGCATGGTGCTTGCTTGTTCGATCCCGTGCCACTCCATAGCGCGGCAGACGGTATCTTGTGGGTTTTTTAGTCAGTAAGAGTCTGACACCCCACAGCTCCCCAGGGGTGTGGGTGTCCAATGAAGGATTTCTGCCCACATAAAAAAAAATAAAGGGTTGTTGCCTTGCATGCACTATTGCATATCGATGTAAACTACTTATGGTATGCGTACCTTCACATGTGCCTCACGAATACGTACTAAATATAAGGGAAAATTTAAAAACCCTTCCACAACATGTGTATATGTATGTATACACGTGCTTGGGATGATCTGTGGTGTGTATAATGGGCTAGTGAATGCAGTGTCACTGTATCGCTTTAGCAGTGTGCTCGAAGACTCCGCTCCGAGGGATCGATCGAACCTAGGTTTGAAACGCTGTCGAGGGGAGCCGCGATGATATTTCAAACTGACGGAAACGAAATTGACCGCTAGACCACGGCGGCGTGACCTGTGATTGGGGATTACTTTGGAGAATCGGAGGGGTACGACGTGTAAGCGAAAACGGTGGGGTGGACTCACGTTTTATAAAAAAGTTAGTATGTAAAAATCATTTTATACAAATCTGTGAACAATTACCGTCAACTCCTTTAGTCAAGTTTTATGCAATCATTTCTTTGTCTCTTACAGTAGCGACAATTAACCTTAATAATTAAAAGTAATACATACCAGTCTCTTTCTTCTTTTATACTCTTCTTGAAACATAAATGAGAACTAAGCAATTCAGTAAAAAAAACAATAGGCTGAGTATATGAAAAATTATGGATTATTTTTCTCTAAATTTTTTTCTATCGCAAGTCTAAGTAGTATCAGAATTAATACTATAATAATATTTAGTGATATAAAAATAATTATTAATAATAAATGTTTACCGCAGTGTTACCTATATTAAACATTAAAACACATTCAGATAATAATTATAAAAAGGAAGTTCTAAGAATCAACATTTATTCTAGAAAATGTTTTCATTGTCATTTTTTTTTTATTTTCTCTAAAGACAATTATTTTTGAGAAATTTAAACTGGACCTCTTTTTTTAATATTTGTTCATAAATTTTGCAATTCTTTTGAATCCTATGAGATGTCACACCACACGTCTTTAAATTAACTGCAATAAGAATTAACACGTTTTTCACATAACTAGACTAGTCAGGTTTGAAAAATTATTGAGAAAAGTAATTCAACATCACGCTATCACTCTATGGAGTAGGGTAATTACCATATAAAATATAGATTAGAAAATATTATCTTGAGATCATACGCCCCCAAACTATCGGGGCAGAGGGCAGACACGATACTATTCCATGTCTTTCTGTCGATGGCTTCATGCTCTACCTCGCTCCAAGTAACTTTAATCTTAGAAGACTCGGCGAGCACAGATCTTCGCCATGTCTGTTTAGCTCGACCACGTCTCCACCTACTCTGGGGGGTTCAAGTCTAATGCCTGCTTAGGAATATACGCTTAGAAAATACGCTAGGTGAAAATGAAATAAAAATACAAGCAGGGTATAACGCCAGGCGATACAAACAGCCAGTGTATTAGTTAAATACTTTCCCCGACTTGATTTGAAACGGATACGATTATTTTATAAATCATGATCACGTTCTGCAAATACTAGTTCTAACGTGAAGTAAAGGAAACACGTCAAGAAGGAAATAATAATTGATGCGAACAGGGAACACGCGTATCCGGCGACGGAGCGCGCGGCCGGAAGTAACGCCATACGGCTCGCACCGCGCCGGAAGTGACGCGCCCCTTTCTTTCCATCCTCGAGTCCGTGCGCCTGCGTTCCCCATTTACAACCGTGGGAGAATATGAACAGAACTAAAACGTCTAATACATGAATGAGAAATAATAACGACAATGAACATGGCCCTGAGCATTTAAATAAAAATAAAGCGTGAACGTTATTTTTTCATTTGAACGTTACAGTGTGTGCGTGTTTAGGTTATGAATGAATTCGACGTTGGGGTGTTTTTTTTGCTGATGTAATATCGCTTGTGTAGTGACATTTTAGTGCTATTTTTATACGGCGACCGTTTCGATGTGTCGTAGTATATCGTTGAACGTACGTCTGATTGTAAAATTTCACACATACATATATACGTGTAAATATATATTTCGATTTAAAATTATATCTACTTAATAAAGTATGTGAGACAGACTGACAGACAACGCGTAGTTTAAACTGATCAGTCGAAATTTTTTTTGCACATAAATTCCTTATACTTTAATACTAAAAGATTTTTTGAAAATTCATCTCCTAAAGTATGAAATAGAGAGTTAACTTAGGATGATTTATATTTTCTTCTTACCGATTCGAAATTCCATCGGGTATATAGGTATATGTTTAATACATAAATGAGTTTAATGTATAAAACTAGATCGTTTTTGATTTTACGATTACTAGGAATATGAAACTTTTCATATGAGACTACAGTAATAAATGGATTCTGATAAAATTGGGGTGAAATTATTTAAATTACTCTAATATTTGAAAGATAGTTTGGAACACAGATACAAGTACTTGTGGCAGTGAGTCGAATCTTAGAATTAGTCGGTATACCCCATCAAGCGTAGAATTGCAGTACGCTAAGCTCGTACAAATATAATTATAAATCTTTCAGTTTTCCCATATAGGTTCTTATTTTAAAAATATCGAATGATTACTAAACACCCGCCTGCTCGTTCGGCATTAAAAAGTGACGTAGGGTTAATCGAAACTAAAAAATAAGTAGTCAAGGAACATTTACGAAAAGTCCCGCGTCGTATGACTTGGTCCACATATCAGTAGTTTTGACCTCATTGAGCCTCAAATGAACTGTAGTATTTTCATTAAATATAGATAAAGAAGTATATCTCAGAGTCACACATCCTAGATGGGTCATCGTGAGCTTCGCGTGAGCGTAAGTGCTATGACGTCATTAGTGAGGTTTTCGCCGCGACCACAACGATCGTAGTCGCCATGTTGAACGGCCAAAAGAGTACCTATTTTAGGCGTTGTGAACGCTTAGAATGCCGGGGGGGCAATCTCCTCATTGCACAAGTCTGGCTGACGAGGGGAGGTAGCTGGTTGTGTACCCAGTCTACCTCCGTATAAGGACGGAGCCCGGCGGCCGACTTCCGCCGGGCTGACCGCAGGGGCGACATGGTGATAGCTTGGCACGGTCCCATGTCACCCTAAGCAAAGCGGCAGTCGGTACACCGTGGGGTTTTAGTCTGTGCGAGTCGGACATAACACACTCTCTCCCCCGAGAGGGTGGATATCCATAAGAGATTTTCCCACGTTAATAATAAAAAAAACAACCACCCGTGTGAACAACAAAGTGTGGATGGTGCCCTCGGTTCGTCTCGTCTCCCTTCACCTCCATTTGGTCTCACTCCGTCTGACGTAAATTTCTTAGGTGTAGATATAAAGGACATGAGCTAGGATTAAAACGGATCGAGGACAAATTGAAGAGTGTAGATGGCTTAAAGGCAACAACGCCTCGACTCGCCACGTCCCTTACGATTTATGTGGTTGGGGCTATGATATACTCCTTCTATATTTCTTTACGTGTCTAAGGTCAATTTTTATCAAATCAATAACAAATAAACTCGTTTAAGCAAAAAAAATTCAAATCACGAATTAAAAAAAAAAAGGAAATCGACTAATTTTATGGCACCCATAAATAAATACACATCAATAATCGTAGCGATTTATGTTACCAAATGGTATGTTTCAATAATTAATGGCTCTTGTGGGCTTATTTGGTATTCTTGGTCGCCATTAACGTTGTCGGCCGGTCTGGACAATCTAGTTTTCCATTACATGTCAATACATAATTATAAAATAACATTTATATGTACTCGAGTATGTATGGAAGCGATAGGATGTGTTTCGCCTTTTAATGAACCAATGTAAAAAACATTCCTATATCGATCTGTACTTAAACTTGAATGTCCTTCCTTACATATAGTAACGAATGATTCTCTGTTTGTTTGTGATTTATATATTTATAGATATTTTTTTCTGGCTAGCATGAAGTATAGATTTTATTAATTTGGGTAATTTAGTTAAGGGAGCGGTATAAATAGCGTTAAGTTCAGTCAGTCAAGAAATTGCTGCCAGCGCTTTATTATTATACGCTGGATATATAATTTTAAATGTAATAAGCACCTGACTTCAGCGATTTTGTTTTTGATTTTGTCTTTTGTACTAAATGTTTATTTATTTATTAAATATTGTGAATGAATTGCAGTCAAACAAAAAATTGCTGGCAGCGCTTTTTTATTATACGCTGTATTTATTATTTTAAATTTAATAAGTAGCCAACTTCTGTGACATCGTTTTTAGTTTTGTTGTTTATACAAATGTTTATTTATTTATTAATGATCGCGAATTAATTGCAGACGTTTTATTTTTCTTTTTTTACAATGTACATTTTTTAAATTGTAATTCTATCATTACTTCTTAGTTCCTACCATACCTACCTATTTTAGCTTAGTCTATTTAACTATTTTAACTTGGCTGTGTTATTTTTTACCATTACTGCTTAGCCTGTATGAAAAATCCAATGGTAATAATACCTACTCCAAATAATCTCTTGTCTAACAGTATTATCCTTTTCAAAATTGTTTTAATCGTTTCGGAGATTAGCCCTGACAAACAACATGTCCTTCAATTTTATGCATATATGTTTAAAGTTTTATAATAAATCTTTTTAAGCTACGTAGGTTGGTTTTTACGCGAACTTGTAAAATTAATATTTATAAGTTAAAGGTTGTAACTCTGAGAAAAACGGTGACGTCGTGATGAGAACTATTTGGATAAAAAGCAAATGAAATAATGTATAGAAATAAAAACGAATTAGTGTTGATAAATAAATAATTATTTTGAGTGCCGCACGACCGGAGTCGGAGGACACAGGTAATCTATATTAACAAAACAATAGCTCTATGCACATGTTTTGTTTTTAAAATGTTATACCGAATTACACAATAAAAATAATTGAGTATTGTCTGTATGCAACTCAAAACCGACTTGCCCGATTTCAATGAAATTTTAAAACTATAAGAATGATTAATAATAGGTTATTTGAGAAACCGTTAATAATAAATTGGAATAAAAAAATTGTGGCCGATTTAAATCAAATCACTACATATTATAAAACAAAGTCGTCCGCCGCGTCTGTCTGTCTGTCTGGATGTTCGCGATAAACTCAAAAACTACTAAACGGATTGTAATGCGGACTTCACCAATAGATAGAGTAATTCATAGGGAAGATTTAGGTATATATTTTGTTTGTAAATTGGTCGAAATATAATGATAATTGTTGAGAGAATCTGAAAAAGTCAAGCCGCCTGGGAACTTTCCTCGAAAATGCTGCCTAATCTCTTTGAGATATAACAAAACAATGCATACTGAAATATTCCTCTTTTATAGATCTACAAAAAAATCTACGATAGTTTACTATACTCATCTATCTTCTAAAAATGGGCACATGTAATGAGATAATTGAAAGGCTATTTAGACGGTTACAGTATTAATCCTTATCAAATTGAATACATTAGTTACCGTAAGCGTTTCATGCACATAAGTATATATTTTTTATTATCAGGGCAGGACAACGTCCGCCGGGCCTGCTAGTATTCCATAAAGCAGTATATTTCGTTTAAAAATTGATAGGCGTAGTAATTATCAAGGACATTTGTAGATAATTTATGAAATTGCTAGATGATAACATTTTTACTGTGTAAAAAAGCGCGCGGAACCGCGGGCGTTGTTAGTTTAATAATATAATTAAGACGTGTAGTATTTTTTTACTATTTATACGTCTGTCGATCTACTCTCGAACATATTTATACGAAGCTTTAAGATTCGCATAGAGTAGTCTGAATGGTATTTACCATGTTTAATATACATACTTTACGTTGTCATAACATAGCTGCGTAAAATTGGTTCTATGTACAGTACCCAGCTTTTGATTTGGCTTGTCGGGGAGAAGATCGAGACAGTCGACTAAATTCGATTGTCTATCGCGGTCCCTGCGCTGTGCGATAGAGAGAACGATTTACAGAACCGAAACACTCACTCTTCGCTCCGACTTGCAAAATCAAATGCCGTGTTCTGTACGGTGATATTATTTACTTTATATCCATTAAGATATATAGTTATTATTTCAACATTTAATAAAGATATGAAACTAAATTATAATATGACAAGATATTTACGCAATAAATAACGTTTTATTGCAGACTTCATTATTCTGCTGTTGATTATCTGTTTCCGTTATTAATATTGACAGTAACAATAATCCGTTTATGTTATCGCGGTGTGCAAACGAGTTAGCAATATACAACAACCTGTAGGTGTGATAGGAAAAGCACTTCACGTCGTTTGCAAAGTTACAAGTTCCAGCACCAAATATTCATTTATTATTTGTTATACGATACGAAACAGCAAATTACCTACCAGCAGAATAATAGACAACTGTTTGTAAAAATAATTGTTATAAAATAACACAACGGTGTGATTTATTATTGATATCTATAATTGTATTCGCGACTACTATTATCCACTTATCGTATAAGTAACACAGAAACGTTAGCTGTTGTATTCGTTTGCCTTAACATTTGTTGTTCCTGCATTTCTAAAATTAAATTATAACAGCTATTTCATCTCCAAAAAGGTATTTAGATAATTTAGATTGCTGCCAAGTAACAAAAACCTTAATTCGGTGGCAAAAACACATTCCATTTGAATGTATATTTAATGCTTAGTGTTTCCTGCATGCCAGATAACCAGTCTTCACTCATTTAGACCCACATAATACTTGTATTATATGGGTTATGGTACCGGTTATAAATTTATAACAGAATTTTCAATAAAGTTCTAATGGCGTAAAATGTACAGGCGATTCTTTCAGGATATAATTTGAACCCTTTATAGCAAATATGGAAAAATAGTATATTAGTATAATATATGCTTTAGTCATCATCATCTTCTTACCCTTATCTCAGCTAAGTAGGGTTGGCACAACATTTTTTGTTTTTCAAAATGACTACACTGTTGACCTGGCAAGGCCTCTACAGACTAACAGAGAGGGGAGGGGATCGGCACAACATGTTTTAAAATATATATACTTTAGTATGTAACTGAAACTGAAAACCGAAAAGCTGATTAGACATTATCCGATTCTACTCCATGGACAAATCCATCCAAAGGTTGCCCTAACGAGATTGCTATTGACAATAAAGCCAACTTTTGTACTAATCACATAATTTGAAATATTTATAATGGTGTACAATAAAGACTAAATAAATAATAATAAATATTTAACATAGATATATCCATGATTGGATATTCAGTTTAATACAAATACATCAATCACAAAAAACACCCATTCCCTTACATTCAATCGCTCATATGAACTTAGAACAATATACATCGAGATATCTAATACAGTCTCAGAACTAAACACTAACATGTGAACGTGAATTATCGCTGTTAATGAATGACATTTACTTTATCATTAAGTGATCCTAATATAATTCTATAAATATGAGTGTAAAATTGTTTGTTACACTCCTAATGCCCTAACTTACATATCCGTTGTCAGGGGTAAGAAAATGATATAGGGTACCAATTCTCCCAAAAAATTGTTGCCTATAAAGTCGGTTTACGGACGACAATTTTACGTGACAACGTCATGAGGAAACATTGATGAAAAATTTTGCATACTTTTTGCCGCAAATGTTCGTGTAATAAGCAACGGAAACCACATCAACTTTTCACTTCACTTTATAAACAGTTGATAAAACAGTTTACATGTAGGGGCACTCTTCTCTCTCTGAAAGAGAAATATATGCCTCAAAATACCCAACGTTTAGGCCGACCGCGCCTTTCTATCGCTTGTTCCGCACTCTCGCTTGTACGCTCGGCTCAGGCGGAACGTGACAATGACTCATGCTTTTGCGTACGTGCAGCCGCCCTTCATCGATTTATAAGACATTGTCAACAACAATCTATTTCTGAGGACTAGGTTTAATCTACATAAATACTGTTCACAAACCGTACACATAAACTGATATGTTATATTTTTGAATCATTTTTTTGTCATTGCATATATTCGCACTTACGTAAAATACATATATATATATATATATATATATATATATATATATATATTTATGCGACAAAACTTATAAACAAACAAACGTATCCGCAACATACTCTTAGGGTAGAATCAAACTAATATCGCTGAAATGAAGATAATAGACCGAGATCATTGATAAAAATGTTTTAATAGTTTGCGAAACATAATGCCTATAGAAGTGCGTTGTGCGTTCGTATAGCTTTGCAATCGAGCGACAGCTGCTTCATTCAATCCAGAAAAGTCCATTATAAAGGTTGCAAGCCAACTCACGGTAAACAAGCAGCCTATGCCGTATTCGGGAAACGTTAAAGTTCATTTTCATACGCTGTACTTATTGAGATGTCTGTTGTTTATCACATACAGTATCCGATGAGGCTTACCAATAATTATGTAAGTTCCGTTATGGGCAACAGAATGTTCCCACCTACGCGGAGTGGATTCATTAATAAAGTAACTAGTGTATCGAAGTAAATTAGTTTCGTGTCTTCGTACACAAAATGTGGAACACGCGAAGGCTACTTGAGCACGCAACAACATCTTGTTCAACTTTTATGACCAACTTTATGCTGGTATCTATTTAGTTGTTGAATTTCTAACATAACTACGTCTAGCTTTATTATTTATACGCATTTTTGAATGCAAATGCCGGCTGATATTGTGTGAATACAAGTGAATTTTCATCTTTCTTTTAGATTTTGTTATGTTTATACCTAAGGCATTATGTTATGCTAGATCGACTAAATGTTGCTTAGAATAATGGCTTTTGGCTGTTACTCAACAAATTTTGTTCACTTAATTTTTATTTTGGACTAGTACAGCAAATTTATTTTGTCTTGTTGTTTCATAGGAACTACCTATTATATCCGCTTTTTTTCTACTATAACAACTCCTATAATCCTTTTTCTAATTTCAAATTACCTCTGATAAACGTTCCCATGACTGCTTATTCCCTTGAGAACGAAGAAACGGTATGTAGCCTATGTAATCTATTCACCATTAAAGGTGTCATTGAAATGGGTTCAGCCATTTCGGTGAATAGCTCAGACAAACAACAGACAGTTAAATTTGTATCTATAGAGTAATATCTTGAAATACATACACGTCTATATGATAGGATATAACGTTTTTTTTAAATTTTAATTACTTATTATTCATATCTATGTTGTTTTGATTTAAATATAACTTATTGTAATCCAATTGTAACTTACAATAAAAAAAAGTCTGATGTACACACATAAAATAATAATACATAGCCGAAGTGAATGGACTGTAAAGCGATTGATAAAATTCAACATCGTATGAATGGTACTAGCATCTGGCGTGCCAGGTGCTTGCCCTGAGCGTACTGACATCTTGACAACTGCCTCTCGAGACAGACACGGACAAAGGGTGGAAGACTGCTGTAAAAGTTCAGTTCAAATTTAAGAAACGACTTAGTCGATTCCTTCTTTTGTATAGAACTGTTTGTTATAGCTGTTTTAAAGGGGTCGACAATGAGAGTTCGCTTTCAATATTAATGACCTTGTGATTAATTTCCGCGGGAGCAAAGTTTGATTTACGTCATTATTTATTAGAATTTTGTATGTAATCCTCCTATTGATAGTATCAATGGTTGGTAGTTTTGCTGTTAGTAACGAATCCGAAACTCTATGTTTATTGGCCGCAAATTTAAATTAATTAGTGCCCGTCATTTAATCCGAAGAGTAGTTCTCGTAGGTAGGTGCCCACGTTCCCACGCTGCGCCCGAGCCGCCGGAAATTGTCCCCCCTCGGCCCCGCTGAGCCCGGACGCCAGCGCATTGCTGCTAAGCCCCGAATCGAACTATTGCTCACGAATGAATCTCCTTCAAAACGAAAAAGCCATAATAGTCGGGTACTTATCTGCGAAACTGTGATGCGGACACGCATGGCGAAATATATATTTATGGAACTTCAGCCCGCGACTTAGTTTATGGCTCAATTGCGCTCGCTTCCGTTTTTATGAGCCTATTAAGGTTTTTACAAGCCGTATTACTAAAATAGCATAAACTGTATTATTTATAACATCTTTACATCCCATATACTTACTAACACCTTAAGCACCTATTCGACGTTCATATAATGATCAGTGAAGTAAAGTATAACTATAAATTCATTGTATTTATTTCTGTCGCTCCCAAATCACAGAAGGGTAATTTATAATTAAAATAACGAACATTTAGAAAATGATATTTACCAAAGCAATCACTCGTCAACGGCATAAATTGTAAGAAAACAGCCCAGTTGTGGAATACAATAAAGAATTAATACATATTTATGTTCATACAAAATAAGATCATAGAAAAATGAATTGCCTTTGATCCTAATAAGGTAAACTTCCCGACAAAGGTGGACACCTGGCCGTACTTAGCTACGTAACCTTCCGGTTCCCCGATGTTAGTTTTTGTCACAGAAATATGTACAATGCGCCTTTGGTAAAGGTCCGGAAGGAAGTAAGCAGTTGTTAATGCGAAATTTAGTAGCCCAGCTTGTACTTTTGTAGTCGCTTGTGTCAGCAAAAAAAAAATCCTTCCGTTCTCTTTTATATCTTAATTTTTACTTGGTTTACCTTCTACCAGTTACAATACAATAGTTCTGTAGAATTAACTGACCATCGACTAAAGGGAGCGCTTATGGCACTCACCCGATTTGTTTAGGCGGTCAGCGCAAGGGCACTCGGTGCGCCTCGGCTTGAACTGCCGCCAAGTTTCCCGATCTGACTAAGCTAAGCTAAACTATCCATTTCATACATATATGAATTGATGAAAAATACATTTATAACCATGTATGTTTCACGAATTCATACGTGTATTTTACATCTGGCTATTAAGTTGTGTGTCGTATTTCACTCCGAAAAGGGCAAAAAAACAGTCCACCACTATGTGTACTTAGGTGTGCACGTGTGTGGGGTGATCTGTGTATATGTAAAACTAGCGTGAGTCACTGTATTCGCGTGAGTAACATACACGAGGGCTCCACACCGAGGGACAAACCTATGCTCGAGTTGCTACTACAGAGCCGTTTATATTTCATATCGTTAGGAATTATAATAACCTTTACCTTCGTATGAGCCCTTTATACTACTAAAGATATAATTATTTTAAACTAAATAATACTTTCTTTAAATAAATCAAATGGATAATGGATAAGTATCATTGGACCTTGGATTTGGATGATACAGCAGGGAACTTTTGAATATCGAATAGAAATTAGATATAATTAAAATATGATTAGGTTAAAACTACCAAAATAATTACCAAACTACCATAACCAACCAACTAAAAACTACCAACTACCAAATCTACCAAGATAAAATTATGTAACTATGATTAAAGACGTTCTAGGGCATTTTCTATAGCTGAAATTCTTCTTGAAAAATTAAAACTATCTCCAAACCCTAGTGCACTTTGGAGCCTGTACCATGTCTGAGCCGAAAATATAGACACCTAATTATGGAACCACTATCTGCTTCGATGACTAGTAGACATTATCATGAACAAATCGAAAAGAAAAAAAAACAATGGCTTAGTCGATAGCGTGTTCGGACACAGCGTCGAAGGACGTAGGATCGAATCCTAGCAACTTAAACGGAGCTTTCGGTAAAGGAAAACGTCGTGATGAAACCATAGCGTGGTGGTAGGACTTTTTCTAAGTCCACCTGGCTAGCTACCACACTCCAGTTGAAAATCTGGCGCCAAGCAGCACCTATTGGTTTGTTCCGTCAATTGCACTCGAGAGTCAGTCTCTCTCTAGGTTAAGAGTGACTACCACCTTAGTATAAAAAAAAATCTAATTAAAATATCATGAAAAACGTTACTCGCCAACTGTATTTGCTATCTCGGGATTTCACTATACGAGTGCTAAGTATGAAAACCAGGAACATTTCATTATTCGTTATCAATAGCCCTACATCTGTACTAAATCAGAAATAGTAAGCTGGAAATATGTATAGGTAAATATAGGATTTTAGTCATAAATTTGTTATTAATAATATATAAATATAAAGACACTAGCTGACCCGACGAACTTCGTACCGCCTAACAGGTCGATTATTTAATATATATTTTTTAATACTTATTCTGTTATTCGGGACGCTATATAATGTTAAATGTTACCATCGTATATTGACACCATCAAATATTGACATTAATATTTACTAGCGGCCCGCTCCGGCTTCGCACGGGTATAAAATATATAGCCTATGTCATTCACTGAAAAAATGATTAAAATTGAGCCCGTAGTTTTGATTTCTTCAATACTGCCCGTGGCCCGCACGCGTTAAATTTAGAGTAACCTCAAAAATAACAGTATTTCTCCACTATTTAATTTATGTTATTATACATATAAACCTTCATCTCTCTATCACTCTATCTATTAAAACCGCATCAAAATCTGTTGCGTAGTTTTAAAGATTTAAGCATACATAGGGATATAGGGACAGAGAAAGCGACTTTGTTTTATACTATGTAGTGATACGATACTAACGTCACTCAATTGTTTTGCCTTCTCGGAACCTCTCCACTAACACTTAAACTTTATCGTATGGTATTAAAGTTCAAATTGACTTTTAAGTTGTTGTTGTTTTTCGACTTTTTCAGGCAATTTTTTAAATTTTTCTATCCTTAACAACTATTCTCGTACTTCAAGGAATATTCTAGTTAAAGAATTAGCGAAATCGGTTCCGCTGCTCTCGAGATTTGCGCTTAGCAACACATTCAACGATTCAATTTTATATTATAGAGATAAGGTACAGTAACAGTTTAGCTGAAGTAGCAATTTCAATTCATTTGAATAGTGTTTTTTGATGTACTACTCCCTTGTTAAGTTTAAAGATTCCATTGGCTTTTTCCATTTTTCTTTGAATGCTCATTGAAACGGGCGGGAACCAGCTAGTATTTAATATATGCAATGTAATTCACATACCGCAATGCAATTGGCTATCAAATATCTTCAATCTTATTCCAATTTTTAAATACAATAATTTGAAAGAACATGTTAACTAATTTATTCGAAAATTCATATGGTACGTACATTCTTCATAATTTTAGACAAATTCGTAACTTCACCCAACAAATGTTCTCTGCGTTGTTATTTGGACTGTAGATTGAATTGGCTATGGAAGTGATCCAACGAAGAATTAGTGAACCCAATATCGTATCAGTTCCTCGGTTATCTTTCAGTAAAACAAATCACTTCTATCAAATTTTGAAATTAAAGAATGTATATATCTTTTTAAGTTTATCTGGTGAATGTTCTATACATCTTCTGTACATTTAAGTTCATAATAAAGAAATCCGGCCTGTGTGCGTCATACTGCTAGGCGAAACCCTTAGTCCTGAATTAAGAGATACCTTTTTTTGTATGTAGATATTAAAGTTGGTTAGTAAAAGGTCATCGGTGATGCTTCATTTCACTTCTCGAAAGCGTCCTTATGAGGCGCAAAGCTTGCATGTGTAAACAGAGGGCTTGAGGCCGCCGGGGCGACCTTAAAGGTTGTAGTGCGGCCGACGAACCTCGTAACTCGTTATATAACGTGAAACGCAAACCGACGCACACAAATACATATGTTTATGACCACCGATGCTAAAACTTTGGAACATTTTGAGTTTTTTTTATATATATATATCTATCTGTATAAATAAAATGGTTAGGATTATACGCACGTCACGCCAAAAATTATTGGTTCTGGTTCTGAGAGACTTGGTCTTTATCTCAAAAATAATTATAACGATATATATCTTCATTTAATACGAAGTTATTAAAGTTTTAAGAAAAACCGAAAGTTATAAGCACCACACGTGCAGTGATGTGTGAAGTGGGGCAATCGGTGTGGTACGCATGTGCAGGAGAGAGAAATTAAACGGATAACATTGTTTAGCAATCCTAGAAGCAAGTCTAAATTCAATCCCTCGGAGCGGAGCCCTCAAGCACGCTCCTAGCACGATACAGTAGTAGTACACGATACACTCACATAAGCAGGTAAACAAATGGTGGAAGGCTTCTATTTTTTCCCCTTGTTCAAACTGAGTTAATTTAGTTTAGTCTAGTTGTCAGACACAAAATACATGTTTGAGTTGGTGAGGTACACATACTGGTACATATGTTTGTCTCAGAAACGTTTATACTGTATGAATGGCTAGCTTAGTTTACCTTGGACACATTTGCGATATTGCACGCAAAGCAAATGCCCAAGCCGAGGTTCTGCGACTTTGCTGCCCTAGCGCCTGTTACCAGTCGGCTGAGTGCCGTAAGCGCTCGCCTTAGTACTCTGGTGAAGCTTTGAAGGCTTTTCAGATCAATAGCGTAATCAGTTGGTAAAGAAAAGACGCTTGGTGACAGATTTCACACTTATGTCCTGTAGCTATCCAGTAGGGTTACTAAAAGCTCCGTAGGTACATTGAATTATAATGCTCATTTTACAGACCAATTGATAATGCTACAAAGTTTGTTATGTACTTATATTGTGAACAAAGAGATCTTTAGGACTAGTCATAAGTCTTATTGGCAAACTAGCTCACGATGTTACGGTCGATACTGAACGCTGAGGATGTAAACATTACATTGTTACTTATATATTTTCCTGCTGGATTGTAAAACATAACAATATGTATCTACTTTGGTTCTTAGAATATTACATCAGCACCACAGATTGAATAAAAAAGTTCACTCGTGTAGAATATAAAGCAACATTTCTAGTTTTTTTTTTCACTAATTCAGCAAAAAGTACGGTACAGTCCAAAAACAACGTCGTCTGTCTGTGTTAAATACCGACAGCAGTCGTCGTCTTCATGCCGACCTGCAAAAGTGCATCTTCACTCCTCGTTTGAAGGGCCCGATATCGCAAGAAGTCGAGAACACATTGGCCGGGAGGCGATTCCACCTGTTCACAGTACCTACGACAAAGATAAGAATTTTCAAACTTCTTCGTTCTTGCCGGGATTATTGCTACTGTGAATCTGTGGAGACGCGTACCCGCTCGAGTAGTTCTGCAGCGGAAAGGTGAAGATAGGATGAGATTAAATAATTCCTCAGAACACTCGTCATTGTACAGATGATACAACATGCTCAATGAGGCGATGTCTCTTTGTAATTCGCGTTAACGTAGATTACGTCTATCCCTCGGAAACAGCACATTCTTTTGCTGGGTGAACGTTGTTACCCTACGCCATACACGGTGCGCCTCGGCTTGAACTGTCACCGAAACCCTACGTCCTTTTGCGCACCTCTGAGAACATGCAAGCGAAACTTTATTATAATCGGTTCAGTTGTTAAAGCGTGCAAGCGTAACGAACAAAGAAACTCAATTTCTTAGCTATCTATAGTATTAATTGGAATTTAATACACTAGTAAAAGCTACATGTTATATTAAAAAAACAGCTAAATATTAACAAAGACGCATATTGTTATTTAATTTTCAGCAACCATGTAAACAGATAAAATTGAAGTGTCCGTTATTAAGTTGACCTTATCTCCAATATATCTAAATCCATTTTCCAAGTGTCTTTCACTATATAAAGGACTTTGAAGTGAATTATTTAGTTTAAGTTTTTGTATATTATACAATTTAACAGATGTAAATGTTTTATAGGAATTTAGTAGAAATGGTAACTCGTAATATATATTCACGACAACGAAGTCATTAGCAATGATTAGTACATAAAATTATCACTATAATATGTTTTATTACTTTATATAATATATATCACTACATACTATAAAACAAAGTGGTCCGTCGCGTCTGTCTGTCTGTCTGGATGTTCGCGATAAGCTCAAAAACTACTGAACGGATTGTAATGCGATCTTCACCAATAGATAGGGTAATTCACGGGGTAGGTTTAGGTATATAATTTGTCAACGATTTTTTGTACATTGGTTGAAATATAATGATAATTGTTGAAAGAATCGGAAAAAGTCAAGCCGCCTTAAGCGTTTCATGCACATAAGTATATATTATCAGGGCAGGATAACGTCCGCCGGGCCTGTTAGTATTGTATAATTTAAAATAGGATACTTGTATATGTTTGTAGGATTGTATTTTGATTTGGCATAGATGTGCACGCATATAAATTTGGATATTATAGCAGACTAAAAAAAAACTATTAATAATAATTGTAAAAATGTATACTTATTATCTGTAATGTGTACCTTGTAAAATAAATAATTAAATATTATCTTTGTATTGTTAATTAGCTTTTTGTACTTTTCATATAGTATATTCGGCAAAATTTCCAAGAAATATTTTTTGTTATTTAATATTGTTTTAATTCATAATAACTAACATCATGTCTGCCATAAATTACGTGTAAAACATTACAACTGTCAATACAAATGATTATTATAATATTTCCTGTTGACATTTATATATAAAATAATACACAAATTTGTATTTGAAAGTATAAGAACCCATGAAAGGTTGGTCAACCTACGCGTGGGTGCTTTGGACCTTGTATGCAAGAGCGCGCGTGTCCGCAAACAAAGCTCGCTCTCTTCTCTCCTCCTCCCCAATACTTCCCCCCTCCCGGCTTCAACCCTAGCCAGCCTTCACAAATAATAAGCAAACATACTTTGTTCCCTCACTATTTTGTTTTGTTTTGTACCACTACCGTCAGAATGTAACCGAAACTTTGACTTGTTTCTCGGCGCACCTGATCGAACAAAATGATTTCCATTATTTAAATATTTCCGCTGAGCTTTGTAGAATTTCGGTATGCTTTTTTCGAGCACTTTTTAATATTATTTCAAGTTATCATGTATTATCGGAGAATTGCAAAGGGAAATATTATTATTTTATTGTAGTTTAAGGGCATATCAAATTCAATACAGAAAATAAACAGTGTACTCACTTACGTCATATATTTTTTTAAGGTTTAGTTTTTCAATAAGTTTAAAATTAATATCTGATATGTGGGTGTGTATTCAGGCAGAAAATGAATGGCAAAAAGGAACATTTAGTCATCCAAAAGTACGAATTTAATAAAGCATTTAAATAGACTAAATAGATGTGTTAGTCTTTCAAAATAGTTTTAGATAACTAAATGTTCCCATATAATTGATTTCGTAGAAGAATCAGTATAATGCTTTTATGACTTTTGGTGAAATCGATGTGCCACATTTTTTACTAACATTGTGCACTATAATATTAATTTCAGTACTAACGTATACACTTACATATTTGATGTAGAAAGAAAAGTCTGTTCCTGATGGATACGGGATAACGGGAACAAAGCCACAGGCAAAAGGTAGTAATACAATAAAATAGTATTAGAAAACTTCGATTCCAAGACACGGTATAAAAACAAAAATAACGCATAGCACATATACAATACATATATAACAAAGGGCCTTTAAACGAAAAAAAAAATGTAACTCACAAAACATTCGATTTATACGAAACATTAGTTCGTTGATTTTTTAATACGTAAATTATAACATAAATTTAAACTTTTTTCAATTTAGTTACCATTTCAAATAAATCTTCTAAAGGGATGAACGTTAAAAAATATGTCCATATTTTCGGACTCGGTAACTATGAAGTGTGATTAACTATAAAATCATGGCATATGGTTCGAAAAGAAAAAAAAAGTTAAGAATAGAGTTGAGCCATGGTTTGATGAATAAAAACTTGATTTTTATTTCATTGAGTCCGGGCTTGAATGTGGTGCTACTAAATTTGGTGGTACATGGTGGACCGAAGCCCCGCCGAGGGCAGAATGTGCCAGCAGGTGTTCATACTGTGCGGGCATACTTACCGTACTGCATAACGTTGATATTACTTGAATATTTTATTATTAATTTTTAAAGCTAAATTAATTATAGAGTAATTGTGAGTTTAGTCTATAATTACTTGAAACAATGGTTTTTATGATATTACAACGTTACTTTACAGATATCAGAGCTTAAAATCACTTATACAGTATGTTGTTAATTATTTTTTAATCTGAACTTTGGCGAGGCAAAGACAAATTTAATGGTGATAGGGCTTTTTCTAAGTCCTCCTGGCTAGCTACGAACTTCAAGTTGAAAATCAGTCTTCGAGCACCTGTTGACGTATTCCGGCAGCCGCACTTGAAAGTCGGTCACCCTATAGATTGAGCATGTTTGCCATCTTAGACCGTATCGTCATTTAAGATAACAACCGAGTGTGGTGAAATTTTAAAACTTGTAAAGTATATAAAATTTAGGCAAATACGTAATAATGCTGCGTAATTATGCTCAATACACGGATACACAATTGACAATAATGTTCATCACACAAAAGGCAGTTATATGTGGGGATCAAGTATGCGACCTCTCGGATTAATATTTAGGCTCACCTTCTAGCACCACGTCATAAGCCCTGGCGACGTGGTCCGATCCTCCAAAATGGCGTCCTCGAGCACGTTGCTTGCGCAAATACAGTGACACTGAATGAATTTTCAAACACTAGTTTTTACAACATAACACCGATCACCCCACACACATAGTAGTTGGGTGTGTTTTTAATCTCTTTTTCGAACGGAATTAGCTTAGTTTTACTTAGTAGTCAGATTCAAGATACATGTATAAGTTCGTGAAACATACATGCTTGGTAAACGTGTATGTTTCATGAATTCGTATATATATATATATGAAATAATAGTTAGCTTAGCTTAGTTAGACTCGGGATATTCGGCGACAGCCCAAGCCGAGGCGCACCGTGTGTCCTTGTGCTGATTGCCTATATAAAATTGGGTGAGTGACTTAAGCGCTCCTTTTAGTAGTCCGGTGAAACTGTAGAGGCCTTGCCAGCTCACAGAGTAGAAAGTTCAAAAAAAACCTTGGCAAAAATTACACTTAAACCTTGTTTATTTATGCAGTAAATATTATAATGAAAGTGAATAAATTGTAGTATAAATATTTCTAATATTCTGTCGTTTTAATATTTATTATGAACGTTGAAATATTTGTGGATATCCACACAATGCTTTCTCAAGCAGATTTCGGAAACCACATGTCATTTCCTTTATAGACCCATACGGGGCGGGAGGTGCGCATACATCGGTCGATTTACAAAAAAAAAACTGTGTTTATTCATCAACGAATCTTGTTTTGCAAAATATGTATGGATGAAACCTTTTGATGGCGCTCATTAACAAAGGCATTTATGGAAGGTAGACGGATCTTGCAATTTCCTACTTTGTTTCATTCGTTACAATCCTCATGACACAGTATTATGTAGATTTTCGAAACGTATCCATTATGTGGCCAATTTTGAACTGCACCCATATATCTAGGAAAGAAAACATCAGATTTCAACGTCATTTCAGATACCATTTTATTCGTACCATGTAGCATATAGTATCGAATCGATATTATCAGATCAGAGATTACCTCATATAAAAAAAATTGGTTGTCTATAAAGTCGGTTTACGGGCGATAATTTTATGTAATAACGTCATAAGAAAACATTGATGAAAAATTGCATACTTTTTGCCGCAAAAGTTATTGTAATAAATAATGGAAGCCACATTAACTTTCCACTTCACATGGAGTGGAAGAGAGATAGATGCGTCACAAGCCGAACGTTTAGGCCAATCGCGCATCTCTATCGCTTGTTCCGCGCTCTCGCTTGAACGCTCGGCTCAGGCGGAACGTGACAATCAGTCATGCTTTATCGTGCATGCAACCAGCGTTCATTGATTTATAAGACATTATCACGTCAAAAATAAACATTACCTCTTCACAATATTAGTACATAAATTACCTTCGATTTATTTTTTATATACTCTTTTTCAATACCCATCAAAACTTTTTAAATTTAAATTAAGTAAGTATCGGGCACCCAGTCCAAGTGAATAAAAGCAATTATCACAAGCAATGTAACTGTTTGTATTGTTTTTTTATACTAGTTCGGCAAAATGACTACACAATATCTGATGGAGAATACGGTACAATCCAAAAACAGAGGCGACTGTCGGTTTTAAATACCAACGGTTGTCGTTGCCATCATGCCTACTTGCAAACGTGTCTCTTCATGCCTCGTTTGAAAGACCCGATATCGTAAGAGTGAGGGAATACATTGGCCGGGAGGGCGATTCCACATCTTCAGAGTAGGACAGAGATAAAAATTTTCGAATTTTGATTTTTCGAACTTGTTATTTTGAATTGGTAGTATAATACTGTATTATTGATAAAAATATAATATCTTTATGTTTCTTAAGCTTTGATAATAAGTAAACATTTTACTGGTATCGATTTTGAACCAACTTTATTGGTAATCGATAAGATATTGGGCATCCTTTTCGATGACAGCTTGCATTACAGCTTTAAGGCGTCAGTTCTTTTTTCAATTACTTTCATAAGTAAGTACGATTATTTCTTCCGATGTCGCTTATGACTCAAATATTTATACTTATTACTTGACACTGTGCATTGAACGGTTCTGATGATACCCGAACACGAATCTAACAATATTTATATTCCAATTTCCACGGTAATAGCTTATTCTACTTGCTATCCCCTAAGTACTGAGAATCTTTCGTTGGCAATGGTTGTTAAGAACGGTATCGTTCATACGAGAACACAGTAATACAGTCACTGTTGCTTTGTTTGGTAGGCTTAGTTTTCAAGCTGCAGGAATTTAGTATACAACTCTACCGACATATTTTTAAAAATGTAATGTATGCTTAGAACACCTTTAACAAATTTTAACTTAATAATAATAAAATTTTGCTCATATACAATGATATTTAGAAGCTTACAACCAAATTTATTTTGATCGATATAATGTACCACTACCAAAACAGACCATATGTTATAAGGGGTGGCTCAGACGAGCGGTCTTATAGGTTATTCAATGGAAAATAAAACCCACGTAGATATTTTGTTTACGTATCTTATATTGTAGACATTACCAACTGTTGAATACGTGAGAAAACCATTTGATAAAGTGACATCATTCTCATTAACTATTATAATTATACTTATATTTAAGACTCATTGAAAGACGGTTATTTATTATTATATACATTTATAATACACCGATAATGTCAATATTTACGACTACTGATATAGATTATATAGTTATATATGTAGTTATATAGCAAAAATGAGGTTTTAGTAATGAATGAGTATTATCTTGAATTGACACTAAATTATGAGTGTATACGGTCTGGACGTCCGCGGACGGACGCCGCGCCCTCAGTTGCTCCGACCGCCGACGCAGCCGTGCTGTCTCACATAGACAATACCTATGACTAGAATTGTACACTATGTGTGTACGTAACACCTACCGGTCATGTTTGACACAAAACCGTTGTTCAAACCTCTTACTCAATAAGTAACATCTACGCATTTGTCGTTACTTAAAATTTTAAAATTCTTTCCGTGTTTAAAACTCTTAGGTACTTTATTGCTTGGTAAACTAATTTTTTAATATTCAATTATTACTTACCAGTGCCAGCGGTTTTGTTCTTGTGAAAATAGTTTTGTTGTTTTATAAGAAATATGCGTTTTATTAATTTTAATTATTTTTTTAGTACTATCTTATTATTGTTTAACCTCTGTACACTTCATTGATTTTAAATGAACTCTGTTAATTTTCATGATTACTACTTAGCTGTTAAGGAATAACTTAATTATATGTAGCCTATGAAATACTTTTAAAGTCCGCTACATATCAGCTTCTCTGTCGTTTCGGAGATTAGATCTAAAAAACCATAAACATTTCAATTTTATTTATATGTATACGTTACGAATCAGATTACGTCCACTAATGTAATATAATTATCAGTGGAAAACCAAATATTTAAAATACTGCGTTGGTTTTGCGCTAAAACGCTTTTCCAAACATAATGGCGACAAGTATCTTGTCAACACTTGAACGGTCGTCGATGAGAAGACGTCGAAGTGGAACGCACATGCGATGAACAGGACACGGTGCGCATGCGCGAACATTAGCATGCACCAGCACGCGCGCGCCGGAAGCCGCGCTCGGTAACATGGCCGCGCACTTACATCCAAGATGGCGGCGCACATACAATGAATCGATAATTAACAAGACACCCGATTTCATATTTCAAATCGATCAAACCTTATTAGACGAGATGTGATGTAACCTGGACCGTAGCAGGAAGGTTCGATCAAAATGCAAACCGCGTGAGATCCTCCACTAACCCCATATGGAGCTGACGAAACTGACCAGTTGAATCATTAAATACTTGTTTTGTTTTATGGGAGGTCGTTTGAAGTACACGTGTACGTTTTTATTATTTAATTGTCTTAGTTTTCATAATAGGCATTCGATGGCTGCTCGTCGGTATCGAATATGGTTAGTTAATGGACAATAAAAAAATTATGGAAGGAAATCCGACACGGCTGCTCGATTTATCTTGCAAAAAAAAAACAATTCAACAATTTTGTATTTATTTAGAGATGTGGCTGATTTCTGTTATTCCTAGTATAATCAATTAACAAATATACATGACATATTGAAAGGGAGTTTTTGGCGGGATCTTAGTCTGTCATGTAGTGGTTTTTATATTTTATTCATAATCTTGTGTTATTAGACTCTATATTTTGTAATGTTGGTGGTGTTTTACGTAATATAGTTCGGTTATTATGCACAAGTGAAGTGGATGGGAAATAATACCACGGAGCATGCATTCTGAGATGCCGCCAAAACTCCATGGAAAGTTCTAACAAGGAAACCACCATCTTGTTAGAACATTATAACTATCACAAGACACTTACTTAGCAAAATCTTGTTACTTGACGCTGGCTAGTGCACAAACCGTGACGCAGCCAAAAAATAAAGAAGAAGAAGACATATTGAAATATGAGTAGTTCGACGTCCTAAATGTTTAATTTGCATGTGACACGAGGTTATATTTCACATTTATAGGTTGTATTTTAAGTTAACAATCATTTGTTTCATAAATTCAAAACTTGTGTCCTTCTCGTGTAAAAGTAATTCTACAATCTAAAATTAAGAGTATATATCCCATAATAATAGGTACAGAGTCATCATAATTATGTCTCAAGTAACAGAGAAACAAAGAAATAATTTGAAATAAAAGTTACTTATAATTGTATACCGTGTAAGTAATATAACCAACATGAATTATGTAATACAAATCATGTTCGCAAACAGATAGTTAAATGTAGTTATAAATTATTTACTATTGTTAGCTCTTAAGTGCATATTTTTAACGATAACTATTATACTTATCAAAGTTTGGTATTCTATTACTGTGTGTTATCCTCACGCACGCTGGAAGTGAATCTTTTTTTATTTTAACATAACAATACTCAAAACGCGTTTTTATACATTTAGAACTTAGAAAAATTAACAAAATTCTTTAGAATATAAATACTTGAACAATATAACATATATATATATATAGGATCAATGTCAGTCGCCATTGAAATCGCTGAACGATTGGAACGCGCATGTCCAGTGTCCACACATGCATATGATTATTCTTGCACTGTTTGTTTGTCGTATCATAGTATTAACAACGATTCCAACACTGCAATTGATTGATTAAATTAAATTATTAATACATCAATAATTATTTGTCAGATTTTTGGATATTTTAACATACGGTAAGGCAAAGAACGCGTCTATTCCGTTACAAAAAGACACGTCAACAATTGAACGTTTTCGAACATTGAGTTAAGAAGTAAAATGACGCCCTAATTTTGTTCAACGTAACACATTTTATGGTCCATGAACCACGTTAGAAAAACACGATAGAGCATAAGTCACAGGTGATTTGTTAATACGAAAGCTGAAACAACAATTTTAAATATATATGTTTGAGTAAAATAGACTTACGTATGGATACTTAATGGGCACAGAAATATATATACAACTACGAAAACGCCGTGTGACTGTGAAATAATAGTCATCAAAACAGAAACAAACGAAGAAAGTTTTAAGATTCGATTAGACGCAGCTGTTATAGTCGAGTGCACAAACAGTTTTTACAGCTACCCTCGGTTGGTGACGCTTCACTGCTCTGTGCTCCGGGAGAGTTGTCACGACGACCGCAACCTCAAGCCTAAGGCTCGCTTCAAAACAACACTCTGGATCATCTTTAACCGATATTAAAAATTATTATTCATTTATTTCTTACAATTATGAATCAAAAGCAAAGTGAGTTTGAGTTACACCAGATCGCAGGACAGTGGGTTCGTTGCTATTATGTGGCTCTCAACTTTCGGTGAAGGACTACAACTTGATGAAACTGTAACAGATTGGTTAAATATTTAATCATTCCCTTGGAGATACTATTCTTAAATATTCTATTTTTGACATTAGTAACAACAACAAAAAAAATGCTTACGCTGTAACCCTCATTTTCACGGACCTAGTTTATTTGTGTTAACATAGATCGCGCCGTTTTTACAGGCGGCAAGCCGGCAATACGTTGACGCCAGGTCTCTTATTATAGTTTAAAGTTTTTATTTCTTTGTACACTTTTTTATGATAATAAATATTTTTTTTTTATTTCATTATAAAACAGTAAATATAATATCATCTAGAAATTACTAGCACTTTTTAAATTGTATAATTTACTAACTTGAGCGCGTGGCTTGAAAATTTTCATAATAAAATACAGCACATGTTACTCGTTAATTATGTAGATGAAAGAATTTCTAAAATTGGTTAAGTATATTTTAGTTCATCTATTAGGTACTCTTAAAAAAACGTATGTATACAACTCACACGCGGTAGGAGTGAAATCTTTAAAAAAATATAAAATGTCCATATCATTAATGATGTATGTATATGTTTGTCTATTTTTAATTATTAAACTTTGTCGCTTTTTTGTTCCATCGAGTTTCAAATGATAACGGCGCTAAAGAAGTTGTTACTTCAAAATTCAAATTTTTATAACTGTAGCATAGGTATAGTGGAAATATAGGTACAAATAGTATAGAATAGTAGGACAGTAGACAACGAAAATTAAAAATATGTACCAAGGTAAAGTGAAATATATATTATATACCTGCATCTTCGTCTTTAGCGTTTGTTAGCCTAAAATATGTTTTTTGCACAAAGGGAAAAACATAAGCACCACACCGCTCGCCCCACTTTTCCATGACAAGAAAACACAATATCGTAGTCTGTTAAAACTTTAATAACTTTATATTAAGCGATAATATCCCGGTAATTCTATTTTTAAGTAATGCCCTAGTATCTAAGAAGTAAAACTACAAAAAAAAAAAACCAAAATGTATACAATAGTTTATGCGTGTTGCGCACACAACGGCAGATCACCATCATTTTATTTGTATATAATAAAATACTAACTGATACCCGCTACTTCCTCTGCGTTGTCCTGCGCATGCACACCACACAACCTTTGTCCCCCTACATCACAGCTAGAATACACATCGTTGAACGGGTACTGCAAATTGTAGTTATATTAAATTAAATATCTTCTAAAAATACGATTAAAAACATCAGATTCATTTCTATCCAGTAGTTTCGCGCACAATCGAAGACCTCTACAATTTTATTTATATCGGTATATATATTAAAAACCCCAGCTAAATCACATTCGTAACGAACACATCCGGGGCAGCCTTGGAGTCCGTGACGCCGCGAATAAGCTGCAGGAATGTCGTCTCCGCTGGTATAGTCACATAATCGCAGGCCACAAGATTGCGTCGGGAACAGATGTCTCAACAACACCGTACAAGGGTTTAGATCTCGCGGCAGGCCCAAAAAACGTTGGCTGAACGTTGTGATAGCGGACATGAAGGAGAATGACCTCACAGAAAAGGATGCCAAAGACCGGGCAAAGTGGAGAAAGCTAAGTAGGAAAGCGGACGCTGGCACCAAGCCGGGAATACGCTAGGCAGAAAAGAAGATATAATAAAAATCTCGGTTTTTGGATGAGACTGAAGTGTATTTACTTACCTACTCTTCTTTCGTACTTAACTCGCGCCTTCATTAAAATGACTATGACTTTTGATAGAGTTAGCCAATGTTGATGAAATAAAGACTAAATATTACTCGAGGATATATTTTACAATTTTCTTGTTACCATTTTACCATAAACATAGTACTTTAGCAGTGATGCGTGCACAAACAGACAGACAGATAGACATTTCTAAAAGTGATTGAAATGTATTTAATTACTCATTCTTAGTCACTTGCAATATTTTTTGCACAAAAATCTGAAAAGTACAGATATGTTATATTTACATTCTTATTATATGTATAGATGTACTCGTATAGTGAAAATAGTGTAGTGTAAATTACGTGATAACATACCTTATGTCTTTGAATTTCCTCGTATTGTTATCCACTCCGGGGCTATGATCAAATTTCAAATCCTAGTTCAGGAAGTTAGTTATAAATCAATCAAAAAAAACTCCACTCGAACAGATATCTAAGACAGCGAGGTAATAAAAACGTGACCATAAAATATATTGTATTTATATGACATTGTCTTCGGATATAAAAAGGTCAAGAGTCTTGAGAAAACTAAATAATTCTTGAAACCATGGCAAACTTGTTCTGAAGAAATTAAGGAGCAAGATAAAAAGGTCACAAGGTTAACTATGTTACACACTTATTTGGTTTAAATTGAGTACATATGAGTCATAATAAGCGCGCCGTCAAAATGTTTAACGATATTTTATATTGTTTCCTAGTAATCGATATCGGTTTATTACAACGATTGCCTTAATTAACAGTAACTCTGAAGAAATATTACGTTACGTGGAATCTTCAAACCATGATAAGATAGCTCTAATTATACAATCTTATTAAATGTGATTATTTGTTACCCAAATATCGTGTTTTTTTTCCACTTGATCATCGCTGTTGGCCTGAAAGACCTTTACAGCTTCACCGAGGTTTTCCACCGAGCGTTTAATACGCTCAGCCGTATAGCAAAAAGCTTAAGGACGCACGGGCGCTCCTCAGCTTGAACTGTTGCTTAACTTACTTACGCTATTCACACAAGCCAAGCTAACCGTACGTGTATACGTTTATGAGACTCATATACATACCTTTATATGTGTCTCATGGGCGCGTACATGCATTTTAAATTTGGCAATTTGGCTAAGGTTAGAGTTAACCAAAAAGAAAAAATAAACAGGGAAGACTAGTAAAAGCCCTTGCACGCGGGTCTGTGTTGTGAAATGTCGTGTCTTTATATCGATAATATTGTCATAAAGCTCGTAAGATTGTTTTCTTTTTAACGTTTATTTGAATGCTCTAATCTCTGTGACTACCAGTCAATTTTGAAATTGTTTCCCTGTATTTTATATACGATTTATTGAGAAAGACTAACGCTATACTTCAACACAATTCTATGACTTTTATTATGGGTGCGAAGGGCCGCGACACGCAACTTGGATGGGATAAAATAAACACCAGACGAGACATGAGATTTACTCGAAAACGCCCTTTAGTTACGAAGTTACAATTATTATCGAATAATAAAATCAATAGTTTCATATTGCTGTAAAAAAAACAGTTTCTAAGTAAACGCAGTAGTAATACATCTCATCATATTAAGGGTCTCGTTCAGCGATTGACATAATCAAACCCTATGGAGTAATTCTCGAGGACCTGTAGGTCTTGAAAGTTGAAGCGATGATGAGTCAGTTGGTAGTGTGTACGGACGCAGCGTCGAAGGACGTAGTATCGAATCCTAGCAACGTAAGCGGAGCTTTTGGTGAAGGAAAACATCGTTATGAAACCATAGCATGGTGGTATGGCTTTTTCTAATTCCATCTGGCTAGCTACCACCCTCAAATTGAAAATCTGTCGCCAAGCACCTGTTGGTGAGTTCCGGCAGCTGCACTTGAGAGCCAGTCTCCTTCTAGGGTGAACGTGACTTACTTTACCTATAAATTATTAAAAAAAAACCTTAATGTAGGTTAATTGGTACAATCCGAAAATAGTATATTGTAAATTCTAAATAAATTTAAAAATATGTTCTTGTAATTTCATCTTAGTTACTATGAGATCACCCGAAAAATAATTTTTTTTAGTTGTATATGCGTCGGGAGATTGAAGAATGTAGGTACATATAATACCAGCTATTGCCCGCAGCTCCGCATGCGTTTTTTTTTTTTTTATTGTGAATTACTTCTTATAAGATCAGCTATCTGTTAGTGAAAGTTCCGTGAAAAATGGTTCAAACGTTTTGGAGATAGTACTGCAAACAAAGCTATGGGTAAAAGCTAGTCCAAAATAAAATAACCTATATCACCCGCTGTAATTTTAACTATCCCTCAGTAAAATTTCTGTGAAAATCGGTCCAGCCGTTTCGGAAATTACCCGGAACATACAGACAGACTGACAGACAAAAATTTTAAAAATTGTATTTTTGTTATTAGTATTGTGTATACGTTCATATCCAATCAGTAAAAGGACATTATTATGATATTACAAACATACACTCCAATTTTATGTATATGTACTCAATATACCTATAAAACATTTAATAGTATGCAACCTTCAGGGCCTCGGTTCTATTCGCCACCCAACCGATATTTTTATAGTATGAAGTGAACACAGATTTGTTGTCCATTTAATTGTAACTGCTTACTGTAGGCTGTAATAATTTGGTTTATTTTGACTTAGATATTACTCGAATACTGAACCCAATCACTAATAGGAGACTTATTACTTCTGAGAACTGAGGACACCTTGTGTAAGTTCTTAATGTCAAACAAATCAGCGCGAACATTAGTACCTTGTAACAGAATTGGCTGTACCAGATGTGCTTATGTAATCTATAGGTATAATAAAAATGAAGTGTCTGTATGTAATATCAAATTAACGACTTTTTACTGATTGGATATGAACGTATACACGATACTGATAACAGATATACAATTTTTAAAATTTTTGTCTGTCTTTCTGTCTGTTTGTTCCGGGTAATCTCCGAAAAGGCTGGATCGATTTTGACAGAAATTTCCCTGACGGATAGTTAAAATTACAGTGGGTGACAAAGGCTACTTTATTTTAGACTAGCTGCCATTAGTGGCTTCGTCTGTAGTACTATCTCCAAAACTATTGGACCTATTTTCACGGGACTTTCACTGACAGATAGCTAACGTTATAAAAAGTAATAAAAGCTTTTATATTTTGAATTTGCATTTACCCATGCCTTTGTTTGCAGTATTATCTCCAAAATCTCCAGATAGCTGATCTTATAAGAAAGTAATTCACAATTATAAAAAAAAACGCATGCGGAGCTGCGGGCAACGGCTAGTATTTTATAGGAATGGAAAAGTAATCTATGAATGGTTCCAATTTGGCAAAATCAGCGAAACGTCTAACCTTGAAGCAAAGTAGCGGTACTAGCAGAGTTTATAGTGGAGGGAGTGATTGGTAACCACACCGGTATTCGAGGTTTCCCAACAAAGGCCTTAGAAGTTACTATCAATGAATAACCGATATCGTTAATTGAAATCGCAAGAAACATTACAAAAACAATAAAATTAACTAAAGTTTTAATTTAATCATCTAAACATAAACTTCAATCTTTTTCAATATCAGTATTTCTTTGATTGTCACTTTGGACATATATAAAAGTAGCTGTTGCCCGCAGCTCCACGTGCGTTTTTTTTTTATAATTGTAAATTACTTCTTATAAGATCAGCTATCTGTTAGTAAAAGTCCCATGAAAATAGGTCCAAACGTTTTGGAGATAGTACTACAGACGAAGCCACGGGTGACAGCTAGTCTAAAATAAAGTAGCCTATGTCAACCATTGTAATTTTAATTATCCGTCAGTGAAATTTCTGTCAAAATTGGTCCAGCCGTTTCGGAGATTACCCGGAACATACAGACAGACAGCCAGACAGGCAAAAATTTTAAAAATTGTATTTTTGTTATCAGGATCGTGTATACGTTCATATCCAATAAGTAAAAGGTCGTTATTTTGATATTATATATAGACACTTCATTTTTATTATATGTATAGATTAAACTACAGTCTTTATCTGTATCAAGTATTCGTTGATTGTCACTTCTAAGAAGATACCCAAGATAGTCCATCGAAATATACTTGTGGATTACATAGCATTTTTTATTTGTAGCGATAAGTGCTAGCGTGTTTGTCTATTGTGCCGACAGATGTGGTTTCAAATCTCACAAAAAGCCTGAGCTTTTGCTGAACAGAAATATCGTAATGAAATCATGGCTCGAAGGTAAAACTTTTTCTAATGTCCACCTGTCACTATTTAGTTGAACGTTTACCGCCGAACACCTATAATAGATGCGTTCCGGCAGCTGCACTTAAGTGTCAGTTCCTTTACCATTTGGATCACATGGTCATATAATATCAAGTGAAATTATTGTCAACAATTATACCTATAAAGATTTTTAAATCTAAAAAGACAACGTTTAACCTTAATTATTATTTAATTTAGTGTTTAAATTATTCCTTGGTATTATCGAATGATCATCCTATGGTCTGTGTCCTTCCACCACCATCAATTGTCATTTAGAAGATTGATAAATAAGGTAGATTATACCTCACACGGGTGACGTAGATTCGTGACGTAGCTGGACGTCGGGTTGGCGCGAAGGGGAGGGGTATGACCGAGGACGGTGACCCGCAAACAGTGTTGCTAGGCAGTACTGTACGCTCTGGTTTAAACGGTTTGATACGATACAGAAAACTGAATCATAACATAAACAATGCCTTAGAAAACTATTTACAAGATTGAATCTAATAAATTTCTACTGTTTTACCTCAATAATTAAGAAATAAGTTTAACTTATAAATCTTAATAAAAAAATCACTCATAACAATAAGAGTTAATCACAAATGAAGTTGTTAACACTATTTCGGCTGATTACAGTATTGTATATTCCAAAATAATCTACTAATAATGTAGTATAATTTAAATATGCAGGTAAGTTTGGTATCTTTTAGACCCACAGTATCTTTAAAAGAAATTCTACAATAAAAGCGTCATACTAGTTTGTGGGTCCATTTTGGTTTTGAGTACTAAGGCTGTAAAATAGCATGTTACAGGCATATTATGAGAAGAGATGGATGTCATGTAAAAAGGACAATTATTCAGTTTGGAAGTGGACCGATATAGGGGTAAAAATTATATGTGTATAAAAGGTGTGAATACTGAGATGACATTTGAAAGGGGAGAATGAAAAAGATGACATGTTGTGGGGGTTACTGAGGGGGGGGGAAAGAGTAAGGTGATGATGATGACAAATTTGTCGGTCCATGCAATTAAAATATAACATTTTTGCGTACAATATATTTCTACAACAGTATATATAGTATGTGCACCAGAAATAAAGACCTACACTATATTCAATATAAAACAATATCAATTGCAAATTACAAAATATAATGACATATTACTTGTTAGCCCTTTTTTTATGACGGGATGATTTCCGAAGCTATGGTTCCCGTGACACCCGTATCGTCTTGGGTCATTGGTTCGTTCGATTATATACAAACAAATACGTTATTTAATTATGAACGTGAAATCTGTATACAAGTAAATATCGTGTTGTTAGTAACACGTATTTTGTTCGAGATTCTTGAGATAGAATTTACAGATTTTATAGTCTTTTTTAAACAATAAATAAAAATACGTCAACACAATGTCTAGAGGTTAAAATTCGACCAACATTTATTCATTTTTCAAGTTTCAATATAAAAGGAAAAAAAACGAACTTTAAAAATAATATATTGATAAAACAATAACTCGTCAATTTCTACTAAACAACGAAAATAAGTTGAGAAACAGAGATGTACTTCATTGTTTCCTTTCTGTCTATTCATATATAGAAGGTACATAAAAAAATCCACTTATTAATAAATTTCGTTGCATAATAATTCATTTTATCAAAAGCTATAAACCTATATATTTTTATAAAATAAATTGAAATATAATTAACGTTGTGATAAATCGATTTCTAAGAAGACGAGAGTCTACGTTATACAGTCTGGTAACACAATCAAAGAGTGCATTACGCTCCCCGAGCACCAACGTCCGTTTCACCGTCACTTATATTTATGTATTCCTTTCGTGGTGTCATCATATTGCATTTTTGACTTTTATTGAATACTACCAACCGCCCGTGACTTCATACGAGGTATGAAAATGACTAAGAATTAAACATAGTCCACGTGACTCAGGAATGATGTACATCCAAACAAATAAAAATAAAAAACTGGTTGCTATGATATGCAGTAGAAAGCTACTACGATGTCGTGCGCCTTTAATTGAGTTATAACTAAAATAAATGTGATCAGACACAACTGAACTAATAAAGTGTGCTAAGATTGATCCCCATGCCCCCTCTTTGACGTATCCATCAAGAACGAGCCCTGTTAGCTACGGAAATGGCAGCGAATGTGGCTCGCGAAACGAAATTTAATATTAGAGATACGCTTACATTGCACAAAACCTAATTGACTGGAAGAGTTAAAATGTTTACGTAGGAAAGCTAAAAACGGTTCTATTTTGACATGGTATTTTGCACCGAGATCTTTTAATACTCCTTTACTGCGTTCTTAACAAATTTGCGCCATTTGGAACTCCGTTGCGCAAGATCTTTCCATTTCTCTAAAGATATATTAATACCATGCAATAGCGCTTATTTACACCTCTGTATTGAAAATATTGACTCTCAGATCTGTATTTTCCGTGCTTCAGCTTTGATTAGAACACAGACTTGAGCAGCTTGGATTCACTGATACGTATAATAATATCCTATCTCAGCTGGCGTGTACACACATTTTAAAAATCATGTCAATTACAAAAAGTTGTTCTGTGCGGGAATAGAACCTGCGTAATCAAATTACTATTGTACTGCGCTGCCTTTATTGTTTTTACTATAAACATAGAGGACGTTACTTAAAGACGAAAATGGACAATCGTCGATGGTGTAACTATATCGTTGGTGATTTGTCATAAATTTATAGGATTAGGCCTTGCTCAATGTGAAAAAGCGTCAATTCAGTGGTAAGTTTACATGTGTTTTCTCAAGTCCTGTTCCTCTCCATCAGAAGACCCCGATGCCATCTTATCACACCATTGTTACGCTACTAATAGTAGCCGAAAGGCCATCTTAAAAATACATCCCAACTCGATACCTGGCTTGAACGTCGTTGAAAAATATCTTAAGTTCACATTTACTTTGACCCAGAATCGAATAATTACTCAGTGTAACGTACTTCACTAATTACCATGAACTGTATTGGTTAATAATGATTTGTTAAGTTATTTAAATTCCATCTAAGCACCTACATACTTGCATGTATTGTTTTGTTAAAAGACTATAATGAGCAATTTTATATTAGATTTTTAGTTCTAGATCTTCCAAAAACAACGGTGACCGTCGAGAAAAAGCAAACAATATACATGTAAAGTTATTATTGTATAGTAAAGTATTTTTGATTTTGAAAGAATAAAAAAAATGTTTTTTTTTTAAGTATAAAATATTGACCAGGAACTCCTAAAACAGAGAACGAGAGCAAAACAATAATTACCAACTACTTATTAACTTATGGGTCTTGCGCTGTATGAAAGAAAAGAAGTTTTAATTGCTAAATAAATTACACAAAATATTTTGTGCGGACAG
This sequence comes from Antheraea assamensis, assembly GCA_035772565.1. Classification (NCBI taxonomy): domain Eukaryota; kingdom Metazoa; phylum Arthropoda; class Insecta; order Lepidoptera; family Saturniidae; genus Antheraea; species Antheraea assamensis. The sequence continues at coordinate 5,344,941 of JAQQSE010000031.1, read as the reverse complement.
AATACTCGGTGTTCGATTTCGTCTCGCACTTCACCGAATTGTTCCATAGAATGCACTCAGTGTCGAAGAAACTATAGTATTTATAAAAAAACAGCGAACCTTCTCGGATAATAAATCGACAACCGATCATTTTTTCTTTTCTACATATTAAATTATTGTAACAAGGATGTATGTTACACAAAGTTCACAAAGAATATTTGTACAACAGAATCGTAAGGAGTCGGATGTTTATCACTGCGGTAACACACTTTATTAATGTATAATTATTGAATTAAATACGGGCAGTATTAATTAATAAAACCTTTGTATGTTTTATCAACGTCAAAAAAAAAAAAAAATTCTTTCAAGATATCAAAATCGAACACGTCCGAGCAGTTTATGTTTCGACAGAATGTCCCTATTAATTATTCATCACTAATTAGCAGTTTTCTATCGGAGCGGGTCGGCAGATCAGAGCGGTACGTTCATGCCGGATACAGGAAGAGAGCAATCAACATTCCTAAAAATATCACACATTTGGTGTTCATCCGGCGAACGTTGCGCCGTCGAAGTGGCGCGGCCGCGCTTCTCTACTATGAACACGTATACTACTGTACACGTAATACTACTGTTCATACCGAGTGTGCGTAAAAATAACATTCATAAACTCCACGCTCGATTCTTATACGTCCGAGTGGCAGTGCTCATTTTTCATGTACCATCTAAAATTACGTGGGAAATCTTAAATGTCTCATAACCTAATCTCACGGGAAAACTATTATTACTCTATAACTTAGTATTAAACGTTTGACAATTTAGTTACATCGAACTATCGACCGGTAGAGTTATTTGTTAAGCCTTAAATCGTGCAAATCTCGTAGGTTTTTAGAGCGCCGGAGGCCCACATATATTAAAAGGCCGGCAACGCACTTGCGACTCCCCTGGTGTTGCTAGTGTCTATGGACGGCGGTGATACCATCAGGTGACCCACCTATTCGTTTGCCCCCTATATAATATATAAAAAAAAGTGACTACGGTTGTTTTCTTTAAAGCTTTAACAAAGAAAGTCCGTCGTCTGTCAGTAATACCTGATAGTATTATAGTCATTGCTTTTATTGCTAATATCCGTCTGCGTCTACACGATATTTATACCGAAATTAGTACCAGGAATTTATACCAATACCATAAATTTTATTAATATATTTGTAGATGGTAATCTCCGGAACTATTGATCCGAATCTTAAAATTCTTTCACTGATAGAAAGCTATATTGAGATTGATGTTTACCTATAAGCAATGTTTGTTTCTTATTAGACACTCTATTGCAATTAATCGCGGAATTTATAAAAATTAACCTCGTTTCACTCAGTTCCACTTTCACGTTTATTATTGTTCATCTATACATAAATAGGTAAAGATAATAGAGTTCGGTAATTTTTTCCTTTATTTGTTAACCGATTTTATTTTTAAAGTGAAACTATTTGTGAGAGGACCTTGAAATTCTGATCCACAACCTTTTTGTGTGAAGAACAGTAAGTGGTGGGCGTAAACACTGTGTCGTGTAGAGTGTTGAAAACTCCGATACTAGTCCTATCACCGAAGTTAAACAATGTCGGACGCGGTCAGTACTTCGATGAGGCACCGCCTGGAAACACCGCATCGGACTCTGGCTTTTTGTTTTGTTGTACATTTTTAAAGAAGTTTTCACTTCTTTCGTGTGATCGTGAGCACACTACACTTTTTTTGTTTAGTAGCTGGGTAAAACCACCAAAATTATCATTTTTGCCTGGAGCAATTACTATCAATATGGTCAACACCAATTTCAAGGGAAACTTGTAACTCTCCTGATAGTTGGAATCTGTGAAAAGATTGATTCGCTAACTTTTCCAAATCATAAACTGTACTTAATAAGTTTATTTAATAAAAATACAAACTTAAATGCTACTTACGATTCCCAACTTTAGGCAAAAACACAGCATCGTTCATTAAAATAAAATGTTATAATTAATAAGGTTTTTTTTTTAAGTTTGATAAATGTTAACGTCGAAATCGCATTCAATATAAGATAATTAACTCCCATTATAAGTAATTATGTTGCGAAAGAAATAAATATTACAGGTTTTATGCTTTTATGTTATTCATGTTTGTGTTACAAATTTCATACATTTTTATAAGGAGCAAGATTAGCAAAAAAAAATGTGATACATTTGCATTACATTGATATTATTATAGCATACAAAAAAATTATTACGTACTTTTTATGTTAAAAGTGCGAATTTTGTTGACCTTACCCAGGTATTTAGGAGATTAAAGTCTTATCAATAAAAAAATTAAAAACGATGTCTTTTTTTCATAGAACGACGACTCGAAAAGTCATTATTAAATTTATGAGTCTCTATTCGCCATACTGCATGATCCTTATGTCTATTAATCTATAATATATATTTATAATCTATAACAACTTTTGACAAAAAAAAAAAAAACAACAATATTGAAACTTAAAAGAATTAATTGTAATATAATTTCAACCAATGGATTATCACTAGTTAAATGAAACAAACCTAATGCATTGAAGTTAAAACACAAAAGGTTAAAACTTTTATCCATACTATAATATTATTTAACAATACGAATGTAAATACTACACGTGACTATCACCTATATAAATCTAACGTGTTCAAATTTAGGTAGCTTATCGTTAAATTACAATATGTAATAGCTGTAACCGATAACATCGACCTTACTATCGAAAAAAAAAAGCGTTCAATATTTATCGATATGTCATAGTAATTATTATTTATTGTTCGATGTGCACGCCAGCGATATTAAAATTCCCGGCGAGTACGCGTCTAGTACTTGCCGGCACATAATTAGATAATTTCTATTATTTATATGCGGAGTTGTGTGTGTGTGATGTGAATCAAAACAATGCTACTTCCTTCGTTGGTAGCGTACGAAGAAACCCGTCGAATGGTTCTCACTAAAGAGGATGTAGCACCGGCAACGATGATTTAATTTACAAAAGGTTCCTGTCGTCAGCAGCACAACGACGCGACGGGCGCTTTTCCTGCAATGGCGCCCCCCCGCCTCAAAAGCTTTTCATTTTAAATATCGTATGAATGCTTCATTATCATACACTACTGTAAGATAATCTACTCCGCGTAAATAAATGTAAAAATAATGTTATATTAAATAAATATTAACAGTATTATTATCCATAACGTACGTAACTCTGGTCGAAGTGATTGAAATATAGTGAACTTCACAAAATGTACCAAATAATGTTCTATTAGTTAACATTTCAGTACATAGTTACAATATTTTTTGCGTCATACACCAACCGTCTAGTAATAAAAATTAATTCCGTTGTATGTTTACCATAGATTCGTAAATATTTACAATTGAATAAGACGTTTGATGTTACTAATGCCATCTAGTGAACACATTAGGTTAACCTTATGAGACATAAATAACTGCCATCTATTGATCGTATGTGTGAACGACAACCGTTTCCACTTATTAGAATGATAATATACTAAAGCTCTTATCCTGTATAAGTTGCACAAGATTTTTTTTCGAACTAACACTATTGGCTTGATGGTCCTTGACAACTTCACCGGAATAATCTTGGACAAAATAGAGACTCCAAAAAGTATAAAGTGTAAAGGTAAGGAAAACTATCTCATTTGCGTTTTTAACTGGGAATGTGTCCATCGGGATATATAAAATAAGGGTTCCATAAATGGCCAGAGTGGCGCTACTGTAATATCAGAGGAAGGCCCGCAATTAACAGTAGTGGAAGTGAAGTATGCTGAAGGAAATCAGTACAATATGAAAGTAGTTGTATCAAATAATCAATAATTAATTAATTAATTGGCAATGCAGTATTGTTACAAATATATAATCATATTTAATGGATGGAATAAATATCTTTTTTTAATTGAAACTTGAAAATATCACTTTATAAGTTTTTGAAAAAGAATGCCATCACACAACATATGTCTCTATTTAATTCTATCCTATTCTAACAGTTTTTGACGCCTTCTTTGAAATATAGATTTGTTATAGTAGCGGCCTCTTAATCTCATCATCATCTTCTTACCCTTATCCCACCTAAGTAGGGTCGGCACAACATGTTTTCCTTTTCCACTCTCCTCTCTCAGACGTCATCTCAGTATTTACACCTTATCATTTTTCACACAATCTATCTATACCTTCTTCGGCCTTCCTCTACTCTTATATCCATGCACCTTCATAATTAAAACTTTTCTAGTTACATGGCTTTCATCTCTCCTCATGACATGCCCATGCTATGTTAACCTATTACTCATCAATTTCTCCGTCACTGGTCCTATTTTCAAACTTCCTCTTATATTCCTCATACTTAATCTTATCGATTCTAGATATACCACACATCCATCGTACCATTCGCACCTCTGCCACGTCTAGTTTTTTCTCATCTATCTCTTTCGTAGCCCAGCACTCAGATTAATACAGCATGTCTGGTCTTATAATAAGTTTTATACACCTTCCCCTTGAGTTTCAAGGGTATTCGCGGGTCACAAGCTACCCCAGACACCTTGCGCCACTTTATCCACCCAGCATTTATCGTATTCTTCACATCCGTGTCTATGCCGACGTCGTTTTGGATCATTGAACCGAGATACCGTATATTGGAACAGACTGGTAAGGATACACCATTTAAGGCTATATGAGAAAAATTTGCTGGACCAGCGAACTCGCAAAAATAAATGTTCAGTTTTTGTTCTACAAACCTTCAGACCAACTTTCTCCAGTTTTTTCGCCATTTCCCTAGCCTACTCTGGACCTCGGCAGCATTTTACAGTCTATTCTATAATATTAAATGAACACTATTTTTAGGTGAATATACTACTTCTTACTCCATTTTAAATATGAACTGAGTTTACTAAATAATGCTACAGCAATTTCAACATTCTGTCCCTTTCAGCACAAAAAATACAAATACATTGTCGTAACAAATTTTACAAGCTTTATTATATTTTGCGGTCAGCATAGTTTTCATGTTTTTCACTGCATATATTCAAATAAATCTATGTTGTTTTTAGCATAAGCGATGTATAACTGCCGCAAGTGTATTCGAATTTCGATTTATAAATGTTATCTGTTGTCTCTGGTTGGCTGTATCAAGGACGATTTTTTATATTCCTTTTGTAGTACGCCGTGCCGCGTCTGTACAGTGAAGCTGCAGAGGCCTATCAGGCGAATAGCGTAGTCAGTTCGAGAAACAAAATCTTCCTTTTGTAGTACGCCGGTGAGTCGCATCCCACTTTTGTTTCAGGTTTTTATATGACAAAGGGTGATAATTGGCAACATTGAAAGTGCATACACTATACGTTAGTTTTCAATATATCTATAGGATTCTACGAGATTACTTACTCTTTAGTAGTTATTATAAGTTATGTGCAACTACCAATTGAGTAAGCAACTTCAGATTATTTACAGTATAATTACAATGCCAGAATTATGTTGCTTACAAACCTCTAAGTTAGCTATTAGACAACTGATATACTTTAATCCACACAAAATCTAATCATGTGGTGTTGCCAACAATCTAATGATATCAATTGTCTGTTTGAAAAAAAAAGTTTGAATACGCAATGAAAAAAAAAAAATAAACAAGTGTTTGAAAGTGATTTCTATTTTATTTTAATTTTCTTATTATTCTATATTTCTTTCTATAAACTAACACAAGTAAAGCAGAATAATATGTGTTCTCCGTGTTATATTTTGAAGTAATAAACAGTGCATTACTAATTTATTACAATACGTTATGATTTCGCAAAGACAATTGCGTACATTAGTGTAATTGTATTGAAAACATTCATCAACCCTTTATTAACATAGAGAGGGAATACTTTCAAACAGTTTAATGAAAGTAATGCTATTATACTACTGAGTGTTGCCAACATTACTATACTTTAATAATGATATGCTTTATTTCCATAAACAAATTATTTTACAAGTAATCTAATAATAACAATACATTTATAATTCTCACAAGCTGAATAAGCGAAATAATAAACAAAGCATATTCATTTTTAAAAAACAATTTGGAAAGGGTAGTACCAAAAATGAAGCATTACATAGTAAAATGTAATCAGGACATACATAATAATTTTGTATTAAAACTTTTAAGGTCACTTGTGAGGATTACAAAAAAGGGTTAAATTCCTTTTTAGAAGTAATATAATCTAAATTGACATTTTCATTTCATGAAGGAATGCATATAAAATCTAAGTTAGAAAGACTAGTAAATACTTAATATTCCAAAAGGAATCAATTATATGTAGAATAATCTAACGCGCGATGTTGTTATCAGTAGGTCACCATCGAAGAACTTTGTTTCGATCACCACATTTCCACTGAAAGAAAGAGATAAATAACATTATTTATTACAGTCGTGATTTGGGTTGACCGTAGGAATGTCATTCGATGTCCAGAGTTAACAAGTTTTTCGGAATTCGCGTACTTTACTAATTTACATTTCTAACATTATAGGCTGACGGTGAAGACAAAACATTGTAAGGAAAACTGAACCTGAGAAATGGTGCATGTGACACCACCATATGCGGGAGCCATGTCATAGGCTTTCGTGGTGATTATGCCCCTACCTTACTTCCGGAAGATGTCTATGGCCCAGCAGTGGGTCTCTTATAGGCTGATATAATGATGGTTAGTATATTAGCTGGTACTTGCAACTTCGTTCTCATGATAATAGTTTTGGTGTTAATTTTAAGCTGTCCTTTTTTAAATGTAATCCAAGCATTTCTATAATCTATTAATCAATTTTAAGTTAACTTATTGTTTTTTCTCTTTGTCTCCATGAAAAAAAGTTTTGATATGTAGTCACCCCTCTACATTAATCTAGGTTTAAATCCTAAATGAAACTGAGTTTGTGAAGAGAAATACATTGTAATGAAACTATAGCACAATGATAGGACATTTTAAAGTGGCCCAGTAGCTGCACTTGGGCACTATTTATAATGACGTCATCACTTAACGTCAGGTGAAATTGTTGTCTCAAAAATGTTAGAATATTAATTACTGAAATGTAGTTTGAGATTGATATGCAAATCTTGCATTTATTTTTGTAAAAGAAAAAGCTTGAGCAAAGATTTGTTTAATAGTATAAGAAAATATCAATTAACAATACTTTTTTTTTTTTTTTATTTTACGTGGGGAAATCCCTTATGGATACCCATCCTCCCGGGGGAGAGAATGGGTTATGTCCGACTCGCACGGACTAAAACCCCACGGCGTACCGGCCACCGCTTTACGTTGGGGCGGCATGGGACCGTGCTGAGCTATCGCCATGCCGGCCCCAGCGGTCAGCCCGGCGAAAGATGGCCGCCGGGCTCCGTCTTTATAGGGAGGTAAACTGTGTACACGACCAGCCACCTCCCCTCGTCCGCCGAACCTGTGCAATGAGGAGATGGGCCCCCCGGCCCATCATTACATTAAAAAAAGCCAATAAGCTGGAATTTCCATACACATGTTGATTTGTTTTAAAATGTTTTAGCTTCAGGTAAGAAGCTCAAACCATAAGGTAAACGCTATAAAGGATGAATCAATATGTGAAAGATGATGATGTCTGGAAATGACGACTCTCCACCAAAAACAAATGAGGGTTAAAGCGAATAAAGAGTTTTTAATTTTGATTTTATGTGAGATAAACATTTAGTAACAGTACCGCTGCTTTCCTACCCTGGGATTTAGGTTGATGTAATTGATTGTTATGATTCATTTGCTAACACTGTTTAATTGTAATCACATATAATATTTTAATTATTATGCATAATAACACTTACTTTAGAACATTTGCCGGCATCATTTGAGATTCTGGTGCAGATTCAATTACCGACTGCCAAGTGTTCGTTGAGTTTGGAATTACATAACCAAATTCAAAGAACCATTCCTCTAAGCAGCGACCCTTGAATAGAACTTTCTGGAATGATATGTGCAAAAATATATTATTTTATTATTTATAGTGATAGTATATACTTGAAAAATTTGACAATTAAAGAAGTTAGGCTAGTTTTTACAGCATAAAACCAATTTTCAAAATTGTTATACATCTTTATGCTAATACTGTAAGGAGCAGGGCAGTGACATAATAAATATTCATGGTGTAAATAAAACATGTAATTCTGTTTCAACTTAACCCCTGGAATGTCCAAAACCATAAAGGCTTACATAACATACAAACAAATGTAGACATCATGGGGCACAGGTCAACAAACTGTGGGCAGCTCAATGTTAAAAAAATATCTGATTTATTACAAAACTTTGAAAAATAACAAATTACGTAATCTAAAATATAATTTTAAATTATTTTTGCATTTGTATGATTTTTTTTTATAATTGAAATTTATAATGTGATGTAGTTAAAAAACAATTCACTATTTTGAGATCTGGGTCTTAAAAAATCAGTTGAGGGGTTAACAAAGGTCAAACTGCAAAACACTACTGGAGTTAAATAATAAGAGCATTTTTCCATTGGACATCTGTGATTGTGTATAAAAATTTACAACTACCCTAACTTATTCATAGACAGTACTTGAGAAGAGATATTGATTATTTTTCTGTCAGGTATTATGTTTAAACATATTATGTTGAATATCAACACCTCGTAATAATTAAATTTATTAAAACAATCAAGAAATTTAAAAAAAATGTTAATAATAAATCTGTTTATTATTATTTTACCTGTTCCAATCTAAATCTGTCCATAGACTCAATGGAACTGAAATTCATCTCACGAGACACAACTCTACATTTTAAAATGCGCTTGGGCACACGAGCTTCATGCTCTATATCAGGGTTTGACATATCTTCATTATGTTGCCAAAGAATCTTGCCTAAAAATATAAAATTAACATACAAATAGTCATCAGTATATAGAATTTAGTATCCAGTAGTATCTGCACCTATGTAGATGTAATTTGAAATCAATAATCAATTATTAACATTTGAAATCATTACCTGAATCAGCATCACGAAGGTTCATCCAATTTCTAATGTTATTTTATGTAAGGTAATTTTTTTTTTATATTTTTGAAACAATCACCAATGTCAATTTCAAAGGCACAGTTTTTCCCAATGTAAATAATTTATTTTAATATAGTGCATTTTAGGTTTTTTAATATAACTAAACAATCAGCCAGTTTATTAAAGCGTCCCTCTATATTCTAATTCGATCAATGATAATGAGTAGGCACAATTTATCCATAAAGATATAAAAAATTAAGTTCTAGTAATTTCTTTATTTAGAAATACGCGATGGTAAATTTCAAAGTCGTTACATTTAATACTCGTGGTTATTATAAAAAAAATGAATTACCCTCATTACAACTTTTCTTATTTAGGTATAATGGATCTAAAAATATTCAAGAAAATCTCAACTCCTTAAACAATTCCGTTTACTTTGACCAATACCGAATATCACATCTGTATAAATTAATGATAAAATATTAAAGAGGATACATCTGGAAGCCTTTGAGAATGGTTTCCACACGGTCTTGTCTAATTTCTTCAGCTGGTAAGACTTCCGTCATGATTGAATGGAATTTAATGGATCTTGCTTTATAAAGACGCCGAATTAACTAAACTAACAGATGAGAGCTTAAATTAAATTTTATATACAATAAGATTTTATTCCAAACTACAAGCCAATAAACGACATTTGAAAAATGACAACTTCACATTTCACAATACAATAGTGTTAGACATATAGAGTTGCCAATCGTATAGTGAAAGCCAGAACGTCCTGTATATCATGTAAATTGTACCCAGTGAAACATGGATGCTAATTAAATTGTAAACTATGATACTTAAATAAAATGTCTTGTTTTAAATGCAAGAATGGAGCTTTAGATGTGTAGAATTAAATTATCAATAAACAACGTATACATATTTCTAATATATCTACAGTTTCGAAAAACTTTTATTTTTACGTAACAACTTCAATGATATATATCACAGATTAACCTTAAACCCGCACAGACAACTCTATCTATATTTGTCATATATAATTTTGTAAATGATGATGATGACAACTATGACTTTGTTATTGGATATTTTTATTTATTGGGAGGTGATTTTCTAATATTGAACATGTTCTTTTAAGTAGATAGTCGTTATTCAATTAAATTCTGTGTCAATTGAAACACAAATATGGTCGACTTTGACAGTTTGTAGAAGAAAGTAGACATGAACAGTGATTATTATAATCTATGGAACAGATCATTTGCAGATATTTTTATTTGGTGACGGTTAATTTTATTAATTATTTTGTACAAGCCCGATAACATATGAATGTTCATTTACTTCTCACCGCATTTATGTATATCATCGCTTTAGATTTATTTTGACATTGTGAGATTTTTCTATGAACTCAAAAAGCGAAACTGACGAAGCTTCAAGGTAGGTAATAATTACAATAATTTTTTTTGATAATACATACCTACCTACATAATATTCTTGTTATCAATAGATGTAGTCAGGGATAAATTCGTTACTTAATTTCATGTAATTTTCTTTATATTTATCTTTTGCGTAGTTACTTTTTAATAAGGTTAGGCAGCATTACTTGCTATTTTTACTCTTTGTTTCTTTATACGGTGACTATGCAGATATGTTTAAAGCTACTTACAAGATTTTTCTTGAAAATTTTAGGGGGAGTGAAGCATCATCGTCTAAAGATTCAACCCCTAACATTGGTGAAGAACAGACCCCATCAAATTTATGCTCTGACACATTATCAAATAAGTCGGGAGACATTATGAAGCGTGCTGCAGCTAAACAATTAATAGAAAGATATTTTTACCAGTTGTTAGATGGTTGTGGTAATCCTGACTGTGATAATCAGTATTGTGCATCTAGTGGTGAGGTAGTGTATGTTTGTTGTATACATATATTATTGAAAACATTTAATTGATTATTTCCTCTTATATAAGTAATTTGTGAATGGCTTTTATAGAGCCTAGGGGGCTAGTAAATTTGTCACATCACTACTAGACCATAGGATTATTTTGCCTGTGAAATAAATTCGCTGTTATCTGTATATATTATTTTTCATTTTTCATGTGTATTGCATGTGGTAATCTGTTTATAGGATAAATAAATTAGTTAAGTGTTTCTTAGCTTTTGGATTTTAGGGACCTTTGGTATCTATGTATCTATAATGTTATTTTATTATACATTATGTAATATTGTATGACTATTCAATTTTGTTTTTTTTTTGTACTGTGAATTTTATTCATGATTTTTATTAATTTCCTTCAAACACTATTGAATTAGGACTATATTTGCTTATCTCGTAAATTGGGAATATTTTTCTATAGGCAGTACTTGTATGGTTTTTCGTTTTTTATTCGCTTTCATATCAATTATCTAGTCCTGCACTTTCTATGATTTCCTTGAGAAAATACATTTATATAAGGTTAAAACGTATAATGTTAAACTTTTTTTTAACACACTTTTATTAATTTCACCTGTATGTATGAATGTAAGAGAATCTCCGAACGTGATTTTGCCCACTTTCAACGAACAGATTTGAATCAAACTTTGCACACTCGTTGAAGACCCATGACAATGCAATGATTCTATCAAAGTATCCGATTATCCTGATTAGATTCACCAGGATTAATAAATTTCTTTCTGTATCCTTTTCATGAGAGTAAGAGAGATAGAGCTAGTGCACGAAATACACGGTGTGTAATTCCAGATCTACTCTATTATTCGGGCTCATGGTTCAGCACAACAGAGCAGAGTCTTTCTTAATGTATTTGAGTTCTCAACTTGTTTGCTCCGTATATATACATAAATGTACTGACAGATCTAAAATGCATGCTATTATATATAAAATCATAACATATTGCTCAATGTTATTTATTTTACGGAATTAAATTTGGCAAACAGCATAACCTCAGATTGACAGTTGTTTAAGAGGAAATGGATTTGAAATATTTCTACTATGAATCCTTGTTAATTTAAGTGAAATAACGAATTTTAATTTAAATCAAATTATAGTTTAAGTAAAAAACTAAAAAAAGTAAAAAATAATTCTTAGCATAAGAATAAAATTACTGATGAGAAAATTAATACCATTATTCTAAAAGCCTGGGGTGCTACATATGACATTTTTAAATTACCTCATTTTGTAATGTAGGTCAGATTTGCAGTTGAGAATGTCTGAATTATTTTTTTCGATTACCGAAAATTATTCACTAGGATAGCTTAACTGGTAGCTGTTTTAATGCGCATAATCAATAGATCCATCTGAATTATTTTGAATTATTTCTGAGTACTCATTACTGAGTAGATCTCCCCTTTTTAATTTATCTTTAATTTCCTTAAGACACTCAAAATGGCTATAACACTCAAAATGGCTATATCGAGATTTAGGGTTGTTATAATTTTTTACTATTTTCATTCTAAAAAGCAGAGTTTGTTTAAAAATGCACCTAGGATTTTAGAATAATGATATTAATTTTATCATTATGTTAAGATTCTTTTTTACTCTTTAGTTTGATTATCGTTAAAGCCTGTTTTTTTAGTCTTTTTAACTATATATTTTTATATTTGATCATTTATATAAGTATTTAAAAAAAAACAAAGATAAGGCACCATTTCTATATGTAGCTAGCCTTGAATAGAATCAGCACAAAATATCTTATTTAATGATATACAATTTGCAAGTGTATTGATACTGTTTAAATAATTATTAATAGTTATATAAAAATAATTCTCAAAAAGCTAGATAGAGATTTATTTTTATGTTAATTTTGTTATCTATATTATAATTTGGTAATAATGATTTACAGGCAAGAAATCTGTCGCCAAATGAAGCAGCAGCAGAAGCAATAATATTGTTTTATAAGGAGGCACGCCTATGTGATACACTTCCAAATAAAGTACCTCGCACTGAAGACAGTACATGTGATTCAAGTGGCAGGTGAGTTATTCAACTTATATAATACATTCTGTTTTCTTTACTTAGGCCATGTTTTCATAGAAATTAATAATGTAATACTGTAAGTTTATCATTAATTGGTTTCTCACAAGTTCAATTTTATCATTCCTATAATTTCTTTACCTAATGAATTTAATCCAATCTAATTACACTGAAAATTGTATAGGAAAGTGACTTTATTATCTCTCATAGAAAATGTAAATAAATTATATACATATTTGCACAATATTTCTTGTTTACGGTTATTTTGAAATTGAAAACTTTTCAGCATGCCATGCCCGGATCTTCTAGATAAAACAGATAACAAAGAAAAAAATATTGAGTCCCCCACATCAAGTACAACATCACTAAAAGAAAACAATTTCACAGAAGAACCTCATTCTAGTCATAATTTATCTCAAAGGTCCTGCAAATCTCATAGTCATAGCAGTGAGTATTCTAATTATATAAAAGTAACTTACTTTGTACCTTTACGGTTTATTTCAGAGGCTCAGTATAAGAAAATGATTTTGTTAATCTTAAATTTGTAATGTATATTAAGAGAATTCCACATTAACAATGTTTAATAATATTCAACACTTTTTTTTACCGATCACTAAGTTAATAAACGAAATTCTATATTTTTTCCATTATTTTATGTTTAATCATCATTATTAGAAGTTGACTGGCATGATTCTTTAATAATTAACTTTTACTAAGAATCTTTAAATGTGTAATGTAAGGTTATTAATTGCATGTAATAGCATTGATTATAATATGGTACTTAGTTAATTATGCCTTAATGGTATGCATACATTTTATTTTTTCGTGCAGTATTCATTTAACATTCTATCTGTTTAATTGGTAACAATATGGAACACAATAAGTTTGTTTGGTTAATAAAGAAGCTTGATGAGCTACTCATAAACCTTTTAGATGGAGCGCCTTTAACTGAAGAACGTATATATGAACTTTGTGAAGAATGTCTACAAAATAAAGTCAGAGAACCCCTTATAAGAGCACTAGGAGAAGCATTTACTCAACCTGCGATATTGGCTAGGTGTTTTGCAAGTAAATTAAATGGAATTAATAGTGACCAAGAGAGAATAACAGGTATGAATCTTTTAGCTTATATTTATTTATGTTTTTTTTTTTATAATAAATTTTTCACTTGTTTCGTGTGGTCATAAGCATACACACAGACTCTTTTATTATGCTACTGGTTTCCCAATCTTTTTAGCTCTATTGATTGAGATAGGTGACCTTTGAGCTTTGAAAAAAATTGAAATTAAGTAACTAATGCATTGGAGTCTAGAATGTACGAATGACAAAAGTACAAAAATCAAAACAAATCGTTGTTAATAATTCACTTAAATAAAGGTCTGTTATAATATTCTTAATAAAGTTTATGTCCCTGTTGTTTGTCCAGGGTAAGAAGTAACTAAAAAAATACAATGTAATCCGGTAAAAGGGTTTTGAGGAGTAAGTAATAATAACAAACAACAAATTATACAAAACATCTATATATCTATATTCATATATATATTGAAAATATAGCTTCTTTAAGGCTGAATTACGTCAACTTACTGAACATATATATCAGCACAAGACTATGACCATTTGAAGCAGATTTTTTCATAGAAGGTTCTAGACTAATTGTTTTTTGGATTCTATTGAGCCTTTTTTTTTAATGCTCAACGAAGCTGTTAATAATTATAAAAGAAAACCCACGATTAATTCAGTTAATAACAAAGTCACTGGTAGCGGGTAGTATTATATAAAATTTGTTTTAACACAAACTGAGTACCACATACATTTATTTTTATTACACGTTAAAGTAGATTTACTTTTTTGTGGGTGTTTTAGATAAAGAGTCAAAGGAAATGTGCATGTCAAATGATCCTGATAAAGATGTGGACAGTATCGCCGGACCACAATTAGATGTAGCTTCATGTCGTAGAGCCTTTCAATATCTTGCCAAAGTGAGTTCTTCCATTTAAGTATTTAGTCAGTAATATTTAATTAACTATGAACCTTTGAGCCATTATTAAAAATGCTAATGTTATTTCAAAAAGTTAATTGAAGTTGGTAAAAGAAGTTGGTTTTTTATTCTGTAGTTATAAATTATTGTTTAATAAAATAATTTATTTTCTATGGAATATAAATGAAGAAACAAAAAAGAATGTGAACTGAATTATAAAATAAGGTTTTAAATTGTTGTATATTTACAGTTTGTCTATGGTTTTTCGTTATTAATTAGGTGCTTGACTACAGCTTTAATGAAGACAACTTTTTTATATTTATGAGATAAGTTTTACAATTTTTAGGAAAACTTACAGCTACATTAAAACTATGAAAGAAAGAGTAGGTTAAATTGACTGCCGTTTATAAGTTTTAAAAATGTTTTTTTTTTCATCCAACTGACTACACTGTTAGCCTGAGAAGGCCTCTACAGTTTCACCGGACTACTAACGGGAGCGCTTAAGGCACTCATCCGATTTTATATAGGAAAGTTTTCAAATGTATGTGAAAGTCTTCATAGTAATATGATAATTGTCTATGGATGACAATAATTAACTCCCTGGTTAAGCAGATTTTGTTCTGTCTTGTCTGATAAGTTATACAATGTATTCTACTACAGATTCACGTATAGGATCATAGTATAAATATAAATTATTGCTTTGTCGAAACAATTATTATGTGAAATTAGTGAAGTTGTTATGAACTGTTACCAACAGCCACACGAAAGATTATATATAGATAAAGATAATGTCATGTTTCAGGTACCGTCAGAATATTACAGTTCAGCGTTAGTGACCGCACTCAAGACCTTGGCGGACAACATGGAGATTGACCTGAGCATAACAAAGAATATGAGCATGGAGGATGCGGTCAATTGCTTTGTAATTGCATTCGAAGTGCCGGATTTAGGATGCAGTGATTATTTGGAGATCGCGTTACCCGCTTTATGCCATGCTGCTGGACATTTGTCAGTTAAAGGTACCGTACTTTAATTATTATTCAGTATTTTACCAATTAATAATGCTATTGGAAATATTGTAATTTATAGAATTTGATTGAAAATTTTGTTAAGTGCGTTAATTTCCTTATGACCATAATTCAATAGTCCAAAGTTAGATAAAAATTGAAGAGATGATGGCTTAGCAGTCAGCGTATTCGGATACTGGGTCTATATCGACGTTGGTTTGAATCCTTGCAAACGTGCTGGAGCTTTCGGTGAAAAAGAACATTGTGGTGATACCATGCATGATAGTAAGACTTTTTCTAAACACATCTGTGTAGTGATATCGCCCTCAAGTTGAAAATTTCTTACCGAGTACCTATAAGTGTGCTTCGGCAGCAAAGTAAGATTGATCTATAATTTGACAATTCATAAGATAAAAGTGATAAATTGTGTATTCCTTGAAAACCTTGATGAAAATTGTACTATAATTTTCGGGTGAATTAAGTTCACAAAATATCACACAGTTTTAAAATGACAATCATTGATAAAATTTGATTGTCTTTAAATAAACTGAAGTGACAAGTAGAATGAAGCCATTAATACATATTTAGTATTTTTTTTCCTAAAGTAAATGCAAAAACGAGGAAAAACTTGACAGAAGAAACTTTTAAAAATATTTATGTGAAAAGTTAGATAATTAGAAATAACGTTTATTTTTACGATTAAAAAAATATTTATGTAAAGAATAAAAATTTCAGAGAATTTGCAAAAAATACAAAATTTGAATAAATTCCAGAAAAAAAAATGAAATATGACATCCCCAAATTGTCGGTTTATTATGAAAATAATAAAAAAGTTTCAGTTGAATCTTTTTTTAATCACTTTCTAAAAAATACCATCCAGAAAAGTCTATTTTTTTTTATTTCTGGCTACTTCAATAAAATAAAACCAATTTTTTCTATTTATTTATTTTTTGGTTGGGGAAAGTGATTAAAAAATAATCCGACAAATGTTTTCGATAGGGTCGAACAAAAACATAGAAAAGTTTCAGAAAAATCGGAAAGGGTCGGGGTCGAAAGTGGTCGATTTGGCATTTATATATATGTAGAATCATGTTTATGATAGGTCAAGCGAGGCTAGCGCGCGTCTGGGCACAGCACTGCAAGGACAGCTTACGTCACATATTGGAGACGTTACAACAGCTTATAACACTGAGAGTAATATCAACTAATTACACAAGACAATATCAAGTTCAAGATGACAATCATGTCACAGCAGCAACAAAGTTAATGAAAGTACGTATTACCTTTTTTTTTGTTTTTTTTTTTTTTTCTTGTGTCTTTCAATTTTAAACGTGCATTTCTTTTATATATATATATATATATACTAGCTGTCGATTTTTTAATACTTATTCTGCTATTCGGGACCATCGTATAAATATTGACATTCATATTTTTACGATACTAACGTCACTCAATTGTTTTGCCTTCCCGGAACCTCTCCACTAACACTTAAACTTTATGGGTATGGTTATTAAAGTTCAAATTGACTTTTAAGAATTATTACGAATCATTTGTATGGGAGTATAGAAAAGTGTAGTTTTATGACTTTTCCAGGTATTTTTTTTTTTTAATTTTTCTCTCCGTAAGATCCATCCTCGTACTTCAAGGAATATTCTAAAAAAAGAATTAGCGAAATCGGTTCTGCTGTTCTCGAGATTTGCGCTTAGCAACACATTCAGCGATTCATTTTTATATTATAGATATATATATTCAGTAAGGTTGGGGTGTCCATGTAGTGAGTCTTTATATTTCAAGTAAACTAACCAAAACTGTATAATAATCAATTATTATTAATTCCGTCTATTTAAGACTTTCGGTAACTAATTAATTAATCGTGACAATACAAATTAATTATCAAGAGTCTAGTATAAACTACTAGCACAATACAACAGGTGTACCGTACAACAACAGAGTCATGACTGCCCGAGCTGCGGTCGCTCTGTTCCTTTTATACCGAAACTACGAGTAGTCGGTTTTTTTTATTTCGTTACAATTTTCTTGCCCATTTGTTTAAAACGACTCACAGTTATTTTTTATTTTCAGATAGTGTACTATGCGAATTTGTTAGCCGGTGTCATGGAATCGAATACACTGCGCGAAGAGCACATAGTGATAGCGAACCAACAGGACCCCCTCGAGAATGTTCTCGGACACTTGTACCCACCGACTTCATTGAAAAGTTCGAAGAACTCACAGTCTGATGACCCTTTAGGTATAATAATAAAGTCGAAATTTGTCTTTCCTCGAATTATCGCTTCTAGTTACTTAAATTAAAATGAAGTTTATTTAAAAATCGTTATATAAATAAAATCGACGTATCTGTTGCTTGTCGAGTGTAATCTCTGAAACAGCTGAACCTGTTCTGATGAGACTTCTTCTGACAGATAGAGAACTTTTCAGGTTGTTTTCTAGGCTAGATATCATGCTTTGGTATGGCTTTTTCTAAGTCCCTCAGACTAGCTACCACCCTCAACTTGAAAGTCAACATCTTAGACCACATCATCATTTAACATCATGTGAGATTGTGAACAAACGCTAATAATAAATACCCATAAAGTATAGAAATTATAAATATACACAGGTAACTTAAAATCGGTACGAGGGTTATTAGAGTTAAGTAGTTTATGAAGAAATTACAATTTAAAAAATAAAAAACAGTTCATAATTATTCCTGGTAAAACATGTAGTTCCCATGAGTAAATAGTGTGCTGTCACCAGAAAGTGTTATTTACATGATATATCGAAAATAGGCACCTGTTAATGGACTGTCCGTAACCATTAAGATTTAAGTTCCTTAACAAACGAATGTAGACCCCATGAGGCACAAGTCAACAGGCACTGTTGAAAACATAAGCTTCAAAAAATACCTGATTTATTACAAAATTTTGAAAAATAACAAATGATTTATGGTAAAATTATAATTCTTATGTAAAATGTATTTTTATTATATTTCATTTACTTCTACAGACTTTTTTTTACTAAACCATGAAATTTACAATGTATCGTGAATTGAAAAAAATTAAATAAAAACATAATCTGTCATTTTGAGATCTGGGTCTTAAAATATCAGCCGAGAAGTTAAAAGGTCAAACTTTGACAGATTTTGTTTTCGTCATTGTACACTGTATTTTCATCGTCATGAAAAAAAAACGTTCTCGTTGGTCCGTTCTAAAGTAGATATATTAAAATAAAATTGATAATATTGTAAAAATAGGTCTAAACTTTATAGAATTGAAACTATTAAACATTTAATTAATGTTCTTGCTTTATTCTATAAAACAGCACTCTTTACTTTTCTATTGTGATATATATATATTAATTTTCCCAAATAAATTCTTATACAAAATTGACTATGTGAGTTGTAATACATTTAGAACAAATTTTTATTTCAGCTATCGAATTAGATATAAATGTATTAGATGCTAGGAAACCGTATCTGCCATTTGAAGAATTCTACAACGAACCACTCAGTGATACTATAGAAATGGATATAGATTTTGGCAATTATAAGACAGAAATAAGTAGAGGTGAGTACATAGAGCTATATTAAAGTACTGTACTGTACATTTAAAATGAATATATTGTGACAATCCTATGAGGTGACCGCTTATGTGACCACATTGCAGTGGAATATCTTTGAAGTATACATATTCATATTTGCATAAGCATCTCTGATATTCATGACTTTGTTTTGATCGATAGAATGGATTTTTTCAAAGTAGAAATATTATACCATGAAAATTTATGACAATACCTTTTGACAGCTCACACCTGTGAAGTGTTGTTGTATTTTTTTTTCTGTAATTCATTCCTTGTCACCACCCACTTATCCTAGTGTAGTGCCATGCATATCGAATAACTACAAACAATTTTTTTTTATTGTTCGTTAATATTGCAGTTGTATGCGATTATTTATCACGGAATTATTCGTAAAAAAAACATGACTTCTTGTGTTGTTCGTGGTTTTTGTCATCGATATTAACTGTCAGCCAACGGTCAGAGGTTTTATGAGAAAATGTAAATATCTCTAAAACTACTAATAGTAGCTTAAAAATTAAACCATATTTCCTATTCTCTCTCTCTCCACCCTTTAGGAAATTCCGTGTCAATACAAAAACTATTAACTCAAAAAAATAAAAAATGATAATGCAAATATCGATTCCAAGATATATGAGAATAATAATCGATAATCGAACAGATTCATTTTCGATGACACACTACCTCATCCCTACTGTCAAAGTCAAAGTTATCATTCTCAATTTGACAAAGTATAACGTAAATTTGGTGTTACAGGTAAAAAATTTGCGTTCCTAAAGTACCCGTTCATACTGACGGCGGCGACGAAATCTCTCGGACTGTACTACGAGAACCGCATACGCATGTACTCGGAGCGGCGCGTGTCGCTGCTGCACGCGGTCGTGGGAGTGGCGCCCCCTATGCCGTTCCTCAGGCTGAAAGTGCGACGTACACACATCATAGATGACGCTCTCGTCGAGGTCATTTTTTTTTGTTAAATTTTTTTTACACGTAAACTGCTTTCTATATTTGGACGAAAATAAATCGTCACGCTCAAGTAGGTGACGTACTGAATCGTGTACACTCGGTTGCAGTCGTCATCGACCACACGTTTACTGACTGACAAGGTGCACTATCATTCCGATAATTCTTATGTGTTTTTTTTATATACTGCATTTTGTATAATGCCTCATTACTTTGGTAGAAATGTCTGTTACAGAATTACATTTGTTATGAAATGTATGTTTGAAGCGCATAGAAAAAGTGTAACTACGTGTACCACCGGTGGTACACGTGGCTTGAGGGTCAAGTTTTAACGTGTTAAATATCGCGTGTATACAGTTAGTACTATATACCATACACCAAATTTAACACCCGCTATAGTTTTTGGTGTGATATTAGTCTGTCATGTTGTGGATTTTATATTTTAATCATGATCTTGTGTCATTCGACTCTATATTTTGTAATATTAGTGGTGATTTACGTAATACAGTTGGAGTAATGTGTACAAGTGAACTAGAATTAGTTGGGAAATAATACTACGAACCATGAATTTTGGGATGCCACAAAAATAATGGAATGTTCTAACTAGGGAGCCACTATCTTGTTAAAACATTGAAATTATTACAAGACACTTGTAACGGGTTACCAAAAATAAAATTAAAAAAAAAGCACCCTCTATTGTGGTACGCTTATGAGTGTTTCGTTCCAGCTTTAGTATCGACATATCTAGTAATCAAGCGATGTGGTAGGGTTCTATACCCAACTAAGTCGCGACACCCATACACGTGGTGATAAACCCGTCACCGTGACTCTCTTTTAGTTTTAGAGTTAGGGATTAAGCAAGTCAGTTACCGAGACGAGAGTATAGCCTGTTTCCTCTTACTAGTCATTCTAATTCAATCATAATTTATACATTTTTGAAGTTTGGACTTTATTGTCTTTTTTTATGCCAGAGATTGTCACTGGATATAGTTTTTTTTACATCGCCTCAAATTTTTTCGTCCACATAGCGGCAGTCGCATTACAGCCGGCCGCGGAGTAGGGATAAAGTGAACGGTGCTCGGTAGAGCAGCCGAGACCAATACGGTGGCGCATATGGATCAACTCAAAATGATTCAATGATTTAAATAAATACTGTGTACAGTTTTTAAAAAGATTAAAAAAGGCGATTTTAATACCCTAACTAGAATAATTTCCCAAAAAAAAATCAGTGAAATGCCTACGATCTGAAAAAAGTTTCACTTCCATCGTGGTTTCATAAAACCACAAAATTATCTTTTTCATTTTGTTCTCTTACGTCATTACGACGTATTTCTATACGTAATGGTGTACGTTAAATAGGTATTGAACAAAATATAGAAAATTCCTTGACAAACCGAGAGGCAAAAAAATACTGATCTATTTTATTTTCTCTTCATATGATTATCTCGTAATCAACTATATATATACAAATACTATATAATATGAAAATAACTTACAGTTGGAAATGATCGCGATGGAACGAGCACTCGATTTAAAGAAACAACTAGTCGTCGAGTTTGAAGGCGAACAGGGCGTGGACGAGGGCGGTGTTAGTAAGGAATTCTTTCAGCTTATCGTTGAGGAAATATTCAATCCCGACTACGGTATGTTCACGCAGCAACAGGACTCGCATACAGTGTGGTAAGAATCAATTTTTTAATAATCAAATTAATATTAGTTCAGTCCAAGTGTACTAATGAAGAAATTGAGACCAAATCTTCCCTTTACAAAAGCGGTGGCCAATCTTTTTTGTCAATTGCGAGAAATTGGTCAATGTGATTAAATTTTTCGTTTTAAGCAATTGTTAACTCCATCATGGTCATTATTGACATTTAATTGTCCAAGTTAACCCGTTCCGTAACACGCGACGTGAAGATAAAACTAAACGTGTACCACCTGTGGTACACGTGTCACGGGAAGTGTTAAATATCGCATAAGAATGTAGTGATAGTCGCTCTTCGTTGATTCAATTTGCTTTAACTTATTTACCCACAAATTTTTTTATTGATATCTGGACAGGTAATACAGCTATTTTAGTCAAAACCCTTTTTTTTTTTTTTCGAACTGACCTACACTGCTAGCCAATAAGGCCTTTACAGTTCCACCGGACTACATCAAAAGCCTATAAACCCCTCTATCATTAATAGTTAATAAACAAGGCAAGTGTGTTTTGTAATATGTAGAGATATAGGTAAACAATTCAAAGAATATTTGTTATTTGATGCATTATTAAGAAATATAAGAACATTTTCATATTTTCATAGAATATATGTCTTCGAAATGGATTGGCCAAGTAATTAAAAAGTATGTATATATTTTTTTGTATATATGTAATAAAAACAATTACCAGCGTGTATAAAAACGTAACCCTGTTTTAATAAAATATTTTTTATTCCTCCATAACAGGTTCAATCCGACGTCATTTGAAACGGACGCCCAGTTCACGTTAATCGGCATAGTTTTAGGTTTAGCTATATACAATAACATCATATTAGCTGTGAATTTCCCTATGGTCGTGTACAGGAAACTTATGGGAAAGAAGGGTTCGTTCGAGGATTTAGCCGATTGGAATCCAGTGAGTAGTTCATTTTTAATTATACGTTAAACATAAAGCACTTCCTATTCTAGAATGTTCTAAATTTTTGATGTGAAACATCTATAGCCGCACGTAAAATCGATGGCTGGCGTGGCGACGCGTCGCCACATATACAGTCTATATGTAGTAGTGTTAGAGTTGTCACAATTTGAAATAAATTTTAAAATTTTTGTATTTAATGAAAATAAATGTTTTTTGAATAAACAGTCGATCATTTTCGATGTTTCACATCTGCCAGGCGTTACGTGACAGCTAAAATGTTTTTTGTTCTGTGAAAATAGTGTTTTTTTTTTTTTGGACATTTCGTACCAATAATAATAGTACAATTAGTAGTATAGAACTATAACTGGTATATTATTTCCAGACACTCTACAACGGATTAAAAGACATGCTGGAATACACGGGCGATGATCTACAGGATGTTTATTATCAAACGTTTAGGATATGCTACCAAGATGTGTTCAGTAACTGCATATTCCACAATTTGAAAGAAAACGCCGACAGTATATTTGTGACGCAGGACAACAAACGAGTAAGTTTTAATTGAATACCGGACTAGAAATAATATTGAGTAGTCCTTATTTTTTTTTTTTTTATACATACTGCCACAAAATCCCTTATATAAATCTTTGCATCTAAATTATATAGATGTTAACCATGTGTTTAATGATATTTATCATTGGCAATGTCTAAAGAATCACTTGTTTCCACTCCAATAATGAAGCCCTTCAAACACCTTTACTTCTGCTTACTTATGTCGTATAGGGATTTCTGTGTAAAACTTCAACCTTTTGGACCCACGTGAAGCCGCGGCGGGTCGCTAGTTTATTATAAATGGTTTTCATTTTCAAATTCAATGTTTTTTTTTTTAAGTTATACTTCTTTTGCCGCGTTAGGGAAAAATAATGAGAGAACATTTTTACGAACCGTCACGAAAAACCGATACCCTAAAGATAGCTATTTTCACAAGAGATGTCGCTAAATTTATTCAAAAAAAGTTACCAACAAAGTAAAAGTAAGGACATCTACGTATGTTTGCGTAAGAACTGACAACTGTATTCACGATATTTATTTATTTCTATTGTTAGTGTCGTTTTTTCTACAAACGTAGAATAAGGTGAAAGATAACATTTTTGAAAAGATTTTTATTTTGTTACGCCAGAGAAGTATAACTTCTAACGCGTGTACATAAGTACACACACACACACACACTCTTTTTTGTCTTGGACCCATCAGTTTAAGCTATGTTTTGCCTTTCAGTCAGTCTTAAGAGTTACGAGTTTTACGCTTTATACAATTAATAATTACTATATTTAGTTATCTATTTATATATATATCTATTGTATATAATGTAGCAAAAGTAAAGTGTTATGTAATTTTAATGTTACCTTTAAAATATCTTTTTAATAAACAAAAAAAACAGTAATTTATTCTTGTTGTCACATGAACAGATATACTTAATCATATCGCGAGACGTCACAGTTTCCGAAACATTGTTCTCACGTTTACGTTTTGCTATATAATATATCGGAAAAGATTGTGTGTTTTAGAAAGGTATGACGTCATCCGACGCCATGACAGGCGTGAATATTTTAGCGGGGGAATATTTAAAAATAAATATAATAGGAATGATCTATACTGTTATTGTATTAAACAAGGTGTGAGTAAGCGTCGTGGATTTTATTTGTCTGAAAATATTGTTGTTTTTTTGTATTTTAGGAATTTGTGGATTTATACTCGGATTTTCTGCTAAACATTTCTGTCGAGACCCAGTTTCGTGCTTTCCGACGCGGGTTCCTAATGGTAACGGATGAGAGTCCACTCGCAGCGCTCTTCCGACCTGAGGAAGTAGAAATGTTGGTCTGTGGAAGTAAGGTACGTTGATAAATCCCTGTTCTTGACTGTTATACCATATAAGTAAAATACAATGTAGCTGGTTAGTCTGTAAATCACATTATGTATAATGTATAATAGGTTAAGTCATTTCACACGACTTTATCTAGAAATATTTCTATAATTCTATCAAAAATCAATTCATTTATTGGAATCCATTATGTTAATATGTAAAACCATATATATATATATATATATCAATAAAATCGAAATGTCTTTTGTCTGTCTGAGCGCTAATATCTAAAAACGGGGAACCGATATTCATGAAACTTTTACAGACAGATAGAGTACTTTCCATCATATTACTTAGGCTACGCATCATTACGCTTTACTATAAATGCTAAGCAGTAATGATAAATTATGACAAGTAGTAACTTAAAATAGATAAAAGCTGTAGGACGCGGGAACGTCGTCGCGTCACTACTTTAGCAGAAGTGGTAGTATGATTACCACTATGCTAATATCAGAAGGTTTAAATAAAATAACTGACTCCGTTTGTGCAGACTAGTAATCGCTTTGACAGCTGGATTACGAATCCCCTTTATTGAGCTGAGCAGGTTATATTTAAAGGACACAGAACACGTGTACCGGATTAAAGTCGGCAAAACACAAATAGTATTCGAGTAATAGAAGCTGGGAATAACACAACGTCCGAGCAATAAAGCAATTATAACAATACGGGGTGTACAATAAAAATGAGTAATAAAATAAAAGTAAAACTACAAATATAAATAAGTGCAAAATATAACAAAACAATAATAATGCGCCGCGTCGTAAATGGGTTTTGTCGGCGGATTATAATTACACCCAGGTATCATGTGGCCGACACCTGGGCTATAATCCGTGCTCTTAATCTATTTGTTATTGCTGTTTTAGCGTATCGCTGGTTTTTCGCTTAAGTTGTTGTAGTACACACATATCACGTTTGATGTAGGTATGTGTGTCGCTACAAAGCTTTAAGTAATATTGACAAAATTACAATAAATAAAAGCTTACAACTAAACAACATCAAAAATACTTTATTCAATTTAGGCCCTAAGAAGGCGCTTGTGAATGTCAAAACTACCGCCGGTTCGGAAAACATCCCAATCATCGAGAAGAACCGGCGAGAAACTCGATCGGATTTGCCTTTTTAACATACACTTATGTATTTAAAAATACGTTATACGTTACAACCGATTTTAGTGGATACACAGAGAGGTGCCAGTTCCAGACATCACCAGGACAAGTTTTCTATGAAAGAAAATAATTTCAAAAGCTTATGTAATAGTGAACAATTTGAATAAAAGTATCTCCATATAAAAAAAGTTAGCGAATGAAAGAGATCTTCAAAAATATTAACCCCTGGACTGTCGGAAATCACAAAGGTTTAAGCTACGTACAAATTAATATATACCTTAGAATGCACTGGGCAACAAACAAATTGGCTCGAAATTTAAAAACATGGTGATCCACCATTTTGAGATCTGGATATTAAAAAAAACACCCGAAGAGTTACAGAATTGACAGATTGACTGTCAAAGTTGCCATTTTATTTCATTACATGGTCATACTTTAAAGGCAAGGTTTTAATTTTATTTTCTTCGTTATCACACCCATGTGAAGCAGGGACGGGCAGCTAGTTTATTATATGTGATTCTTTTTTGCAAATTCATTGTTTTATTTGTTTCAGAACCTAGATTTCAACGAATTAGAAAAATCAACAGAATATGACGGAGGCTACACGGCTGACTCTGAAACGATTAAGGACTTTTGGAGTATAGTGCACAGTTTGCCTTTAGAGGATAAGAGGAAACTGCTCGAGTTCACGACCGGCTCTGACAGAGTGCCAGTCGGAGGGCTCAGCCACCTCAAACTGGTGATCGCGAGGAACGGACCCGACTGTGACCGGCTACCCACCGCACACACCTGCTTCAACGTTCTTCTCCTGCCTGAATATGATACCAAGGAAAAACTACAAGAGAGACTCATGAAGGCGATCAGCTACTCCAAAGGCTTCGGAATGCTTTAACGATTATCACTACTGCTTCATATATTAGGAAAAAATACACCAATTACATTGTTAAATCGTATAAAATCAAATGCGGCAAATTAAAGAGGCGGTAAAGAAATGAAGTAAATAATACAAATTAGCTGAGACAGAGGGGAAAAAAATTAAAACAAAAATATACTTTATTTAGAAAAAAAAAAATTGTGATCAGTATTGTATGTTTACGTCCCCTCTCCTGCGCATGCGCATGATATCACTTGCTCCACTTCATGGAAAGACAACACACGTGCCTGAATTACTGCTCATATTAAATAAAAGTTTCCCGAAACTCATAGTAACTTTGTATTAAAAGAAGCTATGTTAATTTTTGTTTTACATAAGGACTAATTTTCATAAACTTATTTTTTTTTTTAATTCTAATATATTCAGTAGTTGTTTGATGCGCGTGTAACAGCAAACCACTATCATTTTATTTATACAAAAGTAATATTTTAACACAGAAACGGATTTATTTTGTACGATTTCTTTGGACTTTTGAGTAGTTTAAATTCATAATATACATATTTTTTTTTTCATAAAGTATTACACTACAGGTCGGACTTATTCTGCCGCATTTGATTTTACTAGTAACAAATATTATATTGAAATGATTGTTGATCGGGAGTCGCGCGGACCGACCTCCGCCGTCCTTGTAATTTTAATAAATATAATTAATGAATTATCAATTGAATGAATTAAAATTTGTTTATTTATACAGAATTTGACTTTCATTTTACAATAGAATCAAACTCCGATTTCGCTATTTATATATGTCTCGTGAATATTAGATAAAAACTATAAAGTATTTTAATAAGTCAGTAAATAAATATTATATTTAAAAAAAAAACAAAACATTCAGACAAGAAACTCGATACCGCTATTAATATTTTACTGTTATTTTAATATACATTTTTCCTCTTTAATGCTCTCATTAAAATTGTCTTGACACAGAGCTTTTCAGTCTATTTGAATTAAAGGAATGACATTCTCGAGTAGTTAATCGACTACCATGATAAAGATTAATTCGAAATACGGCACCGAACATTCCTTCAATGGTGCAGTCTTGCTTAATCGTTTTGAATCACTATGGTCGTTGAAGTTAGAACGTCAAGCGATGATTTTGTGCGGTGGCAGTACTTCTTTAAGCCGCAAGTCGTGCACGACGAGAGGGAAGGGTTGGCGGCACGGCGGGGAAGGAGGCCGCGCTAGTTGACACACTTCGGCTGACGCGCGTCTATTCTGATGCTGATACCGTCTAAAAATATATATATATATATATATATATATATATATATATTTGTTTTATACTTTATGGGTTAGCGTTTGACCACAATCTCATCTGATGTTAAATGATGATTTGGTCTAAGCTGGTAGTCATGCTAAACCTAGAGGGAGACTTGCTCTCAAGTGCAGCTGCCGGAACACACCAACAGGTGCTTGGCGACAGATTTTCAACTTGAGGGCGGTAGCTAGCCAGGCGGACTTAGAAAAACGCCAACCACCATGCTATGGTTTCATTACGATGTTTTCCTTCACCGAAAACTCCGACTTAGTTGCTAGGATTCAAACCTACGTCCATCGACTCTTATGTCCGAACACGCTACCAACTGAGATATCATCGCTTTTAATTGTTAACGTTCATAATCTGCCTTGATGTCAATTTCAGCCGCAAAACAACAGTTTTCATGCTGCCGTGATTACACTGCTGAGCCCGCTATATTGACGCTGCTATGCTAGTCGTCTTCACGTTATGTACAGATATATATTACATGTATGCGTTAGTGAAACAGGTATGCATACCTTCATATGTGCATCGCGAACGCGTACATGCGTTTCAAATCTGTCAATGTTAACTATGGCTACCTAACTAACCAAAAAATAAATAATGGTCCAGAACCTATGTACACGCCGCGACTAGTGAATGTAGTGTCACTGTATCGCGCTACTAGCGATCTCGTAAGCTTCACACCGGGGTATTGAGCTTAGGCATCTGCCCGCACGATTTTTATAACATTTCGTATAATCCACATAACATAAAATCCCACAGTAGTAAGTTGAGGCAAGTCCGCCGGTTCACACATTACTGAATTTGGAATAATTAGCTTATTTTTCGTTATGCAGCTCAGTGTTAAATATCTGTATATTATATGCGCGGATATCAGCTATGTAGTAACCATAATATAAGTGATGCTTAGTTTTAAATATAAACGAAAATTGAATATATTGTCTCCATATTTAGAAGAATGGTAAAAGAGTATATGAATATTATATCTGATAGGTGGTAGAGATACGCTGAAGCTATTACTGGTTTCAGCATGAATGGGTCGGCTCGCCCGACGCGCGGTGTAGTACCACCCGACACACAGAAACCCGACGTGAAGTAACAGTAACATATTTAAAAGGCCAGCAACGTGACTCCCCTGGTGTTGCTAGTGTCTATGGACGGTGGTGATCACTTACATCAGGAGACCCACCTGTTCGTTTGCCCCCTATAATATATATATATTACTTGTGTTTCGCGTGACATGAGCAGGCTGCAGCCGTGATGGCGGCGGCGGCTGCGTGGCGACGCGCGTGCCGCTCGCAGACTCGCTCCGCGCGGTCCTGCGCCGCGCCCGCAGCCGGCTCGAGCCGCCCCGGCGCACTACCGCGTCGCGTGGACCTCCATAACGACGCGTACGTTGGTGCAGCTACGCGCGCCACCTGTACACAAACTATTATCACAATATACCGTCGACAGACGAGCTTCTTAGCATCTCTATCAATTCACGGTACAAAAAATCCAAGTCTATCGTACTGCAACGCGAGGAGCTCGGGTCAATGCTCTAGGCATTTATAAGCAAAGTATCTCCACTCACAGCCACTTCCGTTTCTGTCTTGCTAAATTTGGTAAGGAGCCTACCAGTGCTGCTTTGGATATTCTCCCTAAAAAGGTGCTTATAGTGACTCTTTATAGATTAGTGGGTTTTTTTTTTTTTTATATCATAGCATCAAACGAACAGGTGGGTCACCTGATGGTAAGTGATCACCGCCGTCCATAGACACTAGCAACACCAGGGGAGTCGCAAGTGCGTTGCCGGCCTTTTAAATATGTGGGCCTCCGGCGCTCTCACTGACCGAACGAAGCGCAACAGTGCAAGCACTGTTACTTCACGTCGGTTTTCTGTGAGATGGTGGTACTACCCCGGGCGAGCCGACCCATTCATTCTGAAACCAGTAATAGCTTCAGCGTAGCTCTACCACCTACATCGTGTCCTATATGGTATATTTTAATAGAGTATATACGATTTTTATGGTATAGTTATCCCTCGCTCCTCCGTCTACTGCCTGTATATTATAGTGCATCTCATTCCACGGTAAATTATTGGTTATTACCACGACAATATAACAAGTATCACGTTGTATACCAAAAAGGCATCAGCATCGTCAGATTTTGGCAATATAGCATGAAAAGCAAGCACCAAACATTGAGATCCAGTCGCATCACAAGACAAATTTCCCTCGATTTGCTACAAACACATTTCACAGAATACGTGATGCATATCTTCGACTTTGTGGTAAAGTGCGGTTCTTAATTAAATTAGAGAACTTACGGTGATAGGGGGTGGTTACCTCAAAACCGACGGTATCTCGCTTGGTGCGAACGCGCGCCGGACCCTGAGCGGTGTCAGTGCGACGTCGACGCGACGCGGCCGCTGCGTGTGCGCTCTGTCCGAACAGCCCTCGCTCCTCCGCCATACGTATCATGAACTTGGCGTCCAGCCGTGTTATCTCCTGCGGTCGACCTAGCCTTGTCTCATCATACTGATTACTAATCGCTCACGATAACTTTTAAAACTTAATAACCAGCAAGGGGATTATTTATTTATACTCATTCATAAATTCATTCAGTGACTCATTCATTCATTCGCATTTTCAGAGAAAATATCCAGGAAGCTATATGTGGGACTATTATCCGTATTAGGTATTGTATTCCAGTTTGAGAAGGTCGGTTGTTATGGCTGTGACTAATTGTGGCTTGCCACAGACAGCCATCTTATCTGTGACCAATAATTAATTATTATATATTTGTCAAGCTTGTTATTTACTTTCATTTTCATCACTACAAATGGTTCCTATATTTTGATTACTACGAGCTCAGTATAGAAGCAACAGTATAGAAGGCATTGGGCGGGAGAGTAACTCGTCTAGTGTCACATCAATTATAAATGATTTTTCGTAGTCGAGTGAACATCTGGGAAGTGATCTTTGTGACACTGGTCACCTTGGTTACAAGATAAGGAACTTGGCGTGCTTGCCACATACCAAAAGTTATAATGTAACAACACAGAAGTGAATGTATACCAATGTGCTGATGTTGTATTCCTTGCTTTTAAACAATGAAGTCAGAATATGACTTATGTTTGACAGAATACGCTTATTATAATTTAAGATACTAAGCATTAGGAATAATTGGCTCTTAAGTGTAGATACCGGGATATATAGTTAAATGCTTGACCGTTTAATGCTGCATGATAGTGTCGTAGATTCTAACCTTCCTCTGGATGAGTCCGAGGTAGCAACCGTCTCTGTCTAAAATGTAATTGATGTCAAGTCCGTTTCCCAGATTTGGTAGAGCTTTCATTTCGAACAAATCGCAGCTTGGCACCTGTTTTATTTAGACAGATTTATGGTAATTGATTCACAACAGTTTCGTCTAACGTACTTTAGTCTCGCCAGCAGTTCAAATACAATAACATTTTTACGGACCACGATAAGTTACTTAGTTTAAATTATGATTATGTATATTATTGTGTTTGAATTTAGGATTGCTCACATCCTCACATCACTCGTATAAGGGACCCATTGTAGGGTCAAATGCCTCTTCCCAAAGGAAGGTAATCATCCGCGCCAGCTTACGGCCTATTGGAACTTTCAAACTCCTAAAAATCCACAATTCTATGTTTTACCCACTTATAATGGTTCTACAAGAACATTTCTCAGATTCAGGTCTCCTCATGATGTTTTCCTTAACCGTGTATGGCAAATTTTGTTACCAATTAAAATTTGCAAATGTACTTGTATTATGAAAAAGTTTTTGGTACGAACCCATGGACGTCGGATTGACACTACCAGTCTAACCATTAGACCACCACGATTAGGATAATTAGATTCTACTTTGCGACCAGATCACGTTTAATAAAATGCAGTACTTACAAAAATATTTGGATTATCTTGATCTGGGTCCCGGGGCAGAGTGTCATTATCAGGCATTTCAGGAATTGGCCTCGATTTAGTTGTTCCTGGACGCGATCCGTATTCGATACGGTCGGTAGCTTGTTTCTTCAGAACTGTATCTTCTGACTTTGTCCGGTTAGTGCTGGGTTGCGATGCGGATGTTGGTCGCTTAGGAGATTCTTCGGCGGTCGAATCCTCAAAGCGGTCGTCCTTTTCCAGGTCTGTCCGAGAGAACGTATTGTCCAAGGAAAGTGAAGAATCGGTGAAAATTGTTTCAGCGCCATGTTTATGTGGACTCTAATAATATATTTATACATTAATATTTCTGTGAATAATTTCAACAGCAAAACAAATTTACTGGAGTAAAAATATAAAACGCAAAAAAATATTAAATTTCGAATAGCGATTAGCAACATAATTTAAAACAGTATCAAGACATTTTATGTCTTACAAATTACAGAAATTTAAAGTCTAAATTATTATAAAAAATGATCATGCACTTACATATTGGCGATTTTTCTTTTTGAGAAGAGCATGCCGCTCACGCGCTAGTCTGTTCGCTTCGGCTATTGCCCGTGTTACTTGAGCTTGATTTTCTGCCTCCAGTGCCGAGTGTGTCTCATACAAAACTAGTTGGATCTATAAATCCAGAAGTTAATTAAAAAATCTTAGTATTTTGTATTTCATACCACCAATTAAAATTGGTGTTGTCTTTCTAACAAAAATAGTTACAAAAATATAACTACAAATAAATAGCTTTCCAAAATAGTTTACCTGCGGTTTCGATAGTAACGTTTTTAAAGTTTTCTTTTGTTCCTCCAGTATCGATTGTACCCTGGCTTTGCCTTTGACGTCTATTTCTGATTCTGTCAAAATCTGTAACAAGACATTATCAATTATAATTTATATTATAAGAACGCGTTAGTTTATCCAACCACAAATGTATTACCTCAAGCATTGCTAAATCTCCACCGCGTCCACAAACCAAATCTATCGGATCGGTTACAGCGGAATATGAGTTAGGCGGCGTTGCTAGTACTGCGACAACGCCGTCTAAAGCGTTGGCAACAGTAGGTGTATCACAGTGCACGGCTTCACTAAGTACACATACTGAAGCTCCAGACTGTGGTGCTTCGGACGCCTCAATACCAAGTTCTCGAAGAGCTGATACATAGCTGCCGACTCTGCAGACCATTTACATAACAACAATAAGGCCGAGGGATCGAAATATATATTTATTGTTTATTTGTTCCATTATAGATTTAAATTCTAACTAAAATATTTCTCTAAACTATAAAAAAATATGTATTTTAATAAAGCACAAATATAAGTACTTACTTATCGCCAGCACCAAAAACGATAAGTTTTCCGAGTTCTGGTATAGCTGGTGCCGGTGGGGTTTCAGCTTTTAGTACTGAAGCTAACTCTTTCAGCTGGGCAGCAAGGTACGCGGAGCAACGCGGTGACGACGCATGAGTTTGTGCTACGACTCCTTGAAGTGCATTCGCACGTAGAGCTCGACATAGTGTCGAAGCCCCTTCACAAAACTCTCGCTCCTGAGTACATAGAGCATCGACTTAAGGATATTCTTAATAAATTATAGCAGTATTACTATTATACCATTTAACCAAACCTGAAGTACGATTATTCCATCTTTAACTAAATCCAACTGACCGATACTTATATTTTCTGGAGGTCGAAGTGTTATGAACCTGTGTAAATTTGATATATAATTAATTTAGTGTTTCATGAAACATGCAGTATAAGACAAATCACTCACCTAGGACAAACCCTATCGAATCTGTATTCGCCAGCGCAAAGTTGTCTAGAGTTACTATACGTATATCCAAGCTCGTGCAATCTCTTCACTAACAAGGCTACTTTTCTGTAAAATGTTTCGAAAATTGCTTCAGGAGCTGCTTGTTACGGTTAATAAGATAATTCATGATAGGTTAAATAATGAGAATTCATATAAATTAATAGGCATGCATGTGTCTGAAATAAGGCTGAAGATAAAAAAATATATATATGCTGTTCTCACATGGTAGATGTGAAACTGTCAAAGAAGAATATAAAAAGCTCTGTATAATGTATTCTATCTCATTCTCTCGCACGTTATCCTATAGATGTATATGTTTCTCTCTTTTAAATGTTACTTTTATTGAGTTTCAAATTTCAACGATTGTTAAAGAAATGGTCACTTCAAAAGATACTTACTTAGCTTTAAATGTGTTCACCCAACCCGTGACCGTATCCTTGTTAACGCACGCCGATATACGTTCTTCTCGAAGGTGAGGCGGTAATAAATCTGACATCCTGCAATTAGTAAGTATTGTAATTAATAAACATGCAACAGTTACGTTTGCTGAGAATATTTTACATTTCGCTTATCAATTCTGCGAAAAAAAAACACCAAATATTTAAGAAATAATTTGACCGAACTAGTTGAAAAATAAAACTTAGACCACTAATTTACACTATGTTTTATTTTCCATATTTTGTGGTAATAATATTAACTTATAAGTTATCTACTCTTTGTTATTTATTATCTATTGTTAGCGGCTTGGCATATATTTCATGTTACTATTCAACTCTCAGTAGTAGTCTACTACAGTTTCAACTTGTTTAAATTGGTTTCCTCACCAGATTTGTCGTTATTGCATATCTATAACATCTTTATCAATATTACAAATGGATGCACAGCACTCGACGATGGATTGCTTAGACATTCTTAGATATGCAGAAAAGTTCATAGGGGCGCCTTTAACTCAGCAACAGTACTGTTCTCGAGGGATAAGGCAATCGTACGTAAACGCGGCTGCAGCCGCGACCAAAAACTAGTTTCCTAATAAATTAACAGACGACACAAAATTCTTACGAGTACGCCTTATTTTTTATACGTATTCGCGCTATAGCTGCTGCCAAGTGAATTCTCTGTTTCCATATAGTGTTCTCGATTTCCTTAAAAGGTGGTCCGGCTTCGTTCAGCAGTTTCGTCGCCCTTTCCAACTCTCGCCTCGGCCGTGATCCCCATCGACGACGTGCCAACTCCATGAGGAACAGCCACGCTATGTGACGATACTCCGCAAACTATATTTATGAAAGGACATCTCTTTAAATACAAACGTTATCATTGGAATTAATAACTATCTGTTACCGGCGACTTCGTCTGCGTCGTTTATTACCATAACAAAAAAATTACAGAGGAAGGAAAAATCATACGCACTATACACTGCTTACTCCACTTCAAAGATTGCTGAAAGCGTGGTGCTTATAAAAATCGTAATTTCCTTATATTAAACGAAGATATATTATCTAAGTCTACCGAGTAGTTTTTGCGCGATACGCAAACGACTGCAAAACTTTATCAATTTATTCATATAGAAAACTATCGGGCCCGGCAAAAGTTGTCCTACCCTGAGAATAAAAAACGAATCCTTGATTAAGATCGCAGCGTCACCTACCAGTTTAAATTAAGAATCTAATTCAAACAGGGACCCACAGAAACACGCACAAAAATTTAACCAAACGCTATCCAGCCGTTTAGGAAGAGTTTAGTCTCAGACACACGTATAAAGGAATTATATATAACATATTAAGAAAAGAAGATTAAAACTATGTGGAATCAAAATAAAGAAAATTGAAAGCAATAATATATTTCTAATCATAAACTTAAATACATAATATGTATTTTAACTTCTGGGATCCGTAAAACATTCACGCCTTATCATTTTCCCTCATGCCAATTTTGATTGTGGACTAGTCACGTATGACACTATCATAAAAATATGTTCCGTGTCTCACTTTTTATAGCTCGTACAATATTACCTTGAACTTCAAATGCACTGTACAACGTGTATAAACATACAGACTATATAGTGTGATTGCCATATTGCATAATTTTATATAATGTATATGACAATTTAGAAAATCTAAGGTAACACGTTTTCTAAGCTCTATGTTATACAAGTTTTTGCTCGCAGCTTTGTTCGTGTTAATGTAGTAGATTTATCATTCCTCGGAAACGGTACATTTTTCTAGATAAAAGGTATCCTAAATTATTTTCTGTACCAATGACAACGTGTATGCGGTAAAGCGAATCCGGTCTGAAGAGGTATGTCCCCACACTCAACCCAAAACTACCTTTAAGCCTGCCTCTAATACCAAGGCCAGATATAGCTTTGGTGAGGTAGCTAGGTCTACGCGAGTGGGGATTCGCAACGTAAACCCCATGAGTGCAGAGCAAATGAAGCTGATTCACAGTGCTCTTACAGAGGAAATCCTAAAGATAGGATTTAAGGGTGCTGGTTCTCGTTTCATAAGACTCAATCGCCGGCCGGGCTGGATGTTAATCATCTGCATGGATGAGCTGAGTAGGAAATGATTAACAGAGACCACTCCCAAAAGAAAGCTTTGGCCGGAGGCTGATTTAACTTTCATGTCGGAAGGTGAATATATAGAACTCTGGCCTAAATCCGGAACATTGGAGAGTGTTACACTCCAGGGAGAAAAAGGGAGAAAGATTAGTTGCTTTGGCCCTTGATGATCCCTCAGTTAAGACAATCCAGAAAAACAACTATAAGGTGATGTTTGGCTTTAGGTGCATAGTATTTAAAGTCAAAACTGGAACGGAGGGAAACCAAGACGGTAAATCACTGGCTCGTACTTACTCCAATACCGGGCAAAGTGAGGGATCGCAAGCTGTAATGACAACACAATCCTCACTACCTGGTACAAATGTAATATTCTATATGAAATTTTAATCAAATATTTGTTCAAACTCTAGTCGTAGCTTACTTGAAAAAATCATATAGTCTTGCAACGAATAATAGAATACATATTATATACTCGTGTAAAAGTATAAATGACTGGTATATCACGTGGCCCAAACTTAAATTTGCGTGTGGATTCCTTTTACAACACTGTAGATGAGCACTGAGGAAGGATTTTTGAAAATTCTACCACTAAGGCGGTGAAAAAGAACAAGAATTTTTCTATGAAAATCTGTCATTTTTCCATCACTTATGCCCGGTTTCTGAAGCCGTCAGTTAAACTATCAATAGCTATTGATTCAATAACGTTATCCATAAGACAAGCGGCGTTTAACTGTCAATGTTTCTGAATACAGAATGAGACGTAGACTGACATTTCTCGTGTCATTTTGTATTCAGAAACCCAATTTGACAAGTTATCGAACCGATAGCGCTATTAAACAGATAAACTACAGTTAAAAATGCTTCAGAAACCGGGCACCAGTCAATCAGTTATTCTTTTATGTATATAGATATAAAAAAAAGAGTCAAAAATCTATTACTGAATAGAAAACGCATGCGAAGCTAAGGGAATTTTCTAGCTAAATATGAACGAATTGATCAGTATCGAAATGTATAATACAAATACATGTCTTTTTTTTAATCTATAGACGGTATAGTAAAGTTCCTATCTCTTTTATACCGTTCTCGACATTCGTAAAAGAAATCGTTTCGGTCACGAGAATGTCGTAATGTAATTTAGATGGGACCGTACTTTTTACATCTTGTCGAACCTACCCTAACTGGCAGTTATTATGCGATTAAGGTATTTTAATATGCGGGGACCTTGAATGTCGAAAGAATTTATCAGCCTTCGAACAAGTTCACGAATGGAGCAATAATAAAAATGATTGTAATAAGGACTACAAAGTAGATTCGTAACTGAGGGTTCGTTTCCAGTATTCGTGTTCGTTAAGGGGAACCCCCATTTTAATTTTTTACGCATTAAATGTTATACTTCGAAAGATACATCAGTGAACTCCTAGTTACGATATTTGTAGGTAGGTAATTAATTATGTTCAGGGACGTTGTGGTGCATTTTTAGAGTAGAATTTTTGAAGGCGGTTTTTTTTTGTTGTAAATTCTATACAAAGATTGAGTTTACTTTATACTGTATAGTATACTTAAAGATAAACACAATAGAATGCAAGAATAATAGCGACCAACAACAAAATGTGCATTCCATCTGCTAACCGCAATTTGCATTGTGATCGCGGTGCAGTCGGATTCAAACTCCACCATCCCACCAATCTGCTCAGTTACTAAATATACATCGACTGATCCCAGAAAGCAGCACTCCTAAATATGACACTAATGAGTGTTAATCTCGTCGAGGTCGAGTGGTTTGACCGATGTAATGTCAATTTTGATGTCCGCAAGTTCGTACCCGGTGTATCAACGAATTTTTTGGAATTTGCACACATTTACTGGTTTAAATTCTTAATACTATCAATTAACGGTAAAGGAAAACAACGTGAGGAAACCTGAACCTGAGAAATGTTCATGTAGTACCATCGAATGTAGGAAAATATAGAATTGTTGATTTCTCTGTATGAAACCGCTATTACGTCGTAGACTGGCGTGATGATTATACCTATACCTTCTTTCGGGAAGAGGCCTATGACCCTGCAGTGGGTCCCTTATAGGCTAATGTGTGATGAATCCTAGGCTTAGGTGACCACGATCTAATTGGACGTAATTGACAAGCCCTACGACCAACTAAATAATTTATAAATGTTATACTTCAAACTGATGTCTGATATCTAAGAAGGAATGAAGAAGAAAAAACATTAAAGAAAATCAGTTATCTATTGAGTATGATTTATGGGTAGTAAATACATATTATATTAGGAGAAGAACTTGGTTAAAATCCAATTATAAGTACGTGACAAGATTGGTCTTTAAATAAATAATCAATTCCCAGTTTGAAATATTTATTAAAAGAATTCCCTTTGTAACTACAGATTTCATACTATGGTGCTTAATGCTTTATGATTTATTTTCTATTCTTACAAGATTACTAATATTAAAATAATTTCATTTTAAGTCTACTTTATCACAGATAATTGATTTTCGTTCAATATTTAGGCCTGAGCAATAATGTAGGTAGGTATAGTTTATTAAAAACGTCCGAATAAATGTAAATAGATAATAATAACCGTACCTGTTTATAATCTGTAAGGAAATCGACATCATCGATGGCTTGATCCAAAATTGATTTATCTGTAAAAAAAAAAAAACTTTGGTTCAAGTCAACTCAACACCGTATCGCGTGTCACAGACATTTGACATTTTTACGTATAGATTCGAATTGCCGAATAATAAAAAGGCAACAAGAACATGGACCTGTATTACAATATCGACATATTTTCCCAGACAGATTTATATTGTTGAAAAGAGTTAGCAAAACTTTTTTTCTATAGTCGTATAGTCTTTGCAGCGATACCGAATAATTTCTCTATTTTCTGCATCAATTTTTATACGAAGTTATTAAACTATATGAGTAAGTATATAACGGCCATATTGATATATAATTTTTCTTTTATATACACATATCAACCTTTTTTACAATTATAGAGCCGCTTTTCTTTATTAAGAGGGACTTTTGGTAGGCAAAAAATATATAGTTTTAAGCATAATAACGAAGGTTTCATTAATAAACGAAGGGTGGGGGGAAAGGGTAACACTTTATATATATACAAAAAAATTGTTGTCTGTAAAGTCGGCTTACGGACGATAATTTTACGTGATAACGTCATAAGAAAACATTGATGAGAATTTGCATACTTTTATGAATTTCATTGAATATTTATCACTGAATTATCATTACTTTCTATAATACAAAGGAGGGCTTAACTGAATATTACAATTTTATCGATAAATTATGTGTTACAAGCCGAAAGCTTAGGCCGATCACGCCTCTCTATTGCTTATTACGCGCTCTCGCTTGCACGCTCGGCTCAAGCGGAACGTGACAATGAGTCATAATTTTTCGTGCGTGCAGCCGGCGTTCCTAGATTTATAAGACGTTATCACGTCAAAAAATATCAAACATTTATAACTTGTTACCGTCAATTTAATATCTCCCTTAAGTTGAAAATTCACCAAATATTGATTATGAAAGTGATATCTGCTCATTTGATTGATTGAGGACGCTATCACTTTGCAGAAGTCCATCATAAGTAATCCATTTGATGTTACTTTGCTACTTCTGACTGGAATTGATCGGTTGCTACAAGTCTATAGCTGTGACGAACTACAGACTACACAGACATGGGTATAACTAATCATTTACAGGCGGAAGTAACTTCAAATCGACTTTGTTATGTGTACTATATAAACGCGTACAAAATATACGAGTTGCCAAAGACGTCCATATTTCTTAGTATATTATTTTCGTACATAGCCGTGAGAGGTGAATTTATTATTTATTTATCTTCTTATATTGTTATTATATATAAATAAAATGATAGATGTCTGTCGTTGTGCGTGCTTCATTCAAAAACAACTGGATATATTTCGATAATTTTTTTCTTGTTTAACTTCTAATATATTTAAAACCCTTATCTAAGATTCTCATGACAGCTTTATTTTAGTAAACTACGATTTTTATAGGCACTGCGCGTTCACAAATGCACGATTTCTTACCTCGTAGAAATGGTTTTTTGTTTCAAATTGACTACACTGTTGACCTGGCAAGGCCTCTACAGTTTCACCGGACTACATGGATAAACGAGCAAGCGCTGTATAATAGTAGGTACTTATATTGTTCTTCGGTATATAAATTATATTATTAAGATATAACCGAAGCAGACGAAGTCGCGGGTATCAGCTACTTAATAATATTCGAATTATTTAGTTATAATTCGTTAACAAACATAAATTGGATAGTGTATATAAATATAAACACCGAAATGACCTGAAACATGCTCATATAACTGGAAACTAGTTACCGAAGTCGACACGCGAGTATTTATCGCGGCATTATCGTAGGTATCCCGCGATAAAAGTTAAATAACGCCTTCAAACAGTTGTAAATTGGATTCACGGTGTTTCGGCATAGCGTCGAGTAGTTCATAGCCGCGCTCGACTTTTCAGTTCGTGACGACACTCGAGGTTTAAATGACTTTCGCTTTTAGTGAGAAACTCCTATAAAATGAAGTTTTATTAGGTATTATATATTCTTGGGTGTTTTATTAATCTTTTAAACTAGCATCGAACATGCATTCCTTATTTGTTGATTAGTTTACGAGAATTATATTGGTACTACCATTTTATTCAACGTACATGCTCTCTAGTGTTTCTGATCTGTACAATGTAGCTGGTAATTAGTTTTCTTTTTTTCCCTCTTTCTCTTTTATTTACAAATCACACTATTCAATTTCATCTTGAGGAACATCATCAACTATTCATATAATAAACTTGTAGAATCATATGTATGTACATTGAAAAGAATTTCCAAAAATATATGGCGGATTATGCAAGTAGGGTAACAGAAGATAAAAAAATAATTTTTAAAAAACGAAAATAGTCAAAACTCTACCACGTATTTTTATGGGATACAAGTAATTTAGATGTAGGTATATTGATGTAACATATAACGTTAATGTCATTAAAATTGGTTCATGGAAAAAAGGAGCCTTAATTAAAAGTTTACGAAATCTGCACGTTCGTGGAACGGTCAAAAGACGATGCTTCATTAGTTGATTTCCAGAGGGCGCGAGTTGCAAGCATGGACTATAGTGCAAGTTGCTTATAGTTAGCTCTACACGTGTCTGTCACGTGTATGTGAACTAAGATGAAATTAACTTATGGAGTGTAGAGGTAAGAAGAATCATCTCGTATGGGGAACATGTTTAAAAAGTGTCCATCTCTAAGCACGAAATAACAGTTCCAAAACTCTCCAAAATGGCGCTAGCATAGGCAAAAGGTATGGTCAGTCCGAAGTAATTTTGTAAATATAACTTAAAATAACTACTGTGAGAAAACTTGGAGAGTGATAGAATTTTTGTGACCGTTATATAACACGTTTAGTGATTTTAGAGTGAGTCCTGTAATAAAACATTTTAAAGTAATTGAACAATAATGAACCCTGTTGCCATTAAAGCGCTACCATAATTTAGCACATTTCGACGGACACATTTTCATATATATAGATGATTCTCCTTACCTCTACACTATATAAATTAACTGAACAAACTAAGATTTCTATAAGCGCTACACGTTCATCGATGTGTTTTCTTGTCGTGGGGCAAGCGGTGTGGTGCTTATGTTTTTTTCTATATATATAAAATATATTGTGAAGATGATAGACGACGCAGACGATGTCGCGAGTATCATGTAGTATAGGTGTAACTAGATTACAAATGAAATAGATTTCAGAATTGGTAATTGATGTCCTCGACTGTTTTAGAAAAAAGCTTCATATTGATAGATAAAAAAAAAAATGAATGAATTACTTACAGCGGAATACATCGTATATGAGTGAGTAGACACAACGCATCTCTTGTTCATCTATAAAATCGACATTTAGAGGAGGTTTGCAGAGGAGACGTGCAGCTTTCAGGACCTGTGTGATAATAAATCATCACTATCGGAAACGATTAATTTTTTTCCTAAGACATGATCCGAGTCTTTGTTATTGCAAGTATCCTTTCTATACCCAGTGTATTTTCAATAAGTTGTTGTTTGTGTTACTTTATTATGTGTGTAGCAGCATTACAGCTGATAAGTTTAGTTACAATCTTAGAATTTGAATTTATATTATAATGGAAGTTATATAAGACAAATTGTTAAGTTTTTTTTTATATTATAAAGGGGCAAACGAACAGGTGGGTCACCTGATGGTAAGTGATCACCGCCGTCCATAGACACTAGCAACACCAGGGGAGTCGCAAGTGCGTTGCCGGCCTTTTAATATATGTGGGCCTTCGGCGCTCTCACTGACCGAACGAAACGCAACAGTGCAAGCACTGTTACTTCACGTCGGTTTTCTGTGAGAGAGTGGTACTACCCCGGGCGAGCCGACCCATTCATGCTGAAACCAGTAATAGCTTCAACGTAGCTCTACCACCTACAGAATTATAAGAAAAGAAAAGAAGTATAATTAGAAATTAATAACATGAAATAAAAAAACTTAAATGTAATGTTACATGTACATACAATTATAAACTTATAATAATAATCATATATACGGTGGAGTATTAGGTCACCAGAATATTAATTATGGGAATATAATAACTGGAATTTGAAATATCGTGATGTCGTTTCAGCTTCAGTATAGCTTGGCTTGGTGTGGTTAAGGGGTATATTCAGATTGTCAGTCGGTTTACATATAAACGATAGTTCCACACGTGAGGATACGTGACGATTACTTCGCGAACTGTCATATAAAGCACAGTTTTATGTCACCCAATTTTAGAACAGTCATATTATTATTATATTTTAACGTTTCTGGGAGGATATAGCGTATTAACAATTCTCACGATAGCGTGTATGGCTATATTATAGTAGTTGTTTTATTGATGTCTAAAGAATGATTACCTATTGAAGTTGGGTTCTGCTAAATTTCTAATTAAATTAGAAATCTTTCAAAGAGTAAAAGGGTATGCGAATGGTCTCATTGCGGAAGTACCATTTGACCTTATACTATATCGTCATGGGACGACCATATGCATTTATTATCAATGGCTCGTCTTTTAGCTTTTAGTCTCCCTTGCTCGTGGTGACGTATATAGAGATATCTCCTCTACTTCACGTGACATTTAAATGTATGAGGTTTAATTGTACATGTAATAATGCTTCACATCAGCGAATACCCGGAAAATTAATACACTATAAAATGCATATGCCTTGAACTAAAAAATTGTGAGATTGTTATCAATTTCCCCTTATTTAAATGAATTGTGGTGACATTTTAGCCTATTCCAGCTCCATTGATACTCGCGTAATTA
Organism: Antheraea assamensis; assembly: GCA_035772565.1. Lineage (NCBI taxonomy): Eukaryota > Metazoa > Arthropoda > Insecta > Lepidoptera > Saturniidae > Antheraea > Antheraea assamensis. Next base: position 5,300,903 of record JAQQSE010000031.1, on the reverse strand, counting down.
ATGGTGGCTTCCTAATGATTATTGTACATTAATTCAATAGTGCAAAATTTTCATGAAGGTTTTTTTTTTCGAACTGTCTACACTCTTGACCTGGCTAGGCCTCTACAGTTTCACTGGACTACAAAGGGGAGCGCTTAAGGCACTCACCCGATTTTATACAAGCAACCAGCACAAGGGCGCACGGCACGCCTCGGCTTGGACTGTCACCGAATTTCCCGAGTTTAAGTTAAGCTAAACTAAGCTGACTATTATTTCATACATATATTAGTTCGTGAAACATACACTAATTCATGAAGTTCTGCATTCAATTCAAAACTTTTTTTTTTTGTGATTGGAGGCAAACGAACAGACGGGTTACCTGATGGTAAGTAATCACCGCCGCCCATGGACACCTGTGACACGAGAGGTATCACAGATGCATTGCCGGCCTTTGAGGAAGGAGTAGGCTCGTTTCTTGAAGGTCTGAGGGTCTTTAATAGCAATAGCAAACTTGTGGATAAATTAGTGTTTGTTCTTTCTGAATTTTATTTCATTTCTACATTTAATAACTAGTATATGTTCTAATAGCTTCTCATGTGACTTACTAGATTATTTTACGTCTCTTTCGGTACATTCAGGACGAAAAATAGTATTTATGTTCTTCTCCTGATCCCAGGCTACGTTTATACTGAATTTCTTTGCGATTGGTTCTCAAGTTTAGTCGTGAAAAAGTAATAAGCAGGTACCAAAAAAAGACATTCGCATTTATAACAATAGCACGGATTTGATATTAACATTTGCTTGCCTCATTTATCAAAATTAGTATTAAACGGACCCAAAAACTGAATAATTCCAGCAATCCTATCTAAGACCTACCTGTTCAATATCCCAAACTGGACCCGGTGCAGTTTTCATAGCTACTGGCGGCGGTGCATGTGGGTTCTTGATCGACACGACAAAATTCCAAGGAGCCCACTCCTCAGGAGGTTCCTCCGTCGCCTTTTGGGGCTCTTCCTCATCTTCTCTACAAATTTAATTTGCATTCGTATGTACTTTTGAGAGAAAGCACTAAGTGAAATGGTGATTTAGTATATCTGTATACACAAAAAATGCCAATTGCCGAATGTATTTAAGCGCATCACTTCAGTACCGCTACACTTAATTGACAAATTCTTTTTTTTTGCCGTATTTGTATTTGTTAGCACAAGGCTTGTATAAAAGAGAATCTTTGAAATATCTTATGGAATAATTAAACATTTGGATTAAAAGATCTCCAAGTAAAAATTGAATGAGTAAGGAAGACAGTTAATAGATATTCTAAAATATTGACAAAATTTACCAATTGACGACCAGTTGTCCGGTTGCCATTTTATTGTCTAAAAGCTATTTATTATAGGGTGGATCAATATGTGAACGATAGTAACGTTTGGAAATGACTTCCCTCTCTGTGTATCCACAAACAACGAACGTAATCTGTCTATAACTATATATGTTCTTAAAAATATTTGTTATATTATGTTTAATGAAAAGATAAACAATATATAGTTTCTAGTGGGTTCTTCTCGATGACTGGGTTGTTTTCCGAACCGGTGGTAATTTTGACGCTCAAAAGCGTCTTCTCAGGGCCTAAACTAAATCCAATATTTTTGATTTTTGCTTTCATTTCATGGTCCTATTTTAAAGCGAAGATTTGGTCACATTTTCTTCATTAGAATACCCGTGCAAAGCCGGAGCGGGCAGCTTGTACACAATATAAGCGTACTTGTGTACTTATGCTACAAATAAGTAAATTTAATCAGAAGTCATATGTAGACACTGTCTGTATATCAAGAAATGTTGTGTACGTAAGTTATAGGAAAATCTGAATACATCCATTGTGTAGTTTATGGTGAGATTAAATTCCATAAAAACTTCATAGGTCCCAGTGGAAATGGAGAATCTTCGAAATCTGAGAATAATCATTACAAAATTCTAAATTTAATTTATGTCGTTTATCTCAAAAATTTATGAATACCGCGGAGTTTGAAACGATGATGGCTCAGTTGGTAGTGTGTTCGGACACAGCGTCGAAGGACGTAGGTTCGAATCCAAGCAACTGAATCGGAGCATTCGATGAAGGAAGACATCGTGATGAAACCATAGCATGGTGGTAGGGCTTTTTCTAAGTCCTTCTGGCTAGCTACCACCCTCAACTTGAAAATCTGTCGCCAAGCACCTGTTCCGGCAGATGCACTTGAGAGCCAGTCTCCCACTAGGTTAAGCGTGACTTACCAGATGTTGTCAATTGTGGTCAAAATGTTTACCTATAAAGTATAACAAAAAAGTTTTACCGCCTTTAATGTCTCTCATTTTATCATGATTGTCATGAATTTTTTTTAGTTGTAAGGAAATCAAGCTTAAAGAAGAAGAGTACGTGAAATATAAAATATTGATTTTAATATTTAGGTACTTTTGCTGTATAATTCTATTCCTTATATACATATTATTACCATGTTAAATAACTTTTTCATATGTTTGTTGTTAATTAAATAAGTGCCCATTCTATAAAGAATACAAGATAATTATTTAGCCCAGTAAAGAGCACCTAAATAATTAGATACCTGCCTAACTAAAGTAACTACCTACTTACGGAATAAGTTTGTGCCTTTCGAGAAACATAACGTCCATAAAAGGTGTTTATTCGTTTTCAGAACCCATTCTTGACACACACGTCATAAATATTGCACGCAATACTTTTTACATAGTATGATAAAAAGTGTTCTTGTTTTAATTTACACTTTCGTTATTTACTGGAATTTTTATTTTCAAGTTTTTTTTTTCTGTTACGCTACAATAAATATAATAATTATAAAGGAATTTTTAATTTGTTTTCAGAGTTTTTGACAAAATCACTTTTCACGAATACATTTCGTATTTGACCGTCCATCAGAATTACAAAATAATTCTTTTAGAAAAGGAAATATTTCCAGCCAGCGCTAACATGTTTTAGAATTCCACAATAAAACGTTTGTATTCAACGCAGTAGAAACTTATACAATTGAAAACATTTTTTTTAATGGTACACAATAAAAAATGTATATTCGCTTCATACACGAATAAGATTACACCTTTGTCACGTGGACACCACATTAAGATATAAGCTACATATATCAAACTTTATAAGGCCACCCCCTATAGGTAAATAACACAATGTAAATTGTATTTCTGTTTCACTCATACATTCTATTTACAAAAAATCTAAATAAATTTATACACAATACTTGCGATTCTAAATTCTTCTGCAATGCTACTAGACTAAAATACTGCTGAAGCTTCCATTCTTTGTCGCTTGGGAGGATGAGTCTCTCGGCTTCGCTTGTATCGCCGTCTTGTCTGGCGGCCTCTTCTTGCAGCAGGAGTTGTGCCAACAACTTCGGATACACTTGAAAAATATTCCCGTTCCCATATTGACTTATCGCTACCCATAACTCATTCGGATCGTACTTGTCCGGCATTTCCCATTTCAATTCCTATCTAATGAAAGTGTAGTATTTTTCAGTAATCTCCGAAAGCATATTTTTATTAGGAGTTATTTCTGTATCATTGAACTGAGCACGAACAGAAGCTTTTTTAAATTCACGCGTGACTTTTTCGGCGAACGGAAAGCTATTGCGTTGAATGCCGTCCGTCAACTGAAGGACTACAGACACGATCAGCTTGCCGATATGTAGAGACTTGTTGCATTCAAAGTTCAAATACATTAGTGAAACGTGTGTATAAATATTAAGCATACATAAAAGCCTAAGGATCATAGGAAATATTTAGAAGTATAATAAGTTATGATATGTTTCGAGTATATATATGTATTTCTATTTGTTTGGCACTCTCTGTAGCTTTTTTCACATTAGATAATATTAGACAAACATTTTAGCTATAGAAAGGTACATTATCAGCGAATTCAGGCTCTTTGATTTTCAACACCTAACATTAACGCATATGAAACCGTAAGGTCAAGCAGGGACCTAGTCCAGCAAAATCTAGTAGGCTATACAAATATGAGTAACGTCATAATTGAATACTACAAATAAAAAAGAAATGTGAGATAAAACTATGCTTTTCATTACCAATGGCCAAATCAATAACTCGTTCATAAAAATATTCATTGTCATAATGCATTTAATGGAATAAATACAACGCTCAACTAGTCGAATAGTAATCTCAAATTGTCATTAAAGAATTTTTATTTATTTATAATAGTCTTTAAGACGCAGAAAAAATGGTGCAGAATATTAATTAGATACCTACCTACCTATACAATTAAAAGTCATGCTTTCTGATATCAATAATATTAAAAAGGTTAGATGAAAAATAGGAATGAATAAAAAAAAAATTGCACGTTAATAAGTTGACAAAATGTAAAAAATACAAAAATTCCTTTGAAACCCAAATAAAATGTCATATTGATTTAAAACAGTTCATAATGAAATAGTTGTTAATTAGGAGTCACTTAAAATAGCTGAAACCATGGATTCAGTAATGACGAAGGAGGAAAGCTACGCTGAACGTAGAGAACTATTTAAGAATATTTGGGATACAGCCATGCATATCGATGCAAAAGAGCCTGATATCATCAATAAACCAAAAGTCATCAAGTAAGTACTTAAAATATTATTCAAAAAGCAATTAATTTAGAAAATATATCATTGTAAAGTCTCTAGTAATTTTGGAGTACACCACCGTTTAAATATGTCAGTGTACGTATACTATTATGTAGGTGGTATATTAATGTTTTTATTATACTTGTTGACTCTAAGCTTGATGCCTTAAAGTAGGTCTGTAAGGGCTCGCAGGGCCGCACTCTGACTGCGGCGGTGGGTAATAATTTATCGCTGCGGAGCATAGTTACGGCCGTGCTCGGCAGAGAAAATGCGTGGACTGCAATGTTAAATGATGATGTGGTCTGAGATGGTAGTTATGCTAAACCTAGAGGGAGACTGGCTGTCAAGTGCAGCTGCCGGAACACATCAACAGGCGCTTGGCGACAGATTTTCAACTTGGGAATGGTAGCTAGCCAGGCGGACTTAGAAAAAGCCCTACCACCACGCTATGGTTTCATCACGATGTTTTCCTTCGCCGAAAACTCCGACTCAGTTGCTAGGATTCGAACCTACGTCCTTCAACGCTGTGTCCAATACACTACGAACTGAGCCATCATCGCTTCAGATTGATGATTCAGATGATTGACAAAATACCCTGCTCATGCAACGCATCAAGCGGAAGGGAAGTGATTCGTATCACATTGCGACCACCTTTTTTCCCAATATATTGCTGATTCTAAATATATTTATGCACAAACTACAAATTTACAAAAAAAAAGAATTAAAATTTTTCGGATAACTTGGTTTATCCATTCATTTATCTACTAACTAAAGGACTTATGAAGACTACTTACTTACTTACTAGAATTGTCGATGAAGGCTTTCTTCGGTTGTGACTCGTAATTCAGTCAAAAGCATGGTACAAAGGTACAATATTATCTTTTATAGTGCTTCGTATTTAACTTAAAATTGCAACTGTTGGAACACATATATGCGCTTAGCAACAGATTTTAAACTAGAAGAAAACTAGAACTACAAAAAAAACCTACCATCGTAGTTTCTATACGATGCGTTCTTTTAGGGAAACTTCAGGTTTATTGTCGAGATTTGAATCACTATTGGTCAACGTGATGTTCCAACATACTAGCATTATTGCTATAGATATTTCCATGATGTGTCTATAACAATAATATGTGTTTCACAGGACATTGAGATTAGATGAAGTTGACAGATGCGCGATTGGCAAAACGAAGAAGCAACGAATCAAGAATTTGCGGACGGTCTGCAATAAAATTTTAGATTTTTGTGATAGACAAGACGCAGATGATAAGTTTTACGAACAGGTTTCATTCTTGTTGTATTTTTCGTGTTTAGTTAACTTAGCAGGCTTAGGTTAGTGAACTGAGTAAATTAAACATGCTTTTTTTTATACTTTATAGGTAAACGTTTTGACCACAATCTCATCTGATGTTAAATGATGATGTGGTCTAAGATGGTAAGTCACGCTTAACCTATAGGGAGACTGGCTCTCAAGTGCAGCTGCCGGAACACACCAACAGGTGCTTGGCGACAGATTTTCAACTTGAGGGTAGTAGCTAGCCAGACGGACTCAGAAGAAGCCCTACCACCATGCTATGGTTTCATCACGATGTTTTCCTTCATCGAAAGCTCCCACTCAGTTGCTTGGATTCGAACTTACGTCCTTCGACGCTGTGTCCGAATACACTACCAACTGAGCAATCATCGCTTCAAAACCAATGCATACCATGAATGTATAAATTATTATGTAGAAACCTTCATTTCGCTTGAGATTTTTTAACCAAGCGATGTTGAAATGATAGTGGCTCAGAGGTTAGCGTATTCAAACACCGCATCGATCGACGTAGGTTCGAATCCTTTCAAATGAGCAGATGCTTTCGGTGAAGGAAAACTTCGTGACGAAACCATAGCATGCTGGTAGGGCTTTTTCCAGGCTCGCCTAGTCAGCTATCTCCTACAAGTTGAAAATCTGTCGCCAAGCACCAATAAATATGTTTCGGCAGCTGTATTTGAGAGTCGATCTCTCTAGGCTTAGCGTGCTTACCATCTTAGACAACATCGTTATACAACATCAGATGAGATTGTGGTCGAACGATAAAACATATAAAGTTTATAAAAAAGATATTATTGAAAAGGTAAACTGTTTTTGAAGTTTAACTTCTTTTGGCGCGTTAGGGAAAAATGATGAGAGTAAATTTTTACGATGCGCGCGCACACCGTTACGAAAAACCGACACCCTGAAGTTAGTTATAGTCAACATTTTATTTAAAAAAAGTATATATGTATTAAATACCTTTTCCCTATTGTTAGTGTCGTTTTTTCTACAAAAGTAGATTAAGGCGAAAGATTAAATTTTTGCAAAGATTTTTATCTTGTTACGCCAAAGAAGTATAACTTCTAACACGTGTAACACACATACTGCCTTTTTTTTTTAGAAGCAAGGCGAAATGTCAACACTTAGCCCGATGGTCGGCACATAACAATGCATGGACAATGGCGACCACCACCGGATCAACAATCGCCTGTCATCGCATTTTTCCCGGCGAAAACAATACATACTTTCTAGTGCTGAATATATTCTGCAATACATACTTTCTAGTGCTGAATATATACTGCTTGATCCCAAACCGTCGCAAACTAAAAAGAGTCGGTGTGATAGTTTCATCGCCATGTGTGTAGTGGTCGCAATCAAGTCGGATAGAATTGTAGGACGCGGGAGCGGCGTCGCGTCACCACTTTAGCGGAAGTGGTAGTGTGATTATTACCACTATGCTAATATCAGAAGGTTGAAATAAAATAACTGACTCCGTTTGTGCAGACTAGTAATCGCTTTGGCAGCTGGATTACGAATCTTCTGGTTTATTGAGTTGAGTGCATATTTAAAGGAAACAGAACGCGTGTACAGGATTAAAGTCGGCGAAACACAAATAGTATTCGAGTAATAGAAACTGGGAATAACCTAATATCGGAGCAATAAAGCAATTGTAACAATACGCAGAGTACAATAAAAAACCAGTAATAAAATAAAAGTAAAACTACAAATATAAATAAGTTCAAAATAAAACAAAACAATAATAATGTGCCGCGTCGTAAATGGGTTTTGTCGGCGGATTATAATTACACCCAGGTATCATGTGGCCGACACCTGGGCTATAATCCGTGCTCTTAATCTATTTGTTACTGCTGTTTTAGAGTATCGCTGGTTTTTCGCTTAAGTTGTTGTAGTACACACATATCACGTTTGATGTAGGTATGTGTGTCGCTACAGTGCTCCCCCTTAAGCGAAGCGTACTGGTGGACGAATGCTATGTTTCGATCGGCTGATCGGTGCAAGCGGCGTTTGGCGATATGCAAGTATTGTTGGTTGATGTTACGGCGGTTATGTCTTGACAAGTGTGGCTGAATTAGGTGTAGATGCTCGGCGTGTAGGTATTCGGTGCTATCGTTGATCCGGTAGAGAGGCTGGAGTCGTTGCTACGAGGCGGTCATCTTAGCGGTCGCGTAATTGGATGGCGTCGGATTTGTCGTATTTTCTGACAATATTGAAATGGCCTTCTGGTGGTCGAGGAAATTTTCTCGCGTGGTTTACACTGACAAAATTGCGGTGTCCTTTATGTATTAACGTGGGTCGGAGGTTTCCGTCTGATGAAGTATTTGTGAACATCTTGATCGCGCTGCGTTGTGGTTGTAAGACGTAGTTATGTGGCTTCGTTGATGAGTGGTGTTGTATTTTGCGCCGTGGATAACGTGTGCATGGCCTCGCCCTAGTGAAAACGTCGGTGTGTACATATGGCCGGGAGACTAGGTGGGATATTGTTACGCATGTTGCTTGGCTGCTAAGGTGGCTCAAGTTCCGTGCGGCGTCGAGAGTGTTACGACGGATTTTTTCGGGCGGGTTTTGTCTTGAGGCCGTGGAAGTTGTGAATGACGGATATGCGGAAAAAATAGTAATCTTTTTTTTCTGAAGATTGTTTTCTTCAACCAACTGATGAGTACTGTTTGGTTGCTCCTGTAGTTTGGTTGCGGCTTCGTAGTTTAATATAGTTGGCATCTTGCAGTTAGTAGACGGTGAATCACCGTAAGGCAAGGTAATCTTATCTAACGGAAGATTATCTTGTTGATCCAAGTGATGAGTGCTGCTTTCTTGCTGTTGTGTTTTAGTAACAGCTTCGTGGCCTAACGTCGATGGGCATGTCATTATTTCAATTTGATCGAGTGCGTTTGCGGCTATATCTTGCTCGTGAATATTGCAAACCACAGCTGGTTCAAACGCGTTTGGTTTGTAGCCTGTCGCAAATGGTCCTGTGTTTACTTCGTAAGCGGTGATCAGACGTTCTTTTACAGCAGTGTATTGGTATGTTTTTGCTGGGTTACATATTAGGTCGGCGATCTGGTCGATGTCTTCGTTATCCAGGTATTTAATCACCATTTGTGCTTGTTGCTCTTGATTTGTGTTAAGTATGCTGGTTACAGCTTCAAAATAAATAAACCAAAGTCGTGGTTTATCGCGCCAGAGTGGCGGAATGCGCTTTGTGAGAGCTCTGGTGGCTTCTTCATAATAAGATTTGTATACATGTTCTGTGATGTGGGCTGTTTCGATCGTCATGTTGACGACATGTGGCTTCGGTGCGCAGCGTTTCTTTGCAAGTAGAGCTTCGTTGCTTGTGTAGCTAAGGAACTCTTCTTGACTTACTTGATGTCTGCAGGTAAAACTTCAATGTTTGCTTGAGATTGTTTCTTCTGGGTGAATTTCAGCGTTTTGCTTGATATTGCGCGTTCTCTGGGAGTTTCTCGTTGCCGTTTTTGTTTTTCGTGTTCTTCCGGGGTGTTCTTGCGGGGTCACCACTCGTACGGTGCGTGTCCCAGTAGATGATTAGGCCGATCTTGTAAGAAGATCACGTCGGGGTCACCACTTTAGCGGAAGTGGTAGTGTGATTACCACTATGCTAATATCAGAAGGTTGAAATAAAATAACTGACTCCGTTTGTGCAGACTAGTAATCGCTTTGGCAGCTGGATTACGAATCTTCTGGTTTATTGAGTTGAGTGCATATTTAAAGGAAACAGAACGCGTGTACAGGATTAAAGTCGGCGAAACACAAATAGTATTCGAGTAATAGAAACTGGGAATAACCTAATATCGGAGCAATAAAGCAATTGTAACAATACGCAGAGTACAATAAAAAACCAGTAATAAAATAAAAGTAAAACTACAAATATAAATAAGTTCAAAATAAAACAAAACAATAATAATGCGCCGCGTCGTAAAGGGTTTTGTCGGCGGATTATAATTACACCCAGGTATCATGTGGCCGACACCTGGGTTATAATCCGTGCTCTTAATCTATTTGTTACTGCTGTTTTAGAGTATCGCTGGTTTTTCGCTTAAGTTGTTGTAGTACACACATATCACGTTTGATGTAGGTATGTGTGTCGCTACAGAATTCTTGTAGGCACAAGAATCTCCCAACCACCACGATATACCTTTAATATACATATATATGTTTATATATTTTTATTAATTATAAATCTTTATTAGGTATTAATTAATCCATATGTCTATTTCATAGATGACAGCAGAAGGTGTTATACCATTGCATGATCAAAGAGAAGATAAACCGAAGAAAAAAAGACCCGTTCGCACGAGAAAAATGGTCAAAAGAGTAAAAAGTATGGTGACTCCACTAAACAATCTCAATGAAGCACAAACGATCGTATCCAAACAACAAGATGTTCTTTCAGCACAAGCTGAGAAAACTTCGAGAAATACATCACCGATAAAAATAAAAAAAACATCGCTAGCGAAAACCTTGTTTGTTAATAAAGTGGTAAAGGAAAAACAAAACAAAAAGTTAAGAACATCAGTACCTAATTATCCGATCGTTGAGGGAATCGAGATGGCCATGGCTCGAAAAATTAAAAAGAAATTAAATAATAGAAGAAACATTACGCAGGCTATTTACCCGCTAGGTAGACTCGAATTGCCATTTCAATCGAAACAAGGATGAAACTAGTATCTGTCGAATAATTCGGGCTGGAAATTTTCAGGTTCACTGATAAAATATGATTGTGTCAGGTCTATGCGTGTATTAAAACGAGGCATAACTATTAAGTAATGGCTTCAAGTACCTAAAATCATAATTGCATAAAGCATTTTATAATGCTATACAATATATGAACCTGGGATTACAATACACAATTTTGGTATTTCAGTTTGAGAAGAAATGCAATGTGCAAGTTTTTTTTCTTCCTTTTTATAATATAATGTATTGTAAAAAAGTAATGATAGATAAAATTGTTCAAGACGATTTTCTTTAATTGTGGAGACTGGACATTTGAATTTTTTTTTTTTCGGTCTGACTACACTGTTGGCTTGTTAGGGTCGCTACAGTTTCGCCAGACTACAACATTTGAATCCTACTTATCTCTTTGGTGTGTTACAATTGAATGCCGTTCATCTCCAACTAAACAGATAGTGACCACCGCAAGAAATATTATTCTGTGGTAGTGGCATTTTTTTTCAAGCTGACCACACTTGTCAAACTTATGGCCTCTACAGTTTCACCAGACTACTAAGGGGAGCGCTTAAGGCATTCACCCGATTTTATGTAGGCAACCAGCACAAAAGCGTACGACGCGCTTCGGCTTGCACTGTCGTCGAATATTCCGAGTTAAGCTAAGCTAAACTAAGCTATTATTTCCTACATATACGAATTCGTGAAACATACACGTGTACCAAGTATGTATGTTTCACGAATTTATACATGTATCTTGAATCCAACTACTTTTTTTATTAACGTAGGGAAATCCATTATTTACCCTCTCAGGAGAGAGAGTGGGTTATGTCCGTATCGCACGGATTAAAACCCCACGGTGTACCAACCGCCGCTTTGGTTGAGGCGACATGGGATCGTGCAGTGCTACCACCACGCCACCACAGCGGTCAGCCCGGTGAAAGGTGTTCTCCGGGCGTGGTTCTTATAAGGAGGCAAGCTGAGTACACAACCAACCGCCTCCCCTCGTCAACTGAACCATTGCAATAGGGAGATGTGCTACGGTGGTGGACGAATAAGAGTCAGGTGTGCCTCCCTTCTCCTGCCAGCTCTCCGTTGGCGGAAATGGCCGCTTAGAGGGTCTACTTCACGGGCCCACACCGCCGCCTTCTTTTGCGAGATAACGTTCTTAAATCCCTACCCAGCCACAACCAGAGTGCGGCGCTGGTCATCCCACGCAGCACGCTCGGAAAGGGTGTGATGTGCGATATCCATCAAAGCGCCGCACTCGTTGCATGCGGCGGTGGGCTCACACCAATTGTTACCTACTGTTGCTATAATTATTGGAAATTAATTATAGAGAATTGATAAAATCATATTTTTTTTACCATTTGCCATACGATGTTTAACTTGAAATAATTTAGAGAAGGTCTGCATAATTTAGCCACATGAAAACAACAAATACATATTGTTATTGAAATAAAAATATTTTAACAAGGGCGTAGTTATCTTTCAAAATGTTCGAGTTTCCGCTTTATATAATATCATGAAGTTGGCCATGTTTAAATTTAACAACTAATATACAGTCTATTTTGGTTGATTTTATACTTCTGAGCAACGAAGTGTATGAATTACTAAATCAAAATTAAAGAAGTACATAGTTATCTTTGGTACATAGCACTCTATAACCTATGAAAGTATAGTCTGTAGAACATTAGTGTTGTGCGCTGTGTGTGAAATAAACTTAATTATTAGTTTACTTTAAATATGACTAATCTCCAATAAGGGTTAGATTTTGAATTATAATTACTTTTAATGTTTAGTTCCAAATAAGTACTATAAATATAATTAAAACCCTGTATTCACTGCTGAAACAGTAATAGTATAATTGGGTCTTATTACTTAATATTTTTTTAGAAGATGGGATTTTCACAATGAAGAAAATTTACTTGTAATTCATATATTATGTAAATTTTGAAAAATGGTTTTAATTTATAGCTATGGTATTAAAATTTTATATAAGCCCTCCTATTTTATAACTGTACAAGAATAATATTATCCTTAAAACTAATAGTCTTTATTGAACATGTTTCTTTGTTCTTTTGATAGTGTTACCCTAATTTATAATCAGTTCTTGTTTCAATATAAATTTAGGGATTCTTTCTTTATTAATTAAATCTTATAAATAAATACTATTTTCGCAATACAGTATATTCATTCTATAATATTTATGTCAATATTACATATTCTTTTTTGATATGCATATTCCTAATCGATAAGTAGGTTACATTAATACTAACTAATAGGACGTAACTAATATAAAGCTACTAAAGACAACATAAGCCCAAAAGTGAAGTATTTTACTTCTATCTCTCTCTTTATTCGGTAGATCTGTATTTGATTGTCAAATAATCGGTGACAGTGACAGTCACGGGTGGCTTTTGATTTTAGCAAATGTGTACTCAAATAAAGGATACGATAGTTTGCGTTGGCCAAGTAAAATAAAATAAAATTGTGCCGAGACACAACTAAAACTGTATTATGTAGAAAAAAATAAACAAATCCAGCTTTATCTCGGGAATATTCCTTTGGTGAGGATGTGTTTAAGTCTTTGTATCCTGTGCTATAAATGTACAAAGTTGTGAGTAGTTTAAATAATAAATTGCATGTTGTTTTAATTCCCACGCTTGTTTCGTGAATGTTGTAGATATATGTTGAAGGAGTTCCGATAATGTCAGACTACGATCTCCAGTTTCAAGCTGATTTGGAAAAGGCACAGGCGCTGAGTTTAGAAAGTTTGGCATTAGAACAGTTCCGTAGACAGAAGCTTCTATCGAGTACAGGTAACTGACGTAACTTTGTTTACTCCGACAGATAAGTGATGATCCAAGGTCTGACCGATCAAAATCTCATTAACATAAACTAAATTCTTTTACTTATTTATAAAATTAATCTCCTATATATTTCTCTTTATGATAGTATAGTCGATTTTGATTCGACAGTAAGGATAGTATTGAATCAGAGAATAATTTGTAATGATTGTGTATTGATTTGATTTCTTTTTGTGCCTGAAACTATATTTTTCTCTTTGTCCTTTAATTATAAACTGAAGTTATTAATCAGTTTTATTGAAACTAAATAGTGTATTTGTACTTAAACATAATATATAAAAAATATATTTCTTGGTATAAGGTTAAATTATACTGGTTGATTATAATTAATAAAACAAATTTCATTTTTAAAATATATTCTTTTTACCACAGCTATATAAAATATGTATTATTATTATTATATTTTATTATTTTGTCTTTACATTTTATCTGACTGTATAAAAAATAATTTTATGTTCACAATCTATAAAATAAATTAAACATATAAAACAAAAGAAATTAATTAATCTGCTTGATATACAATACACTTTAATGATTTATAACAGAGATCTAATGTCTGACATGTTTTTCTTAAATATGTTGTTATGTTTACATAGTAATTAATTATGTATGTGGTACAATGATAATGAAATTTATTTATGTATTAAAATGACTCCTATAGTCAAAATAGTCATCATCATCATCTTCTTCCCCTTATCCCACTTAAGTAGGGTCGGCACAACATGTTTTTCTTTTCCATTCTCCACTGAATACCTTCTTCGGTCTTCAACTACTCCTATATGCGTCCACCTTCATACTTAAAACTTTTCTAGTTACATGGCTTTCATCTCTCCTCATGACATGCCCATACCGTGCTAAGTTATTACTCCTCAATTTCTCTGTCACTGTTGTTATTTTCAAACTTCCCTTTTATATACTCAATATAGACGACATAGTATATGTATATTGGTATTATGAATATAGCTTTATATGAACTTTATTGTATATTAGCCAGTTATGAAATCTATTTTACAATTATATAAAAATACCTTCCTTTAAATATCAGCCAATATAGGTTGCATATAGAGGTTTAATGATAAAAACCAAATTGTGGAAGTTGGATACATGAATGATACCATAAAAACGTCAGAAAATATTTGGGAATTCATATACGTTAGTGATAATTGTTGCATATTACTAAAAAGTATATTAACTACATATTAATTATTTATCATAACAGCATCTAATTCTTTAATTGTTATGCTCTAAAACATACATGGATTACAAGTGGCGTGTGGACTAGATTTGACCTGTCTTAGATTTTGTTCTGGTCTATGGAAAATTTTAAAATCACATGTAAAAGAAGTATGTTTCACATTTGTAAGCATATTATAATTAGGGACAGTTCTTTAGTATGATGAAAACTAATAAAGTATTGAGCCACTTTTACTAATGATAATTTGAATTTAAATATATTCGAATATTGATTCATAATGTTTCTTAAGATTGAACCTCAATTTCTCTTAAAAAATACTATTTGAATTGATGTATATTTATTTTGTTTATTTATAATATGTAATGTTGTTTTCAGAGCTACCTTTCATTATTATTAGTATCATGTTAAAGTTTCGTCTGTATTCTTTTAAAGATTACTCATACTTGCGCTAAGGCATGGATTATTATAAGTTCAGAATAAATAAGCAAAAAATATTCTACTAATTTTAACTTTTCATCTTAACCCTTGGACTGTCCAAAAGCACAAAGGTTTTATGTTCCATACAAACGAATGTAGACCTCATGAGGCACAGGTTAACAGACTGTTGGCAGCATATACTTGAAAAAAAACCGGATTTATTACAAAACTTTGTAAAACAAAAAAATTGTTTATATATATATATAAAATGTATTTGTTAATACTTTTTTATTTGTACGAACTGAATCTTACTAAACCATGAAATTTACAATGTAGGATGTAGTGAAATTAAAAACATAATCCATCATTTTGATATCTGGGTTATGAAAAAACAGCCGAGGAGCTAATATTACCTGTACTAATTAACAGTTTTCTATCTGCATGATATGGGGTATTTCGCATTGATTAATTCAAGATTTTCTACAGATTTTCAATTATCATCATTTTATGAGATTTATCTAATAGTCCATAAGTCTGTTACTTTCATAGCCTGCGGAGCTTCAACACTTAATCTGCAAGGACAATATTATGGATCATTAAATTATTAGTTAAAAATGCTTTTCAGCAATTCGATAGCATTAAACACGACTCTGTAATAGAAACTTTTATAAAAAATCAAGTTTTGTGCCATTTGTAGGATATTAATATTAACAATTTTCAATGTCTATAAAAGTACTTTAGGTTGTTATTAAAACACGTTTATTCCAAATTAAACACCCTAACATATATATACATATATATGTCAGTATATATATGTTCATAATCAAGTTCAAGGTAACATCCAATTGGATTAATTTACAAACTCCCATGCAATTCCCAATTGTTATGATTCAAGCATTTATTGTGCCAATTGGACCTGTGAAAACAACAGAAATTAAAGTGCATCATATCATTTGGCTCGATGTAGGGTGTCAATGAAAGGAAGTGTAAGGTCAACAACCTGATGCGTACAACTTAAGCATTGATGAGTGCCCTAATCATGGTTTTCAGTTAATAAAATATATATCTATTTACTAGTATATATTATTTATGACAAACTATAATAGCGGCACGCTATGATGGCCGTTTTGACGTTTGTCCGCTCATGAAGTTTCGTATAAATTAATAGCTACGTTTGAAGAAGCAAATTGCTGTTCTTTATTGTCCAACGTACAGTGCACTTAGTCCTAAAATTTATCAAACTTTAGGCCACTATTATACATTATTTTTATGTTATTTTGTTTCACCTTAGCCTATGGGTGGTTTTAGTATCAATAATTATCGTTTAGGTGCATTTGAGGTGATTAATGGCCTTTTATCTATTTGAGTTGTTGAAAGTTTATTATTTTTAAGAAAATACATTTTTGCATTTGATCTATTTTGACATGATAATGAATTTAAAAAATATTCTCTAAATGACAAATCTATACATATAAATAAAATTAGAGTGTCTGTTTGTAATATCAAAATAACGACTTTTTACTGATTGAATATGAACGTATACACGATACTGATAACAAAAATACAATTTTTAAAATTTTTGTCTATCAGTCTGTATGTTCCGGGTAATCTCCGAAACGGCGGGACCGATTTTGACAGAGATTTCACTGACAGATAGTTAAAATTACAATGGGTGACATAGGCTACTTTATTTTAGACTAGCTATCATCCATGGCTTCGTCTGTAGTACTATCTCCAAAACGATTGGACCTATTTTCATGGGACTTTTACTGACGTTTAACGTTATAAAAAGTAATTAAAGCTTTTTTATTTTGGACTAGCTTTTAGCCATGGCTTTGTTTGCAGTACTATCTCCAAAACGTTTGAACCATTTTTCACGGAACTTTCACTAACAGATAGCTGATCTTATAAGAAGTAATTCACAATTATAAAAAAAAAACGCATGCGCAGCTGCGGGCAACAGCTAGTATTACCTGACTTTACATTTACCTTATATTAGTAGTAACTACATAAGCTTTCATCTGTGCAAAACCTGACTTAACTTTTAGATGCCTATAATATGTACCATACATCTTCAGGTAATAATACACCCATATTTGAAATCAGCTATTAAAATACAGATAAGCGACTATGCTAATACAGAAGTGGAGCTGTCTCAATGGGTTTCACTAAAGACATAGGGAAGATGCCGAGTTATATATTTTATTGTAGAATTAAAGACTGTATTTCGAAAATTTTCGAATTTTTTTATATTAGTTCTATACTTTGACCTCCATCTGAACTGAAAATATTTGAAAAACTATTTGAAACTTTTTAATGAAAGTAATTGTTTTGTTTATCATATATTATTGGTTTCATGTTTAAGCTTAAAGCTTTACATAAAAAGGTGCGGCGTAGGACCGTAGACTTATAAACGATATTATCTGAATTCGCAAATAAAATTACATTTCCCAATATTTTTTTATCTATAGATAAAAAATATAAAAACATGACAAAGTTACCAATCATCGGTGAATAATGTTATCTTTTGATATCATATTGCATAGATAATGTGCGGGACATTGCTGCCGTTAGTGTTCGACGACGTGAGGAAGAGGGACCTCCACCTGCGTTACCGCCTCCACCGCGGAAACCTCCACGAGGATGGCCCTCGATCACAGAGACACCCAGGTATATCTATATAGCTATATATAAATAGGTCAAAATAAAACAGCCCATTTTCTTTTTCTTCTCTGTTTGTGAACCGATTTTCTTTTTTTTTTGTTGTTTAGTAGCCATTGACAAGCTCTAGTGTTATAAAAAATGTTAGAAACAGTTGCTTCTTTTTATATCATCGACTATATATACTTTAATGAATTTATAAATTAATGCATAAATACGTATATATCCATACTCATAAGTGACGTA